>OX451738.1:1441284713-1442557092 GCA_948472305.1 Vicia faba | reverse complement strand
TCAAAGGTCTCCCTTCAACTGGTGGCATCAGGATGGGTGGCTCTTGGAGATACTCTTTAATCCTCTCGAAAGCGGCCTGGCATTCATCATTCCAACGTACCACTTGATCTTTCTTCAGTAGCTTGAAGATTGGCTCACAAGTAGCAGTTATGTGTGAGATGAATCGGGAAATATAGTTCAGACGTTCCAGAAAGACTCTGACTTCCTTCTCTGTTCTGGGAGCTGGCATCTCTTGTATGGCCTTCACTTTGGCAGGGTCCACTTGAATACCTTTGTCGCTCACAACGAAACCCAGTAGCTTACCAGATCTCACCCTGAAGGTGCACTTGTTCGGGTTCAACCTCAACTTGTACAACTTCAACCTGTCAAAGAGCTTCTGTAGATGGTCAAGGTGTTCTTCCTCAGTCTGGGACCTTGCAATCATATCGTCGACGTATACTTCAATCTCATGATGGATCATGTCATGAAACAAAGCAACCATGGCACGCTGGTATGTTGCCCCAACGTTTTTCAACCCAAAAGGCATGACCTTGTAGCAAATGGTACCCCACTGAGTAACAAAGGTGGTCTTCTCCATGTCTTCGGGAGCCATTTTTATCTGATTATAACTGGAGAAACCGTCCATAAAGGATAAGACCTTGTGCTGAGCAGTGTTGTCAACCAGAACGTCGATGTGAGGTAGAGGGAAATCATCCTTGGGGCTCGCCCTGTTCAAATCCCTGTAGTCAACACATATTTGGACCTTACCATCTTTCTTCGGCACAGGAACCACATTGGCGACCCACTGAGGGTAAGAAGTCACTGCTAGAAAACCGGCGTCAAATTGTTTCATAACTTCAGCCTTTATTTTCTCAGACATCTCCGGGCGCATTCGGCGGACCTTCTGTTTTACTGGAGGACAGTCTTCCTTGGTAGGCAGGTGATGAACCATAATATCAGTATCCAAACCAGGCATATCTTCGTAAGACCAGGCAAAGATCTCAACATAGTCACGCAGCATCTGAATCAACCGCTGTTTCACACTAAGCTCCAGATTTGCATCGATCTTGACTTCCTTCTTATCCGTATCGGTACCCAGATTCACTGATTCTACCGGCTCTTCATGTGGCTGAATGGCCCTCTCTTCTTGGAGCAACAGTCTTGCAAGTTCACCAGGAACTTCGCAATCATCTTCACCTTCATCTTCGGCTAAGTTGATCAGATTTTCAAAGTCATAACTGGCAGTAGCAGAGTCGTTACCAGTGAGATCCATAGTGGATGTGGACCTGTATATGTGAGTGTGTGTAAAATAGATGTTTTGCAATATATAATAAAGAAACACAAGGAGCGCAAAATTTGAAATGCAAGAATGTCCAATGTTTTTATTAATGATATATGAAAATGAAACACAAAAGCCCTCACGAATGAAACCACGATGCCCCGAGTAAGACATCGGGCCATAAAGTTTGAAACATTGTCTATTACAGATTCAAAACAAAAAGTTTCATTACTGGGTAACAAAAGTAATAGGGATGAAGTCCTTTGCTGTCCAGTTGCTTGGTCCACCGTCGGTCGTAGGATAGATCCAACTGTCGAATTCAGACTCTTCCACATCATCTTCAATGGCATTTACCCCCGAGTTGCTGATGAACACATGAGGTCTTCCGGTTCGTGCACTTCAAAAAGCCCTTTGAGCTTCTGTAGTGAAACCCAAACCAAACTTGTTAGTCTTCTGTGTAAAATTAGGGAGTCGGCCCCAATTTGCACACTCACCCTTCTCAATAACAGCTCGGGCATCCTTTAAGGAAGCCATCTTCATAGGAGAGTCTTCAATAACAGTCTCAGCTGATGCCAGCGTCTGGGGAACCTCTTCAAAGTGCTAGAACGGGGTTTCAATGAACTCCCCATCCATTTCTACATATCGGAACGAGTTGAGGTGGATGACCATGTACTATTCCTCTCCTTGTACTGTCACAATCTTCCCTTTGACCGGGTACTTCAGCTTCTGGTGAAGCGTGGAGGTTACGGCCCCGGCTTTATGGATCCATGGACAACCCAGCAAACAAGAGTAGGATGGCCGAATGTCCATCACATAGAACGTAGAATTGAAGACCTGATAACCAAATTTAATTGGAATATCAACTTCATCGTGCACCATCCGTTTAGACCCATCAAAGGCCCTGACAACGATGTTACTTGGTTTTAGCTCCAACCCTTTGCAATCCAACCGGTCTAGAGCTTTCTTGGGCAATACGTTCAATGAGGAACCAGTATCAACCAACACATGTGCAAGAGTAGTGCCCCTGCATTCAATGGAGACATGCAGGGCATCGTTATGATTCTTCCCCTTAACGGTCAAATCGGCGTCAGAGAAACCCAAACCATTATCAGCAGTTAAATTGGCTACGCAATCTGTAAACTGATCAGCTGATGTCTCTTGTGGCACGTGGGCAGTCTTCAGGAAGGTAATCAGAGCCTTAACATGGGCCTCTGAACACAACAACAGTGACAACATAGAAATCTTGGATGGGGTTTGCCCCAGTTGCTTAACTACGTTGTAATCACTCTTCTTAATAATCTTCAGAATCTCTTCCATCTCTTGTTTGGAAGCTTCAACAGTAATTGTCTTTGGTGCCTCCGTCTGGGTAGGCACATCAGTGGTGATCCCTTTGCCCCGAGCGTCAGATGACTCGGCGACAGGGGTAAGAATAGGGACTTGATCAGGAATAGTGGCAGGTGCACTTGCAGGCGTAATGACAACAGGTCTTCGGACAGTTGGTGGAACAATATCAGGTGAGAAAAGTCTGCCACTACGGGTGACTTTAGCAGGTCCAGTAATATTGCTGACGCCAGTATCAGCATCCAACTCTTGCTTAACTCCATGAAAATAAACATCATCCCCATAGTGCCAAGGGACAGCTTTATCAGAGGTGTATGGGATGGGCCCCGGAACAGTAATGATCACAGGTGCGATTTTCGGAACAGATGTAATTCTAACAGGCTTCCTCGAGGGAGCCTTGAAAGAATTGTTGAAAATGGTAATGATGGCGACTTCTTCATTAGGAATGGAAGGAACAACAGTCTTCTCAAACAGGATATCCTTACTATCCATCAGGTTTTGGATACCTGACTTCAGGAATGGGCAACCGGTAGGTAAAACAGAACACATATGGCAACCTTCGTCACAGCCCGGAAATAAACCGGCTAGCAACAGGTTCTTCTTGACAGACATCAGAGGGGTAACAATGTCATCTACAGAAACTACAAACAAGTCTTCCTCTACAAAATTTACTCCATGTTTGGGCATGGGAGCAGTCACAACATTAGGCCTCTCGGGCGCCTCGAACTCAATCTCCTTTGCATCAATTAAGTCTTGTATCTTGTTCTTCAAAGCCCAACAATCATCTGTATTATGCCCCGGGCTATCGGAGTGATAAGCGCAGCAGGCGTTAGGGTTATACCTTGGTGACGTTGTATTTGAATTCTTTGGGGCTTCCCTTAGAATCACCAGATTAGTCTTCAGCAACTGTAGTAGAATCTGAGATAAGGTCATGCTGAGACGAGTGAATTGCCTCTTAGGTCTCTCGTCCTTTTGTTGATTGTTGTACTGAGGGGCACCAGCAGGTTTTGAAATAACAACCGCATTGACAGCTTGGCCGTGTTCAGGTCTACTCTGTCTTCTTGCACTGTAGACAGCGCTGGACTCTTTCTTAAATGGCTTCTTCTCGGTGCTTGATGAAGCACCCTTCTGTATTTTCCCAGCCTTAATACCAGCTTCAATTCTCTCACCGGTCAAAATAAGATCTGTAAACCCAGATGAAGAGCTTCCAATCAGATGGTTAAAGAATGGACCAGACAGGGTCCCTAGAAACATGTCAACAAGCTCACGATCAGCCAAAGGTGGTTGCACCCTTCCGGCAAGGTCTCTCCACTTTTGAGCATAATCTTTGAATCCCTCACCCGTTCCCATTGACATACCCTGGAGTTGGGTACGCGTAGGAGCGAGGTCAGAGTTGTACTAATACTACCTATAGAATGCAGTAGCCAAATCTTCCCAGCTATGGATACTGGCTCCGTCTAACTGATAGAACCACTCAAGCTGAGTCCCTGAGAGACTGTCTTGAAAGAAATGGATCCATAAGTTCTTATCAGCAGTGTAAGGCTGGATCTTCCTCACATATGACCGGAGGTGCAGCTTCGGACAGGAAACTCCGTCATACTTGGCAAAGGCTGGTGCCTTGAATTTATGGGGAATCACCACCCCAGATGATAGACCTAGATCTCCGAAGTCCAGACCGGGCACCTTCTGAATTTCCATAGCGTTCAAATGGTCTTCCAGTTGTTTGTACTTATCCTCACCAGGAGGATACTGTTCTTCATCGTAGTCCGTCTCGTTGTCTGAGACCACAGGGCTAGGAGCCCTCCTTTCTTGTGAACTATCTTTCCCTCCTGATGAGGTGGTTATATCAACTTCATTCTGTAACCTGTTCCCAAACATGTGTCATGTGTTAAACAGGATGGTCCTCTTCTTCTTCTTCTTCTTCTCTTTCAGAATCAGGGTCTTCAGGTCCTGCTGACCCTTGGCTAGATTCATGAACAACTCTTGAAATTGGGCATTCTGGGCCTAGAGGGCCTTGATAGCTTGCTCAGTTGAAGGTTCAGTAGACATGATGATTGCTGAAATAAACAGCGAAGAAGATAAGAGACCTGTAAAGGGTACCTGTTTATGAAGTGCATGGGATGAAATGCATATGATTTATGATTTCAAAGACAATCTGGATTCAAATTTGTAAACAAGAAAGAAAACACACTTTATTAGATTTAAACTTCAAAATTTAAATTGCTCAACAAATTGCCCTTAAGGCGTTACAAGAATGGAAATACTGAAAAGTAAACAAAAAACTGGAAAGGAAATCATCAAAGGTCCATCAATGCTCCCATGGTCTCTTCTTATCAGTGCGGACATAGTCGTTGAGAATCCGCTCATTCTCTAACTTCCTAGTCAACCTCTGGATATTCTTCTCCTGTTCGTTGAACTTCTCCCGATAAGAATCCTGTTCTTCCCGCAGTTGCATCCAAGATCTCTTCAGTGCCCCAATGTCAGTGGGCATGTAAGGATGGAGAATGGTTGGAAGAACCCCTTCTTCATTAGTAACTTCAAGAGTGACAGGCCGAACGGCTTCATATGGCATACCTAGCTACTGGGCACGGATGCGGACCCATCTGAGATATGGTTCCATTGGCAGAGAAGTCTTTGGACCCAACTCATGTGGATCTGATTGGTGAACTCTGTCCCAAGCCCTTATGAATCTACAACGTTGCTCGTCGCTATCCCCTTGAAAATCAAAGATGATATGAGGCATTAGCATCTCGTGAGGTCCTTCTCTTCTGGCTCTTCCAAACTGACGGAGAGCTAAGCATGGGTTGTAAGAAATTCCTCCATGGGTTCCTAGTAGGGGAACATTGGGATACTCTTCACAGCGATCAACGATAGTCACCTCATCCATACCTTTGAGAGTCCAGATAATGTCATTATGAGAAAGAGACATCACCCTATAAGCCCAGCCCATTCCTTCTTTGTTCTTTAGCACTGACTTGGGGAGGTGCGAAATAAACCACCTCGATAATAAAGGAGCAAAACACATCAAGGTTCCCCGCTTTCGGGCAGTACGAGCATAGAGCTGATGAAGAATGTCACCCAAGAGAGTGGGTACAGGGTTCTAAGATATGAAGATCTTTATGGCATTCACATCAATAAAAGTGTCAGGGTTCAGAAACAATACCATGCCAT
Organism: Vicia faba; assembly: GCA_948472305.1. Classification (NCBI taxonomy): domain Eukaryota; kingdom Viridiplantae; phylum Streptophyta; class Magnoliopsida; order Fabales; family Fabaceae; genus Vicia; species Vicia faba. The sequence goes on along the minus strand of OX451738.1, from coordinate 1,442,551,322 downwards.
AAATCAGAAGAGCCAGAATATCTTCGAATGCCTTAAAGTCTAGGCTATCCCAGGAGTAGTTAGCCTTGCTAACCAAGAACTTAGTCAGAAAACCTTTAGCTCCACTTCTAGTCTCCCAATTAGCCATTACCTCCTCTTTAGTCAAATGAAGGGCTGCAACAATTTCTTCAGGCCTAAGAGTCTTCTCCCAACCAGTAAACGGAGTCTGTTCCAGAACAGAGATACCGAGCAGCTCAGAGAACTCTTCTAGGTTAGGAACCAGCTTGAAGTCCTAGAAAGTAAAACAATGGTACAACGGATCATAGAACTGGACCAGGACACTCATCATCTGTTCGTCCAATTTGGAGGTGACCAAACTGAGAAGAGAACCATGCCTCCTGATGAAGGAAGTAGTGTCAGGCATCTTGGCAACCAACTCTTTAAGCAAGGTAGGGACTTGTACAAAGTTGATCCGGATAGTATTCTTACGCATGGGCATCATGATGACCTACAAAACAGAGCAAAGATGAAACCCTCCTGTCTTTGAAATAGGTTAGTCCTTATGCAAGATGTATGCAATGTTATGATGTCATGATGTCATGATAGTAAGTACACCACAAGTATCCACAAATAGCAAACATGGTAAAGGCACACTGTAGCGGTAGAAATGTGCAAGACTAAGCCATTGGATTGACTAGACTTTATACAAATCAAAATAAAATTGCTACCGCGCTTTATTGTTTCCAAAGGAATGGGAAAAGAGCGAATAACCCAAAAAGAGGGGGAAAGATTCAAGGTAAAGGGGTTGGTTATGCAAAGGGAAGGTATTAGCACCCTAAACATCTACGGTACTTCGCAGGAACCTCTTTGAAAAATCTGTATATTTTGGCTATAAAAATGTGTTGTATATAAAATGGATGGTGGAGGTGAGAAAAGAAATATTTTTATGATTTTTGCACCCTCCACGGTTGCGAACCTTTAGTGCCTACGTACCACCTTTCGTGCAATAGGGGATCAGGGTACACGTAGTTCATCTAGAAAAGACTTGTTTGTTGATTTTTTTTAAACAAGGAGACAAGTCGTCATTGTTAGGAGAGAAATCTCGACTAACGCCCACAAGGTGTAAGAAAGATGGACCCTGCGTCAACAAGAGTGAGGGTTTGAGAACGCCTCTAGTACTCAAGTGGAAAATTCGACACCTTTATAACCATAGGGATAGAAGAATGTTGCTCGACTATCAATGAATCATGTCTCACCTTGAAAAAAGTTTTGAATGTAAAAGGTGCTCGGGCGCACAAAAGAGTTTGAATGTGTTGAATTGTTTTGTTAATTTTGAAAGATGTCAAAGTATGATTAAGTGAATTGAAATTTGTTTAAAGAAACGAAATTTTTAAAAGAAAAGGCACTCAACAAGGTCGAGGTTTATTATGAAAACGGTTTGAGTTTATAAACAAAGAAGGTTTTGAAAAAAAGATGAGAAGACTTTGAAATTAAAGAAGATGGGAGGAGATGAAGGGACTATCCTAAAGCATAAGGTAAAAGCTAAGGAAGAGAACCGTCTAACCAACATGAAGTTGATACTTGACATTATAATCCAATGTAGAATTCCCATTCTTCGGATTGAAACCAAGCAAGAAAGGATACTAGACCCCTTGAGAGAACCAAACTTCAAGTGTTTTAAGTCTTCGCAAAAATTGGGTAGAGTAACGGTTGTATACGGGTGAATTCCAGATTAAAAACAAAGTATGTAATCACAATAACCTGCACACAAAACAAACAAACAACCCAATGTCTTGAGGTAAACCTCAAGAACTCCAGACAAAATATCAAATAAAGTCACAAGGTCTCCAAGATAGGCCAAGGTCTCTAATCCTAAGTCCAAGAAGTCCATCACTCCATAATGCAAAGGATAGTAACCATGTAGTCCAAGTATCATTAAAGATTTTTATGGTTCATGTTGATTATTAAGTGTCTTTAAAAGGAAAAGAAAAGCTCAAGTGAGCAAAATAAAAATGACATAAAAGTAAATGCTTAAGTGAGAAAAGATGAAAATAGCATGAAATGTAAAATGCTAAAAGTAAATGGTACATAAAGCATAAAAATAAAAGCGTAAAGTAAAGTTAATTGTTAGTAATTAGTGGTTAGTTGGATGACCATCTTGAAACTTGCATTTGGAACTCATTAGGGGATTGGTAGAACCAAAGCCTCTACACAACAAGTTGCATTTGCTTTTTGTCAAGTATATCATCCATTTTGGAATTCTCACAAGGTAACATGTAATGATCAACGATGTTTAAGTGATCCGCGTTGACCAAAGGTGTTGTAGATCCATCAGAGGATTGGTAGAACCAAATCCTCTACACAATGAATCTCAAGGTTATTGGATCAAAGAGATCAAATTAACATACTTGGGCTTGCAATCATAAGTTTGGGCCACGAATGATCATTTATTCGAAACGGGACAAAATTTAGCGCTATGTTAAGCAATCGTAAGTGGACTTATGTAGAAGTCGCACCTATTTTGAGGCCGGTCAATAGCAATCTATGTACTTCATGTTTGGATAAATGATATAGAGATCACCATCCCTTAACATGTAGCACAACTAAAAAAAAGAAAGGGATAAGATGAAGAGGGAGGGAAATGATAAGCTAATTTGGATCACCATTTCAAAATTCTTTCATCTTTAAATTCAACCACTCATCTAGATGGATTAAAGCACTAAACATATCATTAATCCAAAGCACCAAAAATGAATTAAATAATTCACTCTTAGGTAGATTTGAATTGATGAACATTTATCCAACTTCATCTACATCACAAAGTCCATTGAGTTTAAAGACAAATTGGACATTTAAAATTGTAATCCAAACCAACAATCAAAAGGAATGAGTAGAAAAAGCATTTTGGATCAAAGCTGCCCCAAAACAAGGAAAAAAACACATTTTATTCTGGTGTAAATCGATTTACACTACTATGTAAATCGATTTACACAGTATAATTTTCAAAAATTTGTGCAAAATCGTGCTGTGTAAATCGATTTACACATAGTGCAAATCGATTGCACACAGAACAGCAGCCAAAAACAGCATTTTAAAAGGCCAATTTCTTGTTCAAACTTTCCATCAAACACCTTATGATCATGGATCCAATTGAGCACGAAAATTCCATCAAATTATGAGAAAATAACACCATTGGAATCACAAAAGAATGCTCAATGAATCAATCCCAAAGATCAACAAGAGATCACATTGTGAAAGATGAATTATCCAAACTTACCAAAGGTAGATCTAGAGAATTATCAAAAAAACTTCAAGAATTTGCTTCAATTCAACCACAAGAATCAATTGACCAAGCTTGGATGTAGAGAATTGATGGAGAAAAAGTGTTTGAATGAAGGTTTAGCTCAAAGATTAGTAAGCTTCAATGCAAAGCTTACTAACTTTTTGAAAATGGAGCTTTTAGTGAATTTGGTAGATGGAGAGATTTGAGAGATTTTTTAGCAAGGTGGATTTGGCTATCAAAAGCTTGAAATTTGAATGAGATGAGGGCTCTATTTATAGAAATTAGGATTGGGATTAGTGGTAATTTGGTAATTGATTCTTGGAGCCAAAATTTGAATTAATGATAATTCTTTCAAATATTAGAGCCAAAATTTGAATTAATGATAATTCTTCTTAAAAAATGAAAAATTGGCACTAAAATTTGAATTAATTATACATCTTTCAAAAATGAAGGAAAATTGGAGCCAAAAGTTTGACAAGTTTAAAATGCTGATTATTTTTTATTTTCACTCTATGCAAATCGATTGCACTATATTGCAAATCGATTTGCACAGTGTATTTTTCCAAAAATGGCGCAAAATGCACTATGTGCAATCGATTGCACTCTAAGAGCAATCGATTGCGTCAGTGAAAAAAATGAAAATTTTTAATTCTTTTTTTCTTTGCAAATGGAGATTTTAGGAAAATGATACCAGAAATCTTATTTGCCATATGCTTCGACTCGGTACCTATAAAACAAAAATATGCAAAGACAAAGACAAATATTTTTTTGCATTTTGAGTAGAAGTTAGTCAACAACACAAGAGAAAACTTAAAGATAGAATGCAAATGTGATGAATGAAGCTATTTATTAATGATTGTGACTGAATGACAAAATATGGTATGAAAGTGCGACTGAAAAAGTTAGGGGCAAAATTTAGGGTACAACACACACAAGTCACACTGAGAGCCCTTAGATTTCAGGTTGGCATGGAGCTTAGGTACTACCCTCTTTCAGTTCAGTTGGTTTAAACCTGTCCTAAAAATAGTAACCGGGTTCAAGAGGATCCCAATATCACTGACTACCCTCAATCGGTCATAATTCCAGTTTAGCAACCTTTTCTTGCGGCCAAAATCATCGCGAGAGTTTAATCTCAATGAGTGTAGCATATTGCTACTGTTCTATGGCCAAGTTGGTCAATTTAAGGTTCTAAGGTCAGTTGGTGCTTAATGACCCCTTAGAAGACCCATATTCTCCTCGTTCCAACACAAGGGATATCCGTACAGACTAAAGTCCCACACCAACGTAGCTACTGCTTCATCCGTATCGGTCTACGTCGTACAGATCCCTCACAGTTTATTGCTACTTACCTAAAGGGTGCCCCCAGATCTGGGTTAGGATCTATAGAACTCCGATACAAGCCCACAAAATTAAAGCATACAAAGCATACAATTGAAAACACAATGATCTAATCCTAAGGTACACCTCACTTATAATGCCGGTGGGAATAGAACTGACTATTTTGGAATGCTGGTTCACGTTGGCGTTTGTTTTTGCAAAATGTCGCGGTAAGCAAGAGTCGCCACCGTCTTTTATTTTATCCAACAAGGAAAGGACAAAAGCACAGAAAATTCCTTTTTGAGATATTTCTCGGGTTCGGGAGGTAGATTATAGAAAGGGAAGGTATTAGCACCCTTTCTATCCGTGGTTATCCACGGGCTCTTAGGGACTTGCTCATTCTGTTTTCAAAAGTTTGCTTTTCTTTGTGTTTGTGGGTTTGAAAAGAGTTTTTGTTTTGAAGAGAGTGTAAGTGCGAAAAGTTTTGTTTTGTTTTAAAAGGAGCAAGTACTTAAGAACCATCTACCTACTCGAAAAAGGAATTAATTTGTACAAATGTCCTTTAGACAATGCTATCCCACTATTGAGGAGTAGGTAGCATCGTCGTTGGAGTTTTCGGGTCAATTCGATTAAGGGACGTGTGGTCACTAAAGCAATGTTAGGACGCCTTAGCGGTAACCCTAATATCCTAGATCATTTTTCCGAGGCAACCATTCCGAGGCAACTATGATCTTTGGACAAAAGGGCGACCTCTAAAACTTCCTATACTCAATGACCACGTTCGAGGCAACCAAGTGAGGTGTACCCTAAGAGTGGCATGTGCAAGTGTGTTAGTTCGGTTAATTTTATCTGTACATGTTATGGGCGAGCTATATTGATTTTAGGTTAAAGATTGATCTTGTCATGCATTGCCTATTTATCAAACATCTAACAGTCAACATTGTGCGGAAATTAAATTGCGGGAAATTAAATCTAAGCTATTACAAGGCGTCGGGTATTTACATCGCCAAAAACAAACCCTTTAATTTAAATTACGGAAAATAAAAGAAAGCGATAAATAAATAAAGTCCTAATTAAAATCTATTACATACTAGAAGCAATTACAATATTGGAAATAAATAGATCGCGTGCGAAAAATTAAGACGGCGCATTTTTAGTGTTTTGACCCTTTTTTATTAAAGAAAGCATATAATTTTTGTCATTTTGAATTAAAAGAAAATTAAACCTAAACTAATTAATTAATTAAATAAAAAAATTATTTTTTGGGTTTTTGAATATTTAAGGAAATAAAAATAAAATTGATCAAAATTATTAAAAACCTAATATTCTAGATTGATTTTAATTTATTGCAAAAATGTTAAAAGTTAAACCTATTTAAAAAAAAACTAAGTCAATTAAATTATTTATTTACAAAAATAATGAAATTAATAAAAATAATATTTTTTATGTTTTCTGATTTTATTAGGAAAAAAAATTGGTTAGTGTAAATAATAATAATAATTAATAAAACAATTAAATAATAATAAAAAAATGAAATATGAGAAGAAATAACCAAGGGGGGTGCTGGGCCCAAATTGGTGGTGAGTCTGGAAATTGTTTGGCCCATTAACTTTCAGCCTTGTTTGACTTTCCCAATCCAGCGCGTGCCTTTGACTAGGGAGTATGATGAGCTTGCAATCTGGACCCTTAGATTTGGCCTAGAGGCCATCTGGCGCCAGGATCCATGAGGCATATGGTGAGCCACGCCTTGGACGCTGCATACAATTGCCTGGAGAAAAATCATAACAAATATTGGGGGACCTGGGATTCGAACCCAGGTCCCATTGGATTCTGGACAGCATGCTTGCCACTTAACCAACACATTCAATTTGTTATTGGAATAAGCAACAAATATTATACTGGAAAATCAATTATCATGCTGAAAAAATAAAAAAAAAATGGCGCGCTGTTAAGAACTAGCCAACTGGAAGAGGACGCGTGGTCATCTTCTTCAACAAATCCCTGGTTATTTACCTGCGGATTTTTATCAGCAGGAAGATTCGTGGGACGCTTCCAAAATTCATCCTAGGCCATGTAAACGCAAACTGAGAACACCAATGTGTTCGTCTCTCCTCCCTAAGCATCCATGTACCAATTATTAGTCCTAATTTCACCTGCAAAGCAGACGCCTAAAAACCAAGAAAAGAAACCCTAGGTTCGGGCATTACAATACAGGCTATGAAAACAAAATTAAACAATGCAGAATGTTTAGAAATTATGCAAGGATCATAAATGTATCAATATTTTGGCAAGAAAACGCAAGAATCCAAGGTTGTGAATTCGTTCACAGAGCTATGTTCATGGACACTTACAGCGAGTTTAGGGTTGCTTCAAGGCTTGATTTTGATCCCTTTGGCTTCAGTGAATGTCAGGCAATAAGGCTATGTGCAGATTTTGGACTGAATCGTGCTTTAATATTGATTTCAGATTCACGGTTTTCAAGCTTTTTCTCAGGTTTTGTCTGGCCATTTCTTGCAGTTTCCAGCTCGTGTCCTTGATGTGTACAGCTTGTGTATGTATATTGGAAGCAATTAGGTTAAAAACTTGGGCTTGAATCCATGGGAATTGAAGAATTGAGATATGATTTGATGTTCCATTATCAAGTTTCCAAAAATGCCTCAAATCAAATATTTTGTGCACAACAATGCTTGATACAAATTTCATTATGTGAATCATGATAATTGAAAGCTGTAATGATCACAAAGATCTTATTCCATCAATTTTTAGATTTTATTTGAATTAATATTGATTTAAAATGAATTAAATCAACAAAAATTAAATAAAATAGAAAAATAAATGATTGGTCATGAAGTTGAAGATAGGACACGTGTGTGGTGTGGCAAGACCAAATCAAGTGGAAAAAAGTGGGCCCTTTTGTCAAAAATTGGAGTTTGGAGGATAGTTGACTTTTGGCAATTTTGGAAAAATGCCCAACTTCAACAATGCATAACTTCTTCAATTTTGAACTTTTGGAAGTGTTATTGGACTTTTTAGAAACCTTGAGATGTCCTCTAATCAACCCTTATTGTCTGATCTCATATTTATATTCCATGCTCAAGTTATAAGCTTTGGAAAAAAGGTGTTTTTGTTGACTTTCAAAAATGACCTATATTGTCCAAATTTGTAACTTCTTGTGAGACCATTTCTTGATCTTGGGGTGTGAATACGGATTGCAGGAAATTGCATCCTCTTCCAAATGAGCTTTGGATGGGTCATTTATCATAAAGTATGAGAAAGTTATGCTTGGTCAAAGTTGAGTTGACTTTTCCTACAAAACCCTAATTTAGCAACTTTTGAATCTTGATGAATCTTAAGCAATCCTTGATGAATCATGATCAACCCTTGATCAAATGATGAATTATCTTTCAAAATGAGAATGTTGACAAAAATTCTTGAGGTTTGACTATTTGTAGGTCACAGTTGACTTTTGCCCTAGCACAGTCGATTTTTGGACCTCTTAAGCAATTGACTGACCAAACTTTCTCTGCAAGGCTTTAAATTTGACATGGATGAACTTGAGAACATATTAGGACATTGGGGAGCATTTTAGACCATTTGGATGTGAGGACCTTGAAGCAACAGAAAACCCTAATTTTGAATTGACTGCCTTAGGAGGTGATTTGACTGTCCAACTCTTGAGCCATCTTGAACAACTTGGAGATGATTCTTGACATGTCTTGAGGAATATGGGAGGGAAAATTTTGGAGTACAACACATCCCAATCATGTCAATACCCCACATAGAGAAAGGCGACTGGGAGGAAATCACATTGAGAAGTGTCGGAGGCACATGGACCTTGTCTGCATAAATATGGCATTTATGGCACTTCTTTGCAAATTTGTAACAGTCAGACTCCATTGTCAACCAATAATAACCTGCCCTTAGCATCTTTTTAGCCATCGAATGTCCATTGGAATGAGTGCCAAATGAACCTTCATGAATCTCATGCATAAATATGTCTGCTTCGTGTCTATCCACGCATCTGAGCAAGACCATGTCATAATTTCTCTTGTATAACACATTTTCACTGAGGAAGAAACTGCCTGCCAATCTTATCAATGTCTTTCTATCTTTCTTCGACACACCAATTGGGTATTCCTGAGTCTGAAGAAAATGCTTGATATCATAATAACAAGGTTTTTCATTTGCTACCTCCTCTGTTGTAAACACATGAGCGGGCATATCCAAACGTTGAACCATAATTCAGGGTATATCGTTCCAAGTATTCACTTGGTACATAGAAGCTAGAGTTGCCAGAGCATCCACCATTTGATTTTAGTCTCTAGGAATGTGATGGAATTCAACTTTATCGAAGAAGGGTTACAACCTTTTAGCATAATCTTTGTAAGGGATCAAGTCGGGGTGACGAGTATCCCATTCTCCTTTAATCTGATTTATTACTAAAGCTGAATCACCATACACATCTAGAATTTTAATTCTGAGATCAATAGCTTCTTCGAGACCCATGATGCAAGCCTCGTATTCTGCCATATTGTTAGTACAATTGAATGTTAACCTTGCAGTAAAAGGAATGTGCGATCCACGAGGAGTGACGATCACAACACCAATTCCTTTACCATAAGCATTCACAGCTCCATCGAATATCATACTCCAACGAGATTTAGATTCATGACCTTCCTCAGGCAATGGTTTATCATAATCCTTAACTTTCAGGAACATCACATCCTCATGGGGGAATTCATGTTCTACATACTGGTGATCCTCCACTGGTTAGTGAGCAACATAATCTGCCAACACGCTGCTTTTAATAGCCTTTTGAGTGCAGTATTCAATATCATATTCAGATAACAACATCTTCCAGCGGGCAATTCTCCCAATAAGAGCAGGCTTTTCAAATATGTACTTAATTGGATCCATTTTGGATATCAACCAAGTAGTGTAATTCAACATATACTGCCGCAACCGCTTTTCCGCCCAGGCCAAAGCACAACATGTATTTTCTAGCATGGAATACCGCGACTCACAATCAGTGAATTTTTTACTGAGATAATAACTGGCGAACTCCTTCTTCCTTGTTTCATCCTGTTGTCCCAGAGTACAACCCATGGATTTATCTAACACTGTCAGATACATAATCAACGGTCTTCCTTATACAGGAGGGAGCAAGATAGGAGGTTCAAGCAGATATTCTTAAATACTTTCAAATGCCCTTTGGAAATCATCCATCCACACACAACCTTGATCTTTCTTTAAAAGATCGGTTCGCATGTTGCAGTCATGTGGGAAATGAATCTGGAAATATAATTCAAACGCCCGAGGAAACCTCTGACTTGCTTATTAGTTCTTGGTGCTGGCATCTCTTGAATCGCCTTGACTTTATCAGGGTCAACTTCAATTCATTTCTCGCTAACAATGAAACCTAACAATTTCCCTGATCGAACACCGAAGGTGCATTTATTTGAATTCAAGCAGAGACGATACTTCCTCAAACGCTGAAACAACTTCATCAAATCTTCTATATGTCCTTCTTCAGTATGGGATTTGGCGATCATATCATCAACATATACTTCAATTTCCTTGTGCATTAGATCATGGAATAAGGTCGTCATAGCCCTCTGGTACGTTGCACCAGCGTTCTTCAACCCGAAGGGCATCACTCTGTAACAGAATGTTCCCCAGGGTGTGATAAACATTGTTTTTTCCATGTCCTCTAGAGCCATTCTTATTTGATTATACCCAAAAAATCGTTCCATGAACAAGAATACTTTGAATTTTGCTGTGCTATCCACTAACATATCAATGTTTGGCAATGGAAAATCATCTTTTGGACTAGCTTTATTTAGATCTATGTAATCTACGCACATGCAGACTTTTTCGTCATTTTTCAGTACTGGGACAATATTGGCAATCCATTGAGGATACACTGACGTCACAAGAAAACCAGCATTAATCTTCTTTAGAACCTCCTCTTTGATTTTTACTTCCATGTCTGGGTGAGTTCTTCTCAACTTTTGTTTGATTGGCGGACATTCTGGCTTCAACGGCAAATGGTTCTCTACGATATTTGTATCTATACCAGGCATATCTTGGTAAGACCAAGCAAAAATATCAGCATACTCTTTCAACAGTTCAATCAGCCTGCTCTCCACATCAGGATGCAGCAATGCTCCAACCTTGACTTTCTTCGGATCTTCTTCTGAACCCAAATTAATCACTTCCAATGGCTCTTTATATGGATGAATGGTATTTTCCTCGTGCTCAAGAAACCGTGAGACATCTTCTGGAATCTCATCACAATCTTCTTCTTCAGCCCCAAACACAGGACACTCAAAGTTGGGAGAGGGTGAAGGGTCGTTGTATTCAACGGGTTTTTTAATTAATCTGCACATATGATTTATGATTGCTTTTAGAAACTGACACATATAAAAAGTGATTATGCATATTGAATTTCAGTTATTATTTAGTTTGAAAGGTTTTTTTTATTACCATTTTCCTAGAAAAAGCAGAAAATAAAGGCACAATTTGGGAAACAAAGACAACTTTTATTATTGATTTTAAAAATCACAGCAAACAAATAAGCCCTACAACATTAATACTTCCACCTTGGGCAGAGTGAAAGATTTTTCAAAAAGATTAACAAAGTGAATTACTTTGAAACATGTATGCAAGAGGGAACATCAATGGTGATCCAGTTATGAACCCTAACTTCGTGCGTCACATAATTCGGCATTTCCTGCTCTTCTTCATCTTCCACAATGGCATTGATCCCAGAAACAGTTGGATGAAGATAACCCCCGCTATGAAAAATGTCTTGATATTTTCCTGCAGTAGACTTCGGCTTCATGCTCTTAACTTTGTCATTCTTCAAACATAACCCTAAGTCGGCTCTGTTCTTATTCACAAGTGGTTCCACGATATGTCCCCATACCTCACTATGACCATTACGCATAACCTGTTGCGCATCCTTCAGCGAAACAAAGGAATTCTGATTTCCTCTTATGTTGTCAATGGATAAGGCTTGGAACTGGGTTCCAACAGCAGCTTCATCTGCTTCTACAATGCTGAAAGAGGACAAATGAGATATCAACAATGCCTTCTCCCCATTTATGATCACTACTTTCCCTTCACGTACAAACTTTAGCTTTTGGTGTAAAGTTGAAGTGACATCCCCTGCTTCATGTATCCATGGTCGTCCCAATAAACAACTATAAGCGGGAACAATGTCCATGACCTGGAAAGTTATCTGAAACAAATGTGGTCCTATATGAATAGGCAAGTCCACTTCACCGATGAAAGATTTCCTTGACCCATCAAATACTTTCACAATGATGCCACTAGGGCGCATATGTGTTCCTTGATATTTCTACTTCATGAGTGTACTCCTCGATATAACATTCAACGTGGATCCATTATTAATCAGCACATTGGATAGTGAATCATTCTTGCAGTTTATAGAGATGTGGAGGGCCAGGTTGTGATTCCTTCCTTCATCTAGAAGTTCGTCATCGCAGAAACTCAAGTTATTACACGACGTAATGTTTCCTACTACACTGCTGAATTGGTCTATTGGCATATCACTCTCCACAAAAGCTTGGTCTAGTACCCTCATCAAGGATTCTCTGTGAGCAGATGAGTTCATCAATAAAGCCAAGATAGATATTTTCGAAGGAGTCTGCAGTAGTTGATTTACAATTATGTAGTCGCTCATCTTAATTATCTTCAAAATATCATCCACTTCTTTCTCTAACGTAGATCCGCTAGTCTCACCCAAAGCCTTCTTGGGTTCAACGTTCTCAGCAATTTTCTTTCCAACACTAACATCTCTTCGAACAACTGGCGCAAACACATGACCGATGTGGGTCACCCTGCTATTTTCAGCTATATTTCCCACATCAGGCATTGGCTGAATGGGAACCTCCATTCCATCCTCTAAGATTGTAGCGTTATATTTGTAAGGCACAACCTTATCTGACTTGTAGGGGATAGGACCCGACAAACTAATCACCAATGGGGTGATAGCTGGCTTGCTATGATACTCAACTTCAAAACGGGAGGGTGCACCAAAACAAGGCACAGTGACGTTTAACCCCTCTTCAACACAATCAGTCATTAATAAGTCATTTTTGGAAAACAAGTCTTTGTCTGAAGAGAAATACTCATCTGCAGAGGCATACTCTTCATTGGACTCTTCTTCAGTCAAACAAACCTCAACCATATCAACTTCATGGTAATCATCCCTCTGACTTGTGACCTTGATAGTTCTATTGTCTAACAACAACTGAACACCCTTCTTCATGATTGAACATCCTCGGGAATCTCGACAGCAAACTAGGCAAGATCCATATTAGTGTTCCACCTGACCAGCCGTATGGCAAAAGGTAGCATGCAACTGTACGAGGTCCGCATTCATATACTCTACATCAAAAATTCTGAATTCACCAGGACATCCAGAAACCATATTCACTTCCTCTTCATACTCTGCCCTAGGCCTGATTATATGGATTAGGCCCTCATCCATCATCTCCTGTAAATCAGACTTTATCTTATTGCAACCCTGTATGTCTGTACTACAAATAACACAACCGGCATGGTCATGCATATAGTAGCTAAATTCACAGAGGTCTGCATGCATTTTAACCAAATCTCCTCTAACTAGATTAATATCAAAAATCCAGAAGTCGATTGGACAATCGGCTACCATATTCACCGAATGAGGTGCAGTAGGAACATGCACCACAGGAGGTGCAGGAGTAACAATAGTCTGAACAACTGGAGTATCTTGAGGACCAAGATTGAAACCTTCAGGTGCAAAATTCTCTTGAATTCCCCATGGATAACCTTGGGGCATGCGATTCTGAACAACAATTGGAGATATCAGATACGGGAACAGTCGGAGCTTCAGTAGTTGCCCTTGTTGATTGAGGTTGAACACTCGGTGTCTAATTTTGAGCAGCCACCAGAGCTTCCATCAGAGTAGTCAGATTGGTCATGCCGGCCTTCAAAGAAGAAACTTCCTTGCGCAGCTCGCGATTCTCTTGTCCTAAGTTGTCCATCTTCTTTTTGAAATTAGCCCGCGTGTTGTAGTGCTGAGTCAGCTTGCTGAACGAAGTAAAGAAGCTCGGTAAGACACCTGGATATGCATAAAAAATGCAAGAAATATGTGCAATATGATGCATGATATGCAATGCACATGATTATTTTTAATTTGTTATTTAATATCTCAAGGGATTCATAGATTTATAGACAGATCCCAAGTACAAGATGAAAATAAAATCGAAAACCCTGAGAAATAGAACTGATAGAGATCACTCTATATGCTGACGCTTCCTCGTGAGCCTGGAAATCTGAGCCTTCAACCTCTAGTTTTCCTCCGCATATCTGGTGGCAACCTCCTTCAAATCATCTGAGTAATCAGCACCTGATTGAGGCTTAGGAGATAATAAATCCCCTTGCCTCTCCATAGACTCTACCGCTCGACTCTCAAGGATCTCAATCAAGTCATCTTTCTCCTTTAAATCTTCTCTATAGGAACTCTCTAAAGTTTGAAACTTGTTCTTCCAAGCATCTTTTTCCTGTTGCATCCTAACCAAAGCAAGTTGCAGCTCTTCTAGATCATCTAATAAGGGAGGAGTGGTCTTCACAAATAGATCAGGCATGGGTGTCTCCTGGGTATACGGCATCTTTAATTGAATAGCTCTCGATCGGACCCACTGAAGATATGGCTTCAAAGAAACAACACCCCTAGGTCCCAAATCCTTCCTACTCTTCTTATGAATGTGACACCAGGCCTTCGCAATATGCTTCCTAGCTTCCCTATAGTCTTCTCCTTCCTTCAGAAAGAAACTACTCAAATGAATACTATTTGGTTTATCCCTCATCGGATAACCAAGTTGTCGCCGTGAAAGAACAGGGTTATAGTTAATTCCTCCCTTTGTACCAAGAAGAAGTACATTGGGCAAACTACCACAACTGTCAATAATCTCTATATCCTGGTAAGCTCGATGATACCAATAAATATCTGAGTGAGTAAGTGCCATGATCTTAGGAGCCCAACGGGGTTCCTTCTTGACATCCCAAAAAGCATCAGATGGAGGCATATGAGAGATAAACCACCGGTATAACAGAGGCGTGCAACAGATAATCATCCCCCCATGATAAGAATTCTGAAGATGAATAGAGGAATAAGCATCACCCAACAATGTAGGAACTGGGTTTCCAATCATGAAGATCCTGATAGCATTAATGTCAACAAACTTGTCCACATTAGGAAATAAGAACAACCCGTAAGCAAGTAGAGCAAAGATGTCCTCAAAAGAAACTGTACTCTTCCTTTTGGCAAAGTAACGAGCTTTCTCCAGTAAGAACTGAGCTGGTAATCCTCTAACCCCTCCTTTAGTAGTCATATGGGCTTCCACCTCAAATTTCCCAGATCAATCAAAGCAGCAATCTCCTATGGTTTTGGCTCACCCTCCAAACCGGTGAAAGGAACACAATCGATAACAGGTAAATCCAATAGATAAGAATACTCCTCCAGTTTAGGCATCAACTGATAGTCGGGAAAAGTAAATTAATGATACATCAGATCATAGAACTGGACCAAGGTAGAGAGAATACCCTCCTTCATCTTCAGCTTCATGGGAGGAATAATGGATCCATATTTATTTCGAAAGTCTGTAGAACACTTGATCTCGGGAATTAGAATGATCAAATCATCTATCTTGGGATCCTTTAAACTGTATTTCTCGGTCTTTCTCTTTCCAGAATCCATGGTTAGAAAGTACCTGAGATATTCACAAATAGCCAACCTTTAAATCCCTTGAAATATGGTTTCTTTAAAAGATTCTTATGAGTGCATGGATGCATGATGCAACAATCACATACAAGATCACACATATAGGGTTCATAGGTTCAACGTCACGAGCATGAGGTCGGAGGTACTACCCATAAAGTGTTGGTCTAAAAGTTATCACTTGCCGAACAAGGTTCTAGAGGTTCCCAGAGTCGACATCCTTCCTTCGAATATTACCAACTTCCCGATTAACCCGGTAATTAGTAATATTCTCAATAAAGACTCGTCCGAGCGTAGTATCGCGTGACAACTATTTCTGGATTACTCCGTCATAGATTCCGCACTACACCTAAAAGGCCAAGATGGGTTTGGTATTCTACGGTCCTCAGTTTCAGTAGGCTCCCAGGTCGAAAGTAGTACGTCTTCCCGATTACTCGGTAAACGACACTACAGTCAAAGGGGCCTCCACTGAGTGGGGGATCTCATGCCTCCTTTTTTGGGATTACTCCCTCAAAGTTAACATGACTATACCGCTCGTCCTATCTTAAAGTTTGCCCAAGTTCGGGTATAGGACTTATGAGTAATCACCAACCACCCTGAAAACCAGGAAAATCCAGACAAACATACATATAACATATAACACATAAACAACAATAGCAAATATAAAGAGATAAACAAAGATAGGTTTAACCCACTTAGGGATGGACCGGCAAGAGGTCAATCTTTCCCCAGTGAAGTCGCCATTTTTCTGTAGTGGTAGAAATGTTTAAGACTAAGCCATTGGATTGACTAGACTTTTACAGATCAAAATAAAAATCGCCACCGCGCTTTATTGTTTCCAAAGGAATGGAAAAAGAGCGAATAACCCTAAAAGAGGGGGAAAGATTCAAGGTAAGGGGGTTGGTTATTCAAAGGGAAGGTATTAGCACCCTAAATATCTATGGTACTCCGCGGGAACCTCTTTGTAAAATCTGTATATTTTGGCTATAAAATGTTGTATGTAAAATAGATGGTGGAGGTGAGAAAAAGAAATATATTTTTTTATGTTTTTTGCACCTGCCGCGGTTGCGAACCTTTAGTTCCTACGTACCACCTTTCGTGAAATAGGGGATCAGGGTACACGTAGTTCCTCTTTTTAAAAAAATTTAAAAACACAAATGTGTTGGTTAATTTTATGAGATAAAACATCATCGTCATTGTCCGTGTGGAAAACATACCTACTACCCACAATTATGAGAAAGAAGAATTTGCATCATTCAAAGTGGAGGATATGGCTTGGATTTTAAAATCAACAATGCCTCACTCAACACCCAAGTGGAAAATATCTCTCTTCACTACATATTGTAGAAGTATAGTTGTTTGTATCACTACAAAGATTGACAAGAGTTCAATCTTTTTGAGAAAAGTTTAAAGATAAAAGCAAAAATGGCAAGATGGTTTGAAATGAGATTGATTGACTTTTAGTCTTCTCACAAGAAATGTCAAGGTATTATTAAGTTTATTGGGGTTTATTTATGAAAATGTTTTTAAAATGCATGGACATAAGTCCAAGTTTATTATGAAAATGGTTCATGTTTAAAAACAAGAAGAGTTCTCAAAAGGAGGAAGAAGCTTTTTGAAATTAAGTAAGATGGGAGGAGAAGAAGGGACTATCCTAAAGCATAAGGTAAAAGCTAGGGTTAAGAGCCATCTAACCAACAAGAAGCCAATACTTGAAATTATGAGCCAAGATAGAATCCCCATTCCTTGGATTGAAACTAATAAAGCAAAAAAACACTAGACCTCTTGAGAGAACCAAACTTCAAGTGTATTAAGTCTTCATAAAAATTGGGCAGAGTAACGGCTGTATACGGGTGAATTCCAGATTACAAACAAAGAGTGTAATCACAAAAAACCTGCACACAAAAACAAACAAGTAACCCAATGTCTTGAGGTAAACCTCAAGAACTCCAGACAGAATAATCAGATAAGATCACCAGGTCTCCAATATAGGCCAAGGTTTCTAATCCTAAGTCCAAGAAAAGTACCATGCTCCATAATGCCAAGGATAGTAACCAAATAGTCCAAGTACCATTAAATATTTTTCAGTGTTTATGTTGATTATTAAGTATCTTAAGAAAGGAAAAGAAAAGCTCAAGTGAGCAAAGTAAAAATGACAAGAAAGTAAATGCTCAAATTAGCAAAGATGAAAATGGCATGAAATGTAAATGCTAAAAGTAAATGGTACATAAAGCATAAAAAAGAATAAAAGCATAAAGTAAGACAAGTCAATAATTAGTGGTTAGTTGGATGACCATCTTGAAGCTTGCATTTGGAACTCATTAGAGGATTGGTAGAACCAAAGCCTCCACACAACAAGTTGCATTTGCTTTTTGTCAAGTATATCATCCATTTGGAATTCTCACAAGTGCCATTTAATTATCAATAATGTTTAAGTGATCCGCATTGACCAAAGGTGTTGTAGATCCATTAGAGGATTGGTAGAACCAAAGCCTCCACATAATGAATCTCAAAGTTATTGGATCAAAGTGATCAAATTAACATACTTGGGCTTGCAAACATAAGTTTGGGCCACGAATGATCATTTATTCGAACCAAGACAAAATTTAGCACTATGTTAAGCAATCGTAAGTTGACTTATATAGAAGTCGCACCTATTTTGAGGTCGGTCAATAGCAATCTATGCACCATTTGTTTTGAGACACGATATAGAGATCATGCTCCAACAACATTTAGTGCAATAAGAAGGGGATGAGATGAAGAGAGATTGGAGAGAATATACAAACCACTTTTGAATTAAATTTAATCAAACTATTATTAAAGTCATTCATCCATTTTTATGGAGTTAAACTCAACAACATGGATCCAATGATGTTAATGAAGTTCATGATTCAAAATTTTACCCAAGATCAGCCAGAAAATAGTCACAAAATAATATCCTATTTTAATATATACAAAAGGGGTTAAAAATAATGTTTAAAAATAGAAAATAAAGATAAAAATATCAACCATGTTCAAATTAATCAAGAAATAAAAAGTAAGACCATAGAAAAATCAGAAAAGGGCTCAAATAATTTTACAAATTTTTTGGTAATTATTTAAAGTCAGAAACTATTTTTAAAATTAAAATAAATTGGTAAAATAAACCAAAAATGATATAAAAAAATATTAAAGTCAGAAACAAAAATTAAATAAGGTCACCAATATTTGTCACAATATCATTGGATCATTCCTTAATTTTTTCAGAATTTAAAAATGTATAAAAGTATTTTTAAACATTTAAAACAAATCAAATAAAGTGTAAATTTATTTTTAAAAAAACCAAAACACAAAATTAAATTGTGAAAAAATGAAAATCAGAAAGAGAATAATAAAAAATATTTTTTATAACTTTTTTAGATTTTTTGCACTGAAAATGAATTTTCTATGATTTTTTGAAATTTAAAACAATTAAAATATAAAAATCAGAAAAAGAAAATAAAAGTAAAATATGTGGACCATTGGATGAGAGTCAAAATGTGTTAGTAATCAAATCCAAGGGATCTGGCACACTGTGCATATCATGGTCATTAGTGAATAATGTACTGAATCATTAATTAAATCAGATTTTAAAAAAATAGATGGCGCACCTTCATTGGTTGAAAGATGACACGTTGGTCATCTTCAACCTCCAGCCAACACGAATTGCAGGTCTCTCAAACTGTAAAATCAGAAGCTCAGACCTATGACATTCGCTTTGTCTCTTCAAGACGAAGACAACCACACCCTCGTGCCAAATTTGTATAAACCGTAGCTCAAGCAATTTGGAAAGAATGTTTTGAAAAGGGATTTGAAATTTCATGGTCAAAACGTGTTTCCAGAAAGAGGTAAGTGTTGCGACTAGAACCATTGAAATGAGAGTAACACAATGATATCAGAGTTTTGAATAATTGATGAAGGAATTTACCTATTGAAGTTGAGTTGAAGAGCTCTAAAACTGGACTTCTATGGAGCAGTATAGGGCACGACTCTCAAATGTAATTATATGGTTAGCTTCAGGGAAGATCAAGGAAGGTGAATTAATGGAAAAATTGGATTGAAAAAGGCTCGAAAATGGATTTTAAATTTACTGAATTCTGAGTTATGAAACAAATTTGGTAGGGTGATTCTGGCTATCCAAGCTTGAGATAATGAATGGTATATTTCATGTATTTATATGAGAAGCAAATGGGATCAAAAGTAAGAGTGAATCATTCATTTTGGAGGAAATTCGTCCAAACCTGATGCACGAGTGAAGTGTGATCTAAACTTCACTAAAACTCATCCAATTCTTTTGTTTTGATGCGCTAATCCACTTGGGAAATTTGGCTAATTATGTTTATACCCAAAACGCGTGCTAATTTGAGGTTTAGAGGTTGTAGCATGAATTTCAAAATCTGACTTGCAATGAAACTTCAATTCCAAGTTAACACTTTTGAAACAATGGCATTCTCATCTCAAGGGGTCTTAAGGCATGATTATTGATGCTTTAGAAAGATGGGGTTACATGCTTTGTAATGGTAAAAAATGGATTTAAATGGATGTTTGAGCTGAAAGTTGTATTGAGTCAAAGTTGAAGAAAAAGGGTTGACTTTCCATACTTAGAAATATTTCAAATTCTTCTTCAAAAATGTCCTATAATGGCTTGCATACAAACATGGCTTTCCACTTGGAATTTTTTATTGACCAAAAAATATGGCATGAATTAGATCTCTTGAATGACATTTTAAAACTTGAATCATTCAAAATCTCCAAAATTTGAGAGAATTATGAATTGTTGAAGTTGGCAAAAAATCATGAAATGACCTATAATCTTTTGTATCCTTAAGGCAACTTCCATTCATTTTCTCACTTTGCACATAAAAGAAGGCATAAATTTAACACCTTCAAGATCATTATGGAAAAAGAATGGCATCAAGGTGATAAAAATTTGACAAGTTATGATCATTTGAAGTCACACATGGAAAATTGGGGATTCATCTGGAGGACTTGTAATCTTTCTTCCTCATCAAGTATCTTCCTCATCAAAAATACTTAGAGCTTTTGAAGTGATTTGTTAATAACCATTTCAAGAGAAGGATTTCTTTGGAATCACTCAAAAATAACAAAATATGAGCAAGATATATTCCTTTGAAATTCAAAACCCTAGCTCCTAGATCAAGAAAAATGCCTTGAGGAACTTTGACAAGCTTGAACAAACTTCTTGTACCAACATTATTGCTTTGTTAATAGAAGTTGTTAAGGATGATAATGAGAACTCATAGCCACCAAAACCACTTCCATATCTTGAAAATTGAGAGAAATATGCTCTTGTTACCAATAGGAACAAGGCCTTGTCCAAACATGACAACTTCTCCAATCAGACCCCTTGTACTTTTCAACCAAATTTGATAATATTGGAATGTGGTGAACCAAAATAACCTTGCCATGCCATTTCTTCCAAAAAAATCCAATGATGAGGTTTGAACTTCTCAAGCTTTATTGACTACGACATGGAAATAAACTCATGAACCCATGGGGGGGAACTTGTTGAATCTCATGGACTTCACATACATGGATAACAAGCAAGACAAACCAACATTGCACTTTATTTAATTAAAATAAGAAATCGAGACAAAAATATTCATGATCACAAAAGAATCATAAGTCAAGGTTCTTGGTAATTCCTCAAAAGGGCAAAGCTAAATGTAGGGAGGGGAACCAAGAATCCTAGTGTGATCTTGTTGTGAATGAATCAACATGGTATGATGAAGGGACTAGGGGAAAAAATTGGGGTACAT
This sequence comes from Vicia faba, assembly GCA_948472305.1. NCBI lineage: Eukaryota > Viridiplantae > Streptophyta > Magnoliopsida > Fabales > Fabaceae > Vicia > Vicia faba. Next base: position 1,442,530,156 of record OX451738.1, on the reverse strand, counting down.
CACCTGCATACAAAAGTATTGGTTCCGTTTGGGTTGCTGTTAATGTTGGTATTGAAGCAATAGTTGACAAGAAAATTTCACTAACGGTTGGTATTACCGTTGTTCCCATAGTAATTGGTGGAGGTATTTCTCCATTATTTGGCTGATTAGCCATATTGCTTTCACTATTTCTCTTTCTAGTTGTACACTCGTTGGTGGTTACTTTACCACTTCTTAATAGCATGCAAAACTTTATAAAAGAAAGGAAATCATGTGAAGCATTTATATTAAGGCAAAATAAATAAAGCAACAATAATTAGCAACGTCCCACCGGGTGTGCCAATTTGTTCATCGTGTTTTCTGGTGAACAACCGTTGATCTTCCAAAAAGGATAACTTTTTGGTTACTCGCAGGAACGATCAGTTTGATCCTAGGACATATGCTAATTTTTAATGTTGTTTGGACATAAACGTTAATGTGGGTGAAGAACTCAAATTCGACTGGGAAAGGGATGAGTTTGAGTGCAGAATGTAAATAGAAATAAGGGATTGAGGAGAGGTTAGGTGCAGGAATTTGGGTAAAAGTGCAGATAAAGTGCAAACAAGATAAAGAGGCAAGAAATGTAAAGAGAGAAATAAAAGACTTTGATTGTAAAATATGGTGATTCAAACGTACATTTTTCAGTATTCTTTCTCACGCAGCGGGTACTTGAATACTAATGAATAATTTGTACGGTCAGTTGAACACACGGAAATCTACATAAACTTCCTATATTTATACTAAAACTAGGTAACCGTCGAGGAGTTGGCTTGCTCCAGGATGAAGACAAGTGTCTTCTGCATGCACTTCGACCACTCTTTGCTTGCCATGTTGTTTTCCTCAACTGCCAAACAAACTGCTTTTCCCGCCTTTCTCCAGATTCAAAAATCTTCCTGGGCAGAAATGAAGCTTCCTTCTGGTCGAAGACCTTGGAGTCCCTTCAGTCGAAGGGATTGAGAACCATATGGTCGAAGACTCATTTTAACATATAATTTCTCTAAGTACTTTTCTACTTTTTCGAAGCTTTTCGAACTTAGACTTGTTCAATCTATTTTTGGCCCATAAGGCCAACTTGTTATAGGTGTCGAATTTAGGAGCTAACACCTGGAGGAATGGATTTTCCCAACTGTCAACGGAGGACTCAGCAACTGGGAAGCTAAAGATTTTGTCCCAATTACTTTTATCCAACAGTAATTGTCTTTAATTTTTTGTCAGACCTGTAATATTTAAACAATTCATACTTTTAAAATCGTGTGTCTTACCTGAGGCACAACGGTCCATTTGTAAGGGTTGTTACCTCATTTTCATATGTCATCAATGAATCATGGATGTTTTTGCATACAAAATTTATGCTCTTTGTCTTTCTTTTTACATTTCTATTTCTTTCAAAGATAGCTATACTGTTACACACACTCACATTGAAAATGCAGATCTACCTCCATTCGGGATCCCATGGGTAACGATTCTGCTATGGCTTTCTGTGACTCTGAAAATATAATCTACCAAGCCGAAGACAAAGGTGAAGAATATTGTGATGTTCCAGGGTAATTATCCAGGTTACTAAAACAAGAAGAGAGGACCATACATCCCCATGAAGAAAAAATGGATACAGTTAACCTAGGAACCGAGGAGGAGAAGAAAGAAGTCAAGGTGGGTGCCAAACTGGAACCCAGTGTCAAGAAGCATCTAATTCAGTTGCTACATTATTATGTCGAGGTATTTTCCTAGTCGTACGAACACATGCCAGGACTGGATGTTGATATTGTGGTTGTGATCGGTGGATCTGGAACTGACTGTTTAACGCTGGTTCGCGAAATGTCGCGGAAGCAAGAGTCGCCACCGTCTTTTATTTTCTCCAAATGGAAAGGACAAAAGCACAGAAAAATTCCTTAAAGAGATTACTCTCGGTTCGGGAGGTAGATTATAGAAAGGGAAGGTGTTAGCACCCTTTCTATCCATGGTTATCCATGGGCTCTTAGATACTTGCTCATTTGTGTTTTCAAAAGTGGTTTGTTTGCTTTTAAATTGTGGGTTTTAAAAAAAGTTTCTTTGAAAATTCCAGTTCGACTCTTGTATCGGTCCTCAAGAGTGTTTGAAAAATTGCTTTCGAAAGCTTTTTGAAAAGGTGTCGGTGTGAAAAGTATTTTTGATTTGTTTTTGAAATTAGAGCAAGTATCTAGAGTCGTCTACCTACCCTAAGGAATTCGTCTGTGTAAATGTCCTTTAAAGTAGTGCCATCCCACCATTGAGAGGTAGGTAGCACCACCGTTGGAGGTGTTCGGGTCAATTCGAGGTTCGGGACATGGTGATCACCAGAGCAATGGGAAGACACCTTAGAAGCTACCCTCATGCCAGGTTCCCGGATCATGAGGACTTACTAAGACATCCTCTACTCGACGATCACCTTTCGAGGCAAGGCAACAGTGAGGCGTACCCTAGGGGTGGTGTGTGCGATTCGTGTGTCGTTTTCATTTGTATTTGTCTTGTCATGTTTATTGGTGTTCTACGCGTTTGCTTTTATTTTTGTCATACAGTCTTTCATGCCATTTATTTAACAGTTAAAAAGTTGCGAGAAAATAAAATCTAAAGCTATTACAAACGGCGCGGGTCCACATCGCCAAAATTAACCAGGACCCGATTTGACAGGAAATAAATAAAGAAATTAAAAGTGCGAGAAGTAATTTACATGGCTTCGGGAGAGGTACATAATTATTTAAGCGAAATAAAATAAAAATGCAAATTAATGAGAATTAGACGAAACGAGGGCGTTGGACCCTTTTGCAAAATCAAATTACATGAAATTAATTAATAAAAAGAAAGAACTTGTTTTTTGTTGGTATTTTATGCTTTTTAAGATTTAATATGAAAAAGGGAAAATTAATTAAAATCAAAGTAAGATGCAAACCCTAATTCTAGTTATTTTATTTTATTAAGAAATATTGAAATCTTTAAACTAAATTAAACCTAATTTTTACATGCAAATTTGATTATAAAAATAAATAAAATAAATATTTAATTATTTGAAAGAAAAATAAAAAGGGTGAAAAATTATTAGTTAAACCCTAGTTCTATATTTTTTAGATTTTTATCAAAAGAATTAAAAGTAACCTAATTTAAAACTAAATTTAATTACCTGCAAATTTATTTAAGAAAATACTAAAATTATTTATTGTATTTTTAATCTTTTCTGATTTTTATATGTATTTTTTATATTTATGAAAATAATAATTAATTACTAAAACAACAATTAAAAAGAAAAATAGAAAATAGAAAAAATAAAAAAAGAATAGGAAGAATTGCAAACCAAAGGGGGGTCAGATCCCACATCAGGAGGTATCCTTTAGAAATCCAAGCCCAACAAGACATTGATCCGTTTGACTTTCCAGATAGTATGCTGTAGCGTTGACTGGACCTTATGCTGCTCCTCCAATCTGCACCCTTGATCTGATGAACCTGGACAGATGGACGTTGATTTTTGAGCGTGTATGATGTGCTTCAATGCTGAATCTGCACGTGAATTTTTATGGAAAAATATTATGGAAATAACAAAGACTTGGGGCTCGAACCCAGGTCATGTACTTCAACACCAATTCTGCTTGCCAGCTGAGCCAATTGCGCGTTCTGATTAATAAACAACTAATAAATATTATAAAAAAAACAAATGGTCAGTGGTTCAAACGCGCGAAATATTTGAACGTTCCAATCGGTGCCTCCCACGTAATCATCTTCTTCATGGATTTTTTATTTTTCTGAAACAAGAACACATTGGCCACGGTTTTTCATGCGTTCTCTTAGGCATCTTTAGGGAAAATAGCGATTAGCCCTCAGACACTCATAAATTGAGCGCGAGGGTGGGCTTGTAATCGTCTGAACATGCTGGTTTGAATGGTGGTGGTTAGGGGTTCCAATTTTGCCTTGTTACAAAACCCCTAATCTGAAGCTCTGCAAACCCTAAAAATCAATCATGGCATAATCGTGTATACAGCATAAAAACACAATTGAATCATATGGTTAGCACTAGAATGGCATAAGGAATGTAAATCAACAATTAAAATGCCCTAAGAAATGTTCTTGATTGGGACACGTTCAATGGACTTTCAGCAAGCTAATGAAACAAAAATTATGTCTTGAATCAACCTGAAAAGTGGTTTTCCGATTTGAGTTTTTTGGCAAAATTTCCAAGTTTGATAATGGCTTTTGGGCGCAGCTCAGTGTGTATGAACATTTGGGTTGTGTTTAGGCTTTTGTACTGAATGCATTAGGTCAAGAAACTTGCTCAAAATCTCTTGCAATCATGGTTTTAAGATTTGATTTTTTACCATGATTTCCATATCTTTTTCCATGTGTTTTTGGTTCAAATCATCTCCAATCTCTCCAAATCTTTCCTTATTTGCATATGCACGAAATCTTGAGGGTAAAACAGGCACAAAAAGATTTAAAACTTTAGGTTAAGTATTTTTCATATATTTAATTTGATTTAAATGAATTAATATAAATAAAAATTCAAATAAATAAATAAAAAATGAATAAAACTTCCCTTTGGGCCAAGTGGTCGTGCACATGTCATGGATGATGAATTATGGAAGAAAAATGGGCCCATTAGCAATTTTAGGTCATTTGAATCAATGTTGACTTTTCAAAATATCCAAAAATTTCCCAACTTCCACAAGGCATAACTTGCTCATTTTTTTAAGCTTTTCTCATGTTCTTGGACATTTTGGAAAGGTCTTTGAGTCCTCTAACCAATGCCTTTGGTCCCATGTCATTTTGATTTACCAATATCAAGTTATGGCCTTTGACTTAAAGTCCCTTTTTGTTGACTTTTGAAAATGACCTATAATGTTGAAATTGATAACTTTTTGTGAGAGCATTTCTTGGACTTGAAGTATGAAGATGAGTTGTAGGAAATGTCTTTCTCTTCAAAATGAGATTTGGATGGAATTTTTCTGATAATCCATGTGAAAGTTATGCCCTGGTCAATTTCAGTTGACTTTTTCAGCTGTCCAAATAAGGAAACTTTTGCATCTTGATGATTTCTGAGCCAAATTTTGAGAATCATGATCAAGCATTGATCAAATGATGTTTGTGGCTTCAAAATGATATGTTGACCAAAAATTTGAACTTTTGACTGTCAAATGACCATTTTGCCCCTACAGTTGACTGTAGTGCAATTTAGGGTTTTGATTGTGCAATTTTGAGCTGAATGTCTTGAAACTTGATATGAGGATACTTGACCATATTTGTAGGCATGTGAGACTTGATTGGACCTTTGGACACTTCATTTTCTTGATCAGAACAAAAACCCTAATCTTGACTGTATAGGAGATCTTTGACTGTGCAACCCTTGGGGAGATTTTGAAGCTTTGACTTGGCAAATCTTTGAAGAATATGGGAGGGCAAATTTTGGGGTACAACAGTTGCCCCTGTTCAATCTTCTTAGACCGGAAGATGCAGATTGGCTGACGTGCCTTTCGTAATCTGAGGGTGGAAGATGATTGAACACTAGAGTGCCCAGAAATTTGCGCTCACATAGTAGCAGTGATGGTGGAAATGGGCTTATAGATGCCATTTAGAGTTTGATGAATAGGATGATGGGCTTATAGATGCCATCTGGATGTTGATGAATAGGATGATGGGCTTATAGATGCCATCTGGATGTTGATCACGTAGGAGATTCCTTAGCGAGAACCTGCATACCTGCAAAAGAAACATGAGTACCTGACACGTTGCAGGAGTTGATTTCCGATGCTTGGCATAGATATGTCCTGACTGGTTACGGGAGCTGAGTCTGGAGATTCAAACGGCGATGAATGAACCAGGGATGGTTACTACCTTAGCATGAATGGTAAGAGAACCTTGGGTGACTTAAACTTCAACAATGCTTGTTGAGAAAATCTTGGTGGGAATTACCATCTTCACGGTATCAGGAAGAGAACCAATAGGCAATTATAATCTGAAAGGAATTACATCTCACACACCGTCGGGGAGAGAACCATAGGAAACTATAATCTGAAAGGAATTATCACCTCACTCACCGTCGGAGAGGGAACCACAAGGAAAGGAATTACCACCTCACTCACCGTCGGAGAGGGCACCATAAGGAAAGGAATTACCACCTCACTCACCGTCGGAGAGGGAACCATAAGGAAAGGAATTACCACCTCACTCACCGTCGGAGAGGGAACCATAAGGAAAGGAATTACCACCTCACTCACCTTCGGAGAGGGAACCATAAGGAAAGGAATTATCACCTCACTCACCGTCGGAGAGGGAACCTTCTGAAAAGGAATTATCACCTCACTCACCGTCGGAGAGGGAACCATAGGAGACTATCACCTCACTCACCGTCGGAGAGGGAAACATCTGAAAAGGACTTACCACCTCACTCACCGTCGGAGAGGGAACCATCTGAAAAGGAATTATCACCTCACTCACCGTCGGAGAGGGAACCATCAGGGAAGGAATTACCACCTCACTCACCGTCGGAGAGGGAACCATAAGGAAAGGAATTACCACCTCACTCACCGTCGGAGAGGGAACCATAAGGAAAGGAATTACCACCTCACTCACCGTCGGAGAGGGAACCATAAGGAAAGGAATTACCACCTCACTCACCGTCGGAGAGGGAACCATAAGGAAAGGAATTACCACCTCACTCACCGTCGGAGAGGGAACCATAAGGAAAGGAATTACCACCTCACTCACCGTCGGAGAGGGAACCATAAGGAAAGGAATTACCACCTCACTCACCGTCGGAGAGGGAACCATAAGGAAAGGAATTACCACCTCACTCACCGTCGGAGAGGGAACCATAAGGAAAGGAATTATCACCTCACTCACCGTCGGAGAGGGAACCATAAGGAAAGGAATTATCACCTCACTCACTGTCGGAGAGGGAACCAATAGGAAATTATAACCTGGGATAACTTCTACTGAGTCTTTATCAGAAAAATCTGTTGAGAGTCGATTTAGCTGGACTAGAGAAGGCCTGGGACTGGATAAGAAATCTTTGGAGTCGATTAACTGACCCGGTCTAGGTCTTGAAATATGATTGAGAATTTCAACTGCATCTTTCCTGAAAGGTAAAGGTCAGTCATATGCAATGCATGATATGGATCAAACAATGATGTTCTCAACATAAATGAGATTTGTATGATATAATGCGTCTATGCATGCTATAATGATGTATGTGATGTTTTATGAATGTATGTTTTCGTCTAGGAAAGTAAATCCTTGACGGGTGCTGGGAAGTCACTCCTGGGCTGCTGTTGGAGAATAGATTTCGCTTCCGCTGGGGATGATAACTGCAAGAATACCGGTAGGAGAAGATGACTCCGTTGCGGAATAAACTTGGCAAATGGAAGATTCTGCGGGGAGAAAAGATACTCTAGCGCCCATGCTGGGAAGCAATACTCTGTGGGAAGCGGGATGCCTTGCTGAGTGTTGATAATAATTTGCTGGGGATACCCTTGCTGTATTGGGAGTATTGATAGACTTCGCTGGGGATAGGAAGACTTTGTCGACGACGCTCTTTCCGTAGCTTTTGGCTGAGGATAACCCAGTTATATCCTGTTAAGGAAATAACTCTTTAAATCAAGCCGGACGACGCGTTCGTGCTCTACGAGGGGATAAGCTTCCAGAATCTACTGGGGATAAGCTTATTGCTTGGGGATATGAATTCCATCTTTCCTGGGGAACTGGATTGGACTGGACTCTTTTGGGGAAGTTTTGATATGTTGGGGAAGAAGTGATTCCTTTGAATGTTGATACGCCGCCGGGGAACAATCTTTAGAGCGAGACTGCCGGGGATGCTTGTTAAGAATATATGTATTGCTGTTGGGGAATGTTGGGATCTGCTGGAGGATACCCAATTTCCTTGAGACTTGATAACTCTGCCTGGAGAAGAATGCACTTACTGCTGACTTACTCTCTGGGGAATTAGGATGTACTGGTCGTGTTCTTTAGCTGAACCTACCTTGGTACCTTGGAGGATAGAACAATTAGACTGCTCAGACAACTCTTTATTGCCCCTGTTTCTAGTGTCACCTGTAATAAAATCCTTTGTTTCGTATGTAGATATTTATGAGTTAGCAAATTATTGTCAATGCATATATCACAAATTGAACCTTGGACGTTTTTCGCAAAACAAAACAGAAAAAGAAAAACACTTGGCACGTTTAACTGAAAATATATTTGTATTGATTTTGAATGGCCTGTGAATAGGCGTTTTGTGTACAAGAGGCTGACGTCCTAGTAAGAGGACGCCGCCGAGCAAAAGAGTTTATACAAGTTTTGTACAAAAGAAAATAAAACAGCTGTGTGAAATGAATGATCCCACTGGGTTTCAACTCTGCTATTGCCTTTATAACTCCGAGCGTCTCATCACTTGATGACCTTAGTTGAAGGTGAAGCTGACTGATCGATGCCGTCTGAACTTGATGTAGATACCGGATTCTGGATGCAAAGTGATCAATGAGACATAGTATTACGCTTTTATCCCTAATTTTTGCCTGGGCCGCCCTTTCGGGTTTTCGGTCCACCGGGATACCCATTTTTGCCCAAGTCGCCTTTTCAGGTTTTCGACTTTCCGGGTGTACAGATTTTTTCATTTTCATCCCTTCATTTTGCCCGAACCCTTTTGGTTCGCCGGGAAGCCCTAATTTTTGCCTAGGCATGTCAGCCTAGCGGGTCTTTTTTCATGCGTAGTATCTTTTTACTATGTCTGCATTAGCGGGGTGAGGAAGGTCGTCACCATCCATGTTGGTCAATATCATTGCTCCTCCTGAGAACACATGCTTAACCACAAATGGCCCTTCGTACGTAGGGGTCCATTTGCCCCTTGGATCACTCTGAGGAAGGATGATTCGTTTGATTACCAGATCCCCAACTTGATATTCCTGTGGTCTGACCTTTTTGTTAAATGCCCTGATCATCCGTTTCTGATACGTCTGACCATGACAGATAGCAGCAAGTCTCTTTTCATCAATGAGGTTGAGCTGATCAAGTCGTGTCTGGATCCAATCATCTTCGTTCAGATTTGCATCCTTCATTATCCAGAGAGAGGGTATTTGCACTTCAATCGGTAAGACTGCCTCCATACCATAAACCAGAGAGAAGGGAGTTGCCCCGGTTGACGTCCTAGCTGAGGTGCGATACCCATGTAGAGCGAACGGTAACATCTCGTGCCAATCCTTGTAAGTCACTGTCATCTTCTGCACGATCTTCTTGATGTTCTTATTTGCTGCTTCTACAGCCCCATTCATCTTCGGTCTGTAAGGAGAAGAATTGTGGTGCTGTATCTTGAACTGTTCGCAGAGCTCAGCGATCATCTTGTTATTCAGATTAGTACCGTTGTCTGTAATAATTCGTTCAGGGACGCCGTACCGACAGATCAGGTTGTGCCGAATGAACCGTGCCACAACAGTCTTGGTTACCGTAGCATAGGATGCTGCCTTAACCCACTTCGTAAAATAATCAATCGCCACTAGGATGAAGCGATGCCCATTAGATGCCGTAGGTTTAATCTCGCCGATCATGTCTATGCCCCACATTGCGAACGGCCAAGGCGCAGTCAGAACATTCAGGGGAACTGGAGGAACATGCACCTTGTCTGCATAAATCTGGCACTTATGGCATGTCCTGGAATGTTGGTAGCAATCAGCTTCCATTGTGGACCAGTAATATCCTGCCCGTAGGATTTTCTTAGCCATAGTGTGTCCACTGGAATGTGTACCAAAGGTCCCTTCATGCAGCTCTTCCATGATCCTTTCTGCTTCAGTCTTATCCACACAACGCAGTAAGGTTGAATCATGGTTTCGCTTATATAAGATGCCGTTGCTAAGGAAGAACTTTGCTGCGAATCTCCTCAAGAACTTCTTATCATTGATGGAGGCACCTTCAGGGTATTCCTGAGCTTCCAGATATCTCTTTACTTCATGGTACCAAGGCTTCTCAGTCACCCATTCAGTCTCGAGATCACAATAGTATGCCGGTTCCTCCAGTTTCCAAATGATGATTCGGGGAGCCTCATTATCCCATTTGACCTTAAACATAGAAGACATTGTAGCTAACGCGTCCGCCAACTGATTCTCTTCTCTCGGAAAGTGTTCAAAGGTTATCTTTGTGAAGTGGGGGATCAGGGTCAACACACATTCTCTGTAAGGAATCAAGTTTGGATGTTTCGTATCCCACTCTCCTTTGATCTGATTGATCACAAGAGCGGAATCTCCGAAGACACTTAGAAATTTGATCCTTAGGTCGATCGCAGCTTGAAGACCCATGATGCACGCCTCATACTCCGCCATGTTGTTGGTACAGTTGAAACATAGCCGGGCAGTGAGTGGAGTATGAGTACCTTGAGGAGATATGATTATGGCGCTGATACCGTTTCCCAAAGCATTGGAGGCTCCGTCAAAGTGCATAGACCATCGGGATCCTGGTTCAGGTCCTTCATCCGGTCCAGGTACTTCACAATCTGTTACTATCATGATGCTTTCATCCGGAAATTCAAAGTTCATTGACTGATAATCATCTACAGCTTGATGTGCCAAGTAGTCTACCAATACACTTCCCTTGATGGCTTTTTGGGTCGTGTACTAAATGTCGTATTCCGTCAAGATCATTTGCCATCTTGCAATTCTCCCAGACAGAGCGGGCTTTTCGAATATGTACTTTATAGGATCCATCTTTGAGATCAACAAGGTGGTATGAGTCAACATATACTGCCTCAGCCGGCGAGCAGCCCATACCAAAGCGCAGCAAGTTTTCTCAAGCAGTGAGTATCGGGTCTCACAGTCGGTAAACTTTTTGCTAAGGTAATAAATGGCATGCTCTTTTCGGCCAGACTCGTCATGCTGCCCCAACACACACCCCATTGAGTTATCAAGCACTGTCAGATATAGTATCAGAGGTCTCCCTTCAACCGGTGGCATAAGGATGGGTGGTTCTTGGAGATACTCCTTGATTCTGTCAAAAGCAGCCTGACATTCATCATTCCAACGTACTACCTGATCTTTCTTCAGTAGCTTGAAGATCGGCTCACAGGTAGCAGTCAGATGTGAGATGAAGCGAGCAATGTAATTCAGGCGTCCTAAAAAGCCTCTGACTTCCTTTTCTGTCTTAGGAACTGGCATCTCTTGAATAGCTTTGACCTTGGCAGGGTCCACTTGAATTCCCTTGTCACTGACCATGAAGCCTAGCAATTTTCCCGATCTTACCCCGAAGGTGCACTTGTTCGGGTTCAATCTCAGCTTGTACAGTTTCAACCGGTCAAACAACTTTTGCAGATGATCTAAGTGTTCTTCCTCAGTCTGGGACCTAGCGATCATGTCGTCCACATATACTTCTATCTCATGATGGATCATATCATGAAATAAAGCAACCATGGCTCGTTGGTAGGTTGCCCCAGCGTTCTTTAATCCAAAAGGCATGACCTTGTAACAGAAGGTCCCCCACTGAGTAACAAATGTAGTCTTTTCCATGTCTTCAGGTGCCATCTTGATCTGATTGTAACCTGAAAAACCATCCATGAAAGAGAACACCTTATGCTGAGCTGTATTATCAACAAGGACATCAATGTGAGGTAAAGGGAAGTCATCTTTGGGGCTGGCCCTGTTCAGATCCCTGTAATCGACACACATTCTGACCTTACCGTCCTTCTTAGGTACCGGCACTACATTAGTAACCCACTGCGGGTAAGAAGTTACTGCAAGAAACCCGGCATCAAACTGTTTCATGACCTCGGCTTTAATCTTCTCAGACATCTCTGGACGCATCCGACGGACCTTTTGCTTAACTGGAGGGCAGTCTTCCTTAGTTGGCAAGTGATGGACCACAATATCGGTATCCAACCCGGGCATGTCTTCGTAGGACCAGGCAAAGATCTCCATATAATCATGCAGCATTTGAGTCAACCGTTGCTTCACGCTGAGTTCTAGGTTGGCACCAATCTTTACCTCTTTCCTGTCTGCCTCAGTACCCAGGTTGATTGTTTCCACTGGCTCTTCATGGGGTTGAATTGCCCTTTCTTCCTGAAGCAACAGTCTTGCAAGCTCGCCAGGCACTTCGCAATCATCTTCACCTTCGTCTTCGGCTAAGTTGATCGGATTTTCGAAGTCATAACTGGTAGTAGCAGGGTTGTTATCAGTGAGATCCAGAGTGGATTGAAACCTGTATGAGTGAGTGTGTGTGTAAATACAGCTGCATTGAAATATATGTAAAGGAAATAAAGACAGAAAAGGAGCATAAAATTTGTAATGCGAAAATACGTCCAAGATTTTCATTCATGATATATGAAATGACAATTTATATGCCCTCACAAATGAAACCACGGTGCCTCGGGTAAGACACCGGGCTGTAGAGTTTATTTATTGTTTATTACAAAATACGAAACAAAGAAATTTATTACTGCGTCACAAAGGTAACAGGGGTATGGTCTTTAGCAATCCAGTTGTTCAATCCGCCTTCGGTCGTCGGATAGATCCAGCTGTTGAATTCAGCTTCGTCCACTTCGTTGTCTTCCCCAACAGCATTCACTCCTGGATTTGTAATGATCACAGGAGGTCTTCCGATCTTTGCTTTCCTCATAGCTTTCTGCCCCTCTGTAGTAAAACCCAGCCCAAATTTATCAGTCTTCTGAGTAAAGTCTGGAAGTCTGCCCCAGTTAGCACATTCACCCCTCTGAACCACAGCCCGGGCATCCTTCAGGGAAGCCATCTTCAAAGGAACATTTTCTTCTACTGCTGTTTCTGTTGCTGCTGCAATTGGGAGCACCTCCTCGAAATGCTGAAAGGGGGTTTCAATAAACTCCCCGTCCATCTCAATGTACCTGAAGGAGTTCAGGTGGCTTACCATATATTCCTCCTCTCCCTGCACAGTGACGATCTTCCCTCTGACGGGGTACTTCAGCTTCTGGTGCAAGGTAGAGGTCACTGCCCCAGCCTTATGTATCCAAGGTCGAACCAGTAGACAAGAGTAAGATGGACGGATATCCATCACATAGAATGTAGAGTCAAACACCTGAGAGCCCACACGAATCGGAATGTCGACCTCTCCGTGAACCATCCTTTTTGAACCGTCAAAGGCTCTGACGATGATATTGCTGGGTTTCAATTCCAGACTTTCACAATCCAGACGATCTAAAGCCTTCTTGGGCAGCACATTCAAAGAAGAACCAGTATCCACCAACACATGTGCCAAGGTAGTGCCCCTGCATTCGATAGAGACATGCAGAGCATCATTATGGTCTCTTCCCTTCGCGGTCAAGTCAGCATCGGAGAAACCCAAGCCATTGTCTGCCGTCAGATTTGCTACGCAATCAGTGAACTGGACTGCAGATGTCTCATGTGGCACATGGGCCGTCTTGAGGAATGAGATTAAGGCCTTGGCATGGGCCTCGGAGCACAGCAATAAAGAGAGCATGGAGATTTTAGAGGGCGTATGCCCCAGCTGTTCCACAACATTGAAGTCACTCTTCTTTATAATTTTTAGAATCTCCTCCATCTCTTGTTGGGAGGCCTCAGCAGTTATAGGTACAGGTGCCTCCATCTGGGCAGGCTCAACTTCAACTCCTTTGCCCCGAGCATTGGATGACTCGGCCGCAGGAGAAACAATTGGATCAGCAGCAGGAACAGGTATACTTGTAGGAGTTATCAGGAGCGGTCTTCGGGCAGCAGGCGGTGCAATGTCAAGCGAGAAGAGCCTGCCACTGCGGGTAACCTTGGCTGGGCCAGTGATGTCACAAATGCTGGCGCCAGCGTTGAACTCTTGTTTAATCCCGTTTACATATACATCTGCCCCATAATGCCAGGGGACAGCTTTATCAGATACATAGGGAAGGGGCCCTGGAACAGTGATAATAACAGGTGCAACGGTCATGATTTGAACGGGCTTCTTCGGGAGAGCCGGGATCGGATTATTGAAGATAGTCACCACAGAAACTTCTTCCACTGGAACCAACCGAACAGCAGACTTCTTAAACAGAATCTCCTTGCTATCCATTAGGCTTTGGATGCCTAACCTCAGCAAGGGACAACCAGATGGGGACACAGCACAGAACAGGCAACCCTCACTGCAACCCGGAAATAAACCGGCCTGCAGTAGGTTCTTCTTGACAATCTTCAGAGGAGTGGCTAGATCATCCACGTAAACAACATAAACGTCTTCGTCAACAGCATTTACCCCATGTTGAGGCATAGGAGCAGTAACTACATTCGGCCTCTCAGGCGCTTCGAACTGTATCTCCTTCGCGTCGATAAGGTCTTGCACCTTATTCTTTAACGTCCAACAGTCATCGGTAGAGTGCCCCGGGCTATCTGAATGGTAAGCACAACGAGCATTCGTGCTGTACTTAGGAGATGCAGTATTAGGGAACTTCGGAGCCTCCCTGACAGTCACCAAATTGGTGGATAGCAACTGTGGCAGGATCTGCGATAGGGTCATGCTTAACCGGGTAAACTCCCTCCGGGGTCTTTCAGCCCTTTGAGGATTGGTCGGCCGAGGAGCGGCAGCAGGCTTAGCAATCATTACCGCACTGACAGATTGGCGGCGCTCAGGTCTCTCTGATCTTTTGGAACCATACACGGCACTAGACTCCTTCTTGAAGGGTTTCTTCTCAGAACTAGATGATACACCCTTCGGAATCTTCCCAGACTTCAGCCCAGCCTCAATTCTCTCTCCAGTTAGAATCAAATCAGTGAACCCAGCAGAAGAATTCCCGATCAGATGGTTGAAAAATGGCCCAGATAGGGTTCCCAAGAACATGTCTACCAACTCCCGATCAGTCAATGGTGGCTGCACCCTGCCAGCCAGGTCTCTCCACTTCTGAGCGTACTCCTTAAAACCTTCGCTTGCACCTAATGACATACCCTGGAGCTGGGTACGTGTAGGGGCAAGGTCGGCATTATATTGATACTGCTTATAGAAAGCAGTAGCCAACTCCTCCCAGTTACGAACCTTGGTCCCATCCAGCTGATAGAACCATTCGAGATGAGTCCCTGAAAGACTCTCCTGGAAGAAGTGGATCCACAAATTCTTATCCGCAGAGTACGGTTAAATTTTCCGAACATAGGACCTTAGATGCAGCTTGGGACAAGACGCCCCGTCATACTTAGAGAAGGATGGTGCTTTGAACTTGTGAGGGATGATCACACCAGTAGACAAACCCAGATCTCCGAAATCCAGCCCAGGTACCTGTTGGACCTCCATAGCTTTCAACCTATCCTCCAGTTGCTTGTATCTGTCTTCTGCAGGAGGGTACTGCTCTTCATCAAAATCAGTCTCGTTGTCGGAGACTACCGGACTAGGAACCCTTGCTTCTGCCTAAGGACTACTCTTGCCAACAGAAGAACCAGCCTCTTCCTGCTGCAGAGTATTGCCAAACCTTCGGCCCGAGTTGAACAGAACAGTCCTTCTCTTCTTCTTCTTCTCCTTCTTCAGGAGCATAGCCTTCAATTCTTCTTGGCCTTGAGCCAAACCCTTGATTAATTCCTGGAATTGTGCATTCTGCACCTGAAGGGCCTTGATTGATGTCTCAGTTGATGCAGAGTCAGGATTCATGATGCTGAAATAAACAGCGAAGAACTGTAAGCAACCTGAAAAGGGAAAACCTGCTATGCACATGATGAATGATATGTGTTTATGCAATGCATTCAAGGGTTCGAAAGTTCAAATTTGTTGTAGACAAAAAGGAACACACGTTATCATTAAAGAAATCATTGTTTAATACATCAAAGCCTCATGGGCAAAATAATACAAAAATCAAATCAATCCCAAAATATGCTACGCATCCTCTTTGGAGCTATGTAAGTGTTGAGATTCCTCTCCTCATGCAACAGGCGGGTGAGCTACAAGACCTTCTTTTCACTGGCATGTAGACTAGTCTCAAGAGAATTCCGTTCTTCCTTAAGCTGGATCCAACTCTTCTGCATCTCTTCCCAGGATGTGGGCATATCAGGGTGCTGAATAGTGCAAGGCACTTCCCCTTCCAAGACTGGTTCTTTGATTACTGGGAGCATATGAGGATAAGGCATTACTAACTTCTGGGAGCGGGCGCGTACCCACTTGAGATAAGGTTCCAACGGGATGGAATTCATGTGCCCCAGTGTCTTGCTGTCTATCTTACTCGGCATCCTCCAGGCTCTGATAAATCTCTGGCGAAGTCCTTGAGTATCATTGTCGAAGTCAAAAACTATGTCAGGAATTAACATGTCATGAGGACCATCCCTCCGAGCATAACCAAACTGTCTCCAAGCCAGGCATAGGCTGTAAGTAATACCTCCTCTGATTCCAAGTAAAGGAACATTAGGGTACTCCCCGCAACGATCAATGATAGTGACATCTTCTCTGGACCTAGGGCACCAATGTATATCGGCATGCGTAAGAGTCATCAACCGCTGTGACCATCTCAAACCCCGCTCATTCTTCAGGACTGATTGTGGAAGGTGCGAAATAAACCACCTTCCCAGGAGAGGAGTGCAACACATAAGGACACCTCTTTTTCTCATGGTTCGAGTGTAACATGAGTGAAGGATGTCCCCCAGCAACGTAGGTATAGGGTTCCTGGACATAAAGATCTGGACAGCACTGATATCAATAAGCTGATCTGGGTTAGGGAACAACACCAAACCATAGACAAGGAGGGCCACAACCTCTTCAAAAGCTTGCAAGTCAAGGGAGTTCCAACATTCATGGGCCTTTTCAAACAGAAACCTGGCTAAGAACCCTTTGATACCACTTCTAACTTCCCAATGTCCCTTGAGGTCAGATGACTGTAGGTGCAAGGCTTTAGCAATCTCTTCAAGCTTAGGTTCCTTTTCTGTACTGTTGAAGGGTAGCTGATCAAGGATAGGGATCTTCAGGAGCCGGGAGAACTCCTCCAATGTAGGTACCAACTGATAGTCCAAGAAGGTGAAACAGTGATGCAGAGGGTCAAAGAATTGGAACAAGACCTTTATCATATCTTCCTCAATGTTGGTGTTGACCAAGCTGATGAGGCTTCCATGTCTTTCACTGAATGAAGAGTTCTCAGGAATCCTGGATATAAGCTCCTTAAGCCGAGGAGGGATCCTTACAAGACTGATTTGAATTGTCTTTCTACGAATAGTTTCCATGTCCTACAAAACAAGAACAAAGATGAAAATTCGAACCCCTGAAATGGTTAGTCAATGCATATGATGCTGAATGATGTCATGATGCTATGATTAAACACACCACAGATATTTGCAAAGACAAACATGTAAGGAACACAAGGCACACAAGACAAGCCCTTAAGGTTTAAGGCCAGCATGGGGTCTGGGTAGTACCCTCTTGAAGTTGGTGGGTTCAACCTGTCCTAATCAAAGTAACCGGGTTCTAAGGTTCCCAATATCACGGGATTGCTTTCATTGTTCATCGTTTCGATTTAGCCACTGAACTGGCGACCGAAATATTCCAGGAAAGCAACCCTCAATTGAGCGTAGTATCGAGTATCAACCAACCTCGGACTGCACCAAATTCAGTTATCTCACTACCCTAAAGAGGCCAAGATAGTTCAATTAAGGTTCCTAGGGTCTGTTGATGCTTCATGACACCACGCGGAGGCCCCGTACTCTCCTTGACTGAACTCAAGGGTTACCGGTACACACCAAAGTGCCACATCAACGTAGCAGACTGTTTCAACCATGTCGGTATACCCCGCACAGTTCCCTCACAGCCTTGTTGCTACTTTCTAAGAAGGTATCCCCAGATCCGGGTTAGGATCTATAGAACTCCCAAGACAGTCCACAATTTAAAGCACACAAGGAAAACAATTGAAAACACAGTTATGAACTTAGCCCTAAGGTACACCTCACTTTATAAAGGATCCCCAGCAGAGTCGCCAGTTCTGTGATCGGTGGATCTGGAACTGACTGTTTAACGCTGGTTCGCGAAATGTCGCGGAAGCAAGAGTCGCCACCGTCTTTTATTTTCTCCAAATGGAAAGGACAAAAGCACAGAAAAATTCCTTAAAGAGATTGCTCTCGGTTCGGGAGGTAGATTATAGAAAGGGAAGGTGTTAGCACCCTTTCTATCCATGGTTATCCATGGGCTCTTAGATACTTGCTCATTTGTGTTTTCAAAAGTGGTTTGTTTGCTTTTCAATTGTGGGTTTTAAAAAAAGTTTCTTTGAAAATTCCAGTTTGACTCTTGTATCGGTCCTCAAGAGTGTTTGAAAAATTGCTTTCGAAAGCTTTTTGAAAAGGTGTCGGTGTGAAAAGTATTTTTGATTTGTTTTTGAAATTAGAGCAAGTATCTAGAGTCGTCTACCTACCCTAAGGAATTCGTCTGTGTAAATGTCCTTTAAAGTAGTGCCATCCCACCATTGAGAGGTAGGTAGCACCACCGTTGGAGGTGTTCGGATCAATTCGAGGTTCGGGACATGGTGATCACCAGAGCAATGGGAAGACACCTTAGAAGCTACCCTCATGCCAGGTTCCCGGATCATGAGGACTTACTAAGACATCCTCTACTCGACGATCACCTTTCGAGGCAAGGCAACAGTGAGGCGTACCCTAGGGGTGGTGTGTGCGATTCGTGTGTCGTTTTCATTTGTATTTGTCTTGTCATGTTTATTGGTGTTCTACGCGTTTGTTTTTATTTTTGTCATACAGTCTTTCATGCCATTTATTTAACAGTTAAAAAGTTGCGAGAAAATAAAATCTAAAGCTATTACAAACGGCGCGGGTCCACATCGCCAAAATTAACCAGGACCCGATTTGACAGGAAATAAATAAAGAAATTAAAAGTGCGAGAAGTAATTTACATGGCTTCGGGAGAGGTACATAATTATTTAAGCGAAATAAAATAAAAATGCAAATTAATGAGAATTAGACGAAACGAGGGCGTTGGACCCTTTTGCAAAATCAAATTACATGAAATTAATTAATAAAAAGAAAGAACTTGTTTTTTGTTGGTATTTTATGCTTTTTAAGATTTAATATGAAAAAGGGAAAATTAATTAAAATCAAAGTAAGATGCAAACCCTAATTCTAGTTTTTTTTTTTTATTAAGAAATATTGAAATCTTTAAACTAAATTAAACCTAATTTTTACATGCAAATTTGATTATAAAAATAAATAAAATAAATATTTAATTATTTGAAAGAAAAATAAAAAGGGTGAAAAATTATTAGTTAAACCCTAGTTCTATATTTTTTAGATTTTTATCAAAAGAATTAAAAGTAACCTAATTTAAAACTAAATTTAATTACCTGCAAATTTATTTAAGAAAATACTAAAATTATTTATTGTATTTTTAATCTTTTCTGATTTTTATATGTATTTTTTATATTTATGAAAATAATAATTAATTACTAAAACAACAATTAAAAAGAAAAATAGAAAATAGAAAAAATAAAAAAAGAATAGGAAGAATTGCAAACCAAAGGGGGGTCAGATCCCACATCAGGAGGTATCCTTTAGAAATCCAAGCCCAACAAGACATTGATCCGTTTGACTTTCCAGATAGTATGCTGTAGCGTTGACTGGACCTTATGCTGCTCCTCCAATCTGCACCCTTGATCTGATGAACCTGGACAGATGGACGTTGATTTTTGAGCGTGTATGATGTGCTTCAATGCTGAATCTGCACATGAATTTTTATGGAAAAATATTATGGAAATAACAAAGACCTGGGGCTCGAACCCAGGTCATGTACTTCAACACCAATTCTGCTTGCCAGCTGAGCCAATTGCGCGTTCTGATTAATAAACAACTAATAAATATTATAAAAAAAACAAATGGTCAGTGGTTCAAACGCGCGAAATATTTGAACGTTCCAATCGGTGCCTCCCACGTAATCATCTTCTTCATGGATTTTTTATTTTTCTGAAACAAGAACACATTGGCCACGGTTTTTCATGCGTTCTCTTAGGCATCTTTAGGGAAAATAGCGATTAGCCCTCAGACACTCATAAATTGAGCGCGAGGGTGGGCTTGTAATCGTCTGAACACGCTGGTTTGAATGGTGGTGGTTAGGGGTTCCAATTTTGCCTTGTTACAAAACCCCTAATCTGAAGCTCTGCAAACCCTAAAAATCAATCATGGCATAATCGTGTATACAGCATAAAAACACAATTGAATCATATGGTTAGCATTAGAATGGCATAAGGAATGTAAATCAACAATTAAAATGCCCTAAGAATGCCTAGATGTTAAAATACGATCATGGATTTTTCATGAAATATTTCCAGTTCAGTATACCAATTCCGGAGGTTTTGATGGATGTTCTTGATTGGGACACGTTCAATGGACTTTCAGCAAGCTAATGAAACAAAAATTATGTCTTGAATCAACCTGAAAAGTGGTTTTCCGATTTGAGTTTTTTGGCAAAATTTCCAAGTTTGATAATGGCTTTTGGGCGCAGCTCAGTGTGTATGAACATTAGGGTTGTGTTTAGGCTTTTGTACTGAATGCATTAGGTCAAGAAACTTGCTCAAAATCTCTTGCAATCATGGTTTTGAAGATTTGATTTTTTACCATGATTTCCATATCTTTTTCCATGTGTTTTTGGTTCAAATCATCTCCAATCTCTCCAAATCTTTCCTTATTTGCATATGCACGAAATCTTGAGGGTAAAACATGCACAAAAAGATTTAAAACTTTAGGTTAAGTATTTTTCATATATTTAATTTGATTTAAATGAATTAATATAAATAAAAATTCAAATAAATAAATAAAAAATGAATAAAACTTCCCTTTGGGCCAAGTGGTCGTGCACATGTCATGGATGATGAATTATGGAAGAAAAATGGGCCCATTAGCAATTTTAGGTCATTTGAATCAATGTTGACTTTTCAAAATATCCAAAAATTTCCCAACTTCCACAAGGCATAACTTGCTCAATTTTAAAGGTTTTCTCATGTTCTTGGACATTTTGGAAAGTTCTTTGAGTCCTCTAACCAATGCCTTTGGTCCAATGTCATTTTGATTTACCAATCTCAAGTTATGGCCTTTGACTTAAAGTCCCTTTTTGTTGACTTTTGAAAATGACCTATAATGTTGAAATTGATAACTTTTTGTGAGAGCATTTCTTGGACTTGAAGTATGAAGATGAGTTGTAGGAAATGTCTTTCTCTTCAAAATGAGCTTTGGATGGAATTTTTCTGATAATCCATGTGAAAGTTATGCCCTGGTCAATTTCAGTTGACTTTTTTAGCTGTCCAAATAAGGAAACTTTTGCATCTTGATGATTTCTGAGCCAAATTTTGAGAATCATGATCAAGCATTGATCAAATGATGTTTGTGGCTTCAAAATGATATGTTGACCAAAAATTTGAACTTTTGACTGTCAAATGACCATTTTGCCCCTACAGTTGACTGTAGTGCAATTTAGGGTTTTGACTGTGCAATTTTGAGCTGAATGTCTTGAAACTTGATATGAGGATACTTGACCATATTTGTAAGCATGTGAGACTTGATTGGACCTTTGGACACTTCATTTTCTTGATCAGAACAAAAACCCTAATCTTGATTGTATAGGAGATCTTTGACTGTGCAACCCTTGGGGAGATTTTGAAGCTTTGACTTGGCAAATCTTTGAAGAATATGGGAGGGCAAATTTTGGGGTACAACAGTGGTACATCGTCTACCAACAAAAGAAGACTGCCCTCCGGTAAAGAAAAAGGTTCGTCACATGCGACCAGACATGTCAGAGAAGATCAAAGCGGAAGTCATGAAACAATTCAATACCGGATTCTTGGACGTCAACTTCTATCCACAATGGGTCACCAATGTTGTCCCCGTGCCTAAAAAGGACGGCAAAGTACGCATGTGCGTAGTCTACAGAGATTCGAATAGGGAAAGCCCTAAGGATGATTTCCCACTTCCCCACGTCGATATTCTGGTTGACAATACAGCACAACATAAGTTGTTTTCCTTCATGGAAGGTTTCTCAGTCTATAATCAAATCCAAATGGCGACTGAGGACATGGAGAAAACAACCTTTGTCACACAATGGGGCACATTCTGTTATAAGGTTATGCCATTCGGGTTGAAGAACGCTGGAGCAACCTATCAACGTGCCATGGTAGCCTTATTTCACGACATGATACATCACGAAATAGAGGTCTATATGGACGACATGATAGCCAGATATCAAACTGAAGAGGAACATCTTGTCCATTTATAGAAACTTTTTGAGAGGTTAAAGAAATACAAGTTGAGGTTGAACCCGAATTAATGCACATTTGGGGTGAGGTCCGCTAAACTACTAGGCTTCATCGTCAGTGGTAAGTGTATCAAAGTGGATCCTGCCAAGGTGAAAGCAATACAAGAAATGCCTACTCCTCACACCGAGAAGGAAGTCAGAGGATTCTTGGGACGGTTAAACTACATTGCCAGATTCATTTCTCACCTAACAGCTACTAGTGAACCAATCTTTAATTTATTGAAGAAAGATCGAGTAGTCAAATGGAATGATGAATACCAAAATGCCTTCAACAAGATCAAAGAGTACCTGGAAGAGCCCCTTGTTTTAATGCCACTAGTCGAGGGAAGACCCTTGATCATGTATCTAACTGTTTTGGAAAATTCGATGGGGTGTGTGCTGGGGCAACATGACGAGTTTGGCCGAAAAGAGCATGTTATTTATTACCTGAGCAAAAGGTTTATCGACTGTGAAACAAGATATTCAATGCTCGAGAAAACTTGCTGCCCTCTGGCATGGGATGCTCGCCGGCTAAGACAATATATACTGACCCATACTACCTTATTGATATCCAAGATGGATCCTATAAAATACATATTCGAGAAGCCTGCCTCTCTCGGGGAGAATAGCGAGACAACAGATGATCCTGATGGAATATGACATTAAGTACATTACCCAGAAAACAATAAATGGCAGTGTGCTAGCCAATCACCTTGCTCACCAAGATGTGGATGACTACCAGTCCATGAAGTTCGAATTCCCAAATGAAGACATCATGATGGTAAACAACTGTGAAGAACTCAGACCATATGACGGACCTAAACAAGTATCCCGATGGACCCTGGTTTTTGATGGGGCATCCAACACACTCGACAATAGTATAGGTGTTGTACTCATATCCCCTGAAGGATGTCACACTCTCTTTACTGCAAGACTCTGCTTCAACTGTACAAATAACATGGTAGAATACGAAGCGTGCATTTTTGGTCTCAAAGCTGCCATAGATTTGGGGATCAAGTCCTTAGGTGTATTCGAAGATTCAGCCTTAGTCATCAGCCAAATCAAAGGAGAATGGGACACAAAGCACCCAAACCTCATCCCCTACAAAGAACACGTGTTAACATTAATCCCACATTTTGAGAAGATTACCTTCAAGCATTTCCCATGAGAAGAAAATCAGCTAGCAGACGCGCTAGCCACAATGTCATCCATGTTTAAACTCAAATGTGATAATGAGGCTCCCCAGATCACCATTGAACAAATGGATGAACCAGATCACTATCACGAGATCAATATTGAAGAAGTAGTGGACCGACCTTGGTTTCACGAAGTCAAGAGGTATCTTGAGGCTCAAGAGTATCCAGAAGGAGCTTCGGTCAATGATAAGAAGTTCTTAAGGAGATTCTCTACTAAGTTCTTCATTAGTAATGGCATCCTCTACAAACGCAACCATGACTCTATATTGCTTCGTTGCATGGATACGGTTGAGGCAGAAAAGATCATGACTGACCTACATGAAGGCACTTTTGGCACCCATTCCAGTGGGCATACGATGGCAAAGAAGATCCTACGGGCGGGTTATTATTGGTCTACCATGGAAGCAGATTGCTATCAGCACTCTCGAACTTGTCATAAGTGTCAGATCTATGCTGACAAAGTGCATGTACCTCCAGTCCCTCTAAATGTCCTGACTTCTCCCTAGCCATTCGCGATGTTGGGCATTGATATGATTGGAGAAATCAAGCCCACGTCCTCTAATGGACACCGCTTCATCTTGGTGGCCATTGACTATTTGACGAAGTGGATTGAGGCTGCTTCATTCGCTTCCGTTATCAAGAATGTTGTGGCTCGAATCATCAAATAGAATCTCATTTGTCGATACGGTATCCCAGAGAGAATCATCACAGACAATGGTACGAATCTCAACAATACTATGATCACTGTATTATGCGTGCAATTAAAGATCATACATAAAATGACAGTAACCTACAAGGACTGGCATGAGATGCTACCATTCGCTCTCCACGGTTACCATACTACGGGGCACACATCAACCGGGGCAACATCTTACTCTCTGGTATACGACATGGAGGTTGTCTTGCCTATTGAGGTCCATATCCCTTCTATGAGAATCATGAAGGATGCAGGGTTGAATGAAGACGATTGGATCCAAACTCGACTTGATCAACTGAACTTGATTGACGAGAAAAGGCTTACTGCTGTCTGTCATGGTCAAATGTATCAAAAACGGATGATCAAGGCTTTCAAAAAAAGGTCAGACACCAAGTGTATCAAGTCGGGGATTTGGTGATCAAGTGCATCATAGTGCCGCAAGGTGATCCCAAGGGAAAATGGACTCCTACATATGACGGACCGTTTGTGATCAAAAGCATATTCTCCAGTGGAGCAATGAACTTGACCACTATGAATGGCGACGACCTGCCGCACCCTGTGAACGCTGACATAGTTAAAAGATATTACACATAAGAGACCTGATAGGTTGAAACACCTAGGAAAAAAATGGCATCCTGGGGAACAAAAAAGGTTTGGGAAAAAATTAGGGATAAAACAAAAAAAAATTGTACACCCGGCAAGTTGAAAACCCGAAAGGGCGACTTGGGCAAAAAAGGGAATCCTGATGGACTGAAAACCCGAAAGGGCGGTCCAGGAAAAAGTTAGGGAATTAAAGCATATGACTATGTCCCGTTGGATCATCTTACAGACAACTTATGGCTTCGAATAACAAACTCAAAGGTTCTGATCAATCCAATCAACTTCCGACAAGGCAGCAAGTGGACAAGACGCTCAGAGACACGAAGGCTATAGCAGAATGGGAACCCCATGGGATTATTGCACATAACTATCTCTTCTTTGTATCAAATTTTCATTTTTTACGATGACATTCTCTTACTAGAATGTTCGTCTCATTGTACAAAAAAAATACTTATTCAAGTTAATACAAAGATACCCCTTTGAAAGTGCAAAACTATCTGTTTTTTCTTTATTTCTGTGTTTTGTTTACAAAAACGTCCAATGATTTATTTTTGAACATATGCATTTGAACGTAACTACTATTTACAAATGAACAAAAAAGAACAGAAAATAGAAAGACAATCACTAATGGCTTTAAGAAATAGGATAATATCTTTAGAGTATTCCATAAAATCCCCCACAGTGTGAAGTCTAATGATATCAAGTTCTCTCACCTCCCTGGAAGAACAAAACTTCCAGTTATCACTCCCTGGTAAAGGTCGTCGAATTTCTCAGGATTCCCCAACAGGTTTTCACAAACAATAAATGGTGTTTCCCTTACAACAGAGTTTATTTCTCTACCAAATAGAAGCTCATCAACTCGTCAGCAGTTCAAAACATGAAGACTTACACTGCATATCCCTAGCAGCCGTCAGGGATTTATTTTCCCTAAAGCATTACAGCATATTAGCTTATGTGCCCATATATCACATCCATACGTCATATCATTAACAACACGAATACATACAACATAATCTCATTCATTTTTCGAGAACATCATTTTACAGTACATTTCATACATCATGACAATGCATACAACTAATCTTTCATCTCTTCAGGAAAGATCAATCAGTAGATGGTTATCATCAACAATTTACAAAGAGGTCAGAGATTGATACCTGAAAAAATCTAGGACAATTATTTACACGACCAGCTGTAGCAATCCTACACAGGCTTCTTCTTATACAGTCTTTCAGATACAGTTCAGATACGCTCAAGACACAGATGCCATTCTGGTACTCATTCGGATTCACCTTCAGATATAGTTCAGATACGCTCCAAACATGGATGTCATTCTGGTACTCATTCGGATTCACCTTCAGATATAGTTCAGATACGCTCCAAACACGGATGCCATTTTGGTACTCATTCAGATTCAGCTTTCAGATATAGTTCAGATACGCTCCAAATATGGATGCCATTCTGATACTCATTCAGATTCATTTCTCAGATATAGTTCAGATACGCTCCAGACACGGATGCCATCCTGATACTCATTCAGATTCACCTTCAGATACAATTTAGATACGCTTCAGACACGAATTCCATTCTGGTACTCATTCGGATTCACCTTCAGATACAGTTCAGATACGCTCCAGACACGGATGCCATTTTGGTACTCATTCAGATTCAGCTTTCAGATACAGTTTAGATACGCTCCAGATACGGATGTTATTCTGATACTCATTCAGATTCAGCTCTCGGATATAGTTCAAATACGCTCCAGACACGGATGCCATCCTGATACTCATTCAGATTCACCTTTAGATATTGTTCAAATACGCTCCAGATACAGATGCCATCCTAATACTCATTCAGATTCACCTTCAGATATGGTTCAGATACGCTCTATACACGAATTCCATTCTGATACTCATTCAGATTCTCTTTCAGATACAGTTCAGATACGCTCCAGATACGGATGCCATTCTAGTGTAAAACAACCAGAGATTTATTCTGACACTTCTTTTATTCCTACCAACAATAATTTTGGATGGAATCTACAAGCCCATATCCAACAACTCTCCATCACCTCTCCAAATGGCATCTTTAATCCCATTACCTACACCATCAACTTCCACATCCTCGAGTGCAAATTTCTGGGCACTCTAGTGTCCAATTATCTTCCACCTTCAAGCCACGAATGGCAAATCCGCCAATCTAACTCTTCAGGTTTAAGAACATTTAATAGGGGCGGCTATTGTACCCAAAAATTTTCCCTCTCATTTATCAAATATTTTCTTACAAGATCTCATTTGGTTCAAGACTACACAAGGTTTGATCAGCTCAAGACACCTCCTTAAGCACTGATGACTCAAATTAGGGTTTGAGATTGCACAAGGATAATTGAACTTCCAATGCCTCATATGACTATCATGGATCATTATGGACCCCCAAGATTGCTCATGTCAAGTTTCAAGCTTTGAATCACATTTTTGCTCAGTCAATTAAGCAGTTGACCTAAAAATCAGTTGTATTGGGGAAAAAGTCAATTGTGGCCAATTTGCAGTCAAACTTCATAATTTTTTATCCAAACCAACATTATAAACTCATATGTATCATTTGATCAAGTTTAAACCACATTTCCTCAAGAAATTTAATCAAATCATCAAAAGGGCAAAATAGTCAAAATTAGGGTTTTGACTGAGAAAGGGCAATTTCTAATTTTTTACCTCGCAAATGGTTAAATGGGTTAAGTCATAATTTGAAAAGTTCAATTGCATCATTTTTACCTAATGGCATGATCCAAAACATTGCTCAAGATTAATTGGATTGATAGTGAATTTTCAGCCAACTGATCAAAAGTCAATTGTACACTGAAAAGTCAAACTTTGACTTTTTGGTCAAAATCAAGTGTCAAAGATCATAATTCATCAAAACATGTCAAAATATGAAACTTATTCATCAAGAAATAAAAAAGTCAAGATTTCATTTTGAAAAGTCAAAGTTTTCAAACTTAGAAAAATTTCTAGGTGTTGAAAACTTCATGTTTTTTCACAACTTTGATCAAAATTTTCATTATGATGCACGATGATTCAAAAGAAACTTTAAAAATGAAAGTTATAGATCTCCATGAGATCTAAAACATTGACTTACACAACTTCTTCTAAAAATTCTTGGATCTCAAGTTGTTAATTCATAAAGTCATGGTCTTGAAATTAAACAGAATTTTTACCTAACTTTATGGAACTTTTTCATATAGTTCCAAGGGGAATTTTCAAAAGTGATTCAAAGAGGGTTTGTAGAGAACATTACAAGCTTTCTAAAATGTCCAAGAACTCCTTAAGATCATTCTTGAGCATGGAGAATCGAAGAGAGGAAGTTAGGGTTTCAAACTAAAATTATATATCATTTTGTGATGAACAAGATTCAAATTTCAAATCTATGTTGCATGATCTCTACTTTACAGGACTCAAACTTGTTAGGCACTCCATAATTAATTGCTTGACCAAATGTTAGAAGTCTCAACTAAAGCATTTAATGCAATGTCATGCTTTATATCCATTTTAGGAAGAAAGTGCACAATGCCATTTTGAAAAAGTAGCTTTATGCACAAAACTTATTCTTGAGCCTTGCAATGGTTTTCTTTTGATCAAACACGTCCCAAAACTCAAGATAAGTTTGTCCCAAGCCTTACAATCACTCAGCCCATGCTTGTACTCCCTCTTGGAACCATACATTCACTTTTCTTCAAAATCAAGCAACCTAGCCATAACTCTATAACTTAGAAATCCTTTGTGCAATAGGTCAAAAACCTTTTGCTTATACATACACAAGTCATTTGCAACAAATCACATGCATGCTTGACCCCTAAAACCACCAAGAACTCAGAACTGCATCACATACCTCCATTATGTCCTAACCATACCAAAAGTCTGAAACTCACATCTCCCTCGTGCGTTTTCAAGCCTTTTGGTTCCTAAAGTTTCTAAACATAATTTAGAACTCATCCCACACCCTGTTACAAGACTGTAACACCATTAACACCATCCTCCATTTTCAAAAACAGAGCTTTGCACTTGGACTTCTCTAGAACTGCTCAGGCACTTTCAGTTCAAGCTAAGCATCACATTAGCTTTCTGGGAGCTTGAGGAAGCTAATCCAATCATTGGAACTCACTAAAAGCTGCTCAAACTCAAAACACGATACCCTCATGCAAGGTGAGTTTTCTGATTTTTGAACTCTTCATACATGCATCATTAATAGTTCATTTGTGAATAAGAAATGTAGGTATCATTGTCCTGAAACTAACCATGTCTTTAGATTTCGTTTATATTGCTTAAGGAGTTAGAATTTTGAATCTGAACAGCCTGGAAAAGTTAGGTCAGAATTTGGTACCATTCAAAATTCATGCTCGTTTTTTAGAATTAGTTTAAGGTGTTTACATTTCTAGAATCGTGGTGAAATTTTACACAACTTTCATGTTTATATTTTTGCAAATGGTTGAGAAATGAACAAGTTGCAGGGCTTCTGGCTGGAGGTTGAAGATGAAGTACAATCAGGGCAAGACTTAGATTATATATTTGTTGTTTTACATAAGTTAATCGATGTATCACCACCACAGTGGTTAAAGCGTGTGCCTGTCACCATGAGGTCCTGGGTTCAAGCCCCAGCGTGACCTTTTTCCATTTTTTCCTTTTTTTGAGATTTTTTGTGTTTTTGCAGCGCCTGGGACTCCTTAGCTTTGGGAAAACTCAATCTCTTTCGCCTCGATTAGGTCTTGTACCTTATTCTTTAAGGACCAACAATCGTTTGTATCATTCCACGAGATTTCAGAATGATAGGCACATCGAGCATTCGGGTTGTAGCGAGGAGAAGAAGTATTGATGTTCTTGGGGGCTTCCTTTAGAGTCACTAGATTGTATTTCAAAAGATGTGGCAAAACATGGGACAAGGTCATGTTGATCCAGGTGAATAGTCTCATGGGCGCCTCGGGCATGTGTTGATAGTTTTGCTGTTGATTTGGTACAAGATTGGAAATCATAACAGCCCATACCGTCGGGTGACGTTTAGTTTTGTTTTGATTCTTGTGGTCATATGCAACACTGACCTCTTTCTTTCCGGTAAAGGGTTTCTTTATCGTGTTCGAGGATAGATCTCTTTGAATTTTGCCACTCTTTATACCAGATTCTACCCATTCACCAATCATGATTAGTTTAGTAAATCCAACCGAAGAGCTTTCAGTCAAATGGTTGAAGAACGGACCAGATAACGTGCCTAAGAACATATCAACCAATTCTCTGTCAGATAGAGAGGTTTGGACTCTTCCCGCGAGATCCCTCCATTTTTGAGCATAAATTTTGAAACTTCACCAGCACCCATGGACATGCCTTGCAATGGTGTTCGAGGTTGAGCTAAGTCAACATTATACTGGTATTTCTTGTAAAAAGCAGCAGCCAAATCTTCCCAATTGCGAATATTGGTTCCTTCCAACTAATAAAACCAATCTAACTGCGTCCTTGATATGCTTTCTTGGAAGAAATGTACCCATAGGTTCCTATCAGCAGTATGGGGTTGAATTTTCCTGAAGTATAACCTTAAATGCAACTTTGGACAAGAGACACCGTCATATTTAGCGAAAGTGGGTACCATGAATTTCTGTGGGATGACAACCCCTGAAACGAGTCCCAGCTCTTCAAAATCTAACCCGCATACCCTCTGGGTCTCCATAGCATTGAGGTGATCCTCCAGCTGCTTGTATTTATCGTCAGCTAGAGGATATTGTTCTTAGGAATAGTCAACCTCTTTCTCTTCTTCAGACTCTGGGTGATCATTTCCTTCCTTATTATTTCCTTCTTGATTATCTCATTCACCTGACGAGGTTGCAAAATCTAGAGTTCGTCTGGATGGTCCTTTGAACCTTCTTCCTAGATTCAAAACACCGACTGGTTTATTTGCTTTCTTCTTCTTCTCTTTGATCATCAAAGTCTCCAAGTCCTCTTGTCCTTTTGCAAGAGCCAAGAACATTTGTAGGAATTGAGCATTTTGTGCTTGAAGATCTTTTACTGTCAGTTCCATATCCATCTCACTGAAATAAACAGTAGAAAGATAAGGAGACTTGTTGTAAGAAAATTGTTTGTGTTATGATGAATGAAAATGCATATGCAAATGATTTCAAGGAAATTAGAGATTTAAATTTGTTTTAGACAAAAAGGAACACACGTTGCATTAATAAATCAAAGTTCGAGTACATCATGCCTCTTTGGGCTCACAATGATAGAAATAAAATACAAAAACTCCTAAGACAAAAAGGTTGAATGCATCCTCTTTGGTGTGATAAAGGTGTTCAAACTCCATTCTTCATGAAAGTGCTTGGTGAGTTCTAGAACCTTCTTCTCACTAGCATATAATTGGGCTTCGAAAGTGTCTCATTCTTCCTTTAGCTGAATCCAATCCTTTTGCAAGTCTTCAAGGGAGGTAGGCATGTTGGGATAAAGGATAGTATACATCACATCTCCTTCAACAACAGACTCTATGATAATATGGAGGATCTAGGGGTAAGGCATTAAGAGACTCTATGCACGAGCTCGTACCCATCTAAGGTAAGGCTCAAGGGTATTGGAATTTTTGTGTCCCAATGTCCTACTATCCACCTTATTTACCATCCTCCAAGCTCGTATAAACCTCTGACAGTATCTTTGACTGTCACTTTCATAGTCGAACACCACACCTTGGATGTGTGCATCATGTGGACCATCTCTTCATGCGTACCCAAACTGTCACAAAGCTAAGCAAGGGTTATAAGTGATACCTCCTCTAATGCCAAGCAGAGGGACATTAGGGAATTCCCCACAACGGTTGATGATAGTAATATCCTCCAAGGATCGAGAACACTAGTGGATATCCGAATGTCTGAGTGACATCAGCCTATTGGACCATCTCAAGCCTTGCTCATTCTTCACAACGGATCCACGGAGATGCGAAAAAAACCATCTAGCCAATAGAGGAGTACAACACATGAGGGCTCCTCTTCTCTTCATGGTGTGAGAGTGGAGAGAATTCAAGATATCTCCTAACAAAGTAGGAACTGGATTGTTAGATAAAAATATTTTGACAGCATTCACATTTATAAGTTGGTCAGCATTTAGAAATAGTACCAACCCATAGATGAGAAGAGCCTAAATTTCTTCGAAAGCTTGTAAATCCAGAGTGTTCCAACAATCTTGAGCTTTTTCCAACAGGAACTTGGCTAGGAACCCTTTGACACCACTTCTTGTTTCCCAATTAGCCGTGACGTCGGATTGTTGCAAGTGTAAAGCTCGGGAAACCTCTCCAGGGCTTGGATCCCTTTCAGTACCATTGAAAGGTAGTTAATTGAGAATAGGAATTCCTAAGAGTTGAGAGAATTATTCCATAGTTGGTACAAGCTGGTAATCAGGGAAGGTAAATCAATGGTACAAAGGGTCAAATAAATGGAAAATCACCTTTATCATATCTTCATCAAAGCTCGAGGTAACCAATTTGAGAAGTCGTCCATGTCTTTTGGTGAACGGAGAATTCTCAAGGACCCTTGATTCTAACTCTTTGAGCTGAAAAGGTACTCGTACAAGGTTGACTTGGATTATGTTCCTGCGAGTGAGAGTCATATCCTACAAAGAAGAACAAAGATGAATCTCAAAATCCTTGAAATGGTTAGTCTAAAATGCTACGGTATGATGTCATGATGTTATATACAAGCATATGCACAAGTTAAATCAAACAAATCCTTAGGTTTAGGCTTGCATGAGGTTTATAGGTAAATACCCTCTTGTAGTTTAGTTTGTTCAACCTGTCCTAGAAAGTAAACGGGTTCTAGGGAATCTCAATATCACTAATCTTTCTTTATAAGGCATTATTTCAGCGCAAGCCTCTTTATTGGCGACCAAAATATACCAAAAGTCTGATCTCAACGAGTGTAGTATCGAGTATCAACCAACTTCGGGCTGCACCAAAGTCGGCTACCTCACTACTTCCTAATGGCTAAGTTGTTATAGTAAAGGTTCTAAAGTCAGTTAGTGCTTTCATGACACCACACAGCGGCCCCGTATTCTCCTTGACTACTCTAGGGCTACCGGTACCAATAAATGTGTCACACTTGCGTAGCTATTGCTTAGACCATGTCGGTATATCCCGCACAATTTCAATAACTTATTGCTACTTACCTAAAAAGGTTCCCCAGATCTGGGTAGAGGATCAAAATGAACCCAAACAAGGAACCATAATATAAAGCAAACAAAACCATGAAAAGAAATTAAAGGTGATCTATCCCTAAGGTAACCCCACTTTTAAGTATAATTCCCCAGAAGAGTCGCTAGTTCTGTAACACGGTGGGAGAACTGACTTGGGTGGTTTATGTTTGATCGCAATTATTGCGGATAGTAAGAGTCGCAAACGACTTTTCTTTTATCCAAAAGGAAAGGTTTAAAATAATAGGAAAGACCTTTTGAGATTATCTCTTGAGTTCGGGGGGTAGGTTATGAAAAGGGAAGGTGTTAGCACCCTTTTCATCTGTAATTATCTACGGGCTCTTAGTTGCTTGTTAGACCACTTGCTTTTTGTTTGAGATAAAATTTGTGGTGTGGGTTTTTAAAGTATTTTGAAAAATAATGCCTTTGTAATGGTTCTTGTATCTATAAGAACGCGTACAAAGTATTTTGTCTTTTGAAAAAGTTTCAAAATGAAATTGTTGGTGCATATAAAATGTTTTTGTTGTGAGCAAGTGAGAAATTAGGAGCAACCTAACTACTCAAAAGGTCTTAAATGTTCTTTTCCTTCTCCTTTATATGTTTCTCTCTTACCATTGATTTGGTAAGAAGCCCCATCGTTGGATGTGAAGGAACGGGCGTGGATTATTTGTATAGTCATAAAAGGAAACTTATGGGACATTTTAGAAATGTCGTTTAGGGGCTAGATCATTTACCGAAGGAAACATTGAGGGTCATCAAGGGACTACGATCTTTTATTGAGGGTCTTTGCTATAACACCCATATTTGAGGGACATGACTATTTTCCGAAAGGCATCAAAGAGAGATTACCCTAGAGGTGCTACTGTGCAAATGTGTTTGATTGCATGCATTTTTTCTTTTGAATTTTTGGTTATCTAATTGTTCTTTTTATCTTGCCATACATCCTAGTTACTAGCATTTATACAAAAATAATAAAATGCAAGAAGATAAAATCTTACACTATTACAACCATATTGAATTGCATGGAATTATAAAGGCAAAAATAAAATGAAATCAACAAAATGGGTCTTTCGATTCAGGTAGAAAGGCCCTTCGATTCTACATTTCCTGGCTTCCTTCGATTTGGGTTATGAAGTTAGTGGAGTCACGCCCTTAAATTTGCCTCTCTGTCTCCTTCGACAGGGGGTTAGAATCAGGATAGTTACGCCTTTCGTCTGGTCCTTGAAGTTAACATAGTTCTTCCTTTCGCTTGAGATTTTGAGATAGAAAGATTCTAGCCTTCGTTTGAGGCCCGGAGACAGCAAGGTTTTGGCCTTCGTTTGAGACCTAGAAGCAACAAGGCTTATGCTTTTCCATAGGCTCCTTACTGACTCATTCGACTGAAAGCATAATGGGCCCTCAGATTATGATTCTAAAGGCATGTGCAGCTAGCCAATAGAAGGGTATAATAAACCTGTCTTAAATTCTAAAAATGCAATATCCAAACATAACCTGTCTTACTTTTTTTTAATACTTAGATAATTTATTTTAATTATTATTATTTATATTTTTTCTTACAAATTAAAATCAATTTAGAATTTAGGGCTTTTATTTAATTATTTTTATTTACTAACTTAATTAAATCCACAAAAACCCTAAAAAACTTGTTTTCTTTAAATTAATTTAGTTTACTAACTAAATATTATTTTCCTTTTTTAAGTTAATTATTTTATTGTAATTAATTAAGTCAAAAACCTCTTCTAATGAAAAACCAAACAAAAATTACTTTTTATTTTTTACATTTGCATTCTTGCATTTTATTTATTTATTTTGTACATTTATTCAAAATTCAATATGGTTGTAATATTATTTAGATTTAATTTCTTGCAATATTCCCCATTTGTAATTTGTATACCCCTTCCCCTAAATGATGTAATAGTGTAGTAATTTTAAATTCCACAATTTATCGCTTTATATACAAATGCTAGTATTTAGGGTTTTGTATGGAAAGACTAAAACCAACAAATAGCAAATCCTAATCAAAGACAAATCAAGCATGAAAATCAATACACTTGCACACAAACACCCCTAGGGTAAATCCACTTGGTTGCCTTACAAAAATGGCCATATTATGCATGTGAGGTATCTTAGAAAAAACAAACAAAATACAAGATCATAGTCCCTCGATGATGTTATCATTGTTGCCTTTCAAAATGATATTAGTCCCTAAAAAATGTTACGATATCTTGCAACATTGCTAATCATGGTTATACGATGACCCACTCCCGTCCCTTTTACATCCAAAGATAAGGTTACTTACCAAATCAATGGTAAGATAACAATATCAAAGGAAAGAGGAAATAAACATGAAAGACTTTTTAGTAGAAAGTTCCTAGTTACTTGCTCAATTTCAAAACAAAACATCCTTTCTATTTTCAAAAACAAACACCTACACTTTCAGAACACCTTTCAAACTTGAAAACATATTCAAAATATCAACACCTTTGTATATATTCTTATGAACGAGAATCATTACAAATTTTGCCTAAACAATGGCCTCTTTTCAAAAATACTTTAAAAACTACACAAAGCACATTTTCAAACAAAAGCAAGTGATCTACCAAGTAACTAAGAGTCCATGGAAAACCATGGATGAAAAGGTGCTAATACCTTCCCTTTTCATAATCTACACCCTGAACTCAAGAAAACATCTCAAAGGTCTTTCCTATGCTTTTTCACCTTTCCTTTTAGATAAAAGAAAAGTCGGTGGCGACTCTTGCTAACTGCAACATTTGCGATCAAACGCAAAACAACAAAGTCAGTTCTCCCACCGTATCACACATGTCATCCACGTAGACCTCTATCTCATGATGGATCATATCGTGAAACAAAGTTACCATGGCACGCTGATAGGTTGTCCCGGCGTTCTTCATCCGAAATGGCATGACTTTGTAACAGAACATGCCCACTGTGACGAAGGTCGTTTTCTCCATGTCCTCGGGTGCCATTTTGATCTGGTTGTATCCGGAGAAACCATCCATGAAGGAAAATACTTTATGCTTTACGGTGTTGTCAGCCAAAATATCGATGTGGGGAAGCGAGAAGTCATCCTTGGGGCTTGCCCTATTCAAGTCTCTGTAATCCATACACATACGTACCTTACCGTCCTTTTTAGGCACTGGAACAACGTCGGAGACCCATTGTGAATAGGAGGTGACAACTAAGATGTTAGAACAAAGTTTGAATCTACTACCCTAAGTTTAAGTTTTGATGATAACAAAATGAAAAGATATATTAATTATGTAATTCATGTAAGAACTATTTGCTACCTAAAAATTACTTTCTGTTTTACAGAAACTCTGATGGGTATCAGCAAGAGTACATCATAATCAGCATCAGAACATTGGATATCAACATCAGCATCAGAAGATGCTATATCAGATACCAGAATCAGAAGAACAACTCACGCTTATGCTGAAGCTTGATGAACAGAACTGCGCTCAACACTCTGAACTCTGATAAAGACAACAACAGTTCATCAGCACTTAAGCAGCGTCAGAATGAGCCAAAGCCAGAACACGCCTAAGTGGCAACGGTACTGTGCATTCAAGATGAGTTATTACCAACGGCATCATTCCAGACAAGATCTGCTTAATAAGGAAAGATTGTTATTGGCATTGAATCAGAATTATGGCTCCAACGTTCACTAATTCCAATGCTATATAAACAATTCAATGAAGATTGAATTGGCTAATGCTCTACATCAATTTACACGCCTAAAAGCTAATCATCATCTTCCTTACTCTCAGTTTGCTAAAAGCTCCAAAATTCCTTACTCAATTATTTTAGCAATCTAGTTTCCATAAGCTTAAGTTGTGTAGTATCATAGTTGTGATAAACAGTTTTGTAGAAAACATTCACACACCTAGATTTCAATTCTTTGTAAGAAAGTGATTCCTTGACAAACCGGTTTGTGGTTTGCATCAAGAAGGCTTTAGCAGTTGTTAAAGCAGATTGTAATATTCAGTTGAATATAGTGGATTAATACCTCGTTGGAGAGAGGCGAAATCACCTTGACGGGTGGACTGGAGTAGTTTGAGATCAAACGAACCAGGATAAAAATATCGTGTTCATTGCATTGATTTTCAGTTTTACAATTCAACCCCCCTTCTTGTGTTTTTCACTTCTTCATAAGAATCCAGCGTTGAACTGCTTCATGACTTCTGTCTTGATTTTCTCTGACATTTCTGGATGCATGCGACAGACCTTCTGTTTTATCGGAGGGCAGTCTTCTTTTGTCGACAGATGATGGACCACGATATCAGTGTCGAGTCCTGGCATGTCTTTGTATGACCAGGAAAAGACCTCAACATAATCATGTAGTAACTGAGTTAAACGCTTCTTGACACTAGGCTCTAGGTTGGTACCCACCTTGACTTATTTCTTGTCCTGTTCAGTACCTAAGTTAATTGTTTCAACCGACTCTTCATGGGGCTGTATGGTCCTTTCTTCCTATTGCAATAACCTGGCTAGTTCCCCTGGTACTTTACAATATTCCTCACCTTCATTTTCGGTTGGTAGATCGGATTTTGAAAGTCACAAAAGGCCATAGCAGAATCGTTACCCAGGGGATCCTGAGTGGATGTGGATTTGCATTTCAATATGTGAGTGTGTGTAAGAGCATAGCTATCTTTGATAAAATAAAAGGTAGGGAAAAGAAAAACAAATAGCGTAAAAATTTTCATGCAAAAATGTCCATAATTTATTGATGACATATGAAGATGAAGTAACAAACCTCACAAATGGACCATTGTGCCTCGGTTAAGACACAAGGTTTTAAAGTCTAAATTGTTTAAATATTATAAGTTCGAAAAAAATTTTAAAGACAATTACTCTTGAATAAAAGTAATAGGGACATATTCTTTGGCCTCCTAATTATTGAGTCCTCCGCTGATGGTTGGAAAAATCCACTCTCCATGTCACAACTTCCATCAGTGTCTTCCATTGCATTGACTCCCTGATTGCTGATACGTAATGGTGGTCCTCCAGCGCGAGTTTGTTGAACAGCTCTCTGGGCCTCTGAAGTAAAACCCAAAACAAATTTGTTAGAATATGTAGGGAATATCTGGAAGTTAACCCCAAATGGTGCATCCACCTTCCTCAACTACTTCTCTAGCATCCTTCAGAGAGGCCATTTTCAATGGATGTCTAGTAACCTTTGGAGTCTTGGTTGTAGTCTTGGCTGCCGCAACTGTTTGTGGGACCTCCTTAAAATTATGACATGGGGTCTCAATGAACTCACCATCCATTTCCACATACCTGAAAGAGTTCAGGTGACTAACCATGTATTCCTCCTCCCCATGGACTGTGATGATTTTTCCCTTGATTTGATACTTCAACATCTGATGTAGGGTAGAAGTGATGGCACCAGCACCATGCATCCAGGGTCGGCCCAATAGACAGGAATATGAAGGACGGATATCCATCACATAGAAAGTTGAATCAAAAGTCTGAGTTCTAAATTTTATAGGGATGTCTACTTCTCTGTGCACTATTCTTTTAGAACCATCAAAGGAGCTCACCATAATGTTGCTAGGCTTTAAAGTCAGTCCCTCGTAATCTAGCAGGTCAAGATAATTTTTTGGCAAGACGTTCAGCAATGAACCCGTATCCACCAGAAAGTGGGCTAACGTAGTTCCCCTGTATTCAATAGAAACGTGCAAGGCATCATTGTGTTTCCTTCCTTTGGGAGTTAAATCAGTGTCAGAAAAACCCAATCCATTATCAGCAGTTAGACTGGCCACACAATTCTCAAATTGATCAATGGAGGTCTCTTGGGGCACGTGGCCGGTCTTTAGAAACTTTACTAAGGCCTTGGCATGGGCCTCAGAACACAAAAGTAAAGCCAACATTGATATTTTTGAGGGGGTCTGCCCCAACTGTTCCACGATGTTATAGTCACTTTTCTTGATTATCTTTAGTATCTCTTCTATCTCTTTGCTAAAAGCTTCAAGAATGACCTCTGGATGTGCCTTCTTCTGGACAAGCTCAAATAATACCTCTTTTCCCCTTGTCTCAGTAGCAGGGATAGTAGGATTATCAACGGGAATATCACTGGGAATGCTGGTAGGAGCGGTAGCAGGAATAATTCTTAGAACAAAGTTTGAATCTACTACCCTAAGTTAAAGTTTTGATGATAACAAAATGCAAGATTATATAAATTGTATGATTCATGTAAGACATATATGCTACCTAAAAATTATATTGTGTTTTACAGAAACTCTGATGAGTATCAGCATAAGAATATCATCATCAGCATCAGAAGATGAAATATCAACATCAGCATCAGAGGATGTTATATCCGATGCCAGAATCAGAAGATCAAAGCATGTGCTTACGCTGAAGCTTCATGAACAGATCTGCGCATAACAATCTAAACTCTGATCAAGACCACAACAATTCATCAGCACCTAGCAGCGTCAGAATAAGCCAAAGCCAGAACACGCTTAATTGGCAACGGTACTGTGCATTCAAGATACTTTATTATCAACGGCATTATTCCAGACAAAGATCTTCTCAATATGGAAAGAATGTAATTGGCATTGAAACGGAATAACTGACTCCAGCGTATCATTTCCAATGCTATATAAACAAGCAAGTGAGGAACGGATTGGCTAATGCTCTACAACTCTCTACACGCCTAAAGCGATTCATCTTCATCCTCATTCACAGTTTGCCAAAGCTCTCAAATTACTTACTCTATTGTTTTAGCATTCCAGTTCTCATAAGCTTAATTTGTGTAGTATCACAGTTGTGATAAACAGTTTTGAAGAAAACATTCAACACACTTAGATTTCATTTATCTGTAAGAAAGTATTTCCTTGAGAAACTGGTTTGTGGTTTTGACTCAAGAAGGCTTTAGCAGTTGTTAAAGCAGTTGTAATATTCAGTTGAATATAGTGGATTAAGACCTCGTTGGAGAGAGGCGAAATCACCTTGACGGGTGGACTGGAGTAGTTTGAGATCAAACGAACCAGGATAGAAATAATGTGTTGTCTGCATTTAATTTCAAGTTTTACAATTCAACCCACCCTTCTTGTGTTTTTCACTTCTTCAATTGGCATCAGAGCGCCTGGTTCTGAGCTAAAACACTTAACCGTGTCAGTACAAGATCCAGCGTCAGAAAAACACAATGGCAGGAACATATCAACACACCAGCAATGACAACAATGAAGATAGAGACAGATTCAACGGCAAACCTCCAGTCTTTGATGGAGAGAATTTTGATTACTGGAAAGACAGAATCGAAAGCTTCTTTCTGGCACATGATGCTGATCTGTGGGACATGGTGACAGATGGATACACGCACCCAGTGAATGCAAGCGGTCAGAAGATTGACAGGAAAGCAATGTATGATCAACAAAAGCGTGACTTCAAAAATCACCACAAGGCCAGAACCATTCTTCTCAGCGCCATCTCTTACGCTGAATATGAAAAGATATCTAACAGAGACACAGCAAAGAACATGTTTGACTCACTCAAAATGACGCATGAAGGCAACATTCAGGTCAAAGAAACTAAAGCTCTTGCACTCATTCATAAGTATGAGGCATTCAAAATGGAAGAAAGTGAATCCATTGAAACAATGTTCTCAAGATTCCAAATTCTGGTGGCTGGTCTCAAGGTTCTGGACAAAGGATACTCTACTGATGATCATGTCAAGAAGATCATCATAAGCTTGCCAAAACAGTGGAGGCCAATGGTTACAGCACTGAAGCTAGCTAAAGATCTCAATAAAATTTCTCTGGAGGAACTTATCATCTCCCTCAGAAGTCACGAGAGAGAGCTAGAAGCTGATGAACCTCAGAAGCAAGGTAAGCCTTTAGCATTAAAATCTAACAGAAAATCTGACTCTAAAGTTTTGCAGGCAGTTGAAGAAACATCTGATGGGTCCTCATCAGAAGAAGACGAACTTTCCCTCCTCTCCAGAAGAGTGAACCAACTATGGAAGCAGAGGCAAAGGAAGTTCAGGAATCCCAGAAGATCTGATCAGAATGAGTCCTCTTCCAGATACAGAAGGTCAGACTCTTCCTCTGGATACAGAAGATCTGAAGGCTCTTCAGGAAGCAGAAAGCCAAACACCAAGGACATCACTTGCTATGAATGCAACGAGCAAGGACACTATAAGAGTGAATGTCCAAAGCTTCATAGGGAAAAGCCCAAAAAGAAGTTTGGAAGAGAAAAGAAGAAAAGTCTCATGGCTACATGGGATGACTTTGACTCGTCTGAAGCTGACTCAGAATCAGATGATGAGAGAGCAAACATAGCTCTCATGGCCAACACATCAGAAGACAGTGAAGCTTCTGAATCAGACTCAGAATTAGACACCGAAGAGGTATTTCCTGACTTTGCAATTAATTTTACTAAGGCTGAACTTGCTGAAAGCCTTAACGAAATTTTGGAAAGGTACCAGCAAATCAGAGTTAAATTCAGAAACCTGAAAAGAAATCTTGATTCTGACTCTGACAAAACCTAGAGTCTCAAATTGGAAAATTCTGAGTTGAAAAATAAAATTTCAAAATTAGAAAATGTTTTACAAAACTCTCAGAAGGAAACAATTTTTGAAACTCCCAGCAGCGCTGATGAGATCATCAAGGAGTATGATCACAGCTTTCAGAAGTTCCTTGCTAAAAGCATAGATAGAAGCAAAATGGCTTCAATGATCTATGGAGTTAGCAGAAACGGCAGAAAGGGAATAGGATACCAA
This sequence comes from Vicia faba, assembly GCA_948472305.1. Taxonomy (NCBI): domain Eukaryota; kingdom Viridiplantae; phylum Streptophyta; class Magnoliopsida; order Fabales; family Fabaceae; genus Vicia; species Vicia faba. The sequence continues at coordinate 1,442,488,534 of OX451738.1, read as the reverse complement.
GGTAAGGTTCCTACACCAAAGAATGCCATGGATTTAACTATTAAACACACTCCTCTGAATTCACACTTTGTGTATGGTCACACACATGACATTAAATATACTAGTAGTAATTATTCTGTGAAACCAAAATTCAACCAGAGTTTTGGCAAAGCTAACAAATCAGGACCCAAGAAAATATGGGTACTGTTGTACCCCAAAATTTGCCCTCCCATATTCTTCAGGAAATTGCCAAGTCATGCTTCAAAATTCCCCAAGGGTTGCACAGTGCAAAGGTCTCCTATACAGTCAAGATTAGGGTTTTGAGTCTGATCAAGAAAAGGAAGTTTTCAAAGGTCCAATCAAGTCTCAAATGCTTACAAATATGGTCAAGTATCCTCATATCAAGTTTCAAGGCATTCAGCATAAAATTGCACAGTCAAAAACCCTAATTGCACTACAGTCAACTGTAGGGGCAAAATGGTCATTTGGCAGTCAAAAGTTCAAATTTTTTGGTCAACATATCATTTTGAAGCCACAAACATCATTTGATCAATGCTTGATCATGATTCTCAAAGCTTGGCTCAAAAATCATTTAAATGCAAAAGTTTCCTTATTTGGACAGCTGAAAAAGTCAACTGAAATTGACCAGGGCATAACTTTCACATGGATTATCAGAAAAATCCCATCCAAAGCTCATTTTGAATAGAAAGACATTTCCTACAACTCATCTTCATACTTCAAGTCCAAGAAATGTTCTCACAAAAAGTTATCAATTTCAACATTATAGGTCATTTTCAAAAGTCAACAAAAAGGGGCTTTAAGTCAAAGGCCATAACTTGAGATTGGTAAATCAAAATGACATGGGACCAAAGGCATTGGTTAGAGGACTCAAAGACCTTTCCAAAATGTCCAAGAACCTGAGAAAAGCTTAAAAATTGAGCAAGTTATGCCTTGTGGAAGTTGGGAAATTTTTGGATATTTTGAAAAGTCAACATTGATTCAAATGACCTAAAATTGCTAATGGGCCCATTTTTCTTCCACAAATCATCATCCATGGCATGTGCACGACCACTTGGCCCAAAGGGAAGTATTTTCTCATTTTTTATTTATTTATTTGAATTTTTATTTATATTAATTCATTTAAATCATTTAAATATGTGAAAAATATTTAACTTAACCTAACCAATCTTTTTATACATGTTTTAGCCTCAAGATTTCGTGTATATGCAGATAAGGAAAGATTTGGGTTGATTGATCATGATTGAGAACAAAGAACACATGGAAAAGATTGAAAAAGATCCTTAAAAATCAAATTTTCAAAAATCATCATTGCATTGGATTTGTTCTACTTTTCTTGACCTAATGGACTCACTACATAAGCCTAAAGGAAACCCTAATAAGAAGACACACGCAGTCACTCAAGAAACTCCATTGACAACTTGAAATTTTCTCTAAAAAAGTCAAAACTGAAAGCACACTTCCAGGGAGATTCAAGACCTAATTCTTCTTTCATTAGCTTCCTCAAGGTCTACTGGACATATTCCAATCAGAAACAACAATCAAAACGCCCAGAATCGGTATAATGAAGTCAGACTGTCTCAAACAAAATCCATGATCGTGTTTTGACATATAGGCATTCTTATGGCATTTTAATTACTGATTTACATTCCTTATGCCTTTCTAATGCTAACCATATGATTCAATTATGTTTTTATGCTGTGTACACGATTATGCCATTGGTGATTTTTAGGGTTTGCAGAGCTTCAGATTAGGGGTTTTTAATCAAGGAAAAGTTGGTCTTCAAAACCCATACCATTAGATTCAGCAGGTTTGAACGATCACAAACCACCCATCGCGCCTAATTTATGAATGTCCTAGGCCTAATCGTTATTTTCTCAAAACTGGCCTAAAAGAACATTCAGAAAACCGTGGCCTGTGTGTTTGGTGTTTCAGGAATAACGAGGAAGATGACTTCGTGGCTGCCAGCGATTGGCTCATTTAAATCTCGCGCGCTAACCACCACTAACTATTGTTTTCTTATTATATTATTCTTGGTTCATTTAATCTACAGATAAGCAATTTAGCACGGTTGGCAAGCGTGTTGGCTAGTGAAGTGCATGACCTGGGTTCGAGCCCCAGGTCTTCAATAATTTCCATGTTATTTTTCCTTTAACGTTCACGTGCAGCGCTTATGTTGAGAATCATGATACGCCTCTTAATCCAGCCATCCACGTGCTCCTGGAGATCAGATCAAAGGCTGAGAATTGATGAGCACCATAGGCTTGAGTCAACGCCTCTACACGTGCCCAGTAAAAGTCCACCAGGCCTTGCTAAATGGGCCAGATTACTAAGGCCAGACCTCCACTTTGGGGACTACCACCCCCCTAGGTTTGCAAATTTTTCTCTCTTTTTTTATTTTCTTTATTTATTTAAATCTTTTACTTTTAATTATTATTTGTTTAAATTAATTAATTATTTTTATAAAATACAAAATATCATGAAAAATCAGAAAAGATAAAAAATATAATAAATATTTTATTTTAATATTTCTTGTAAATAAATTAGTTAAATTAGGGTTTAATTTTAATTTCTTTCATAACAAAAATCTAAAAAATGTAGAAATAGGTTTAATTAATGTTTTATTCTTTTTAATTTTTCTTTTTCACAATAATATTATTTATTTTATTTATTTTCATAATTAAAATTATATATAAAAATTAGGTTTAATTTAGGTTAAATTTTAACGTCTTCTTAATAAATTAAAATAAAATAGAATTAGGGTTAGCGTTTAATTGCAGTTTCTTTTTTCTATTAAATTCTAAAATATTAAAAACACCAAAAACAAGTCCTTTCTTTCTTTTAATATTAATTAATTTCATCATGTAATTTAATTTTGCAAAAGGGTCCAACGCCCTCGTTTCGTTTAATTCTCGTTAATTTGCGTATTTATTTTATTTCGTTATAATACTTATGTATCTCTCCCGAAGCCATGTAAATTTCCTCTCGCACTTTTAATTCTTTTAATTTCTTTACTTTTTTCTGTCAAATCGGGTCCTGGTTAATTTTGGCGATGTGGACCCGCGCCATTTGTAATAGCTTTAGATTTACTTTTCCTCGCAACTTTTAACTGTTAAACAAAGCATGAAAGAATGTATGGACAAAATAAAAAACAAGCGTAGAACACCAATAACATGATAAGATAAATGCAAATGAAAACGACACACGAATCGCACACACCACCCCTAGGGTACGCCTCACTGTTGCCTTACCTCGAAAGGTGATCGTCGAGTAGAGGATGTCTTAGTAAGTCCTCATGATCCGGGAACCTGGCATGAGGGTAGCTTCTAAGGTGTCTTCCCATTGCTCTGGTGATCAACATGTCCCGAACCTCGAATTGACCCGAACACCTCCAACGGTGGTGCTGCCTACCTCTCAATGATGGGATGGCACTACTTTAAAGGACATCTACACAGACGAATTCCTTAGGGTAGGTAGACAACTCTAAGATACTTGCTCTAATTTCAAAACAAATTCAAAAAAAATACTTTTCACACCGACACCTTTTCAAAAGCTTTCGAAAGCAATTTTTCAAACACTCTTGAGGACCGATACAAGAGTCGAACTGGAATTTTCAAAGAAACTTTTTAAAACCCACATTGAAAAGCAAACAAACCAATTTTGAAAACACAAATGAGCAAGTATCTAAGAGCCCATGGATAACCATGGATAGAAAGGGTGCTAACACCTTCCCTTTCTATAATCTACCTCCCGAACCGAGAGCAATCTCTTTAAGGAATTTTTCTGTGCTTTTGTCCTTTCCATTTGGAGAAAATAAAAGACGGTGGCGACTCTTGCTTCCGCGACATTTCGCGAACCAGCGTTAAACAGTCAGTTCCAGATCCACCGATCACAGGTACCTAAGGATAAAATAATACATGTTGCAGATATCTTTAGCAGCAAATCAGAAACACCAGTCATGGTACCTGGACTCTGGCTGCTCACGACACATGACGGGAAGAAGGCATATGTTCCAAAGCCTGGAACTTAAGCCTGGAGGCCACGTAGGCTTTGGAGGCAATCAGAGGGAAAAGATCATTGGCTCTGGAACAGTAGGTAATGGAAATCTTCCCTCTATAAATAATGTTTTATTAGTAGATGGATTAATGCATAATCTGTTATCCATAAGTCAATTAAGTGATAACGGTTATGATATAATCTTTAATCAAAAATCATGTAAAGTTGTTAGTAAGAAAGATGGGACTATCCTATTTAATGGAAAGAGGAAAAACAACATTTATAAAATCAAACTTTCTGAACTAAAAAGTCAGAATGTAAAGTGTCTTATGTCTATTAACAATGAGCAATGGATCTGGCACAGAAGATTGGGGCATGTTAGTATGAGAAGAATATCTCAGATTAACAAACTCAATCTGGTCAGAGGACTTCCTAATCTGAAGTTCAATTCAGATGCTCTGTGTGAAGCATGTCAGAAAGGCAAGTTTGCAAAACCTGCTTTCAAATCTAAAAACGTTGTTTCCACCTCTAAACCATTAGAACTTCTGCACATTGACTTATTTGGACCAGTTAAAACTGCTTCAGTCAGTGGCAAGAAGTACGGGTTAGTAATCGTAGATGACTATAGCAGATGGACATGGGTAAAGTTATTAAGACACAAGGACGAGTCACACTCTGTGTTTGCCACCTTCTGTAACCAAGTTCAGAATGAAAAGGATCTCAGAATCGTTAAAGTCAGAAGTGATCATGGTGGAGAATTTGAAAACAAAGATTTTGAGTCATTCTTTAATGACAAAGGCATTCTGCATGATTTCTCTTATCCTAGAACTCCCCAGCAAAATGGAGTTGTAGAACGAAAGAACAGAACATTGCAAGAAATGGCCAGAACCATGACCAATGAGACAAACGTTGCTAAGATCTTCTGGGCAGAGGCAATAAACACAGCGTGCTACATTCAGAATATAATCTCCATAAGACCTATTCTGGAAAAGACTCCATATGAATTGTGGAAGAACAGAAAGCCCAACATTTCATATTTTCATCCATTTGGATGTACTTGCTTTATGTTAAATACAAAAAATTATTTGAACAAGTTTGACTCTAAAGCACAGAAGTGTATTATGTTAGGATACTCTGAACGCTCAAGAGGGTACAGAGTATACAATACAGAAACACAGATTGTGGAAGAATCAATCAGTGTTCGTTTTGATGATAAGCTTGACTCTGAAAAGTCAAAGCAGAATGAAGTTTTTGCAGGTATGGAAGTTGAATTTACAGGTTCTGAAGACAAGTCATCAGAAGCTCTAAATAAAGACACTCCTTCAACATCAGAAAGAGGCACTGCTAGCAATCCAGCAACATCTGTTGACCAACCTCAGAAAAGACTACCCAGAAGCAGCTTGGATCACCCAGAAGAAACTATCTTAGGAAGAAAGGAAGATCCAATCAGAACAAGAGCCAGCTTCAGAAACTCTGAAGAATCCCTCATGGGACTTGTTTCTCTGATTGAACCTTCCTCAATTGATGAAGCACTTCTGGACAACGACTGGATTCTAGCAATGCAAGAAGAGATGAATCAATTCACCAGAAATGACGTATGGGATCTTGTTCCCAGACCAAAAGGATTCAACGTCATTGGAACAAAATGGGTGTTCAGAAACAAGTTGAACGAACAAGGTGAAGTTATCAGAAACAAAGCACGACTGGTAGCACAAGGTTATAGTCAGCAAGAGGGGATAGACTATACAGAAACCTTTGCCCCAGTCGCCAGGTTAGAATCTATCAGACTTTTAATTTCGTTTGCTGTTAATAAAGGCATCACTCTGTATCAGATGGATGTCAAGAGTGCATTCTTAAATGTATATATAGAAGAAGAGGTTTATGTGCACCAACCCCCTGGTTTTGAAAGTACAAAAAATCCAGAATATGTTTTCAAACTAAAGAAGTCACTATATGGTCTGAAACAAGCTCCCAGAGCTTGGTATGAAAGACTAAGTAACTTTCTGTTAGAAAAAGAATTCACCAGAGGGAAGGTGGACACTACCTTATTCTGTAAGTCAGTTAAGAATGACATCTTAGTTTGTCAAATTTATGTTGACGATATTATTTTTGGATCTACTAATCCTTCTCTTGGAAGAAAATTTGCTAAGTGTATGCAGGCAGAATTTGAGATGAGCCTCATGGGGGAACTGAAATTCTTTCTAGGAATTCAGATTAATCAAACTCCAGAGGGAACTTACATTCATCATAGAAAATATGTCAGAGAACTTCTGAAGAAATTTGATCTCTCAGAATGTAAGTCATCAAAGATTCCAATGCATCCCACGTGCATTCTGGAAAGAGAAGAGGTAAGCAAAAAGGTAGAACAGAAGGTCTACAGAGGTATGATTGGTTCTCTTCTTTATCTGACGGCTTCAAGGCCTGATATTTTATTCAGCGTATGTATTTGTGCAAGATTCCAATCAGATCCTAGAGAATCTCACTTAACAGTTGTTAAGAGAATTTTCAAGTATCTGAAAGGTACTACTAATCTGGGTTTATTTTATAGAAAATCTAGTGATTACAGCTTAGTAGGTTACTGCGATGCTGACTTTGCTGGAGACAGAGTAGAGCGTAAAAGTACTTCTGGAAGCTGCCAGTTTCTGGGAGAAAATCTGATCTCTTGGTCCACCAAAAGGCAATCCACAATTGCGCTATCAACAGCAGAAGCTGAGTACATAGCAGCAGCAGGATGCAACACACAAATGCTCTGGATGAAAAGTCAGCTTGAAGACTTCCAGATTTTTGAGAGTAACATCCCTATACTCTGTGACAATACTTCTGCCATTTGCTTAAGTAAAAATCCAATTTTGCATTCTAGGGCTAAGCATATAGAAATAAAACACCATTTCATTAGGGACTATATTCAGAAAGGAATTTTGAACTTAAAATTTATTGATACAGACCATCAATGGGTTGATATCTTCACTAAACCACTTTCTGAAGATAGGTTCAACTTTATTCTGAAACATCTCAGCATGAAGCTCTGCCCAGAGTGAAAATGTCCTAAGTTTATATGTTAACCTTCAGAATTTGTTTTACTTCACTATGAACTTCTGATCAATCTTCCTTCAGAAATTTAGACATGCAGATTGTATCAGATTCTATTCTTAAAGATCTGAGCATTTCAGTTCAAGAATAGATGTGTTGTTCACTAAATCAAACAGGTGGCATCCAGTCATCAGCTTATTCCTGAGGAAAAACACGCGTGCATGTTTCTGAGAAGGCAAAGCGCTGATTGGATGCATTGAGACACATGTCACTGGTAACCGTTCCAAATATCTTTCTCAAATCCCCCAAAATCAGCAAACATTAAATGCGTGTAATCATGAGTTAATTCTCTCTCTTAAAATCGTTTACGTTTTCAAAACATCTTTTGAAACCTATTTAAACGCCTTAACATCATTCATTAATTTTTTACCGTCTCTTACAATCATCAAAATATTTTTGTGTTCTTACTGTGTGTTCATCTTTTTCAAGAAAACCCTTTTTCAAGATTTTTCTCAAAAACCCTAGTGTGAACATGGCGTCCTCTAGCACTGTTTCTGCAGGTTCCCAGCAAGATGCTTCTTCTGATCAGTATTAAATTCCCTTCAGAACTCTACTCACACCGGTGAAGAACTTGGAAGTTCTGTCTGAACTGATCGTTGATTTCAACAGTTTGAAAGAAAATGGCTTTGATTTGACTGAAGAAATTAGGGCACAAGGATGGGAAAGGTACTTTGATAGGTTGGTGGGTCCAATGTTCCCTGTATTGGTCAAAGAATTCTGGATACATGCGTCTTCATCAACACATCAGGTTACTTCATATATCATGGGCAAGAAGATTGTGATTACTGAAGATCACATTGCTAGACTGATTGGATACAACAGTGGTGGCATCCGTTGTATTGACATGGCAGAAAGAGCTGGAAACACTGCCATAGTTGCTAGACAGATTTTCACGCACGGGGTTCCATCCAGCAAGATCAGAGATTTGATGGATCAGCACAGAATCTGGGCAAAGATCATCTTGGGCTGCTTCAACCACAGGAAGCCCACAAGCTCTCCTGACTACATCAATATAGATCAGCAATTTCTGCTCTATTTTATCGCAAAGAAGACCAAGATCAACCTTGCTCATCTTCTGTTCAATAATCTGAAGACCAGCGTCAAGGAGACGATAGAAGAAGAAAAGACTAAAAGGGATTGGATACCCTTCGGCATATTAATATCAGATATTCTAACTGAGAATAGGCTGATAGAACACCTGACAGAGGCACAGGAATTAAGCTCTCTGGAACCAGCTGTTGGCAAGCAGCTAAACGCCAAGAATCTGAAGAAGATGAAACTGATAGAGAATATCAGAAAGGAGCCCAGTGTCACTCCTCTTGCTGACATCACCAGCAGAAGAGTCCCTCTGAGCGACTTTCCCATATTCTCTGAGATTGACTCTAAACCAGTCACTGTTCTCAGATACTTGGACGCGTGTAAAGCTGATGGCACAGATCCTGATCTGAACATTAAAGATCTGCACCAGCAAACACCAGAGGTTGCTTTGAAGAAGACTAAGAAGAGAAAGGCTGCTTCAGAAGGACCATCCCAGCAGACCTCAAAGAAGAGAGGTAATCTGTCTTCTGTAAATGTTTTAAATTCATCTGTTGTTCCAACATTGATTCCAACCCCAGCTTCATATGAACTCCCAATTCCCATACCAACCATTGATGATACCGAACAAGAGTTTGACCTTTCTGAGTCACTAACTCTCAGGAGATCCCGCACCAAACCTCAAAATCCAAAACCCACAAAATCAGCAGAATCAGAACTTGATAAAGTTCTTTCTGAAATTGATCAACGGTCTTCCGCTCCCCTCTCAGAAAATCCAAACACTCAACCAGAAACTGCCCATTCACCTCAACCAGAATATACACTCTCACCAATACCATAAAATCCACAATCACCAGAGCCAGAAACCCCTCCACCTCCCTCTCCACAACTAGAACTTAATCCACCTTCACCTCAACCATCATCTCCACAACCTGAGTCTCAACACTCTGAAACTCCATCACCTGAACCTCAATCCCCTGAACCTCAATCATCTGAATCATCCGAACCACGACCCTTAGCCATGGAATTCCCTGGTGGCACCACTGTCAATATCCCCCAACTGCCATCCTCACCAGAAACTACCCCTCCTAATACTCCACACAGTCCAATAATCATTTCTGATTCTCCCACTTCCTCTCCCAAGCAAAATACAGAAGACCACAACAAAACCTTCATCGATCTCACAGTTCTTGACCATTTTGCTGCCATTATCAATAAAACCGCCATTCCCAAACCCAAACAACCAGATGTTGGTTCTAGTATTTTGTATTTTGAAGCAGATATGCAGAGATGGATTTCTTCTCTAAAGCAGGCTTGTCCGGGAGTGATTGATCCTGCTGTTTCAGACCAACTCTGGACACATTTCAGAGGATGGGTACACGCTGAAACCTTTAAGCTGCAAGACCTAAACTATGAACAGGCTCAACAGAACTTCAGCAATCTGCTGAAAGAAGTTGAAGGACCAGTCTTAAGTCAGCTGCTGAAGGAGGAAGTGCTTCATCTGGACAGTAAGCCTTGGTATGAAAAGCGTCCAGCATCAACAGTTCAACCAACAGAAGATATGTGTCAAGAAGAAGACATTGCAGAAAGCTCTCAGAAGCACCCTGACTCTGACATCTCTCAAGCTGCCTTGGATAGGCAGACTCTTGAAGAGCTGAAGCAAAATGATCTTCATCTGCAGGAGAGAATGGATGAAAGTGATCAAAGGATGAAAGTAAGGATGGATGTTCAGGACAGCAAGATTGACTCAGTAGCCAGCATGGTGCATCAGCAGAAGGAAACCACTGATCAGATTAAGAACATGCTTGAGGCTCTGTTCACACGCCTTCCACCTGCACCTTAGTTTTTTTATCTTGATATTTTCATTGTTTTCTTTGCATATCATCTGTACTATTTTTCTGGCTCTGAACTGAATACAATCGTTTTTCTGCACTGATTCTCTTACTTCAATTATTTTTTACTTCCTCAATTATGTGCACTTTTTGATTGCTGACAAAAAGGGGGAGAAAGACTGATATTTTTCAATAACGGTTTACTGAGACAAAAGTCTCAAACATTCTAACACTCTGATATACTTAAATGTTTTTGTTCTGCATAGCTTACAGGTACAAGAATCTGATGAACTCTAATACACTGAAGCTATGATGTTCTGATGCTCAAAGAAAGTTAATAAAGATCTGATCCTAAAGAACTTATGGAATTAAAGGAAGTAATAAATTCAGAGGGAGTCTTTCCGATCTACACTCTGATACCTCTTTATCCCTTATCTTCTTATCTTTGATAACTTCCTATTTAATTCTGATACAATTTATTATTTGGTTATTTCTGATACTTTTCTCGTTAATTTTCAATTGAAAAAAATCTAGTTTTTGTCATCATCAAAAAGGGGGAGATTGTTAGAACAAAGTTTGAATCTACTACCCTAAGTTAAAGTTTTGATGATAACAAAATGCAAGATTATATAAATTGTATGATTCATGTAAGACATATATGCTACCTAAAAATTATATTGTGTTTTACAGAAACTCTGATGAGTATCAGCATAAGAATATCATCATCAGCATCAGAAGATGAAATATCAACATCAGCATCAGAGGATGTTATATCAGATGCCAGAATCAGAAGATCAAAGCATGTGCTTACGCTGAAGCTTGATGAACAGATCTGCGCGTAACAATCTAAACTCTGATCAATACCACAACAATTCATCAACACCTAGCAGCGTCAGAATAAGCCAAAGCCAGAACACGCTTAATTGGCAACTGTACTTTGCATTCAAGATACTTTATTATCAACGGCATTATTCCAGACAAAGATCTTCTCAATATGGAAAGAATGTAATTGGCATTGAAACGGAATAACTGACTCCAACGTATCATTTCCAATGCTATATAAACAAGCAAGTGAGGAACGGATTGGCTAATGCTCTACAACTCTCTACACGCCTAAAGCGATTCATCTTCATCCTCATTCACAGTTTGCTAAAGCTCTCAAATTACTTACTCTATTTTTTTAGCATTCTAGTTCTCATAAGCTTAATTTGTGTAGTATCACAGTTGTGATAAACAGTTTTGAAGAAAACATTCAACACACTTAGATTTCATTTATCTGTAAGAAAGTATTTCCTTGAGAAACCGGTTTGTGGTTTTGACTCAAGAAGGCTTTAGCAGTTGTTAAAGCAGTTGTAATATTCAGTTGAATATAGTGGATTAAGACCTCGTTGGAGAGAGGCGAAATCACCTTGACGGGTGGACTAGAGTAGTTTGAGATCAAACGAACCAGGATAAAAATAACGTGTTGTCTGCATTTGATTTCAAGTTTTACAATTCAACCCCCCCTTCTTGTGTTTTTCACTTCTTCAATAATTACAGGAGTGGCAATGGTCTTTGGAGAGATCTCGGGTGAGAAGACTCTTCCACTTCTTGTTATCTCACTGGTCCTAACGATATTTACAAAGTCAGGCTCAGTGTCTTTCGCAACTTTATCTTTGATAGCCAATAGATCTTACCTGACGCCATGATAATAAATGTCAGCCACATAGTTCCAGAGAACAAATTTATCTGAAGAATATGGTATTAGCCCTGGCATGGTGATAATGGGAGCAGATTTTGGAACAGATGTAATCCTGACAGGTCTTTTGGTGGAGACCCTGGGAGGATTGTCGGAAATGGTGATTATTGAGACATCTTCACATGAATTTCTGGCAAGAGGAACTTTTTCAAACATGATTTCTTTGTTAGCCATCAGGCGCTGGATGCCCATCTTCAATAACAAACGGACATTTGGTAGAGACATACATAAGAGACAACTTTCATCACAACCCGTGAACAGACCGGCTTGCAAGAGATTTTGTTTAATAGTCAAAAGAGGAGTATTTAAATCATTCACGGAGGAAACAAAATAATCATCATCAACAACGTTGACACCTTGAGCGTGTTTGGGCATTGGGACCGTTATCACATTAGGTGTTTCTGGGGGGGTCAAACTCAATCTCTTTTGCCTCGATTAGGTCTTGTACCTTATTCTTTAAGGACCAACAATCGTTTGTATCATTCCGCGGGATTTCAAAATGATAGGCACATCGAGCATTCGGGTTGTAGCGAGGAGAAGAAGTATTGGGGTTCTTGGGGGCTTCCTTTAGAGTCACTAGATTGTACTTCAAAAGATGTGGCAAAACATGGGACAAGGTCATGTTGATCCAGGTGAATAATCTCATGGGTGCCTCGGGCCTGTGTTGATAGTTTTGCTGTTGATTTGGTACAAGATTGGAAATCATAACAACCAATATCGTTGGGTGACGTTTAGTTTTGTTTTGATTCTTGTGGTCATATACAACACTGACCTCTTTCTTTCCGGTAAAGGGTTTCTTCATTGTGTTCGAGGATAGATCTCTTTGAATTTTTCCACTCTTTATACCGGATTCTACCCATTCACCAATCATGATTAGTTTAGTAAATCCAACCGAAGAGCTTTCGATCAAATGGTTGAAGAACGGACCAGATAACGTGCCTAAGAACATATCAACCAATTCTCTGTCAGATAGAGGGGTTTGGACTCTTCCCGCGAGATCCCTCCATTTTTTAGCATAAATTTTGAAACCTTCACCAACACCCATGGACATGCCTTGCAATTGTGTTCGAGTTGGAGCTAAGTCATCTTTATACTGGTATTTCTTGTAAAAAGCGGCAGCCAAATCTTCCCAATTGCGAATATTGGTTCCTTCAAACTAATAGAACAAATCTAACTGCGTCCCTGACAAGCTTTCTTGGAAGAAATGTACCCATAGGTTCTTATCAGCAGTATGGGGTTGAATTTTCCTGAAGTATGACCTTAAATGCAACTTTGGACAAGAGACACCGTCATATTTAGCGAAAGTGGGTACCACGAATTTCTGTGGGATGACAACCCCTGAGACGAGTCCCAGCTCTTCAAAATCTAACCTGCATACCCTCTGGGTCTCCATAGCATTGAGGTGATCCTCCAGCTGCTTGTATTTATCGTCAGCTGGAGGATATTGTTCTTCAGAATAGTCAACCTCTTTCTCTTCTTCAGACTATGGGTGATCATTTCCTTCCTTATTATTTCCTTCTTGATTATCTCATTCACCTGACGTGGTTGTGAAATTTAGAGTTCGTCTGGATGGTCCTTTGAACCTTCTTCCTAGATTCAAAACACCGACTGGTTTCTTTGCTTTCTTCTTCTTCTCTTTGATCATCAAAGTCTCCAAGTCCTCTTGTCCTTTTGCAAGAGCCAAGAACATTTGTAGGAATTGAGCATTTTGCGCTTGAAGATCTTTTACTGTCAATTCCATATCCATCTCACTGAAATAAATAGTAGAAAGATAAGGAGACCTGTTGTAAGAAAACTGTTTGTGTTATGATGAATGAAAATGCATATGCAAATGATTTCAAGGAAATTAGAGATTTAAATTTGTTTTAGACAAAAAAAGGAACACAAGTTGCATTAATAAATTAAATTTTGAGTACATCATGCCTCTTTGGGCTCACAATGAAAGAAATAAAATACAAAAACTCCTAGGACAAAAAGGTTGAATGCATCCTCTTTGGTGAGATGTAGGTGTTTAAACTCCATTCTTCATGAAGGTGCTTGGTGAGTTCCAGAACCTTCTTCTCACTGGCATAGAATTGGGATTCGAAAGTGTCTCGTTCTTCCTTTAGCTGAATCCAATCCTTTTGCAAGTCTTAGAGGGAGGTAGGCATGTTGGGATAAAGGATAGTATACGGCACATCTTCTTCAACAACGGGCTTTATGATAATATGGAGGATCTAGGGGTAAGGCATTAAGAGACTCTAAGAACGAGCTCGTACCCATCTAAGGTAAGGCTCAAGGGGAATGGAATTTTTGTGTCCCAATGTCCTACTATCCACCTTGTTTACCATCCTCCAAGCTCGTATAAACCTCTGATAGTAGCTTTGACTGTCACTTTCATAGTCGAACACCACACCTTGGATGAGTGCATCATGTGGACCATCTCTTCATGCGTACCCAAACTGTCACAAAGCTAAGCAAGGGTTATAAGTGATACCTCCTCTAATGCCAAGCAGAGGGACATTAGGGAATTCCCCATAACGGTTGATGATAGTAATATCCTCCAAGGATCGAGAACACTAGTGGATATCCGAATGTCTGAGTGACATCAGCCTATTGGACCATCTCAAGCCTTGCTCATTCTTCACAACGGATCCGCGGAGATGCGGAAAAAAACCATCTAGCCAACAGAGGAGTACAACACATGAGGGCTCCTCTTCTCTTCATGGTGTGATAGTGGAGAGAATGCAAGATATCTCCTAACAAAGTAGGAACTGGATTGTTAGATAAAAATATTTTGACAGCATTCACATCTATAAGTTGGTCAGCATTTAGAAATAGTACCAACCCATAGATGAGAAGAGCCTAAATTTCTTCGAAAGCTTGTAAATCCAGAGTGTTCCAACAATCTTGAGCTTTTTCCAACAGGAACTTGGCTAGGAACCCTTTGACACCACTTCTTGTTTCCCAATTAGTCGTGACGTCGGATTGTTGTAAGTGTAAAGCTCGGGCAACCTCTTCAGGGCTTGGATCCCTTTCAGTACCGTTGAAAGGTAGTTAATCGAGAATAGGAATTCTTAAGAGTTGAGAGAATTATTCCATAGTTGGTACAAGCTGGTAATCAGGGAAGGTAAATCAATGGTGCAAAGGGTCAAAGAAATGGAAAATCACCTTTATCATATCTTCATCAAAGCTCGAGGTAACCAAGTTGAGAAGTCGTCCATGTCTTTTGGTGAACGGAGAATTCTCAGGGACCCTTGATTCTAACTCTTTGAGCTGAAAAGGTAATCGTACAAGGTTGACTTAGATTATGTTCCTGTGAGTGGGAGTCATATCCTACAAAGCAGAACAAAAATGAATCTCAAAATCCTTGAAATGGTTAGTCTAAAATGCTACGGTATGATGTCATGATGTTATATACAAGCATATGCACAAGTTAAATCAAACAAATCCTTAGGTTTAGGCTTGCATGAGGTTTATAGGTAAATACCCTCTTGTAGTTTAGTTTGTTCAACCTTTCCTAGAAAGTAAACGGGTTCTATGGAATCTCAATATCACTGATCTTTCTTTATCAGGAATTATTTCAGCGCAAGCATCTTTATTAGCGACCAAAATATACCGAAAGTCTGATCTCAACGAGTGTAGTATCGAGTATCAACCAACTTTGGGCTGCACCAAAGCTGGCTACCTCACTACTTCCTAACGGCTAAGTTGTTCTAGTAAAGGTTCTAAAGTCAGTTAGTGCTTTCATGACACCACACAGCGGCCCCGTATTCTCCTTGACTACTCTAGGGCTATCGGTACCAACAAATGTGTCACACTAACGTAGCTATTGCTTAGACCATGTCAGTATATCCCGCACAATTTCAACAACTTATTGCTACTTACCTAAAAAGGTTCCCCAGATCCGGGTAGAGGATCAAAATGAACCCAAACAAGGAACCATAATATAAAGCAAACAAAACCATGAAAAGAAACTAAAGGTGATCTAGCCCTAAGGTAACCCCACTTTTAAGTATAATTCCCCAGAAGAGTCGCTAGTTCTGTAACACGGTGGGAGAACTGACTTGGGTGTTTTATGTTTGATCGCAATTATTACGGATAGTAAGAGTCACAACCGACTTTTCTTTTATCCAAAAGGAAAGTTTTAAAAAAATAGGAAAGACCTTTTGAGATTATCTCTTGAGTTCGGGGGGTAGGTTATGAAAAGGGAAGGTGTTAGCACCCTTTTCATCTGTAGTTATCTACGGGCTCTTAGTTGCTTGTTAGACCACTTGCTTTTTGTTGGAGAATATATTTGTGGTGTGGGTTTTTAAAGTATTTTGAAAAATAATGTCTTTGTAATGGTTCTTGTCTCTATAAGAACGCGTACAAAGTATTTTGTCTTTTGAAAATGTTTCAAAATGAAATTGTTGGTGCATATAAAATGTTTTTGTTGTGAGCAAGTGAGAAATTAGGAGCAACCTAACTACTCAAAAGGTCTTAAATGTTCTTTTCCTCCTCCTTTATATGTTTCTCTCTTACCATTGATTTGGTAAGAAGCCCCATCATTGGATGTGAAGGAACGGGCGTGGATTATTTGTATAGTCATAAAAGGCAACTTATGGGACATTTTAGCAATGTCGTTTAGGGGCTAGATCATTTACCGAAGGAAACATTGACGGTCATCAAGGGACTACGATCTTTTATTGAGGGTCTTTGCTATAACACCCATATTCGAGGGACATGACTATTTTCCGAAAGGCAACAAAGAGATATTACCCTAGAGGTTCTACTGTGCAAATGTGTTTGATTGCATGCATTTTGTCTTTTGAATTTTTGGTTATCTAATTGTTCTTTTTATCTTGCCATACATCCTAGTTACTAGCATTTATACAAAAATAATAAAATGCAAGAAGATAAAATCCTACACTATTACAACCATATTGAATTGCATGGAATTATAAAGGCAAAAATAAAATGAAAGCAAGAAAATGGGTCTTTCGATTCAGGTAGAAAGGCCCTTCGATTCTACATTTCTTGGCTTCCTTCGATTTGGGTTCTGAAGTTAGTGGAGTCACGCCCTTCAATTTGCCTCTCTGTCTCCTTCGACAGGGGGTTAGAATCAGGATAGTTACGCCTTTCGTCTGGTCCTGGAAGTTAACATAGTTCTTCCTTTCGCTTGAGATTTTGAGATAGAAAGATTCTAGCCTTCGTTTGAGGCCCGGAGACAGCAAGGTTCTGGCCTTCGTTTGAGACCTAGAAGCAACAAGGCTCATGCTTTTCCATAGGCTCCTTACTGACTCATTCGACTGAAAGCATAATGGGCCCTCGGATTATGATTCTAAACGCACGTGCAGCTAGCCAATAGAAGGGTATAATAAACATGTCTTAAATTCTAAAAATGCAATATCCAAACATAACCTGTCTTACTTTTTTTAATACTTAGATAATTTATTTTAATTATTATTATTTATATTTTTTCTTACAAATTAAAATCAATTTAGAATTTAGGGCTTTTATTTAATTATTTTTATTTACTAACTTAATTAAATCCACAAAAACCCTAAAAAACTTGTTTTCTTTAAATTAATTTAGTTTACTAACTAAATATTATTTTCCTTTTTTAAGTTAATTATTTTATTTTAATTAATTAAGTCAAAAACCTCTTCTCATGAAAAACCAAACAAAAATTACATTTTATTTTTTACATTTGCATTCTTGCATTTTATTTATTTATTTTGTACATTTATTCAAAATTCAATATGGTTGTAATATTATTTAGATTTAATTTCTTGCAATATTCCTCATTTGTAATTTGTATACCCCTTCCCCTAAATGATGTAATAGTGTAGTAATTTTAAATTCCACAATTTATCGCTTTATATACAAATGCTAGTATTTAGGGTTTTGTATGGAAAGACTAAAACCAACAAATAGCAAATCCTAATCAAAGACAAATCAAGCATGAAAATCAATACACTTGCACACAAACACCCCTAGGGTAAATCCACTTGGTTGCCTTACAAAAATGGCCATATTATGCATGTGAGGTATCTTAGAAAAAACAAACAAAATACAAGATCATGGTCCCTCGATGACTTTATCATTGTTGCCTTTCAAAATGATATTAGTCCCTAAAAAATGTTACGATATCTTGCAACATTGCTAATCATGGTTATACGATGACCCACTCCCGTCCCTTTTACATCCAAAGATAAGGTTACTTACCAAATTAATGGTAAGATAACAATATCAAAGGAAATAGGAAATAAACATGAAAGACTTTTGAGTAGGTAGAAAGTTCCTAGTTACTTGCTCAATTTCAAAACAAAACATCCTTTCTATTTTCAAAAACAAACACCTACACTTTCAAAACACCTTTCAAACTTGAAAACATATTCAAAATATCAACACCTTTGTATACATTCTTACGAACGAGAATCATTACAAAGTTTGCCTAAACAATGGCCTCTTTTCAAAAATACTTTCAAAACTACACAAAGCACATTTTCAAACAAAAGCAAGTGATCTAGCAAGTAACTAAGAGTCCATGGAAAACCATGGATGAAAAGGTGCTAATACCTTCCCTTTTCATAATCTACACCCTGAACTCAATAAAACATCTCAAAGGTCTTTCCTGTGCTTTTTCACTTTTCCTTTTAGATAAAAGAAAAGTCGGTGGCAACTCTTGCTAACTGTAACATTTGCAATCAAACGCAAAACAACAAAGTCAGTTATCCCACCATATCACACATGTCATCCACGTAGACCTCTATCTCGTGATGGATCATATCGTGAAACAAAGTTACCATGGCACGCTGATAGGTTGCCCTGGCGTTCTTCAGCCGAAATGGCATGACTTTGTAACAGAACATGCCCACTGTGACGAAGGTCGTTTTCTCCATGTCCTCGGGTGCCATTTTGATCTGGTTGTATCCGGAGAAACCATCCATGAAGGAAAATACTTTATGCTTTACGGTGTTGTCAGCCAAAATATCGATATGGGGAAGCGGGAAGTCATCCTTGGGGCTTGCCCTATTCAAGTCTCTGTAATCCATACACATACGTACCTTACCATCCTTTTTAGGCACTGGAACAACGTCGGAGACCCATTGTGAATAGGAGGTGACAACTAAGAATCCAGCGTTGAACTGCTTCATGACTTCTGTCTTGATTTTCTCTGACATTTCTGGATGCATGCGACGGACCTTCTGTTTTATCGGAGGGAAGTCTTCTTTTGTCGGCAGATGATGGACCATGATATCAGTGTCGAGTCCTGGCATGTATTTGTATGACCAGGAAAAGACCTCAACATAATCATGTAGTAACTGAGTTAAACGCTTCTTGACACTAGGCTCCAGGTTGGCACCCACCTTGACTTCTTTCTTGTCTTGTTCAGTACCTAAGTTAATTGTTTCAACCGACTCTTCATGGGGATGTATGGTCCTTTCTTCCTGTTGCAATAACTTGCCTAGTTCCCCTGGTACTTCACAATCTTCCTCACCTTCATTTTCGGCTTGGAAGATCGGATTTTGAAAGTCACAAAAGGCCATAGCAGAATCGTTATCCATGGGATCCTGAGTGGATGTAGATTTGCATTTCAATATGTGAGTGTGTGTAAGAGCATAGCTATCTTTGATAAAATAAAAGGTAGGGAAAATAAAAACAAAGAGCGTACAAATTTTCATGCAAAAATGTCCATAATTTATTGATGACATATGAAGATGAAGTAACAACCCTCACAAATGGACCATTGTGCCTCGGTTAAGACACAAGGTTTTAAAGTATAAATTGTTTAAATATTATAAGTTAGAAAAAAATTTTAAAGACAATTACTCTTGAATAAAAGTAATAGGGACATATTCTTTGGCCTCACAATTTTTGAGTCCTCCGCTGATGGTTGGAAAAATCCACTCTCCATGTCACAACTTCCATCAGTGTCTTCCATTGCATTGACTCCCTGATTGCTGATACGTAATGGTGGTGCTCTAGTGCGAGTTCGTCGAACAGCTCTCTGGGCCTCTGAAGTAAAACCCAAAAGAAATTTGTTAGAATATGTAGGGAATATCTGGAAGTTAACCCCAAATGGTGCATCCACCTTCCTCAAATACTGCTCTAGCATCCTTCAGAGAGGCCATTTTTAATGGAGGTCTAATAACCTTTGGAGTCTTGGTAGTAGTCTTGGCTGTCGCAACTGTTTGTGGGACCTCCTTAAAATTATGACATGGGGTCTCAATGAACTCACCATCAATTTCCACATACCTGAAAAAGTTCAGGTGACTAACCCTGTATTTCTCCTCCCCATGGACTATGATGATTTTTCCCTTGATTTGGTACTTCAACATCTGATGTAGAGTAGAAGTGATGGCACCAGCACCTTGCATCCAGGGTCGGCCCAATAGACAGGAATATGAAGGGCGGATATTCATCACATAGAAAGTTGAATCAAAAGTTTGAGTTCCAACTTTTATAGGGATGTCTACTTCTCCGTGCACTATTCTTTTAGAACCATCAAAGGCCCTCACCATAATGTTGCTAGGCTTTAAAGTCAGCCCCTCGTAATCTAGCAGGTCAAGATAAATTTTGGGCAAGACGTTCAGCAATGAACCCGTATCCACCAGAAAGTGGGCTAACGTAGTTCCCCTGCATTCAATAGAAATGTGCAAGGCATTATTGTGTTTCCTTCCTTTGGGAGTTAAATCAGTGTTAGAAAAACCCAATCCATTATCAGCAGTTAGACTGGCCACACAATTCTCAAATTGATCAATGGAGGT
The DNA here is from genome assembly GCA_948472305.1 of Vicia faba. NCBI lineage: Eukaryota > Viridiplantae > Streptophyta > Magnoliopsida > Fabales > Fabaceae > Vicia > Vicia faba. Next base: position 1,442,468,111 of record OX451738.1, on the reverse strand, counting down.
CTCTTGGGGCACGTGGGCGGTCTTTAGAAACTTTACTAAGGCCTTGGCATGGGCCTCGGAACACAAGTAAAGCCAAGATTGATATTTTTGAGGGAGTCTGCCCCAACTGTTCCACGATGTTATAGTCACTTTTCTTGATTATCTTTAGTATCTCTTCTATCTCTTTGCTAGAAGCTTCAAGAATGACCTCTGGATGTGCCTTCTTCTGGACAAGCTCAAATAATACCTCTTTTCCCCTTGTCTCGACAGCAGGGATAGTAGGATTATCAACGGGAATATCACTGGGAATGCTGGTAGGAGCGGTAGTAGGAATAATTACAGGAGTGGCAATGGTCTTTGGAGAGATCTCGGGTGAGAAGACTCTTCCACTTCTTGTTATCTCACTGGTCCTAACGATATTTACAAAGTCAGGCTCAGTGTCTTTTGCAACTTTATCTTTGATAGCCAATAGATCTTTCCTGACGCCATGATAATAAATGTCAGCCACATAGTTCCAGAGAATAAATTTATCTGAAGAATATGGTATTAGCCCTGGCATGGTGATGATGGGAGCATATTTTGGAACAGATGTAATCCTGACGGGTCTTTTGGTGGAGACCCTAGGAGGATTGCCGGAAATGGTGATTTCTGAGACATCTTCACAGGAATTTCTGGCAAGAGGAACTTTTTCAAACATGATTTCTTTATTAGCCATCAGGCGCTGGATGCCCGTCTTCAATAACAAACAGACATTTGGTAGAGACATACATAAGAGATAACTTTCATCATAACCCGTAAATAGACTGGCTTGCAAGAGATTTTTTTTAATAGTCAAAAGAGGAGTATTTAAATCATTCACGGAGGAAACAAAATAATCATCATCAACAACGTTGACACCTTGAGCGTGTTTGGGCATTGGTGCCGTTATCACATTAGGTGTTTCTGGGGGGGTCAAACTCAATCTTTTCGCCTCGATTAGGTCTTGTACCTTATTCTTTAAGGACCAACAATCGTTTGTATTATTCCGCAGGATTTCAGAATGATAGGCACATCGAGCATTCGGGTTGTAGCGAGGAGAAGAAGTATTGGGGTTCTTGGGGGCTTCCTTTAGAGTCACTAGATTGTACTTCAAAAGATGTGGCAAAACATGGGACAAGGTCATGTTGATCCAGGTGAATAGTCTCATGGGCGCCTCGGGCCTGCGTTGATAGTTTTGTTGTTGATTTGGTACAAGATTGGAAATCATAACAGCCCATACCGTCAGGTGACATTTAGTTTTGTTTTGATTCTTGTGGTCATATGCAACACTGACCTCTTTCTTTCCGGTAAAGGGTTTCTTCATCGTGTTCGAGGATAGATCTCTTTGAATTGTGCCACTCTTTATACCGGATTCTACCCATTCACCAATCATGATTAGTTTAGTAAATCCAACCGAAGAGCTTCCGATCAAATGGTTGAAGAACGGACCAGATAACGTGCCTAAGAACATATCAACCAATTCTCTGTCAGATAGAGGGGTTTGGACTCTTCCCGTGAGATCCCTCCATTTTTGAGCATAAATTTTGAAACCTTCACCAGCACCCATGGACATGCCTTGCAATTGTGTTTGAGTTGGAGCTAAGTCATCATTATACTGGTATTTCTTGTAAAAAGCGGCAGCCAAATCTTCCCAATTGCGAATATTAGTTCCTTCCAACTAATAGAACCAATCTAACTGCGTCCCTGACAAGCTTTCTTGGAAGAAATGTACCCATAGGTTCCTATCAGTAGTATGGGGTTGAATTTTCCTGAAGTATGACCTTAAGTGCAACTTTGGACAAGAGACACCGTCATATTTAGCGAAAGTGGGTACCATGAATTTCTGTGGGATGACAACCCCTGAGACGAGTCCCAACTCTTCAAAATCTAACTCGCATACCCTCTGGGTCTCCATAGCATTGAGGTTATCCTCCAGCTGCTTGTATTTATCGTCGGCTGGAGGAATATTGTTCTTCAGAATAGTCAACCTCTTTCTCTTCTTCAGACTCTGGGTGATCATTTCCTTCCTTATTATTTCCTTCTTGATTATCTCATTCACCTGACGAGGTTGCGAAATCTAGAGTTCGTCTGGATGGTCCTTTGAACCTTCTTCCTAGATTCAAAACACCGACTGGTTTCTTTGCTTTCTTCTTCTTCTCTTTGATCATCAAAGTCTCCAAGTCCTCTTGTCCTTTTGCAAGAGCCAAGAACATTTGTAGGAATTGAGCATTTTGCGCTTGAAGATCTTTTACTGTCAATTCCATATCCATCTCACTGAAATAAACAGTAGAAAGATAAGGAGACTTGTTGTAAGAAAACTGTTTGTGTTATGATGAATGAAAATGCATATGCAAATGATTTCAAGGAAATTAGAGATTTAAATTTCTTTTAGACAAAAAAGGAACACACGTTGCATTAATAAATCAAAGTTCGAGTACATCATGCCTCTTTGGGCTCATAATGAAAGAAATAAAATACAACAACTCCTAGGAAAAAAGGTTTAATGCATCCTCTTTGGTGTGATGTAAGTGTTCAAACTCCATTCTTCATGAAGGTGCTTGGTGAGTTCCAGAACCTTCTTCTCACTGGCATAAAATTGGGCTTCGAAAGTGTCTCGTTCTTCCTTTAGCTGAATCCAATCCTTTTGCAAGTCTTAGAGGGAGGTAGGCATGTTGGGATAAAGGATAGTATACGGCACATCTTCTTCAACAACGGGCTTTATGATAATATGGAGGATCTAGGGGTAAGGCATTAAGAGACTCTAAGAACGAGCTCGTACCCATCTAAGGTAAGGCTCAAGGGGAATGGAATTTTTGTGTCCCAATGTCCTACTATCCACCTTGTTTACCATCCTCCAAGCTCGTATAAACCTCTGATAGTAGCTTTGATTGTTACTTTCATAGTCGAACACCACAACTTGGATGTGTGCATCATGTGGACCATCTCTTCATGCATACCCAAACTGTCACAAAGCTAAGCAAGGGTTATAAGTGATACCTCCTCTAATGCCAAGCAGAGGCACATTAGGGAATTCCCTACAATGGTTGATGATAGTAATATCCTCCAAGGATCGAGAACACTAGTGCATATCCAAATGTCTGAGTGACATCATTGGACCATCTCAAGCCTTGCTCATTCTTCACAACGGATCCGCGGAGATGCGAAAAAAACCATCTAGCCAACAGAGGAGTACAACACATGAGGGCTCCTCTTCTCTTCATGGTGTGGGAGTGGAGAGAATGCAAGATATCTCCTAAAAAAGTAGGAACTGGATTGTTAGATAAAAATATTTTGACAGCATTCACATCTATAAGTTGGTCAGCATTTAGAAATAATACCAACCCATTGATGAGAAGAGCCTAAATTTCTTTGAAAGCTTGTAAATTTAGAGTGTTCCAACAATCTTGAGCTTTTTCCAACAGGAACTTGGCTAGGAACCCTTTGACACCACTTCTTGTTTCCCAATTAGCCGTGACGTCGGATTGTTGCAAGTGTAAAGCTTGGGCAACCTCTTCAGGGCTTGGATCCCTTTCAGTACCATTGAAAGGTAGTAATCGAGAATAGGAATTCCTAAGAGTTGAGATAATTATTCCATAGTTGGTACAAGCTGGTAATCAGGGAAGGTAAATCAATGGTGCAAAGGGTCAAAGAAATGGAAAATCACCTTTATCATATCTTCATCAAAGTTTGAGGTAACCAAGTTGAGAAGTCGTCCATGTCTTTTGGTGAACGGAGAATTCTCAGGGACCCTTGATTCTAACTCTTTGAGCTGAAAAGGTACTCGTACAAGGTTGACTTGGATTATGTTCCTGCGAGTGGGAGTCATATCCTACAAAGTAGAACAAAGATGAATCTCAAAATCCTTGAAATGGTTAGTCTAAAATGCTACGGTATGATGTCATGATGTTATATACAAGCATATGCACAAGTTAAATCAAATAAATCCTTAGGTTTAGGCTTGCATGAGTTTTATAGGTAAATACCCTCTTGTAGTTTAGTTTGTTCAACCTGTCCTAGAAAGTAAACGGGTTCTAGGGAATCTCAATATCACTGATCTTTCTTTATCAGGCATTATTTTAGTGCAAGCCTCTTTATTGGCGACCAAAATATACCGAAAGTCTAATCTCAATGAGTGTAGTATCGAGTATCAACCAACTTCGGGCTGCACCAAAGTCGGCTACCTCACTACTTCCTAACGGCTAAGTTGTTCTAGTAAAGGTTCTAAAGTCAGTTAGTACTTTCATGACACCATACAGCAGCCTCGTATTCTCCTTGACTACTCTAGGGCTACTGGTACCAACAAATGTGTCACACTAACGTAGTTATTACTTAGACCATGTCGGTATATCCCGCACAATTTCAACAACTTATTGCTACTTACCTAAAAAGGTTCCCCAGATCCGGATAGAGGATCAAAATGAACCCAAACAAGGAACCATAATATAAAGCAAACAAAACCATGAAAAGAAATTAAAGGTGATCTAGCCCTAAGGTAACCCCACTTTTAAGTATAATTCCCCAGAAGAGTCGCTAGTTCTGTAACACGGTGGGAGAACTGACTTGGGTGGTTTATGTTTGATCGCAATTATTGCGGATAGTAAGAGTCGCAACCGAATTTTCTTTTATCCAAAAGGAAAAGTTTAAAAGAATAGGAAAGACCTTTTGAGATTATCTCTTGAGTTCGGGGGGTAGGTTATGAAAAGGGAAGGTGTTAGCACCCTTTTCATCTGTAGTTATCTACGGGCTCTTAGTTGCTTGTTAGACCACTTGCTTTTTGTTTGAGAATATATTTGTGGTGTGGGTTTTTAAATTATTTTGAAAAATAATGTCTTTGTAATGGTTCTTGTCTCTATAAGAACGCGTACAAAGTATTTTGTCTTTTGAAAATGTTTCAAAATGAAATTGTTGGTGCATATAAAATGTTTTTATTGTGAGCAAGTTAGAAATTAGGAGCAACCTAACTACTCAAAAGGTCTTAAATGTTCTTTTCCTCCTCCTTTATATGTTTCTCTCTTACCATTGATTTGGTAAGAAGCCCCATCGTTGGATGTGAAGGAACGGGCGTGGATTATTTGTATAGTCATAAAAGGCAACTTATGGGACATTTTAGCAATGTCGTTTAGGGGCTAGATCATTTACCGAAGGAAACATTGAGGGTCATCAAGAGACTACGATCTTTTATTGAGGGTATTTGCTATAACACCCATATTTGAGGGACATGACTATTTTCTGAAAGGCAACAAAGAGATATTACCCTAGAGGTGCTACTGTGCAAATGTGTTTGATTGCATGCATTTTGTCTTTTGAATTTTTGGTTATCTAATTGTTCTTTTTATCTTTCCATACATCCTAGTTACTAGCATTTATACAAAAATAATAAAATGCAAGAAGATAAAATCCTACACTATTACAACCATATTGAATTACATGGAATTATAAAGGCAAAAATAAAATGAAAGCAAGAAAATGGGTCTTTCGATTCAGGTAGAAAGGCCCTTCGATTCTACATTTCCTGGATTCCTTCGATTTGGGTTCTGAAGTTAGTGGAGTTACGCCCTTCAATTTGCCTCTCTGTCTCCTTCGACAGGGGGTTAGAATCAGGATAGTTATGCCTTTCGTCTGGTCCTGGAAGTTAACATAGTTCTTCCTTTCGCTTGAGATTTTGAGATAGAAAGATTCTAGCCTTCGTTTGAGGCCCGGAGACAGCAAGGTTCTGGCCTTCGTTTGAGACCTAGAAGCAACAAGGCTCATGCTTTGCCATAGGCTCCTTACTGACTCATTCGACTGAAAGCATAATGGGCCCTCGGATTATGATTCTAAAGGCACGTGCAGCTAGCCAATAGAAGGGTATAATAAACATGTCTTAAATTCTAAAAATGCAATATCCAAACATAACTATAGTCCAGGGGTTAGCATAAAAACTAATGGGTCTCAAAGTCCAAAGCATGACTAACTAAGGTTGAGTTTTCAGCATATAGGCAGTTAGAATCGAAAGTTAAAACATGGTCTAGAAATGTCTACATTTTTTTATTGGCATATGCACTCGATATTAAAATAGAATAGACTCAAGTTTGAAAGAAACTTACCTCTTGAAGTCCTTAAATCGAAGGGAGATGTAAGTACTTGCTTTGACAGAAAATGGGAGTTCGTTGGGACTTTCCTGGGGCTAGTCCAGTTGCTACTTTGTGAAAGCAGTGACTGGGTCAAAAGTGGTTGTGTGAGTGGATCGAAAGCTCTTTTATAAAAAGTGATGGAATGACTAAAAGGCCTACTGTATGGTAGCTGAGGGAGTGGGTCGAAGGGTAGTTTGATGGTCACTTGGAGGGTAAATCGAAGGTTTTTTCTTAGTGTATAGAAGTGTTTTAAAAAAGAATGTTGGGAAGTGTTTGAGAATTTTTTAGAATTTTCACAAGTGTTTTCTTGCAATCCTTCAGGCCCCCAACATGTGTGGTGATGTATCCTATTTATAGATGGCTTGGGTTGATGCTTTGGGAGGGAAAACAAAAAGGTTCAAACAAAAAGGGTATGTTGTATTTGTAGCTTTCGAGGGACAGTGTTTTTATGCCATTTTGGTGCAAGGAATAAGGTAGCGTTGCAGGACTGTTGTGCAACAGTTTTGGAGTTTTATGGTCAGTGTATCAGGCCTGGTCCTGTCAGCGCATGGGACTTGGTCAATAAGTACCTTTGACATCTCAACATTTTATCTTGACCTCTTAGCTTGTCTTTCGACCAGACTCTTCAACAACCATTTCTTTCTTCAAATTGAAGTTTCATTCGAATGGCTCATGTGGATGTCCTTTGAAGGGGCCAAATTAGTTCCTTTCGACCAAGACCTTCATGGGTTCCTTTGAATGGTCCAAATGCATGCTTTTGGGATGGGTCAGTAAAATATGTCATTTGATTGGGACATCTAGACATGCCTGGCCTTCCCTTCGAATGCACCACCATGGTACTTCTTTCGCATGAGACAAAGGCATGGTGTAGAATTTGTGTGTTTAAATCAGGCCATTTCCACAGGAGATCATGCCCACTCAAATTTTCCTGCAAAGGGTCCATATGGCCAAACGAAAGAGGGTATGCAAGAGGTTCATACCTTGTGACCTTATGCAAATGTGTTCAAATGAAAGCTTGTAAGAGGGGAGCCATATGCCCAAACGAAAGGCATGACTAAAGACTTGTGCTGAAGGATTCACACCCCAACAAAGGATGCATGCAAGGGATGAAAGGCTCAATCGAAGCTTGCAATGATGGGAAATTCATTGCCCCAAATGAAGGAGGCCTGGAAGGGGGAAAATGCGTGATTGAAAGAGGGAAAAAGGGAGGCCAAAGGGTCTATGGAGAGAAGTATCAGAATAGGTCTTTGGTCAATTTAATCTGAGATAGCAGAGGTCTTTAAATCTTTAATTGAGAGAAGTATCAGAATAAATCTCTGGTCGATTTAATCTGAGTCAGAAAAGGGTCTACTGAGAGAAGTATCAGAATAAGTCTTTGGTCAATTTAATCTGAGATAGAAGAGGTCTTTAAATCTTTAATTGAGATAAGTATCAGAATAAACCTTTGGTCGATTTAATCTGAGCGAGAAAAAGGTCTATTGAGATAAGTATTAGAATAAATCTTTGGTCGATTTAATATGAGCCAACATATTCTTTAAATCTTTAACTGAGAGAAGTATCATAATAAATCTTTGGACAATTTAATCTGAGCCATAAAAAGTTCTACTGAGAGAAGTATCAGAATAATTATTCAGTCAATTTAATCTGAGCCAACAGACATTTTTAAATCTTTAACTTAGAGAAGTATCTGAATAAATCTTTGGTCGATTTAATCTAAGCCAGAAAAAGGTCTACTAAGAGAAGTATCAAAATAAATCTTTGGTCGATTTAATCTGAGCCATCATATATTTTTAAATATTTAACTAAGAGAAGTCTTAGAATAAATCTTTGGTCAATTTAATCTGAGCCATCATATGTTTTTAAATCTTTAACTGAGAGAAGTATCAGAGTAAATCTTTGGTCGATTTATTTTGAGCCAGAAAAAGGTCTACTTAGAGAAGTATCAGAATAAATCTTTAGTTGATTTAATCTGAGCCACCAAATGTTTGAAGGGAGTGTCCATCAGGTAGATATTTTCCCATGTTTTGTTTCAGGGAGTGACCTACAATCTGTTTTCAGGGGGTAAAGAGTTAGTTGTATGCAATGTCATGATATATGAAATGCATTGCGTAATTATGTTCTCAAAATAAATGAGATTGTGATATATGTGTTTCGTAAGCATATGCTACGATGTATGAATGTGAAATGTTATTGAAGTGTATCTTTGTCTGGGAAAATAAATCCATGACTATTGATGGAGATGAAGAGTGTTTGTATCTTCAATCTTGTCTAGAGTGCTTCCGCTGGGGATTCCTACTTACTTGTTTAAGGAAACTCTTTAGGGGATGTTGATTTCTATTTGGGGAGTAGAGTTTAGGTACATTGGATGTCCGTATCTCTATTGGGGAATTTATTTCTTATATATCCTATCTGGGGATAAAAGAGATGGATAATCTTCTGACTTGTCCTGGGAGGATAAAGTTAACTGGTATCTGGTCAAATTCCAAGCTTTGTAGAAACTTTATGGGGATAGTGTAAATTTTACTGGGGAGAAGAATTTGTCAGTGATTTGTAGTGATCTAAGGAATAAACTTGAGCTGGGGAATTTGTAGTCTGTTGGAGAAATAAACCCTATTGGGGAAATAAACCCTTGTTGATGGAGAAGTGCTCTGCTGAGGAAACTAACTCTCTTGGTGAAATTGAACTTTCTAAAGAGAAGAAACTCTGCAGGGTCTCTTTCTTCAATTTTGGAGGAACAAACTCAGCTGGGGAAGAGAATTTCCATGATTTGTACTGATTGAGACTTCGTGGGGAGATTTAACAGGGAGGAGACTATACTCCTTTATTTGTTGGAGTGATCTGCTGGGAAGATTGTGGGGAATGTACCCTTATTTGTGAAGACTATTTTGTGGGGATAGTCTTATAGAGGTGGCTCTGGAAACTTCACGGGATAACCTTATGAAAGGGATTCTGTGGAGATTTATGGGCAACTTGAGTGTCATCCCAACTCCTAGAGTTTTGAGTAAATGTTTAGTCATGTTCTTATGCATATATTTGTTAACAGTTAATCATGGTCATATGCATATGCTCATTCAATTTTAGTCATTGAACGTTTTTGCTAGTAAAACAGAAAAAACAAAAAGTTTGGATTTTAAAGTATATTTGTATTAATAATTTTCCTATAAATAGGTGAGTTTGTACAAAGATATGGAAATCCTTGTGAGAGGAAGTCATCATGAAATAAAAGAGTACAAAGTGAAAACAAACATATATATATATAAATATATATATATATATATATATATATATATATATATATATATATATATATATATATATATATATATATATATATATATATATATATATATATATATATATATATATATATATATATATATATATATATATATATATATATATATATATATATATATATATATATATATATATATATATATATATATATATATATATATATATATATATATATATATATATATATATATATAAATATAAAAATATATATATATATATATATATATATATATATATATATATATATATATATATATATATATATATATATATATATATATATATATATATATATATATATAGCCATGTGAAGAATGATCTCATTAGGTTTCAACTCTGTCATTGCCCCTATGCCTTCGAACATCTCGTCCTTTTCCATCGGAAGAAGTTGATTGAACCATTTGAACTTTTGACCTTGGTAATAAAGTTGGTTGTAAGTGATCCAATGGGACATAGTCGACCACTTTAATCCCTAATTTTTGCCGGGACCACCCTCTTAGGTTTTCAGTCCACCAGGATATCCTATTTTTCCCAAGCCGCCCTTTCAGGTTTTCGACTTGCCGTGTGTACAATCTTTTGTCCGAACTCTTTTGGTTCGCCGGGATGCCCTTATTTTTGCATAGGTATGTCAACCTAGCGGGTCATTCTTATGCATAGTATTTTTTGACTATGTTCGCATTCACAGGGTGCGGGAAATCTTTGTCGTCCATAGTGGTTAGCATCATAGCACCGCCCGAGAATATTCTTAAAAACAAATGGCCCTTCGTAAGTAGGAGTCCATTTGCCCCAGGGATCTCCTTGTGCAAGAATGATGCGCTTTACTACCAAGTCACCAATCTGGTATACCTGATGCTTGATCTTCTTGTTGAAAGCTTTGATCATGCGTTTTCGGTACACCCGACCATGACAAACAGCCACCAGCCTCTCTTTGTCAACCAAATTCAACTGATCTAACCTAGTATGATTCCATTCGTCTTCTTATAAATTTGCTTCTTTCATAATCCTTAGAGAATGGATTTGAACTTCGAGAAGCAAGACAACTTCCATGCCATAAACCAAAGAGAAAAGGGTTGCCCCAGTTGATGTTCACGCCAAAGTACGATAGCCATGAAGATCAAATGGTAGCATCTCATGCCAGTCTTTGTAGGTCACCACCATCTTTTTCACAAACTTCTTTATATTCTTGTTAGTAGTTTACACTGTGTCATTCATCTTAGGTTTGTATGGAGAAGAGTTGTGATGCTTGATCTTGAACTTCATGCAGAGTTCAGTGATGATGGCATTGTTAAGGTTGGTGCAATTGTTAGTGATGATCCTCTCAGGCATACCATACCGGCATATGAGGTTATGATTAATGAATCGGGCCATGACGATCTTGGCAACTGAGGCAAATGAAGCTGCTTCAACCCACTTGGTAAAGTAGTCAATGGCGACAAGAATGAAACGGTGTCTATTAGAGGTTGTAGGTTTGATTTCTCCGATCATATTAATTCCACACATTTCAAATGGCCAAGGATAAGTCATGACATTCAAAGGTATTTGAGGCACATGAAATTTGTCAACGTAAATTTGGCACTTATGGCAAGTCCTCGAGTGGTGGTGACAATCAGTTTCCATGGTCGACCAATAGTAACCAGCTCTCAGAATCTTCTTGGCCATAGTATGTCCGCTAGAATGAGTACCAAATGTACCTTCATGCATATCCTCCATGTTCTTCTCTGCTTCCTTCTTGTCCATAGAATAGATCAGAATTGAATCATGGTTGCGCTTGTATAAGATCCCATTACTTAGGAAGAACTTGGCTGAGAACCTCCGCAGGAATTTCTTATCGTTGACTGACGCCTCTTTAGGGATACTCTTCAGCTTATAGATATCTTTTAATCTCATGAAACCAAGGCTTTTCCTCTACACCATTAGTGTCAATCTCATAGTAGTATGTCAGTTCATCAAATCTTTCGACAGTAATTCAGGGAGCTTTGTTGTCCCATTTAACTTTGAACATGGATGACATCGTAGCTAAGACATCTACCAACTAATTTTCTTCCCTTGGAATATGTTCAAAGGTGATTTCTTCAAAGTACGGGATCAAGGTTAGCACAAGTTCTTTGTAAGGGATAAGATTTGGATGTTTTGTATCCCATTCTCCTTTAACTTGACTGATCACCAAAGCAGAGTCTCCATATACACTTAAGAATTTGATTCTTAGGCCAATAAAAGCCTTAAGACCCAAGATGCACGCTTCATAAGCGGCCATATTGTTGGTACAATCAAAGCAGAGTCTGGCAGTGAAAGGCGTATGGCAACCTTCGTGGGAAATGATCACATCAGCAATTCTGTTACCTAGTGTGTTGGAAGCTACGTCAAAAACCATAGTCCATTGGGATCCTTGCTAAAGTCCTTCACACAGTCCAGGCTTTTCATAATCCATAATCAGCAGGATATTCTCTTCTGGGAATTCAAAGTTCATAAATTGGTAGTCACCTACAGCTTGATGCGCCAAATGATCTTCCAGTACAATTCCTTTTATTTCTTTTTGTGTAGTGTACTAGATATCGTATTTATTTAAAATCATTTGCCATCGATCTATCCTTCCGGAGAGAGCTGGCTTCTCAAAGATGTACTTGATGGGATCCATCTTAGAGATCAGTAGAGTGGTATGGGTCAACATATACGTTCTTAGTCTGCGAGAAGCCTATGCCAAAGCGCAACAAGTTTTCTCGAGCAATGAATATCTTGTTTCGCAGTCGGTAAACTTTTTGTTAAGGTAGTATATTGCATGCTCTTTTCGATCAGACTCGCCATGCTTCCCCAGCACACACCCTATTGAATTATCTAACATAATTAAATATATGATCAGAGGCCTTCCTTCAACTGGTGGCATCAGGATTGGAGGTTCTTGTAAGTACTCCTTGATTTTGTCAAAGCTATTTGACAGTTGTCATTCCATCTTACCACTTGATTTTTCTTCATTAGCTTGAAGAGTGGTTCACAAGTAGCAGTCAGGTGAGAAATGAGTCAGACAGTGTAGTTTAGTCCTAAGAAACCTATGACCTCCTTCTCAATACGAGGAGCTAGAATTTCTTGGATAGCTTTGACTTTGGTAAGATCGACTTTAATACCTTTTCCGCTGACAATAAATCCTAGGAGCTTCCCACACCTCACCCCGAAGATGATTTTATTTGGATTCAGCCTCAACTTGTATTTCCTCTGCCTGTCAAACAGTTTCTGCAAATGAACAAGGTGTTCTTCCTCAGTTTTTGATCTTGCTATCATGTCATAAACATGGACTTCTATCTCACGATGAATCATATCATGAAATAAAGCCACCATAGCCCTTTGATAAGTTACGCTTGCATTCTTAAGCCCAAAAGGCATGACCTTATAACATAAGGTTCCCCACTATGTGACAAAAGTAATCTTCTCCAGGTCTTCAGGCGCCATTTTAATTTGGTTGTACCCGGAGAAGCCATCCATGAAGGAGAACACCTTGTGTTGAGCAGTGTTGTCAACTAAGACATCGACATGCAGTAGTGGAAAGTCGAATTTGGGGCTTTCCCTATTTAAATACATGTAGTCTACACACATACGGACCTTATCATCTTTCTTTGACACTGGAATAACATTTTCAACCCATTAGGGATACGACGTCACTTCCAAGAAACATGTATTAAATTGTTTCATTACCTCAACCTTTATCTTCTCAGACATATGAGGACACATGCATCGAACCTTTTGTTTGATCGGAGAACAACCCTATTTCATTGGCAGATGATGAACCACGATACGAGTATCAAGCCCTAGAATGTCTTTGTATGACTAAGAAAATACCTCAACATAGTCATGCAACATCTGAACTAATCTTCTCTTGACACTGTCTTCCAAGTTGGCGCCAATCTTGACTTCTTTCTTATCTTCCTCAGTACCCAAGTTTATCACTTCGATCGGTTCTTCGTGCGGTTGGATGGCCTTTTCCTCTTGTGTCAAGAGTCTGGAGAGTTCTCCAGGTATCTCACAATCTTCCTCACCTTCGTCTTCGGCTTGATAGATTAGATTCTCGAAGTCATAGATGGCAATAGCAGAATTATTGTTAATGAGATCCGGAGTGGATGTGGATTTGGAAATGTGTTTGTGTGTGTGCATGTAAGGCCACATGGCTATTATTGAAAATGAAGTAAAATAAAAGAAAGACAAAGAGCACAAAATTTGAATGCAAAATCATCCAATGTTTTCATTAAATGAGCATATGATATATGAAATGACAAACCCTTAACAAATGGACCATTGTGTCCTGGGCAAGGCACATGGTTTAAAGTCATTGTTTTAACAGAAATTATACAAACAAACTTCTTAAAAGCAATAAAAACAGGAAATAGCAATTACTCTTGGTTGAATGAGATTGAGATGAAGTCTTTGGCGTTCCAGTTGTCAAGTCCACCATCAGCAGTTGGGAATATCCAATCTTCCAAGTCACCATCACTATCAGTGTCCTCTAGAGCATTGACTTCATTGTTGCTAATACGGAGAGGTGGTCCACCAGCACGAGCATGTTGAACCTCTTACTGAGCTTTTAAAGTAAAATCCAATCCAAATTTGTCAGGTTTGTAGGGGATATATGGAAGTTGTCCCCAGATAGTGCAACATCTATCTTCTACAACAGCCCGAGCATCCTTCAAAGAGGCCGTCCTTGGTGAATCCTTGGTAATCTTAGGAGTAGCAAGAGTAGCTTTAGCAATATAAATCGTTAGAGGGATTACCTAAAATACTTGACAAGGGGTTTCAATGAATTCTCCATCAATTTCATCATATTTGAAAAAATTCAAATGACTAACCAAATATTCTTCCTTTCCACAGACTTTGACAACCTTCCCTCCCACTGGGTACTTTAGAATTTGATGTAATGTAAAGGTAACCGCACCTCCCCCATGAATCCATGGGAATCCAAGCAAGCATGAATAGGAAGAGTTAATATCCATTATATAAAAAGTTTAATTGAAAACTTGAGATGCCACCTTGATCGGGAGATCAACCTCTTTGTGAACCATTCTTTTCGAACCATCGAAGGCTCTTACCACAATATCACTGGGTTTTAGCACCATCCTATCATAATATAGCCTATCCATGGCACCTTTAGGTGAAACATTGAGGGAGGACCCAATATATACTAACACATGCGCAAGAGTGGTGCCTTTGCATTCAATGGAGATATGGAGAGCCTTGTTGTATTCTTCCCCGCTGGAATTAAATCTGCATCAAAAAATACCAAGCCATTATCAGCAGCTAGGCTTGCAACACAATTCTCAATTTGATCAACAGTGGTCTCTTGTGGTACATGGGCTATATTCAGGAATTTCAGCAAAGCTTGGGCATGTGCTTTGGAGCATAATGACAAGGACAACATGGATATCTTTAAGGGCGTCCTCTCCAGTTGTTCGACTATTTTGTAGTCACTTTTCCGAATGATCTTCATAATTTCTCCCCTCTTTTATCTTGAAGGGTCTTCAATTGTAACTTCTTTTGTGGGTGTCTCTGTCAAGGCGGGCTCAATAAATTTCTCTTTACCTCGGATATCAACAGTTGGTCTAGCAGCAGGAATACAAACATATGTTATCGTAGTTGTTGGAGGAGAGATCTCTGGAGAGAAGATCCTTCATGTCCTAGTGAATTTACTAATTTCGATAATATTTGTAATTTCAGGCTCTTCATTTTCAGTAATCCATGGATCTTGCTTAACACCATGATAATAAACTTCGGCCCCATAGTTCCAAGGCACAACTTTGTCAGATGAATAGGGGACTAGCCCCGATATAGTGATAATCAGGGGAACCACTCTTGGCTCAGCAGGAATCCTTATAGGGCCTTTAGAGGTGATCCTAATAAGATTATTGGAAATGGTGGTTATGGAAATATCTTCAAGTCTCAACTCTTGGAAAGTACTTTTAGGCAAACTCTTCATGGACGGAGTTTTCTCAAACAAAATTTCATGGCTATCAAAGAGGCGTTGAATACCTTTCTTCATCCACATACAAACATTGTTTTGGGAAGAACAATGGTAGCAATTTTCAAGGCAACCAGGAAATAAACTGGCTCTTAACCGATTTTTCTTAACAGTCAATAAGGGAGTAGTCAAATCACTGATGGTGGAGACAAAGGGAGACAAAGGAGACATCGTCAATGGCATTGACACCTTTACCATGACTGGGCATGGGAGTAGTAATGACATTAGGGGTTTATGGAGGGGAAAACTCAATCACTTTGTTATCAATCAAATCTTGGATCTTGCTCTTTAAGGCCGAACAATCATTGGTATCGTGCCCATAACTATTAGAATGATAGGCATATTTTGCATTCGGGTTGTATTTTGGAGATGAAGTATTGGGGTTTTGAGGAGGATTCTTCAGTGTTACCAAATCTTCCTTCAACAGATGTTGTAAAGCTTGAGACAGTGGCATGATGATTCTAGTGAATTTCCCTTTGGGGCATCAGGCCTTTGTTGATTGTTTGATTGTTATGGTCGTTAAACTGGGGTCGGGTTTGAAATCAATACTACTCCTACCGATTGATGATAATCGTTCTTGATACGGCTCCTTTATCGATAAACAATATTAGTCTCTTTCATACCAATGAATGGTTTTTTCTCAGCACTAGAGGTGGAGGCCATTGGGATCTTCCCACTTTTAATTATGCTTTCAACTTGTTCACTAGTCATAATTAACTCAGTAAACCTCGACAAAGAACTCCCAATCAGCAAATTAAAGAATGGACAAGTCTAGGTGCCCATGGACATGTCCACTATTTCTCTGTCAGTCAAAGGGGGTTGCACCCTTCCAACCAGGTCCCTCCACTTTTGAGCATACTCCTAAAAGCCTTCATTTGAATCCATAGTCATATTTTGCAACTGCACCCGAGTTGGTGAAAGATCAGTGTTGTATTGGTATTATTTGTAGAAGGAAGTATCTAGATCCTCCCATGTGTGGATATTAGTTCCTTAAAGTTGATAGAACCACTCCAACTGTGTACCAGATGAGCTTTCTTGGAAGAAGTGCACCCATAACTTCCTATCGGCGGTGTGTGGTTGAATCTTGCGGACATAAGACCTCAGATGCTTCTATGGACAGGAGACCCCATCGTATTTGGCAAAGACAGGAACCTTAAATTTGTTGAGAATGACCACCCCATGGACCAGACATAAGTCTCCAAAGTCCAAACCAAGCACTATTTGGATCTCTACAGCCTTATATCAGTCCTCCAGCTGTTTGTATTTCTCATTCGCCAGTGGATACTGCTCTTCGGAATAGTCTTCGTCCTCAATAATCTGGTTATTTCCACCCCAAACTTTGGTGCTTCTAACTTCCTCTTCTTGATTGTCTTCATCCTCAGAAGAAGCCTCTTCTATTTGAGCCAGTCGGGCGGGGCCCTTGAACCTTCTTCCTATGTTGAGAATAACAGCACACTTCTGGTCTTCTTTTTGGTGGCAAGGAGTGCCATCATTTCTTGCTGACCTTTGGCTAGGTTGAGGAGATTCTCTTGGAACTGTGCGTGTTGAGTTTACAAATATTTGATGATTTTCTCTAGAGCCATCTTATATTGAAATAAACAGTAAAAAGATGAGGAAACCTGTATCGAAAAACTTGCTTATGATATGATGCATGCTATGTGGATGCAATGTTTTCAAGAACCTTAAGACATTTAAATTTTCTAGCCAAAAAGGAATCAAACACAACAATTGTATTAATAAATTCAAGATTACAACTACCCCTTTGGCTTTCAATGAAAAAGAAAAAAGGGTGTCAAAAGATAACAAAATAGACTTCTAAAACAAAAGACTCAAGTCTCCCATGGACGCTTCCTCTTTGGTGCAATGTATGCATTCAGGCTTCGCTCCTCGTGAAATTGCCTTCTGAGCTCCAACACTTTCTTCTCTCTTGCGTAGAATCGAGCATCAAAGGTGTCTCGTTCCCTCTTGAGTTGAATCCACGATCTTTGCAATTCCTCGAAGTCGGTAGGCATGTCAGGATAGAGAATGGTATAAGGAATATCTCCCTCGGCAACAGGCTCCATAACTATTGGTAAGACAGCTAGATAAGGAATCATGAGACTTTGAGCACGAGCTCATACCCATTTGAGATAAGGCTCAAGCGGGATGGAATTCTTATTCCCCAAAGTCTTGCTAT
Organism: Vicia faba; assembly: GCA_948472305.1. Taxonomy (NCBI): domain Eukaryota; kingdom Viridiplantae; phylum Streptophyta; class Magnoliopsida; order Fabales; family Fabaceae; genus Vicia; species Vicia faba. The sequence continues at coordinate 1,442,450,533 of OX451738.1, read as the reverse complement.
TAACCTTTCTTACCTTTCCCCAATCATGTACAAACTTTCGATGATAACCCTGAACATCATTCTCGTAGTCGAAAATAATACCTTGAATGAGTGCATTGTGGCGACCACCTCTTCGAGCATAGCCAAATTCTCGTAGAGCTAGAGAAGGGTTATAAGTAATACCTCCCCTAATGCCCAAGAGTGGAACATTAGGGAACTCCCCACAACAGTCAAAAATAGTAATGTCCTCTTGATATTGAGAGCACCAATGGATCTTTGCATGAGAAAGTGACATTATCCTTTGCGACCACCTCAAACCTTGCTCATTCTTCAATACTAATCGGGGAAGGTGTGAAATAAACCACCTAGATATCAAAGGCAAGCAACACATAAGAGTCCCTCGCTTCCTCATAGTGCGAGTATGAAGAGAGTGCAAAACTTCTCCAAGCAATGTAGGTACAGGGTTACAAGTAAAAATAATTTTTACAGCATTCACATCTATGAGTTGCTCAGGGTTAGGAAAAAGCCTCAACCCATAGATTAGAAGAGCCAATATTTCCTCAAAAACTTGTAAGTCCATAGCATCCCAAAATAGTCGAGCCTTCTCTTTCAGGAATTTATCCAAAAAGGCTTTGACCCCACTTCTTGTCTCCCAATTAGCTACAATGTCAGAACTCTTTAAATGTAAGGCTTTGGAAATTCCTCTAAACCGGTGAATGCCATTTGATCAAGGACTGGTACCCCCAATAGTTGAGAGAATTCTTCCATTTTGGGCACTAGTTAATAGTCGGGAAAGGTGAAACAATGATGTACATCGTCAAAGAATAGAAAGAGCACCCTTATCATGTCTTCTTCAAAGCTTGAGGTAACCAGATTGAGAAGTCGACCATATCTTTTGGTGAACGGAGAATTTTCAGGATCCCTTGATGCTAACTCTTTGAGTTGAGGAGGCACCCTTACGGAGTTTATTCAAATGGTATTTCTGCGAGTGGAAACCATATCCTACAAAACAGAAAAAAGATAAATCCATAGGTCCTTAAAATGGTTAGTGAAAATGCTATGACATGATGTTTATGAACAAATAATCACACACAAACAAAGAACACAAGGCCTTAGGTTTAGGCTTTCATGTGTTTTATAGGTAAGTACCCTCTTGATGTTTAGTTGGTTCAATCTGTCCTAACAAAAATAATCGGGTTCTAAGGAATTTCAATATCATTGATCTTTCTTCATTGGGCATTGTTTTAGCTCAAGTATCCAAACTACGGCTAAAATATCCCAAAATTCCTATCTCAATGAGTGCAGTATCGAGTATCAACCAACTTTAGTCTTGCACCAACTCCGGATACCTCACTACTTTCTAATAGCCAAGTTGTTCAACTAAGGTTCTACTGTCAGTTAGTGCTTCATGATACCACACAGTGGCCCCGTATTCTCCTTGACTGGACTCAAGGGACACCAGTACCAACAAATGTATCACACTAACATATCCATCGCTTCAACCATGTTGGTATTACGCTACATAGCCCCCACGATATATTTTTACTTACCTAATATTCCCTAGATCTGGGTATAGGATCTTTACAAGAAATAAACCCATGCATAACCCATAAATGTAAAGCAAACAAGGCAAACAAATAAAGCAAAAAAAGGTGATCTAGCTCTTAAGGTAACCCCACTTTTAGTTTTACTGCTTCTCCAACAGAGCCGCCAGTTCTTTAATACGGTGGGAGAACTGACTTAGGTGTTTTGTATTTTATCGCAAATGTTGCGGATAGCAAGAGTCGCCACCGACTTTTCTTTTATCCAATAAAGGAAAGGGTGAAAAGAAAAGGAAAGACCTTTTGATAATTTTTCTTGAGTTCAGCGGGTAGGTTATGAAAATGGAAGGTGTTAGCACCCTTTTCATCTGTAGTTATCTACGGGCTCTTAATTACTTGATCACTTTAATATGCTTTGTGTTTGTCTAAGTTTGAAAATATTTTGAAAACGCCTAAGTTTGGCAAACTTTGCAATGATTCTCGTATCATTGAGAATGTATACAAAGTGTTTGTTTTGAAAATATTTATTGAAAAGTAATGTTTAAAGGATGTTTTGAAAATGCCAATGTAAGGTAATTTTGTAATGATTCACATATCGTTGAGAATGTATACAAAATGTTTGTTTTGACAAATGTTTTGTAAGTGTGGGGTCTAAATGGTTTTGTTTATGAGAAAGTAATTACGAGCAATTTATCTACTAAAAAATTCTTTGTTCTTTTCCTCCTCCTTAAGATAATTCTACTTTAGCATTTATTGGTAGAGAGCCCTATCATTGGATGTAAGGGACATACGTGGATCATCGTGCAGTTATATAAGGAAACTTGTAAGATGTTTTAGAAATTGTCGTAAGGGACTAAGATCATTTACCGAAAGCAACATTGAAGGGTCACCGAGGGACTATGATCTTTTAATCGAGGGTCTTTTTCTAAAACATCTCACGTTTGAGGGACATGATTGTTTTTTATCATAGGCAACAAGTGTGGGTTACCCTAGAGGTGCAAGTGTGCAAAGTGTTTTGTTTTCATGTATATTATATTTGAATTAGGGTTATCTATGGTTTGATTTTAGTCTTGTCATACAAACCCTAATTACTAGCAATAATAAGGAAAAGCGATAAATTGCATAATTTAAATGCCCTACGCTATTAAGTACAATTTTGTGGATAACGGGAGAAAAGAAATAAAGCCCTAATTACTATTATAAACCATTGATCATGAATAATAATAGAATGTACAAAATGTAAAGATGAATGAGAAATTTTTTTTTAGGGTTCTTGATGAAAAAAATATTTTAGTAATTAACCTAATTAGACTAATTAATTATAATTACAAGAGAAGTTAATTAATTATTTAATCAAAACCTAAATCATAAGTTAATTAAAATAAAACCTAAATCTAATTTAATTTGTTCAGAAAATAATTTTTGAATGTTAATATTAATTTAGAAAAATATTTCAGTGTATAAACAAACTCTAGTTCTAAATATTAACAAAATAAAATAAGTGTTTAAATTATTTTTTAATTTAATTAAAAAATATATATTGTATTCTTGATTAAATAGAAAATGAATAAATAAAATGAATATAAAGAAAATATTAAAAATATAAAAGATATTGGGCTGAGGTGTTAAAAAGTAAAATGGGTGTGAGAAAATAGCAAAACAAAGTTAGGCCCAAGCGTGTGTTTTTTTTGTAATCCGAAAAAATAAAATAAAAAAATAAAGTGTGAATGGGCCTGCGCTTTGAAAAGTAAAATGGGGGCGTTTGCAAAAAAAAACAGTCAAAGCCCAAAACTAGAAGTCTACCGCCTAATGTTCAAGTGTGGATGGCCTGTGATGATGCAACATGGTCTTACATTGTGGAGTGTTGGATTTATCCTTGTGATGATTAGATGGCATTAATGTGAGACTTCATGGTTGGCATGCGTGGCTTAATGCATTGAACCTACAAGGAAAATGTGAAGAAAAAAAAGGGTACCGCTGGGGCTCGAACCCAGGTCCCTATAGTTCAACGCCTTACGCGCGCTTCTTCTGTCACTAGGGTGGCAATTTCATCTGGTCATAATACAACATGCAATAAAATTAAAATAAATCCATTTCTAAGATTTTGAACTTCACCTTCAACCTTGCGCGTGTATCAGAACCAACAATGCCATTTTTTTGAATTTTGTAACTTCCTCATTTCTCAACCATTTTCAAAAATGTAAACATGAAAGTTGCTTGAAATTTTACCACAAACCCAACCATATAAATAACTAAAGCTAATTCTCAAAGATAAACTTGAATTTCTGTTGGTACCAAATAAAACCTAATTTTTCAGAAAGTTCAAACTCAAAATTTGTATCACTCAGGCAACATAAATGAAAACTAAAGGCATGGTTAACTTCAGGGCTATGATGTCTACATTTTTCATTCACAAAGTAACCATTAATGATGCTTCTAGAGAGAGTTCAAAGTTGAGAAAACTTACCTCAAAACTGAAATGGTGTATGGAGTTTGAGCACCCTTGGAAGTGTTGTGATGATATGGATAGCTTCACTGGACTCCTAGGAAGCTAATGTAACTCTTACTTTGTGCTGATAGTGCCTGAATTGTGCTGGAGAAGTCAAGTTGCAGAACTGAGTTTTTGAGTTTGGAAGATGATGAAGATGGATTTACAGTTGTGAAACAGGGATGAGGATGAGTGGTATATGATGTATGGAATATTTGTGATTGATTTGGAGAGGAAATGCGTGATTGGATTGTGAGATGGATGTTAAAGCTCAGAAATGACAAGCTATGGAGTTTTTTGTGCAAATTCTGGTTTGAGGGAGTTTGAGGGCTTGTCAATTCACGTGTTAGGTTGCGAATGAGCTCTCTATTTATAGAGGAAAGGTTTGGAAGCTTGAAACAATCAGAATCAAGAGTTCACATGTTATGGTAATGTGACTTGATTTTGAAGCAAGCTTCATAAACTTATGTGATCAGAACAAACAAGTTTGAGGCTCAGGATAAGTTGACTTTGTGATTAAAGTCACTTTTCAAAAATTGAAGTGTGAACTTTGTTCCAATAATGGAATGATCAATTGGACAATGGCTCAGGCTCTTGGATCATAACTCAATTAGTTATGTAAGTCAAGAGGCCAGCAAAGAAAGATTATGCCGTATAGTTGTGAGATTTTGTCAACTGTTCTTCATGAAAATGCCCTAAATTTTAAGAATGGATGCCCAACTTCTTCTCTTCGATTATCTTAGCTCAAGAATGATCTCTTCGAGTTCTTGAACATTTTGGAAACTTGAATCATTGTCTACAACCTTCATGTTGACCACTTTGTCTAAATCAAATTGGAAGTTGGTGAAAATTGGCCAAGAAGTTAAGACAAAAATCTGCCTAAACTTGCTAAAATTTTTACTAAGTGTTTTATGAAAAATGTCATGACTTTATGAGCTTATATCTTCAAATCTAAGCATTATTTAGACATCAACCATAAGGGAGAAAGTTGTAGAATTCAACAAGATATACAAATTTCATTTTGAAAGTTTTCCTTGAATCATATTGCATTTTGGTGAAAAATTGTCATGAAGTATTGAAATTATCAAGATTAAAAACACATAATTTTTCCAAGTCTTTGAAATCTTGACTTTTTTGTTGAGTTTTTGACTTTCTTGATTATTGATGATCAAGTTTGATATTTTTGAATATCTTGATTAATTTTGATCTTTGAAATTCAATGTTGACCAAAAAGTCAAAGTTTAACTTTTTGTGTATCAGTTGACTTTTCATCAGTTGATCCAAATTTCAACTATCAATCAATTGATCTTGAAAAATGATTTGAGCCATTAAATTAGGTCAAGGTATTATGTGTGAATACTTAAGATCATTATTCAAGCCCATAGGTCATGTACTAGGTCAAAAATCACTAATCAGTCATTCTCAGTCAAAACCCTAATTTGGTCAATTTTTCCCCTTTGATGATTTAAGTGCTTTTCTTGAGGAATTGTGATCAAAACTTGATAAATTGATAAATGTGACTTCAAAATGTTGATGATGGCCAAAAATCATGGAGATTGATTGTAAATTGACCATAATTGACTTTTTACCCAATACACTTGATTTTTAGTCATCTAAGCAGTTGACTGGGCAAATTTGTGATGCAAGCCTTGAAACCTGGTATGATAAATCTTGTAGACCTATAATGAACCATGAAAGTCACTTGATGCATCAAAAGTCCAATTGTCCTTGAGAAAACCAAAACCCTAATTTGGAGGTCCAATGCCTAGGAGGTGAGCTTATCTGATCAAACCTTGAATCTTCTTGAGTATTTGAGATCTTTTGTGAGAAATGTCTTGAGAATAGAGAGGGGAAATTTTGGGGTACAACAAGGTGTGATGGCTATAAACGTATTAAAATACATGGTGGTTATGCTCGATTTGATGGTCCTAGTAGAAGGGGATCTCACTGTCAAAACAATTTTCGTGGTCGAGGTCATGATCAAGGTTATGTGAAAAATTGTAGGTTTCCCAAATAGTACTAAACTAATAACAATCTCCAATCTAGGGGTAATTATACCCAAGAGGGTCCCTCGAGGAATCATGATGACTGGTGCTATAGATGCGGAAAAAAAGGTCATTGGTCTAAGACGCGTAGTGTAACACCCTACTTCCCAACTCAACAATTAATTCAAATAATTCAGATAGAACGCGCAATTCTCCAAGTAGGATATTACTCAAACAAAAACCATCATCCAAAAGCAAAAAATTTATTTTTAAATGAAACTTTTCAATACGCGACAAAATTTTTTATAAAGTATCTGGCGTTAAAAGCCTCAACAAAAATTTCAAAATTAAACATGGTTCATCTCCAAAACAAAGGAAAGATATGCAATATATCATAAATAATGAACAACTTGTTCCCCAAGTGTTACATATCAGAGAGAATCAACTAAAAGAATTGATTGCCAAGCAACTAAAGAGGTAAAATACTACCCTTAACCATAATCTTCTACTCAGGTACCTGATTGTCTGTACTCTAGAGGAGCATAGACACCACAACATAAATATGGGGTGAGAATACATTCAAATAATTAATAGTGCATATATAATTACAGTAGTTCACTACATACAAATTCACATAGAAATAAATTATGCACCACATCCACAAGTATTCATAACTAACCCACATCACCATCATATGCATTTGTTCATGTAATGCAACTCACAACACATTAATGACTCGTATGCATGCGGTACCGACTCAATATTTGGTTCTCCATACCAACCGAATCCTAATCAACTACGAACTCAGAACCATTCAACAAGGTTTAACCCCCATATCGAGCTTGGGATAATCATGAGTCCCCTCACCAACACTCATAACCTGCATCTTTCAACAACAACAACAATATAGGATGCACGAATAAATGAATACATCCTCACAACAATTGAACAACAATTAAAAGTATCACATCAAATCGTATGATTCTTGTACAACAACCACGTGGTAGTTTCCACATTGAAAATACATATCTTAACTTAACATTTTATCATTATATGTATAACTTTTCATCTTATAATCACATCAACATTATAACAACAATTGCAACAATTCCTTAATCGGACATATGAACAAGTAGTTTTACCAGCATAGTAGGAATATAAATAATACGTAAACACGTCATCTATCACTATCATGTTATAGCGAGCATTAACTTCCTAACACTTCAAATTGAACGTTGATTAGATACACGGTTAAAAAGTTATAAGGTAAAACGTCGAAGCATGTAATAGTTCAAAACAAAAGAAATTTCAAAAATGATACAGCGACAACCGATTGACATTAATGACAACCAATTGTAACCAAGTGCATTTCACCTCTACAAAACCCAAAAATCACATTTTGAATCATGACAACTGATTGACATTTTAAGCAATCGGTTGTCATAGTGTCATTTTCCCAATATTTACAAGAGTGCAATTGGTTGTCATCTGAAATAACTGATTGTCACTGTGTGTTTTTCCAAAAATATCAGTTTTGCTATTACGTGACTATGCCCAATTCCCAATCGCTCAGTGTCATACCAGACTCAATTATAGGCTTCTGAATTACTCAAATTCATGATCTATAAACACTATCACACCTATTTTATTCTATATATCATAAACATATTATGTTTTTCATGGATTACTCATTTTTTTCACCATCTAGGGACAACTCCAATTCACCATATAACTCAATAAACTCAACAAAAAAATCAATATAGTTCAATGGGCAGATTCAACAACACATCACAACAATTGAAATAACACATACAATAACATATTCATTATTATTTATCATCATCATATTCATCATAATTAAAGAACACACAAGTTCTAATGGAAGCCAAGGGACACCTCCCTACCCTTTCATGATATAGCACCCAGAGATGAACAATCTCCCCTTACCTGATTATTCCAGCAAATATGAAAGAATCCTTGAACTTTTTCTCCTATGCCCTTCTTCTGCTTCCTATTGTTGTAGCCTTTATTTTCTCTCTTCAAAGTTTTCACGGACTGTGCAAAACTGACCCTTTTTCCACTCCTCTCTTTTTTATAATAATTATATTCCTCTTAATTTTGTTTTCTCTCTTCTACCCCCTAACTCATCCTCATAATTTACCAGCTTACCCTTACTTTCTCTACACACTTTATTTTCCTTAATAATTTATTGTTCTAACATATATTCACTTAATTAAATCATTACTCTTATTATTTAATCACTAAATTAACTCTAAATAATTCCAACTAGTTTCAACACCACTTAATTAGTTTAATTGACACACCCCATTAATAAATCAAAACACACAAAATCACACATAATTCCCAAATAATTTAATAAACATGAATAATTGAAAATGGGATGTTATTTGTTATTCTGTAACACTTGTAATATTATTTAAAATAGAAAGTAAAATATAGAAGTTTGTAAACAATTTCAGTGTGTTCTTCTTGCTTCCCTCTTTTATACCCTTGTGGGTTTCTTTCCAATCAAGAAACTAATTATACTTTGTTATTACGACATCATTTTCACAACAAATTGGTGTGATGAGCATGCAGAAGATTCTGTCAACTAATTATGAGATTGAAAAGTTCACTGGAGTGAATGATTTTGATCTGTGGTGCTTGAATATGAAAGCCCTACTAGTTCAACATGGTTGTTTAGAAATTTTGAAGGGAGCCGCAACCAGGGACGTTGTATTAACATACAAATAAAAAAGACTATGGTAGAGAAATCCCACATCGCCAACTTATTGAGCCTTGGTGATAAGGTTCTCCAGCAGGTTTCAAAGAAGATGGCAACGTCGACTTTATGGATGAAACTTAAAAGTTTGTACATGACCAAATTATTAGTCAATCATCTCTACCTGAAGAAATAAGTTTGTTGAATGAAGTCAGGTGTGTATCTGATTTGAAGAGAAATTTTATTTCTCTTGGTGAATTCAACAAGAAAGGATATGCTTTCCAAGCAGAGAAAAGTATCATAAGAGTCATAAAGGGGTCGAAGGAAGTCCTGAGACGCGTGAAGAAACAATAATTGTACACCTTTGTGGATGAAGTTGTAAGTGGTTATGCACACGTTGCATCCATGAATTTGTTGTCAATGACATAAGTTTGACACATGAGATTGGGCTATTTCTGTGAGAGGGGTCTGGTCGAACTGGGGTAAAAATCTACTTGGTGGAACCAAAGTCGAAAATCTGAAGTTTTATGAACCTTGTGTACTTGGAAAATCTTGTAGAGTGAAGTTCAATAAAGGCAAACAAAGGACACATGGATCCCTTCATTACATCCATGCTTATCTTTGGGGGCCTACAAGGTGTCCATCACATTCAAGAGCAAGGTATTTTCTATCCATAGTTTATGACTATTCTTGAAAGTTATGGGTATTCATCCAAAAGACTAAGGATGGAACTTTTGTGAATTCCAAAAATTGGAAGACTTTGATCGAAAATCATACTGGCAGAATGGTCAAGAGGTTGAGAACTAAAATTTTGGCACCACAATACAGATGTTGTATATGATGTCACGACAACATGATGTCAAAAGCAATGTCGAGTGAAATGTTAATAAGGAGACACACTTCAATAAACATAATCAACTACTTCTTAAAATCTTATGAGTGATTCACAATTACAACTCAACTAACAATCCAACTCTAGCATCAAAGAGATACAAGAGTGGCTCATAATGAACAATGAACAAACGAAATCTTAATTGACATTTTTGCACTTGCAGCTTCATGTCTTCTTTAGATTTAGAGTCTTCCTTTAAATAGCCTAAAATTATCATGGACTTCGTGAATAAATGGGCTAAACAAATAGAAAATCAAACTAAATCTTATGCACATAAATCAAGAAAATAATATAATGTTTCTTAAATGTTTTGACATCCAGATTTGGAGAAAATAAAGTACTCCACCTCATGTAACAATTAAGTAAAATAATAAAATCTACCAAACTGCTCCCCCTTTTTTAGCCATAATATTGACCAATCCATCATGCATTCATCAGGCCAGAAAGATAACACACCAACTCTAGCAGATCATACTGGGTTTAAAAATTACAGACCATAAGCACCTAAGGTGCACAAATATCTAGGGCATCACCCACAAATAAAAAGAGATACAAAAGCAAACAAATCTTTTCACTCATCTAAATCTTTTCAAGTATCCATAAGCTCATCAATGATATTGTTCCTTGAACTTCAGCTGGCATAATCCCTAGGAATGTTAACAATGAACTCCTTTACAAGCATTACATGACACTAGCCAAACCCAACAACACTATTAAGCCTTCATTCTCAATGACATTCATCACCTCCTTACATTCAAGGACATCATTCACAAGTTATCTTTCCAAAACAAAGTTCTCATTATCAGAAGCCAGCTCATCTACATTGAAAATGTCAGTATATTGACGCTTCTTCAAACCAGAGCTTTCCACTTTCTTAGACAAAACTTTTTCATTCTCAACAGACATATTATCCTCCTTAGAAATTTCTCCCTCACTACTAATTGATTCCTCTTCAGAATTCTCAGGATGATCAGTTTGGGTTAATAATGTTGTAACATCCGACACAACATTAGTCTCAGTTTCAAGAACTAGAGTTTTAGAAAGGCATACATCAACACAATCACTCACAACATAATTCAAACTATATTGTCCTAGGGTTTTTCAGCTCTAGGGTTATCTAGACTAACAATTTCATAGATGGATTTTCAGTTGTTCTAACATTACCCAGTACATTTGAAACAAGAAAACCTTTAGCAGAAGTGCCAACATCAGGTTCGACATCACAGGATTGGATACGATCAAGATACAAACTTTTCACAAAGTGAGGTTTCTTGATAGCAATAGAGGATTCAACACTCCTATGGGAAATTTGAATATGGCGTGTAGGAAAGAAAATTGGAAAGCTTGAAAATATTTCCCTTCAGTTTTGTGCACCACTAAATGGAGGGAAGAGAAAATATCGTTTGCACGCCTCCACACATGTAATTTATATAAATCTTTAATAGTACAAATTCCCAATTCAACCCTTAATTTCTCAAACTAACTTTCATCCAAAGCCTTAGTAAATATATCTTTCAGTTGATCCTCATTAGTCATATAATCAAGAGACACAATGTTGTCCTTATCAAGACCCCTAATAAAAATGATTACCAGTGTCAACATGCTTTTTCCTGCTATGTTGAATGTGATTTTTGGATATATTGATTGCACTCAGATTGTCACAATATAATGTTATCACATCCTATTTGACATTGTATTCTTTCAAATTCAATTGAGAACAGATCCTCATCATTAGACAAGGACACACAATTTTGTTTCTTGCTGAACAAAAGTGATAAGATTGTTTCCCAAAAGGAAACATCCTTCATAGGTGTCTTTTCTATCATCACCATTATTATACCCAAATTTTTGCCACTAAGATATCTCTATCATCTGGTATCAACCCAATCATATTATGATCACACACTAGGGTTTGGTTCTTCTCCCTATCTTAGGGTTTGCGCATGAGGGATCACCAAGCACTTTGATTTATATATTATGTTAATATATTTCTTGTGTTGATTAAATTTTAACTAACAAACATAATGAATGTTTTCTCTAACTGATGATACTATAGGTGAGGGCACAACACACTTCATCAGGTTGATTCATAGGTTCATGAGTTTATTTCCATGCCTTCTTCAATAAAGCTTTATTTAAATTTAAACTTCTACCTTAAAAGTGCTTTAAAATGATTTCATGACAAGGTCTACTATGATTAATCACGCTTCAATTTTCCAAAGAAAGTCAAGAGATGCAAGAATTGATTAAAGGAGTTTGACCTAATTGGACAAGTTCTTGATTCCTTGATTACAAGTGCATAACTCCCTTAATTCTCAACATTTGTAAGTGGTTATTGTTACTATAGGTTCTTATTATCATCTAAAACAACCTCTATTCACATAGAAAAAGTAATTTTACAAGAAAGATTGTCAAAATTGAAAGGGGTTTCTAAATTATTTTGATGCTCTAAGGGATAGGGTTTCGAACTTCTAAGGGCTATATCTTGTTCACCTTTTGATATTTTTGAGTGATTCCAAAGATATGTTTCTATTTAGAGGGTTACAAACAAATCACATCAAAAGTTTCAAGAAAATTTTGTTTGAAAGATCACTAATGATTGAAAAAGATTACTAGTCCTCTAGATAGGCCATCAAATTCCCTTATGTGACTTCAAAGAGTCATAACTTGATCAATTTTTATCTCCTTGAGCCTATTACTTTTCCAAAATTATCTTAAGAGTGTGAACTTCAACTCTTCTTTTATCTGAAAAACTTGAAAATGGTTAGAAGAGTGTCTAATATTTGGAATTTTTGAGTGATACAAGTTTCACAATGCTCTTTAAGGAGCCCACTTCAAGCTAGCACCATTGATCAAAGAATTTTTTTTGAAGAAGACCTTGTTTGGAATCAAAACATTATTGGTCATTTTTGAAGAAAAAAGAATTTTTCTAAGTATAAAAGTCAGCACATTTTTCCTGATTTTGACCAAGCACAACTTCTAGCTCAAGTATCTAAATGATCTATTTCTTGGAACATTATAAATAATTTTACCTCATCTTTCCAATGCATCAAGAATCAGGTCCTAAGGTTCCCTAAATCATGCACACCATGAGTTCAAAGTCAGCTACTTAAAATTGAATTTTCCTTCCAAGTCAGAATTTGAAATCCATAATCCAGCTTCTAAACACCAAATTAGCACGAATTTTTAATTTAAACATGTTTAACAAAGTTCCCAAATTTGAATTAAGGATCAAAACGCAAGAGTTAGCTGAGTTTTGAGAAAATTCAAGTCATGCTTTTCTCACTTTCAAGCTTCACTCATTTTCCCTCCAAACCTCACTATTGCTTCTAATTCTTTTCACCATTCACTCTTCTATAAATATAGGGACATATTGCATTCATTTTGCAAAGCTTGGATAGCCAAAATCACTCTGCATAACTTAGTTTTCTAAGTTTTCGAATTCATCTTTTCTCCTCTTTTCAATCCAATTTCTTTGTTGATTCTTTATCCTTGAACTTCACTGAAGCTAACAGAAGAGGAATAAAGCCTTGAAGTGTCCTTAATCGTGCTAACCAAGTGTAGTTTCAGAGAAATTTTCCACTACTTCATTTAGGTTTAATTCTTAATCAAATTGAACCAAATAAATCCCTATTCTATTCTACTCGTCCATCTGATTCTCACACTTCTTACAGTTTTAATTTTCATTGAGAATTGAGAGAGATACTTTGGAATTTTCGTGCTCGCTATTTTTTCTGGTTTTTTCCAAATCCAACCTTGCTCAGCTTATATAAATTTTCCATGAGGGTACAATTAGATTCGTCTTGAAGAGAGGAATCTAATGGTACCGGTTTGGTTCTCTAATTTTACAGTTTGTGAAACTCTAATTTAGGGTGTCTGGAAGTTGAAGACGACCTATGTGTCGTGCTTCAGCCAATGATAATGTGGCATATAATTTTTTAAATCTTATCCAATACACCTATTTTACCATGCGCGCGTCATAGGAAACCTTGGATCTGATTACTTTGATTAGTCAGACTTCATCCAACGCGCCAGACTTTAAGTCACTTTTAATTATTAAAAAATGATTTGGTGTGATTTTTGAAAAAATACCATGATATGCCGAACGCATCTGATCCATTGGATTAGCTTATTAACGCGTTTTGAATCTCATCCATTGGTCCATATTTTTTTGAATTTATTTTTATTTCTGATTTTTTATATTTAATAGTTTTAAACTTCAAAAATCATAAAAACTTCATTTATCACTCAAAAATTATGAAAAAATTCACAAAAATATTTTCAAATTTTCTCTTTCCACTTTTTATTTTTCAACAATTTTATTTTAGGATTTGATATTTTTTATGATTTTTCTTTTGTTTTGACTTGTTTTTTATTGTTTAAAATATTTTAGATGCTTTTAAATTTTGAAAAAAATTATAAAAATATTTTTCTTTGTTTCTGACTTTCTGAAACTTTTTTAGAATTTTATTCTGACTTTTCATTATTTCTCATCATTTCTTTTATTTGCTTAAGTGATTTTAAATAATTCTAAAAAATACTTTTCTGTTTTAAAAAATTACCCACAATTTTGTATAAATACTTGAGATCATTTCTAACTTTTCTTTGTTTTCTTCTAATTTTTGTTTGATACTTTGAATGTAATTGGTTATTTTTCCTTTTATTTCTACTTAATAATAATGATTTAAAAATCATTTTTACATTCTATCTTGCCTATTAAATGCAATTTTATTTTGAATTTATTCTGGCTGATTTTGGACAATGTGACTTTTAGTCATGAGCTTCATAAATATCATTGGATCTTGGGTGTTGAGTTTAACTCCACCAAAATGGATGAGTGATTTTAATGATAGTTTGATTAAAATCTTTGGTCAAAATATTTACCCTCCCTCTTCATCTCATCCCCTTCTTACATGTGCTACATGTTATTAGAGAATAATCTACATATTATTTCTCCAAACATATGGTACATATATTGCTATTGATCAGTCTCAAAATAGGTGCGACTTCTATATAAGTCCACTTACAATTGCTTAACATAGTGCTAAATTTTGTCTCGATTCGAGAAATGATCATTTGTGGCCCAAACCCATGTTTTCAAGCCCAAGCATGTTTAATTTGAACCCTTTGATCCAATAACCTTGAGGTTTATTGTTAGGAGGCTTTGGTCTTATCAATCCTCTAATGAACCATCATAAACTTTGGTCTAAGTGATCATTTAAACATTGTTGTTCATTTTTTGTTGCCTCGAGAACTTGAAATGAATGATATACATGACCAAAAGCATATGAAACTTGTTATTGAGAAGCTTTGATTTTATCAATCTTCTAAAGAGTTTTTAAATGCAAGTTTCAAGATGGTCATTCAACTAACCTCTAATTCCTAACTCATTAACAATTGACTTTTATTATGTATTTTTACTTTATGCCCTTTATCTTATGCTTTTATTTTTATGCACCATTTACTTTAGCATTTACATTTCATGTTATTTTCATGTTTACTCACTTGAGCATTTATCTTTATGGATTTTTTAAGTTTTGCTCACTTGAGCCTTTAATTTTATTTTTGAAGACACTTAATAATCAACTTGAACTATAAAAAGCCTTAATATTACATGGACTATTTGGTTACTATCCTTGGTATTATGGAGTTATGGACCTCTTGGACTTAGGATTAGAGAGCTTGACCACTCTTGGGACCTTTTAAGTTTGTTGTTATTTTTTCTGGAACACTTGGGGTTTACCCCAAGACATTAGGTTGACTTTTTGTGTGCAGGATATTCTGATTATATGCTTTATCTATAATTGGGAATTCCTCTGTATATAGTCGTTACTCTGCCCAATTTTCAAGAAGACTTAATGCATCTGAAGTTTGGTATTCTTAAGAAGTTTAGTATCTTTCCCTGCTTGGTTTTAATCTGAAGGATGAGAATTCTATATTGACTCATTGTGTCAAGTGTTGACTTCTTGTTGGTTAGATGGTTCTTTTCCCTAGCTTTTACCTTATTCTTTAGGATAGTCCCTTCATCTCCTCCCATCTTCTTTAATTTCAAAAATCATCTCCCTCCTTTTCAAAACACTTCTTGTTTTCTAACTTGAACTACTTTTACAATAAACTTGGACTTAGGTCCATGCATTTTCAAAAACATTTTCTTAATCAAACTTTAACTAACTTAATAATACCTTGACATTTTTTGTGAGAAGACTAAAAGTCAATCAATCTCATTCAAACCATTTTTGCCATTTTGGCTTTTTATTTTAAAATTTTCTCAAAAGGTTAGACTCTTGTCGATCCTGGTAGTGTTGTGAGCTACTATACTTCTATGATATGCAGTGAAGTGAGATATTTTCTACTTGGGTGTCGAGTATGGCTTTGTTGATTTTAAAATCCAAGTTGTATCCTCCACTTTTAGATGACATAAATTCTCCTTTCTCATAATATTGAGTAGTAAGTGTGTTCTTCCATTCGGATATGACGATGATGTCTCGTCTCTTAAAATTAGCCAACACATTTGTGTTTTAAATTTTTTTAAGGTGAACTACGAGTACCCTAATCCCCTATTACATGGAAGCTGGTACGTAGGCCCTAAAGGTTCGCAACCGCGACGGGAGAAAAAATTATAAAAAATATTTCTCTTCTCACCTCCACCATCTATTTTTGTATAAAACACTTATAGCCAAAATACACAAATTTTCAAAGAGGTTCCTGCGGAGTACTGTAGATGTTTAGGGTGGTAATACCTTCCCTTTGCATAACCAACCCCCATACCTAGATTCTCTCCCCTATTTTTTTGGGTTATTCACTTTTCCCATTCCTCTGGAAACAATAAAGCGCGATGGAAATTTTTATTTTATTTGTGTGAGTCAAGTCAATCCAATGGCTTAGTCTCAACATTTCTACCGCTACCTAAAAATGGCCACATCATTGGGGAAAGATCGACCAAATGCTGGTCCATCTCTAAGCGGGTTAAGCCTATTTTTTATTATTATTTGTGTATGTGCTATTATTTGTTGTATATTATATGTTGTATTATGTTTGTTTGGATTTTCTTGGTTTTCAGGGTGCTTGGTGGTTTCTCATAAGTCCTCTACCCGGACTTGGGAAAACTTAAGATAGGACGGGCGGTATAGTCATGTTAAATTTTAGGGTGTAATCCCAAAAAAAAGGAGACATGAAATCCCCCACTCAGTGGAGGCCCCTTTGACTGTAGTATCATTTACCGAGTAATCATGAAGATGTGCTGCTTTTTACCTGGGAGCCTGCTGAAACTAGGATCGTAGAACCCTTAACCCATCTTTGCCTTTTAGGTGTAGTGCAAAAATTACGACAGAGTAATCTGGAAATGGTTGTCACACGATACTACACTCATACGAGTTTTTCCTGAGAATATTACTAATTACCGAGTCAATTGGGACATTGGTAATATCTGAAGGAAGGATGTAGAATATGGGAACCTTTTAGAACCTTGTTCGATAGGTGATAAAATATTAGTCCATACCTTGTAGGTAGTACCTTTAACCCCATGCTTGTGACGTCGAACTTATGAATCCCCATGTTTGTGATATTGTATGTGATTATTGCATCATGCATTCATGCACCCATGAGCATCCTTTAAAACATTTGTTTCAAGGGACTTAAAGTTGACACTTTGCAAATATCTCAGGTACTTTTTGACCATGGATTCTGGAAAAAGAAATACTTGGAAGTATAATTTTAAGGATCCTAAGATAGATGAATTGATGAGTCTGATTCCCGAGATCGAGAGTTCTACAGATTTTCGAAAGAAGTATGGATCCATCGTGTCTCTTATGAAGCTCAGGATGAAGGAGGGTATTCTTTATACTTTGGTCCAGTTCTATGATATGTTGTATCAGTGTTTTAATTTCCTTAATGATCAGTTGATGCCTACATTGGAGAAGTATTCTTACCTACTGGGTTTACCTGTTACCGATTGTGTTCCTTTCACCGGTTTGGAGGGAGAGCCCAAGTCTCATGAGATTGCTGCCATGGTTCATTTGGGGATGACTTAGATTGAGGATAACATGACTACCAAAGGAGGAATCAGAGGATTACCTACTCATTTTTTATTATATAAAGCTTGCTACTTCACTAGGATGAAGAGTACGGTTGCTTTTGAGGCTATCTTTGTTTTACTCGCCTATGGGTTGTTCTTATTTTCTAATGTTGACAAATTTGTGGATTTCAAAGCCATCATGATCTTTTTGATTGGGAATCCAGTCCCTACATTATTAGGAGATAATTATTATTCCACTCATCTTCGGGATTTTAATCATGGAGGGATGATCATTTGTTGCACACCTTTGTTATATCAGTGGTTTATTTCTCACTTACCCCGGTCTGACACTTTCTGGGATATCAAGAAGGAACCTTGTTGGGCTCCGAAGATTATGGCTCTCACTCATTCCGACATTGTTTGGTATCATTGGTATTATCATGATGTGTAGATTGTCGATAGTTGTGGTAGTTTTCCCAATGTACATCTTCTTGGTACAAAGGGAGGAATT
This sequence comes from Vicia faba, assembly GCA_948472305.1. Taxonomy (NCBI): domain Eukaryota; kingdom Viridiplantae; phylum Streptophyta; class Magnoliopsida; order Fabales; family Fabaceae; genus Vicia; species Vicia faba. Next base: position 1,442,432,401 of record OX451738.1, on the reverse strand, counting down.
AACTACAATCTCGTTCTTGCACGTCGTTAACTTTGATATTTGATGAGAGACAAGCCAAATAGTATTCATCTGAGTGGTTTCTTTCTTAAAGAAAGAGAGAATCATAAGTAAGATAAGGAGGAAATTACAAAGGCTTGGCGCCATATTCATAGGAAGAGTAGAAAAGACTTGGGAACGAGAGGAGATGTTTCTTTGGAGCCTCATATCCGTTGGGTACAAGCAAAAGCAATTCAGTTGAAGATGCCATATTCTCGTGAAGAACCTATATCTTATATGTTTGTTAAGACCACTAATCCTCTTTTAGATGATGTGGAAGAACTTCAGCTCACCCTGGTTAGGACGCAACAAGAGAAGGAAGCATGGAAGAAGAAGTGTCAAACTTTAGAGATGTCTTACCAAACATAATTGAAAGAAAAGGATAAATTGATCGAGATTATTGAGAGTCGTGCTGAGGAGATGATGGAGAAGCAAGGGGGTTTATTTTCCTCTAGAGCTCAGTCAGGACCTAGTTTCTCACTTCCTGACTCTGGTGATTGGAAAGAAGTCACCGACATGTATGCAGAAGAGAACAAACAATTGAAGGCTCATATTGCAAGACTTATGGGGAAGCGCCAGTGTGTGGAGAGATCTTCATCATCTTTGCCTCCTTAGGATTTTAGATTCTATCTTTATTCTCTTGTACTTAAGATTATTGAAACTTGTACTAAAAGTTGTGATCCATTTTGAAGTCATTATAATGAAATTTTCAGTATTTCAAAATGTGTTAGTACTTTAATATTTGTAAATCGTCTATAATCCTTTGAGTTCCTTGAAATATTAATAATAACGATAAATAAATCATATACATTTCATATCATGCATCATTTTACACATATGTTTTTGCATATCTGTTCATACCCATATGTTTACTATGTTTTTGTACTCCATTCAGAAGTAAGTTATCTCATCGGTATAATACCCGGGCTGATTCCAGGAAGAAAATGGAAAATCTTGAATACGAGAATAGCGAACTGCATGAAGAAGTTACTGCTTTGAAGGCTGGTATACCTAATCTGACTGGTTTGATGGAATCATTGGTGGCTGCTCAGAATCAGCAACCACTTGTTCCTCAGTCTACTCAGCCACAACTAATAATGGTTGCTTCTGAAGTTTCGTCAGTTCCCATTTCTGTTACTCCTGTTACTGCTGCTCAAAACTGTATGCCTCAAGTTTACCCATGAGGAATGAATAAAAATTTCATACCAGAAGGTTATAATATTGATGCTCAAGTTGTTCCATTTTCTCAAGATGTTTCTACTATTGCACCTCACGTGATGCATGTTACTCCTGTTGCTAAAAATGAGATTCATTATACTACACCTCCTACAGTGAATGTTATGTCGTTTGTTAATGATAAAGTTTATCATCTTGTTCCTCCACCAAGTGAAAGTGTGGGTTTCTATGACCGATTAGATGATTTTCAGGATCAGTTCAACGAGATGCAAAAAGAAATGATGGCTCTTCGAGGAAAATAATTATTCAGGCAGAACATCAGTGAACTCTGCTTAGTTCCTAACGTAAAAGTGCCAGCGAAGTTTAAAGTGCCAGAATTTGAGAGGTACAAGGGCAACTCTTGTCCTCGTGACCACCTGGTGATGTATATCAGAAAGATATCCACCCATACTGATGATAAGTGTTTACTTATTCATTTCTTCCAGGACAATTTAACTAGTGCGGCTTTGAAGTGGTATATGGGTTTGGACAATAGCAATATCCGCACCTTCAATGACCTAGGTGAAGCTTTCATCAAGCAGTATAAGTATAATATGTTTATGGCACTTGACCGTGATCAATTGAGAGTAATGGCTCAGAAAGACAAGGAGTCGTTCAAAGAATACGCATAACATTGGCACGAGATAGCTGCCCAAGCGGTACCCCCGATGGGAGAACAAGAAATGACCAAGCTCTTCCTGAAGAATTTTGGATCATTTTATTATGAAAGGATGGTCGCCAGTGCATCGAGTGATTTCACTGAGATGGTAAGCATATGTGTTCGTCTAGAAGAAGCTTTCAGGGAAGGATGCTTGACGAAAGACGGAGGAACAAAGAAGTCATAATACGGGTTTTCTAAAAAGAAAGAAAGTGAAACAAATGTTGTTGTTGAAGAAAGGAAGATTAGACCACTGAGAAGACATTATCGGTACCAACAACATGTTGCTTCTGTAACTCAAGCCGTCAATGTAGCTCCTACTATTGTTGCCTATCAGAGACCACACCCTCAGGGAAATCAAGGGCAAGATCAGAAGAGAGAAGCTTTTGACTCTATTCTAATGAGTTATCTGTAGTTATTTCCGGCTTTGATTCAGAAAAAAAATTGGGTCAGACTAGGCCTTCCCCTGCTATACCTTCACATTTACCATGGTATTATAAGGCGGATCAGACTTGTGCTTTTCATCAAGGAGCCCCAGAGCACAACATCAAAAATTATTATCCTTGAAATCTGAGGTACAGAAGATGGTGAGATCTGACACTCTTATCCTTTATAGATGTTGGTACTAATGTGAAGTATAATCCATTACCCAAACATGGAGGCGAAATTACCGTGAATATGGTTGCTGGATGTCCTGGGAACTTCCAAATTTTTTATATCAACCTAGTTAGAGGGGATTTAGTAAAGATTCATGCTGATCTCTGTGGATTCATCTATTATATGCATGACCATGCCGATTGTAGTATTTGCAGTACAGATATCCAGGGATGTGTTAAGATAAGAGTTGATCTTCAAGAGATGATGGAAAAAGGTCTTATCCATATAATCAAGCCAAGGGTTGAGTATGAAGAAGATGTGAATATGATTTATGGATGTCCCGGTGAATTCAAGATTTTTTATGTGAATTATATGAATGATGATTTGGTACAGTTGCACGTTACTTTCTGTCACATGGATGGCCAAGAAGAACACCATTATGGGTCTTGTCAGATTTGCTATAGGGATTCTCCTGGGGGTTTTATCGTAAGAAGAGGTGTTCAATTGTTATTAGATAATGGTACTATCAAAGTCACAGGAAATAGAGATGATTACAATGGAGTTAATGTGATTAAATATTTCTCGGTTGAGGTCATGTCAGATGATGAATATTTTTCTGTTGATGAGTTATTTTCTTTTAATAAAGATATGTTCTCCGATAATGATTTTGTGATGCCTAAATATTTTGAAGAAGGGGTAAATGTTATTGTGTCGTGTTTTGGTGTTCCCGCTCCTATAGAGATTAAGTACCATAGCAAGCCAGTTGTTGCCCCAGTGGTTATTTGTCTGCCTGGTCCTGTCCCATATGAATCCGACAAAGTTATGACGTATAAATAAAATGCTACTATCCTGGAAGATGGTTTGGAAATTCCTATCTAGACTTTGTTTGATGTTAAGAATATTGCTGAAGCTAGTCAGGTAACCCGCAGTGGCCGTGTCTTCCCCCCTATAATTTGAGGGGATGTTAAATCCTGATAAAAGAGTTGTTGAAAATACTGAATCTAAGAAAGTGGTGGGAGAATCCAGTGGCATTGCTTTGGAAAAGGATGAGGAAGACTTGTTTAAAATTATCAAGATGAGTGACTACAAGATTGTATATCAATTGTTGTAAACTCCATCTAAAATTTCCAATCTAGCCTTGCTAATGAACTCTTCTGCTCATCGGGAACCTCTGATGAGAGTGTTGGATCAAGATTTTATGGAAAGTTATGTCTCTGGATCAGTTCAATAGTGTTGTGGGGAATATTACATCTTTTAATAATCTGAGTTTCTGTGATGACGAATTTCTCGATGAAGGAAGGAAACATAACCTGGCTCTCCATATTTCCATGAATTGTAAGAATGACTCTCTGTCCAATGTGCTAATTAACAATGTGTCTTCTTTGAATGTAATACCAAAGAGTACACTCATGAAGCTTAAGTACCAGGGAACTCCCATGTGCCCAAGTGGCATAAGAGTGAAAGCTTTTGATGGTTCGAGGAAGTCTGTCATCATAGAAGTAGATTTTCCTATTCACATAGGTCTGCACTTATTCCACATTAAATTCCAGGTTATGGATATTGTTCCTACCTACTGTTGTTTATTGGGACGACCGTGGATCCATGAAGCAGGAGTTGTCACTTCAACCTTGCACCAGAAGATGAAATTTGTTCGTGAAGGGAAGGTGGTCATCGTGAATGGTGAGCAAGGTTTGTTGATATCACATTTGTGCTCCTTTAGAATTGTAGAAGCTGACGAAGCCGTTGTTGGAACTCAGTTCTAAGCTTTGTCCATTGATTATGTAAGGAATAATGAGGATTCTATAGCCTCATTTAAGGATGCACAACAAGTAGTACAGAAAGGCCCTAGCAAGGTTTGGGGCAGGTTATCGATCCTCCCGTGAACATGAATGGCACTAGTATGGGTTTCTCCATGAAGAAGGAAATTGTGAGGCTGAAGTCTACTTTGGATAAATATCAAGACATCTTTCACAGTGGAGGCTATCTTCATCTGGATACTCCTAGGATCAACGCTATTCTGGAAGATGAATCTGAGCAAGAGATGCCAAACTACGTGACGCATGGAGTCAGAGTCCAGAAATGTATCACTGTTGATGTTCCTTCTTGCATTCACATTTCAAAGTAATTTGTTTTTTTGTCAGTTTTTTTCAAAAATCTTTCACTCTGCCCAAGGTGAAAGTAAGGATGTTGTATGGGCATATCTTTTGTTTTGATTTTTAAAATCATTAATAAAAGTTGTTTTTGATTCCCAAATTATGTATTTATTCTCTGCTTTTTCTTGGAAAATGGTAATCAGAAAAATCCTTTCAAAATAAATAAAAATTGTAAATAAATCTGCATAATCACTTGCTATATGTGTCAGTTTCTAAACTCAATCATAAATCATATGTGCAGATTAATTAAAAAACTCGTTGAGTACAATAACCCTGCACCCTCTCCCAACTTTGAATATCCCGTGTATGTGGCCGAAGAAGAAGAGTATGATGAAATCCAAAAAGAGGTTTCATGGTTGCTTGAGCACGAGGAAAGTACCATTCAGTCGTATAAAGAGCCGTTGGAGATGATCAATTTGGGTTCAGAGGAAGATCCAAAAGAAGTCAAGATTGGAGCATTGCTTCATCCTGATGTGAAAAGCAAATTGATTGAATTTTTGAAAGAGTGTGTGGATATATTTTCTTTGTCTTATCAAGAAATGCCTGGTTTGGATACTGATATTGTGGAACATCATTTTCCGCTAAAGCCAGAATGTCCACCAATCAAGTAGAAGTTACGAAGAACTCACCCTGATATGGCAGTGAAAATTTAAGAAGAAGTTTTAAAGAAGATTAATGCCTGTTTTCTTGTGACATCAGTGTACCCTCAGTGGATTCCCAATATTGGTCTAGTACCAAAGAAATATGGAAAAGTTTTCATGTGCGTTGATTATAGAGATTTAAACAAAGCTAGTCCAAAAGATGACTTTTCGTTGCCACATATTGATATGTTGGTTGACATTACAACAAAATTCAAAGTATTCTCGTTCATGGATGGATATTCCGGATACAATCAAATCAAAATGGCTCCTGAGGATATAGAAAAAACAACATTTATCACACCTTGGGGAACATTCTGTTACAGAGTGATGCCCTTCGTGTTGAAGAATGCTGGTGCAACATAGCAGAGGGCTATGACAACCCTATTTCATGATCCGATGCACAAGGAGATTGAGGTATATGGTAATGATATGATCGCCAAAGCTCAGATTGAAGAAGGGCGTATAGAAGATTTGTTGAAATTCTTTCAGTGTTTGAGGAAGTATCGTCTCCGCTTGAATCAAAATAAGTGTACTTTTGGTGTTCGTTCAGGAAAATTGTTAGGTTTAATTATCGTCCAAAAATGAATTGAAGTTGATCTTGACAAAGTTAAGGTAATTCAAGAAATGCCTGCACCAAGAAATGAAAATCAAGTTAGAGGCTTCCTTGGATGTTTGAATTACATTTCCAGATTTATTTCCCATATGACTACAACATGTGAACCGATCTTCATGCTGTTAAAGAAAGATCAAGGTTGTGTATGGACAAATGATCGCCAAAGGGCATTTGAAAGCATTATAGATTATCTGCTTGAACTTCCTATCTTTCTCCCTCCTGTTGAAGGAAGGCCATTGATTATGTATGTGACTGTGTTAGATAATTCTATAGGTTGTATTTTGGGACAACAATATGAAACAGGAAGAAAAGAATATGCCATTTATTATCTTAGCAATAATTTTATTGATTATGAGTCGCGGTATTCTATGTTGGAAAAAACATGTTAGCTTTGGCATGGGAGGCAAAGCGATTGCGGAAATATATGTTAAATCATACTACTTGGTTGATTTCCAAAATGGATCCGATTAAGTACATTTTTAAAAAGCCTACTCTTACTGGAAGAATTTCCTGTTGGCAGATGCTGTTGTTTGAATATGATATTGAATATCGTACTAAGAAGGCTATAAAAAGTAGTGTGTTGGCAGATTATCTTGCTCACCAACCAGTTAATGATTATCAGTCTGTTAAATATGATTTCTCGGATGAGGATGTGATCTATTTGAAAGTAAAAGATTGTGATGAACCTTTGCCAGGGGAAGGACCTGGTCCTAAATCCCGGTGGGTATGGTCTTTGATGGAGTTGTAAATGCTTATGGGAAAGGAATTGATGTTGTGATTATCACTCCCCGTGGATCACATATCCCTTTTACTGCAAAATTGGCATTTGATTGTACCAATAATATGGCAGAGTATGAAGCTTGTATCATGGGTCTCGATGAGGCCATAGATCTCAGAATCAAAATTCTAGATGTATATGGCGATTCAACTTTGATATTATATCAGATTAATGGAGAATGAGATACTCATCACATTGTCTTGATTCCCTACAAAGACTATGCTAGAAGATTATTACCTTTCTTTCATAAATTTGAATTCCATCACATTCCTAGAGATGAGAATCATATGGAAGATGATTTAGCCACTTTGCATTCTATGTACCAAGTAAACACTTGGAACGATGTACCTCATATCACAGTTTGACGTCTAGATAGGCCAACTCATGTGTTTACAACAGAGGGAACATCAGACAAAAAACCTTGGTGTTATGATATCAAGCATTTTCTCCAAACTCAAGAGTACACGGTTGGTGCATCGAACAAATATAGAAAGACACTGAGAAGGTTGGCAATCAGATTTTTCCTCAATGAAGATGTGCTATACAAAAGAAATCATGACATGGTCTTGCTCAGATGCATGGATAGACACAAAATAGACATGTTAATGCATGAGATCCATGAAGGTTCCTTTGGTACCCATGCCAATGGACATTCAATGGCAAAAAATATTATTAGGGCATGTTACTATTGGCTGACAATGGAATCTGGCTGTTACAAATTTGCAAAGAAGTGCCACAAGTGTCAGATTTATGCTGAAAATTTTCATGTGCCTCTGACGCTTCTCAATGTTATTTCTTCCCGTGGCCTTTCTCTATGTGGCGTATTGACATGATTTGAATGATTGAACCCAAGGCGTCGAATGGATATTGTTTCATCTTGGTGGCAATAGACTACTTCACCAAATGGGTGGAAGCAGCTTCCTATGCTAATGTCACTAAGCAGGTGGTAGTACGCTTTATCAAGTACAAACATATATGTTGGTATGGTGTTCCAGGCAGGATTATCACTGACAATGGCTCAAATTTGAATAACAAGATGATGACAGGACTTTGTGAATAATTCAATATTGTCCATCATAATTCATATCCTTGCAGGACAAAGATGAATGGGGTCGTTGAAGCTGCTAACAAAAACATTAAGAAGATCATCCATAAAATGGTTGTTACCTATAAAGATTGGCATGAGATGCTCCCTTTTACTTCACATGGGTATCGTACATTTGTTTTCACTTCAATAGGGAAAATACCATTCTCTCTTGTGTATGGTATGGAAGCAATGCTCCCCGTTGAGTTTGAGATTCCCTCTTTGCGTGTGATAATGGAAACAAAATTGTCAGAGGCTGAATGGGTCCAGAATAGGTTTGACCAATTGAATTTAATTGAAGAAAAGAGAATGACGATCTTGTGTCATGGTCATTTATATCATAAGATAATGAAGAAAGCTTTTGATAAGAAGGTCAAGCCTCGTGAATTCATAGAAGGAGACCTCGTGCTCAGAAAGATCATGTCTTTTAGCACTGATTCTAAGGGAAAGTGGACTCCCAAATTTGAAGGCCCGTATGTTGTTAAGAAAGACTTCTCTGGAGATGCATTAATTGTTGAAACTATGGATGGAGAGGGGTTCCCACATCCTATGAATGTTGACGCAGTCAAGAAAAACTTCGCCTAAAGAAATAACAGAACAAATTGCTAAGTCGAAAACCCGAAAGGGCGACTTAGGAAAAAAGGAGCGTATCGGTAGGCTAAAAACCCGAAAGGGCAGTCTAGGCCAAAATAAGATACACAAACAGAATATATTTTCCGGCTAGGTTGAAAACCCGCAAGGGTAACCTAGGAAAAAGTTAGGGATTTCTTGGAAATTAATTGCGTTAGACAAGACTTGATCATTGAAGCGACAATCTTCTCTGATCCTCACCACACTTCAACAGAAGTCGCTGCTCAAGAGTTCAAAGTTTTTAGGGAGAATAGTAGTCATTGTATGCCAATGTATCTTTTCCATATATTACCATTTTCTGAACATTGTAATCATCCATGGAGTATCGCCATTCGCATACTACCATTCTATTAATAAAGTTTGAGCCTTTATCCAATTCCTTGTAGCTCTAATTTTATTGTGCTTGCAAAGATTCCATTTATTATTGATAGTAATTTTCAAAACAAAAATTTTTAATAATAAAAATGTTTTTGAAAATAATTTACAAATTACTTTTTACTTCAGATTTTTTGATTCAAGTAGAACGAAAATAGTGATTCCAAGGATTGACGAACTCTGAAGTGTTATAAAATTTTCCCCAAGAAAGTTCTCTCAGGTCACTCTTGCTCAAGTGTGCATGATCTTCTTGTTCTTCTTAGGTAGTTGGAGTTCATACCAATTGATATACGGTGCAATGTTGGGCCTGTATTCCCATATTCCCAAGTCAAGTCTTGATTCAGCTCTTCTTCAGGTTGATTATTTGGTTTCGGGTTTGCATGGTTTAAAACATCTATTCCAGATTCCCCAATGAGGTCTTCGCTCATATGACAGAAGTTCTTTCTCCCTTTGTGTGTTGAGGTAAAATCATTTACAAAGCATCGCTCTTTGCAGTGGTGACATTATTATTATTGTTTGTTTCCCTAGCAACTAGACAAGGGAATTATCTTTTCTAAGTATCGTTGGAACAACAGTTGACTTTTTAGGTTATCTCTCTCCAAGTGCTGAGTTTGATTTAAAATCCAAATAATTTTGACTTCTTGATTTATTGTTTAACTTCTTAGATCCCCACGTGAAGTCGAGATAATGCTTCTCTCTGAAAGTTGTTATCCCCATGTGGTTTCATAATTTCTCCTCAGAGAAGTTTGTGTAACCATTACTCTTGATATTGAATAATGTATTTAGGCTCCTCTAGATGATATGGTGTTGTACTCCCCAATGAAGTCAGTGCGAGATCCCCAGTTTAAGTCCCGATGATGTGGTTTTTAGCTTCCCGAGTGAAGTCAGTATTGTAATCTCCAGATGAAGTCTGGACGTTGAGGAATTTTTTTTCTCTATTGAAGTTTGTGTGATATTCCCCGGTGAATTATGGATGAGGATGTTATATCCTTACATCTTGTATTGGTTTATTGCTATCAGATTATGATGTGATTATTTTCAAGCCATGTTTCTTCTAAGTGGAATTAAGCCGTGAAATAGGAATTTGTTTCCTCAATTGGTGCTTACTCTCTTTGAAATTTTCCTCCTGGATGTGATCTAGCCGAGTGTTGACTTTACCCAAGCTAGTTTTGTCTTGTTATTCCCAGTGATGTATATCTGTTTTGTCATCATATACATGATAACATTCATACATTCATACATACATCTTGCATACCTGAATTAAAGTTCATTGCTCATTTGCATTCATTGATGTTTTTCTTGGCATGTTACCCTATTTTGAAGAGTTATGTTACCCTCTCTCCAATAGATTGTCAACCTTAAGTAGAAAGTGCATATCCTTTCAATTTCCCCACTGAGTTATCCCTCGTGGAAGAATTTGGCTTTAGCCTTCCTTTTCAGCTCATTATCTGGTTAGATCCGTGATCCCTTTTTGAGTTTATTTCTCATCTGGTGCTATCTTGGTTGACTGTTTCACTCTGGTTTATTTTTCGTTTGAATTTTTGGTCCCCGACAACATTATTATTCTGGTTTTAGTAGACTTCAAACCCTGGTTTTAGAATGTGAATTTATTTTGGCACGAGAAGACTTTATCTCCTCAGCAGGAATATATTGGAATTTCCCCAAAGAAGTCATATTTCTTTGTCCAACAGGCTTCTTATAACAACAAATGGAAGGTCCCTTTATCTGAGTAACCTGTACTTCCCCAATAAGTCTGTTATCTCCTAGAGAAGATTCATTTTGTTACTCGGATGAATGGTAGTCTCGTCATGATGGGAGATAGTTCGTTGTTGAGATGTTTGGTACTCCGGTGAATTGTAGTATCATCATTATGGGAGATAGTTCTTTGTTGAGAAGTTTGTTACTCCGATGAATGCTAGTCTCGTCATTATGGGAGATAGTTCATTGTTGAGATTTGTTACTCCGATGAATTGTAGTCTCGTCATTATAGGAGATAGTTCGTTGTTGAGATGTTTGTTACTCTGATGAATGGTAGTCTCATCTTTATGGGAGATAGTTCGTTGTTGAGATGTTTGTTACTCTGATGAATGGTAGTCTCATCTTTATGTGAGATAGTTTATTGTTGAGATTTGTTACTCCGATGAATGGTAGTCTCGTTATTATGGGAGATAGTTTTTTATTGAGATGTTTGTTACTCCGATGAATGGTAGTCTCATTATTAGGGGAGATAGTTCGTTATTGAGATTTGTTACTCTGATGAATGGTAGTCTCGTCATTAAGGGAGATAGTTCGTTGTTGATTTTTGTTACTCCGATGAATGGTAGTCTCATCATTATGGGAGATAGATCGTTGTTGAGATGTTTGTTACTCCAATGAATGGTAGTCTCATCATCATGGGAGATAATTCGTTGTTGAGATGTTTGTTACTCTGATGAATGGTAGTCTCATCATTATGGGAGGTTGTTCGTTGTTGAGATTCACTTTGCTCTAAAGAATTCATATGTTTCCAGTCATAGGTACTGATGTTAATCATTTACTACCTACCCTAATATTGGTTTTTATAGGTATTATCTTACCAATTCTTTTCCCTACGAGTCGATGTTACTTTTTTGCTATCTTCTCAGTGAGTGGAGAGTTTGCAGTTATTTGTTGATCGTTGTCATCCTTTACTTTTCTCCTTAATATTATATTTGATGATGCTTTATTCCGTCCTTGGGTTTTACACCAATAGAATTGAGTCTTCTGTTCACTAGTGATTTATTTTCTGGGTCGAATTTTCTTTTGATCCTATGTTTTATTTTCTACTTTCCCAGTGGTGTTCTGTGTCACCTTTGGATTTGTTTGTTTGCATGCAAAATCATATGCATTGCATGGCATCTTAGGGTCAAAAATAGGGCTTGTTTTATATTTAAGTATCTTAAATCGCGTCGATAAGAAAATTTTAACCTTGGTATCTCCGGATAGAAGACACTTAAATAAGGGCAGCTGTTATACCCTAATTTTCCTACTAAGATCTCTCTATCATCTCATATCAACCCAATCATATCAAGATCACACACTAGGGTTTGGTTCTTCTCCCTATCTTAGGGTTTGCTCGTGAGGGATCACCAAGCATTTTGATTTGTATATTGTGGTCATATATTTCTTATGTTGATTAACTTTTAACTAACAAATATAATTAATGTTTGCTCTAAATGATGATACTATAGGTAAGGGCACAACACACTTCATCAGGTTGATTCATACGGTTATGAGTTTATTTCCATTCCTTCTTCAATAAATCTTCATTGAAATTTACGCTTCATCCTTGAGAGTTATTTAAAATAATGTCATGACAAGGTCTACTATGATTCATCATGCTTCAGTTTCCAAAGAAAGTCAAGAGATGCATGACTTGATTGAAGGAGATTGACCTAATTGGACAAGTTCTTAATTCCTTGATCAAAAGTTCATAACTCCCTCAATTATCTATATTTGGAAGTGGTTTTTGTTACTATAGGTTCTTATCATCATCCAAAACAACTTCTCTTCACATAGCAAAAGCAATTGTACAAGAAAGATTGTCAAAATTGAAAGGGGTTTCCAAGTCATTTTGATGCTCTAGGGGCTAGGGTTTTGAACTTATAAGGGCTATATCTTGTTCATATTTTGATATTTTTGAGTGGTTCCAAAGATATGTTTCTCTTTAAAGGGTTACCAACAAATCACTTCAAAAGTTTCATGAAAATTTTGTTTGAAAGATCACTAATGATTGAAAAAGATCACAAGTCCTCTATATAGGCCATCAAATTCCATTATGTGACTTCAAAGAGTCATAACTTGATCAATTATTATCTCCTTGAGCCCATTAATTTTCCAAAATGATCTTAAGAGTGTGAACTCCAACTCTGCTTTTATGTGCAAAACTTGAAAATAGTTAGAAGATGCCTTAAGAGCTCAAAAGATTATAGGTCACCTTATGGATTTTCATCAAATTCAAAGGATAATAACTTGTCCAATATTTGGATTTTTTGAGTGATACAAGTTTCACAATGCTCTTTAAGGAGTCCACTTCAAGCTAGAATCATTGGTCAAAGCAAAATTTTGGAAGAAGACCTATTTTGGAATCAAAACATTATAGGTCATTTTTGAAGAAACAACTTAGAATTTTTCTAAGTATAAAAGTCAACACATTTTTCCTGATTTTGACCAAGTACAACTTCTGGCTCAAGCATCCAAATGATCTCTTTCTTGTCACATTATAAATAATTTTACCTCATCTTTCCAATGCATCAAGAATCAGGTCCTAAGGTTCCCTAAATCTTGCACACCATGAGTTCAAAGTCAGCTACTTGAAATTGAATTTTCCTTCCAAGTCATAATTTTAAATCCATAATCCGACTTCTAAACACCAAATTATCATATGTTTTTGATTTAAACATGTTTAACAAAGTTCCCAAAGTTTAATTAAGCATCAAAATGCAAGAGTTAGTTGATTTTTAAGCAAATTCAAGTCACACTTTTCTCACTTTCGCGCTTCACTCATTTTCCATCCAAACCTCACTATTTCTTCCAATCCTTTTCACCATTCACTCTTCTATAAATAGAGGGACATATTTCATTCATTTCCTCAAGCTTGGATAGCCAAAATCACCCTTCCAAACTCTATGCATAACTCACTTTTATGAGTTTTTGAATTCATCTTTTCTCCATTTTTCAATCCAATTTCTTTGTTGATTCTTTATCCTAGAACTTCACTGAAGCTAACAGAAGAAGAACCAAGCCTTGAAGTGTCCTAAATCGTGCTAACCAAGTCCAGTTTCAGAGTAATTTTCTGCTACTTCGTTTAGGTAGAATTCTCAACCAAATTGAACCAAATAAGTCCTTATTTTATTCTACTCATCCATCTGATTCTCACACTTCTTACGGTTTTAATTTTCATTGAGAATTGAGAGAGATACTTGGAATTTTCGTGCTCGTAATTTTTTCTGGTTTTTTCCAAATCCAGCTTTACTCAGCTTACATAAATTGTGTAAGGTTACCATTAGAATCGTCTTGAAGAGACGAATCTAATGGTACCGGTCTTGTTCTCTAATTTTACAGTTTGTGAAACTCCAATTTAGGGCGTCTCGAGGTTGGAGACGACCTACGTGTCGTGCTTCAGCCAATGATAGTGTGACATGTGATTTTTAGAATTATATCCAGTACACCTGTTTTACCATGTGTGCGTCATAGGAACCCATGGATCTGATTACTTTCATTAGTCAGACTTCATCCAACGTGCTAGATTTTAAGTCACTTTTAATTATTAAAAAATGATTTGGTGTGATTTTCAAAAATGACCATGATATGCCCAGCGCGTTTGATCCATTAGATTAGCTTACTAACGTGTTTTCACTCTCATCCAATGGTCCATATTTTTATGACTTTATTTTTATTCCTGATTTTTTATATTTAATTGTTTTAAACTTCAAAAATTCATTAAAAAAATCATTTTTGACGCCAAAATTATGAAAAATTTCATAAAAATATTTTCAAATTTTCTCTTTCCATTTTTTATTTTTCCACAATTTTATTTTAAGATTTGACATTTTTTATGATTTTTCTTTTGTTTTGACTTGTTTTTTTATTGTTTAAAATACTTTTTGATACTTTTAAATTATGAAAAAATTCATAAAAATCATTTTCTTTATTTCTGACTTTCTGACTTGCTTAAGTGATTTTAAATAATTCTAAAAAATACTTTTCTATTTTAAAAAATTACCAAATTTTTTGTATAAATACTTGAGATCATTTATGACATTTCTTTTTTTCTTCTAATTTTTATTTGATACTTTGAATCTAGTTTGTTATTTTTCCTTTTATTTCCACTTAATAATAATGATTTAAAAATCATTTTTACATTGTATCTTGCCTAATAAATGCAATTTTATTTTGAATTTATCCTGGCTGATTTTGGACTATGTGACTTTTAATCATGAGCTTCATTAACATCATTGGATGTTGAGTGTTGAGTTTAACTCCACCAAAATGGATGAATGATTTCAATGATTGTTTGATTAAAATCTTTGGTCCAAATATTTACCTCTCTCTTCATCTCATCCCCTTCTAACATGTGCTTCATGTTGTTAGAGAATAATCTAGATATTATTTCTCCAAACATATGGTACATATATTGCTACTGACTGGCCTCAAAATAGGTGTGACATCTATATAAGTCCACTTATGATTGCTTAACATAGTGCGAAATTTTGTCCCGATTCGAGAAATGATCATTCGTAGCCTAAACCCATGTTTGCAAGCCCAAGTATGTTTAATTTGAAACCTTTGATCCAATAACCTTGAGGTTCATTGTTAGGAGGCTTTGGTCTTATTAATCCTATAATGAACCATCATAAACTTTGGTCTAAGTGATCATTTAAACATCGTTGATCATTTATTGTTGCCTCGAGAACTTGAAATGAATGATATACTTGAAAAAAAGCAAATGAAACTTGTTGTTGAGAACTTTTATTTTATCAATCTTCTAATGAGTTTTCAAATGCAAGTTTCAATATGGTCATTCAACAAACCTCTAATTCCAAACTCATTAACAATTGACTTTTATTATGTATTTTTACTTTATGCCCTTTATCTTATGCCTTTATTTTTATGCATCTTTAAATTTAGAATTTACATTTCATGTCATTTTCATATTTGCTCACTTGAGCATTTATCTTTATGGCTTTTTTGAGTTTTGCTCACTTGAGCCTTTAATTTTATTTTTGAAGACACTTAATAATCATCTTGAATAATTAAAAGCCTTAAGATTACATTAGAGACCTTGACCACCCTTGTAACTTTGTTGTTATTTTGTCTAGAGCTCTTGGGATTTACCCCAAGACATTGGGTTGATTTTCTTTGTAGGCAGGATATTCTGATTATATATTTTGTCTACAATTGGGAATTCCCCTGTATACAGCCGTTACTCTGCCCAATTTTTGTGAACACTTAATGCATTTGAAGATTGGTATTCTTAAGAGGTTTAGTATCTTTGCCTGCTTGGTTTTAATCCAAAGGATGGGAATTCTATATTGACTCATTGTGTCAAGTGTTGACTTCTTGTTGGTTCGACGATTCTTTTCCCTAGATTTTACCTTATGCTTTAGGATAGTCTCTTCATCTCTTCCCATCTTCTTTAATTTTAAAAATATTCTCCCTCCTTTTCAAAACTCTTCTTGTTTTCTAACTTTAACCGCTTTCACAATAAACTTGGACTTAGGTCCATGCATTTTGAAAAACATTTTCTTAATCAAACTTTAAACAACTTAATAATACCTTGACATTGTTTGTGAAAAGACTAAACGTCAATCAATCTCATTCAAACCTTTTTTTTCCATTTTGGCTTTTTATTTTAAAATTTTCTCAAAAGGCTAGACTCCTATCGATCCTTGTAGTGTTGTAAGCTACTATACTTCTATGATATGTAGTGAAGTGAGATATTTCCCACTTGGGTGTCGAGTATGGATTTTTTGATTTTAAAATCCAAGTTGTATCCTCCACCTTGAGATGATACAAATTCTCCTTTCTCATGATTTTGGGTAGTAAGTATGTTCTTCCATTTAGACATGACGAAGATGTCTCGTCTCTTAAAATTAACCAACACATTTATGTTTTAAAATTTTTAAAGGTGAACTACGAGTACCCTGACCCTCTATTGGAAGGAAGGTGGTACGTAGGCACTAATGGTTCGTAACCGCGGCGGGTGCAAAAATTATAAAAAAATATTTCTCTTCTTACTTCCACCGTCTATTTTTGTATACAACACTTATTGCCAAAATACACAAATTTTCAAAGAGGTTCATGCGGAGTACCGTAGATGTTTATGGTGCTAATACCTTCCATTTACATAACACACCCCTGTACCTAGATTCTCTCCCCTCTTTTTTTGGGTTATTCTCTTTTCCTATTCCTCTGGAAACAATAAAACGCGGTTGCGATTTTTATTTGATCGGTGCGAATCAAGTCAATCTAATGGCTTAGTCTCAACATTTCTACCGCTACAAGCACTAACTTCCCATTCACAATACCATGTTGGTTCAATGTTGGACTCAATGTCTTCCTCATTTTCTGGAGCATCAGTCTGCTGAGATGATGTTCCAACATCTTCTTTGACATCAGTCCTTTTCTCAATAATTGAATCATCAACTACAACATCAATGAATTCCATTATGAACTTAGTTCTGGAGTCAAATACCCTGTAAGCTATGTTGTTTCTAGAGTAACCAAGAAATATCTATTCATCACTTTTTGGATCCATCTTTCTCCTTTGTTCTCTTTGAAGACGTTGAAAAGGTCTTTGAAGACTTTAAAGGTATCTGATTCTTCTTTGTTAAATTTTACCCAGGTAACTCTTGAAAAATCATCAACAACCACATATACATATCTCTTTCCACCAAGACTTTCAACCTGTATTGGCCCCATTAAATCCATATGAAGAAGTTCTGGCACTTTGGAAGTAGTCTGATGTTACAAATTCGGGTGTGACATCTTGGTTTGCTTCCTAATTTGACACTCACCATAGACCTTACTGTTGTACCCTAAATTTTTACCTAAGATCCTACCTCCTTTTGCATCATTTATAAATCATATCATTCATCTATACATCACTAACCTCGTAAAAATACAAAGATTTATATTATTGTGTTTGTTTCTTATAAAATATAGGTGTGCTTGACATGCTAAGGATTACATCATAATCAAAATATTCCATTGAAATTGGAGCACTTGAATTCATCTAATAAAACGTCAACAGTCCAAAGTCAAACTTTGACTTTTGGAATTTTTGGTCAAACATGTACTTCTCAAGCCAAGGATTATGAAAATGTGAGTTTTGAAATCATTTGATCAAGTTTAATCAAGAAAATCAAGAGAAAGGATCAAAGATGCACTACTTTGCAAGCTTGTAACTTCCTCATCGAGCAACCATTTTTCTTGCTCCAAAGATCAAATTGAAGATAAAATTTCATACTACAACTTTGTCATAGGGGATGATCTGAAATAAATGCATGGATAAGAAGATATGGGCTCACAAATCATGACTTCATTAGCCCGCACTTAGAAAACAATTTCCAGCATCCTGTCCATATCAAGTAGCTGACTTAATGGACATTTTTATCTATGATCCAATTGATTCAAGGAAAGTGTTCAACATGACAGTTGTAGAGGATGTTTCAAGCTTTCCAAAATGTCCAAGAGCACAAATTTATCATGCTAGAGCAGCAAGTTACGAAGCCACCAAGTAGTCATATTAACAAGATTTGTATGCTCAAAATTTCATGTCCAATTTCAAGACCCTACCTCATGATCCACAAAATATTGCATTGAAGCCTCTAAACCTTAAATTTTCTGATGTATTGAACACTTTAACACTACATTATTCAAGGAGTCTGTGCATTGTCTAAATTCTACACCATAAGAGGATTAAAAGCATAAAGTGAATTTTTCAAAAATCTTTAAAATCTTTCTTTTTGTTCTTGAGCCTCGCAAACTGAATTTGTATATCATCATACTCCACTTAAATCATCTCAAACACTACATCAAAGAGCATCCAAGAGGGCCATACCATTTGTGTTCCTTTACATATAAGTTACAAAGCATTTTTTGACAGTTTTGTTTAAATTTGGACAAAATCAAACTCTCCATTATTTGTATTGGTCCAAAGCTTCTCCATAAGCTTATTGAATCCATTATAAATAAAGTTTCAAGCCTCAAGTATCAACGCACCAAGTTTGCATACAAAAACCACCATCGTTGCATCCTTCAACCTCAAACACCAAATTCCAAATCCTTGCATGTTATTTGCAAACAAATCATCCAAAAAATTTACATACATAAAATATAACTCATCCATAACCTCTTTACATACCTATAACCACTCCATCACCACAACCATTTCCAAAATTTGAAGCTTGCACATTGAATTGGGTAGAGAGTTTGGGTACAATTCAAAGAAAAGTAAGCACATCACTAGCTCTAGGTAGGTTCAGGAAGCTAGTAGGGTTATCATTTTGCTGCAGGACCATCGTTTAAAGGGGCTACAGATTCACTCTATTTGGTAAATTTTCTGAACTTTGAACTCGTGATTTTAGCTATCATTTGCATTAATTCTTGATACATTTATGTTCATATGGTTGATGTGATCAAAAGCCCTGTGAAAATAGGCATTGGTTGAGCTTATATGACATTTAATTTACCTTTGAAAAATGTTAGGTTTTCCAGTTTTATCAAAAATTCATGAGCTACAACCAATATTAATTCACGATGTTTACATTTTTGAAATCCTTGTGAAAAACTGAGCAACTTGGATGTTTACACTTTTGTATTTGGTTGAGAAATGAGAGAGTTCCCATTTTTGAAAACTTGAGGTTGAAGATGATGTAATTTTAAAAATCTGAAATTTAAAATTTTCGTATAGGAAATCGATTTCCCAATATGGGGTAATCGATTCCCATAACTAAATTTTGTTTCCCTCGCTTCTGTTTTTAGTCTACAGTGAATGGGAAATCGACTACCCCATTATGGGAAATCGATTTCCCGAGTTTATTTTTGTTTTCTTGCTTATTTTATTTTCTTTTTTGGTTTATCTTCTTTATTTATTTTATTTTTCCTTTCTTGATTTATTCATGTCAATTAGTATTCAAAAATATTCAAAAATATTTTTATTTTATTTAATCATGTCTTGATTTTATTTTGTTTAAGTATTGAAAAATCAAAAAATAGTTTGTTTTGATACTTAGTTTGTTTCAATTAGTTACAAAAGGTTCTTTTAGAGTACTACAGATACGTAGGGTGTTAATACCTTCCCTTTGTATAAGCTAACCTCTTACCTTAGATCTCTTCTTTATGCTTTACTTCTATTTTTTACTTCTTTCATTTCATATTAAAAAATAAGGTTTTGATATTTTTCCCTTTTCCTTGAAAACAATAAAGTTTGGTGGTGACTTCTTAAAGTCTTTGCGAGTCAAGTTTCTTAATAGCTTGGTCTCCTCAATTTTTTACTGTGATACTTACCCTCCTAAATTTTGAGCTTTGGACGGCCTGTAACAGTGTCCTCTGACATAATCTTATTCACACCTTTGAGATTTAGATGTCCAAGCTTCTGGTGCCATCGTTTGACTTCATCTTCCTTGGAAATTAAACATATGGAAGAATAGGTAGTTTCTTGAGGGACCCATAAATAACTTTTGTCTTTATACCTAACTCCCCTCATCAGAAAATCATACTTCTCATTGGTAACCAAATATTCTGATTTGGTAAAATTGACTTTTAAGCCTTGATCACATAACTGAATAATGTTGATTTGATTAGCAGTCATTCTTTTCACAAGAAAATCATTGTCTAGTCTAGGAATTCCAGTGCAAGCTAACTTTCATACTCCCTTAATTTCACCTTTGCCTCCATCTCCAAATGTGACTAAACTGGTGGAATAAGACTTGATATCCACTAATTACCTCTGGACCTCTGTCATATGTCTAGAGCAACCATTGTGAAAGTACTAGTCTTTTCTAGATGAAGCTTTAAAAGAAGTATGGGCTATAAGGCTGATATCCACATCCTTAGGTTTCCACTCCTTTCTAGTTTTAATAATTATATTATTATCTCTAGGTTGTGTTGGGTGTTTTCGAAAATCATACAAACTGTAAATCGAAGGGCTTTAAATTTCCATATTTACCATAATAATGACATTTCCGAGGAAAAATCTTGACTTTCGTTTGATTTTCCTGACGTCTGGCAGGATGTTGCAACATTTGGTCGGACATCATGGGCTCATACTTCCTTTCTGGAGGAATAAAGTTTGTCACATGAGTTTTTCCTTTCACATATTGGTAATTAAAACCTATACCTTTTATGTTTCTAGCCCTTTTTCCAACTTGAAAATTTTGCATCTAACATATCAGACCCATTGTTCAACAATCTAACTGATTTGGTCAAGTTTTCAAGTTTAAAATTCAATAAGGTTACCTTATTTTAAAGACCATATACAGTAGATGATAGTTTCTCTTTTTTATCCTGTAGTTGAGCGATGATTCTCTTCTTCTTTTTTGCTGTCTTACACACCTCTTCACTTATGACACAAAGATCTTTGTAGGAAGATGTCAGTTCTTCAAAAGAAAGATCCTCATCATAGGATTCATCATCGAATTCATATCTACCGGTGAATTTTGTATCATGCTTAGCAGTTTCATCATCAGGTTCACCTTCAGAATCATCGTCATCAGACCAAAAAACAGATAATCCCTTCTTTCGTTTCTTGAGGTATGTGGGACATTTTGATCTAATGTGACCAAAATCCTTACATTCATGACACTAAATACTATTTCCTTGATTGTATTTCTTCTTTTTTCTTGCATTTCTCTGAAAATCATTATTCTTACTGATGTTGAATTACATGTTCTTGACATTTGGTCTTGGCTTCCTATCCATATTCTTCAGCATTTTATTAAATTTCCTCCCAAGAAGAACAATAGCATTAGAAATCCCTTCATCAGTCTCCTGGTCAACTTAAACCTCTTCATCATCAATATTGGAGATAAAGGCTATGCTTTTGTTCTTCATTTTAGATCTATCATTAATAGCCAATTCAAAAGTTTGAAGTAACCCAATAAGCTTATCCACTTTCATGTTGCAGATGTATTGGGCTTATTCAATAGATCTGACCTTCATGTCAATCATCTTAGGCAAGGAAATGAGGATTTTTCTAACAAAATTCTCCTCTAACATATTCTCTCCCAAGGCACTAGATGAATTGGCACTATCAACAATATTTATGTGAAAGTCATGAATACACTTATTATCCATCATCTCGAGGTTATCAAATTTTATGGTGAGAAGTTAAAGTCTTGGCATTTTGACTTTTGACGTGCCTTCATGAGTGGTTATGAGGATTTCCCATGCATATTTGGCCACATTACAAGTATTTATTGATCTGAATATATTTTTGTCAACACCATTGAACAAGGAATTCAAAGCTTTCGAGTTTCCAAGACCAAGTTCATCTTCTTCCTTATACCAGTCCTCTTCTAGCTTTAATTCAGTAGTGTCCTTCCCATCTTTGTCTGTTAACGCAGGTTTTACCTAACCCTTGATATCTGCTTTCTAGGTTTTATTATCCATAGATTTTAGAAAATCCACCGTATGCGCTTTTTAGTAGTCATAATTGGTGCCATCCAACATGGGTGGTATGTTAGTATTTCCTCCTTCTATGTCCATAGTGCTAGAAAATATCTTCCATTGAGATCACCTAAAATAGAATAGGGTTTCTCTCTGAGCCAATTGAAATTCTGGCACAACAATACAGATGTCATATACGATGTCACAACACCAGGATGTCAAATGCAATGTCTGGCGCAATGTTAAGACATAGTAACTATAGACAAAATAATAAATAAGTAGGAGTAAATAATAGGAAATAAATAACACAGTTCAGTTGTTAACCCAGGTTAGTGCAACATCACCTGCATCTGGGTGCATCCAAGCCAAGAAGGAAATCCACTATAACATTATTAATTTGAAGTTATAAATAACCTCTAGTTTTACAAGCTTCGTACCGAATCACTACCTGTGGTATTTCTACCTAAGACTCTCCTAGGCATGATACCCCTCTAGCTTCCCCTCTATCACACAGTCAGTGATAAAACAAAAAACAGTCAAGAAGGATACACACTACAATAAACATAATCAACTACTGCTTAAAATCCTATGAGTGATTCACAATTACAACTCAACTAACAGTCCATCTCTAGTATCAAAGAGATGCAAGAGTGGCTCACAGTGAATAATGAACAGACGAAACCCTAATTGACACCTTTACACATGCAACTTCATGTCTTCTTTAAATTTAGAGTCTTCCTTTAAATAGCCTAAAATCAACATTGACTTTGTGAATAAATGGGCTAAACAAACGGTAAATCAAATCAAATCTTCTGCACACAGTTAGGAAAATAATATAATGTTTACCTAAATGTTTTGACATCTAATTTTGGATACAACAGCAAGGCAGAACATTCTGAAATAGAATCTAATGTTTCCTTAAATATTTTTACATCTATAACACAATCTTCTGCATAATATTCTAGTGCAAACCTTAAAGTCTTAACATCAAAACTTGAGAAATAAAACTTCAAATATCTTATGTTGAAACAAATCTTCGGGAAAGCAAATCTTCACATATGTATCTTAAACCGCAGAAAACGAAAATCAAAACTTTTTAGAATTTGAAACAAATATTCTAAATAAGGGACCAAATCAGTCTATAATGTCGTACCAACATTTTAGGACATCTTGTCCAACATCTTGCTGAAATACTTGTTTTAAGAAAATGCAGCCAACAAATCAAAACCTAACGAGAACCGACAATGGCCGTGAATTTTGTAATGAGGCGTTCGATAGTTTTTCTGCATCATATGGTATTTCAAGCCACATAAGTACTACAGGTATTCCCCAATAAATTATGTAGATGAAACGTTTAATTGAACCATTTTGGAAAGAGTTAGATGCATGTTGACTAGTGTTGGGTTAAAGAAGGTATTTTACGCATAGGTTGTTCGACAACAACATATCTAATAAACAAATGTCCTTTGTTTGTGTTAGGTAAGAAGACACCTGAGGAAGTTTGGTTGATACATCCACCATATCTTGATAAACTTAGAGTATTTGGTTGTGTAGCCAGTGCTCATATTAATTAAGACAAGGTCAAACCTAGAGCTCTGAGAAGCATGTTCATGGGATACCCTAAAGGAGTCAAAGCTTATAGGATATGGTGCCTAGAGCCAACTTACAGAAGGTGTATTACTAGTCGAGATGTAGTTTTCAAGGAAGCTAAGATGGCTTTCAAGAAAACAAATGATGTTGGTTGAAGTGTAAAGGTATCTGAATAAGAGCTGGAACAGGAAGAGATTCATTTTGAAGTGGAGCATGTCAATATTGAATTGCATATCCCAGATCAAGTCAATGAAGAAGCACAAGATGCTGAAGAACTAAGGAAGTTGAGGAAACTGTCATGACCACCTGTTAGCAAGAGATAGGCTGAGAAGATTCATTATACCACCTCAGAGACTTGGGTATGCAGATCTCATAGCTTATGCCTTAATCTTTGCAAGTGAGGTTCTAGATGAAGAACCTAGAGACTATAAAGAAATTATAAGGAGTCAAAATAAAATTGAATGGATAAAGGCCATATATGATGAAATGAAATATCTTCATGATAACCACACTTGAGAATTGATCAAGAAACATACTGGAGCTAGGTTAGTCAGTTGTAAGTGGATTTTCAAAGTTACGAGAGGAATCAAATGAGTGACATTGAAGAGATATAAGGAAAGATCGGTATCAAGGGGTTTCACCTAGAAATAAGGTGTCGAATTCAATGATGTGTTCTCTCCTATTGTGAAGCACAAGTTCATTTGAATGTTACTTTCCATGGTGGCACAGTTTGACATAGAACCGGAACAAATGGATTTGAAGATTGCTTTCTAGTATGGAGATCTAGATGAAACAATCCTGATGAGGAAACCAAAGGGTATGTAAAAAAGGGAAATAAAGATTATT
This sequence comes from Vicia faba, assembly GCA_948472305.1. Taxonomy (NCBI): domain Eukaryota; kingdom Viridiplantae; phylum Streptophyta; class Magnoliopsida; order Fabales; family Fabaceae; genus Vicia; species Vicia faba. The sequence goes on along the minus strand of OX451738.1, from coordinate 1,442,408,054 downwards.
TATGCAAGCTAAATAGATCTTTGTCTGGACTGAAACAATCTCTTTGATAGTGGAATAAGAGATTCGACAAGTTCATGGCACACATAGGTTTCATTATAAGTCAGTTTGACCAGTGTGTTTACTTCAGTTTTCAAACTGAAAATTCATTTGTTATTTTGTTGCTTTATGTTAATGATATTATCATAGCAACCAACAATGTCGAAGATGTAATGAAGGTGAAGGATGAACTCCATAAGGAGTTCGACATGAAGGATCTGGGAGATGCATCTAGGATTCTTGGGATTGACATCCAAATAGATTGAAAGCAGACAAAATTATAATCATCTTAAGAGACATACCTATGAAAGATTCTCGACAAGTTTGGTATGTAGAATTCAAATCCTATTATGACTATGACAAACCCTTAATTCAAGGTAAGTATAGATCATTGTCCTAATACTGAGGTCGAAAGAGATTATATGAATAACATCTTGTGATGCGGTGGGAGAACTGACTTGAGGTTTTGCATTTTATCGCAAATGTTGCGGTTAGAAAGAGTCGCCACCGACTTTTATTTTATCCAAAAGGAAAGGTGAAAAAGCACAGGAAAGACCTTTGAGATGTTTTCTTGAGTTCGGGGGGTAGATTATGAAAAGGGAAGGTGTTAGCACCCTTTTCATCCATGGTTTTCCATGGGCTCTTAGTTACTTGCTTAGATCACTTGCTTTTGTTTGAAATTGTGTTTGGTGTGGTTTTGAAAGTATTTTGTAAAAGAGGCCATTCGTTTAGGCAATCTTTGTAATGATTCTCGTTCATAAGAAAGTATACAAAGATGTTTGTCTTTTGAAAATGTTTTCAATGTTTGTAAGATGTTTTGAAATGTGTGTGTGTTTGTTTTGAAAATAGAAAGGATTGTGTTTGAAATGGAGCAAGTAACTAGAAGTTATCTACCTACTCAAATGTCTTTCTTGTACATTTTCTATTCCTTTGACATTGTTGTCTTACCATTGATTTGGTAAGCAACCCTATCTTTGGATGTAAACGGGACGGACGTTGGTCATCGTATAGCCATGATTAGCAATGTTTGCAAAGTATCTTAGCATTTTTGAGGGACCAAGAATATTTTTTTTAGGAAACTTATGAATAGCGTCGTCGGGGGACTATGATCTTATATTTGTGTTGTTTTGCCAAGATACTTCGCATGCGTAACATGGCCATTTTTTGTTTTAGGCAACCAAGTGGGGAAACCCTAAGGATGCTTGTGTGCAAAGTGTATCATTTTCATGCTTTTGATTTTGTCTTGTATTTAGGGTTTTCTATTTGTTTTGTTTTGTTCTTGTCATACAAACCCTAATTACTAATCATGGCATATGAAAGCGATAAATTGCGTAATGTAAATATACTAAGCTATTACAAAAAATTTATGGGAGGGGGGAATACAAGTTTGAATGGGGATTTGCACAAATATAAAGCTAAATATATTATTACAACCAAATCGAATTTGTACGAATTTAAGATAAATACTAAACAATATTTAAAATGTAATGCAATGCAATGTACATGTAAAAGATTTTTGATGAATTATTTTTATGTAAAGGAATATTTAATTTAACCCTAAAAATATAAAGAAAAAGACTCATTTTTTTTTTGAAAGGGGTTTAACCCTAATTTTTTTATTTAAAAGAAAATAAAGTTCCTATATGTATTATTTTATGTATTTTTTTGTATAAAAATAATAAATAATATTGTATATAAATATTAAAATTAAATATATGCAAAACTAAGTATTTATAAGTATGAAATAAGAAATAAATTAAACTAAATGTATTTAATCATATTTATAAGTTTATTAAGAAAATAAATTATATCCTATCAAAGTAAACTATATTTTTATGTGAGAAATAATAAAATAAAATAAAATAAAAGTGTAATATAATTAATTTATATTTTTGGGATTTTTATGTTTAGAGAAAAATATTTAATATGCAAAATATAAACATAAAACAAAATAAAAATAAAAAATATGAAAATTAGTAAAGGGGGGTGATGAAGGAAATCAGCCGTGATGATATTAGCAAAAAAGTTATGGCCCAAGCAAAAGCCCAACCTGCAAAAAGGGTTAAAAAACTGAAAAAGAAAAAAATGTCAAAAAAACAAAAGTAGCGCGCAGGTTCGAACCCAGGACATGGGTCTCACCAGCGCGCTGCTTTGCCACTGGGGTGGCTATACATCCATTATCCTTAATGAAACAAAAATAACATATTCCAAAATGTTTCCTTGCCCTGTTTCATCTTCTTCCTCAAGCCGTGGTCGGATCCCCTGTAACTTCCTCATGCTCCTTCAGCTGGAATCGTGTATAGAAATTTAGTGACTTTAATGGAGGGCTGATGCTTGCTTGAGCTTCCTTGAGCTTCCCTGAATCTATTCCAACCCTTGCCTTGCTCTGAAAGTGGCTAGAACTCCCTGACCAAGTCCAACTGAAAGCTTTAAAGTCAACAAAGGCAAATGGTGGAAAAGAGACTCTAGAACAGGGATGATGGTTTGGATGGGTTTGATATCAAGTATTTAAGGTATTGGAATGATATAAACACAAAACGCACGAGCCAAATGGAAGCTGGATGTATTTGTGCAGAAACTGTATGTTTGAGCAGGTTTTTGGTGTTTTGCTTGCTCTGGGTTTTTCAGGTCTTGGCTTAGTGATCAGGCTATCATGTCATCTACATAGACCTCTATCTCATGATGTATCATATCATGGAACAAAGCTTCCATGGCACGTTGATAGGTTTCCCCGACATTCTTCAGTCCGAATGGCATCACTTTGTAGCAGAACGTGCCTCATTGTGTGACAAATGTAGTTTTCTCCACGTCCTCAGGTGCCATTTGATTTGGTTATAACCTGAGAATTCGTCCATGAAGGAAAACACTTTGTGTTGGGCCGTATTGTCAACCAGGATGTCGATGTAGGGAAGTGGAAAATCATCTTTAGGGCTGACCCTGTTTAAATCTTTATACTCCATGCACATTCTTACTTTGCCGTCCTTTTTAGGCACGGGAACAATGTTGGCAACCCATTGAGGATAGGAAGTGACGGATAAGAATCCAGCATTAAACTGCTTCATGACCTCCTCTTTGATCTTCTCTGACATGTCAGGTCTCATGCGGCAGACTTTCTGTTTCACTTATGGACAGTCTTCTCTTGTGGGTAGACGATGTACCACAATGTTTGTATCAAGTCCTGGCATGTCTTCGTATGACCAGGAAAAGATCTCAACATAATCATGCAATAGCTGAATTAGGCGCTCCTTGACCCTCGGCTCTAGATTGGCACCTACTTTGATTTCCTTTTTATCTTCCTCGATACCCAAGTTGATCGTATCCAACGGTTCCTCATGAGGCTGAATAGCTCTTTCCTCTTGTTGTAGTAGTCTGGCCAATTCTCTTGGCACTTCACAATCTTCCTCACCTTCGTATTTGGCTTGATAGATTGGATCTTCAGAGTCACTGAAGGCTATAGCAGTATCGTTACCCATGGGATCTGGAATGGAGGGGTACCTGCATTTGTGAGTGTGGGTGTGTGTAAGGGTATAGCCATCTTTAAACAAAAAATGTAAAAGAAAAACAATGAGCACAAAAGGTTTGTATATGGAAAAGCGTCCATGATTCATTGAATGTCATATGAAGATGAAATAAAAACCCTTACAAATGGACCATTGTGCCTCGGATAAGACACAAGGTTTTTAAAGTGCGAATTGTTCGTGAATATTACAATTCCAACAGAAATGTAAAAGATAAATTACTGAGAGATGAAAGTTATTGGGACAAAGTATCTGGCTTCCTAGTTGCGAAGTCCTCCGTTGACAGTAGGAAACATCTAATATTCCAAACTTCCATCTTCTTCATTGCCTTCCACTGTGTTGACCTCTCAGTTACTAATCTTCAAATGTGGCCCTCCAGCACGGGCGCGGTGCACAACCTTCTGAGCAGTTGAAGTAAACCCCAAGCCAAACTTGTCTGATTTATAAAGGATGTCCGGAAGCTGCCCCCAGATGGTGCATCCACCCTCTTCCACTACTGCCTTAGCGTCCTTTAGAGATGACATCCGAAGCGGAGGTCTTGTGATCTTGGGAATCGAGGATACCGCCTTGGTCACTGCTACCTCTTGAGAAACTTCTTCAAAATGTTGAAAAGGAGTTTCAATGAACTCGCCATCCAACTCCACATATCAGAACGAATTTAGATGACTAATCATGTACTCCTATTCTCCATGAACAGTTATGATCTTTCCTTGGACTGGGTATTTCAGCATTTGATGTAGTGTGGAGGTGACATCACCGACATTATGGATCCAGGGATGTCCTAACAGACAGGAGTAAGAAGGACGGGTGTCCATCACATAGAAGGTTGAGTTGAAGATCTAGGTTCCCACCTTTATCGGGATGTCCACCTCCTCGTGGACCATCCTCTTCGAACCATCAAATGCTCTCACAACTATGTTACTGGGTTTTAATGTCAGCCCTTCGTAATCCAATATGTCAAGGGCTTTCTTCGGTAATACGTTCAACGATGAACCCGTGTCCACCAAGACATGGGCCAAAGTCGTTCCTCTACACTCCACGGAGACATGTAATGCCTCGTTTTGCTTTCTCCCTCTGTGTGTCAAATCAGCATCAGAGAAGCCTAGGTCGTTATCAGCTGTCAAACTAGCCACACAGTGTTGGAACTGGTCAGCATACGTCTCTTGGGGCACATGGGCTGTCTTCAAAAAATTTACCAGAGCTTTTGCATATGCCTCAGAGCACAGCAGCAAGGCTAGCATGGAGATCTTGGAGGGAGTCTTCCCCAACTGTTCAACCACATCATAATCACTTTTCTTTATTATCCTCGAGATTTCTTCCATTTCCTTCTTGGATGTTTCGGGGATAGCTAGTGATTGAGCCTTCGTTCGGACAGGCTCTTCTTGAATGTTTTTCCCTCGATCTTTAGCAGTAGAAGTGTTGGTAGGGACAACAGCAGGTATCGTGTCATTTTTGTCGGTAGGTACACTTGCAGGTATAATCACTGGTACAGAGGTAATCTTCGGAGCAGCCACTGATCCAAAAACTGCCTTTGGAGGGGCAATCTCTGGAGAGAAGATTCTACCACTACGGGTAATCTTACTAGTTCTGGAAATATTGCTAATGTCCGAATTTTCTTCTTCGGAGCTTTCTTCTTCAGTGGTCAACCCATCTTGTTTAATACCATGGTAGTAGATTTCTCCATCGTAATTCCATGGTACTGTTTTTTCTGGTTTGTATGGGACCGGCCCTGGCATTGTAATTATGAGAGGAGTAGTCTTCAGAACTGATGTAATCCTAACGGGTCTTTTGGGGACCCTGGAAGGGTTGGCGTAGATGGTTATGATTGAGACTTCTTCAATAGGAATGGGTGAAACAGGAACATTCTCAAACAGAATTTCTTGATTGTCAATCAGGCGTTGGATACCTGTCTTCAATAGAGGGCAATCAATTGGAGAGGATAAGAAAATACGGCAGTCTTTATTACAACCTGGGAAAATACCGGCTTTTAATAAGTTCATCTTAATGATCGGGAGTGGAGTCAAAATCTCATCTACTGTAGCAACAAACAAACTTTCTTCAATAACATTGGCATTGTGGCCATGTCTAGGCATGGGAGCGGAAATGACATTTGGTTTCTCAGGCACCTCAAATTCAATTTCCTTGGCATCTATGAGGTCTTGGATCTTGTTTTTCAAAGCCCAACAGTTATTGGTGTCGTGGCCTGGACTCTCGGAATGGTATGCGCATCTGGCGTTCGGGTGATAATGAAGGGACGTCATGTTGGGATTCATTGGAGCTTCTTTTAGGTTGCTAGATTAGATTTCCGCAGATGTGGTAAAATCTGGGCTAGAGTCATGTTAAGTCTGGTGAATTGCCGAACTGGCCTTTCCACCCTTGGTTGGTTACTCCTCGGTTGATCAGATGTCAGCTTTGGGATCATAACAGCCCCTACCATTGGTCGGCGCTCAACTCTCCCTTGGTTTCTTTGTGGATACACAACAAATACCTCCTTCTTCCTAGTGAAGGGTTTTTTCACGGCTGTAGAGGCAGACAAGTCTTTCTGAATCTTCCCACTTCTTATACCAGCTTCCACCCTTTCGCTGGTTAAAATTAGCTCAGTAAACCCAGCAAATGAACTTCCAATTAGATGATTGAAGAAAGGGCCCAATAGAGTTCCGAAGAACATGTCCACCAACTCCCTTTCAGACAGAGGGGGTTGCACTCTTCCGGCTAGGTCTCTCCACTTTTGCGCGTAATCTTTGAAGCCCTCATTTGAAACCATAGCCATACTCTGAAGTTGATTATGGGTAGGCGCCAAATCGGCGTTGTACTGGTATTGTTTATAGAAAGTTGCGGCCTGGTCTTAACAATTGTGGACGTTGGCCCTTTCCAATTGGTAAAACCAATCGAGTTGCGTTTCTGATAAACTATCTTGGAAGAAATGGACCCACAAGTCTTTGTCGGTATAGTGCGGCTGAATCTTCCTGACATATGATCGGAGGTGCATTTTAGGACATGACACCCCATCATATTTGGCAAATAATGGCACTTTAAACTTTAGCGGGATTACAATTCCTGACACCAGCCCCAACTCTTCAAAATCTAGACCCGGTACTCTCTGGATTTCCATAGCGCTTAAACGCTCTTCAAGATGTTTGTACTTGTCATCAGCCGACGGGTACTGCTCCTTAGAGTAGTCTTCTTCTTCCTCCTCTTCTTCATATTCTGATGCTACTTCCATTTCTTTTCCTTTTCCTTCTCCTTCCCCGGAAGTGTTTGCAAAATTCAGAGTCCTTCTAGTTTGTCCCTGAAATCTTCTCCCCGTATTCAGAACCCCAGTGGCTTTCTTTGGTTTCTTCCTTCTCTCTTCGGCTAACAGAGTCTTCAATTCATCCTACCCCTTGGCTAGGGTCATGAGCAACTGTTGAAACTGCGTGTTTTGAGCTTGGAGATCTTTGACCGTCTGTTCAAGATCCATCTTACTGAAATAAACAGTAGAGAGATGAGGAAACTGGTTGCAAAAGACCTGCTTATGTCATGATGAATGATATGTATACATGCAATGCTTTCAAGGATTTAAAAATTCAAATTTTTTTTAAACAAAAAGAAAACACACGTTATATTAATAAGATAGAATTTGAGTACATCAATTCCCCTTGGGCAAAATAATACAGAATTCTAAGTTTAAAAAGTGTTGTGCATCCTCTTTGGTGTTATGTAGGTATTTAGAATCTGCTCCTCATGAAGTAGCCTAGTGAGTTCCAAAACCTTCTTCTCGCTTACGTAGAATTGGGATTCAAAGGTATCTCGCTCTCCTTTGAGTTGGATCCAATCCCTTTGTAGATCTTCAAGTGATGTGGGCATGTCAGGATGTAGGATAGTGTATGGAACTTCTCCTTCCTTAACGGGCTCTATAATCACTGGGAGAATGGAAGGATAAGGCATTATAAGACTTTGAGCACGGGTTCGTACCCACTTGAGGTAAGGCTCAAGAGGGATGGAATTCTTGTGTCCCAAAGTCTTGCTATCCACCTTGTTTAGCATCCTCCAAGCTCGGATGAATCTCTGGAGAAGACCTTGATCGTCGTTGTCGTAGTCAAAAACCAAGCCTTGAATCAGCATATCATGTGGGCCATCCCTTCGGGCATAACCAAACTGTCTTAGAGCCAAGCATGGGTTATAGGTGATGCCTCCCCTAATGCCAAGTAGAGAGACATTAGGGAATTCTCCACAATGGTCAACAATGATAACATTCTCTTTGGATCGAGAGCACCAATGAATATCTGAATGTTTGAGCATCATTAACCTTTGTGACCACCTTAATCCTTGCTCATTCTTTAAGACTGATTAGGGATGATGAGAAATAAACCATCTTGCCAAGAGAGGAGTGCAACACATAAGAACACCTATTTTCCTTATTGTACGAGTGTGAAAAGAGTGTAAGATATCCCCAAGCAATGTAGGCACCGGATTGCGTGACATAAAGATCTTGACGGCACTCACATCTATGAGTTGGTCAGGATTGGGGAACAAGACCATACCATAGATGAGAAGAGCCACAATCTTCTCAAAAGCTTGAAATTCTAGGGAATTCCAACAACTTTGGGCCTTCTCAAACAGAAACTTTTCCAAGAAGCCTTTGACACCACTTCTATTTTCCCAATGAGTTGTGACATCAGATGAGTGCAAGTGCAGGGCTTGAGTAATCCCTTCTGGCTTTAGTTCTCTTTCCGTACCATTGAAAGGTAGTTGATTGAGAATAGGAATCCTCAAGAGTTGAGAGAATTCTTCCAAAGTAGGTACGAGCTGATAGTCAGGAAATGTGAAGCAATGATGCAAAGGATCAAAGACTTGGAAGAGCATATTCACCATATCCTCCTTTGTGTTGGAGGTGACCAATTTGAGTAGACGACCATGCCTCTCGGTGAATGGAGAGTTTTCAGGGATTCTTGAAGCTAGCTCCTTGAGTTGTGGAGGAATTCTTACAAGGTTGATTTGGATAGTTTTCCTGCGAAGTGAATCCATATCCTACAAAACAAGAACAAAGATGAATCTCCAAAATCCTTGAAATGGTTAGTGAATGCATATGATTTTCATGATGTCCATGATTTTATGCACAAGTATGTATATACAAGCAAAACAAACAAGTTCTTAGTTTAGGCTTGCATGAGGTTTTATAGGTAAGTACCCTCTTGAAGTTTAGTTGGCTCAACTTATCCTAATAATAGTAATCGGGTTCTAAGGAGCTCAATATCACCGAATTGTTTCCTTGGTCATTGTTTCAGCTCAAGCCTCTTTAATGGAGACCAAAATATCCCAAGAAACCAACCCTCAATGAGTGTATTATCGAGTATCTACCAACTTCGGACTGCACCAAAGCCGGTCATCTCACTACATCCTAAAGGCCAAGTTGGTCAAGTAAATTGTTCTAGAAGTTCATTATTGCTTCATGACATCACTCAACGGCCCCGTATTCTCTTTTATTGACTCAAAGGCTACCGGTACCCACAAATATGTCACACTAACATAGCTATTGCTTAGACCATGTCGGTATACCCCGCACAGTTTCCACAACGCATTGTTATTTACCTATAATGTTTCCCAAATCCAAGTAGAGGATTCAAACCCAAACAAAGAACCATAATGTAAAGCAAACAAGTCAAACAACGTAAGAAAATAAATGTGATCTAAACCCTAAGGTAACCCCACTTTTATAAATCTCCCCAGCAGAGTCTCCAAGTCTGTGATGCGGTGGGAGAACTGACTTGAGGTTTTGCGTTTTATCACAAATGTTGCGGTTAGCAAGAGTCGCCACCGACTTTTCTTTTATCCAAAAGGAAAGGTGAAAAAGCACAGGAAAGACCTTTGAGATGTTTTCTTGAGTTCGGGGGGTAGATTATGAAAAGGGAAGGTGTTAGCACCCTTTTCATCTATGGTTTTCCATGGGCTCTTAGTTACTTGCTTAGATCACTTGCTTTTGTTGGAAATTGTGTTTGGTGTGGTTCTGAAAGTATTTTGTAAAAGAGGCCATTCGTTTAGGCAATCTTTGTAATGATTCTCGTTCGTAAGAATGTATACAAAGATGTTTGTCTTTTGAAAATGTTTTCAATGATTGTAAGATGTTTTGAAATGTGTGTGTGTGTTTATTTTGAAAATAGCAAGGATTGTGTTTGAAATGGAGCAAGTAATTAGAAGCTATCTACCTACTCAAATATCTTTCTTGTACATTTTCTATTCCTTTTACATTGTTGTCTTACCATTGATTTGGTAAGCAACCCTATCTTTGGATGTAAACGGGACGGGCGTGGGTCATCGTATAGCCATGATTAGCAATGTTTGCAAAGTATCTTAGCATTTTTGAGGGACCAAGATCATTTTTGTTAGGCAACTTTTCAATAGCGTCGTCGGGGGACTATGATCTTATATTTGTTTTGTTTTTCCAAGATACTTCACATGCGTAACATGGTCATTTATTATTTTAGCCAACCATGTGGGGAAACCCTAAGGATGCTTGTGTGCAAAGTGTATCATTTTCATGATTTTGATTTTGTCTTGTATTTAGGGTTTTCTATTTGTTTTGTTTTGTTCTTGTCATACAAACCCTAATTACTAATCATGGCATATGAAAGCGATAAATTGCGTAATGTAAATATACTAAGCTATTACAAAAAATTTATGGGAGGGGGGAATACAAGTTTGAATGGGGATTAGCACAAATATAAAGTTAAATATATTATTACAACCAAGTCGAATTTGTAAGAATTTAAGATAAATACTAAACAATATTTAAAATGTAATGCAATGCAATGTACATGTAAAAGATTTTTTATGGCTTATTTTTATGTAAAGGAATATTTAATTTAACCCTAAAAATATAAAGAAAAAGACTCAATTTTTTTTTTGAAAGGGGTTTAACCCTAATTTTTTTATTTAAAAGAAAATAAAGTTCCTATATGTATTATTTTATGTATTTTTTGTATAAAAATAATAAATAATATTGTATATAAATATTAAAATTAAATATATGCAAAACTAAGTATTTATAAGTATGAAATAAGAAATAAATTAAACAAAATGTATTTAATCATATTTATAAGTTTATTAAGAAAATAAATTATATCCTATCAAAGTAAACTATATTTTTATGAGAAATAATAAAAAAAAGTGTAATATGATTAATTTATATTTTTGGGATTTTTATGTTTAGAGAAAAATATTTAATATACAAAATATAAACATAAAACAAAATAAAAATAAAAATATGAAAATTAGTAAAGGGGGGTGATGAAGCAAATCAGTGGTGATGATATTAGCAAAAAAGTTATGGCCCAAACACAATCCCAACCTGCAAAAAGGGTTAAAAAATTGAAAAAGAAAAAAATGTCAAAAAAACAAAAGTAGCGCGCAGGTTCGAACCCATGACATGGCTACATATCCATTATCCTTAATGAAACAAAAATAACATATTCCAAAACGCTTCCTTGCCCTGTTTCATCTTCTTCCTCAAGCCTTGGCCGGATCCCCTGTAACTTCCTCATGCTCCTTCAGCTGGAATCGTGTATAGAAATGTAGTGACTTTAATGGAGGGTTGATGCTTGCTTGAGCTTCCCTGAATCTATTCCAACCTTTGCCTTGCTCTGAAAGTGGCTAGAAATCCCTGACCAAGTCCAACTGAAAGCTTCAAAGTCAACAACGGCAAATGGTGGAAAAGAGATTACATAACAGGGATGATGGTTTGGATGGGTTTGATATCAAGTATTTAAGGTATTGGAATGATATAAACACAAAACGCACGAGCCAAATGGAAGCTGGATGTATTTGTGCAGAAACTGTATGTTTGAGCAGGTTTTTGGTGTTTTGCTTGCTCTGGGTTTTTCAGGTCTTAGCTTAGTGTTTTTTGTGCTGTATATTGTTTGAATATTAGTATTGAAAGGATCTTAGGCCATCTCTCCAACAGATCTGCAAGCCCTAGCCTTTTTGCAACTTTTCTTGTACTTGAAGCAAAGTGACAAGACCAAAGCTTCACATACTTGTACCACCTTGCTTAGGGTTGGTATGGGTTTTTACAAATTTCTTGAGACCTATGTGGTTTTTATGCATCAAGGGGACAAGTTCAAAGCTCAATATTGTAAAGTTTGCAAAAGTGGTTCTTTATGAAAATGGCAATGGAACCTTTTTGCCATAAGTGGAATTACAAGTTAGATAAAGGTTCAAAAGTATGGATAGAGGATTTGTCAACTGAGTAAGCATTTAATTAAGGAGTGTGTAGAAATTTTAGGACCTGTACAGCATGAAATAGCCAGCATAGGATTGATTTGCAACTTGGTTCTACATGAAATGGCTTGAATAAAAAGTGAGAAAATGCTAACTTCCTCTCTTCGATTCTCCCTACTCAAAAATGATCTTGAGGAGTTCTTTGACATTTTGGAAATCTTGCAATGTTCTCTATAATTCATCTTTGAAATGAATTTTGAGATCCCTCTTGGAACTAGGTAAAAAATTGTCATGAAGTTGGGTCCAAAACCTGCCCAAATTAGGGCAAAATTTCACTAAGTTAAGAAGTTCATGACCATGTATTCACAAATTTATATCTTGAGATACAAGCATCTTTAGGGAAAAGTTTGTGAATAAAAGTTTTAGATTTCATGGAGATCTACAACTTTCATATTGGGAACTTTCCTTGAATCATCATGCATCATGGTATAAAAGTGGCCTAAAGTTGACAAAAAATAAGAAAATTTTCATACTTAGAAAATTTCTAAGTTATGAAAATTTTTAAATTCAAACCCTAGTTTTCAAATTTGGTTTTCTTGGTGAACAAGTTTCATGTTTTGACATGTCTTGATGAATTATGACCCTTGGCACTTGATTTTGACCAAAAAGTCAAAGTTTGACTTTTCAGTGTACAGTTGACTTTTGATCAATTGACTGCAAATTTCATTTGTCAATCCAATGAACTTGAGATGTTTTGAGCCATGTAATTAAGTCAATATGATGACATTGAATCCTTGAAATCATGCTTGAACTCAATTGGTCATTTACTAGGTTAAAAATCATAAATTGCCCTTCTTCAGTCAAAACCCTAATTTTGACCATTTTGCCCTTTTGATGATTTGATCAAATTTCTTGAGGAAATGTGATCCAAACTTGACCAAATGATACATGTGATTTAAAATGTTGTTTTGGATCAAAAAATATGAAGTTTGACTGTAAATTGGCCATGGTTGACTTTTTCTCCAATACAGCTGATTTTTAGGTCGACTGTGCAATAGATTGATCAAAAATGTGGTTCAAGGCTTGAAACTTGTCATGAGCAATCTTAGGGGTCCATAATGATGTTTTAAAGTCATATGAAGCAATGATGGTCCAAAAATCCTTGTGAAAACTCAAACCCTAATTTTTGGTCATCAATGCAAGATGAGATGTCTTGAGTTGATCAAACCCTAATCCAGTCTTGAGTCAAAGAGATCTTGTGAGAGAAGTCTTGGTAAATGAGAGGGAAAATTTTTGGGTACAACACATCTCATATGCTTACATACTAGGTTTTTTTATGTATGTTATGGTTTGTACTAGAACCGACATAACATATGTAGTAAGTCTTGTAAGAAGGTACATGGATAATCCTAGAAAGGCTCACTGGAAAGCATTGAAGTAGATTCTAAGGTACATAAATGAGTCTTTGAATAGAGTCCCATGGTGGACTTTGTGGTGAAGATAGTAAAGCAGTAATCGAAGGGTATCCCGACTCTGTATGCATGTTGTATAGATTCCATGAAATATATTTTTTCATATGTGTTCAGTATGTTTGGCATAATAATCTGTTGGAAAGAGACATTTCAAGAATGTTGTTGCCTTATCAACCACTGAAGAGGAATATATCCCCCTCATTGATGTTTTGAAAAAAGAATTGTGGCTTGAATATTTTTCTAAAGAGATGAAACTTCCGGGTCGAGTTATCACTGTTAAATGTGATAGTCAAAGTGTTATAAACCTGTCAAAGAATTCATTTTATCATGACCAAACCAAGCACATCGATGTGAGGCTTTATTTCATCAGAGGGGTAATTAAACATGGAGAATTCCAAGTGATGAAGGTTACGATTAAACATAATGTTGTTGATATGATCAAAAAAACATTGCCAAGTTGCAAGTTTTTCCATTGTATGCAGTTAATAAAGCTGCATGAGCAAAGCTAATTTGTTCCCTTGATGTTATAGAGTTTGGTCCAAGGTGGATATTTATGAGATATTAGATCGAACTCTAGTATGGTCGAAGGGTGAAATAATCGGCTGAACAAATCATCGAGATGAAATCAATGAAGTCGCCATTAAATGTTTTTATCCCACATGAAGGGAAAGGTAAACAACGAGTAAACTTGAGAAGGGTGAAATCAAGGTCGAACGACCGAGAGATCGGGTAAGGGAGTCATCTACGCGAGGGTAAGGTATTAGTACCCCACACGCCCGTAGTACTCAATGGTATCCACTCATGTTGTTCTAATCAAAGGGTGTGTTCAAATCTAATGCTTAAGAGATAAAAATAAAATGCAAAGAGGTAATGCATGCAAAAGAAAAGAGAAAATAATGTAGGGAAAATAAAGTTGGGCTCGTTAGGGCCCTACCCCAATGCCTACATTTCTCTTTTAAGGAATCAGAGCAGTCATAGCTCGGCTCAAAATTTTTGGTATGTCTTTTGTTTTTTAATGAACAATATTAATTTCACCTTCTGCCACAACTCAACCTTTGGAGACTCACGCGTCAGCACAAAAGTGAATTAACATATTTCTTTGAAAAAGTTTTGAAAGAAAATCCAGAAGACGAAAATAGTTTGCATTGGCTTTATTTTTTACCTTGAAGAAGGAGTTGAAAATTGTTAGATGTTTTGTGATTTGCCAAGAAAAAAGAGTTTTAGTCTTAATGCAAGGATGCAAAAGAAAGAAAAACATCTAAGGGAGACTATCTAGTTATATCCCTAATGTTATCATACAATGATTGATTATAAGGTTGGGTTTTGAAGGGAAATCTCTAACCTATGTTAGCATGCATGGATACCTATCCTAATGTCTATCTAGAAAGCTACTCTAATCGAGCAATCCTAAGGGAGAATGGTATAACAAACAAATAAGCAAACAAGTGCTTTGGCAAAAGCACACAAACATGAGTAACACATACTCGCTCAAAGGGATGGGGGAAACAAGAGAAATTCATTAGCTAAGGAGAGCGGATCACCCGAAGAAAACAAGCGGGAGAGAGATGAAATAAAAAAGAAAAGAAATGATTTAGCTAAGGGGAGCGGGTCACCCGAAGCAAACAAGCAAGTAGCAAGGTATCAACAATGGCCATTGCGAACTCCTGACAAAGTGTGAGAGTTTGATTGCAAAACCCTTTTCCACATGACCAACTCGATACACAAGATTTGTAGAAATCCAAAGCACCGACGTACAACGTGAGCTAAGGATGACACAAACTAGAATTTGCGGGGGTCGATTGCGAACCCTCTCCTCTCGCCTTCTTTTGAGGACTTATCACCTGTGATATATGCGGGCACAGATGTAAACACACGTGCAGAATACCTACTTCAAAGGTAGGATTTTAAACAAACACATATAACATACAAAAAGCGGTGCCTGGTACAAGACTTTAAACTGCGACTTTGAGCGCACACTCTTTATTTCCTACTTCTCAAGATATCTAGAAAGCAGTAAACTGCTAAAATGAGATAAACAAGAGAAAATACCAAACAAAAATCAAATGCTCAGAATAAGTGTCGAAGCATCATCGATATGAAAATAAATCACAATCGAAATCTCAAGCATATCCGCTTATAACACAATAAACCTGCATAAGACTCAAATCTTAACAAGCAAAGGTGAATTAAAAATCTCAAGTAATTGGATAATCAGGAATTAATTCCTAAAATCAAATAAAAAATTAAAAAAAAATCTAACAAATTTTATTGATTTTATTATTTTTATCATATGAAAAAAAGTTCAAACAAATCTTTACAATTCATGAAATTATTTAAAAGAAATTACTAAAAAAATAAACTCAGGGGGTGCAAGCCAATAATCCAGGGGTGTAGAAGCAATCTGGGCGCTAGGGCCAACACCAACTCTCCAGGAACATGCTTTTTTGTTCAAGCTATCTCAAGTGTGCCAAAAACCAACTATTATGGGCTTTGGGGGGTGCAGGCCAGAATCCGAGAGTGGATCATTAATCCAAGCGCTAGACCCATTGTAGGAAAATCCAATGAGCTATTTTTTTCTGGTTCTTCAGCCTATTAAAAAAAACAAAAAAAAAACAGGCCCTAAGCTAGCACGACCCAAACCAATATTTCATCATCCAAATATTTTTATTAATTAATTCCTAGTTTACTAAAAATAAAATGAAAACAAAAAAAAAAGAAAATAAGAAAGGAATTAGGGTTGGAATTATTGTGACGCATCAACTTCTCATGAGAACAAAGTTCTCTTCGTCTTCTCGTACTTACAACCGCGACGACCATACTCATCCTCTTCGTCTTCTACTTCTTCTTCTACTTCTTCTTCTTCAGATCTTGCTTTTGCGATTTCTGCATTGTTGTTGCTGAGCCTTGAGGTTACGTTGAAGATTGATATATGATTTTTTGATGCAGATTCGGCGTTGTCGCATAAATTATACGAAGTTGTTGCAGAAGTTGATATTGAACCGCGTGTGCAGTAGTGGTTTTAGGATGAGGTTGTGAATTGGTGCGATGAAGATGAGTGAGGATGATGAAGAATAGAGCAATGGAAGATCTGGTTATGGAGATATAGATTTGAGGATGATGAAGATTGCAGAGATGCTGATTGATGATACGGCGATAAAGTTTGTTGCAAAAACTTGAAGGTGCAAGGTTTGTAGAACAATGAAGTTTGTGGAGAAGGAGTAGAGAGAAGAGAGAGTTTTTGAGTTTTTTTGTGTGATTCCTCTGATTGTTGAAGAATGAATTGAAAAAGGTTGATGATTCAAGAATTCTTGAAGATTGAAGATGATGAAGAATCTATACGAATTGCAGAGAGAGTCGAAAGGTAAGTATTTTTTTATTTCTCTATCTTTTTCGTGAAAATGAATCCTCCTCTTTCTTCTCCGAACTTATGTTATATATCCCTGTTGAAAGTTTGTTAGCTCACACTGTTAAAGGGGTTAGAAGTTAGTTATAGAGTTTGAAATTCTATTTTGATTCAGTTAGAGGTTAGTTTGGATTCTGTTATGGCAGTTAGTGAGTTCCTGAATTGGTTAGACTGAGAATTGAAATACTCAGGGGTTTAGTAATTAGAAAAATCTGTTGAACAGGTTTATTTTGGATAACTATTTTTTTATTTATGTCAGATCTATAAACTGGTTTAATGGGTTAAACTAGTAGGTTGTTGGTTCCTACTAGTTTTGGTTAACTATTTTTGGTAATTTATGATAATCAAATGCTGCAACATGGTGTTTCTCTTTTCATTTTTTTTGAGTTATTGTTATATTTATTTTTAGTTGTGCAGGTTTTTCAATTGCAAGTGGTGGATTACGACATGGCTATATAAGGCACGAGTTATGTTGAATTGGAGCTGGGCGGCAATGTCGCTTTTGATTGTCAAGGCATCCGTTTTGATCATATTTTCAAAATGAAGCAAGGTCCTAGGCAAGGCTTGAAGAGTTCATGAAATTTGATGTTTTTAGCAAAAATTTTGGCATTTGAACATACAACAACAAAAAGTGGCTATAACATGATATTGATGGAAGTTTTGAAGAGTAGATCAGGATTTGGAAATTTGAATGCTAGGAAAAATTCTTTAGGGATTTCTATGTACGAAATTTTTATACTCACTTGAATATGGTGAAATTTTGTTTGAGTTTTATGTAAGTTGGTGGGACTTTAATATTTGAAAGAAGTTTGAAATGAATGTTATTGAATTTGAATAGAGTAGTGGTGCATGATGTAAGTCTAGTAATCTTGTGACTTGTTTCTTCATGAAATCCAAATGAACATTCCAATCTTCTCGAATTAAAAACATAAACAAGTAGACATTAGGTGGACCTTGGTCAACACACTAATCCAAATGATGAGTGCCAAGCCTAAAAATATGCATCTTCATGGATGAACCTCAAAAGAAATATCGTCTCGAAAGGGAAACCTCGAATGACTTATAGTGCAAGAAACAAGTAATAAGGATGAGAACCAAACAATTCCTTGATCAAAATAAAAATAAAAATTCATCTCTCAAGATATGGTTTGCACTTATAATTCTCAAATGACCTTATCCTTAAATCTCTAGCAACAAATGTCTTTCAAATTGTTTTGATCCAAGAAAAATCCAAAGTTTTAGCAATTCAATCCACAAAACACTTGACTTGTAAACCAATGACCTCAACACAAAACTAAGGCCCTTGAGGAACTTCCTTGATAAGTCTTGGAGCACATAAGAATACTCTTGGCATGAAAACCCTATCTCAAAGGAAGAAGAGATGAAACCCTAGAAACCTTGCCTTGAAGCTCTTGAAGAAAGAGTGACTCGAGGCATTGAAAAGAAACCAAACCCTAATTAAAAATAATCTCAATTGTAAACCTTAGTACCAATAAACTAACTATAAGTCTCTGAGCCTCAGTTGAAGAACTAAAGCCACTTATCAAACACAATGAATAGAAACCCTGATTCTCTTGAGAAATACAGAGAAATAAACTTTGATTAAGACCTTGGTGAATTTTGAAGAAGAATATCCTTGTTAGCTTGATGAAAAAGGAGTCCATAATAACCATGCTTCAAAACCCTAATTCCACACTTTAGCGGTAGAAATGTTTAAGAATAAGCCAATGGATTGACTAGACTTATAAAAATCAAAATCAAAATCGCCACCGTGCTTTATTGTTTCCAAATGAATGGGAAAAGAGCGAATTACCCAAAAAGAGAGGGGAAGATTCAAGGTAAGGGGGTTGGTTATGCAAAGGGAAGGTATTAGAACCCTAAACATCTACGGTACTCCGCAGGAACCTCTTTGAAAAATCTGTATATTTTGGCTATAAATTTTTTTTGTATAAAATAGATGGTGGAGGTGAGAAAAGAAATATATTTTTTATGATTTTTGCACACGCCGCGGTTGCGAACCTTTAGTGCCTACTGTTGTACCCCAAAATTTTCCCTCCCATTTCTCATTGATTTCTCATCACAAAGCCCTTGGAGCTCAAGATCCAGTTAGGGTTTCATCTGCTCAAGACTTCTCCTTGCACTGTTGATCCAAATTAGGGTTTGTGTTTGCACAAAGATGTTTTGACCAAAATTGCCTAAGATGACTTTAATGCTTCATATTGGACTCCCAAGTTTATCCACACCAAGTTTCAAGTCTTGATTCCAAGTTTTGCCCAATCAATTGGACAGTTGACCTGGAAATCAGCTGTATTGGGGAAAAAAGTCAACTGTGGCCAATTGACAGTCAAATCTCATGAAAATTGACCCACATCAACATTATGAACTCACATGGACCATTTGATCAAGTTTGGATCATAATTCCACAAGAAATTTGATCAGATCATCAAAAGGGCAAAATGGTCATTTTTAGGGTTTTGACTGCACAAAGGCAATTTTTGACTGTTTGACCTATCCAATGGCAAACCAAGCTCACATATGGACTCAAGGACCCCATGGAATGGTCTTGACATGCTCAATAAGTTCAAAAGATCCCAAATGCACAAGATTGACAGTTGAATTTCCCAGTCAATTGATCAATTTTGACTGTATACTGAAAAGTCAAACTTTGACTTTTTGGTCAAAATCAAGTGTCAAGATTCATTTTTCATCAAAACATGCCAAATCATGAAACTTGTTCATCAAGAAATCAAGAAATGCAAATTAGGGTTTGAAATGAAGATTTTTCATAACTTAGAATTTTTCTAAGTTATGAAAAACCCTAATTTTTCCTAACTTTGCCCCACTTTCTCACCAAGATTCATTTGGATTCAAGCAAAAGTTAAAACATGAAAGTTGTAGACTATTGCATAATCTACAACTTTGATTCACAAAGTTTTCCCAAAGGAATCTTGTAGCTCAAGTTACAATTTTTGGAACAAGGGTACCAAACCATTCTTAACTTAGAGAAAATTTGACCTATTTTAGGCAAGGTTTTTACCTAACTTCAAGACCATTTTCCACATGCTTCCACTTGGAATTTCAATTTGCATTTCAAAGATGGATTGTAGTACACATTCCAAGCTTTCCAAAATGTCCAAGAACTCATCAAACAACCTCATGGTTAGGGAGAATCGAATTTTGCAATATGGGAAAAACTCACTTTTGTTATGGCCAATTTCCATGTTCATACACTTAGGCAATTTTCAAATCAGCATGCATCTCTTGATTACAGGCCCTAAATCTCTTTTACACTCATAAATTTAATGCAAACTCATTGTGTCAAGACCATGTTCTATGTGTTCAAGCATTGCATAAAGGTTTAATCCTTATTTAGAAAAAGCAATATATCAATTTTGATAAAGTTGCACTTTATGTCAAATTTGCAATCCAAATGGTACAGATCAAATCTCTTTGGCACAAGTTTATGGACTAATTGCACTGATCAAGGCCAAGGTTTGCAGCACATTAGGGGGGCCTCTATCAGCCTAGAAACTCAAGTGGCCATCTCTTGCTTAAGTGTGAAGAAATGTGACATAACTGAACACAACTCTCATCTCAGCAAACAAAACTTTAAGCAAACTTTGTCCTCACATTTCACACTTCCTAACTGACCTCAAACACGACCAAACAACCCTTCATCCATCCAGTTACAGAAAATCACAGCTTTGTGGCAAAACAGGGCACATTCTGCAACTTGAATCCCACAACTCATTTCCATCGTGCATCTTGGTCAAAACCAGTTCATATACTTTCCTTACCATCAATCCAAACTATCCAAAGCATTAGAAGTGGACTGTAACTCCTCTAACCAGTTTGGCCATTTTCATTTCTTCCTCTTGCAGGTGGACTTCTGCAGCTTGGTATAGAAGGTTTCAAAGCATACCAAGTATTGGAATAGCATCCTCACACTCCAAGGAGGCTGTACAGATCATCATCTTGCCCTGAAAACTCCTCCATTGCCAGACACGATTCCAACTGAGCAGGTATATTGATGAACTTCTAACTCTTAATGTAGGCATTGTTAGCTCTAGGTTTGTGAATAAAAAGTGTTCTACTCATGCCCCTGAAACTGTACATACCTTTACTTTTCATTTATTTTACATATGCTGTGAGAATTTAAGGTCTGAATATTGATAAAAAATTAGGTTAAGATTTGGGAATGGAGAAATTCTCTCTCATTTTTGAGAGTTAGATCAAGTTTTTGGTATGTATGGATTCGTTGTTTGATGCTGAACATTTTTGATGTTGTGAGTTTTCATTAAAAAGCCAGGAATCAGGATGTTTGAATCATGTTGCAAAACGCGCGTTTTTGACAAAGGTTCTGGCCAGAGATTGAAGAAGGTCCACGTGGGTTGGGCTTGTTTTGTTATTTCTTTTCACACCATGTTTTTGCTTCTACACCCCCTAGGCCCATTTTGCTTATTTGCATGATTTTTTGACTTTTCTTTTTTTATTCTGACTTATTTATTTTTGCTAATAATATTAAAAACATAAAAAATATTTTTCACACCATTTTTATATTTTTTAGGCATTTATTTGTTTATATTGATATTTGTATGTAAATAAGTACATAATATTATTATTTAGAATAAATAGAAAAAATAATGTAAACACATTCATTTTTTGATTTTTGTTTTTCTTTTATCTTCTGAAAATATTTTATATAAAATATACTTTTTTTTATAAATATTAAATATTATTATTCTTGTATATATAATATATATTTAGTAAATAATAAAGATATATATATATATATATATATATATATATATATATATATATATATATATATATATATATATATATATATATATATATATATATATATATATATATATATATATATATATATATATATATATATATATATATATATATATATATATATATATATATATATATATATATATATATATATATATATATATATATATATATATATATATATATATTAGTATATTTAGGTTAAAATACAAAAATACATACATTTTTCTTTGATTAATATTTGACCTCAAAAAATACTTTTTTATAAATATACTTCCTTTTTATTTTATTTTTGTATATAATAAATAAATATTTGTACATATTAAATAATTAATATATTTACTTAATAAAATTAGGGTTTTATCCTAAACATAAAAAGCTCCAAAAAATAATACTTTTTATTTTGATTATTTGACATATAAAAATACCTTTTTTTTCATACACATAAAAACACTTTTTGCATCTTGTATATTTATCTTATTTCTATTTAATTTGTGCAATTAAATATCTTGTAAATAATTCCAAATTGATGTAATAGCTAGGTTTAAATTCCTTGTCAAATACCCCCCATTTGAACATTTGTACCCCCTTCCCATATTGTGTTGTAATAGCTTAGGAACTTTACTTTTCGCACTTTAACGCTTTCTAAATATACCATGTTAGAATTAGGGTTTGTATGCGAATAAAAACAACAAAAATAGTTTGACCTAATTTCAAGATAATCAAGCATGAAAATGGACAACACTAATCACACTCACACCCCTAGGGTATTCCACTTGTTGCCTTCAATAATGGGCCATATTGCATGTTAGGTCTCTTTGGGCAAAACAAAAACAATCAATTGATCATAGTCCCTCGATGACGCTTTCGAAAAGTTGCCTAAAAATGATCAAGTCCCTTAAAGGAAAATTTCCCAAAGATACTTGGCACCATTGCAATTATGGTCTAAACGATGACCCGCGCCCGTCCCTTTCACCTCCTAACACAAGATTGTCCACCAAATGCAATGGTGGAACAAAATTGTTAAAAGGGTTAAAACATAGCAAAAATCTTTGAGAACTTTAGGGTAGATAACTCTTAAGTACTTGTCAACTTGCAAAACAAAAACACTTGCCTATTTTTCAAACCACACTTCACAAACACTTTCAAAACAAACTTTCAAAAACCTTGAAACATCTTTTCAAAAAGACAAACACCTTTTGTAAAACATTCGAGTAAAGAATTGTTACAAGGGTAGCCTAGACAAAGCATCTTTTTCAAAACATTTTCTAAACCACACACAAAGCACCATTTTCAAACAATTGAAAACCAAGGCAAGTTGATCTAAGCAAGTACCTAAGAGCCCATGGATAACCATGGATAGAAAGGGTGCTAATACCTTCCCTTTCTATAATCTACTCCCCGAACCCACGAAATATCTCAAAGGTTTTTGCTGTGCTTTTTAAACCTTTCCTTAGGATAAAATAAAAAGTCGGTGGCGACTCTTGCTCAACCGAAACATTTGCGAAAATAAACGCAAAACACATAGTCAGTTCTCCCACCGTATCACAGAACTGGCGACTCTGCTGGGGACAATTTTAAAAGTGGAGTAACCTTAGGGCTTAGATCACCCTCTTGCATGACTAATTGTTTGATTTGATTACTTTATATTTTGGCTCTCTTGTTTGGGTTTGCAATCCTACACCCGGATTTTGGGAAACATTCATAGATAGCAATACGTTGTGGAAACTGTGCGGGGTATACCGACACGGTCGAAGCAATAGCTATATTAGTGCGACATATTTGTGAGTACCGGTAACCCTTGAGTTCAATCAAGGAGAGTACGGGGCCGCTGAGTGATGTCACTAAGCACTAATGACCTAGAACCTTACTTGACCATCTTGGCCTTACATTAGGGGTAGTGAGATGACCGGCTTTGGTGCAGTCCAAAGTTGGTAGATACTCGATACTACACTCATTGAGGGTTGTTTTCTTGGAATATTTTGGTCGCTAGTTAAGTGTCTAAACCAAAAAAATGAACAATGAAAACAATCCAGTGATATTGAGCTCCTTAGAACCCGGTTACTATTTATAGGACAAGTTTTTAAGCCAACTACACTCAAGAGGGTACTTACCTATGAAACCCCATGCAAGCCTGAAACTAGGGTTTGGTGTGATTTGCTTGTACATATATTTTGTGCATACATCATAAACATCATAAAGCATCATATGCATTCACTAACCATTTCAAGGGTTTAGATCTTCATCGTTGTTCTTGTTTTATAGGTCATGGAAATTCCTCGCAGAAAAACCATCCAAGTCAACCTTGTGAGAATCTCTCCTCAACTCAAGGAGCTCACCTCAAGAATTTTGGAAAGCTCATCCTTCAGTGAAAGACATGGTAGACTGCTCAGTTTAGTCAACACCAACATTGAAGAAGACATGATGAAAGTGCTATTCCAGTTCTTTGACCCTCTTCACCACTGTTTCACTTTCCCCGATTACCAGTTGGTGCCCACTTTGGAGGAGTTTTCTCAACTCATGAGAATTCCTATCCTTAATCAACTACCCTTCAACGGTACGGAAAAGGAACCAAAGCCGAAAGATGTTGCTCGAGCATTACATCTACAACCATCCGACATCAAGGGGCATTGGGAAACCAGAAGCGGCGTCAAAGGATTCTTAGCAAAATTCTTGTTTGAGAAGGCACAAGAATGTTGGAATTCATTGGACCTTCAAGCCTTTGAAGAAATTGTGGCACTCCTTATCTATGGGTTGGTCTTGTTCCCAAATTCTGACCAATTGATAGATGTCAACACCGTCAAAATCTTCTTGTCCAGAAATCCAATACCAACATTGCTTGGGGACATCCTTCACTCATTTTACACACGAACAATGAGACAGAGGGGTGTTCTCATGTTCTGTACTCCTCTCCTTGCAAGGTGGTTTATTTCGCACCTTCCACAATCTGTCTTGAAGAATGACCAAGGCTCAAGGTGGTCCCAACGGTTGATGACTCTTACTCACTCTGATGTACATTGGTGTTCTCTGTCCAGAGAAAATGTCATCATCGTCGATCGTTGTGGAGAGTTTCCTAATGTTCCTTTACTTGGAATCAGAGGGGGTATCACCTACAACCCTTGCCTGGCTTTGAGGAAATTTGGATATGCACGGAGGGATGGCCCTCATGATATGTTGATTCCTGACCTAGTTTTTGACTTCGACAACGATGCGCAAAGACTTCGCCAAAGATTCATCAGAGCTTGGGGGAGGCCCAACAAGGTTGATAGCAAGACTCTGGGACACAAGAACTCCATCCCTCTTGAGCCTTATCTCAAGTGGGTACGAGCCCGATCCCAAAGTCTAATGATGCCTTATCCTCATGTACTCCCTGTGATTAAAGAGCCCGTCAAGGAAGGAGAGGTTCCCTACACCATCCTACATCCTGACATGCCTACATCGTGGGAGGAAATGCAGAAAAGCTGGATTCAGCTCAAGGAGGAACATAACACTTTTGAAGCTAGCTTCTACGCCAGTGAGAAGAAGGTTCTAGAGCTTACCCGCCGACTCCATGAGCAAGATGCCCTTAACACCTTCATTGTGCCAAAGAGGATGCGCAACGTCTTTTTGCCTTGAGAAGTTGTTTTTGTAATATTTGGCCCATGGGGCATTTATGTACTAACAAATTTCTTCTTATTAATATGACGTACGTTCCTTTTTGTCTACAATAATTTTGAATGTTCTAAATCCTTGAATGCATTGCATACATAATCATATCATTCATCATGTGCATAAGCAGGTCTCACTCCAGGTTTCCTTATCTGTCTGCTGTTTATTTCAGTAGGATGGATCTCGAGCAAACAGTCAAAGACCTACAAACTCAAAATGCACAGTTCCAGCAACTCCTGATGACCTTGGTTAAGGGTCAGGAGGATCTCAAGACCTTGTTGGGGAATAAAGACCCAGTGAAAAAGAAGAAAAAAAGACTCGGGGTGGCTACTCTAGGGAGAAGATTTGACGGAGAGGCCAGGAGAGTGCTTGAATTTCCTCCTACTTCTGATGAAGGAACCAGTAAAGGAGGTGGGGCTGCGGTACCTTCTGAGTCCGATGTGGAAGAAGAGGAGGTCGAAGAGGATGAAGACTACTCTGATCAACAATACCCTCCGGCTGATGATAAATACAAGGGTTTAGAAGACAGGTTGGCCGCCATGGAGCTACAAAGGGTATCGGGTTTGGATTTTGAAGACTTGGGTTTGGTTGCCGAGATTGTGATTCCCCCAAAGTTCAAAGTGCCAGTTTTTGTGAGGTATGACGGGCTGTCCTGTCCAAAAATGCATCTCAGGTCCTACGTAAGAAAGATTCAACCTTATACGGCAGATAAAAACCTTTGGATCCATTTCTTTCAAGACAGTCTTTCTGGGGCCCAATTGAAGTGGTTTTATCAGCTAGAGGGAACCAGCGTCCGAAACTGGGAAGACTTGGCCACCGCCTTCTACAAACAATATCAGTATAATTCTGACCTTGATCCTACTCGTACCCAACTTCAGGGTATGTCACTGGGAACAGGTGAAGGATTCAAAGAGTATGCACAAAAATGGAGGGATTTGGCTGGCAGGGTGCAGCCTCCTTTAACCGACCGTGAACTTGTTGATATGTTTCTAGGGACCCTATCTGGGCCATTTTTCAATCATCTGATCGGTAACTCTTCCGCGGGGTTTACCGATTTGATCTTAACAGGCGAAAGAATAGAAGCTGGCATCAAGTCAGGAAAGATTCAGAAGGGTGTCGCTGCAAGTGTTGAGAAGAAACCTTTCAAGAAGGAAACGGCTGTTGTATACTCCCAAAGAAGAGCAGGGAAGACCGAGCGTCGGCCAACTGTGGGGGCCGTAATGATTCAAAATCCGTCAAGTGAGCAGCCTCGCTATAACCAGTCCAGACCAAATCAGCAACGGGTGGAACGGCCACAACGGCAGTTCACCCGCATTAATATGACTCCAGCGCAAGTGCTTCCCCATCTGTTAAAGTTGAATCTCGCCACTATCAAAGAGGCACCAAAGAATGTGAATACGTCCTCTCCGCATTATCATCCTAATGCTAAATGCGCCTACCATTCTGACAGTGTCGGGCACGACACCAACGATTATTGGGCACTCAAGCATAAAATCCAAGACCTAATAGAGGCGAAGGAGGTGGAGTTCGATGCTCCGGAGAAGCCTAATGTGATATCTGCTCCCATGCCGAAGCACGGCCGAAATGTCAATGCCATTGAAGAAGATTTGTATGTTGCTGATGTCAATGATCTGATAACTCCATTGTTAACCATCAAGTTGAATCTGTTAAAGGCCGGGATTTTCCCGGGATGTAAGGAAGACTGCTATTGCTGTTACTCTCTGTCGTTTGATTGTCCGTTACTGAAGAAAGGCATCCAAGGCCTAATGGACAGTCGACAAATTTTGTTTGAAAAAGTTTCTGCTGTTCCAACCCATACTGAAGATGTCTCAATCATAACCATTCACGCCAATCTTTCCAAGGCCGTCAGAAAGCCTGTTAAGATTACACCAGCTACGAAATCTGTTCCTTTGAAGATAACAATGCCAGGGCCTGTCCCCTATGTTTCTGAGAAGTCAATACCATGGAACTATGGCGGTGACGTCTACTACCATGGTATTAAACAAATCGAGATAACTGAAGAAAGTTCGGATGATGAAGAAGCCAGCATTGGAAACATTGCAGGCACGAGCAAAATCACCCGGAGCGGGAGAATATTTTCTCCAGATATTGCCCCTCCAAGAGCAATCTTTGGACCCTCATCTGCTGACAAGGTTATCCCTGCACCAATAAAACTCTCCGCTAGAACCCCATTGATTGAAGATGTTGTTGTTCCTAGTACTGTCCCTCCTACCGCTGCTAATAAAGGTAAGGGAATCCAAGATGAGCTCGTCAGGACGAGGGCTCAACCCTTGGTCATCCCGGAAACCTCCAAGAAGGAAATGGATGAGATCTTGAAGATAATCAAAAGGAGTGATTACGATGTGGTAGAACAACTGGGGCAAACCCCCTCAAAGATCTCCATGCTGGCACTACTACTTTGCTCGGAAGCGCACGCTAAGGCTCTGATAAAATTCCTGAAGGCAGCCCATGTGCCCTAGGAAACCTCTGCAGATCAATTCCAAAATTGCGTGGCTAGCCTTACTGTGGACAATGGATTAGGTTTCTCTGATTCCGACCTAACTCCTAAAGGTAGAAACCACAATGATGCTTTGCACATTTCAGTCGAGTGCCGAGGAACTACTCTCGCACATGTCTTGGTCGACACTGGTTCGTCGCTGAATGTACTGCCTAAGAAAGCTTTGGACCGACTAGATTGTGAAGGGTTAGAGTTGAAGCCGAGTGATATTGTTGTCAAAGCTTTCGATGGTTCGAAGAGGATGGTCCATGGGGAGGTTGAAATTCCCATCAAGATAGGCACTGAGGTGTTTAAATCTACTTTCTATGTGATGGACATTCGTCCGTCATACTCTTGCTTGTTGGGTAGGCCTTGGATACACCATGCTGGAGCAGTCACCTCCTCCTTACATCAGATGTTGAAGTATCCTGTCAAGGGAAAGATCATTACTGTCCATGGTGAAGAGGAGTACATGATCAGCCACTTGAACTCATTCCGGTATGTGGAGGTAGAAGGGGAGTTCATTGAGACGCCTTTCCAGCATTTCGAAGAAGTCCTTCCTGAAATAACAGTAGCAAAGTTGGCAGCTGAAGTACCAAGGCAAATGGCCAGGATGGCATCTCTGGAAGACGCAAGGGCCGCAATAAAGGAGGGGAAGAATTCAGCATGGGGGCAGTTGCCTGATATTCCACATAAGACAGACAAATTTGGATTAGGGTTCACTACCGCGGGCCAGAAAGCTATGCGCCATTCGAAGATTGAAAGAGCGCCAGTCAAAATTTCTCCCTACGGAATCAACGCTTTGGAGGATGAAGACAAAGAGAGCAACATCGAAGGTTGGATTTACCCAACTGTCAAAGGAGGATTATGCAACTGGGAGGCAAAAGACTTTGTCCCCATCACTTCTATTCATCAGTAATTTATCTGTCAAACATTTCCTATTTGGTCTGTAATATTTGTTTCTGAACAATCCGTACACTACCTTTTCACCCCATGCCTTGCCCGGGGCATGTAGGTCCATTTGTAAGGGTTTTGATTACTTTCATATCCATATGCCATGTTTAATGATTCATTGGACGTTTTTCATTTGATAAACTGCTTGTGTTCATTTTCTTTCCTTTTGCATTTTTTGTTTAAGGATGGCTATCCCTTACACACACCCACACTCACAAATGCAGGTACCCATCCACTCCGGATTCCATGGGTGACTATTCTGCTATATCCTTCAATAACTCTGAAGATCTGGTCAATCAAGCCGAGTATGAAGATGATGAAGGTTGTGAAGTACCAGGGGAACTAGCCAGACTTCTACAGCAAGAGGAAAGGGCCATCTTACCGCACGAAGAGTCATTGGAAACTGTCAACTTAGGGACCGAGGAAGACCGGAAGGAGGTGCAAGTGGGTGCCAATCTGGAACCAAGTGTC
The DNA here is from genome assembly GCA_948472305.1 of Vicia faba. NCBI lineage: Eukaryota > Viridiplantae > Streptophyta > Magnoliopsida > Fabales > Fabaceae > Vicia > Vicia faba. The sequence goes on along the minus strand of OX451738.1, from coordinate 1,442,379,056 downwards.
AAGGAACGCCTGATACAGTTGTTGAATGAGTATTTTGAAATCTTCGCTTGGTCTTATGAAGACATGCCGGGTTTAGACACAGACATCGTGGTTCACCGTCTCCCCACAAGAGAGGATTGTCCACCGATCAAGCAAAAAGTCCGCCGAATGAGGCCTGACATGTCTGAAAAGATCAAAGCAGAAGTGATGAAGCAATTCGACGCTGGCTTTCTGGCTATTACGTCCTATCCTCAATGGGTCGCTAACATCGTGCCAGTACCTAAGAAAGATGGCAAAGTCAGGATGTGTGTGGACTACCGGGATTTGAATAGGGCCAACCCCAAAGATGATTTTCCGCTTCCACACATTGACATTTTGATCGATAATACAGCTCAGCACAAAGTGTTTTCCTTCATGGATGGATTCTCGGGTTACAATCAAATCAAAATGGCCCCCGAGGATATGGAGAACACAACTTTTGTCACGCAATGGGGCACTTTCTGTTACAAGGAGATGCCGTTCGGACCGAAGAACGCTGGGGCAACTTATCAACGCGCCATGGTAGCTTTGTTTCATGATATGATACATCATGAGATTGAAGTTTACGTAGACGATATGATAGCTCGGTCACAAACAGAGGAGGAGCACCTTGAACATCTAGGAAAGCTGTTTGCCAGGTTGAAAGAATACAAACTCAGGCTGAATCCAAGTAAGTGCACTTTTGGAGTTAGGTCTGGTAAACTTCTAGGATTCATTGTAAGCAACAAAGGCATTGAAGTCGATCCAGCAAAAGTGAAAGCAATACAAGAGATGCCTGCTCCCCGTACTGAAAAGGAGGTTAGAGGGTTCTTGGGGCGCTTGAACTATATTGCCAGATTCATCTCTCATCTGACTTCTACCTGTGAGCCAATTTTCAAACTCTTGAAGAAAGATCAGGTAGTCGAATGCAACGATGATTGCCAAGATGCTTTTGATAAAATCAAGGAGTATTTGCTAGAACCTCCTATTCTGATGCCACCCGTCGAAGGAAGACCATTGATCATGTATCTGACCGTCTTGGATAACTCAATGGGGTGCGTTTTGGGCCAGCATGACGAGTCTGGTCGAAAAGAGCATGTTATTTATTACCTTAGCAAAAAGTTTACCGACTGTGAGACTCGCTACTCACTGCTCGAGAAAACTTGCTACGCTTTGGTATGGGCTGCTCGCCGACTAAGACAGTATATGTTGACTCATACTACCCTGTTGATTTCCAAAATGGATCCTATCAAGTATATCTTCGAAAAGCCCGCTTTATCTGGAAGAATAGCCAGATGGCAAATGATCCTAACTGAGTATGACATCCAGTACACCACTCAAAAAGCTATAAAATGGAGTGTACTAGCTGACCATCTGGCTCATCAAGCTATCGAAGATTATCAACCCATGAGATTTGACTTCCCAGACGAGGACATCATGAATTTGGACAACATTGAAGGTAACGGACCGTATGACGGACCCGAAAAGGGATCCCAATGGACCCTGTACTTTGATGGTGCTTCAAATGCACTTGGAAACGGTATCGGCGCAGTACTCATTTCCCCGGAAGGTTGTCACACACCTTTCACGGCCCGACTTTGCTTCAGCTGCACAAACAACATGGCTGAGTATGAAGCTTGCATCTTTGGTCTCAAGGCTGCTATAGACTTGGGGATCAAATCTTTGATCGTATTTGGGGACTCGGCTTTGGTTATCAGTCAAATCAAAGGAGAGTGGGATACCAAGCATCCTAATCTTATCCCATACAAAGAACATGTCTTGACATTGTTGCCTCATTTCGAGCAAATTACCTTCGAGCATTTCCCGCGAGAAGAGAATCAGCTAGCGGATGCTCTATCTACAATGTCCTCCATGTTTAAACTCAACTGGGATAACGAGGCTCCCCAAATCACCATCAAGCGAATGGATGAACCCGCACACTGTCACGAGATTAATACCGAAGAAGTAGTGGAACAACCCTGGTTCCATGAAATCAAAAGGTATCTCCAGACTAGAGATTATCCCGAAGGAGCTTCCGTAAATGACAAGAAGTTCTTAAGGAAATTTGCTGCCAAATTCTTCCTGAGCAACAACATCCTTTACAAACGAAGCCATGATTGTGTATTACTCCGATGCGTAGACAAAGCTGAAGCAGAGTTGATCATGACTGAGATACACAGCGGCACATTTGGCACTCACTTGAGCGGGCATACAATGGCTAAGAAGATCCTAAGGGAAGGCTATTACTGGTCTACCATGGAAGCTGACTGCCATCAACATTCCCGTACTTGCCACAAATGTAAAGTCTACGCTGACAAGGTTCATGTCCCTCTGGTCCCTCTCAACATTCTGACTGCAACTTGGCCATTTGCAATGTGGGGCATTGACATGATTGGAGAGATCAAGCCCACGGCTTCCAACGGACATCGTTTCATCCTAGTTGCCATTGACTATTTCACCAAATGGGTCGAAGCAGCTTCCTTCGCCTCTGTTACTAAAAATGTGGTTGCCCGCTTCATCAAGCAAAATCTCATATGTCGGTATGGTGTTCCAGACAGAATCATCACAGACAACGGTACAAATCTGAATAACACGATGATCACCGCATTGTGCGAACATTTAAAGATTTATCATCACAATTCATCTCCCTATCGGCCGAAGATGAACGGTGTTGTTGAAGCTGCGAACAAAAACATTAAGAAGATCATTCAGAAAATGACAGTCACTTACAAAGACTGGCATGAGATGTTACCGTTTGCTCTACATGGATACCGTACGACGGCACGTACTTCAACTGGGGAAACCCCATTTTCTTTGGTATATGGCATGGAAGCTGTCCTGCCTATGGAAGTTCAGATTCCTTCTCTAAGGATTATGAAGGATGTAGGTTTGAATGAAGATGATTGGATGCAGACCCGACTTGATCAACTCAATTTGATCGACGAGAAGCGACTCGCTGTTATATGCCATGGTCAGACGTATCAAAAACGGATGATCAAGGCCTTCAATAAGAAAGTCAGACGTCAAGTGTATCAAGTCGGAGATCTCGTAATCAAGCGGATTATCTTGCCGCAAAGTGATCCCAGGGGCAAATGGACTCCTACATATGAAGGACCATTTGTGATCAAGAGCATATTTTCTGGTGGTGCAATGATTCTGACCACCATGGACGGCGACGATTTACCGCACCCTGCGAACGCAGACATAGTCAAAAGATACTACGCATAAAATAACCCGACAAGTCGAAAACCCGAAAGGGCGGCTTGGGCAAAAATGGGCATCCCGGTGAACCGAAAACCCGAAAGGGCGGTTCAGGCAAAAATTAGGGATAAAAACAAAAAAAATATGTACACCCGGCAAGTTGAAAACCCGAAAGGGCGATTCAGGCAAAAGTTAGGGAATTAAAGCGTATGACTATGTCTCGTCGGATCACTTCAAAGACAATCTCTTCATCAACCTGTTCCAGATTTCTGATCAATCCAGTCATCGGCAAACGAAGCATTGAATGGACATATATTCAGAGTTATGAATGCTATAGCAGAATGGAATCCCATGGAATTATTTCACATAGCCATCTTTATTGTGTATAAATCTTTCAATATTTACGACGAAATCCTCTTACTAGGATGATTGTCTCCTTTGTACAAATACACTCATAGAAAGTCAATACAAATACTTTTCCCAGAAATTTGTGTCAGTTCCTTTTTCTTCTTTCTCTTGCACTAATTGTTTTATTTTGAGAAACGTCCAATGTTTTGTTAAATAGGCATATGCATTTGAACATAATCATTTCCTTATGAATCAAGAAAGAGGATTACTGATAGATTGAAGGTACAGTTGGATATCTTGATACCCTTTCAAAGGAAACCCCCAGGAGATTTGGAATCCATATCCCCAGCAAGTCTTGAAGCTTATCCTCAGTAGATTCTGGAAGCTTATCCCCTGCAGAATACGGACATCTCTCCCGAGCTTTATTCAAAGTTATTCCCCACAAGGGCTTATAACTGGGTTATCCTCAGCTTATTGCCACGGAAGATCGCACTCGGAAAATTTCTTCCTATCCCCAGCGGAGTTCATCAGAGTTCCCCAACATAACTTATCAATACAATCCCCAGAGGAGTTTATCTTTGTTATCCCCAGCCAGAGAATCCTCCAGAACTCAATTCCCCTCAGAGTTTAAGTTTCAGTATCCCCAGCAGAGCTAAAACTTCAGACTATCAATCCCCAGCGGAACCAGACTAGTGAACCTTCTCCCCACAGAAATGCTTCTCACTAGACTAAAGATTCTCAGTCTTACCTCACCAGCTTAAGTCTACCAGGTTTTAAAATCCTCAGTAGACATCATCAGAAATTCTCTTACCCTGCAAGTCACCAAGGAAATTCCAAGTCTCCGCAAGTGGTTCTAAGACCCCTCGACGATTGAAGGTCTGGTATTCCCCAAGCAAATCTGAAGACTCTCAGTTCTCAGTTCCTCATTGTATATTCGAAATTTCTCCAGTGAAGATCTCCTCAAGACAGGGATTCCCCAGAAGATTGGTATACAACCCAAGCCCCTTATTCTCCAGCAACCACCAGGAATTATTCTTCCCGGCAGCAGTCAAGATGCTTTTATCTTCAGCTATCTCGGATTCATCTATCCTTTGCAAGACAGCTCTCCAGCTTACACGCACATCCATTTACATTCATATCATATAACATACATTGTATCATGCATCATGACATTGCATACAACTAACTCTTTGCCTTTGCAGGTAAGATCAGTCGACAGACAAAAATCATTATCTTCCGAGATTCTTTCCAGGAATAGTTCAGATGTGACCCAGACATGGCAACATCCTGATGCTTATTCCAGATTCATCCAGATGCAGTTTTACATGAGCTCATCATCAGGAAACCCTACACCGGTTTTTCCTTCACCTTCAAGATTTCTGAAAACAGTTCATGGGTTCTCCAAGTAACGGATGTTGACCTATCACTTGTTCAGATTCTTCTCAAGACTTCTGAAAACAGTTTATGGATTCTTCCCAACAACGAATGTTAATCTATCGCTTGTTCAGATGCAACTTCTGAAAACAGTTTATGGATTCTTCCCAACAACGGATGTTAATCTATCGCTTGTTCAGATGCAACTTTTGAAAACAGTTTACGGACGCTTCCCAACAACGGATGCTGCTCTATTGCTTATTCAACTTCAAGATTTCTGAAAACAGTTCACGGGTTCTCCAGTAACGGATGTTAACCTATCACTTGTTCAAATTCTTCTCAAGACTTCTGAAAACAGTTTATGGATTCTTCCCAACAACGGATGTTAATCTATCGCTTGTTCAGATGCAAATTTTGAAAACAGTTTCCGGACGCTTCCCAACAACGGATGCTGCTCTATTGCTTATTCAACTTCAAGATTTATGAAAACAGTTCACGGGTTCTCCAAGTAACGGATGTTGACCTATCACTTGTTCAGTTTCTTCTCAAGAATTCTGAAAACAGTTTATGGATTCTTCCCAACAACGGATGTTAATCTATCGCTTGTTCATACTCTTCCCAACCTCTGAAAACAGTTTACGGATGCCTCCAGATACGGATGTCAATCTATTGCTTATTCAGACCCCAGTTCAAAGATGGTCCAAAGCATGGACACCTTTCTGATACTCATTCCAGATGGCATCTTTAAGCCCATCCCCGACAAGTTTCTGTCACTCTTCCAGATGGCATCATTAAGCCCATCTCCAAATTGCATCTCTAAGCCCATTCCCGCATCCATTGCTTTGACGAGTGCAAATTTCCGGGCACTCTAGTGTCCAATCTCCTTTTACCCTCGAGTCACGAAAGGCAAACTTGAAAATCTAACTCTTCAGGTTCAAGAAGATTGAACAGGGGCAACTGTTGTACCCCAAAATTTTCCCTCCCATTTCTCATTGATTTCTCATCACAAAGCCATTAGAGCTCAAGATCCAGTTAGGGTTTCATCTGCTCAAGACTTCTCCTTGCACTGTTGACCCAAATTAGGGTTTGTGTTTGCACAAAGATGTTTTGACCAAAATTGCCTAAGATGACTTTCATGCTTCATATTGGACTCCCAAGTTTATCCACACCAAGTTTCAAGTCTTGATTCCAAGTTTTGCCCAATCAATTGGACAGTTGACCTGGAAATCAGCTGTATTGGGGAAAAAGTCATCTGTGGCCAATTGACAGTCAAATCTCATGAAAATTGACCCACATCAACATTATGAACTCACATGGACCATTTGATCAAGTTTGGATCATAATTCCACAAGAAATTTGATCAGATCATCAAAAGGGCAAAATGGTCATTTTTAGGGTTTTGACTGCACAAAGGCAATTTTTGACTGTTTGACCTATCCAATGGAAAACCAAGCTCACATATGGACTCAAGGACCCCATGTAATGGTCTTGACATGCTCAACAAGTTCAAAAGATCCCAAATGCACAAGATTGACAGTTGAATTTCCCAGTCAATTGATCAATTTTGACTGTATACTGAAAACTCAAACTTTGACTTTTTGGTCAAAATCAAGTGTCAAGATTCATTTTTCATCAAAACATGCCAAATCATGAAACTTGTTCATCAAGAAATCAAGAAATGCAAATTAGGGTTTGAAATGAAGATTTTTCATAACTTAGAATTTTTCTAAGTTATGAAAAACCCTAATTTTTTCCTAACTTTGCCCCACTTTCTCACCAAGATTCATTTGGATTCAAGCAAAAGTCAAAACATGAAAGTTGTAGCCTATTACATAATATACAACTTTTATTCACAAAGTTTTCCCAAAGGAAGCTTGTAGCTCAAGTTACAATTTTTGGAACAAGGGTACCAAACCATTCTTAACTTAGAGAAAAATTGACCTATTTTAGGCAAGGTTTTTACCTAACTTCAAGACCATTTTCCACATGCTTCCACTTGGAATTTCAATTTGCATTTCAAAGATGGATTGTAGTACACATTCCAAGCTTTCCAAAATGTCCAAGAACTCATCAAACAACCTCATGGTTAGGGAGAACCGAATTTTGCAATATGGGAAAAACTCACTTTTGTTATGGCCAATTTCCATGTTCATACACTTAGGCAATTTTCAAATCAGCATGCATCTCTTGATTACAGGCCCTAAATCTCTTTTACACTCATAAATTTAATGCAAACTCATTGTTCCAAGACCATGTTCTATGTGTTCAAGCATTGCGTAAAGGTTTAATCCTTATTTAGAAAAAGCAATATATCCATTTTGATAAAGTTGCACTTTATGTCAAATTTGCAATCCAAATGGTACAAATCAAATCTCTTTGGCACAAGTTTATGGACTAATTGCACTGATCAAGGCCAAGGTTTGCATCACATTAGGGGGGCCTCTATCAGCCTAGAAACTCAAGTGGCCATCTCTTGCTTAAGTGTGAAGAAATGTGGCATAACTGAACACAACTCTCATCTCAGCAAACAAAACTTTAAGCAAACTTTGTCCTCACATTTCACACTTCCTAACTGACCTCAAACACGACCAAACAACCCTTCATCCATCCAGTTACAGAAAATCACAGGTTTGTGGCAAAACAGGGCACATTCTGCAACTTGAATCCCACAACTCATTTCCATCGTGCATCTTGGTCAAAACCAGTTCAAATACTTTCCTTACCATCAATCCAAACTATCCAAAGCATTAGAAGTGGACTGTAACTCCTCTAACCAGTTTGGCCATTTTCATTTCTTCCTCTTGCAGGTGGACTTCTGCAGCTTGGTATAGAAGGTTTCAAAGCATACCAAGTATTGGAATAGCATCCTCACACTCCAAGGAGGCTGTACAGATCATCATCTTGCCCTGAAAACTCCTCCATTGCCAGACACGATTCCAACTGAGCAGGTATATTCATGAACTTCTAACTCTTAATGTAGGCATTGTTAGCTCTAGGTTTGTGAATAAAAAGTGTTCTACTCATGCCCCTGAAACTGTACATACCTTTACTTTTCATTTATTTTACATATGCTGTGAGAATTTAAGGTCTGAATATTGATAAAAAATTAGGTTAAGATTTGGGAATGGAGAAATTATCTCTCATTTTTGAGAGTTAGATCAAGTTTTTGGTATGTATGGATTCGTTGTTTGATGCTGAACATTTTTGATGTTGTGAGTTTTCATTAAAAAGCCAGGAATCAGGATGTTTGAATCATGTTGCAAAACGCGCGTTTTTGACAAAGGTTCTGGCCAGAGGTTGAAGAAGGTCCACGTGGGCTGGGCTTGTTTTGTTATTTCTTTTCACACCATGTTTTTGCTTCTACACCCCCTAGGCCCATTTTGCTTATTTGCATGATTTTTTTACTTTTCTTTTTTTATTCTGACTTATTTATTTTTGCTAATAATATTAAAAACATAAAAAATATTTTTCACACCATTTTTATATTTTTTAGGCATTTATTTGTTTATATTGATATTTGTATGTAAATAAGTACATAATATTATTATTTAGAATAAATAGAAAAAATAATGTAAACACATTCATTTTTTGATTTTTGTTTTTCTTTTATCTTCTGAAAATATTTTATATAAAATATACTTTTTTTTATAAATATTAAATATTATTATTCTTGTATATATAATATATATTTAGTAAATAATAAAGATATTTATATATATATATATATATATATATATATATATATATATATATATATATATAGATATATATATATATATATATATATATAGATATATATATATATATATATATATATATATATATATATATATATATATATATATATATATATATATATATATATATATATATATATATATATATATATATATATATATATATATATATATATATATATATATATATATATATATATATATATATTAGTATATTTAGGTTAAAATACAAAAATACATACATTTTTCTTTGATTAATATTTGACCTCAAAAAATACTTTTTTATAAATATACTTCCTTTTTATTTTATTTTTGTATATAATAAATAAATATTTGTACATATTAAATAATTAATATATTTACTTAATAAAATTAGGGTTTTACCCTAAACATAAAAAGCTCCAAAAAATAATACTTTTTATTTTGATTATTTGACATATAAAAATACCTTTTTTTTCATACACATAAAAACACTTTTTGCATCTTGCATATTTATCTTATTTCTATTTAATTTGTGCAATTAAATATCTTGTAAATAATTCCAAATTGATGTAATAGGTAGGTTTAAATTCCTTGTCAAATACCCCCCATTTTAACATTTGTACCCCCCTTCCCATATTGTGTTGTAATAGCTTAGGAACTTTACTTTTCGCACTTTAACGCCTTCTAAATATACCATGTTAGAATTAGGGTTTGTATGCGAATAAAAACAACAAAAATAGTTTGACCTAATTTCAAGATAATCAAGCATGAAAATGGACAACACTAATCACACTCGCACCCCTAGGGTATTCCACTTGTTGCCTTCAATAATGGGCCATATTGCATGTTAGGTCTCTTTGGGATAAACAAAAACAATCAATTGATCATAGTCCCTCAATGACGCTTTCGAAAAGTTGCCTAAAAATGATCAAGTCCCTTAAAGGAAAATTGCCCAAAGATACTTGGCACCATTGCAATTATGGTCTAAACGATGACCCGCGCCTGTCCCTTTCACCTCCTAACACAAGATTGTCCACCAAATGCAATGGTGGAACAAAATTGTTAAAAGGGTTAAAACATAGCAAAAATCTTTGAGAACTTTAGGGTAGATAACTCTTAAGTACTTGTCAACTTGCAAAACAAAAACACTTGCCTATTTTTCAAACCACACTTCACAAACACTTTCAAAACAAACTTTCAAAAACCTTGAAACATCTTTTCAAAAAGACAAACACCTTTTGTAAAACATTCGAGTAAAGAATTGTTACAAGGGTAGCCTAGACAAGGCATCTTTTTCAAAACATTTTCAAAACCACACACAAAGCACCATTTTCAAACAATTGAAAACCAAGGCAAGTTGATCTAAGCAAGTACCTAAGAGCCCATGGATAACCATGGATAGAAAGGGTGCTAATACCTTCCCTTTCTATAATCTACTCCCCGAACCCACGAAATATCTCAAAGATTTTTGTTGTGCTTTTTAAACCTTTCCTTAGTATAAAATAAAAAGTCGGTGGCGACTCTTGCTCAACCGAAACATTTGCGAAAACAAACGCAAAACACATAGTCAGTTCTCCCACCGTATCACACCTACGTACCACCTTTTCGTGCAATAGGGGATCAGGGTACACATAGTTCCTCTTTTAAAAATTTTAAAACACAAATGGGTTGGTCAATTTTATGAGATAAAAAATCATCGTCATTGTCCGTGTGGAAAACATACCTACTACCCACAATCAAGAGAAAGGAGAATTTGCATCATCTCAAAGTGGAGGATATGGCTTGGATTTTAAAATCAACAATGCCTCACTCAACACCCAAGTGAAAAATATCTCTCTTTACTACATATTGTAGAAGTATAGTTGTTTGCATCACTGCAAGGATTGACAAAAGTTCAATCTTTTGAGAAAAGTTTAAAGATAAAAGCCAAAGTGGCAAGATAGTTTGAAATGAGATTGATTGACTTTTAGTCTTCTCACAAAAATGTCAAAGTATTATTAAGTTTATTGAAGTTTATTTATGAAAATGTTTGAAAATGCATGGACCTAAGTCTAAGTTTATTATGAAAGGAATTCAAGTTTAAAACAAGAAGAATTTTCAAAAGGATGGAGAAGATTTTTGAAATTAGAAAAGATGGGAGGAGAAGAAGAGGCTATCCTAAAGCATAAGGTAAAGGTAAGGATAAGAACCATTTAACCAACAAGAAGCCAATACTTGACCCTATGAGCCAAAATAGAATTCCCATTCTTTGGATTGAAACCAAATAAGAAATGATACTAGACCTCTTGAGAGAACTAAACTTCAAGTGTATTAAGTCTTCACAAAAATTGGGCAGAGTAACGGCTGTATACGGGGGAATTCCAGATTTCAAACAAAGGGTGTAATCACAATAACTTGCACACAAAAAAAACAAACAACCAAATGTCTTAAGATAAACCTCAAGAGCTCCAGACAAAATAATCAGATAAGATCACAAGGTCTCCAATCATAGGCCAAGGTTTCTAATCCTAAGTCCAAAAAAGTCCAATGCTCCATAATGCAAAGAATAGTAACCAAATAGTCCAAGTATCATTAAAGATTTTTTAGGGTTTATCTTGATTATTAGGTATCTTAAAAAAATAAAAGAAAAGCTCAAGTGAGCAAAATAAAGATGACAAGAAAATAAAAGGGCTCAAGTGAGCAAAAATGAAAAATAGCATGAAATGTAAATGCTAAAGTAAATGGTGCATAAAGTAAAGTGCATAAAATAAAGCATAAAGTAAAAGCATAAAATAAAATCAATTGTCAATAATTAGTGGTTAGTTGGATGACCATCTTGAATCTTTCATTTGGGACTCATTAGAGGATTGGTAGAACCAAAGACTCCACACAACAAGTTACATTTGCTTTTTGTCAAGTATATCATCCATTTTGAATCCTCAAAAGTACCATTTAATGATCAACGATGTTTAAGTGATTCGCGTTGACCAAAGGTGTTGTAGATCCATTAGAGGATTGGTAGAACCAAAGCCTCCACACAATGAATCTCAAGGTTATTGGATCAAAGAGATCAAATTAACATATTTGGGCTTACAAACATACGTTTGGGCCACGAATGATCATTTATTCTAATCAGGACAAAATTTAAAGCTATGTTAAGTAATCGTAAGTGGACTTATATAGAAGTCGCACCTATTTTGTGGCTAGTCAATAGCAATCTATGCACCATTTATTTTGAGACATGATATAGAGATCATGCTCCAACAACATTTTGTTCAATAAGAAAGGGATGAGATGAAGAGGGGTGGGAAAGAATATATAAACCACTTTTGAATTAAATTTTAATTAAACTATTATTAAAATCATTCATCCATTTTTATGGAGTTAAACTTAACACCATGGATCCAATGATGTTAACAAAATTCATAATAAAAAATTCAACCCAAGATCAGCCAGAAAATAATCACAAAATAATATTGCATTTAATATATACATAAAAAAAGTTTTAAAATGTTTTTAAAATAAAAATAAAAGAGAAAAATGTCAACTATGTTAAAATTAATCAAGAAATGAAAAGTAAGACCATAGAAAAATCAGAAAAGGACTCAAATGATTTTATAAATTTTTTGATAATTTTTTAAAATCAGAAACTATTTTTAAAATTAAAAGAAAGGGGTAAAATAAACCAAAAATGATAAAAAAATATCAAAGTCAAAAACAAAAATAAAATAAGGTCACCAATATTTTTCAAAATGTCATTGGATCTTTCCATAATTTTTTCAGAATTTAAAAATGCATAAAAGTATTTTTAAACATTTAAAATAAATCAAATAAAGTTTAAATTTTTAAAAAATACCAAAACACAAAATTAAATTGTGAAAAAATAAAAATCAGAAAGAGAATAATCAAAAATATTTTTCATAGTTGTTTGAGATTTTTTGGACTAAAAATGGATTTTCTATGATTTTTTGAAGTTTAAAACAATTAAATATAAAAAATAAGACAAAAAAATAAAAGTAAAAAATATGTGGACCATTGGATGAGAGTCAAAACGCGTTGGTAATCAAATCCAAGGGATCTAGCGCGTTGTACATATCATGGTTATTAGTGAATAAAGCACTGAATCAATTATTAAATCAGAATTCAAAAATAACAAGTGGCGTGCCATCATTGGTTGGAAGATGACACGTTGGTCATCTTCAACCTCCAGCCAACGTGAATTGCAGGTATCTCAAACTATAAAATCAGAAGCTCATACCTATGCCATTCACTTCGTCTCTTTAAGACGAAGACAACCACACCCTCACGTCAAATTTATATAAACTGTAGCTCAAGCAATTTGGAAGGAAAGTTTTGAAAAGGGATTTGAAATTTCATGGTCAAAATGTGTTTCCAGTAAGAAGTAAGTGTTGCAACTAGAACCAGGGCAACGAGAGCATCACAATAATATAAAAGTTTTGAAGAATTGATGAAGGAATCTACCTATTGAAGTTGAGTTGCATACCTCTGAAACTGGACTTCTATGGAGCAATATAGGGCACGATTCTTGATTGTAATTATATGGTTAGTTTCAGGGAAGATCAAGGAAGGTGAATTGAAGAAAAAAATTGGATTGAAAAAGGCTTGAGAATGGATTTTGAAGTTGCTGAATTCTGAGTTAGGGAACAAGTTTGGCAGGGTGATTCTGGCTATCCAAGCTTGATAAAATGAATGGGATAGTTCATGTATTTATAGGAGAAGAAAATGGGATCAAAAGGAAGAGTGAATGATGCATTTTCGAGGGAATTCGTGCAAACCTGATACACGAGTGAAGTGTGATCTAATTTTCACCAAAACTCATCCAATATTTGCGTTTTGAGGTGCTAAACAATTCTAGAACTTCACTTAACATATTTAGAGGCAAAAACGCGTGGAAAACTTGTGATTAGAAGACAAAACAAAGATTTCAAACTTCTGACTTGGTGAAAAATTCAGTTTCAAAGTGCCAACTTCTGACCAACGACATTCTCAGCTCAAGGGGTCTTAGGGGATGATTCTTGATGCTTCAGAAAGATGAGGTTACAAGCTTTGGAATGGAAAAAGAATGGAATCAAATGGATGCTTGAGCTGAAAGTTGTGTTGAGTCAAAGTTGGAGAAAAAATGTTGACTTTCCATACATAGAAATATTTCAAATTTTTCTTCAAAAGTGACCTATAATGTCTTGCATCCAAACATAGCCTTCCACTTGATATTTGCTCTTTACCAAAAAAATATGGAATGAAGTAGATCTCTTGAATGACATTTTGGGATTTGAACCATTCAAAATATCCAAAAATAGAGAGAGTTATGAATTATTGAAGTTGGCAACATGAAATGACCTATAATCTTTTGTATCCTTAAGGCAATTTCCATCCATTTTCTCACTTTTCACATAAAAGAAGGCATAAAGTTCACATCTTCAAGATCATTATGGAAAAAGAATGGCCTCAAGGTAATAAAAATTGACCAGTTTATGATCATTTCAAGTCACACGTGGAAAATTGGGGATTCATCTGGAGGACTTGTAATCTTTCTTCTTCATCAAGTTTCTTCCATATGAAAACTCCTTGGAACTTTTGAAGTGATTTGTTGATAACCCTTTGAAGATAAGGATGTCTATGGAATCACTCAAAAATACCAAAAGATGAGCAAGATATACTCCTTTGAATTTCAAAACCCTAGCTCCTAGATTAAGGAACATGCCTTGAGGAACTTTGACAATTTTGAACAAACTTCTTGTACCAAAACAAATGCTTTGTAAATATAAGTTGATGAGGATGATAATGAGAACTCATACCAACCACTTCTATATCTTGAGAATTGAGAGAAATATGCACTTGTGATCAAAAGGAATAAAATCTTGTCCAAACATGACTAATTCTTCAATCGATCCCCTTGCACTTTTGAATCAATCTTGATAAATTGGAAATGTAGTGAACCCAAAATAACCTTGCCATGCCATACCTTCCAAAACAAATTCCAAGGTGAGGTTTGAACTTCTCAAGCTTCATTGACTAGGTCATGGAAATAAACTCATGAACCCATGGATCAACTTGCTAAGCCCTATTGCCTTTACCTACATTGTTGACAAGTAAGACAAACCAACATTGCATTTTATTAATTAAAAGGAAAGTCATAGCAAAACATGAATGATTACACAAGAAAAATAAGTCAAGGTTCTTGGTGATTCCTCAAAGAGCAAAGCTTAGTATAGGGAGGGGAACCAAGAATCCTAATGTAATCTTGTTGTGAATGAATCAACATGGTATGATGAAGGGATCTTAGGGGGAAAAATTGGGGTACAACAGCTGCCCTTATTTAAGTTTCTTCTATCCGGAGATACGAAGGTTAAAAATCTTCGTGTCGACGCGATCGAAGATACTTAAATATAAAGAAAACCCTATTTGGGATGTAAAAATAATAAAGAAACAAGAGAGCGACCCGACCAGGAAAATAAATCATTGGTAGATCAAAAGACCTACTCAGAGAGGATGGTAAAATGGTCAAAGGATACACCAACTACTATTGGAGGTAAATCTACCAACATTCACTGAAGGTAGAAGGAAAAGAAATAACAACACCGACGTTCACTGACGGTGAGATACCAACATTCACTGAAGGTATAAGGAAAAGAAATATCATAGCATCACCATTCACTAACGATGAACTACCAACGTTCACTGAGGGTAGCAAAAAGATAACAATCATCAATGTTCACTGCCAATGACCTACCAACTTTCACTGAAGGTAGAAAGAGAATATATCATAGCATCGTCGTTCATTGACAATGAACTACCAACATTCACCGAGGGTAGCAAAAAGATAACAAAAACCAACTTTCACCGATGGTGATCTACCAAATTTCACTGAAGGTAGAGAAAAAATATATCATAGCATCGCTGTTCACTGATGATGAACTACCAATGTTCACTGAGGGTAGCAAAAAGATAACAATCACCAACTTTCACTGAAGGTAGAGAAAAATTATATCATAGCGTCGCCGTTCACTGATGATGAACTACCAACATTCACTGAGCTCAGCAAAAAGATAACAATCACCAACTTTCGCTGAGCGTAGCAAAAAGATAATAATCACCAACTTTCACTGAAGGTGACCTACCACCTTTCACTGAAGGTAGAGAGAGAATATATCATAGAACCGCCGTTCACTAACGATGAACTACCAACATTCACTAAAGGTAGAAAAAAGATAACAATCATCGATGTTCACTGCCAATGACCTACCAACTTTCACTGAAGGTTGAAAGAGAATATATCATAGCATCGCCGTTCACTGACGATGAACTACCAACATCCACTGAAGGTAGAAAAAAGATAACAATAGTCGACGTTCACTACCGATGACCTACCAACTTTCACTGAAGGTAGATTGAAAATATCATAGCACTACCGTTCACTGACGATTAACTACCAACGTTCACTGAAGGTAGCAAAAAGATAATAATCATCAACGTTCACTGCCGATGACCTACCAACTTTCACTGAAGGTAGAGAGAAAATATCATAGCACCACCGTTCACTGATGATGAACTACCAACATTCACTAAGGGTATCAAAAAGATAACAATCACCAACTTTCACTGATGGTAATCTACCAACTTCTACTGAAGGTAGAGCGAGAATATATCATAGCACCGTCGTTCACTGACCATGAACTACCAACATTCACTTAGGGTAGCAAAAAGATAATGAGTTTCCCTAAAATTCTGGAATTTAGCCTAGAACGGATTTCAACTTCTTCTTTAACCGAGGCAACTTGCCTTGAGAGGGTAATATGTAAGCTGTCTCAAATAAAGAGACTTCCACTTGCAAAGATTTCACAACGAGTTGTTTCTGCGAATTTGAAAGTCTTTCCACTCACTAGCGTAAACTGACGACGGAATGCAAACTATCCACTCATAGAGGAGATAGCAAAAAAATTTACGTCGACCTTTACAGGGAAGCATAGGTTGCTCAAATAAAGATACATGATACTTATGGAGGATTGTAAAAAGAAATGACTTTCCGAGGATAGAAATATGGCTTCCTGGGGAAAGAAATATGACTTCCTGGGGAAATGAAGTCTTCTCGTGCAAAATAAATGCACCAACGAAACTAGAAGTTTTCAGAAATCCAAAGTAAATAATATTGTTATGGAACCACATATTCAAACCAGAAATAAACTGGAATGAAACAGTAAACAAAAATACATCCTTTGAGAAATAAACTCAAGAGGGAAAACCAAATCCATCCAAACAAGGAGCTGTACAGGAAGGCTAAAGCAAAAATCTTGCACGAGAGACAACTCAGTGGGGAGATTGAAAGAATATACGCTTTCTGCTTAAGGCCAACACTCTATTGAAGAGAGGACAACGTAAGTCTGCAAAATAGGGTGATACGTCAACAAAAATATTAAAAATGTCAATGAACAATGATTTGCAAATTTTAGCTATGCATGATGTATGTATGAATGAGTGTTATCGTGTGTATGCTGACAAAACAGATATAAAACACTGGGAGTAACCAAGCAAAACCAACTCTGGCACAAACAACACTCGGCTAAACCACATCCAGGATGGTCATCTCAAGAAAATAGTAAATGCTAACTTAGGAAACAAAACCTACTATCTGCTTTAGATTTAATGGGGAGAAACCCAATCCGGAAGTAAACAAATCAAAGTGATAAAATAGTACAGATGCATGGATAGAACATTCTTCTCCAGGCTTCATCGGGGAAACAAATGTTTTCAAAAGTAACACTTCTACTGGGGATTGCAAAACCAATTTCAAGCAAAGTAGATGGACACCACCTTATCAAAACATTCACTGGGGAATTCAGGCCCACTTCATTGGGGAAGTTGACACCACATTCACAAAGGAAAAATCCAAACTACGTTCTTCACTAGGGAAACCTCGGATTGAAAACCTTACATCATGAAAACGCAAACAAAGAGGGGAAATTAATCCAAACTTGAACGAGGATACCAAAGTTTCGAACCCAATACGGTGAATCATCCTGAGTGATCTTTCCCGAGGGGAACAAAAAACTTCTTAAAAAAACTGGAGCTTGTCCATTCCTGGGATCACCATTTTTGTTGTCATTATTTTTCGCATCACAAATTCTAAAGTAAAAGAAAATTGTAAATTCTTTTTGAAAAATCGATTTTGTTATTTAATCTTTTTTCTTTGAAAGTTTTTATCAATAATAAATGGAGTCTTTGCCAGCTAAGTAAAATAATAAATACAAAGAATTGGGTAAAAGCTCAAATTTCATTAATATAATGGTAGTCTGCAAATGGCGACACTCCATGGATAATTACAAAGTTTAGAAAACGGTAATATATAATGGCCACTATCCCCTCTAACAACTTTTGAAATCCCGAGCAATAACTTCTGTTGAAGTGTGATGAGAATCCAAGAAGATTGTTGCTCCAATAATCAAGTCTTGTTTGATGTAGTTACTTGCCAAGAAAGTCCCTAATTTTTTCCTAAGCTGCCCTTCCAGGTTTTCAGCTTAGCGGGAAATTTATTCTGTTTATGTCTCTAATTTTTGCCTAGACCTCCCTTTCAGGTTTTTGGCCTACCGAGATGCTCTTTTTTGCCTAAGCCTCCCTTTCGGGTTTTCAACTTAGCGAGTTATTCTTTTATTTCTTTAGGCAAAGTATTTCTTAACTGCATCAGCATTCATGGGACGTGGGAACTCCTCGCCATCCATAGTTTCAAGAATTAATGCACCGCCTGAGAAGGCTTTCTTGATAACATATGGGCCTTCAAAGTTGGGAGTCCACTTGCCCCTAGAGTTAGTGTTGAAAGACATGATCTTCCTGAGCACGAGGTCGCCTTCTCAAAATTCATGAGGTTTGACCTTTTTATCAAAAGCCTTCTTCATCCTTTTCTGATATAACTGGCCATGACACAAAGCCGTCATCCTCTTCTCCGTAATCAAATTCAATTGGTCAAACCGGTTTTGGACCCATTCAGCCTCTGACAACTTGGTTTCCATTATCACACGCAAAGAGGGAATCTCAACCTCAATTGGGAGCACAACTTTCATTCCATACACCAGGGAGAACGTTGTTGCTCCTGTTGAAGTGCGGACAGATGTTCGATATCCATACAAAGCAAAAGAGAGCATTTCATGCCAATCCTTATAAGTAACAACCATTTTATGGATAATTTTCTTGATATTCTTATTAGCAGCTTCAACAGGCCCATTCATCTTTGGCCTGTATGGAGATGAATTATGATGGACAATCTTGAATTCATCGCACAGTTCTGTCATCATTTTATTGTTCAGATTCGAGCGATTGTCAGTGATAATTCAGTTCGGCACACCATACCGACATATAAGATTATTTGATGAAACGCACAACCACCTGCTTAGTAACATTGGTATATGAAGCAGCCTCCACCCACTTGGTGAAGTAATCAATTGCTACCAAGATAAAACGGTGTCCATTCGAAGCTTTTGGTTCTATCATCCCAATCATGTCAATACCCCGCATAGAGAAAGGCCATGGGAAGGAAATCACATTGAGAAGTGTCAGGGGCACATGGACCTTGTCTGCATAAATCTGACATTTATGACACTTTTTTGCAAATTTATAACAATTAGATTCCATTGTCAGCCAATAGTAACCTGCCGTTAGCATCTTTTTAGCCATCGAATGTCCATTGGCATGAGTGCCAAATGAACCTTCATGAACCTCATGCATCAACATGTCTGCTTCGTGTCTATCCATGCATCTGAACAAGACCATGTCATAATTTCTCTTATACAACACATTTTCATTGAGGAAGAAACTGCCTGCCAATCTCCTTAATGTCTTTCTATCTTTCTTCGAAGCACCAATCAGGTATTCCTGAGTCTGAAGAAAATGCTTGATGTCACGATACCAAGGTTTTTCATCTGCTACCTCTTCTGTTGTAAACACACGAGCGGGCCTATCCAGTCGCCGAACCGTAATTCGAGGTATATCATTCCAAGTATTTACTTGGTACATAGAAGCCAGAGTTGCCAGAGCGTCCGCCATTTGATTTTCATCTCTTGGAATATGATGGAATTCAACTTTATTAAAGAAGAGTAACAATCTTCTACCATAATCTTTGTAAGGGATCAAGCCGGGGTGACGAGTATCACATTATCCTTTAATCTGATTTATTACCAAAGCTGAATCACCATACACATCTAGAATTTTAATTCTGTGATCAATAGCTTCTTCGAGACCTATGATGCAAGCCTCATATTCTGCCATATTATTAGTACAATCAAATGTTAACCTTGCGGTAAAAGGAATGTGCGATCCATGTGGAGTGATAATCACAACACCAATTCCTTTACCATAAGCATTCACAGCTCCATCAAATATCATACTCCAACGAGATTCAGGGTCATGACCTTCCTTAGGAAATGGTTCATCACAATCTTTCACTTTCAAGAACATCACATCCTCACCAGGGAATTCATATTCTACAGACTAGTGATCCTCCACTGGTTGGTGAGCAAGATAATCTTCTAACACACTGCTCTTAATAGATTTTTGAGTACGGTATTTGATATCATATTCAAATAACAACATCTGCCAGCAGTAAATTCTCCCAGTAAGAGCAGGCTTTTCAAAAATGTACTTGATTGGATCCATTTTAGAGATCAACCAAGTAGTGTGATTCAACATATATTGCCGCAAACGCTTTGCTTCCCAGGACAAAGCACAACATGTCTTTTCCAACATGGAATACCGCGACTCAAAATCAGTAAACTTTTTACTGAGATAATAAATGGCATGCTCTTTCTTTCCTGTTTCATCTTGTTTTCCCAAAATACAACCCATGGATTTATCTAACACTGTCAGATACATAATCAGCGGTCTTCATTCGACATGAGGGAGTAAGATAGGAGGTTCAAACAAATATTCTTTAATACTTTCAAATTCCCTTTGGCAGTCATCTGTCCACACACAATCTTGATATTTCTTTAACAACTTAAAGATCGGTTCACATGTTGCAGTCATGTGGGAAATGAATATGGAAATATAATTCAAACGCCCGGGGAACCCTCTAACTTGTTTTTCAGTTCTTGGCGCTGGCATCTCTTGAATTTCTTTGACTTTATCAGGGTCAACTTCAATTCCTTTCTGGCTAACAATGAAACCTAAAAGTTTTCCTGATCAAACAACGAAGGTGCATTTATTTGGTTTCAAGCGGAGACGATACTTCCTCAAACGCTGAAACAACTTCAACAAATCTTCTACATGCCCTTCTTCAGTCTGGGATTTGGCAATCATATCATCAACATATACTTTGATTTCCTTGTGCATCAGATCATGGAATAGGGTTGTCATAGCCTTCTGGTACGTTGCACCAGCGTTCTTCAACCCGAAGGGCATTACTCTGTAACAGAATGTTCCCCAGGGTGTGATAAACATTGTTTTTTCCATGTCCTCCGGAGCCATCCTTATTTGATTATACCCGGAAAATCCGTCCATGAACGAGAATACTTTGAATTTTGTTGTGCTATCTAATAACATATCAATGTGTGGAAATAGAAAATCATCTTTTGGACTAGCTTTAATTAGATCTCTGTAATCTATGCACATGCTGACCTTTCCATCTTTTTTCAGTACTTGGACAATATTGGCAATCCATTGAGGATACAGTGACGTCACAAGAAAACCAGCATTGATCTGCTTTAGAACCTCTTCTTTGATTTTCACTACCATATCTGGGTGAGTTCTTCTCAACTTATGTTTAATTGGTGGACACTCTGGCTTCAATGTTAAACGGTGCTCTACAATATATGTATCTAGACCAGGCATATCTTGGTAAGACCAAGAAAAAACATTCACATACTCTTTCAACAACTCAATCAACCTGCTCTTCACATCAGGATGCAACAATGCTCCAATCTTGACTTCCTTCGGATTTTCTTCTGAACCCAAATTGATCACTTCCAATGGCTCTTTATATGGCTGAATGTTATTTTCCTCGTGCTCAAGCAACCGTGAGACCTCTTCTGGAATCTCATCATAATCTTCTTCTTCAGCCCCATACACAGGACATTCAAAGTTGGGAGGGGGTGTAAGGTCATTGTATTCAACAAGTTTTTTAATTAATCTGCACATATGATTTGTGATTGCTTTTAGAAACTAACACATATAACAAGTGATCATGCAGATTGAATTTCAGTTATTATTTATTTTGAAGGGTCTTCTTTATTTATTACCATTTCCCAAGAAAAAGCAGAAAATAAAGACACAATTTGGGAAACAAAGACAACTTTTATTATTGATTTTAAAAGTCACAGCAAACAGATATGCCCTACAACATTAATACTTCCACCTTGGGAAGAGTGAAAGCCTTTCAAAAATATTAACAAAACAAATTACTTTGAAACATGTATGCAAACATCAATGGTGATCCAGTTTTGAACCCTAACTCCGTGCGTCACATAATTCAGAATTTCCTACTCTGCTTCATTTTCCACAATGGCATTAATCCTGGAAAAAGTTGGATGAAGATAACCCCCGCTACAGATGATGTCTTGATACTTACTCGCAACATACTTTGGCTTCATGCCCTTACCTTTGTCATTCTTCAAAGAGAACCCCAAGCCAGCTCTGTTCTTATTCACAGGTGGATCCACAATCTGTCCCCACACTTCACTATGATCCTTACGCACAACCTGTGCGCATCCTTAAGTGAAACCATGGAATTCTCATTTCCTCTTATATTGTCAATGGACAAGGCTTGGAACTGGGTTCCAACAGCAACTTCATCCGCCTCCACAATGCTGAAAGAGGACAAATGAGATATCAATAATGTATGTTCCCCATTTATGATCACCACTTTCCCTTCACGTACAAACTTCAGTTTCTGGTGTAAAGTTGAAGTGACAGCCCCTGCCTCATGTATCCACGGCCTTCCTAGCAAACAGCTATAAGCGGGTATAATATCCATGACCTGTAAGGTTATCTGAAACAAATGTGGTCCTATATGAATAGGCAAGTCAACTTCACCAATAACGGATTTCCTTAATCCATCAAACACTTTCACGATGATGCCACTCGGGTGCATAGGTGTTCCTTGATATTTCAACTTCATAAGCGTACTCCTCGGTATAACGTTTAAAGCAGATCCATTATCAATCAGCACATTGGATAGTGAATCATTCTTGAAGTTCATAGAGATGTGGAGGGCCAAGTTGTGATTCCTTCCTTCATCTGGTAATTCATCATCGCAGAAACTCAAGTTATTACACGATGTAATGTTCCTTATTACACTTCTGAATTGGTCTATTAGCATATCACTCTCCATAAAAGCTCGGTCCAATACCCTCATCAAGGATTCTTTGTGAGTAGAGGAGTTCATCAATAATGCCAAGATAGATATTTTTGAAGGATTCTACAGTAGCTGATCTAAAATTCTTTAGTCGCTCATCTTGATTATCTTCAAAATATCATCCACTTCTTTCTCTAACGCAGCCCCACTAGTCTCACCCGTAGCCTTCTTGGGTTCAAGATTCTCAGTAATTTTCTTTCCAGCACTAACATCTCTTCGAACAACTGGTGCAAACACACAACCGCTGCGGGTCACCCTGCTATTTTCAGCAATAATCCCAACATCGGGCATTGGCTGGATGGGAACTTCCACTCCATCCTCTAAGATTGTAGCGTTGTATTTGTAAGGCACAACCTTATCTGACTTGTAGGGGATAAGACCCAGCAAACTAATCACTAATGCGGTAACAACTGGCTTGTTATAATACTCAACTTCAAGATGGGCGGGTGCCCCAAAACAAGGTACAATGACGTTTACCCCTTCTTCAACACAATCAATCATTATTGAGTCATTTCTGGAAAACAAATCCTCATCTGAGGAGAAATACTCATCTGGAGAGGCATACTCTTCATCCGACTCTTCTTCAGTCAAACAAATCCCAACCATATCAACCTTTTGGTAATCATCCCTTTGACTTGTAACCTTGATAACTCCATTATCTAAAAACAACTGAACACCCTTCTTCACGATTGAACATCCTCGGGAATCTTGACAGCAAACTCGGGAAGATCCATATTGGTGTTCCACCTGAACAGCCATATGGCAGAAGGTAGCGTGCAATTGCACAAGGTCCTCATTCATATACTCTACATAAAAAAATTTTAATTCTCCAGGACATTCAGAAACCATATTCACCTCCTCTTCATACTCTTCCCTAGGCCTGATTATGTGAATTAGGCCCTCATCCATCATCTCCTATAAATCACCATTTATCTTATCACAACTCTGTATGTCTGTACTGCAAATAGCACAACCGACATGGTCATGCGTATAGTAGCTAAATTCACAAAGGTCTGCATGCATTTTCACCAAATCTCCTCTAACCAGATTAATATCAAAAATCCGGAAGTCGCCTTGACAACCGGCCACCATATTCACAACATTTACTCCCCCATGCTTGGGTAGAGGATTGTCTTTCACATTAGGTCCCACGTCCTTGAAAGATAGAACACCAAACTTCACCAATTTCTGCACCTCAGTCTTTAAAGGATAACAATTCTCAACATTATGCCCTGGTGCTCCCTGATGAAAAGCACATGTTAGGTCTGCCTTGTAATACCAAGGAACTGGTGATGGTACGACAGGAGGTGGTCGGGTCTGAACCAACTTCTTCTGAATCAATGTTGGTAGTAACTCTGTATATCTCATAGAAATAGGGTCATAACTCTCCCTTCTCTAATTATAACCTTGATTTCCCTGCTGGGACGGTCTCTGATAAGCAACGGTAGTTGGAGCGGTACCTAAAACTGGAGTAACTGAGGCGACTTGCTGATGACGCTGATAATTCCTTCTAGGAGTATTAACCCTCCTCTCTTGCATAATAGCATTTTCATCCCCTTCTTTCTTCTAGGTAAACCCATAAGATGGTTTCTTCACACCTCCAGAACATTCACTCTTTGTTAAGCGGTCCTCTCTTACAACCTCTTCTAAGCGGATACCCATTCCTACCATTTCAGTAAAGTCACTTGGCGCACTTGCTACCATCCTCTCGTAGTAGAAAGCACCCAACATTTTCAAGAAAATCTTAGTCATCTTCTTCTCTTCAATTGGAGGAATCACTTGGGCGGATACCTCATGCCATCTCTGTGCATATTCTTTGAATGATTCTCTATCTTTATGAACCATGGCCTTGAGTTGATAACAGTCAAGTGCCATGTCCATGTTGTACTTGTATTGTTTGATGAATGCTTCTCCCAAATTATTGAAAGTATGGATATTGGCGCTGTCCAAACTCATATACCACTTCAACGCTGCACCAGTCAAATTCTCCTGAAAAAAGTGAATCAGCAGACGCTGATCATCAGTATGGGTAGACATTCTCCTCACGTACATTACCAGATGAGCACGAGGGCACGTGTTGGCCTTGTACTTCTCAAACTCTGGAACCTTAAACTTAGCACGTATCTTAACATTTGGGGCCAAGCATAACTCATTCACATTCTGCCCAAATAGCCCTTTTCCCCTGAGGGTCTTCATCTCTCTTTGCATCTTGTCAAATTGCTCTTGAAAATCATCCATTCTGTCACAAAGACCCAAGTCTTCACTCAGTGGAGGGAAAGGACGACACACATCATCATTAACAAACGAGACCTTATTCACCGAAGGAGGCGCAGCAGGAGCAGCATGCACCACAGGAGGTGCCAGATTAACAATAGTATGAACAATTGGAGTATCTTGAGGACCAAGATTGAAACTCTCAGGTGCAAAATTCTCTAGCATTCCCCATGGATAACCTTGAGGCATGCGATTTTGAACAGCAGTTGGAGTAGTAGATACGGGAACATTCGGAGCTTCAGTAGTTACCCTTGTTGGTTGAGGTTGAACACTCGGTGGCTGATTCTGAGCAACCACCAGAGCTTCCATCAGAGCTGTCAGATTGGCCATGCCGTCCATCAAAGCAGAAACCTCCTCGCGCAGCTCGCTGAAATGAGCCGGAGTGTTGTAGTGGTGAGTCAGCTTGCTGAACGAAGTAAAGAAGCTTGGTAAGACATCTGGATATGCATAACAAATGCAATATGATGCATGATATGCAATGCACATGATTTTATTTAATATTTCAAGGGATTCAACATTTATGGACATATTGCAAATATCAAAGTAATAACGCATTTGAAATATTAAAAAAAATTATTATAACAATTCCAAAATGGATTACAAGTTTCAATGATCCCAAGTACAAGATGAAATAAAATCTAAAACCCTGAGAAGTAAAACTGATGGAGATCACTCTATACGCTGACACTTCCTTGTGAGCCTGGAAATCTGAGCCTTCAACCTCTGGTTTTCTTCCGCATATCTGGTGGCAACCTCCTTCTAATCACCTGAATCAGGGAGTGAGTGATCAGCATCTGATTGAGGCTTAGGAGAAAATAAACTCCCTTGCCTCTCCATAGTATGAACCGCTCGACTCTCAAGGATCTCAATTAAGTCGTCTTTCTCCTTCAAGTCGCTCTATAGGAAATCTCTAATGTTTGGAATTTGTTCTTCTAAGCGTCCTTTTCCTGTTGCATCCTAACCAAAGCAAGTTGCAGCTCTTCTAGATCATCTAATAAGGGAGGAGTGGTCTTCACAAATAGATCAGGCATAGGTGTTTCCCGGGAATACGACATCTTCAATTGAATAGCTCTCGTTTGAACCCACTGAAGATATGGCTCCAAAGAAACAACACCCCTAGGTTCCAAATCCTTCCTACTATTCTTATGAATATGACGCCAGGCCTTCGCAATATGCTCCCTAACTTCCCTATGGTGTTCTCCTTCCTTCAGAAAGAAACTACTCAAATGAATAATATTTGGTTTATCCCTCATCGGATAACCAAGCTGTCATCGTGCAAGAACAGGGTTATAGTTAATTCCTCCCTTTGTACAAAGAAGGGGTGCATTAGGGAAACTACCAGAACTGTCAATAATCTCTATATCCTGGTAAGCTCGATGATAACAATCAATATCCAAGTGAGTAAATGCCATGATCTTAGGAGCCCAACGGGGTTCCTTCTTGACATCCCAAAAAGCATCAGATTGAGGCATATGAGAGATAAACCACCGGTACAACAGAGGCGTGCAACAGATAATCATCCCCCCATGATAAGAATTTCGAAGATGAATAGAGTAATAAGCATCACCCAATAAGGTAGGAACTGGGTTTCCAATCATGAAGATCCTAATAGCATTAATGTCAACAAACTTGTCCACATTAGGAAATAAGAACAACCCATAAGCAAGTAGAGCAAAGATGGCCTCAAAAGCGACTGTACTCTTCATCCTGGCAAAGTAACGAGCTTTCTCCAATAAGAACTGAGATGGTAATCCTCTAATCCCTCCTTTAGTAGTCATATGGGCTTCCACCTCAAACTTCCCCAAATGAATCAAAGCATCAATCTCATGTGGTTTTGGCTCACCCTCCAAACCAGTAAAAGGAACACGATTGGTAACAGGTAAATCCAATAGATAAGAATACTCCTCCAGTGTGGGCATCAACTGATAGTAGGGAAAAGTAAAGCAATGATACATCGGATCACAAAACTGGACCAAGGTCGAGAGAATACCCTCATTCATCTTCAGCTTCATGAGAGGAAAATGGATCCATACTTCTTCTGAAAGTCTGTAGAACACTCGATCTCGGGAATTAGACTGATCAACTCATCTATCTTGGGATCCTTGAAATTATACTTCCCGTTCTTTCTCTTTCCAGAATCCATGGTTAAAAATTACCTGAGATATTCACAAATGGTCAACCTTTAAATCCCTTGAAATATGATCTCTCTAAAAGATGCTCATGAGTGCATGGATGCATGATGCAACAATCACACACAAGATCACACATATAGGGTTCATAGGTTCAACATCACGAGCATGAGGTCGAAGGTACTACCCATAGGGTATTGGTATAAAAGTTATCACCTGCCGAAAAAGGTTCTAGAGGTTCCAAGAGTTTACATCCTTCCTTCGGATATTACCAACTTCCCGATTAGCTCGGTAATTAGTAATATTCTCAAGAAAAACTAGTCCGAGCGTAGTATCGTGTGACAACTATTTCTGGATTACACCGTCATAGCTTCTGCACTACACCTAAAAGGCCAAGATGGGTTGGGCATTGTACGGTCCTCAGCTTCAGCAGGCTCCCAAGTCGAAAGCAGTACATCTTCCTGATTACTCAGTAAACGACATTACAGTCAAAGGGGCTTCCACTGAGTGGGGGATCTCATGCCTCCTTTTTTGGGATTACTCCCTCAAAGTTAACATGACTATACCGCCCGTCCTATCTTAAAGTTTTCCCAAGTCCGGGTATAGGACTTATGAGTAATCACCAAGCAATCTGAAAACCAAGAAAATCTAGCCAAACATATATACAACATATAACACAAAAACAATAATAACACATATACATATATAAACAAAGATAGGCTCAACCCACTTAGGTATGGACCAACAAAAGGTCAATCTTTCCCCAGTGACATTGGCATTTTTCTGTAGCAGTAGAAATTTTTAAGACTAAGCCATTGGATTGACTAGACTTATACAAATCAAAATAAAAATCGCCAACACGCTTTATTGTTTCGAAGGGAATGGGAAAAGAGCGAATAACCCAAAGAGAGAGGGGAAAGATTCAAGGTAAGGGGGTTGGTTATGCAAAGGGAAGGTATTAACACCCTAAACATCTACGGTACTCCATAGGAACCTCTTTGAAAAATCTGTATATTTTGGCTATAAAAAAATGTTGTATAAAATAGATGGTGGAGGTTAGAAAATAAATATATTTTTTATAATTTTTGCACCCGCCGCGGTTGCGAACCTTTAGTGCCTACGTACCACCTTTTCATGCAATAGGGGATCAGGGTACACGTAGTTCATCTTTTAAAAATTTTAAAACACAAATGTGTTGGTCAATTTTATGAGATAAAACATCATCATCATTGTCCGTGTGGAAAACATACCTACTACCCACAATCATGAGAAAGGAGAATTTGCATCATCTCAAAATGGAGGATATGGCTTGGATTTTAAAATCAATAATGTGTCACTCAACATCCAAGTGAAAAATATCTCTCTTTACTACATATTGTAGAAGTATAGTTGTTTGCATCACTACAAGGATTGACAAGAGTTTAATCTTTTGATAAAAGTTTAAAGATAAAAGCCAAAGTGGAAAGATGGTTTGAAATGAGATTGATTGACTTTCAGTCTTCTCACAAAAATGTCAAAGTATTATTAAGTTTATTGAAGTTTATTTATGAAAATGTTTGAAAATGCATGGACCTAAGTCCAAGTTTATTATGAAAGGAATTCAAGTTTAAAATAAGAAGAGTTTTCAAAAGGAGGGAGAAGATTTTTGAAATTAAAGAAGATGGGAGGAGAAGAAGAGGTTATCCTAAAGCAAAAGGTAAAAGCTAGGGATAAGAACCATCTAACCAACAAGAAGCCAATACTTGACACTATGATCCAAAATAGAATTCCCATTCTTTGGATTAAAACCAAACAAGCAATGGTACTAGACCTCTTGAGAGAACCAAACTTCAAGTGTATTAAGTCTTCACAAAAATTGGGCAGAGTAACGGTTGTATACAGGTGAATTCCAGATTACAAACAAAGGGTGTAATCACAATAAACTACACACAAAACAAACAACCCAATGTCTTGAGGT
Organism: Vicia faba; assembly: GCA_948472305.1. Classification (NCBI taxonomy): domain Eukaryota; kingdom Viridiplantae; phylum Streptophyta; class Magnoliopsida; order Fabales; family Fabaceae; genus Vicia; species Vicia faba. Next base: position 1,442,349,722 of record OX451738.1, on the reverse strand, counting down.
AAACCTTAAGAGCTCCAGACAAAATAATCAAATAAGATCACAAGGTCTCCAATCATAGGCTAAGGTTTTTAATCCTAAGTCCAAAAAAGTCCAATGCCCCATAATGCCAAGGATAGTAACCAAATAGTCCAAGTATCATTAAAGATTTTTTAGGGTTTATGTTGATTATTAGGTATCTTAAAAAAAGAAAAGAAAAGCTCAAGTGAGTAAAATAAAGATGACAATAAAATAAAAGGGCTCAAGTGAGTAAAGATGAAACATAGCATGAAATGGAAATGCTAAAGTAATTGGTGCATAAAGTAAAGAGCCTAAAATAAAGCATAAAGTAAAAGCATAAAATAAAATCAATTGTCAATAATTAGTGGTGAGTTGGATGACCATCTTGAATCTTGCATTTGGAACTCATTAGAGGATTGGTAGAACCAAAGCCTCCACACAACAGGTTGCATTTGCTTTTTGTCAATTATATCATCCATTTGGAATCCTCAAAAGTACCATTTAATGATCAATGATGTTTAAGTGATCAGCCTTGACCAAAGGTGTTGTAAATTCATTAGAGGATTGGTATAACCAAAGCCTCCACACAATGAATCTCAAGGTTATTGGATCAAAGAGATCAAATTAACATACTTGGGCTTGCAAACATAAGGTTGGGCCATAAATGATCATTTATTCGAATCAGGACAAAATTTAGCGTTATGTTAACAAATCTTAAGTTGATTTATATAGAAGTCGCACCTATTTTGAGGCTGGTCAATAGCAATCTATGCCCCACTTATTTTGAGACATGATATAGAGATAATGCTCCAATAATATTTAGTGCAATAAGAAGGGGATGAGATGAAGAGGGGTGGGAAAGAATATACAAACCACTTTTGAATTAAATTTTAATTAAACTATTATTAAAATCATTCATCCATTTTTATGGAGTTAAACTTAACACCATGGATCCAATGATGTTAACAAAGTTCATAATAAAAAATTCAACCCAAGATCAGCCAGAAAATAATCACAAAATAATATTGCATTTAATATATACATAAAAAAAGTTTTAAAAATAAAAATAAAAGAGAAAAATATCAACTATGTTCAAATTAATCAAGAAATGAAAAGTAAGATCATAGAAAAATCAAAAAAGGACTCAAATGGTTTTATAAATTTTTTGATAATTTTTTAAAATCAAAAAATATTTTTAAAATTAAAAGAAAGGGTTAAAATAAACCAAAAATGATAAAAAAATATCAAAGTCAAAAACAAAAATAAAATAAGGTCACCAATATTTGTCACAATGTCATTGGATCATTCCATAACTTTTTCAGAATTTAAAAATCCATAAAAGTATTTTTAAACATTTAAAACAAATAAAATAAAGTGAAAATTTATAAAAAATACCAAAACACAAAATTAAATTGTGAAAAAATAAAAATCAGAAAGAGAGTAATCAAAAATATTTTTCATGATTTTTTCAGATTTTTTGGACTAAAAATGGATTTTCTATGATTTTTTGAAGTCTAAAACAATTAAATATAAAAAATAAGAAAAGAAAATAAAAGTAAAAAATATGTGGACCATTGGATGAGAGTCAAAACACGTTATTAATCAAATCCAAGGGATTTGGCGCACTGTGCATATCATGGTCATTAGTGAATAAAGCACTGAATCAATTATTAAATCAGAATTCAAAAATAACAAGTGGCGTGCCATCATTGGTTGGAAGATGACACGTTGGTCATCTTTAACCTCCAGCCAACGGGAATTACAGGTCTCTCAAACTGTAAAATCAGAAGCTCAGACTATTCCATTCGCTTCGTCTCTTCAAGACGAAGACAACCACACCCTCGCGCCAAATTTATATAAACTGTAGCTCAAGCAATTGTGAAGGAAAGTTTTGAAAATGCATTTGAAATTTCATGGTCAAAATGTGTTTCCAGTAAGAAGTAAGTGTTACGACTAGAACCAAGGCAATGAGGGCATCACAATGATAATAATGTGTTGAAGAATTGACGAAGGAGTCTACCTATTGAAGTTGAGTTGTAGAGCTCTGAAAATGGACTTTCATGGAGCAATATAGGGCACGATTCTTGAATGTAATTATATGGTTAGCTTTAGGGAAGATCAAGGAAGGTGAATTGATGAAAAGTATTGGATTGAAAAAGGGTTGAGAATGGATTTCGAAGTTGCTGAATTCTGAGTTAGGGAACAAGTTTGGCAGGGTGATTATGGATATCCATGCTTGAGAAAATGAATGGGATAGTTCATGTATTTATAGGAGAAGCAAATGGGATAAAAAGGAAGAGTGAATGATGCATTTTGGAGGGAATTCGTGCAAACCTGATACACGAGTGAAGTGTGATCTAATTTTCACAAAAACTCATCCAATCCTTGCGTTTTGAGGTGCTAAACAATTCTGGAACTTCACTAAACATGTTTAGAGGCAAAAACGCGTGGAAAACTTGTGATTAGAAGCCAAAACAAAGATTTCAAACTTTTGACTTGGTGAAAAATTCAGTTTCAAAGTGCCAACTTCTGACCAACGACATTCTTAGCTCAAGGGGTCTTAGGGCATGATTCTTGATGCTTCAGAAAGATGAGGTTACAAGCTTTGCAATGGAAAAAGAATGGAATCAAATGGATGCTTAATCTGAAAGTTTTGTTGAGTCAAAGTTGGAGAAAAAATGTTGACTTTCCATTCTTAGAAATATTTCAAATTTTTCTTCAAAAGTGACTTATAATGTCTTGCATCCAAACATAGCCTTCCACTTGGAATTTTCTATTGACCAAAAAAGATGGCATAAATTAGATCTCTTGAATGAAATTTTGGTACTTGAACCATTCAAAATCTCCAAAAATTGAGAGAGTTATGAATTGTTGAAGTTGGTAAAAAATCATGAAATGACCTATAATCTTTTGTATCCTTAAGGAAATTTCCATACATTTTCTCACTTTTCACATAAAATAAGGCATAAAGTTCACATCTTTAAGATCGTTATGGAAAAATAATGGTCTCAAGGTGATAAAAATTGACCTAGTTATGATCACTTGAAATTACACATGGAAATTGGGGATTCATCTGGAGGACTTGTAATCTTTCTACTTCATCAAGTTTCTTACACATGAAAAATCTTTGGAACTTTTGAAGTGATTTATTTATAACCATTTGAAGAGAAGGATGTCTTTGTAATCACTCAAAAATACTGAAAGATGAGCAAGATATACGCCTTTGAAGTTCAAAACCCTAACTCCTCGATTAAGGAACATGCCTTGAGGAGCTTTGATAATTTTGAACAAACTTCTTGTACCAAAACAAATGCTTTGTAAATATAAGTTGTTGAGGATGATAATGAGAACTCATAGCAACCACAACCACGTATATATATTGAGAATTGAGAGAAATATGCACTTATGATCAAAACGATTAAAATCTTGTCCAAACATGACTAATTCTTCCATCAACCCCTTGTACTTTTGAATCAATCTTGATAACTTAGAAATGTAGTGAACCCAAAATAACCTTGCCAGGCCATCCCTTCCAAAACAAATTCCATGGTGAGGTTTGAACTTCTCAAGCTTCATTGATTAGGTCATGGAAATAAACTCATGAACCCATGGATCAACTTGCTAAGCCCTATTGCCTTTACCTACATTGTTGACAAGTAAGACAAACTAACATTGCATTTTATTAATTAAAAGGAAATTCACAGCAAAACATGAATGATTACACAAGAAAAACAAGTCAAGGTGCTTGGTGATTCCTCAAAGAGCAAAGCTAAGTATAGGGAGGGGAACCAAGAATCCTAATGTGATCTTGTTGTGAATGAATCAACATGGTATGATGAAGGGATCTTAGGGGGAAAATTTGGGGTACAACACACACTTCACTGCTTGAAGAACTAGAAGTGTCAGAAAGAAATAGACCTTATTGAATATATATGCCAACCACTATGAAACCATGATATTGCAAAAATAATGAACTTTTGAACCTCAGGTACTTTATCGAATGAAATGTGTGCTATGTTAGTGACCAAAATATAAGATGCAGACGAAAGCAAATGTCTAAGACATATAAAAGAAATTAGGAGAGCAAATTTTGGGGTGCAACAGCTGTCCCTATTTAATCGTCTTAAGCCTGAAGGTGAAATTGGCACAAGACTTTTTAACTTTCAAGGTGTAAGAATATTAAATACTAAAAGAACCATAAAATTTTCACTCTAAAGCCAGTCAGATATTCTTATATTTTTCAGCTTTCAGCTTTCTGCATTTTATATTTTTTGCTTTTTTTTAGGGTTACGGTGGTTATCTGGGTAAATCTCTTAGATGTCTGGTCAAGGTTAGACACACAAGACAAAAAATCAGATACTCAAGAAAAAGATCCACTATAGTGGACTTTAACGAGGATATCTAACAAGAAAGAGACCTAACAAAGCAGACTCAATTGAAGATATCTGGAAAAGATGGGATCTCACAGTGATTTCACCCAAAGATAACAGAGATAGATGAAACCTAAAAAAGTGGACTCAAATGAAACTATCATAAATGAAAGGGATACAACAAAGCAATATCAACCAGATATCAAGGAAGGAAGAAATCTAACACATCGATTTCGACGAAAGATAAAGAGGGAAGAAATCTAACACAACGATTTCGAACAAAGGTAACAAAGACAAAAAAAGAGACCTAACAAAGTGGACTCAATTGAAGATATCAAAGAGGGAAGAGATCTAACAAAGTGACCTCGGTCAGAAATACGGAAAAAGGAAGAAAACTAACATAGTAATTTCAACTAAGAATATCAAAGAAGGAAGAGACCTAACAAAGCGGACTCGACCGAAGATATCGAAGAGGGAAGAGATCTAACAAAGCAACCTCGACCAGATATCAAAGATGGAAGAAATCTAACACATCGATTTCAACCAGATATATAAAAAACAAATGAGACCTGACAAAGCTGACTCAATCAAAGATGGAAGAGATCTAACAAAGAGACTTCAACCAGATATCAAAGATGGAAGAAATCTAACACAACGATTTTGACTAGAGACATAAAAAACGAAGGAGACCTAACAAAGAAGACTCAATCGAAGATATCGAAGATGGAAGAGATCTAACAGAGCGACCTCAACAAGATATTAAAGGAGGAAGACATATAACACAACAATTTCAACCAGATATCAAGGGAGGAAGAAATATAACACAATGATTTCAACCGAAGATATCAAAGAAGGAAGAGACCTAACAAAACAGACTCAATCGAAGTTATCGGAGATGGAAGAGATCTAACAAAGCGATCTCGACCAGATATCAAGGGAGGAAGAAATCTAACACAGTGATTTCTACAAGATATCAAGGGAGGAAGAAATCTAACACAACGATTTCAACCGAAGATATCAAAGAAAGAAGAGACCTAACATAACAGACTCAACCGAAGATATCAGAGATGTAAGAGATCTAACAAAGCGATCTCAACCAGATATCAAGGGAGGAAGAAATCTAACACAATGATTTAAACTGAAGATATTAAAGAAGGAAGAGACCTAACAAAGCGGACTCAACCAAAGATATCGAAGATGAAAGAGATCTAACAAAGTGATCTCGACCAGATATTTCAAAGAAGGAAGAAATCTAACACAGTGATTTTAACCAAAGATATCAAACAAGTAATACTAACCGCAGATAGACTCTTGGAGAAAGAACACCGATTGAAGCCGAACTGGGGGTAAAATATACATTTTTGGTCAGAGTTAAACACATAAGAAAGAGACTGACACATAAGAAAGAGACTGACCGAAGCATACTCTTAACAAAGGATGCTTGCATAAAGTCGAATCAACAAGGAGGCTAAGCCAAAGGTAGACTCCTAATAAATTAACTCCGATCAAAGGCGAACTCCAAAATGAAAAGAAGACTAACCGAAAGGGACTCTTGACAAGGATAATGGAGATATATGTCAGGCCAGAGTTGGACATTTACAAGAAAGAGACTGGCAAAAGAAGGTTCCAATGAAGAAATTCCAATCGAAAGAGAACTTACTGGGGATACAAACAGACATATTCTTTTGGGGAAACTGGACGAGAATTTTGACCAAAGTAAATTCAAAGAGAACGCTAAATCAAAGGCGAACTTTACAGGAGAAAGATATCAGCTGAGGGATACTCTGACAAGGATTTCCAAAACATATTGGACTTTTTAGAGGTTGCAAGTACGCAAGAATTACAATGTTCCTCAAACCAAAGGTAGGCTATTAATTCTTCAAGAGTGGCAATGGTCGGAATTACCACACACCAAGTATGGGTACTCGAATACTTGAGAAATAAGAAAGGTTACACACCGACTCTTACTTGTGCTCTAGCGATAAAGAAAACATGAGTAAGATAACCAAGGGCTTGCAAGGGAAAGGGAAAACCATGACTCACCAGGGAAATACAGAGCCCCAAAGACCCGACTAGTGGTAAATAAAAATAGACTTTACTGGGAAAACATAATAGGATAACCCTAAGCTTACTGTGGAGATGATTCAAATCTAAGCGCATAACAATCTGGTTACTGCAAGTAAACATAATTGGCTTATATTGATGCATGTTTGAAATTTTTATAGTGTAATTCTCCATACAATGGAAATGCTACGCGTTTTTGGTAGATGCAATGTAATGATGCATGTTTAGCAATGTGCTGGGAAAAGCACGTCAATAATCAGTTGTTAAGCATACAATGAACTTCAGAATGATTATTCTTGCACATCTGATCTTCTATAGAGAAAAGGAAATTTGAACTTCAATGGGGAATCCATATTTGGAACCACCAACCTCTGAATATCGATATCACTGAGGAAGTAACTTCCTAGAGAGAAATACTGCAAAAATAAATTGCAGTTTAGAGAAAATCTTGAATTCTGATCAAACTCCCAACTTCGTGGGGAACAAATTCTTTATCTTCTGTTAGAAAGAGGAGAGCTTCACTGGGGACGAAAACTTTCTCGCGTAGAATTTCTTAATGAAGATAACTTCTACTGGGGAGTATAGAAATTCTTAAATAAAAAGAATTCTACTCAGACCACACTAGGGATAACACCGTCGGGGGTAAAAAATATTCACTTGGGGAAGAAACAAACATCCTCGGATAGAAACTCCATTGGGGGTATCTCAATAAAATCTTATATCACTGGGGATGAAAGATTTATGACTGGTACTCCCATGTACACCACATTGGGGAGACATGACACTTGCTCCACTATGGAAGGAAAACTTTCTCCACTGGGGAATAATTGATAAGTTACTCCAGAAGGTCCTCGAAATTCAACTTTGATTGAGGATAAAGACTACCTCTTACACTGGGGAGCTATAAAACTTTAGACGGTAACATCAACAATACCCATTGCACTGTGTATATCCATCTCTGCAAAGTTCAAGCCGACAAGGATTTTTGTACTAGGGAGCAGAAATCACTTCATTGTGGATGATGGTCGTCCTCATGAGGATACCAAACCAGAATCTCCCATAGGTAAACATGAATCTCTTCAAGAAATTATGATATATGCAGGACGCATTAAAGAGAGAGGGTACACCCCTAAGCGAGGAGGAGAATGCATACTTCATAGGGAGAACGAGTGCGAACCTCAATGGGGAAGTCATAGAATGTCGACTTCAAGGAGAGTATATCAAACATCTCTAGTTGATGAATAAAATGATTCTTCCGAGAAGACATGGAGAGAAACAGACTGCATTGAGAAGGAGGAATATTCCGGTGAGAGTATGCCTTCATTGGGGAAAATACTGGGAAAAAAAAGCAAATTGTAGTTCAGGGAAAATTTTAAACTCTGATCCAACTGCCCACTTCCTGGGGAAAAATCCAAAATCTCTTTCTAGGGATAAAGAGAACCTTGCTTGAAATTTAGAACTTATGTTGTATGTTCTCAATAAAAGTGACTTCAACTGGGGAATCATATAAATTCTTAAATAAAAGAATTCTACCCTGGCCACACTGGGCATACTATCGCTGGGGGTAACAATCTTCACTTGAGGAAGAGGATGGCATCTTTGAACCATAAGCTTGAGGTTCAGAACTCAACTGGGGGAATATTTCAGTAATTCTTTATCACTAGGGATAAAAGAACCCTAAACGAAATTAGTTTATTCACACCACTCCAAAAAAAAGACTTGCTCCACCGGGGCATAACAAGCATGCTGATCAAACATCTCTTCAAGAAAACCTGTCTGGGGTAAACTTCCCTGGGTAGATAAGATATGAACTTCATGGAGAAGATGAATGAAAACCTCACTGGGGATATAAACGCCTACTGTTGTACCCCAAATTTTTCCCTCTCATTTTATTCAAGACATATTTATAGAGGTTCCCAAGTGCTCAAGGTTGACTAAGAATTGACTAGACAAATTCTCCTCCTAAGCAATAGATCTCCAACTAGGGTTTCATTTTTCACAAATAAGTTTGGGTTTAAAAGGCCTCAAGTGATTTACATGGTTCCTAATATGTCATCAAGAATATCCATGCCAAGTTTCATGCCTTTCATCACAAGTTTGCTCAGTCAATGGCTCAAATGTTTGAAAATTAACTATATTGGTCAAAAAGTCAATTGTGGTCAATATACAGTCAAACTTCAACACTTTTGGTCAACCTCAAAATTTTTAAGTGATATTCATCATTTGATCAAGGATTTATCATGATTCCCCAAGGAATGCTCTCAAATCATCAAGAATCCAAAAGTGAAAAATTAATGGTTTCCTAGGAAAAGTCAAGTGAACTTTGACCAAGCATAACTTTCACATGCCTTATCCATTTTCCCCAACCAAAGTTCATTGTGAATAAAATTTAATTCCCTATAACTTTTATTATACCCTCAAGTTCAAAAAATGCTTCATTGGAAAGATAAGAGCCAATACATTACATGTCTTTTTGAAAGTCAACAAAAAGGCCTTTTTTGTCAAGGCAAGTTACATCAAGATAATTTCTCCAAATGTAAAAATGGTCAACATAGAGATTATAGGGGACATATTGAGATTTCTAAAAAGTCAAAGATCATCTCCAAAATATAAAAATTGAGCAAGTTATGACTAGTACAATTTAGGCAAATTGGTGAAAATGCAAAAAGTCAACTTTGAGCAAAAATGCATTTTTAAGTTCATAGACCTATTTTATGGGATTTAAATATGTTTATGACTTACTCAAGGACCCCTAAATTCAATCTCACCTTGATTTGCATTTTTATCTATTTCATTCATATTATTTTATTTTTATTCAAATAAACACAAAATAAATTGCATAAAATAATAAATAAAAAGTATGGACACATGGGCTGATGATTTGGGTTGATATTGGGCCTTAGAATTCGTGCAAGGAATGAGGAAAAATACCAGGTTCATTTCATCTCAAGAAGGGCAAGTTTTTCACAATTTTGGAAGTATTTTAATATGTCTAATATTGCTTTGAAAGGGGGCCATTATGTGTGGATTCTTGCCATGTTTACTCACCATTCCATCCCTCTATAAATACAAAAAAAAAAGAATAAGAAAAGCACACAAAATTTTTCACCAAAGCTCTCCAAAACAAATTCTCCAAATTCGAATAAATTTGGAAAATCGTATCTCGCATCTCCAGCGGTTTTCAAACCAATCCAAACCTTTCATTTTCCTCCTGAAGGCCAGGAATCAGAATCAATCAGTATACTTTTCAAAACAACCACAGAAAACGACTTCACATCGATTCCGGTTGGTAAGTTGGTAGCTTTCGTGTTCTCAAAATTTTCACACTTTAAATCCATGTAAACATGTTTGTTTCATTCATATGCATTTTTTTGCAATTTTCTAACGTTTTACATGTAAGCATGGAGGCAGAAATAACAATCATGACCATGGTGCACCCCAAGGCGCGTTCCCTACTAGATCAGAACAAAGCTCCTGGACTCATCCATTTTGGGCCCATTGTTCTCCTTCCTCACACCCCCATCCACTTACTTGTTCTCAGTAGGCCCATTTTCATTTATTTTTTGTGTTTTAATTAACTACTTTCTTTTTAATCAATCTTATTTTTATAAAAAATCACAATAACATTAGAGTTAGGTTTTTATTAATTAAATTAATTTTAATTAATTACTTTAATTACTTTTTAATTAATTAAGTAATTAGAATTAGGATTTTATAATTAATTTATTTTCATAAATCAAATTCAAATTATTATTAACACAAAAAATATTTTTCTCATAAAAAGAGCAAAAATATTTTTTCTTGCATAGAATTTTAGTTTTTTATTTTTTCCTTTAATTTCTTTTTTTTTTAATTATTCCTTTGCTATTTAAATTCTAGAAAACAAATGTATAGGTCGCACGGGTTATTTTGTAATAGTTGTAGTTTACATTTCCTCGCATTTTTTCTATTATGTAACTGCTTACGGGATATAATAGTTGTAGGTCTTTAAATTCCCGCATTTTATTTTCCGTACTTAAATAATTATCTGTTAGATGAATGTAAATAGGTTTGTATGAAAATACTTAAAACCAAACGTTAGCAAACCTAATATTCAAAGATAAATTTAATTGAAACACAACACACTCGCACACGCACACCTCTAAGGTACCTCCACTTGTTGCCTTCAGAATGAAGCAGTCATGTCCCTCAAACGCGGGATGCTTTAGCAAAGACCCTTGATTAAAAAAATCATAGTCCCCTTATGAACCATTGATGTTGCCTTTCGGTAAATGATATAGTCCCTTAAACGAAATTGCTAAAGCGTCCTTACCAGTTTCCTTCAATGACTGTACGATGACCCTTGCCCGTCCCTCAAAACATCTGACGATAGGGCTACCTACTCACTAATAGTAGGATAGCAATGTCTAAAGGAAAAGAGGAAAAGAACAAACCTTTTTGAGTAGGTATATAGTTCTTAGATGCTTGCTCAAGTAAAACAATTTTCCACACATACACTTTTTTCTAAAAAATATTTTTAAAGATACTTTGTATATGTTCTCCACTACGAGAAACATTACAAAGTTTGTCATACTAAGGTGTCTTTTCAAAATACTTTTTTCAAACACACAAACACAAAGCATTTTTCTAATGAGCTAGCATCCAAGATCCCGTAGATAACTACAGATGGAAAGGGTGCTAACACCTTCCTTTTCCATAATCTACCCCCTTACTCAAAAATAATCTCGAAAGGTCTTTTTATTTTCTTTTCACCATTTCCTTTGTTTGCTAAAAGAAAAGTCGGTGGTGACTCTTGCTTATTGCAACATTTGTGAATACAAATGCAAAACCAATATAACAGTCAGTTCTCCCACCGTATTACAGAACTGGTGACTCTACTGGGGAATTATAAAAAATAGGGGTTACCTTAGAGTTAGATCATTTTAATTGCTTTCATTGTGTGTTTTGGTTATTATTAAAGATCCTACACCCGGATTTGGGGCACCTTTTAGGTAAGTAGCAATAAATCATGGAGGTTGTACGACATAGACTGATACAGACGAAGTGATGGCTACGTTAGTGTGATACTCTAGCTTGTACTAATGTTTCTTGAGTCAGTCAAGGATAACATTAGACTACCTTATAGTGTCATTAAACACTAACTGACCTTTAGAAACTTTAATTGACCCACCCTAGCCATTATAAAGTAGTGAGATAACCGACTTTGGTTCCGACCAAAGATTGGTTATTACTAGATGCTACACTCATTGAGATTAGACTTTCGGGATATTTCAACTGCAATACTTTGGTGCTTGAGCTGAAACAATGCCTGACGGAAAGGTTAATGATATGAGACTCCCTAGAACCCGACTACTATTGCTAGGACAAGTTGATCCAACTAAAACTTCAAGAGGGTACTTACCTACAAACTCCATGCAAGCCTAAACCTAAGGCTACTTGTGTGACTTGTTTGCTTTCATTATCTAACAACTTGAAGTCCTTGCAGGGTTTTGTTTGTATTCATTATCTAACGATGTGAGTTCCTTGAAGGACTTGTTTGTAGTCCCTATCCATTAACCTGGACTTCATGCAAGACTTACTTTTTTACATCACCTTCCACTTTTGTTTGGTGCATAACATACACATCATGACATCATGCTATAGAATTTTCATTAACCATTTCAAGGATCTCAAAGGGCATGTGATGCACATTATGATAAACCAGACGTCTAGCAAGGGGCAAGAGGATTTATTTTTCTCTAGCCAATGACGTCAAAGCATGATAACTTGAGTCAGAGGCTATGACCCACTCGAATGGTGAGATTGATTCTTGTATAAGCACATTCAACGATACAAATTTATTCGGTCAAAGATGCAATAAAAATTCAAACAGTTTCTTGTGTTTACCCCGCAAAATCCTTGAAAACATTGCGTGCATGTCATTACATAACAAGTATTCTTAAGACAGGTTTCTCATTTTCTCGTTGTTTATTTCAGCAAGGAAGATGGCTCTCGAAAAAAACGATAGAGATATCCAAACTCAAGATGCTTAGTTCAAGGTAATGTTCCAGAATCTATCCAAGGGGCAAGAAGAATTGAAAGCACTCCTCACTGTGAACACGGCCAAGAAAAATCCTAAAGATAACCAGGATGACCAGGTGGAACAACTGCAAGCTGAGATGGAAAGGACGAGAATCCAGATGATTAGTCAGATGGCTCTTATCCAAAATTTATCTCGCGGACAAGAAGAGTTAATAATACTCATCAGCGAACTTCTTCAAGACAAATATGACCGTCAGGGCAAACAGCTAGAATTTTGGGCCTAATCAACAATCAATTTCTCTTGGCAGACAAGGAATTAGGTGACTTGTTCATGCAGGAACATGTTGAAAATAAACTCAAGAGAGGTGAAATTCATGGGACTGCATCTTCAAGTACTCAAAAGAGATCATACAACGGAAAGAAGGAGTCTAGTACCGTGTACAACCAGAAGGGTCGTAATAAGAGTGAGCTCAACCAATCTGTGGGGGCCGTGCGGATCTCTAATCCAGCACCGGTGCAACAACAACAACAAGGCAATCAGCATAAGCATGACGCGCCCAAAATTAAATTCACCTAAATCAACATGTCCTCGGCTCAAGTATTGCAACACATGTTGATGATGGAGTTGATAACATTGAAGGATCCTCCTCAGAATCCCAACACCGCCTTTCCTCAGTACAACCCTAATATGAGATGCACTTGTCATTCCAATAGTCTTGGACATGACACTAATAAATGTTGGACGTTGAGAAATAAGATTCAAGAATTGATCGACAAAGGAGTGCTGGAGTTCACACAAGATGGTCAGACTGAATTCTTCTGCCATCCCTCAAAGGCACACCATCTGAAGTGGCAAGTTCAAACGAAAAGGATTTTTGTTCATTAGAATTTTCAAATTGTAATTTTCTTTTCATTGTTCGAACACTTATTTTATGTCAAACTTTGCTATTCCATTAATGCATTGCATATGTTTGTCTTGAAGTAATCCATTCATTTTCACTTTACTATGTTTTTACTTTTGTGACATTCAACTCTCGATTAAAAAACTATAAGCCTTTAGAGGGAGGATGACGAAAATGATACCATAATGTCTACAATATGCTTTTGAACAGACCTTGTTGAATATGTACAAGCGTTCTTTCAAATCCTAAACAATGGAGTTATAAGGAAGATAATCCCTAGTCAACCCCTTTGAGCCTAAGAAGTAGGAGTTTTTCTTTTCACACAAATTAAAACCCTTAATCATAAGCGGGGGCAGAGTAGTTTCTCAGTTAATTCAATGGTGAATTTAATCACAAGCTTTTCCTGCGTACACGATGAATAGTGTCGAAGATGCTCTTCCAAATCAAAAAACTAGTGATGGTTCCCCGAAATAAAAAAAGTCAGGAAATCATTATCTCTCAAAAGAAAAGCGCGCTAAGTCAAAATATACAAAGGAGACTTAAGAAAAAAACTGGGGCATCCCGCTGACTGCAATCACAAAAGAAACAGTTCCAGAAAGTAATACGGATAATAAAATAAAAAAAAGAGGTCTTTATGAATCCTCAACAAAAAGAAAATATTACAAAAAATGACTGCCTCCTCAAAATAAACTTCAGTACCCGAACCATCACCGGAATATCAGGGCAAAGATTCCATACTCAATTGGGATTTAAAACACACAATTAACTGAGTATAGGACTGAAGTAAATCACTAAGAACAGGTTGTGTACAAATAAATTTCGAGCCTTTATCCTTTGTTTCTTAAACTGTGAACCAAGCCATGTTACAATCCTTAAAAGTCCTAGCTGAAGCATGAGTTAGTTCGAAAAAATATTGTTACAAAAAGGTATCCTGACTCCTGTAAGGTTTACTATAATTCCTGAGTTGAATTCATATCCTTACAAAGTTCTGTTTGTTTACTAAAAATGCATTTTTAAACTTCAAGACAAACATAAGATTTGCATTCTGTAAATGCCATTGTTTGCATATGACTAATCGTTTGACAGTAAAGAAATTTGCACGATTGGACGTCAATGAACGGAAATCCTCTCAATGGGAAAAATCACCTCAGATGGAAAGACATTTCCAGTAACAGGCAGTTCATAATCAAGGGGAATGACATGGTGTCTAACTGATCTAGGGGAAGTCGAGTCAAGATTCGAGGAATCTATCAAAAGTGCATAATAGCCAAGGGCAGACCTCCGTCTGAATCACTTGGGGGATTGAACATGAGTTCCAGCAAAGGGCCACGTGTAATCAAGCAAACATCTTTATGGCAGTTCTACAACACTTACTACTATGGACAGTGACAATTCTACGCACCCTGTGAATGCGAACATAGTCAGAAAATACTACGCATGAAAAGAAAAAAAAAGACCCGCTAGGTTGACTGACGTAGGAAAAAATAAGGGCATCCCGGAAAACCAAAAAAGTTAAGGGAAAAATTATGGATATATAAATAAAATTATACACCCGGAAAGTTAAAAACCTGAAAAGGCGGCTTGGGCAAAAAAGGGTATCCTGGTGGACTAAAAATCTTAAAGGACAATCTAGGCAAAAGTTAGGGATTAAAGCGTACGACTACGTCCCTTCATCTCGTCACTTGTCTATTAGTAGAAGACTTATCGCACTAATCAGCATTCAACAAGGGCTCTAGAAGTTGAGATATGTTCAAGTCTCCACGAAACCCCACGGAGTCAATTCTATGAGATTATCTCCACAAAGTAATCTTCACAAAGCCATACATTCCCCGCAATTTCCCCGAAAGATTGCTCTGGCGGATAAAGGAGTATGATCTTCTTCCTGGAAATATCACTATTCTACAGAGTTTCAATCAGTACAGTTCATGGAGTTTCTCTTCCCCAACTGAGCTTGTTCATCCAAGGTTGTAAAACCCCCTTCAGACTTCTGCTCTCCAGCAGAGTTCATTTCCTTAACAAGGGTGTTTCCTCAGCAAGAGCACTTCTCCATCAATATGGTTTATTTCCCCAAACAGTTTATCATCCTCTAGATACAGTGCAGATACAATCAAGACACAGATTAATTCTGGAACTCATTCTAGATTTCTCTTCTAGATACAGTACAGACACAATCTAGACACAGATTCATTCTGGCACTCATTCAATATTTCTCTTCTAGATACAGTTCAGATACGATCCAAATATGGATGTCATTATGATACTCATTCAGTACATCTTTCAGATATGGTTCAGATACAATCCAGATATGGATATTATTCTGATACCCATTCAATACATCTTCAAATACAATCAAGGAATGGATTTATTCTAACACTCCCCAGCTTGAGTGTGCTTCTACCACAAATCACTGGCAAATCCCTCTCTCTAGTGAAATCGTCATTATCCCTAGAGAGTTGCCATGGAACCTGGAAACTAGACCTGATGTCAGTCAACTTCATCCTCCCCAGACGAGCCAGAAGGTTATCCATCACTTATATTCCCAGTAATGGTATAAACTCCCCAGTAGAACAATGAACATCCAATGTTCTTAAACTCTTATCCCCAAGCAAGAATTAACACGATCCAACAAAGTTTCCTTAAGAAAAGAACAAAAATCAATGTTCCCCAGTGGAGTTTCCTCGAACAAGAAAGAAGTGATCCCCAGTGGAAACAATTCCTAGAAGATCGAATATAGACATACTCTTCATCCCCAACAACAATCAGAGATTTATTTTTCCCAAACAAAGATGCCCGAGTTTACAAATGCACCTCAATAAAATTTCACATTCATACATCATTTACAAATGACATAGCATATGCATACAAAACGCATTTAGCACAATCTCGTTTATTTTTAGAGCATCATTACGCAATACAATACCTACATCATGCCATTGCATAAAACTAACTTTGTCTTTTCAGGTTAGTTCTCGAACAAATAGAGATTCTCAACAGTATATCATCCTCCATATACAGATTCCATTCTGATACTCATTCAGTACATCTTTCAGATACAATTTAGATACGATCCAGATATGGATGTCATTCTTATACTCATTTAGTACATCTTTTAGATATAGTTCATATACGCTCCAAATACGGATGTCATTCTGATACTCATTCAATACATCTTTCAGATACGGTTCAGATACGCTCCAGATACGGATGCCATTATGATACTCATTCAGTACATCTTTCAGATATAGTTTAGATACTCTCTAGATATGGATTCCATTATGATACTCATTCAGTAGATCTTTCAGATACAGTCCAGATACGACGGAAATATGGATGTCATTCTGATACTCATTCAGTACATCTTTCAGATACAGTTCAGATATGCTCCAAATACGGATGTTGTTCTGATACTCATTCGGTACATCTTTCAGATACGGTTTAGATATGCTCCAGATACAAATTCCACTCTGATACTCGTTCAGTACATCTTTCAAATAGAGTTCAGGTACACTCCAAATACATATGTCACTCTGATACTCATTCAACACCTCTTTCAAATATAGTTCAGATATGCTCCAAATACGGATGTCATTCTGATACTCATTTAGTACATCTTTCAAATACAATTCAGATATGCTCCAAATACGGATGTCATTCTGATACTCATTCAATACATCTTTCAGTTCAAATACGATCAAGATATAGATTCATTCTGATACTCATACTCAATACATATCCAGATACAATCTTGACATAAATTCATTTTGACACTCCCCAAAACATCTGCTAGATACTTTCGGACACAAACACATTCTAGTATACTTCTCATATGAAGTCAGATAGAGAGACCTCTTCGAGCTCAGATAAAATCAACCGTAGATTTATTCTGATACTTTTTCTAGTTTGGAGTCAACATTTACTTTGTATGGAATCTATAAGCCCATATATGAAGACTCTCAGTCATCTTCTCCAAATGGCATCTATAATCCCATTCCCGATATCATCAACCAACAACGTTACTTCATGCACAAGCGAGTGAAAATTTCTAGGCACTCTAGTGTTCAATCATCTTCCACCTTCAAATTACGAATGGTAGACAAGCCAATCTAACTCTTCAAGTTTAAGAAAATTGAACAGGGGAAGTTGTTGTACCCCAAAATTTTTCCTCTCATTTTGTTCAAGACATATTCATTGAGGTCCCCAAGTGCTCAAGGTTGACTAAGAATTGACAAGACAAATTCTCCTCCTAAGCAATAGATCTCCAACTAGGGTTTCATTTTTCACAAAGAAGTTTGGGTTTAAAAGGACTCAAGTGATTTCCATGGTTCCTAATATGTATTAAAGAATATCCATGCCAATTTTCATGTCTTTCATCACAAGTTTGCTCAGTCAATGGCCAAATGTTTGAAAATCAACAATATTGGTCAAAAAGTCAACTGTGGTTAATATACAGTCAAACTTCAAGATTTTTGGTCAACCTAAATATTTTTAAGTGATATTCATTATTTTATCAAGGGTTGATCATGATTCCTCAAGGAATGCTCTCAAATCATCAAGAATCCAAAAGTGCAAAATTAGGGTTTCCTAGGAAAAGTCAACTGAACTTTGACCAAGCATAACATTCACATGCCTCATCCATTTTGCCCCAAACAAAATCTCATTGTCAAGAAAATTAAATTCCCTACAATTTTTATTTTGTCCTCAAGTTCAAAAAATGCATCATTGGAAAGATATGAGCCAATACATTACAGGTCTTTTTGAAAGTCAACAAAAAGGCCTTTTTTGTAAAGGCAAGTTACATCAAGATAATTTCTCCAAATGCAAAAATGGTAAACATAGAGATTGTAGGGGACATATTGAGATTTCCAAAAAGCCGAAGAGCATCTCCAAAAGATTAAAATTAAGCAAGTTATGACTAGTACAAATTGGGAAAATTGGTGAAAATGCAAAAAAGTCAACTTTGAGCAAAAATTCATTTTTAAGTTCATAGACCTATTTTGTGGGATTCAAATATGTTTATGACTTAATCCAGGACCCCTAAATTCACTCTCACCTTGATTTTAATTTTTCTTTATTTTATTCATATTTATTTTGTTTTTATTCAAATAAACACAAAATAAATTATATAAATTGATAAATAAAAAGTATGGACACATGGGCTGATGATTTGGGTTGATATTCGGCCTTAGAATTCGTGCAAGGCATGAAAAAAAGACCAGGTTCATTGAATCTCAAGAAGGGCAAGTTTTTCACAATTTTGGAAGTATTTTAATATGTTTGATATTGCTTTGAAAGGGGGCCATTATATGTGGATTCTTGTCATGTTTACTCACCATTCCATCCCTCTATAAATACAAAACAAAAGCATAAGCACATCACACGAAATTTTGCACCAAAGCTCTCCAAAACAAATTCTCCAAATTCGAAGAAATTGTGAAAATCATATCTCGCATCTCCAGCGGTTTTCAAACCGATCCAAGCCTTTCATTGTCCTCCTGAAGGCCAGGAGTCAGAATCAATCATTATCCTTTTCAAATCAACCCCAGAAAACACCCTCACATCGATTCCAGTTGGTAAGTTGGTAGGTTTCGTGTTCTCAAGATTTTCACACTTTAAATCCATGTAAACATGTTTGTTTCATTTATATGCATTTTCTGCAATTTTCTAATATTTTACCTGTAAGCATGGAGGCAGAAATTACAATCATGACCATGGTGCACCCCAAGGCGCATTCCCCACTTGATTAGAACAAAACTCCTAGACTCATCCGTTTTGGGCCCATTATTCTCCTTCCTCACACCCCATCCACTTACTTGATCTCAACAATCTTATTTTAATAAAAAAATTCACAAAAACATTAGAGTTAGGTTTTTATTAATTAAATTAACTTTAATTAATTACTTTAATCAATTTATTTAATTAATTAACTAATTATAATTATGGTTTTATAATTAATTTATTTTCATAAACCAAATTCAAATTATTATTACCACAAAACTCTTTTTTCTCATAAAAAGACCAAAAACATTTTTTCTTGCTTAGAATTTTAGTTTATTTATTTTGTCCTTTAATTTCTTTTTTTTAATTATTTATTTGCTACTTAAATTCTAGAAAACAAATGTATAGGTCGCACGGGTAATTTTGTAATAGTTGTAGTTTACATTTCCTCACATTTTTTCTATTATGTAACTGCTTATGGGATGTAATAGCTGTAGGTCTTTAAATTCCCACATTTTGTTTTCCTTACTTATACAAATAACTTTTAGATGAATGTAAATAGATTTGTATGAAAATACTTAAAAACAAACTTTAACAAACCTAATATTCAAAGATAAATTTAACTAAAACACAACACACGCGCACCTCTAAGGCACCTCCACTTGTTGTCTTCAGAATAAAGCAGTCATGTCCCTCGAAAGTGGGACGCTTTAGCAAAGACCCTCTGTTAAAAAGATCAAAGTCCCTCAATGACCCTTTGATGTTGCCTTTCGGTATATGATCTAGTCCCTTAAACGAAATTGCTAAAGCGTCCTTACTAGTTGCCTTCAATGACAGTATTATGACGCTTGCCCGTCCCTTAAAACATTCGACGATAGGGCTACCTACTCACTAATAGTAGGATAGCACTTTCTAAAGGAAAAGAGGAAAAGAACAAACCTTTTTGAGTAAGTAGATAGTTCTTAGATGCATGCTCAAGTAAAACAATTTTCCACACATACACTCTTTTCTAAAAAATATCTTTAAAGTCACTTTGTATATGTTCTCTACTAAGAGAAACATTACAAAGTTTGTTGTACTAAGGCGTATTTTCAAAATACTTTTTTCAAACACACAAACACAAATACTTTTTCAAATAAGCTAGCATCTAAGAGCCCGTAGATAACTACGGATGGAATGGGTGCTAACACTTTCCCTTTCCATAATCTACCCCTTTACTCAGAAATAATCTCGAAAGGTCTTTTTCTGTTCTTTTCACCCTTTAATTTTTTGGATAAAAGAAAAGTCGGTGGTGACTCTTGCTTACCACAAAATTTGTGAATACAAACGCAAAACCAATATAATAGTGAGTTCTCCCACCGTATTACACCAACCATGGTGTAATACCCCAAATTTGTCCTACCCTTTCATCAAATCATTTGGCTTATGCATTTCATTCTCATTTAATCTTCATACCCTTCATTAGGTCAATTAACACCTCATGCATCACTAGCCAATAAATTTAGCATGGGATCAAGGATGTTATGGAATTAAGGTTTAAAATGATGAATGATATTGAACTTGAATAGTGTTTGAAATGATGAATGATACTTGGATGATCTTTGTTTTGAACATGCCTTACAACCTTTGCACTCTTAATTTCCAAGAAATCTATCAACTCTTCAAACTTAGCATATTTGAACCAATTCATGCATTTGTACTTAAGTTCTTGAAAGCAATTTTTGTACTTAAGAGCGATTGATGCATACCAATAGAATAATGACCTTTGATATGTAGCTAAATGAATGAAAAAACCTTGAATTACTTAGCCATATTAAATTCATAACACATTTGGATGAATACCTCAATCTCAAGTCCATATTAACTTGTCACACAAGCAACAAACCATAATCAATTGAGATAAAGCAAAAATGTGATGATAACAATGAATCCATAATTCAAATATTGTACCATGTCTTGCACCTCACAGTTCAATCCACAATCCCTTTGCCTTGACATAATCTTTCTCCACTTAACAATTTTAACACAACACAATGCCTTGAGTGGATCCTTGAACAAAGATGAGGCTTGCGATATGGAGAGAAAGATGTTCAATATATCTTTGAAATGAACCCTAATCCATGCAAACCTTTGTTAAAGAACTATCACCAACCTTAAGAATAATGATCACTGAACCCTAATCTTTTGAAAATCATAGGGAAATAAATCCTAATCCAATGAACCTCAATTAAAATACATAATGAACCCTTAAGCACATACAAGCGACAATCCTAACATATTGCTTCTTGATAAATCTTGATGAAAGATATCCTTGTAGCTTGTCAAAGAACATGTTCATAATAACCATGAATCCAAACCCTAATTCCATAGCCCGCTACTCAAGATAGGATCTAGATGAATCCGCCTTTATCTGATGAAGGAAACCTAAACCAATGTGAAATCCTAATTTTCTCAAATGGTGATTCTTGAACCCAAGTGCATTATTAAATGAATGAATGTTATGCAGATGAATCTGTATGAATGAAATGCAAAGCCTAAGCCATAGAAAATAAAAATTAGGAGGGCAAATTTGGGGGTGCAACAGCTACCCCTATTTAATCATCTTGAACCTGAAGGTGAGATTGGCGCTAGCCTTTGGAACATTCAACACAAATGAAAATGAAATACTAAAAGAATCAGAAAAGTTTTACTCTGAGGAAAAAAGAAAACAAGTTTTGGCAGGTACATGAATGATTTTCCCGAACGATTTTCTCAAAAAAATGAAAGAATGATTAACCAAGTGAACTTTCACAAGCTGAACCTCAAGATGTCTACTATACCGAAGAAATAGATAGAACACAAAACTTAATCTTACAGATGTCTTCTATTACACAGAATAAATACCTAGAAAAACTTAGCAATTGAACTCCATGATGTCTTTTACTACACATAATAGGCAACCTTCTACTACACAAAAAAGATACTCTGTCTTTTTCCGAGATATCTTCTACTTCACAAAAAAGATACTCTATCTTTTTTCTAGATAACTTTTACTTCACAGAAAAGATAACTCCATCTTCAACTATATATAAGAAACAAATCCACCTTCTTAATACACAGAAGAGAAACAATTCATCTCCTACTACCCAGAAGAGACAAAACTTAAACTAGAATGTCTTCTACTACATAGAAAAAAAACATCTTCATCTTCTACTATACTGAAGAAATAACTCCCAAGAATCTTTTATTACACTGAAGAAAACAATTCGTCTCTGATAACGTGAAATTATATCGTATATTTGACTTGATTCACATGCACTTTTATATTCTTTTTCATTCATTTAATCTTGTTACACCGGTATTTCTATTTCATTCCAAGTATTTACATTTCACAAGGCTCCCATAAAGAAAAGAGTAAGAAATGATAGAAAATGTGTGACTTTGTAGCAGAAAGCAGAAGAAACTGCATCAGAGGACTGTGGCGGTCGTCACAGCCTCCTGCCGGTCGCCACAGTATGTGTGTATGTGTACCCCTCGACACACATTGTGTTTTGGTCTCCATAGTATGTATGTATGTGTTCCCCTCGGCATACATGGCGTTATGGTCGCCAAAATTTAGAAGTTTATGTGCCTCATGGAACACACGGCATGCCCCTCGCCACAAGCTCTTTTATGCGCCACATATTTTGTTCTTTTGGTCTTCTTCATGTCTTCTTTATGTAACCACTCATGAAGCCCAACTTCCCATTATCACCCCATGATCTTTTCATCTTCCCAATTTTCTACTTCTCTCTCCACTTTCACCATTATCTCCACTACTGCTCACATAAAGCTTGAAGTAACTTCCATTTTATTTCTCTATATATAGAATCTTAGAAATTAGTTTGAGGTATCTAAGTTTTGTGTACAAATTATTATTCTTAGTTTTTAGGTAGAAATCACTTTGTAAAAGTTGTAGTTTCTCACATTGAGGAACTACCACACCATTAGTATTAGGCCTATAATTTATGTAATGATTGGATCAAGTTTTTCCGCTTAAGTAGAAGTTATTTCAGTTTCATCTTTACTTCAAGTCTCGCAATTTATTCCCAACTTTTATAGGTTCTTTATCATTATTACTATTATAATTATTACTATTATTATTATTATTATTATTATTATTATTAGTTATCATTATTGCTTTGGTTGTCAAATTTAATTATCATATCGTTCTTAATTGTAATTTTCATGTTTAATTCACTTTCATTTAACAATATGACTAGCTAAATAGTTTTGAGTCTGGTATGTAAGGACTGTCGTTTCCGACAGGACTCGGCAATAAGTTGGCTTAATATCTGTTTGAAAATTCAATTCCAGTCTTTATTTTTAAACTTAATTTAAATAGCTTTGTCTCGAGAGTGTGAGGTTACTTAACATATTTTTTCCACGAGAGTGGGAAATTAAATAAGGTTTAAGTCGACACTGCGAGAGCGTGGGGGTCGAACTAGATAGTAGAAACTAGGCATTGATCCTATACACAGCAAGAGTGCTTTAGAATTATTTAGAACTTGTTCTGTTTTAAAAATGCATTCCTTAATTAAAATGGGCGAGCAAGAGCAAAATCTCATGGTTAAGGAATGTGGCTTTATTCAAAATCACGAGAGTGTGAGGTTCAGTCTTTAAATTGATATTTTCTTTTAAACACTTTTCTAACGTCAGTATAATCCAACGAGTTACAGAGTCACTGAGGTACGCAGAATACACATTCTGATCTCTCTTTTCTTATATATTTCCTTAAGCTTATTTTATTTCAGTTTTAGTTCTTAGTTTTCCCTAAATCAATTATTCATTAGCCTTAGCTTTAAAAAGAGACAATAAATTACAGTAGGTTGATATTGGTCTCTATGGGTTCGTCAATCTTTTATATTACTTCGATATTTCCGTGCACTTGCAGACGCATCAAGTTTTTGGCGCCGTTGTCGGGGACCAACAATCAATATTTTTTATTATATTGTTGCACCGTATAGACTAAGGCACTCTAAACTTAATTACTATGTATCACCCAATTTTTTTCTACAACTCCCATTATCATTATTTCGAGGAATCACAAGAATCCCATAAATCCAACCTCAAAATACTAATGGAAGATTTCAATGCTTCACTGACTCACTCTTACCCAAATTACATCTACAACTACCAATCCCAATATTTTGAGGAGTTGCAAGAATCCCATAAATCTTATCTCAAAACATTAATGGAGGATTACAATGCGAATCTAACTTATCCTCAACCAAATTTCCTCTACAATCACCACGCCTAATATTTTGAGGAGTCGCAAGAATCTTGAAATTCCACTCTCGACACATTAATGGAGGATCTCACTGTGAAATTAAGTCTCTCTAGGCTGGAATCTATGATGATGTAACTCTATGTGGAGATACAAAATACGATGCTAACTCGCTTTGAGGAATCACAAAACCCCCATAATTTAAATCTCGAAACATCAATGGAGGACTTTGACGCGACGCTGACTCACTCTAGGCTAGAATCTATGATAGAGAACTATATAGAGACCTAAACTGTCCAAAATGAAGAGTTAAGAAAACAAAGTCTTCATAATAATGAAACCCTTAAGAAGCTAGACAATTTGGTTGAGTCCCTTGTGACTCACAACATAGCCTTGGAGACTTGAATCTCCTTGCTTGAACAAAAACCTCTAGGACCCTTCCCTGAGGAGCATGTGGATGTTGTAATAACCAGTAGTGAAAAAAAATAGAAAACCCTAAGGAGAGTGATAATGAGGTTGAAGTGAGTAATAATGAGGTTGAGAAGAGTTCTGGTGAGAAAAGAGTAGAGATTCGGAAAAATACACCGACGCCATCCGAAAGGGAGATTTCCGAGGAGGTAGAGAAGGAAACACCTATTGTTGTTCCTCCTCTCTATACCCCACCAATTCATTTCCTGTAAAGTTTTATGGAAGCCAAGATAAATTCCCAATCCACAACGCATGTGGAGGTATTGAAAAATATCCATACCAATGCACCTTTGCCTGAGGTCCTGTATAAAAAGTGAAAATTTAAGGACCATGAAAATAGGGAAATCAATAGTTTTAAAAGGGGAAGGTTAACCTTTGAGGTGGTGGATGAAATAACTAAGCCCAAACTTGAAAACCTGATACTCAGGATAGATCAAGAACTACCACCACACGTTCAAAAGAAGGAACAACCCCACAAAAGAAAGAAAAGAAAAGGTGAGGGATATGTGAGATGACTTGATTAGTGGCCATGGCAAAGATGATTAAAAATTCGACCGAGGAGTCATTCTCGAGAAAATCACCACGAGAGCTGACACTCTTGAGTCGTCGAGCTACCGACATTAAAAGAAGAGTTGTGTGGGAGGCAACCCACGGGTTTTAATTTAGTGTTTTTTCTTTTGTTTGAGTTCTTAGAAAATAAAGATATTAATCGCTTGACACTTATCAGTTATATGTAGGCAACTATCGAGGCGAGCATTGATCAGGTTCTTATTCCTTTTCCCACTTTCACTGAAATATTGAGGACAATGTTTAGTTTAAGTGTGGGGGAGGAACTTTACCGCTTTCCAATTATCGCTTATTATTTTAATTTATTGTTTTCTAGTTTAATTCATGTTTTTAAGATTTTATATATTTCCAATATTTGGTCGAGTCATTGCATGTGATGTCAAGTTTGTATGCCTGTTTTTCAATTGTTACTGAATTTCCCAGAATTTTTAAAATTTTGACCTCCAACAACAATTTTCTTGTTGATGCATGACACACACACTCTGAAAGTATATAGGGTGTCACAATTTAGGTTGTGTTAGAGAGGCTTGGGAAATTTTCGATAAAATTTATACCGTTATGACACCCTGTTGTACCCCAAAATTTACCCTCTTTATTTTCATACACGCATATCATTGGTTTTATGGTTATGGAATAAAGGTATATTTAGCAAGCTTCGTCAGGTTACAAGTGACGTTTATTTCGCCAATGGGTGTTCTCAGAGTATTTTCCATGCTGAAGATCGGTTCGCTGTTTTGCACTGATTCGGGGTTCAAAGATTCACAAGTCCAACCCGACGCGTCATATTTTAGGTGTTCTTTCACCAAGATATCTATGATAACATATTCTCAAATTCAGGTTCAGCTCGAGAGCCAATTCTTAAAAAAAAGGTCTCCGAATGTGTGAGTTTTCTCGAAGAAATATGGTGAAAAAGTATGCTGAAAGTGCAGTTCTTACGCACTAAAAAAATCATAACTTGAAGATTGTGGCTCGTTTTGAACCCATTTCCATGGCCAAAATTCTGTCTTGACGTCATCTACATTTTGATCTCTCACGGCTGGAAGCCAATTTCGAACAGAAGGTCTTCAAAAATGCGGATTTATCAAGTATTTTTATACAGAAAATTCATAACTCGGTCAATTTTTATCGGATCGGGCCCATCTTTTTACACAAGGTCACTGACTCAGAGATCTACAACTTTTCTTCTAAAATAGAGATCGGGTTATGCTCCGATCAATACCAGTTTTTTATTGAAGAACGTGTCAGAGTTGACACTAGAGCCCAAAATAAGTTTGTTTGAGGCAAAACTTCAAAAACTCATAACTAATTCACCATTTATTCGATTGAGCTCATTTTTGGACAGGAGTTTGTTCTCAATATCAGCTACATTTAGTTTTTACATTTCAACTTCAAAAATTACACTTAAGTCCCTACGATTTAGCCTAGAACGTGACAGACTCAAGTGAATAAAAATCTGCACTATTGCTTGTGGTTATTGGAGGCCTAATTGCACATTCAAAGCTCATATCTTTTCTCTAATTTCCATTATATAATCTCATTCTTTTCACACAAACAGGACACGACGAAAAAAAACATTTGCCATAACCTTGTCAAAATATCAAATTCCTTCAAGAACCCTAAAAACCATAAAATCCTTGTTACAAACCCCCATCTCACTACAAACAAGTCATCCTTGTTACAAACCCCCCATCTCACTACTTCTCCAATAAGGGTAAGGCTAGTTTGATCTCCATGATCAAAAGGGTGTATAAGCATTTATACATGCCATATCGGTTTTAACATTACAAAATTTCATATATTTGCTTTATTTGTATTTCGTGATATAGTAATTTATTTAATGTGTTCATGAGATTCAACACTGCAGATTTAGACAGGCTCCCATGCAGGATTATTACAAAACGCTGAGGCCAAAACAGAACAACCACCAATGCATGGCTCATGGCAAGGCAGACATCCTGAGGAGGTTAAGGGCGTGGGTTCAACATCCACCCCTATTGGTTTTGGTTTTCTTCCTTTCTATTTATCCTTTTACCTATTTTAATTCTTTCTGTTTAAAACCTTTTTCATAAAACTTATCATTTTTCACAAACCTTTGATTTTTCATAATAAACTCGAATAATTCATTTTAGGTTTTAAATTAATTTTTGGTTCAACACCCACCCCTGATATTTGCATTATTTGTATTTTCTAACCCTATTTTTCATTGATGTTTCTTTCCCTATCTATTTTTTTGGCAAACTTAATTCTTTCTTGTTAATCATTACACATAAACTTTTTTTAAAACCTTTTTTTAATTAAAATTAATTAGGTTTTAGGTTTTTTTAATTAACCTTTTTTTTATAAAAATTAACCTTTTTTTAATTAAAATTAATTAGGTTTTTAGGTTTTTTTAATTAACCTTTTTTTTCAAAATTAACCTTTTTTTTATAATTCAAACTAATTAGGATTTAGGTATTTTAATTAACTTTTTTCAAAATTAACATTTTTTTATTAATTAAAATTAATTAGGTTTTTTAGATTTATTTAATTAATTATCATAAATCATTTTTTCATAAAAAATCACCAAAACATTTTCTTTGCTATTTTCATCTTATTTTTATTTTTCTAGATAAAGTGTATATGGCGCATTCAACTGTAATAGCGTTGCTTTATTTTTCCCGCTTTTTTTCATCATTATCATGTAATTGCTTCTGAGATGTAATAGTTTTAGGATTTCTTTTCCGCTCTCTTCACTATTATGTAACTGCCCCAAAGCTCTGTAATAGCTTAGGTTTACATTTCCGCCTTTATCTTCTGCTACTATATTTTATGCAATGCTTAGATTAATAGGATTGTATGGAAAGATAAAAATGAACGATAGAAAACCCTAATTGCAAGATAAATATAACTGGAAAAACACAATGTTGCACACTTGCACCCCTTGGGTACTCCCCACTTGGTTGCCTCGGAAAACAATGGTCATGTCCCTCGAACGTAGGTATATCTTAGCAAAAGACCCTCAATCTAAAAGTCATCATAAAGATCATAGTCCCTTAACGTCCCTCGAGTTGCCTACGAGAAATGATCTTGTCCCTCAATGTTGCCTATATAATGACAATCTCTTCGAACTGCTAAGGTATCCCTATATGTTGCCTTCTATGACCATAACGATGACCTGCACTTGTCCCTCATACATCCAACGATAGGACTACCTACTCACTAATAGTAGGATAGCACTTTCTAAAGGTTAGGAGGAAAAGAACTACTTTTTCGAGTATAAGTAGATAAGTTCTTAGATGCTTGCTCAAAACAACTTTTTGCACCAACACAAAAATATTTCAAAACACTTTCAAAAACATTCGCCTTGTCAACACTCTTAAGGACTGATATAAGAGTCATCACAAAGCGAATCGCCGCACTAAGGAATTTTCAAAACAATTTTCAAAACACACAAAGCATAAGCAATTTTCAAAACATGAGCTAAGCATCTAAGAGCCCGTGGAAAACCACGGATGGAAAGCGTGCTAACACCTTCCCTTTCCATAATCTACCCTCCTTTCTCAGAAAACTCTCAAAAGGTAATTTTCTATTCTTTTCACCCTTTCCTTTGTTGGATAAAAGAAATGTCGGTGGAGACTCTTACTTACCGCAACATTTGCAAACAAAAAACGTAAACCAGTATTAACAGTCAGTTCTGCCACCGTATCACACACCCTAAATGCCCTCATTATGTGATATCAATTTGGGTACCCGTTATATCAAAACCTTAGGCTCAAGTTTTCAAAGTAGCTCTTAAGTAGTTTATATTAGTAGTCATCGCCATCTTAAGCACAAACTACGTAGGGGGTCGATGAATATAAGTGAATGATCCCAAAAAGTCTAAAAAATTATTTTCCATAATATATTTAAAATATGAAATTCACATATTAAGTTAGGTGACCCTCACCCAGTAATTTAATCCAATGGTTGTGGAACCTACAAAAATATAATAAAATAACCCGTCGTCATTTGGTTTAGAGGTGTCTTGTGCTAAACTTGTTAGGGCGGACTACGGTCTGATCCCTCGCAACTACGATTGGTTAAATAAAAGGGGTTACCAAACTTATATAACAGAACCCTGAGAAAAGGATCATAGTCTCTAACCTATTTCCATCCTGTCGGTCGCTACAGTATGTGTGTATGTATGCCCCTCAACATATATTATCTTCAGGTCATCTCAGTATGTGTTCTCCTCGACACACATGTGGTTACGGTCGCCACAATTTGGAAGTTTGTGTTCCCCACGACACAGAAGGCATGCCCCTCGCCACATGCTCTTTTATGCGCCATATATTTTGTTCTTTTGGTCTTCTTCATGTATTCTTCATGTAACCACTCACGAAGCCCAATTTCCCATTATCACCTCATGATCTTTTCAACTTCCCATTTTTCCACTTCTTTCTCCACTTTCTCCATTATTTCCACTGCTTCTCACATAAAGCTTGAAGTAACTTCCATTTTATTTCTCTATATATAGGATCTTAGAAATTAGTTTGAGGTATCCAAGTTTGTGTGCATATTATTATTCTTAGTTCTTAGGCAGAAACCACTTTGTAAAAGTGGTAGATTCTCACATTGAAGAACTACCACACCATTAGTATTAGGCCTATAATTTATGTAATGCTTTGATCAAATCTTGTCGCTTAAATAAAAGTTATTTCAGTTTCATCTTTACTTCAAGTCTCGCAATTTATTCCCAAACTTTTACAGGTTCTTTATCATTATTATTATTATTATTATTATCATTATTATTATTATTATTATTATTATTATTATTATTATTATTATTATTATTATCATTATTATTATTATTATTATTATTATTATTATTATTATTATTATTATTATTATTATTATTATTATTATTATTATTTATCATTATTGCTTTAGTTGTCAAATTTTATTACCATGTCGTTCTTAATTGCAATTGTCATGTTTAATTCACTTTCATTTAATAATTTGCCTAGCTAAATAGTTTTGAGTCCGGTATATGAGGACCGTCGTTTCCGACGGAACTCGGTAATAAGTTGGCTTAATATTTGTTTGAAAATTCAATTTTGGTATTTGTTTTTAAACTTAATTTAAATAGATTTGTCACGAAGTTGAGAGGTTACTTAACACGATTTTGCCATGTGTAATACGGTGGGAGAACTGACTTGTTGTTGCGTTTTATCGCAAATGTTGTATATATCAAGAGTCATCACCGACTTTTCTTTTATCCATTAAGGAAAGAGTGAAAAGAACAAGAAAGATCTTCATATATTTTGAGTTCGGGGGGTAGGTTATGAAAAGGGAAGGTGTTAGCACCCTTTTCATCTGTAAGTATCTACGGGCTCTTAATCTCTTAACTCACTTTAAAATTTGCTTTGTCTGTGTGTTTTGAAAATATTTTAAATGGCAATGTAAGGAGAACTTTGTAATAACTCTTGTATTGGTCCTCAAGAGTGTATACAAAGTATTTATTTGAAAATATTTCATTGTTTTGAAAAGTGTGATTGTGAGAAATGTTTTGTTTTTGTGAGCAAGCGATTAACAGTATTCTACCCACTCAAGGTCGTCCTTGTACTTTTTCTCCTTCATTAGATAGTGTTATCCATACCATTAGTTAGTAGAAGCCCTATATTTGAATGTGAAGGTACAAGAGAAGGATCATCGTACGATCATTGAAGACAACTTATAAGGATACCTTAGCAATTCGAAGGGACTATCAACATATTATTCGTAGGGAATAGATCATTTCTCATAGGCAACTTGCGGGACACCAAGGGACTATAATCATTTGTATCGTGGGGACTATGACGATTTGATCGAGGTTCTTTTGCTAAAGTTATCCCCACATTCGAGGGACATGACCTTTTTATTCCGAAGGCAACAAGAGAGGCTACCCTAGAGGTGCAAGTGTGCAGGTGGTGTTTGATTCAGTTATTTATCCTTGAATTTAGGGTTTTCTATCGTTTGATTTTTATCTTGACATGTAAATCCTAATTACTAAGCAGTAATAACAAGTATAAAAATGGTAAAGTGCGAAAAGTAAAGTTCCTACGCTATTACATGACTTTAGGGAAATTACATAATGGTAAAGTGCGGAAAATAAAAATCCTAAACTATTACATCCCGAAACAGTTACATGATAATAAAAATGCAAGAAGATAAAAGCTACGCTATTACATTCGCGGAAAACATCCTATACAATTTATCTTTAAATAAAATAAAATAAAAATAGAAAAAAAAGGAAGTGTTTTTGGTGATTTTTTATGAAAAGAAATTTTGATGACCATTAATTAATTAAACCTAAAAATCTAATTAATCTTAATTAATAATAAAAAAAGGTTAATTAACTAAATTAATTAAAAAAACCTAAGAAATTAATTTTATTTAAAAAATTTAATTATTTAAATTTAAAAAGTTAAAAAAAATAAGAAACTAATTAATTTTAATTAATAAAAACCTAAAACTAATTTTTGTATTTTAATTAAGTAATAAAAAAATAAGTAAAAGGAAAATATAAGAAAGAAAAAGAGAATTGGGCTTGAATTAGCAACAAAGAGGGGGTGCGGATTGCAATTGTGGTCCAGGCCCAACTTAGTTAGTGCCTTATCCCATGTGGTCACTCCATGAGGCTGCATCATGGGCTGCGCATCTAAGGGCGTCAGATCTGGATTGTAGGGCTGCAAGACTGAAGGTGCATTGTATGAGGAGGACGAGCGATGCATGTTGTTGTACCCCAAAATTCACCCTCTCACTTATCAAGAATTTGCTCACAAAATCTCCTTAGGCTCAAGACTGCACTAGGGTTTGATCAGCTCAAGACACCTCCTTATGCACTGATGGCCAAAATTAGGGTTTGAGTTTGCACAAGGATGTTTTAACTACCAATTCCCCATATTACTTTCATGGATCATTATGGACCCCCAAGATTAGTCACGTCATGTTTCAAGCCTTGGATCACACTTTTGCTCAGTCAATTGAGCAATTGACCTAAAAATCAGTTGTATTAGGAAAAAAGTCAACTATGGCTAATTTACAGTAAAACTTCATAATTTTTGATCCACATCCACATACTAGACTTATATGAATCATTTGATCAAGTTTGGACCATAACTCCTCAAGAAATTTGATCAAATCTCCAAAAGGGAAAAATGGTCAAAATAAGGGTTTTGATTGGGAAAGTGCAATTTCTGATTTTTGACCTAGAAAATGGTCAATTGGTTTAAGGCATGTTCTCAAGAGTCCAATTGAATCATTTTGAACTAATGACATGGTTCAAAACGTTGCAAGTCCATTGGATTGGCAGATGAATTTTTCAATCAACTGTTCAAAAGTCAACTGTATACTAAAAAGTCAAACTTTGACTTTTTGGTCAAGTTCGAGTGCCAAAGATCATAATTCATCAAAACATGTAAAAATATGAAACTTATTCATCAAGAAATCAAAAAAGTCAAGATTTCATTTTGAAAAGTCAAAATTTCTAAACTTAGAAATTTTTCTAAGTGTTGGAAATTTCTTATTTTTTTCATAACTTTGAGCAAAATTTTCACGATGATGCAAGATGATTCAAGAGAGACTTCCAACATGAAAGTTGTAGATATCCGTGAAATCTACAAATTTTCTTCACACAACTTCTCCCTAAAGTTATTGGATCTCAATTTATAATTTTAAGAACATGTGGTCATGAAACAAAACACTTAGTGAAATTTTACCCTAATTTGGTCAGGATTTTGACCCAACTTCATGGCACTTTTTCATACAGTTCCAAGGGGAATATTCAAAATCAATTCAAAGATAGTCTGTAGAGCACATTGCAAGCTTTCCAAAATATCCAAGAACTCCTTGAGATCATTCTTGAGTAGGGAGAATCGAAGAGATGAAGTTAGGGTTTTATCACTTTAATTACAAGTCATTTTCGTGATGAACAAAATTCAAATTCAAACCATGCTGCATAAACACTACATTGCAGGCCTCAAACTTATTAGGAACTCCATAATTAATGGTTTACACAGCTGTTAGAGGCCTCACTTCAAGCATTCAATGCATGGACGTGCTTTTTATCCATTTTTGGAAGAAAGGTTACATTGCCATTTTGATAAAGCAACTTTTTGTACAAAACTTGTTCTTGAGCCTTGCACTTGTTCTCTTCTGATCAAACCAGTCCTATAACTCATGAGAAATGTTTCAAACAATTACAATCACCCATCCCATGCTTGTACCTCTTCTTTAAACTTGTTTCCCTCTTTTCTTCAAAATTAAGTAACCTAGCCAAAAGCTAGAAACTTTTACTTCTGACTTACCAATGCTTTCAAACACTTTTGTTTATACATACACAAACCATTTGACACAAACACACGAATTCCCAAGCCTTGAAAGAATCTAGAACTCATAATCACACTTCACACTTCCTTTTTTACACAAACTGACCAAAAACGTGGAACTCATAATCTACTCGTGTGTTTCTTGGCCTTTTGGTTTCTAAAGTTTCTAAACATCACAAAGAATCAATCCCCCACCCTGTTTTAGAACTGTAACACCATTAACACCATCCTCCATTTTCAAAAACTCAGCTCTGTACATTGACTTCTCCAAACCATTTCAGCCATCCATTGTTCAAGCTAATCATTGCATTAGCTTCCTAGGACCTCAAGGAAGCTAACCTGATCATCACCATCACTTGAAACAAGCTCAAACTCAAAACATAATTTCCAGTTTTGAGGTAAGTTTTACCGACTTGGAACTCTTCATACAGGCATCATCAATAGTTTATCTATGAACAAAACATGTAGATATCATTGCCCTGAAGCTAACCATATCCTTAGTTTCGATTAATTTTGCTTGAGCTTAGAGAATTTTGAAGCTGAAATTTCTGATATTTTTAGGATTCAGATTAGGGCCTTTAAAATTCATGCTTATCTTTGGTCTATAGTTTTAATGCTTTACATTTCTGAAACAGTGAGAAAATTTACTACAAGTTTCATATTTACAGTTTTCATTTTTGATGAGAAATGAGCAAGTTACAGTTGGTCTGGCTGGAGGTTGAAGATGAAGTCATCAAGACGCGTTTTGCCTTACATATTTATTGATTTGCCTATGTTAACGGATGTATAGCCACCCCAGTGGTAGAAGCGCGCGCCTGTAACCTTTGGGACCTGGGTTCGAGCCCCAGTGATACCCTTTTGGTTATTTTTCCATATTTTTGCATTTCTGACTTTTTTGCAGGCGTTGGGCCTTGTTGGGCTTTTGGTTGTTTTTATTTTTATTTTTACTAGTTAACCCCTTGATGGCTGTTTGCACCCCTGACCCAAGTTTATTTATTTTTCTTTTTATTTTTATTCATTTCATTTTTATTCTCTTAAATATTTTTCCTAATATTAAAAAATAACAAAAAAATTAATTTTCACTTTAATTTAGTTTATTTTATTTTTCTCACAAAATATTTTATTTAACTACATATTATTTATTTTTTATGGACTAGTCTTGTAAATTAAATTAAAACTAGGTTAGTATTTATTTTATTTTACACCCATTAAATATACTATTTTAATATAAAAAAGGCTAAAAATATTTTATAATGTTATGAATATTTTCAAGACATAAAAATACTAAAAAATGCTTTTCTTAAACTTATTTCCTTTTAATTAATTAATAGAACTAGGGTTTTATTTAAAATCTTTTCTTAAACAAATTTTTTTTATTAATTATTTTTCTTTAAATTAATCATATTAAGACAAAATCCCTTTTTCCTAAAAAATCAAACATATATTCATTTACTTCACATTTTCCATTTTTTTACATTTTATACTTTGTATTTATTCAAATCTTTGTACATTGGATACCAATTCAATATGGTTGTAATAAACTAACTATGTTTACATTCTTGCAATCCCCATTCAATTTGTACACCCCCTCCCGCAAATTTTGTAATAGCGTAGTAACTTTAAATTCCGCAATTTATCGCTTTTATATACAAATGCTAGTAATTTGGGTTTGAATGGAAAGACTAAAAGCAATACTTAGAAAATCGTAATTCAAGACAAAAACAAGCATGAAAATAATACACTCTCACACAAGCACCCCTAGGGTTATTCCACTTGGTTGCCTTATACAAAATGGCCATATTACGCATGTAAGGTATCTTAGCAAAAACAAGCAAATACAAGATCATAGTCCCTCGATGACGCTATCTAAGTTGCCTTTCAAATGATCTTAGTCCCTAAAAAAGAATGCTAAGGTACATTTCTACATTGCTAATCATGGTTATACGATGACCCACACCCGTCCCTTTTACATCCAAAGATAGGGTTGCTTACCAAATCAATGGTAAGACAACAATGTCAAAGGAAAAGAAAATAAACAAGAAAGACTTTTTAAGTAGGTAGAATGCTCCTAATTACTTGCTCAATTTCAAACAAACATCCTTGTTATTTTCAAAAACAATCACCTACACTTTCAAACATCTTATAAACTTGAAAACATTTTTCAAAAGATCAACATCTTCGCATACATTCTTACAAACAAGAATCATTACAAATATTGCCTAAACAATGGCCTCTTTACAAAAATACTTTCAAAAACCACACAAAGCACAATTTCAAACAAAAAGTAAGTGATCTAGCAAGTAACTAAGAGCCCATGGAAAACCATGGATTAAAATGGTGCTAACACCTTCCCTTTTCATAATCTACCCCCCAAACTCAAGAAACAATCTCAAAGGTCTTTCATGTGCTTTTTCACCTTTCCTTTTGGATAAAAGAAAAGTCGGTGGCGACTCTTGCTAACCGCAACATTTGCGATCAAATGCAAAACCCTCAAATCAGTTCTCTCACCGTATCACAGAACTGGCGACTCTGCTGGGGATATTTCTAAAAGTGGGGTTACCTTAGGGTTATATCACATTTACTTGTTTGCATTGTTTGACTTGTATGCTTTACATTATGGTTCTTTGTTTGGGTTTGAATCCTCTACCCGAATTTGGGATACATTATAGGTAAGTAGCAATACATTATGGAAACTGTGTGGGGTATACCGACATGGTCTAAGCAATAGCTACGTTAGTGCGACATATTTGTAGGTACCGGTAGCCTCTGAGTTAATCAAAGAGAAAATGGGGCCGCTGAGTGATGTCGTGAAGCACTAATGAACTTTTAGAACCTTTACTTGACCAACTTGGCCTTTAGGATGTAGTGAGATGACCGACTTTGGTGCAGTCCGAAGTTGGTAGATACTCGATACTACACTCATTGAGGTTTGGTTTCTTAGGATATTTCGGACACCATTAAAGAGGCTTGTGCTGAAATAATGACCAAGGAAACAAACCAATGATATTGAGCTCCTTAGAACCCGGTTACTATTACTAGGGCAGGTTGAGCCAACTAAACTTCAAGAGGGTACTTACCTATAAAACTCCACGCAAGCCCAAACCTAAGGACTTTTTTGCTTTGTTTGTATATACATACTTGTACATAACATCATTAACATCATAGCATCATACACATTCGCTAACCATTTCAATGATTTTGGGATTCATCTTTGTTCTTGTTTTGTAGGATATGGATTCTCTTCGCAGGAAAACTATTCAAGTCAACCTTGTAAGGATCCCTCCACAACTTAAGGAGCTAGCATCAAGGATTCCTGAAAACTCTCCATTCACCGAGAGACATGGTCGCTTACTCAACTTGGTCACCTCCAACACAGATGAGGACATGATGAAGGTTCTCTTTCAGTTCTTTGATCCTTTACACCACTACTTCACATTTCCCGACTATTAACTTGTGCCTACTTTAGAAGAATTCTCCCGACTCTTGAGGATTCCCATTATCAACCAACTTCCTTTCAACGTTACGGAAAGAGACCCAAAGCCAGAAGAGATTACTCAAGCTCTACACTTGCACTCATCTGATGTCACAACTCATTGGGAAACAAGGAGTGGTGTCAAAGGTTTCATAGCAAAGTTCTTGTTTGAGAAAGCTCAAGACTATTGGAATTCTTTGGACCTGCAAGCTTTTGAGGAAATTGTGGCTCTCCTCATCTATGGGATGGGTTTGTTTACAAATCCTGACCAACTCATAGATGTGAACACCGTCAAAATCTTCATGTCCCGCAACCCGATGCCTACATTGTTAGGGGACATCCTACACGCTTTTCACACTCGCACAAAGAGGAAAAAATGTTTCCTTATGTGTTGCACTCCTCTCTTGGCAAGATGGTTTATTTCACATCTTCCCCAATCTTTATTAAGGAATGAGCAAGGTTCAAGGTGGTCACAAAGGTTGATGACGATCAAACATTCAGACATTCATTGGTGCTCCCGATCCATAGAGAATGTTACTATTGTCGACCGTTGTGGAGAATTTCCTAATGTCCCTTTACTTGGCATTAGGGGAGGTATCACCTACAACCCCTGCTTAGCCTTAAGACAGTTTGGTTACGCCCGAAGGGATGGCCCGCACGAGATGCTGATTCAAGGTTTGGTATTTGACTACGACAATGACGATCAAGGTCTTTGCCAGAGATTTATCCGAGCTTGGAGGATGTTGAACAAGGTAGATAGCAAGACTTTGGGGAACAATAGTTTCATCCCTCTTGAGCCTTACCTCAAATGGGTACGAACTCGTGCTCAGAGCCTTATGATGCCTTATCCCTCCATTCTCCCGGTAATCATTGAGCCTATCATGGAAGGAGATGTTCCATATACTATCCTGCATCCTGACATGCCCACCTCTCTTGAAGACCTACAAAGGGATTGGATACAACTCAAGGGGGAGAGAGATACTTTCAAAGCCCAATTCTACACAAGCGAGAAGAAGGTTTTGGAACTCACTAGACTACTTCACGAGGAGCAGACTCTGAATGCCTACATTCCACCAAAGAGGATGCATACTACCTTTTTATCTTAGAGTTTTTGTATTATTTTGCTTGAGAAGGCATTGATGTACCTGATCTTTAATATATTGATATAACGTGTGTTTCCTTTTTGTCTAAAACAAATTTGAATCTTAAGATCCTTGAAATCATTGCATACACATTTATCATTCATCATAACATAAGAAGGTTTCTTGCAACAAGTCTCTTTATCTCTCTACTATTTATTTTAGTAAGATGGATCTCTAGCAAACGGTGAAGGACCTCTAAGCTCAGAAATGCACAGTTTCAACAATTGTTCTTAACTCTGGCCAAAGGACAAGAAGAGTTGAAGACCTTGCTGGTTGAGGAGAAAAAAAAAGACGAAGAAAATAACCGGAATTCTGAACATGGGAAGAAGATTCCAAGGGCAGACAAGAAGGGCTTTAGATTTTGTAACAACATCTGGTGAGAAAAACAATCAAGATGGGAAGGGCAAGGAAACAGTTGTTCAGTCTGTTTCAGTAGAGGAAGAGGAAGAAGAAGACTATTCTGAATAAAAATACCCTCAAGCCGACGACAAGTATAAGCATCTAGAAGAATAGTTGAGTGCAATGGAAATCCAAAAAGTGCCTGGATTGGACTTTGAGGAGTTGGGCTTAGTATCAGGGATTGTCATTCCTCCAAAATTCAAAGCACCTGTGTTCGCCAAATATGATGGA
Organism: Vicia faba; assembly: GCA_948472305.1. NCBI lineage: Eukaryota > Viridiplantae > Streptophyta > Magnoliopsida > Fabales > Fabaceae > Vicia > Vicia faba. The sequence goes on along the minus strand of OX451738.1, from coordinate 1,442,310,802 downwards.
GTTTCATGCCCTAAAATGCACCTCCGGTCCTATGTGAGGAAAATCCAGCCCCATACCGATGACAAAGGTTTATGGGTACACTTCTTCCAAGACAGTCTTTCTGGAACTCAAATTGATTGCTTTTATCAGTTAGAAAGAGCCAATGTTCATAACTGGGAAGATCTTGCTGCAGCCTTTTACAAACAATACCAATACAATGCTGATCTCGCGCCTACCCGTACTCAACTCTAGAGTATGTCCATGGTTTCAAGTGAAGGCTTCAAGGACTATGCATAAAAATGAAGGGATTTGGCCGGAAGAGTTTAACCTCCCCTATCTGAAAGAGAGTTGGTAGACATGTTTTTGGGCACCTTGTCTGGCCCCTTCTTCAATCACTTAATTGGGAGTTCATCGGCAGGTTTTACTGAATTGATATTGATCGGAGAAAGGGTAGAAGCTGGGATAAAGAATGGAAAGATTCAAAAAGATGCATCCTCCGCTGCTGTAAGAAAGCCATTCATCGGAAAGAAAGAAGTGGTTGCTGTATATCCTCAGATAAATCAAGATAGAGCTAAACACCGTCATATGGTGAGGTCTGTTATTGTTCCTAAACCTGTGCCTGATCAGCAAAGAAATAACCAACCAAGAATGGAAAGACCAGTCAGATATTTCACTAGAATTAACATGAGCCTATCTCAAGTATTACCACATCTGTTAAGATCCAACCTAGTGACTTTGAAAGAAGTTCCAAAGAACCCTAACACAACCTCTCCTCACTATCATCCTAAAGCCCGCTGTGCATACCACTCTGAAAGTCCCAGCCATGACACTAACAACTGTTGGGCTCTAAAGAACAAAGTACAAGATCTCCTTGAACCCAAAGAGATTAAATTCGATCCTTCAGAAAAGTCCAATGTCATTTCTTCCCCTATGCCCAAACACGACCATAATGCCAACGCCATTGAGGAACATATATTTGTTACTTCATTTGATGAGCTTGTGACCCCAGTACTGACTATCAAAAAGAACTTGTTGATTGCCGGTGTATTCCCAGGCTGTGATGAAATCTGTCATTTCTGTTTGTCCTCACCAACCAGTTGTCCTTTGTTGAAAGCAGGCATTCAATGCCTAATAGATAACAAGGAAATTATGTCCGAAAAGACTTTTGTTCCACCTATTTCTTATAATGATGTTTCCATCGTGACCATTTCCGACAATTCTTCCAGGGTCTCCACCAAAAGACCCGTTAGAATTACATCAGTTCCAAAAGTAGCTCCTTTGATAATCACAATGCCTGGACCAGTCCCGTATTCGTCATACGAAACCGTACCATGGAATTATGGATGGGGATGTCTACTGCCACGGTATCAAGCAAGATTGGCTAGCTTCCGAAGATTCAAGTTCTGAGAAAGTGGGCTCCAATATCAGTAATATTGCAGGGACTAGCAAGATTACCCGAAGCGGAAGGATTTTCTCTCCAGAAATTTCTCCCCCAAAGGTGATTTCTGGACCCGTAATCATTCCTGTTATTGTTGCTCCTCCAAAGGATGTCCCCAGTCCTACAATCATCTCTGCTAATACTCCTGTTGACAAAGTTGTTACAATCCCTATTATCACTTCTACTGACATTCCTGCTGCCGAGTCAACTGAGACTCGTGGTAAAACTATTCTGATTGAGCCTGTCCGAACGAAGGCACAATCATTGGCTATCCCTGAGACCTCCTGGAAAGACATGGAGGAAATTCTAAGGATCATAAAAAGAAGCGAATACAATGTAGTTGAGCAACTGGGGAAAACTCCATCTAAAATTTCCATGCTGGCTTTACTACTATGTTCCGAGGTGCATGCAAAGGCCTTGGTAAAATTCTTGAAAACTGCCCATGTACCCCAAGAAACATCTGCTGATCAGTTCCAAGACTGCGTAGCCAGCTTAACTGCAGATAATGGTTTAGGTTTCTCAGACACTGAATTAACGCCAAAAGGGAGGAAGCATAATGAGGAATTACATGTCTAAGTGGAATGTAGGGGCACGACTCTGGCTCATATCTTGGTTGGCATCGGTTCATATCTGAATGTGTTTCCTAAAAAGGCTCTTGATAGGCTTGATTGTGAGGGATTGACATCGAAACCAAGTAACATAGTAGTGAGGGCCTTTGACGGCTCAAAAAGGATGGTGCATGGGGATGCGGATATCCCCATAAAGGTTGGAACCCAAACATTTGACTCAACTTTTTATGTAATGGATATTCGCCCTTCATATTCCTGCTTGCTAGGACGACCATGGATTCACAATGTTGGCGCTGTTACTTCTACGTTGCACCAAATGCTAAAATATCCAATTCTAGGGAAGATCATCACCATTCATGGAGAAGAAAAATATATGATCAGCCATCTCAATTCCTTCAGATATATGGAAATAGATGGTGAATTTATTGAAACTCCATTTCAACAATTTGAAGAAGTCTCGCAAGATGTGGCGGTAACCAAGGCTGTGTCTCAAGTACCCAAGAACACAAGGCCTCCACTCAGGATGTCATCTTTGAAGGATGCCAAGGCAGTGATAGAAGAAGGTGGCGTTCACTATTTGGGGACAACTCCCAGATATCCCATACAAGTCTGAATATTTTGGCCTGGGTTTCACTTCAGGTGCCCAGAAGGCTGTACGCCGTGCTCGTGCCGGAGGACCAGCCTTGAAGATCAGCAGACGCGAAGTCAATGCGGTGGAAGATGATGAAGACAGCTACAACCTGGAGGATTGGATTTTCCCAACTCTCAGTGGAGGGCTCAACAACTGGGAGGCCAGAGATTTTGTCCCGATCACTTTTATCCCACAGTAATTTGTCTTTACATTTTGTTGGATCTGTAATATTAAAACAATTCAGACTCTTAAAACCTGGTGTCTTACCCGAGGCACCATGGTCCATTTGTAAGGGTTATTATCTCAATTCCATATGACATCAATGAATCATGGACGTTTTTGCATACAAACTTTGTGCTCATTATTTTTCTTTTTTACATTTTCATTTCTTTCAAAGATAGTTATACTCTTACACACACTCACACTCAGAATGCAGGTCTACATCCATTCGGGATCCCATGGGTAACGGTTTTCCTATGGACTTCTGTGACTCTGAAAATCTAATCTACCAAGCCGAAGACGAAGGTGAGGAAGATTGCGAAGTACCAGGGGAACTTCCCAGGTTACTACTATAAGAAGAGAGAACCATTCAGCCCCACGAGGAACCAGAGGATACAATAAACCTAGGTATCGAAGAAGACATAAAAAAGGTCAAGGTGGGTGCTAATCTGGAACCCAGTGTCAAAAAGCGTCTGATTCAGTTGCTACACGAATATGTTGAGGTCTTTTCCTGGTTGTATGAAGACATGCCAGGACTTAATGCAGATATTTTGGGACATTGTCTACCTACAAAAGAGGACTGCCCACCAGTAAAACAAAAGGTCCGTCGAATGTGACCAGATATGTCAAAGAAGATTAAAGCTGAAGTCATGAAGCAATTCAACGCTGGATTCTTGGCCGTCACCTCTTATCCTCAATGGGTTGCCAATGTTGTTCCCGTGCCCAAAAAGGACGACAAGGTACGAATTTGCATGGACTATAGAGATTTGAATAGGGAAATGATTTCCCATTTCCCCACATTGACATTCTAGTTGACAATACGGCACAACACAAAGTGTTTTCCTTCATAGACGGTTTCTCAAGCTACAACCAAATCAAAATGGCGCTTGAGGACATGGAGAAGACAACCTTTGTCACGCAGTGGGGCATATTCTACTACAAGGTTATGCTGTTCAGACTGAAGAATGCTGGGGCAACCTATCAGCGTGCCATGGTAGCTCTATTTCACGACATGATACATCACAAAATAGAGGTCTATATGGACGACATGATAGCTAGATATCAAACAGAAGAATAGCATCTTGGTCATTTACAAAAACAATTTGAGAGACTAAAGAAATACAAGCTGAGGTTGAACCCAAATAAATGCACGTTTGGAGTAAGGTCTGGTAAGCTCCTAGGTTTTGTCGTCAGCAATAAGGGTATTGAAGTAGATCCTGCCAAGGTGAAAGCGATACAAGAGATTCCTGCTTTTGTACCCCAAAATTTGCCCTCCCATATTCTTCAAAGTTTTGACAAGCATCATCTCAATTTGCTCAAGTCTACTCAAGGGTTGCACAGTCAAACCATCCTCCTAAGCCAGTCAAAATTAGGGTTTTGGTTCTTGCAAGGAAGTTGAGGTTTTCAAGGGCTCAATCAAGTCCCATATGCTCATATACATTGTCAAGCATCCCCATGTCAAGTTTCAAGGCTCACAAGGTCAAGTTGCACAGTCAAAAACCCTAATTGCTTCACAATCAACTGTAGGGGCAAAATGGTCATTTGGCAGTCAAAAGTCAAAATTTTTGGTCAACATCTTATTTTGAAGCCACAATCATCATTTGATCAAGTCTTGATCATGATTCCACAAGAATGGCTCAAAAATCATCAAGGTATCAAAAGTTTCTATTTTTGGACAGTTGAAAAGTCAACTGTAACTTGACCAAAGCATAACTTTTTCATGGTTCATCAGAAAAATCCCATCCAATGCTCATTTTTAAGGGGATGACATTTCCTACAACTCATCTTCACATTCCAAGTCCAAGAAATGCTCTCACAAAAAGTTACCAATTTCAACACTATAGGTCATTTTCAAAAGTCAACAAAAAGGCATTTTAAGTCAAAGACTATAACTTGATATTGGTAAATTCAACTGACATGGGACCAAAGGCATTGGTTAGAGGACTTCAAGACCTTTCCAAAATGTCCAAGAACATGTTCATATGATCAAAATTGAGCAAGATATGTATTGGAGAAGTTGGGAAATTTTTGTGAAATGGCAAAAGTCAACTATCCTTGAAACTTTAATTTTTGACAAAAGGGCCCACTTTTTCCACTTGATTCAGCCTTGTCATGCCACCCACGTGTCCCATGATCAATTTCAATATTAAACATTAATTTTTCTATTTTTATTTAATTTTATTTGATTTAATTCATTTTAAATCCATAAAATTCAAATAAAATCAAAAAAAATTAATTCAATGATATCTTGTGGTTTGAATGACTTTGATGCATCATAATACACCTACCAAATTCGTGTAAGGTCCATTTTAAGCATGAAAATTCAAATTTGAACAAACATGGCAAGTTCCTTTAATGGTGGTTATAAAGAAATCCAAAACATCATTGCAATGGTTTAAGGCTCCTAATGTCACTTGATTCTCATTCATACACATATATGCAAGCCTTGCAGACCTCAAGAACGAGCTAGAACACATCTAAAACGGCATAACCAAATTCAAAAAATTGGAAGAAAAACCAAAAACTGTTTTCAATCTTCCAGTACAATTCAAACACTTCTCTTGATCCAAACACATTCCCAACGCTCCCAGGAATGATTTGCAATCATAAACAAGTCCTAACACTCAAGAAATCGTGCTACACAGTCACACGGTTCATCTTTCTTTTCCATAATCGAAATTCAATTTTTACGCATCATTAACATATTTAGATCACTGTCTTGCATTGTTAACATTGTTATGAAGCTTTTGATATAATTTAATTTGATTATGGTGCCCTAAAATGAAAGTTTCCATTGGAGGATGCTAGGGTTTCGAAGCTTGGATTTTAGGGCTTTTCACATACTGTAAAATCAACCCTCAAAATGCACATGGTTGAAACCGCCTGAGTGAGACAAAAACATTGGAAACCTCGCGCCATTTTTATATTACGTGTAGAGCTAGTCGTTATTTTTTCAATTTTGTTTTGTGGGGGTTAAAAACCCCCGCTATCTAACTTCTATTTTACAGGAAACGCGAGGAAGATGATGGCGTGCTTGCATCCCATTGGCCAATTCAAAAAGTGGCGCGCTAGTTTTCTTCTTTTTAGCATATAACGTGTTTATTCCATATTATCTTTGTTTATTATTATTCTAACAAATACGTTCAAGTGGTTGAGTGGTTGGCCAGGTGCTTTGCAAGCGTTGAGACCTGGGTTCGAATCCCAGGTCCCCCCAAATTCCATATTATTTTTCTTCATATGCTTGTATGCAGCGTTCCAACCATGCTCCACTATGGGCTCCCCTTCATCCAAACGCCAAGTGTCCATAATCAGCCATCCAAAGGCCCAGAGAGGAGGACCACCATGTTTCTCAGTCAAAGCCAGCTCAGCAGATCGAAGAAGTCAACGTGGCTTGAAGGCAAATGGGCCACAACAATGCTAAACAAACTCCCAAATCTGGCCCAAACCCCCATTGGGTTTGCAATTTTATTTTGTCATTTTATATTTTATTTGTCTTATTTTATTTTTTTCCCTTTTATTAACTATTAACATAATTAATATTTTTTATAAAAAAATCAAAAAAGGAACTAACATTATTATTATTATTAATTTCATGTTATTTTTGTAAATAAATTCTAACAAGTCAATTAGTTTAATTAGTTTAATGTTAACCTTTTTTTTACAATAAATAAAAACAATTTAGAATTAGGGTTTCTTTTGACTTTTAATTTCTTTTACTTTTATTTTTTCATTAAAAAATATAAAAAACACAAAAATATAATTTTCTTAATTAATTAATTAATTAGTTTAATAATTAGTTTTAATTCCATTTCATTAAAAAAGGGACAAATTCAATTTCTTTCTCAAAAGGGTCAAAACCCTTAAGACGTTCCCGATTCCATTTTCTACTCGTGCGTATTTATTTATTCTGATTATATTCATGTATCTGTACAGAGGATGTAATAGTAATTAGGATTTTATTGCTTTCCTTAATTTTCTGCATTTACTTTTCAAAAACGGGTTTTTGTTTTTGGCGATGTATAGACCCGCGCCTTGTAATAGCGTAGAATTTACATTTCCGCAATTTATTTTCCGCACCCCTAACTGCTAATATGCCTGCAAGAATGTATGTAAATAAAATTAATCCGTAGCTCACAAGTAACATGTACCAGATAAACATAACATGAAAACAACACACAAAGCACATGCCACTTCTAGGGTACGCCTCACCGGTTGCCTCGAATGTGGTCATCAAGTATAGGGTGTCTTAGAGGTCGCCCTTTTGCCTAAGATCCAGTTGCCTCGAAACGGTTGCCTCGGATAAAAGGATCTAGGACATTAGGGTTATTTCTAAGGTGTCCTACCGTTGCTTCGGTGACCACACTGTCCCGATAATCGAATTGACCCGAATACCTCCAACGATGGTGCTACCTACCCCTCAATGGTGGGATAACACTATCTAAAGGACTTTTACACAGCCTAATTCCTTAGGGTAGGTAGATCTCATGGGTACTTTCTCTCTTCAAAACAAACAAAAACAACTTTTCACACCTTACACTTTCTAAAAGTTTTTTTTCAAACAAAACACTTCATACACTCTTGAGGACTGATACAAGAGTTACTTAGAAGTTTTCCAAACGAACTTTTTCAAAACCCACACACACTTGAAAAGCAAACATATTTTGAAAACATAAGAGCAAGTACCTAAGAGCCCATGGATAACCATGGATAGAAAGGGTGCTAACACCTTCCCTTTATATAAATCTACCTCCCGAACCGAGAAACATTCTCAAAGAAGGAATTTTGCTGTGATTTTGTCCTTTCCATATTGGAGAACATAAAAGACGGTGGCGACTCTTGCTTACTGCGACATTTCGCGAACCAGCTTAAAAAACCGTCAGTTCTATTTCCACCGATCACAGAACTGGCGACTCTTCTGGGGACAATAAAAGTGAGGTGTGCCTTAGGATTAGATCATACTTATGTTTTCAATTGAATGTTTTGTTTGCTTTATTATTGTGGGCTGCATCGGAGTTTCATAGATCCTAACCCGGATCTGGGGAATACCCTTTTAGGTAGCATAAGCTGTGAGGGACCTGTCCGGCGTAGACCGACACGGGTGAAGCAGTGGCTACATTGGTGTGGCACCTTGGTCTGTACCGATATCCCTTGTGTTGCAACAAGGAGAATATGGGTCTTCTGAGGAGTCATTAAGCACCAACCGACCTTAGAACCCTAATGTGACCCAACTTGGCCATAGAACAGTAGCAGTATGCTACACCCATTGAGGCTAAACTCTCGCGATGGTTCTGGCCGCAAGAAAAGATTGCGACGCTGGAGTTATGACCGATTGAGGGTAGTCAGTGATATTGGGATCCTCTAGAACCCGATTACTTTTGATCGGACAGGTCTTAACCAACGAAACTGAAAGAGGGTAGTACCTGAACTTCATGCTGGCCTAAACTCTAAGGGCTGTCTGGTGTGACTTGTGTGCCTTATCATGTTTGCCTTTGTGAATACTTGTGGTGTGCTTTACCATAACATCATACCATCATACCACTGCATGCATCCTGCATAAGGACTGACCTATTTCAAAGACAAGAGGGTTTCACCTTTGCTCTGTTTTGTAGAACATCATGATGCCTGTGCGAAGGAACACTATCCGGCTCAACTTTGTTCACCCACCTGATTTGCTTAAAGAATTGGTTGATAGAATTCCAAACACTACTTCCTTCATCCAGAGGCATGGTTCTCTTCTCGGTTTAGTCACTCCAAAGTGGGACCAACAACTGATGAGTGTCTTGACCCAGTTTTATGATCCCTTGTACCATTGCTTCACCTTTCAAGACTTCCAGCTGGTCCCTACCCTGGAAGAATTCTCTGATTTTCTTGGTATCCCTATCTTGGATCAGACCCCATTCACTGGTTGGGAGAAGACTCTTAGGCTTGAGGAGATTGCTGCAGCCCTTCCCTTGACCAACAAGGAGGTAATGGACAACTGGGTGACTAGAAGCGGAGTTAAGGGCTTCTTGGCTAAGTTTCTGATTGGTAAAGCTAACAGTTTCTGGAATGACTTAGACTTCAGGGCGTATGAGGACATTATGGCTCTCTTAATCTATGGTCTAGTATTGTTTCCAAATCCTGATAACTTTGTCAATATCAATGCCATAAGGATCTTCATGTCTCGGAACCCTGTACCCATTCTCTTGGGTGATATCCTGCAACAACTCTATGCTCGTACTGCCCGAAGACGGGGAACCCTGTGGTGTTGTACTCCTTTGTTAGTGAGGTGGTTTATTTCGCACCTCCCCAAGTTCGTGCTGAAGAACCAAGAAGGAAGAGGCTGGGCTCATAGGTTAATGTCTCTCACTGATAATGACATCATTTGGACTCTCAGAGGTTTAGATGAGGTGGCTGTTATTGATCGTTGCGGAGAATATCCTAATGTTCCATTGATTGGTACTCAGGGCGGAATCTCTTATAATCCATGTTTAGCTCTCCGTCAGTTTGGAAGAACTAGAAGAGTAGGGCCTCATGAGATGTTGGTGCCTCACATCAGTTTTGAGTTTCAGGTAGATAGTGACGAACTGCGCCGTAGATTCATCAAAGCTTGGGACGGAATTCACAAACCTGACCCACGTGAGTTGGGACCAAAGACTTCTCTACCAATGGAACCCTATTACAAATGGGTCCGCATCCGTGCTCAGAAGTTAGGTATGCCATATGAAGCTGTCAGGCCTATCATTCTTGAAATTCCTGATGGAGACGGGGTTCCTCCAACCATACTCCCTCCTCAGATACCCACTGATGTTGATACACTAAAGAGGTCTTGGGCGCAACTACAGGAAGAGCGGGATTCTTATCGGGAAAAGTTCAACGAACAGGAACAGAAGATCCAAAAGCTGACCAAGCAATTGGAGAACGAGCGGATTATGAATGACTACATCCGTACTGAGAAGAGGAGGCCATGGGAGCACTGATGGGCTTTGGATGTTTCCTTTACAACTTTTATTTCCTTTTCAGTATTTTCATTCCTGTAACGCCTAAGGGCAATTTGTTGAACAATTTAAATTCCAAAGTTTAAATCTAATAAAGTGTGTTCCTTTTGGCTACAAAGTTGATTCCCGATTATCTTTGAAAACATAATCCATACGCATTTCATTCATCATATGCATCACAGGTACCCTTTTTCTACAGGTTACTTAATCTTCTTCGTTGTTTATTTCAGCACTCAATCATCATGAATCCTGAACCAACTACTGAACAAGCTATCAAGGCCCTCCAGGCCCAGAACGCCCAGTTTCAGGAGATGGTCATGAACTTAGCCCAAGGACAACAGGAGCTGAAGGCTTTGCTCCTGAAGAAGAAGAAGAAGAAGAGGACTGTGCTGTTCAACACTGGACGCATACTCGGGAATACACTGCAGAATGAAGCTGAGAGGACTACTCCATCTGTTGGGGAAGGCAGTCACCAAGGGAGAGAGGTTCCTAGTCCTGTGGTCTCTGACACCGAGACAAACTTCAATGATGAACAGTACCCTCCTGCTGAGGACAGGTACAAACAGCTGGAGGACTGGTTAAATGCTATGGAGATTCAACGTGTGCCTGGGCTGGATTTTGGAGACTTAGGGTTATCTTCCGGGGTGGTAATCCCACACAAGTTCAAGGCACCTGCCTTTGTGAAGTATGACGGGGCTTCTTGTCCTAAACTGCACCTCCGCTCTTATGTAAGGAAGATCCAGCCTTACACTGCGAACAAGAACTTATGGATCCATTTCTTCCAGGAGAGTCTTTCAGGGACTCATCTCGAATGGTTCTATCAGTTGGATGGAACCAACATTCGTAACTGGGAGGACTTGGCTACTGCTTTTTATAAGCAGTATCAGTACAATTCCGACCTCGCTCTTACGCGTACCCAACTCCAGGGTATGTCTCTAGGAACGGGTGAAGGTTTTAAGGAGTACGCACAGAAATGGAGAGACATAGCTGGCAGGGTGCAGCCACCATTGACGGATCGTGAACTCGTGGACATGTTCTTGGGGACCCTATCTGGTCCATTCTTCAACCATCTCATTGGTAATTCCTCTGCTGGGTTTATAGACCTGATCCTGACTGGTAAAAGGATCGAAGCTGGTATCAAATCGGGGAAGATACAGAAAAGTGCCTCCTCAAGTACTGAAAAGAAGCCCTTCAAGAAGGAAGCTAGTGTTGTGTATGGTCCCAGAAGACAGAATAAACCGGAACGCCGCCAAGCTGTCAACGCGGTGGTAATTTCAAAGCCTGCTGCTGCTCCTCAACAATATAACCAGCTAAGAGTTGAGAGGCCCAAAAGACAGTATACTCGGCTCAGCATGACCCTCTCTCAGATATTACCGCAACTGCTATCAACCAGCCTGGTAATTGTCAAGGAAGCTCCGAAGGTGGTAAACACAACATCTCCGAAGTACAGCCCCAACGCCCGCTGCGCTTATCACTCTGATAGCCCGGGGCATAACACAGATGATTGTTGGGCTCTGAGGAATAAGGTTCAAGACCTTATTGATGCTAAAGAGGTTCAGTTCGAGGCGCCCGAGAGGCCTAATGTGGTGACAGCTCCCATGCCCAACCATGGAGTAAATGCTATTGGGGATGAAGACGAAGTGGAGGAATCTGAATTCGATAGCTGGATCAATCCAACGACCGGTGATGGACTGAACAACTGGACTTCCAAAGACTCCATACCTGTTACTTTTGTCACTCAGTAATGAGCTTCTTTGTTTTGAATTTGTAACGAACAATATTACTAAACTTTATGGCCCAGTGTCTTACCCTGGGCACTGTGGCTTCATTTGTGAGGGCTTTTGTGTGTCACTTCCATATACCATTAATAAAAGCATTGGACGTTCTTTACATTTCAAATCTTGTGCTCCCTTTATTTCTTTACATATTGCAAAACAGCTATATTTACACACACTCACCTATACAGGTTTCAATCCACTATGGATCTCACTGGTAACGACTTTGCTACTGCCAGTTATGACTTCGAAAGTCCGATCAACTTAGCCGAAGACGAAGGTGAAGATGATTGCGAAGTGCCCGGTGAGCTTGCAAGACTTCTACTCCAGGAAGAGAGGGCCATTCAGCCACATGAAGAGCCAGTGGAAACGGTAAATCTGGGTACTGAGACAGACATAAAGGAAGTCAAGATTGGTGCCAATCTGGGGCTCAGCGTGAAACAACGGTTGATTCAGATGCTGCATGACTACATGGAAATCTTTGCCTGGTCCTATGAAGACATGCCTGGGTTGGATACTGACATTGTGGTTCATCACCTGCCTACCAAGGAAGACTGCCCTCCGGTTAAACAGAAGGTCCGCCGTATGCGTCTAGAGATGTCCGAGAAAATCAAAGCTGAGGTTATGAAACAATTTGACGCCGGTTTTCTTGCAGTAACTTCTTACCCTCAGTGGGTTGCCAACGTGGATCCAGTACCGAAGAAAGATGGTAAGGTCCGAATGTGTGTTGATTACAGAGACTTGAATAGGGCGAGCCCTAAGGATGATTTCCCTCTACCTCACATCGACGTTCTAGTGGACAACACCGCTCAGCATAAGGTATTCTCCTTCATGGATGGGTTCTCAGGTTATAATCAAATCAAGATGGCTCCTGAAGACATGGAGAAGACCACTTTTGTTACTCAGTGGGGCACCTTCTGCTACAAGGTCATGCCTTTTGGGTTGAAAAATGCTGGGGCAACCTACCAACGTGCCATGGTTGCTTTATTTCATGACATGATCCATCATGAGATTGAAGTATATGTCGACGATATGATTGCAAGGTCTCAAACTGAGGAGGAACACCTTGACCATCTACAGAAACTGTTTGACCGTCTAAAGTTGTACAAGCTGAGGTTGAACCCAAACAAGTGCACCTTCGGGGTGAGATCTGGAAAATTGATAGGCTTCGTCGTAAGTGACAAAGGTATTCAAGTGGACCCTACCAAGGTGAAAGCCATACAAGAGATGCCAACTCCCAAGACAGAGAAAGAAGTCAGAGGCTTTTTAGGACGGCTGAACTATATTGCCCGATTCATCTCACACCTAACTGCTACCTGTGAACCAATCTTCAAGCTACTGAAGAAAGATCAAGTAGTACGTTGGAACAATGAATGCCAGACCGCTTTCGAAAGAATCAAAGAGTATCTCCAAGAACCACCCATTCTTATGCCACCGGTTGAAGGGAGACCTCTAATACTATACTTGACAGTACTTGATAGCTCAATGGGGTGTGTGCTGGGGCAACATGACGAGTCTGGCCGAAAAGAGCATGCCATTTATTACCTTAGCAAAAAGTTTACCGACTGTAAGACCCGATACTCATTGCTCGAGAAAACTTGCTGCGCTTTGGTATGGGTTGCTCGCCGGCTGAGACAGTATATGTTGACTCACACTACTCTGTTGATCTCAAAAATGGATCCGATCAAGTACATATTCGTAAAGCCTGCCTTGTCCGGAAGAATATCAAGATGGTAGATGATCTTGACAGAATACGACATCCAGTACACGACTCAGAAGCAATCAAGGGAAGTGTATTGGCAGACCATTTGGCACACCAGGCAGTGGATGACTACCAATCTATGAACTTTGAGTTCCCAGACGAGGATATCATGGTAGTGACTGATTGTGAAGTACCTGGACCGGATGAAGGACCTGAGGAAGGATCCCGATGGTCTATGCACTTTGACGGAGCCTCCAACGCTTTGGGTAACGGTATTGGCGCCGTGATCATATCCCCTAAAGGCACTCATACTCCACTCACCGCCCGGCTATGTTTCAACTGCACCAACAACATGGCGGAGTATGAAGCATGTATCATGGGTCTTCAAGCTGCGATTGACTTAAGGATCAAGTTTTTGAGTGTCTTTGGAGATTCCGCTCTCGTGATCAATCAGATCAAAGGCGAGTGGGATACGAAACACCCAAACCTTATTCCTTACAAAGAGTATGTGTTGACATTGATCCCCCATTTTGAAGAGATAAATTTTGAACACTTCCCAAGAGAGGAGAATCAGTTGGCGGACGCGTTGGATACGATGTCTTCTATGTTCAAAGTCAAATGGGACAACGAGGCTCCCCGGATCATTTTATGGAAGTTGGACGAACCTGCACATTGCTGTGATCTTGAGGTTGAAGAGGTAACAGAAAAACCCTGGTATCATGAAGTGAAGAGGTACTTGGAAGCTCAAGAATACCCCGAGGGTGCATCCGTTAACGACAAGAAGTTTCTGAGAAGGTTCGCGGAAAAGTTCTTCCTCAGCAACGACATTCTGTACAAGCGAAACCATGATTCAACCTTACTGCGTTGTGTGGATAAGACTGAAGCAGAAAAGATCATGGCAGAGTTGCATGAAGGTACCTTCGGAACACATTCCAGTGGACATACCATGGCAAAGAAGATCCTTCGGGCAGGATAGGATATTTCTGGTCCACAATGGAAGCCGACTGTTATCAACATTCTCGGACGTGTCATAAGTGCCAGATCTATGCTGATAAGGTGCACGTTCCTCCAGTTCCTCTGAACGTTTTGACAACACCTTGGCCTTTTGCAATGCGGGGCATTGATATGATCGGCGAGATCAGACCTACGGCATCCAACGGGCATCGCTTCATCCTGGTGGCGATTGATTACTTCACAAAGTGGGTTGAAGCAGCTTCCTATGCTACCGTAACCAAGAACGTCGTGGCACGGTTCATTCGGCACAATCTGATCTGTCGATACGGCGTCCCGGAAAGGATCATTACAGACAATGGTACCAATCTCAACAACAAAATGATCACTGAGCTCTGCAAGCAATTCAAGATAAAGCACCACAACTCTTCTCCCTACCGGCCGAAGATGAATGGGGCTGTCAAAGCAGCTAATAAGAATATCAAGAAGATTGTGCAGAAGATGACAGTGACCTACAAAGATTGGCACGAGATGTTGCCGTTTGCTCTTCATGGGTACCGTACCTCAGCACGGACGTCAACAGGGGAAACCCCCTTTTCCTTGGTCTATGGCATGGAGGCAGTCTTGCCTATTGAAGTCCAGATACCCTCTCTCCGGATAATGAAGGATGCAGGTTTGAGCGAAGATGACTGGATCCAGACTCGACTTGATCAATTGAACCTAATCGACGAAAAGAGACTCACTGCTATTTGTCATGGTCAAACGTACCAAAAATGGATGATCAGGGCATTTAACAAGAAAGTCAGACGACAAGAGTATCAAGTCGGAGACCTGGTAATCAAGCGCATCATTCTTCCTCAAAGTGATCCCAGGGGCAAATGGACCCCTACGTACGAAGGGCCATTTGTGGTTAAGAATATCTTCTCAGGAGGAGCGATGATTCTAACCACCATGGATGGTGACGACCTTCCTCACCCCGCCAATGCAGACATAGTAAAAAGATACTACGCATGAACCAAAGACCCGCTAGGTTGACACACCTAGGAAAAAATAAGGGCTTCCCGGCGAACCAAAAGGGTTCGGGTAAAAATAAGGGATGAAATGAAAAAAATCTGTACACCCGACAAGTCGAAAACCTGAAAAGGCGGCTTGGGAAAAAATGGGTATCCCGGTGGACTGAAAACCCGAAAGGGCGGTCCAGGCAAAAGTTAGGGATAAGCGTAATAATATGACTCGTTGGATCACCTCGCATCCAAAATTCGGCATCAACTATCAGGTTCAGACGGCATCGATCAGTCAGCTTCATCTTCAACTACGCCGCAAAGTGATGAGACGCTTGAAGACATAAAGGCGATAGTAGAGTTGGAACCCAGTGGGATTATTTTTCACATAGCTGTTTTGTTTTCCTTTTTACAAAATGAATAAACTCTGTTATTCGGCGGCGTTCTCTTACTAGGACGTCAGCCTCTTGTACATGAACGCCTATTTACAGGCCAATTCAAAATCAATACAAATTCACTTTTCCAGACAAATTGCCAATTATTTTTCCTTTATCTGTTTTGTTTTGCAAAGAACGTCCAATGTTCAATTTTTGATATATGCATTTGACATTAATTGCTGACTCATAAATATTTACATACGAAACAAAGGACTAATTACAGGTGATATTAGAAACAGGGGCAATAAAGAATTGTCTAAACGATCTAGTTGCTCTGTCCACCAAGGTACAAAGGTAAGTTCAGCTGAAGAATGTAACCAAGATACTTTCACTCCCCACAGAGTAAGACCAGATTTCAGCAATACTCTCCTCAAGCAGATTTGGTCTCCAATCAGCACTGAAAAGGCACAATATCTCTAGCAAGTCAGTCAATGCTCGCCCCAAGCAGAGTTAGTTTACTGTCAGCCTTAAGGAAGTTGGGTATCCCCAGAAAATCTCAATATTCCCCAGTGGAGTATGCAGATATTCCTAAGCAAGCATCCCCGACAGTCTTAGTATAAGATTGTTCCCCGGTGGAATATCAGACGTCCTAGTGGAGCCATTCCCCAGTACAGTCCAAAAGTCTCCCCAGGAGAGTTGAACAATCTCCCCAGTAGATTCTGGAAGCTTATCCCCAGTAGATTCTGGAAGCTTATCCCCTACAGAGTATGAACGCACCTCCCCGGCTTTATTCAAAGGTTATTCCCCACCAGGGCTTATAACTGGGTTATCCTCAGCTAATTACCACAGAAGGATCGTCCTCGGCGAAGTTCTTCCTATCCCCCAGCGGAGTTCATCAAATCCTCACCATAACATATCAACGGAATCCCCAGCGGAGTTCTCATCAAAACCTCAGTGATGTATCTCTTCCCACAGAGTATTCCCCGCAGAGTAATCTCTCCATCAAGTTTATTCCCCAACGGATTCATCTTCTCTGACCGGTTTATTCTTGCAACCATCGTCCCCAGCGAAAACAAAGAACGCTACTCTTCCAACATCATTCCAGGATTCAATTTCCCGGCATTCGTCAAGGATTTATTTTCCTATACGAAAATACATTCATGAACATCACATCTTCATACATTATAGCATGCATACGCAACATACAACACAAATCTCATATATTTTTGAGAACATCATGACGTCATGACATTGCATACAACTGATGTTTTGCCTTTTCAAGAAAAAGGTCAATCCAAAGATAATTACTATCAACCGTCGCAATTCCAGATTCGACTCCTGTATCTAGCCAGGGCATATCTGAAGAGTTTAAAGATTCGATTCCTGTATCCAGCCAGGGCATATCTGTTGACGACTAATTCCAGATTCGATTCCTGTATCCAGCCAGGGCACGTCTGAAGAGTTTGAAGATTCGATTCCTGTATCCAGCCAGGGCATATCTGTTGACAACTAATTCCAGATTCGATTCCTGTATCCAGCCAGGGCACGTCTGAAGAGTTTGAAGATTCGATTCCTGTATCCAGCCAGGGCATATCTGTAAACGACTAATTCCATATTCGATTCCTGTATCCATCCAGGGCACGTCTGAAGAGTTTGAAGATTCGATTCCTGTATCCAGCCAGGGCATATCTGTTGACGACTAATTCCAGATTCGATTCCTGTATCCAGCCAGGGCACGTCTGAAGAGTTTGAAGATTCAATACCTGTATCCAGCTAGGGCATATCTGTAGATGACTAACTCCAGATTCGATTCATGTATCTAGCCAGGGCACGTCTGAAGAGTTTGAAGATTCGATACCTGTATCCAGCTAGGGCATATCTGTAGATGACTAATTCCAGATTCGATTCCTGTATCTAGCCAGGGCACGTCTGAAGAGTTTGATGATTCGATTCCTGTATCCAGCCAGGGCATATCTGTTGACGACTAATTCCAGATTCGATTCCTGTATCCAGCCAGGGCACGTCTGAAGAGTTTGAAGATTCGATTCCTGTATCCAGCCAGGGCATATCTGTTGACGACTAATTCCAGATTCAATTCCTGTATCTAGCCAGGGCACGTCTGAAGAGTTTGAAGATTCGATTCCTGTATCCAGCCAGGGCATATCTGTTGACGACTAATTCCAGATTCGATTCCTGTATCTAGCCAGGGCATATCTGCAGATGATTGTTTGAAGATTCGATACCTGTATCCAGCCAGGGCACGTCTGTAAGCAACCTTTTGAAGTTCCGGAAGATTCCTGTATCTAGCCAGGGCACATCTGTGAGCAACCAATTGTAGATTCGACACCTGTATCCAGCCAGGGCATATCTGCATGAAGAGTTTGAAGATAAACACCTGTAACAGGCCAGGAAATTATCTTTCTTTCCCAAGTACGCAAGTTCTCGCTAAGGAATCTCTTACGCGATCGACACTCTCGATGGCATCTATAAGCCCATCTCCACAACTATCCATTACACTTCCAAATGGCATCTATAAGCCCATTCCCGACAAGGTTCTGTCACATCTCCAGATGGCATCTATAAGCCCGTCCTCCTATCCACCATCTCTCCAAATGGCATCTGTAAGCCCATTCCCGCTATCACACTGCTGATACTCTACTATGTGAGTGCAAATTTCTGGGCACTCTAGTGTTCAATCATCTTCCACCCTCGGATCACAAAAGGCACACAAGCCAATCTATATCCTCAGGTCTAAGAAGATTAAACACGGGAAACTGTTGTACCCCAAAATTTGCCCTCCCATATTCTTCAAAGTTTTGACAAGCATCATCTCAATTTGCTCAAGTCTACTCAAGGGTTGCACAGTCAAACCATCCTCCTAAGCCAGTCAAAATTAGGGTTTTGGTTCTTGTAAGGAAGTTGAGGTTTTCAAGGGCTCAATCAAGTCCCATATGCTCATATACATTGTCAAGCATCCCCATGTCAAGTTTCAAGGCTCACAAGGTCAAGTTGCATAGTCAAAAACCCTAATTGCTTCACAATCAGCTGCAGGGGCAAAATGGTCATTTGGCAGTCAAAAGTCAAAAAATTTGGTCAACATCTTATTTTGAAGCCACAATCATCATTTGATCAAGTCTTGATCATGATTCCACAAGAATGGCTCAAAAATCATCAAGGTATCAAAAGTTTCTATTTTTGGATAGCTGAAAAGTCAACTGTAACTTGACCAAAGCTTAACTTTTTCATGGTTCATCAGAAAAATCCCATCCAATGCTCATTTTGAAGGGGAGGACATTTCCTACAACTCATCTTCACATTCCAAGTCCAAGAAATGCTCTCACAAAAATTTACCAATTTCAACACTATAGGCTATTTTCAAAAGTCAACAAAAAGGCATTTTAAGTCAAAGACCATAACTTGATATTGGTAAATTCAAATGACATGGGACCAAAGGCATTGGTTAGAGGACTTCTAGACCTTTCCAAAATGTCCAAGAACATGTTCATATGATCAAAATTGAGCAAGATATGCATTGGAGAAGTTGGGAAATGTTTGTGAAATGGCAAAAGTCAACTATCCTTGAAACTTCAATTTTTGACAAAAGGGCCCACTTTTTCCACTTGATTCAGCCTTGTCATGCCACCCACGTGTCCCATGATCAATTTCAAGATTAAACATTAATTTTTCTATTTTTATTTAATTTTATTTGATTTAATTTATTTTAAATCCATAAAATTCAAATAAAAAAAATAATAATTAATTCAATGATATCTTGTGGTTTGAATGACTTTGATGCATCATAATACACCTACCAAATTCGTGTAAGGTCCATTTTAAGCATGAAAATTCAAATTTGAACAAACATGGCAAGTTCCTTTAATGGTGGTTATAAATAAATCCAAAACATCATTGCAATGGTTTAAGGCTCCTAATGTCACTTGATTCTCATTCATACACATATATGCAAGCCTTGCAGACCTCAAGAACGAGCTAGAACACATCTAAAATGGCATAACCAAATTCAAAAAATTGGAAGAAAAACCAAAAACTGTTTTCAATCTTCCAGTACAATTCAAACACTTCTCTTGATCCAAACACATTCCCAACGCTCCCAGGAACGATTTGCAATCATAAACAAGTCCTAACACTCAAGAACTCGTGCTACACAGTCACACGGTTCATCTTTCTTTTCCATAATCGAAATTCAATTTTTACGCATCATTAACATATTTTGATTACTGTCTTGCATTGCTAACATTGTTATGAAGCTTTTGATATAATTTAATTTGATTATGGTGCCCTAAAATGAAAGTTGCCATTGGAGGATGCTAGGGTTTCGAAGCTTGGATTTTAGGGCTTTTCATATACTGTAAAATCAACCCTCAAAACGCACATGGTTGAAACCGCCTGAGTGAGACGAAAACATTGGACACCTCGCGCCATTTTTATATTACGTGTAGAGCTAGTCGCTATTTTTTGCAGTTTGTTTTGTGGGGGTTAAAAACCCCCGCTATCTAACTTCTATTTTACAGGAAACGCGAGGAAGATGATGGCGTGCTTGCATCCCATTGGCCAATTCAAAAAGTGGCGCGCTAGTTTTCTTCTTTTTAGCATATAACGTGTTTATTCCATATTATCTTTGTTTATTATTATTCTAACAAATATGTTCAAGTGGTTGAGTGGTTGGCCAGGTGCTTTGCAAGCGTTGGGACCTGGGTTCGAATCCCAGGTCCCCCCAAATTCCATATTATTTTTCTTCATATGCTTGTATGCAGCGTTCCAACCATGCTCCACTATGGGCTCCCCTTCATCCAAACGCCAAGTGTCCATAATCAGCCATCCAAAGGCCCAGAGAGGAAGACCACCATGTTTCTCAGTCAAAGCCAGCTCAGCAGATCCAAGAAGTCAACGTGGCTTGAAGGCAAATGGGCCACAACAATGCTAAACAAACTCCCAAATCTGGCCCAAACCCCCCTTGGGTTTGCAATTTTATTTTGTCATTTTATATTTTATTTGTCTTATTTTATTTTTTCCCTTTTATTAACTATTAACATAATTAATATTTTTTATAAAAAAATAAAAAAAAAACTAACATTATTATTATTATTATTATTAATTTCATGTTATTTTTGTAAATAAATTCTAACAAGTCAATTAGTTTAATTAGTTTAATGTTAACCTTTTTTTTACAATAAATAAAAACAATTTAGAATTAGGGTTTCTTTTGACTTTTAATTTCTTTTACTTTTATTTTTTCATTAAAAAATATAAAAAACACAAAAATATAATTTTCTTAATTAATTAATTAATTAGTTTAATAATTAGTTTTAATTCCATTTCATTAAAAAAGGGACAAATTCAATTTCTTTCTCAAAAGGGTCAAAACCCTTAAGACGTTCTCGATTCCATTTTCTACTCGCGCGTATTTATTTATTCTGATTATATTCATGTATCTGTACAGAGGATGTAATAGTAATTAGGATTTTATTGCTTTCCTTAATTTTCTGCATTTACTTTTCAAAAACGGGTTTTTGTTTTTGGCGATGTATAGACCCGCGCCTTGTAATAGCGTAGAATTTACATTTCCGCAATTTATTTTCCGCACCCCTAACTGCTAATATGCCTGCAAGAATGTATGTAAATAAAATTAATCCGTAGCTCACAAGTAACATGTACCAGATAAACATAACATGAAAACAACACACAAAGCACATGCCACTTCTAGGGTACGCCTCACCGGTTGCCTCGAATGTGGTCATCAAGTATAGGGTGTCTTAGAGGTCGCCCTTTTGCCTAAGATCCAGTTGCCTCGAAACGGTTGCCTCGGATAAAAGGATCTAGGACATTAGGGTTATTTCTAAGGTGTCCTACCGTTGCTTCGGTGACCACACTGTCCCGATAATCGAATTGACCCGAATACCTCCAACGATGGTGTTACCTACCCCTCAATGGTGGGATAGCACTATCTAAAGGACTTTTACACAGCCTAATTCCTTAGGGTAGGTAGATCTCATGGGTACTTGCTCTCTTCAAAACAAACAAAAACAACTTTTCACACCTTACACTTTCTAAAAGTTTTTTTTCAAACAAAACACTTCATACACTCTTGAGGACTGATACAAGAGTTACTTAGAAGTTTTCCAAACGAACTTTTTCAAAACCCACACACACTTGAAAAGCAAACATATTTTGAAAACATAAGAGCAAGTACCTAAGAGGCCATGGATAACCATGGATAGAAAGGGTGCTAACACCTTCCCTTTCTATAAATCTACCTCTCGAACCGAGAAACATTCTCAAAGAAGGAATTTTGCTGTGCTTTTGTCCTTTCCATATTGGAGAACATAAAAGACAGTGGCGACTCTTGCTTACCGCGACATTTCGCGAACCAGCTTAAAAAACAGTCAGTTCTATTTCCACCGATCACACCTGCTCCTCGTACTGAGAAGGAAGTCATAGGATTCTTGGGACGTTTGAACTACATTGCCAGATTCATTTCTCACCTGACAGCTACTTGTGAACCAATCTTCAAACTACTGAAGAAAGATCAGGTAGTCAAATGGAATGATGAGTGCCAAATTTCTTTTGACAAAATCAAAGAGTATTTACAAGAGCCTCCTGTTTTAATGCCACCAGTCGAGGGAAGACCATTGATCATGTATCTGACTGTTTTGGAAAAATCTATGGTGTGTGTGTTGGGGCAGCATGACGAGTCTGGCCGAAAATAGCATTCTATTTATTACCTGAGCAAAAAGTTTACCGAATGTGAAACAAGATATTCACTGCTCGAGAAAACTTACTGCGCTCTGGCATGGGCTGCTCGCCGGCTAAGACAGTATATGCTGACTCATACTACCTTGTTGATATCTAAAATGGATCCAATGAAATACATCTTCAAGAAGCCTGGACTCTCTGGGAGAATAGCGAGATGGCAGATGATCTTGACAGAATATGACATACAGTATACTACCCAGAAAGCAATAAAGGGCAGTGTGCTAGCTGATCACCTTGCTCACCAAGCTGTAGAAGACTACCAGTCTATGAAGTTCGAATTCCCAAATGAAGACATCATGATGGTAAACAACTATGAAGAATTCATTCCATATGACGGACCTGAACAAGGATCCCAATGGACCCTGGTTTTTGATGGGGCATCTAACGCACTCGGCAATGGTATTGGTGCTGTACTCGTATCTCCTGAAGGGTGTCATACTCCTTTTACGGCAAGAATCTGCTTTAATTGTACAAATAACATGGCGGAATACGAAGTGTGCATCTTTGGTCTCAAAGCTGCCATAGACTTGGGGATCAAATCTTTGAACATATTCGGAGATTCAGCCTTGGTCATCAGCCAGATCAAAGTGGAATGGGACACCAAACACCCTAACCTTATCCCTTAAAAAGAACATGTTTTGACATTGCTCCCACATTTTGAGAAGATTACCTTCGAGCATTTCTTGCGAGAAGAAAATCAGCTAGCAGACGCACTAGCCACAATGTCGTCTATGTTTAAACTTAAATGGGATAACGAGGCTCCTTAGATCACCATTAAACGAAGGGAAGAACCAACACACTGTCACGAGATTAATACCGAAGAAGTAGTGGACCAGCCTTGGTTTCACGAAGTCAAGAGGTATCTCGAAACCCAGGAATATCCAGAAGGAGCTTCAATAAATGATAAGAAGTTCTTAAGGAGATTCTCTTCTAAATTCTTCCTTAGTAATGGCGTCCTTTACAAACTCAACCATGACTCTGTGTTACTTCGGTGCGTAGACAAGGTTGAAGCTGAAAGGATCTTGGCTGAATTACATGAGGGAACTTTTGGCACCCATTCCAGTGGGCATACGATGGCAAAGAAAATCCTACGTGCAGGCTATTACTGGTCTACCATGGAAGCATATTGCTATCAACACTCTCGAACTTGCCACAAGTGTTAGATTTATGCTGACAAAGTGAACGTACCTCCGGTTCCTTTGAATGTCTTGAAGGCTCCTTGACCCTTTTCTATGTGGGGAATTGATATGATTGGGGAAATCAAGCCAACAACCTCCAATGGACACCGCTTCATCTTAGTAGCCATTGACTATTTTACAAAGTGGGTGGAGGCAGCTTCTTTCGCTTCCGTTACCAAGAACGTTGTCGCCCGGTTCATCAAGAAGAATCTCATCTGTCGCTACTGTATCCAGGAGAGAATCATTACAGACAATGGTATGAACTTGAAAAATACTATGATCACCGCCTTGTGCGAGAAATTCAAGATCCAGCATCACAATTCTTCCCCTTTCCGGCCGAAGATGAATGGTGTTGTCGAAGCCGCGAATAAGAACATTAAAAAGATCATACAAAAAATGACAGTCATGTACAAAGACTGGCATGAGATGCTACCATTCGCTCTCCATGAGTATCGTACCACGGAACGCAAATCAACCAGGGAAACACCCTACTCTCTGGTTTACGACATGGAAGCTATCTTGCCTATTGAGGTCTAGATCCCCTCTCTGAGAATTATGAAGGATGCAGGGCTGGATGAAGAAGATTGGATCCAGACTCGACTTGATCAACTAAACTTGATTGATGAGAAAAGACTTACTGCAGTCTGTCATGGTCAGATGTATCAAAAACGGATGATCAAGGCTTTCAACAAAAAGGTCAGACGCTAAGTGTATCAAGTCAGGGATTTGGTGATCAAACCCATCATACTGCCGCAAGGTGATCCTAGGGGCTAATGGACTCCTACATACGAAGGACCGTTTGTAATCAAAAACATATTTTATGGTGGAGCAATGATCTTAATCACCGTGGATGGTGACGACCTGCCGCACCCTGAAAACGCAGACATAGTCAAAAGATACTACGCATAAGAGACCCGCTAGGTTGACACACCTAGGAAAAACAAGGGCATCCCGGCGAACCAAAAAGGTTCGGGCAAAAATTAGGGATAAAACAAAAAAAAATATGTACAACCGGAAAATTGAAAACCCGAAAGGGCGACTTGGGCAAAAAAGGGTTTCCAAGTGAACTGAAAACCCGAAAGGGCGGTCCAGGAAAAATTTAGGGAATTAAAGCGTATGACTATGTCCCGTTGGATCATCTTACGGACAACCTTTGGCTTTCACTGACAAACTTAGAGGTTCTGATCAATTCAATCATCTTCGGAAGAGGCAACAAACAGACAAGATGCTGGGAACCCCATGGGATTATTCCACATAGTTATTTTTTCTTTGTATCAAATTTTTTATTTTTTACGACGGCATTCTCTTACTAGAATGTTTGTCTCTTTGTACAAAATTATTTACTCGAAGTCGATACAAAGATATCCCTTTGAAAGTGCAAAATTATCTATTTTTCGTTACTCTTGTGTTTTCTTTACAAAAATGTCCAATGATTTGTTTTTGAAAATATGAATTTGAACATAATTACTGTTTACAAATAAACAATATAAAAATACAATCACTGATGGCTTTAAGAGGTATGGAAATCTCTCTATCCTATAAGGCCCCCGCAGTTTGAAGTTTAATCCCCAGCGGAACAGAGCTTCCAACTATCAATCCCCAGTAGAAGTCGTTCAACTTCTCTGGATTCCTCAACAGGATCTTACAAGCAGTACGCGGCATTTCCCTGACAACAAAGTTTATTTCTCTAGATGGGAATTCATCAACACTTCAACTTCACAAACATGAAGACTTACATATCCTTAGCAACAATCAAAGATTTATTTTCCCAATCCAACAGTAGTGCAACAGATTAGCTCACATACGCACAAATTGCATCCATATATCATAAACATTGATAGCACGAACGCATCATACCATGCATTTCATACAACATTACTTTGCATTTTAGCTAACATTTTACCCTTTTCAGGATAAGGTTAACAGCTACCATTCACAATGTTCAACTTTCATATACAACTCAGATACGCTCTAGACACGGATGCCATTCTGATACTCATTCAAATTCAACTTTCAGATACAGTTCAGATACGCTCCAGACACGAATGTCATTCTAATACTCATTCAGATTCAGATTTCAGATAAAGTTCAGATACGCTCCAGACGCGGACGCCATTTTGATACTCATTCAGATCCAGCTTTCAGATGCAGTTCAGATACGCTCTAGACACGAATGTCATTTTGATACTCATTCAGATTCAGATTCCAGATATAGTTCAGATACGCTCCAGACACAGACGCCATTCTGATACTCATTCAGATTCAACTTTCAGATACAGTTCAAGTACGCTCCCGACACAGATGTCATTCTGATACATTCAGATTCAGATTTCAGATACAGTTCAGATACACTCCAGACACGGACGCCATTCTGGTACTCATCCAAATTCAGCTTTCAGATATAGTTCAGATACGCTCCAGACACAGACGCCATTCTGATACTCATTCAAATTTAGCCTTCAGATACAGTCCAGATACGCTCTAGACACAGACTCCATTCTGATACTCATTCTTTCAACTTACAAATTACAATTCAACAATCACTTTTGGATGGCATCTACAAGACCATATCCAACAACTTTCTATCACTTCTCCAAATGGAATCTTTAAGCCCATTCCCTCTACAATCACATCACCGAGTGCAAATTTCTGGGCACTTTAGTGTCCAATCATCTTCCACCTTCGAGTCACGAATGGAAAAACTTACCAATCTAACTCTTCAGGCTTAAGAAGATTGAATAGGGGAAAATGTTATACCCCAAAATTTTCCCTCTCACTTATTAAGAATTTGCTCACAAGATCTCCTTAGGCTCAAGACTACACTAGGGTTTGATCAACTCAAGACACCTTCTTATGCACTGATGATCAAAATTAGGGTTTGAGTTTGCACAGGGATGTTTGAACTTCCAATTCCCCATATGACTTTCATGAATCATTATGGACCCCCAAGATTACTCATGTCAAGTTTCAAGCCTTGGATCACACTTTTGCTCAGTCAATTAAGCAATTGACCTAAAAATCAGTTGTATTGGGAAAAACGTCAACTAAGGCTAATTCAAAGTCAAACTTCATAAATTTTAATCCACATCCACATACTATACTTATATGCATCATTTTATCAAGTTTGGACCATAACTCCTCAAGAAATTTGATCAAATCTCCAAAAGGGAAAAATGGTCAAAATTAGGGTTTTGACTGGGAAAGAGCAATTTCTGATTTTTGACCTAGAAAATGGTCAATTGGTTTAAGGGATGATCTCAAGAGTCCAATTGAATCACTTTGACCTAATGAAATGGTTCAAAACATTGCAAGTCCATTTGATTTACAGATGAATTTTTCAGTCAACTGATCAAAAGTCAACTATATACTAAAAAGTCAAACTTTGACTTTTTGGTCAAATTCAAGTGCCAAAGATCATAATTCATCAAAAAATGTCAAAATATGAAACTTATTCATCAAGAAATAAAAAAAGTCAAGATTTCATTTTGAAAAGTCAAAATTTCTAAACTTAGAAATTTTTCTAAGTGTTGGAAATTTCTTATTTTTTTCATAACTTTGAGCAAAATTTTCACCATGATGCAAGATGATTCAAGAGAAACTTCCAACATGAAATTTGTAGATCTCTATGAAATCTAAAACTTTGCTTCACACAACTTATCCCTAAAGTGCTTGGATCTCAAGTTATAATTTTAAGAACATGTGGTCATGAAACAAAAAACTTTGTGAAATTTTGCCCTAATTTGGTCAGGATTTTGACCCAACTTCATGGAACTTTTTCATATAGTTCCAAGAGAAATCTTCAAAATCAATTCAAATATGGGTTCTATATAACATTTCAAGATTTCCAAAATGTCAAATAACTCCTTGAGATCATTCTTGAGTAGGGAGAATTGAAGAGATGAAGTTAGGGTTTTATCACTTTAATTACAAGTCATTTTAGTGATGAACAAAATTCAAATTCAAACCATGCTACATAAACACTACTTTGCAGGCCTCAAACTTGTTAGGCACTCCATAATTAATGGTTTACACAGTTGTTAGAGGTCTCACTTCAAGCATTCAATGCATGGACATGCTTTTTATCTATTTTTGGAAGAATGGTTACATTGCCATTTTGATAAAGCAACTTTTTGTACAAAACTTGTTCTTGAGCCTTGCACTTGTTCTCTTCTGATCAAACCAGTCCTATAACTCATGAGAAATTTTTCAAACACTTACAATCACCCATCCCATGCTTGCACCTCTTCTTGAAACTTGTTTCCCTCTTTTCTTCAAAATCAAGTAACCTAGCCAAAAGCTAGAAACTTGTACTTATGACTTGCCAATGCTTTCAAACACTTTTGTTTATACATACACAAATCATTTGACACAAACACACGAATGCCCAAGCCTTGAAAGAACATAGAACTCAGAATCACACTCCAGACTTCCATTTTTACACAAACTGACAAAAAACATGGAACTCATAATCTACTCGTGCGTTTCTTGGCCTTTTGGTTTCTAAAGTTTCTAAACATCACAAAGAATCAATCCCACACCCTGTTTTAGAACTGTAACACCATTAACACCATCCTCTATTTTCAAAAACTCAGCTCTGCACATTGACTTCTCCAGACCATTTCAGCCATCCATTGTTCAAGCTAATCATTGTATTAGCTTCCTAGGACCTCAAGGAAGCTAACCTGATCATCACCATCACTTGAAACAAGCTCAAACTCAAAACACGATTTCCAGTTTTGAGGTAAGTTTTCTCAACTTGGAACTTTTCATACAGACATCATCAATAGTTTATTTATGAACAAAACATGTAGATATCATTGCCCTGAAGCTAACCATGTCCTTAGTTTCCATTAATTTTGCTTGAGCTTAG
The DNA here is from genome assembly GCA_948472305.1 of Vicia faba. NCBI lineage: Eukaryota > Viridiplantae > Streptophyta > Magnoliopsida > Fabales > Fabaceae > Vicia > Vicia faba. The sequence goes on along the minus strand of OX451738.1, from coordinate 1,442,282,361 downwards.
AGAATTTTGAAACTGAAATTTTTGATATTTTTAGGGTTCAGATTAGGGCCTTTAAAATTCATGCTTATCTTTGATCTATAGTTTTAATGCTTTACATTTCTGAAACCGTGAGAAAATTTGCTACAAGTTTCATGTTTACAGTTTTCATTTTTGATGAGAAATGAGCAAGTTACAATTGGTCTGGCTAGAGGTTGAAGATGAAGTCATCAGGGCGCGTTTTTCCTTACATATTTATTGATTTGCCTATGTTAACGGATGAATAGCCACCCCAGTGGTAAAAATGCGCGCTTGTAACCTTTGGGACCTGGGTTCGAGCCCCAGTGGTACCCTTTTGGTTATTTTTCCATATTTTTGCATTTCTGACCTTTTTTGCAGGCGCTGGGCCTTGTTGGGCTTTTGTTTTTTTTAAATAATTTTTACTAGTTAACCCCTGCAGGTTGTTCCCACCCCTGGCCCAAGTTTATTTATTTTTATTTTTATTTTTATTCATTTCATTTTTATTCTCTTAAATATTTTTCCTAATATTAAAAAATCACAAAAAAATTGATTTTCACTTTAATTTAGTTTATTTTATTTTTTCTCACAAAAAATAGTCGTACGCTTTAATCCCTAACTTTTGTATGGACCGCCCTTTCGGGTTTTCAGCCCACCGAGATACCCTTTTTTGCCCAAGCCGCCTTTTCAGGTTTTCCACTAGTCGGGTGTATAATATATATATATATATATATATATATATATATATATATATATATATATATATATATATATATATATATATATATATATATATATATATATATATATATATATATATATATATATATATATATATATATATATATATATATATATATATATATATATATATATATATATATATATATATATATATATATATATATATATATATATATATATATATATATATATCCCTAACTTTTTCCCGAACCCTTTTGGTTCGCCGGGGTGCCCTTATTTTTGCCTAGGCCCGTCAACCTAGCAGATGTCTTTCATGCTAGTATCCTTTAACTATGCCCACGTTCATAAGGTGCGGAAAATCTTCACCGTCCATGGTGGTAAGTGTGATACGGTGGCAGAACCGACTGTTTAATACTGGTTTTGAATTTGTATTCGCAAATGTCGCGGTAAGCAAGAGTCGCCACCGTCTTTTCTTTTATCCGACAAAGGAAAGGGTGAAAAGAACAGAAAAAAACCTTTTCGAGAATTTTCTGAGTAAGGGGGGTAGATTATGGAAAGGGAAGGTGTTAGAACCCTTTCCATCCGTGGTTTTCCAAGGGCTCTTAGAGGTTTTCTCATTTTAAAAACTACCTTTGTGCTTTGTGTTTGAAAAAGTTTTGAAAACGCCGTAGTACGCCGTACTTTGTAATGTTTCTCGGGATAGTGGAGAAAGTATACAAAGTGTTTTGAAATTGTTTTTATTGAAAAAAGTAGTGTTTGTGTAAGTGAAAAATGTTTGAGCAAACTTCTAACAACTATCTACTTTGTTACTCGAAAAGGGTCATTCTTTTCCTCTTTTCCTTTAGGAAATGCTATCCTACTATTAGTGAGTAGGTAGCTTTGTCGTTGGATGTTTGAGGGACAATCGAAGGGACGTTTTACAATCACGAAGGCAACTTGTGGAGACGCTTTAGCAATTTTCTTTTAGGGACTACATCATTTACCGAAAGGCAACTGTAGGGTCATCGAGGGACTATGATCTTTTTTTGATTTATGAGTCTTTGCTAAAACGTTCCTGCCTCATGACTGCTTTATTTCTTAAAGGCAACCAAAGTGGGATACCCTAGAGGTGCTTGTGTGTAATTGTGTTCAATTTAGTTATTTATCTTTTTTTTTAAGTTTGCTAACGTTTAATTATTAGTCTTTCCATACACGCCTAGTACTAGCAGTTAATAATATACAGCAAATAAAGTGCGGAAAGCAGAAATCTAGACTATTACATGGCTTTAAGAGAGGGGGAATTACACTGTACAAAATGGGGGAAAAATAAAGGAAACTATAAAAAAAAAGCCTATTTAATCTATTACATACCAGTATGTAGTTACATTATTATGAAAATGTGAAAGTAAAATAAATGCGCGCAAAATAAAACAATATGTCTAACAACCTAAGAAGAATTCTTTTTAAAGAAAAATAATTTTTTTGTTTTTTTTTTTTGGTTTTGTTAAAGTAAAAATTAATTCTAAATTTAATTAAGAAAAAATGAATATTAAATGGAAAATTATTCTAGGTTATAAAAGAAAACTAATCCTAATATATTTTTTGTATTTTTGTTTAAGAAAATATTGAAACATAAATTAAATCTAATTAATTAATTAAAAAATGAGAAAATTATTAATTAAACATTATTCTAAACTATCCTAATATTTTTTTGAAATTTTTATTATGAAAAGGAAATGGTTAAATTAAATTCTAAGTTCTAGTTCATTTTAAATTAAGCAAATAGTTAAAATTTAAAAAATTAATTAATTAAAGAAAATAAAAGTCTATTCCTAATTTGTTTGTGAGTTTTTAGATTATTTAGTTAATTAAATAAAAAAGGAAAACAAAACAAAATAGTAAAAAAACCAAATAAAACAAAATGGGCTGGGATGCTGAAAGAAAAAAAGGGGGTGTTGTTGTAACAACGTCAAGCCCAAGTGTTGAAGCCCAGATTTCTTTATTTGATCTAGTGAAGACTAACCTTGAGGGTGCATCGTGGATCTCCTTTCAAGGCTCTTGGATTCCAACTTGATTGTGATCTGATGGTCAGATTTGATGGTGCAAGATACTCTTCTGGCCATGTGGACTACTGGATCCTGCATGAAATATCATGAAAATGGAAAACTTTGGACCTGGGTTTCGAACCAAGGTCCCCTCCCTTCATACAAGCGCGCTTTGCTAACTGATCCAACTGTCCTTTCGTTTATACATATCAAACGAAAATAATATAATTTAAAATTTTCAGCAATTATTAAAAATAAAAAGAAAGTGCGCGCAGATTCAAAATGTCCAATGAGGGGCTGCCACTCATTGTCTTCATCCTCCCTCCGTCGTATTAGACCTGGAAACTTATAGTGATAGTTTTTTTCCTATCACTATAGCACATGCATCCTGTAACATTCATGACACGCAATATAAATCACATATGAGGCCATGGGTCAATTGGTCTCATCCTCCTGAGCAAGATTGTGTCCTTAGTTTGGGTTAATTTTGGCCATTGTGAAAAATCCCAATTTAGAGGTTCGAACCCTAACAATGGTGGAATTCCATTCTTGTACCTAAGCTTCAATTGGACAATTCAGAAACCTTCTATGCATCCATACAAACACAAATATGCAACTAAAATTGATTAATAACACAAGAATATAAGAACACAAAGTTAAGAAAAGTATGGAAAACTGTGACTTGTAGGAAGCATTTTTTTTATGTTTCAAGGCCTGGTAGCGGTTGGAAAAGCTTCAAGGGATATCCAGGAATGGATTAATATCCTTGTTTGGGATTAAAACATGATGGATACTAAAATTCGAATTTGACAAATTTGGTGTTTTTTTCAAAATTTTCAGAGATTCCCCAGGCTATGTATGCGTGTCCTGATGCTTGCTAGGTGTTTGTTTATATAGAGAGGGATGAGGAGACACGAAAAAACAAGTATGTAACAGCCATAATCAATTTCTTGAATGCCATGAATATCCATTTGTAACCTTGGCCAAAGTTATGGTATTTTGTCTATTTTTCAAACTTGCATGAATGTGGACATGCTTGCCTTGCTGTACACAAAAATTGGGGGCCTTCCATGCATTTAAACAAGTCTTAACCATATAATTTGCAATAATTTTGATTTATTTGATTTTTATTTAAATAAAATTAATATAAAAATGAAAATAAAATAAAGACTATGCAAAAATGGTTTTAGGAGTCCTCTATACTCTTAGGAAGATGTTTGAAGTCCAAGAAAATGAGCCATTGCCTTAAAAGCTCAAATTTGCTCAATGCACATTTCTTGAAATTTCTCAAATTTTCCCAACTTGGGCAAGCCATAACTTGCTCAATGTTTATCTTATGATGATGGTCTGGGACTTTTTGGAAATCCCAAGATGTCTACTTTAATCCCTCTAATGATAAATTTTTCATTTGAAGATGTTATCTTGATGTAAAAGGTCATGGAAAAAGTGGCTTTTATTGACTTTCTAAAAATGACCTGTAATGTATGAACTTGTATCTTTCAAATGGTATATTTCTTGGACTTGAGGGGTGAAGATAAGTTGTAGGTAATTGAATTATCTTTAAAATAAGCTTTGGTTGGGGGATAATGGATGAAGTATGTGAGAGTTATGCCTGGTCAAAGTTTGGTTGACTTTTCCTATAGAAAACCTAATTAGCAATTTTTTACTTTTGATGAATTAGGAGAATTTCTTGAGGAATATGATCAACCCTTGATAAAATGATGGATATAACTTCAATATATTGATGTTGATCAAAAATCTTGAAGTTTGACTGTATATAGGCCACAATTGACTTTTGACCTAACATAGTTGATTTTCAAGTATTTGAGCAATTGACTGAGCAAACTTGTTGTGAAAGGCATGAAATTTGGCATGGATAATCTTGAGGACATAATAGGATCATGGAAAACATTTGAGACCATTTGAGCTCACACATCTTGATGAAAACTGAAACCCTAGTTAGAGGTTCATTGCCTTAAGAGGAGAATTTGTTTGGTCAATTCTTGGTCAACCATGAGCAATTGAGGATCTCTAGGAGTATGTCTTGAGAAAAATGAGAGGGAAAATTTTGGGGTTCAACAGCTGCCCTTGTTCAATCTTCTTAGACCCGAAGATGTAGATTGGCTTGTCTGCCTTTCGTGATCTGAAAGTGGAAGATGATTGAACACTAGAGTTCCTAGAAATTTGCACTCGCATGAAGTGATACTGTTGGTGAATAATATCGGGAATGGGCTTACAGATTCCATTTGGAAAAGATGACAAAATACTATCAGAGATAGGCTTAAATATGCCATCCAAGGAATATGAAGGAGAATCGTCGGAGATGGGCTTAAAGATGCCATCTAAAGTAGATGCTGACTTCAAAAAAATTTCTTTGTGGGGATTCCTGTTCCTGTTGTCTAAGGAGGAACCCACTGGGGAATGTTTTGGGAGAATAGAGTCTAGGAGCTTCAGTTGTCCATTACTCTACCGGGGATTTATCTCTTAATTGGAGAGACGAAAGCGAGTTGTTATCTAGTCGGGATCCAGGCACCACAGTGACTTACTAAGGATAATAAGGTTGACTGTTATCCAGTCGTATTCTAGGCTTCACAGCGACTTATTGGGGAATATGAAATTAACTGCTATCTGTTCGGTTCCAGGATTCACAGTAATTGTAAACATTGAAATGTTATCTGGTCGTATCTAGGCTTCAACTTAAATCTTAGGTATATTGTTATCTGGTCGTATCCAGGCTTCGGTGTCATAGGTTATACTATCATCTGGTCGGATCCAGGCTTCATAGTAATTAACAAAATAAGCTTCTATCTGGTCGGACTCCAGGCTTTATAGTTTCTTTAACTGGGTAAGAATCAAAAAATCTAGGGTCGATTTAACTGAACTAGAGAAAGTATCTACTGGAAGAGAATCATAATAAATCATTTTTCGATTTAAACTGAACTAGCAGAGGTCTTGAGTTATCATTGACTGGATAAGAATCATAAAATCTTAGTATCGATTTATCTGAACCAGAGAAAGTATCTACCAGAAAGAATCACAATAAATCATTGGTTGATTTAAAGTGAACCAGTAGAGGTCTTGAATTGTCTTCAACTGGATAGGAATCATAAAAATCTTAGTGTCGATTTAACTGAACCAGAGAAAGTATCTACCAAAAAAGAATCAGAATAAATCATTGGTTGATTTAAACTGAACCAGTAGAGGGCTTGGATTGTCTTCAATTGGATAGGAATCAAAAAATTATTAGTGTTGATTTATCTGAACCAGAGAAAGTATCTATCGGAAAAGAATCAGAATAAATCATTGGTTGATTTAAATTGAACCAGTAGAGGTATTGAATTGTCTTCAACTGGATAGGAATCAGAAAAATCTTAGTGTCGATTTAATTGAACCAGAGAAAGTATCTACCAAAAAAGAATCATAATAAATCATTGGTTGATTTAAATTGAACCAGTAGAGGTCTTTTGAGAATGATCTTTCTGAGGAAAATGCTGAAATAGCCCTTCGTCAGACGTGTCTTTTGAGAATACTTCCAGGTCATATAAGTAGTCAAAGATGTTTGTTGATTTTATCTTTCCTGAAAAGGTGAAGAGTTAGTAATATGCAATGTCATGATGTAAGAAATGCATTCTGTAATGATGTTCTTGAAATAAATGAGATTATGATGTATGCAAAATGTATGAGCATGCCATGATGTATGAATATGGAACGTTGTGGCGATATTTCCTAGTCTGGGAAAATAAATCCCTTACTGTTGTTGGAGAGTACTGGGAAGCTGAATCCGGGACTGCTGTTTGGTAGATGAGGAAAGTGAGTCTTTCATTTCTGTTGGGGATGATGAATGGAGATGGTTTATTGGGTATTTCCTCTTTCCGTTTGAGGATATTCTTTCGAGGATCTTTGACTCCTGCTTGAGAATGACTCTGAGGGGAAGAAGATGCTTTGTTGGGAGATTTTACCCATGTAGAGAAATAAACTCTATTGGGGGGATAAACTTCCGCAGCTAGATAAATAAACTCTACCGGGGATAAGGCTTTATAAACTGTTCGAGATTATAAAAACTTAGCTGGATTTCAGCTCTCTGAGGGATCTTTCCTGGAGGAGGTAATTCCAGCTTTGGGGAAGAAGAGATCGAAACTTTGGTTGTTTTCACTCTGTGGGGACATAAACATCGTTAGGACGTATGCTGAAGATGTAGTAGTGACTTTGCAGTAGGACGTCTCTGCCTTTACACCTGCTAGAGGACATAATCGCGGGGACTACAAATGGATTTTTAGACTTGGTCCCATTTCTTAAAGTCATTAGCAACTGTCCTTCTATTTTTCATGCAAGTATTTGTAAACAGTAATCATATTCAAATGCATATGTCAAAAATAATCACTGGACGTTTGTGATGCAGTGGGAGAACTGACTTGAGGTTTTGCGTTTGTGTTTGCAAATGTCGCGGTTAGCAAGAGTCGCCACTGACTTTTCTTTTATCCAAAAGGAAAGGTAAAAAAGCACAGGAAAGACCTTTGAGATGTTTTCTTGAGTTCGGGGGGTAGATTATGAAAAGGGAAGGTGCTAACACCCTTTTCATCCATGGTTTTCCATGGGCTCTTAGTTACTTGTTTAGATCACTTGCTTTGCTTTTACAATTGTTTGAAATGGTGCTTTGTGTGGTTTTGAAAGTGTTTTTTGAAAAGAGGCCATCGTTTAGGCAATCTTTGTAATGATTCTCGTTCATAAGAATGTATGCTAAGATGTTTGTCTTTTTAAAAATGTTTCAATGTTTTGAAAGTTGTTTGGAAATGTTTTGAAATGTGTGCGTGTGTTTTGAAAATAACAAGGATTGTTTGCAAATTGATCAAGTAACTAGAAGCATTCTACCTACTCAAAAGTATTTCTTGTACATTTTTATTCCTTTGATGTTGTTGATTTACCATTGGTTTGGTAAACAACCCTATCTTTGGATGTTAAACGGGACGGGCGTGGGTCATCGTATAACCATGATAGCAATGTTGTCAAGTATCTTAGCAAGTTTTGAGGGACCAAGATCATATTTGTTTAGGCAACCTTTTGAAGCGTCATCGAGGGACTATGATCTTATTTGTTTGTATTGTTTTGCCAAGATACTTTGCATGCATACCATGGCTATTTTTTAGGCAACAAAGTGGGTGAAACCCTAGGGGTGTTTGTGTGCAATGTGTTGTCATTTTACATGTTTTTTTGTCTTGGATTAGGTCTTTCTATTTGTTTAATTTTTGTCTTATCATGCAAAACCCTAATTTACTAAACATGTATATAATGCGATAAATTGCGTAAAATAAATCTAAGCTATTACAATAATTATTATGGGAGGGGGATACAAGTTTTTGAATGGGGATATTTGCACAAAATAAAACCCTAAAATACTATTACAACCCAATTGAATTATCGTACAAGATAAATAAATATACAAATATTTAAATATGCAAATAAAATGTATTTATGCAAAATGTTTTGTATTAATTTTATGTATGAAAAAATAAAATTATTTAAGTCCTAAAAATAAGAAAAATAATATTGTTATTTTTGAAAGGGTGAAACCCTAGTTTTTTTTTATTAAATAAAAATATGTTCTATATTATTTATTTTATCTATTTATGTACAAGAAAATATAAGTAGTATTATTAACAAATATTAAAAATTAAAATATGTATGAAAATAATATTTTATGTGTATGAATAAAAAATAAAAATGTATGGTATTTTTAAATATGTTTACTATTTATTTTAAGAAAATGGATTCTATTTATTCTAATAAATCAATATTTTATGCAAAAAATAAGATAAAAAATAAAATAAAATAAAAAAATGCAAAAAATAAAGAAAATATTTTTCATGATTTTTTGATGTTCAGAAAAAATATTAAAATCAATAAACACAAAAAATATGAGAAAATATAAAAAATAAACAAAATAAGAAAAGGGGGTGCACATAGTAGTCGGGAGGGGTGTGGAAAACAAAACAAGCAGGCCCAAGGCGCGCCAGGCCCATGACACTTCATCCCTGTCCTCCAGCTTCTATTTGCGCGCGTTTCCTCCTTCAACCTGTAACTCTCTATTCTTTGCACAAAAACAAAAACTTGCAACATAAAAAATGTAGCTTGGAATCTCACGATTCCAATGATATAAAAAACATAATCTAACTCTCAAGGATCATGGAGAATTTCTATAGCCCTAATTTTGACCTAATTTTTCCATGAACTTCAAGCTTCAAATTCTCACTACTCAGTTAATATAAATGACAACTATGCATATGTACAACTTCAGCAAGTTAAGGACTACATTTTTTCTTCACAAATCAAAGCTTGGGGAATCCTAAATAGAGAGATAGAGTTTTGAAAAATACCTTGTTCAACTGAGTTTGGATATGGAAATATGGGGACTTTGAGTGAGGCCTGAAGATCGTGTGAGCTTCCTTGAAGTTCCCTCAAGCTATTCCAATGCTTAGCTTGCCTTGAGGATGCTTGAAACTCCCTGTAGAAGTCAACCTGCAACCTTGAAGTTTGAAAATGGTGATATCTGAAAAAGAGGTTACAGCAATAGGACAAGGGCTTGGATGGTTTGGATATGATGTGGATGAAGTGTTTCAAAGGTTAAAAGGCAAAACGCATGAGCCAAAATGAAGTTGGCTTTGATTTTGCAGAAGCTGCCCTGTTTGGGCAGAAATTTGTGTTTTTTGGGTTTGAGGGTGTTTCAGATGTTTTGAATTTGTGTTCTATCTTGCAACAAGTTTGTGTAGTTGTCTTGAATGAAGCCAAGCCTTCCCTTTATCAGCTTGTACAAGTTTCTCCCTTTTGGCAAACTTTCTTGCATTTTAAGAAAAGTGACAAGACTTATGTAAAAGGCTTGTACTAGCTACCTCAAGGGCTGATAATAGTTAGTATGCCTTGCTTAATTCCTGTGGAAATTATCTGCACCACAATAACAAGTTCAAGGCTCAAGGCTGATAAAGTTGGAAAAGCTTGCTTTATCAAAATGGCAATGTGCCCTTTATGCCATTTATGGATTAATCTCTTGTACAATGCTCCAAAGGTGAAAACAAAGGCTTTAACCACTGAGTTAGCATTAAATTATGGAGTGTAGAAGGAGTTAGGACCTGTAATACAATTTACAAACATGCTAGGATCTGATTTGCAACTTGAAGCATTGTGAAAATGGCTTACCCAAAAGTGACAAAATGCCATTTTCTCTTCTTCGATTCTCCCTAACCACAAATGATCTTGGAGATTTCTTGGACATTTTGGAAAGCTTGTAATATTATCTACAATCCATATTTGAAATGCATTTTGAGATACCTCTTGGAACTAGGTGAAAAATGTCCATGAAGTTAGGTTAAAAACCTGCCTAAATTAGGGCAAATTTTCACTAAGTTAAAAAGTTTATTGACCCCTATTCACAAATTCATATCTTGAGATCCAAGCATCTTTTGGGAAAACTTTGTGCATCAAAGTTGTAGATTTCATGGAGGACTACAACTTTCATGTTGGAAGTTTCCTTTGAATCCAATTGCATCATGGTGAAAAAGTTGTGGAAAGTTGGGAAAAAATAAGAAATTTTCCATACTTAGAAAATTTCTAAGTCATGAAAACTTTCAAATTCAAAACCCTAATTTGAAATTTTGGTTTTCTTGATCAACAAGTTTCATGTTTTGACATATCTTGATGAATCATGACCCTTGGCACTTGATTTTGACCAAAAAGTCAAAGTTTGACTTTTCAGTGTACAGTTGACTTTTGATCAGTTGACTTCAAAATTCATCTGTCAATCCTATGCATTTGAGATCTTTTGAACTATGTGATTAGGTCAAGATGATGCTATTGAGTCCTTGAAATCATGCTTGAACCCAATTGGCCATTGGTTAGGTTAAAAATCAGAAATTGCCCTTTCTCAGTCAAAACCCTAATTTTGACCATTTTGTCCTTTTGATGATTTGATCAAATTTCTTGAGGAGTTGTGATCCAAACTTAATCAAATGGTTCATATGAGCCTAAAATGTTGTTGTGGATCAAAAATTATGAAGTTTGACTGTAAATTGGCCATGGTTGACTTTTTCCCCAATACAGCTGATTTCTAGGTCAACTGTCTAATTGACTGGTCAAAAATGTGGTTCAAGGCTTGAAACTTGGTATGAATAATCTTAGGGGTCCAAGATGATGTATTAAAGTCACATGAAGCATTGATGGTCCAAAAATCCTTGTGCAAACTCAAACCCTAATTTCAGGCTATTAGTGCAAGAAGATGTCTTGAGCTGAGCAAACCCTAAATTTGTCTTGAGTCCAAAGAGTCTTGTGAGGAAAATCTTGATAAATGAGAGGGCAAATTTTGGGGTACAACAACGTTTTTTGCAAAACAAAACAGAAAAATGAAAACGAAACTTTTGTACTTTCAAAGAAGTGTTTCATATTGATTTTTGTAGTTTTGCCAGTGATATGCATTTTTTGTACAAAGAGACTGACATTCTAGTAGGAGAATACTGTCGTGAAAATGAAAACTATACAAAATAGTGTACAAATAGAAAATATCTATGTGTAATAATCCCATTGAGTTTCGATTCTGCTATTGCCTTTATGTCCTTGAGCGTCTCATCACTTTGCTACTTGTCCGAAGTTGACTGGATTGATTGGTACTGTTTGAGCTTGATGGTTGATACCGAAGCCGGGTTGGAAGGTGATCCAACGGGACACAGTTATACACTTTAAATCCCTAACTTTTTCCTGGACCTCCCTTTCGGGTTTTTAGTCCATCGGGATACCCTTTTTTTCCCAAGCCGCCTTTTCAGGTTTTCGACTTACCGGGTGTACATATTCTTTTTGTGTTTATCCCTAATTTTTGTCCGGACCCTTTTGGTTCGCCGAGATGCTCTTATTTTTTCCTAGGCCAGTCAACCTAGAGGGTCTTTATTCATGCGTAGTAGTTTTTAACTATGTCCGCATTCACAGGGTAAGGAAGGTCGTCACCATCTATGGGGGTTAGAATCATGGCTCCACAAGAAAATATGCTTTTGATATCAAATGACCCTTCGTATGTGGGAGTCCATTTGCCCCTGGAATCACCTTGCGGTAGTATGATGCGCTTGATTACTAGATAACTGTTGTACCCCAAAATTTACCCTCCCATATTCTTCAAAGTTTTGACAAGCATCATCTCAATTTGCTCAAGTCTACTCAAGGGTTGCACAGTCAACCATCCTCCTAAGCCAGTCAAAATTAGGGTTTTGGTTCTTGCAAGGAAGTTGAGGTTTTCAAGGGCTCAATCAAGTCACATATGCCTATACATATTGTCAAGCATCCATATGCCAAGTTTCAAGGCTCACAGCATCAAGTTGTACAGTCAAAAGCCCTAATTGCCTCACAGTCAACTGTAGGGGTAAAATGGTCATTTGGCAGTCAAAAGTCAAAATTTTTGGTCAACATCTTATTTTGAAGCCATAATCCTCATTTGATCAAGTCTTGATCATGATTCCACAAGAATGGCTCAAAAAATCATCAAGATGCAAAAGTTTCTATTTTTGGACAGCTGAAAAATCAACTGTAACTTGACCAAGGCATAACTTTTTCATGGTTCATCAGAAAAATCCCATACAATGCTCATTTTTAAGGGGATGACATTTCCTACAACTCATCTTCACATTCCAAGTCCAAGAAATGCTCTCACAAAAAGTTATCAATTTCAACATTATAGGTCATTTTCAAAAGTCAACAAAAATGCACTTTAAGTCAAAGACCATAATTTTAGATTGGTAAATCAAAATGACATGGGACCAAAGACATTGGTTAGAGGACTTCAAGACCTTTCCAAAATGTCCAATAACATGTTCATATGATCAAAATTGAGCAAGATATGCATTGGAGAAGTTGGGAAATTTTTGTGAAATGGCAAAAGTCAACTATCCCTAAAACTTCAATTTTTGACAAAAGGGCCCACTTTCTTCCACTTGATTCAGCCTTGTCATGCCACCCACGTGTCCCATGATCAATTTCAAGACCAAATAATTATTTTTCTATTTTTATTTAATTTTTATGGATTTAACTCATTTTAATCCATAATAATTCAAGTAAAATCAAAAAAATTGATTAAATGGTATCTTGTGGTTTGATTAGCCTTCATGAAGCATATTCTAGTTGCCAAATTCGTGTAAAGCTCATTTAGGCATGAAAATTCAAAATTTGGACAAAGCTTTGAAAGGCCTTTAATGGTGGTTAAGAAGAAATCCAAAACTTCAATGCACAAGTTTAAGGCTCCTAATTCTGACTTAAATCCCTTGATACATACATATGCAAGCAAGCCATATAGGAGACACGACCTAGAACTCATTGAAACGGCCAGAACCAATTCCAAAAATTCCAAAGAAATTTGCAAACTGAAATCCACTTTTCAGCACGATTTAAAGTCTTTTCTTGATCCAAACACATGCCTAACACTCCCAGGAATCTTTTGCAATCACAAACACGCTCTAACACTCAAGGAATCACTCACTACATCCCCACGGTTTGTCCATTTCTTTCAAAATCAAAATGCATAATTCTTGCACATTTAACATGATATAATTGTTGTTTTGTATTGCTAACGCTCTTCTGAAGCTAATGGTATAAGGAAATTGCATTTTGGAGCCCTGAATCACAAACTACCATGGATGATTTTTAGGTTTTCAAAGCTTTCGAATTGGGGGTTTTTCATATAGGAAAAATTAGGCTTGGAAAGACCCATGGTTGAAATCAGGAGATCAGCACGAACACATCCCAACCATCGCGCCTTTTTTATATGCACTGAGCGCCTAATCGCTATTTTCTGCAGTTTTGCTTTGTGGGGGTTAAAAACCCCCACTATCTTGTTCTTTTTTTACAGGAAGAAGGAAGAAGATGGTGACGTGCTTGCATCTGGTTGGTCCGTTCAAAATATGCGCGCTCTTTTTTTGTTTTCCAGCATGTGACTTGTTTATTCCATATAATATTACTTTCTCTTTGTTATATCAATTAAATCAATTGGCTCAGTGGAAGGACGCGCTGGCAATGACCACTGGGACCTGGGTTCGATCCCAGGTCCCCCATAATTTTACATGTATTTTTTCTTTACAAACTTATGTGCAGGTTCACAAGAAAGGTGCATCATACACCTCACACCCAAACACGCCATGTGTCCTCAAGCATGCATCCAAAGGCCAGGAGCTGATCCCCAACATGCTCCCTAGTCAACGTGTCTCCAGGAAATTCCAAAAGTCAGCAAGGGCTTGATCATTATTGGGCCCAGATTGCTTCACTAAACCCCTTTTTTTTGGTTCATCCCTTTTTCTTCTTGTTTTATATTTCTATTTTGTTTGTTTATTAATTAATTTTTCTAATTATCACTAAATTAACATAATTAACTTTTCCCATAAAAATCAAAAAAACTAATATTTGTATTTATTAATTTCACTCCTTTATTTTGTCAATAAATGTAAATTAAATTAAATTAGATTAGTTAATTAACTTTAATACTTTTTTACAATAAATAAAAACCATTTAGAATTAGGTTTTTTGCTAACCTTCAATTTTTATTTATTTTCTCTTTATTTTCATCAAAAACACAAAAAAAAAAATTTAATTAATTAATTAATTAGTTATTATTTTTAATTTCATTAATTACAAAAAAAGGACAAAAATTTCTTTATTTCTCAAAAAGGGTCCAAACCCTCAAGATGTCCCGAGTCAAATCTTTCGCGCGTATTTATTTTTATAATTCATTATTATGTAACTGCTTCTGGAAATGTAATAGTTAATTAGGACCTCCTTTATTGCTTAATTTTCTCGCACTTTATTTCCAAACGGGTTTTGTTTTTTGGCGATGTATAGACCCGCGCCTTGTAATAGCTAGATTTACATTTCTGCAATTTATTTTCCGCACTCCTAACTGCTAATATGCCTGCAAGAATGTATCTAAATAAAATTAATCCGTAGCTCACAAATAACATGTACAAAGACAATTAACTGAAAAACAACACACATGCACATACCACCCCTAAGGTACGCCTCACTGGTTGCCTCGAACGTGGTCATCAAGTATAGGGTGTCTTAGAGGTCGCCCTTCTGTCCAAAAGATCCAGTTGCCTCGAAACGGTTGCCTCGGATACAAAGGATCTAGGACATTAGGGTTACTTCTAAGGTGTCCTACCATTGCTTCGGTGACCACACTGTCCCTAATAATCGAATTGACCCGAATACCTCCAACGACGGTGCTACCTACCTCTCAATGGTGGGATAGCACTATCTAAAGGACTCTTACACAGCCTAATTCCTTAGAGTAGGTAGATCTCATGGGTACTTGCTCTTTTCAAACAAACAAAACAACTTTTCGCACCCCACACTTTCAAAAAGTTTTCAAACAAATTTTTCATACACTCTTGAGGACTGATACAAGAGTTACTTAGAAATTTTTCAAACGAAACTTTTTCAAAACCCACACACACTTGAAAATCAAAACAAATTTTGAAAACATAAGAGCAAGTACCTAAGAGCCCATGGATAACCATGGATGGAAAGGGTGCTAACACCTTCCCTTTCTATAAATCTACCTCCCGAACCGAGAAACATTCTCGAATAAGGAATTTTGCTGTGCTTTTGTCCTTTCCATGTTGGAGAACATAAAAGACGGTGGTGACTCTTGCTTACCGCGACATTTCACGAAACCAGCTAAAAAACAGTCAGTTTTATTTCCACCGATCACAGAACCGGCGACTCTGTTGGGGACTATAAAAGTGAGGTGTACCTTAGGATTAGATCATACTTATGTTTTCATTTGCTTTGCTTTGATTGCTTTATATTTGTGGGCTTTGCATCGGAGTTTCATAGATCCTAACCCGTATCTGGGGAATACCCTTTTAAGTAGCATAAGCTGTGAGGGACCTGTCCGGTGTAGACCGACACGGGTGAAGCAGTGGCTACGTTGGTGTGGCACCTTGGTCTGTACCGATATCCCTTGTGTTGCAACGAGGAGAATATGGGTCTTCTGGGGAGTCATTAAGCACCAACCGACCTTAGAACCCTAAATTGACCCAACTTGGCCATAGAACAGTAGCAGTATGCTACACCCATTGAGGCTAAACTCTCGCGATGGTTCTGACTGCAAGAAAAGATTACGACGCTGGAGTTATGACCGATTGAGGGTAGTCAGTGATATTGGGATCCTCTAAAACCCGGTTACTTTTGATAGGACAGGTCTTAACCAACGAAACTGAAAGAGGGTAGTACCTGAACTTCATGCTGGCCTAAATTCTAAGGGCTGTCTTGTGTGACTTGTGTGCCTTCAAACTTGAACTACTTGCATGCTTGTTATCTAACACATGAGTTTCTTGCAGGTTTTGTTTACAGTCCTTAATCTGGACTCATAACGGGGTTTACCTACATTACTCCATGCATAGCATAACATCATACCATTGCATACATCCTACATAAGGACTAATCCATTTCAAGGATCTCAAGGGTTTGTGATGCAGGTCATGATGAATCAAATGTCTAGCAAGGGGCAAAGGGGATTTATTTTCCTCTAGCCAAGGTTGATAACTTGAGTCAGGGGCTATGACCCACTCGATATGGTGAGCTTTGACTCTTGAAGAAGGACTCTCAACAACACGAAGTTCCTTAAATCAAGCCACGAAATTCAAATTCTAACAAGTTTCTCTGTTTACCCCGCGAGATCCTTGAAAACATTGCATGCATATCATACATATCATTGCATTACAGGTACACTTTTACAGGTCACTTACCTTCTTCGCTGTTTATTTCAGCAGTCATCATGAATCCTGAATCATCCAATGAACAAGCTATCAAGACCCTCCAGGCCCAGAACGCCCAGTTCCAGGAGCTGGTCATGAGCTTAGCCCAAGGACAACAGGAATTGAAGACTCTGCTTTTGAAAAAAAAGAAGAAGAGGACTGTTTTGTTCAACCCTAGACGCAGATCTGGGAATACACTGCAGAATGAAGCTGAGCGGACTACTCCATCTGTTGGGGAAGGCAGTCACCAAGAGGGAAGGGTTCCTAGTCCCGTAGTCTCTGACACCGAGACAAATTTCAATGATGAACAGTACCCTCCTGTTGAGGATAGGTACAAGCAACTAGAGGACCGACTGAATGCTATGGAGATTCAACGTGTACCTGGGTTGGATTTTGGAGATCTAGGTTTATCTTCTGGGGTGGTGATCCCTCACAAGTTCAAGGCGCCTGCCTTTGCGAAATACGACTGGGCTTCCTGTCCTAAGCTGCATCTCAGATCATACGCAAGGAAGATCCATCCCTACACGGAAGACAAGAACCTATGGATCCATTTCTTCCAGGAAAGTCTTTTAGGGACTCAGCTCGAATGGTTCTATCAGCTGGATGGAACCAGTATTCATAACTGGGAGGACTTGGCAACTGCTTTTTATAAGCAGTATCAGTATAATGCCGACCTCGCTCCTACGCGTACCCAACTCCAGGGTATGTCACTGGGGACGGGTGAAGGTTTTAAGGAGTACGTGCAGAAGTGGAGAGACCTGGCTGGCAGGGTGCAGCCACCGTTGACTGACCGTGAACTCGTCGACATGTTCTTGGGGACCCTGTCTGGTCCTTTCTTCAACCATCTGATTGGGAATTCTTCTACTGGGTTCACAGATCTGATCTTAACTGGTGAGAGGATAGAAGCTGGTATCAAGTCTGGGAAGATACAAAAGGGTGACTCCTCGAACGCTGAGAAGAAACCATTCAAGAAAGAGTCCAATGCTGCGTACAGTCAGAAGGATCGTCGTGACCAACATGTAAGGGCAGTCCTGATCTCTGGTTCTACACCACGTCGACAACAGCAGAAGGGAAATCAGCGAAGGCCGGACGAGCCTAAAAGACAGTTCACCAACATCAATATGCCGTTGTCACAAGCATTGCAGCACATGTTGAAGATGAACCTGATTGCAGTGATCAACCCTCCTACGAATCCTAAGACTTCTTCTCCAAGCTACAAACCAGATGCGAGGTGTGCTTATCATTCTGGTAGCCCGGGGCATGATACTGAGGATTGTTGGGCACTGAAATACAAGATCCAGAATATGATTGACGCCAAAGAGATCGAATTCGAACCCGCTGAGACTCCCGATGTGATCACTGTTCCCTTGCCAAAACATGGCTAGGGTTGAGAGACTCTTGTTCATTTAAATTCTGATATTGTATTTTTCTATGCTTATTCAAACAATTATCATGTCAAACTCTATTATTTCATTAATGCATTACACGTGTCTCTTTTGAAGTAATTGTGCTCTCCATATTCAAAATTGCTTTTTTCTTGATGTTCAACTCTCGATTGAAAATTCTAAGCCTCTTGAGGGAGGATGACGAAAACGATACCACAATCTACAATATGCTTTTGAACAAACCCCGCTGATGAGGTACAGGCATCGTTTCAATTCCCAAACACTGGAGTTATAAGGAAGATAATCCCTCGTCAACCCCTTTGAGCCAAAGAAGTAGGAGTTTTTCTTTTCGAAAATTAAAACCCTTAATCATAACCTGGGGCAGGGTAGTTCTCTCAGTTGATCCAAGTGCACAACGAATGGCACCAAAGAAGTCCTTACAAAACAAAAGACAGTGATGGTTCCGAATGATCATAAAGACAGGCAGTCATCATTTCTCAAAATAAAAGCCCAACAAGTCAAAACCTATAAAGGAGACTTACAAAACTGGGGCATCCCGCTGACTGTAAATACAAAAAGAAACAGGTCAGGCAAAAAACAGGGATAACGAAATCAAAAAAAGAAAGAGGTCCTACAAACCCTCAACAAAAAAAGAAATGACTGCCTATTCAAAATAAATTGTCAAAATCCGAACCATCACCGGAATATCAGAGCAAAGACTCAACAAGGTCTAACGCACGATCAGCTGAGTTTAGGATCGAAGAACATCACGAAGAGCGGGTGGGTACAAATACTTTGAGCCTTTATCCTTTGTTTCTTAAACCGTGAACCAGACCACGTTACAACCCTTAAAAAGTCCTAGCTGAAGCACGGGTTAGTTCGAAAGCATACTGTTACAAAGGTATCCTGACTCCTTAAGGCTTGCGGTAAAATAACGAGTTGACATCACAGTTTACAAAAAATTGGCTTGTTTTACAAAAAATTCATTTTTCAAAAACTTTGAAACAGAAATAAGCTTTTCATTCTTGAAATAACATAGTTTGCATATGACTTTTTGTTCGAACCGCAGAGAAATTCGCACGAAGAATATCTAGTGAACAAAAGCACTTCCAACCAAGGGGCACAGCATGATCATGGTCTATCATCTGGGGCAGTCCAGTCAAGATTCAGAGAATCTCTCAAAAGGTCAAGTAGCCTGGGGCAAATCTCCGTCTGAATCACTTGGGGCATTAGGTATGAATTCCAGCAACGAATCTTGCCTGATCAAACACCTTCTGGTAGTATGGCAGCACAACACTAATAACAGTGACAACTCCCTACATTCTGAGAGCGTGGACATAGTCGAAAAAATACTGCGGATAATCAAAGACCCGCTAGGTTGACACACCTAGGAAAAAATGAGGGCTTCCCGACGAACCAAAAGGGTTCGGGCAAAAATAAGGGATGAAATAGAAAAATTTGTACACCCGGCAAGTCGAAAACCTGAAAAGGCGGCTTGGGCAAAAATGGGTATCCTGATGGACTGAAAACCTGAGAGGGCGGTCCAGGCAAAAGTTAGGGATCAAAAGCGTGCAACTATGTCCCGTCATCTCGTCACTTGCCTACCAAAAGAAGATTTGTCGATCGGCAGTTATCAAGCACCTCCACAAGGTATCTTCTTCTCCCACATCAGAAACAGGGGCAATAATGAGTTGTCCAAGCGGTCTAGTTGCTCTGTCAACCAAGGTACCAAGGTAGGTTCGGCTGAAGAACATAACCCAGATACCTCCACTCCCCGCAGAGTAAGACAAGATTCAACAATTCTCCCCGAGCAGAGTTGGTCTCCCATCATCCCTGAAAAGGCACAGTCTCCAGCAAGTCGGCGATACTCTCCCCGAGAAGAGTTAGTCTACTGTCAGCCTTAAGGAAGTTGGGTACCCCCAGAAGATCTCAATATTCCCCAGCGGAGTATACAGATGTTCCTAGGCAAGCATCCCCGGCAGTCTTAATATAAGATTGTTCCCCGGCGGAATACAGACACCCCAGTGGAGCCATTTCCTCAGTGCAGTCCAAGAGTTTCCCCAAGAGAGTTGAATCATCCTCCCCGGTAGATTCTGGAAGCTTATCCCCAGTAGATTCCGGAAGCTTATCACCTGCAGAGCACGAACGCGTCTCCCCGGCTTTATTCAAAGGTTATTCCTCACCAGAGCTTATAACTGGGTTATCCTCAGCTAATTACCACGGAAAGATCGTCCTCGACGAAGCTCTTCCTACCCCCAGCGGAGTTCATCAGAATCCTCAACAAAACATATCAACGGAATCCCCAGTGGAGTTATCATCAAAACCTCAGCGAAGTATCTCTTCCCACAGAGTAGATTCCCCTCAGAGTAATATCTTCACCAGGATTATTCCCCAACAGAGTCATCTTCTCCTACCGGTTTGTTCTTACAATCATCATCCCCAGCGGAAACGAAGAACTCTACTCTTCAACATCAGCCCAGGATTCAACAAACTCCCGGCATTCGTCAAGGATTTATTTTCCCAGACGAGAATACATTCATAAACATCACATATTCATACATTATAGCATGCATACGCATCATACAACACAAATCTCATTTATTTTTTAGAACATCTTAAAATCATGCAATTCATGCATCATGACATTGCATACGACTAATACTTTGTCTTTTCAGGAAAAAGTCAATCAAAAGATGATTACCATCTACCTTTACAGTTCCAGATCAACACCGATAATAAGCCAGGAAAATTCTGTGGACGACTGATCGTGGGTTAATATCCGAAACCAAACAGGACAATTATCTACTTGATCATCCTCAGGCAACCCTACACCGGTTCCTTCTCAACCTCAGATGTAGTTTTACACGAACTCATCATCAGGCAACCCTACACCAGTTCCTTCTCAATTTTCAGACGAAGTCTTACACGGACTTATCTCAAGATGACCTTACCCCGGTTCATCAAGAAGTTTTACACGAACTTATCCTGCAGTAACCTTACCCCGGTTCCTCCAAAAGTCTTACACGGACTTATCTCAAGATGACCTTACCCCGGTTCATCAAGAAGTTTTACACGAACTTATCCTGCAGTAACCTTACCCCGGTTCCTCCAGAAGTCTTACACGGACTTATCTCAAGATGACCTTACCCCGATTCATCAAGAAGTTTTACACGAACTTATCCTGCAGTAACCTTACCCCGGTTCCTCCAGAAGTCTTACACGGACTTATCTCAAGATGACCTTACCCCGGTTCATCAAGAAGTTTTACACGAACTTATCCTGCAGTAACCTTACCCCGGTTCCTCTAGAAGTCTTACACGGACTTATCTCAAGATGACCTTACCCCGGTTTATCCAGAAGTTTTACACGAACTTATCCTGCAGTAACCTTACCCCGGTTCCTCCTGAAGTCTTACACGGACTTATCTCAAGGTAACCTTACCCCGATTCCTCCAGAAGTCTTACACGGACTTATCTCAAGATAACCTTACCCCGGTTCATCAAGAAGTTTTACACGAACTCACCTCAAGGTAACCTTACCCCAGATCCTCCTGAAGTCTTACACGGACTTATCCCGAAGTAACCTTACCCCGGTTCCTCCAGAAGTTTTACACGAACTTATCCCGAAGAAACCCTACACAGGTTCTCTCTCTCTCCAGACGTAGTTTTACACGGGCTCGTAGTCAAAAAACCCTACACAGGTTCTCTCTTCCCAAAGATGCAGTTTTACACGGACTCGTCATCAGAAACCCTACCCAGGTTTTACTTCTTCCAGGATGCAGTTTTACACGGGCTCATCATCAAAGTAACCCCACACAGGTTCCCTTCTCAAACTCCAGACGTAGTTTTACACGGACTCGTCATCAGTAAACCCTACACAGGTTTCCTTCTCAGCTCTAGATGCGGTTTTACACTGACTCGTCATCAAAGTAACCCTACACAGGTTCCTTCTCCATTTCAGATGCAGTCTTATATGGACTCATTATCAGTAAACCCTACACAAGTTTCTTTCCTTCAAAGATGCAGTTTTACACGAGCTCATCATCAGTCAACCCTACACAGGTGTCCTTCTTTCCAAGATGCAGCTTTAAACGAGCTCAACATCAGGCAACCCTACACAGGTTCCCTCTTTCAACTTACAAAATTACACTTCCAGATGGCATCTATAAGCCCATCCTCCCATACCATCTTTCCAAATGGCATCTATAAGCCCATTCCCGACAAGGTCCTGTCACATCCAGATGGCATCTATAAGCCCATCCTCCTATCCACCATCTCTCCAAATGGCATCTGTAAGCCCATTCCCGACATCACATTGTTGATACCTCACTATGTGAGTGCAAATTTCTGGGCACTCTAGTGTTCAATCATCTTCCACCCTCGGATCACGAAAGGCACACAAGCCAATCTACATCCTCAGGTCTAAGAAGATTGAACAGGGGCAACTGTTGTACCCAAAAATTTGCCCTCCCATATTCTTCAAAGTTTTGACAAGCATCATCTCAATTTGCTCAAGTCTACTCTAGGGTTGCACAGTCAACCATCCTCCTAAGCCAGTCAAAATTAGGGTTTTGGTTCTTGCAAGGAAGTTGAGGTTTTCAAGGGCTCAATCAAGTCACATATGCCTATACATATTGTCAAGCATCCATATGCCAAGTTTCAAGGCTCACAGCATCAAGTTGCACAGTCAAAAGCCCTAATTGCCTCACAGTCAACTGTAGGGGTAAAATGGTTATTTGGCAGTCAAAAGTCAAAATTTTTGGTCAACATCTTATTTTGAAGCCACAATCCTCATTTGATCAAGTCTTGATCATGATTCCACAAGAATGGCTCAAAAAATCATCAAGATGCAAAAGTTTCTATTTTTGGACAGCTGAAAAGTCAACTATAACTTGACCAAGGCATAACTTTTTCATGGTTCATCAGAAAAATCCCATCCAATGCTCATTTTGAAGGCGGTGGAATTTCCTACAACTCATCTTCACATTCCAAGTCCAAGAAATTCACTCACAAAAAGTTATCAATTTCAACATTATAGGTCATTTTCAAAAGTCAACAAAAATGCACTTTAAGTCAAATACCATAACTTGAGATTGGTAAATCAAAATGACATGGGATCAAAGGCATTGGTTAGAGGACTTCAAGACCTTTCCAAAATGTCCAAGAACATGTTCATATGATCAAAATTGAGCAAGATATGCATTGGAGAAGTTGGGAAATTTTTGTGAAATGGCAAAAGTCAACTATCCCTAAAACTTCAATTTTTGACAAAAGGGCCCACTTTCTTCCACTTGATTCAGCCTTGTCATGCCACCCACGTGTCCCATGATCAATTTCAAGACCAAATAATTATTTTTCTATTTTTATTTAATTTTTATGGATTTAACTCATTTTAATCCATAATAATTCAAGTAAAATCAAAAAAATTGATTAAATGGTATCTTGTGGTTTGATTATCCTTCATGAAGCATATTCTAGTTGCCAAATTCGTGTAAAGCTCATTTAGGCATGAAAATTCAAAATTTGGAACAAAGCTTTTAAAGGCCTTTAATGGTGGTTAAGAAGAAATCCAAAACTTCAATGCACAAGTTTAAGGCTCCTAATTCTGACTTAAATCCCTTGATACATACATATGCAAGCAAGCCATATAGGAGACACGACCTAGAACTCATTGAAACGGCCAGAACCAATTCCAGAAATTCTAAAGAAATTTGCAAACTGAAATCCACTTTTCAGCACGATTTAAAGTCTTTTCTTGATCCAAACACATTCCTAACACTCCCAGGAATCTTTTGCAATCACAAACACGCTCTAACACTCAAGGAATCACTCACTACATCCCCACGGTTTGTCCATTTCTTTCAAAATCAAAATGCATAATTCTTGCACATTTAACATGATATAATTGTTGTTTTGTATTGCTAACGCTCTTCTGAAGCTAATGGTATAAGGCAATTGCATTTTGGAGCCATGAATCACAAACTACCATGGATGATTTTTAGGTTTTCAAAGCTTTCGAATTGGGGGTTTTTCATATAGGAAAAATTAGGCTTGGAAAGACCCATGGTTGAAATCAGGAGATCAGCACGAACACATCCCAACCATCGCACCTTTTTTATATGCACTGAGCGCCTAATCGCTATTTTCTGCAGTTTTGCTTTGTGGGGGTTAAAAACCCCCGCTATCTTGTTCTTTTTTTACAGGAAGAAGGAAGAAGACGGTGACGTGCTTGCATCTGGTTGGTCCATTCAAAATATGCGCGCTCTTTTTTTGTTTTCCAGCATGTGACTTGTTTATTCCATATAATATTACTTTCTCTTTGTTATATCAATTAAATCAATTGGCTCAGTGGAAGGACACGCTGGCAATGACCCCTAGGACCTGGGTTCGATCCCAGGTCCCCCATAATTTTCCGTGTATTTTTTCTTTACAAACTTATGTGCAGGTTCACAAGAAAGGTGCATCATACACCTCACACCCAAACACGCCATGTGTCTTCAAGCATGCATCCAAAGGCCAGGAGCTGATCCCCACCATGCTCCCTAGTCAACGTGTCTCCAGGAAATTCCAAAAGTCAGCAAGGGCTTGATCATTATTGGGCCCAGATTGCTTCACTAAACCCCTCTTTTTTGGTTCATCCCTTTTTCTTCTTGTTTTATATTTCTATTTTGTTTGTTTATTAATTAATTTTTCTAATTATCACTAAATTAACATAACTAACTTTTCCCATAAAAATAAAAAAAACTAATATTTGTATTTATTAATTTCACTCCTTTATTTTGTCAATAAATGTAAATTAAATTAAATTAGATTAGTTAGTTAACTTTAATACTTTTTTACAATAAATAAAAACCATTTAGAATTAGGTTTTTTGCTAACCTTCAATTTTTATTTATTTTCTCTTTATTTTCATCAAAAACACAAAAACATTTTTTTAATTAATTAATTAATTAGTTATTAGTTTTAATTTTATTAATTACAAAAAAGGACAAAAATTTCTTTATTTCTCAAAAAGGGTCCAAACCCTCAAGACGTCCCGATTCAAATCTTTCGCGCGTATTTATTTTTTTAATTCATTATTATGTAACTGCTTCTGGAAATGTAATAGTTAATTAGGACCTCCTTTATTGCTTAATTTTATCGCACTTTATTTCCAAACGGGTTTTGTTTTTTGGCGATGTATAGACCCGCGCCTTGTAATAGCTAGATTTACATTTCTGTAATTTATTTTCCGCACTCCTAACTGCTAATATGCCTGCAAGAGTGTATGTAAATAAAATTAATCCGTAGCTCACAAATAACATGTACAAAGACAATTAACTGAAAAACAACACACATGCACATACCACCCCTAAGGTACGCCTCACTGGTTGCCTCGAACGTGGTCATCAAGTATAGGGTGTCTTAGAGGTCGCCCTTCTGTCCAAAAGATCCAGTTGCCTCGAAACGGTTGCCTCGGATACAAAGGATCTAGGACATTAGGGTTACTTCTAAGGTGTCCTACCATTGCTTCGGTGACCACACTGTCCCTAATAATCGAATTGACCTGAATACCTCCAACGACGGTGCTACCTACCTCTCAATGGTGGGATAGCACTATCTAAAGGACTCTTACACAACCTAATTCCTTAGAGTAGGTAGATCTCATGGGTACTTTCTCTTTTCAAACAAACAAAACAACTTTTCGCACCCCACACTTTCAAAAAGTTTTCAAACAAATTTTTCATACACTCTTGAGGACTGATACAAGAGTTACTTAGAAATTTTTCAAACGAAACTTTTTCAAAACCCACACACACTTGAAAAGCAAAACAAATTTTAAAAACATAAGAGCAAGTACCTAAGAGCCCATGGATAACCATGGATGGAAAGGGTGCTAACACCTTCCCTTTCTATAAATCTACCTCCCGAACCGAGAAACATTCTCGAATAAGGAATTTTGCTGTTCTTTTGTCCTTTCCATGTTGGAGAACATAAAAGACGGTGGCGAATCTTGCTTACCGCGACATTTCGCGAAACCAGTTAAAAAACAGTCAGTTCTATTTCCACCGATCACAATAACCCACTTGATATACCTGACGTCTGACCTTCTTGTTAAAAGCCTTGATCATACGCTTCTGGTATATCTGACCATGATAGACAGTAGCAAGCCTTTTCTTATCAATCAGATTCAGTTGGTCGAGTCGAGTCTAGATCCAATCATCTTCGTTCAAACCTGGATCCTTCATGATTCTCAAAGAAGGAATCTGGACCTCGATAGGTAGGACAACCTCCATACCATACACCAGAGAGTAAGGTGTTGCCCTTGTTGACGTACGTGCTGAGGTGCGGTAACCATGAAGAGCAAATGGTAACATCTCATGTCAGTCTTTATATGTCACCTTCATCTTCTGTATGATTTTCTTAATGTTGTTGTTAGTAGCCTCTACAACACCATTTATCTTCGACCGGTAGGGAGAAGAGTTATGATGCTGGATCTTGAATTGCTTACAGAGTTTGGTGATCATAGTATTGTTGAGATTTGTACCATTATCTGTGATGATTCTTTCTGGAACACCATATCGATAGATAAGGTTGTGCTCGATGAACCGCGCCACAACATTCTTGGTAACCGTAGCAAAAGAGGCAGCCTTAACCCACTTCGTGAAGTAATCAATGGCGACTAGGATAAAGCAATGTCCATTGGAAGCGGTAGGTCTAATCTCTCTAATAATGTCTATGCCTCACATTTCAAAGGGCCAAGGAGTAGTCAATAAATTCAAAGAAACCAAAGGTATATGTACTTTAACAGCATAAATTTGGCATTTATGGCAAGTGCGGGAATGCTGATAACAGTCTTCTTCCATAGTGGACCAGTAGTATCCTGCCCGTAGGATATTTTTAGCCATGGTGTGTCCACTAGAATGGGTGCCAAAGGTACCTTCGTGTAAATATTCCATAATCCTCTCTGCTTCGCTCTAGTCTACAAACCAAAGTAAAGTAGAGTCGTGGTTGCGCTTGTAGAGGATTCCATTACTGATGAAGAACTTTGCAAAGAACCTTCTCAGAAACTTCTTATCATTGACAGATGCCCCCTCAGGGTATTATTGAGCTTCGAGATACCTTTTCACTTCATGGAACCAAGGTTTGTCCATTACTTCCTCAATATCAATCTCATAGCAGTAGGTTGGTTCATCCAATCTCTCAATAATGATATGGGTAGCTTTGTTGTCCCATCTGACCTTGAACATGAATGACATAGTAGCTAGTGCGTCCGCTAACTGATTCTCCTCTCGTGGGAAATGTTCAAAGGTGACTTCTTCAAAGTGTGGGAGCAATGTCAGCACATGTTCTCTGTAGGGGATGAGATTAGGGTGCTTCGTGTCCCACTCTCCTTTGATTTGACTTATTACCAAGGCCGAATCTCCGAAAACACTTAAAATCTTGATCCTCAGGTCAATAGCAGCTTTGAGACCCATGATGCATGCTTTATACTCAGCCATATTGTTGGTACAATTGAAACATAGTCTGGCGGTGAAAGGAGTATGACAACCCTCAGGAGATATGATTACAGCACCGATACCATTGCCAAGTGCGTTGGAAGCTCTGTCAAAAACCATAGCCTATTGGGATCCTTTCTCAGGTCCTTCATCTGGTCCTGGTTCTTCACAATCAGTAACTAACACGATGCTCTCGTCCGGGAACTCAAAATTCATGGACTGGTAGTCGTCCACGGCCTGGTGGGCCAAATGATTAGCTAATACACTTCCCTTGATTGCTTTCTGGGTTGTATATTGAATATCATATTCGGTCAGGATCATTTTCCATCTCACTATTCTTCCGGGGAGAACGGGCTTCTCGAAGATATACTTGATTGGGTCCATCTTAGATATCAATAAAGTAGTGTGGGTCAACATATACTGTCTTAGTCAGCGATCAACCCATGCCAAAGCGCAACAAGTTTTTCTAGAGCAGTGAGTATCTTGTTTCACAGTCGGTAAACTCTTTGCTAAGGTAGTATATTGCATGCTCTTTTTGACCAGACTCATCATGCTGCCCCGACACACACCCCATTGAATTATCTAACACTGTTAAGTACATTATCAAAGGTCTTCCTTCGATCAGAGGCATCCGAATTGAAGGATCTTGTAGGTATTCCTTGATTCTGTCAAAGGAAGTCTGGCATTCGCCATTCCACCTTACCACTTGATCTTTCTTCAGGAGTTTGAAGATTGGCTCACAAGTAGCAGTTAGATGGGAAGTGAACCTTGAAATGTAGTTTAGGCGTCCCAAGAAACCTCTAACTTCCTTCTCAGCGCGAGGAGCCTGCATTTCTTGTATAGCTTTTACCTTTGCACGATCTACTTGAATACCCTTGTCGCTGACAATGAAACCTAGGAGTTTACTAGACCTTACTCCAAAGGTGAACTTGTTCATATTTTATCTCAACTTGTACGTCTTTAACCTATCGAAAAGCTTTTGCAAGTGATCAAGGTGCTCTTCTTCCGTTTGAGATCTGGCTATCATGTCATCAACATAAACCTATATCTCATGGTGAATCATGTTATGGAATAAAGCTACCTTGGCTCGCTGATAGGTTGCCCCTGCATTCTTCAATCCAAATGGCATTACCTTGTAATAGAAAGTGCCCTAGTGTGTGACAAAGGTTGTCTTCTCCATGTCTTCGGGTGCCATCTTGATCTGATTGTAGCCAGAGAAACCGTCCATGAAGGAAAAGATCTTATGTTGTGCGGTGTTGTCAACCATAACATCAATGTGGGGAAGCGGAAAGTCATCCTTGGAGCTTTCCCTGTTCAAGTATTTGTAGTCCACACACATATGTACCTTGCCATCCTTCTTAGGCATCGGGACTATGTTAGCAACCAATTATGGATAGGAGGTGACAACTAAGAACCCAACGTTGAATTGTTTCATAACTTCTTCCTTGATCTTCTCTGACATTTCAGGATGCATACGACGAACCTTCTGCATTATTGGAGGGAAGTCCTCATTTGTCGGTAGGCAATGAACCACAATATCAGTGTCTAGTCCTGACATGTCTTCATATGACCAAGCAAAGATCTCAACATAATCATGCAACATCTGTATCAACCGCTTTTTGACACTATGCTCCAAGTTTTCACCTATCTTGACTTCTTTTCTGTCCTCTTCTATACCCAGATTTACTGTCTCAACTGGCTCTTCATGAGGTTGTATAGCTCTTTCTTCTTGTTGTAACAGTCTGGCAAGTTCTCCTGGTACCTCACAATCTTCCTCACCTTTGTCCTCGGCTTGGTTGATCGGATTTTCAAAGTCATAACTATCAATAGCAGAACGATTATCAAAGGGATCTAGAGTGGATATAGATCTACAGTTTGATACGTGAGTGTGTGTAACAGCATAGATGCATTGACAAAGTAAAAAGAAGGAAAGAAAGACAGAGAGCGCAAAATTTGTATACAAAACGTCCCATGCTTTATTAATGAGATATGAGATTGAAACATGATAACCCTCACAAATAAACCATTGTGCCCTAGGCAAGAGACATGGCCTTAGAGTTTATATTGTTCATTTATTACATATCCAAAAACAAGAAAGACAATTATTTATGAACAAAAGTAATCGGTACAAAGTCTTTCGCCGTCCAGTTACTGGGTCCACCGTTGGTAGTAGGGAAGATCCAGTTGTCCATGTCATAGCTACTGTCAACATCTTCTGCGGTGGAGACAACATCAATAGTATTGATTCTCGGGCCATGCTTGGGCATGTGAGCAGTTATAACATTGGGAATCTCAAGAGCGTAAAACTTAATTTCCTTCGCCTCAATAAGGTCTTGCACCTTGTTTTTCAAAGCCCAACAATCATTTGTATGATGGCCTGGACTTTCTGAATGGTAAGCACAACGAGCATTCGAGTTTTAGCAAGGAGATGCAGTGTTGGGATTCTTGGGTGCTTCCCTCAAAGTTACCAAATTAGATTTCAATAAGTGGGGCAAGACTTGAGACAAAGTCATATTGATCTGAGTAACATTTCTCATAGGCCTTTCTGCTCTAGGCTGATTATTCCGCTGTTGAGTAGCTGCAGGCTTAAATATCATCATAGCCCATACCGTTGAACGATGCTCGATTATGCCTTGATTTCTTTGACCGTAAGTAGCATTGGCCTATTTCTTTCCCACAAAAGGTCTCTTTACTGCACTTGAAGAGGCCTCCTTTTGAATCTTCCCACTTCTAATACCAGCTTCCACTCTTTCTCCAGTTAGGATCAGCTCAGTAAAACCAGCTGAGGAGCTTCCAATCAGATGGTTGAAAAAAGGACCAGATAGAGTACCCAAAAACATGTCCACCAACTCCCTATCAGACAAAGGGGGTTGGACTCTTCTAGCTAGGTCTCTTCATTTCTGAGCGTAGTCTTTAAAACCCTCGCTCGAACCCATAAACATACTTTGGAGTTGTGTACGGGTGGGAGCAAGGTCTGCATTATACTGATACTGCTTGTAGAAGGCAGTAGCCAGGTCTTCCCGGTTACAAATATTGGTCCCTCCAGCTGATAGAACCACTCTAGCTGAGTCCCAGATAGACTGTCTTGGAAGAAGTGGACCCATAAATCCCTGTCAGCGGTGTGGGGATGAATCTACCTCACATAAGATAGGAGATTCATATTGGTACATGAGACCCCATCATATTTATCAAACACCGGAACCTTAAACTTCTGCGGGATAACAACCCCAAAAACCAAGCCCAGCTCTTCGAAATCCAGCCTATGTACTTTCTGGATTTCTATTGCATTCAGACGATCCTCCAGCTTTTTGTATTTATCATCAGCAGGAGGATACTGCTCCTCATTATAATCAGATTCATCATCAGATTCCTCCGGGCGGAGGTCTTCCTCTCTCGTCTCCCCTTCCTGATTGTCTCATTCGTTTGATGAAGTTACTAGTTTTTACGCTCGCCACACTGGTCCTCTGATCCTTCTTCCCAGCTTCACTAAACGAGTTGGCTTCTTTGGCTTCTTCTTTTTGTCCTTCAGTATGAGAGCCTTCAGATCTTCTTTTCCTTTATCTAGAGCCACGATCATTTGCTGGAACTGGGTGTTTTGTGCCTAGAGATCCTTGATGTTTTGTTCAAAAGGCATTTCTTTACTTAATGAAATAAACATCGAAGAAGATGAGAAACCTACTTTGAAACCTGGTTATGCAATGATATGTATGATATATGTATGCAATGATTTCAAGGATTTATAAGACTTAAATTTGCTTAAACAGAAAGAGAACAAATGTTAATTGCATTAAGAAGTTTTAATAATCACAATGATGCCTCTTGGGCTTACAAAGGAAGTAACAAAGCAAAAATAAACTCTCCAATTAAAGAAAGACGCAAGCTTCCCACAGGCGCATCCTCTTTGGTGCAATGTAAGCATTTATACTCTTCTCTTCGTGAAGTAACCTGGTGAGCTCTAAAACCTTCTTCTTGCTGGCATAGAATTGGGTTTCAAAGGTATCCCGTTCTTCTTTGAGTTGGATCTAGGATTTCTGTAGCTCCTCAAAATCAGTTGGCATGTCAGGATGAAGAAAAATGTAAGGAGTGTCTCCCTCAGCAATTGGCTTCATAATCACAGGTAAGAAGGCTGGGTAAGGAATCATAAGACATTGAGCACGAGCTCACACCCATATGAGGCAAGGCTTAAGAGGGATGGAATTATTGTGCCCAGTGTCTTGCTATCAACTTTGTTTACCATGTCCTAAGCTCGAACGAACCTCTTACGATAACCCTGAGCGTCATTCTCATAGTCAAAGATGATTCCTTGGACGAGTGCATCATGAGGACCATCTCTTCTAGCATAACCAAACTGTCGTAACGCCAAACAAAGATTATAAGTGATCTCCCCTTAATGCCTAAGAGAGGGACATTATGGAATTCCCCACAACAATCAATGATGGTAACATTCTCCATGGATTGAGAACACCAATGAATATTCGAATGTGTGAGGGACATCAACCTATGAGACCATCTCATACCCTTCTCATTCTTCAAAATAGACTGAGGTAGGTGCGAAATAAACCACTTAGCCAACAGAGGAGTGCAACACAGAAGAGTCCATCTTCTCTTTAGAGTGCTAGTATGCAAAGAGTGTAGAATAACTCCAAGTAAAGTAGGCACCAAACTATGAGACAGAAAAACCTTGACCGCATTCACATCTATGAGTTGGTCCAGATTAGGAAATAGCACCATCCCATAGATGAGAAGATCCAACACTTCTTCAAAAGCTTGTAAATCTAGGGTATCCCAAAAATGGTGAGCTTTCTCAAACATAAACTTAGCTAGAAATCCCTTAATGCCTCTTCTAGTTTCCCAATTTTCCACTACATCAGACCATTGTAAAGACGTAGCTTAAGCAATCTCTTCAAGCTTTGGGTTTCTTTCCATACCGTTGAATGGTAACTGATTAAGGATATGTACCCCCAATAATTGAGAAAACTCCTCCATAGTAGGCACTAACTGGTAATCAGGAAAAGTGAAGCAGTGATGTAATGGGTCAAAGAACTAAAAGAGCACATTTATCATTTCTTCATCAGAGTTTAAGGTGACCAAGTTGAGAAGTCGACCATGTATTTCAGTGAATGGAGAGCTTTCAGGGACCCTTGATGCCAAGTCCTTGAGTTGAGGAGGTACCCTTACGAGGTTAACTTGTATAGTATTCATGCGAGTGGATGCCATGTCCTACAAGACAAGACAAAGATAAGCCCTATAAAATCCTTGAAATGGTTAGTATGATATGCCATGTTATGATGTCATGATTATGCTAAGAAATCACAAATATAACAAACACAAGCAAATCACAAAAAGACCTTAGGTTTAAGGCTTACATGGGTTTTAAGGTAATACCCTCTTGAAGTTTCATTAGTTCAAACTGTCCTATAAAAAGTAATCGGGTTCTAATGGATCTCAATATCACCAATCCTCCCTACAAGTTTCGTTCCGATAGACAATTGACTTGCCACAAAACAAAACTCGGGAGTCGGATCTCAATGAGTGTAGTATCGAGTATCAACCAACTTTGAGGATACACCAAAGACGGCTATCTCACTATGTTCCAATAGCCAAGTTATTCAATTAAAGGTTCTAAGGTAAGTTGATGCTTTATGACACCATGCAGCGGCCCAGTATTCTCCTTGATTAACTCAAGGGCTACCGGTACCCACCAAAGTGTCACATCAACGTAGCTATCGCTTCAACCGTGTCGGTATACCCCGTATAGTTTTCACGATCTATTTCTACTTACCTAAAAGGTTTCCCCAGATCCGGATGTAAGATCTATAGTAACCCAAACAAAGCCCTCCAAAGTAAAGCAATCAAAGCACACAAAGCAGTTAAATAATGAACAAACTCTAAGGTAACCCCACTTTTTATATTCCCCAGCAGAGTCGCCAGTTCTATGATACGGTGGCAGAACCGACTATTTAATACTGGTTTTGCATTTGTATTCGTAAATGTCGCGGTAATCAAGAGTCGCCACCGTCTTTTCTTTTATCCGACAAAGGAAAGGGTGAAAAGATCAGAAAAAAACCTTTTCGAGAATTTTCTGAGTAATGGGGTAGATTATGGAAAGGGAATGTGTTAGCACCCTTTCCATCTATGGTTTTCCACAGGCTCTTAGAGGTTTGCTCATTTTTAAAAAAACCTTTGTGCTTTGTGTTTGAAAATGTTTTGAAAACGCCTTAGTACGACGAACTTTTTAATGTTTCTCGGGATAGTGGAGAAAGTATACAAAGTGTTTTGAAATTGTTTTTGTTGAAAAAAGTAATTTTTTTGTAAGTGCAAAATGTTTTAGCAAACTTCTAACAACTATCTACTTTGTTACTCGAAAGTGGTCGTTCTTTTCCTCTTTTCCTTTAGGAAATGCTATCCTACTGTTAGTGAGTAGGTAGCTTTGTCGTTGGATGTTTGAGGGACAATCAAAGGGATGTTTTACAGTCACGAAGGCAACTTGTGGAGACGCTTTAGCAATTTTCTTTTAGGGACTAGATCATTTACCGAAATGCAACTGTAGGGTCATCGAGGGACTATGATCTTTTTTTGATTTATGGGTCTTTGCTAAAGCGTTCCTGCCTCATGACTATTTTATTTCTTAAAGGCAACCAAAGTGGGATACCCTAGAGGTGCTTGTGTGCAATTGTGTTCAATTTAGTTATTTATCTTTTTGTTAAGTTTTACTAATGTTTAATTATTAGTCTTTCCATACACGCCTAGTACTAGCAGTTAATAATGTACAGAAAATAAAGTGCGAAAAGCATAAATATAAACTATTACATGGCTTTCGGGGAGGGGGAATTACACTGTACAAAATGGGGGAAAAATAAAGCAAACTATAAAAAAAATCCTATTTAATCTATTACATACCAGTATGCAGTTACATTATTATGAAAATGCGAAAGTAAAATAAACGCGCGAGAGATTAAACAATACGTCTAACAACCTAAGAACAATTATTGTTAAAGAAAAATCTTTTTTTTTTGTTTTTTTTTTGGTTTTGTTAAAGAAAAAATCAATTCTAATTTAATTAATAAAAAATGAATATTAAATGGAAAATTATTCTAGGTTATAAAAGAAAACTAATCCTAATATATTTTCTGTATTTTTGTTTAAGAAAATATTGAAACATAAATTAAATCTAATTAATTAATTAATTAAAAGAAAGAGAAAATTATTAATTAAACATTATTCTAAATTATCTTAATATTTTTTGAAATTTTTATTATGAAAAGAAAATGGTTAAATTAAATTCTAAGTTCTAGTTCATTTTAAATTAAGAAAATAGTTAAAATTTAATTAATTAATTAATTAAAGAAATTAAAAGTCTATATCTAATTTTTTTGTGAGTTTTTATATTATTTAGTTAATTAAATAAAAAAGGAAAACAAAACAAAATAATAAAAACAAATAAAACAAAAAGGGCCCAAATGGGCTGGGATGCTGAAAGGAAAAAAAGGGGGTGATGTTGCAAAAACGTCAGGCCCAAGTGTTGAAGCCCAGATTTCTTTATTGGATCCAGTGAGGACTGGCCTTGAGGGTGCACGGTGGATCTCCTTTCAAGGCTCTTAGATTCCAACTTGATTATGATCTGATGGTCAGATCTGATGGTGCAAGATACTCTTTTGGCCATGTGGATTACTGGATCCTGCATGAAATATCATGAAAATGGAAAACTTTGGACCTGGGTTTCGAACCCAGGTCCTCTCCCTTCACACAAGCGTGCTTTGCCAACTGAGCCAATTGTCCGTTCATTTATACATATCAAACGAAAATAATATGATTTAAAATTTCCAGCAATTATTAAAAATAAAAAGATAGCGCACGCAGGTTTAAACTGTCTAATGAGGGGCTGCCACGCATTGTCTTCTTCCTTCCTCCGTCGTATTAGACCTCGAAACTTATAATGACAGTTTTTTGCCTGTCACTATAGCACCTACATCCTGTAACATTCATGATAAGCAATATAAGTCACATATGAGGCCATGGGTCAATTGGTCTCATCCTCCTGAGCAAGATGGTGTCCTTATTTTGGGATAATTTTGGCCATTGTGAAAAATCCAAAATTAGAGGTTCGAACCCTAACAATGGTGGAATGCCATTCTTGTACCTAATCTTCAATTGGACAATTCAAAAACCTTCTATGCATCCATACAAACATAAATATGCAATTAAAATTGATTAATAATGCAAGAATATAAGAACACGAAGTTAAGAAAAGTATGGAAAACCGTGACTTGTATGAAGCGTTTTGTTATGTTTCAAGGCCTGGTAACGGTTGGAAAAGCTTCAAGGGATAACCAGGAATGGATTAGGATCCTTGTTTGGGATTAAAACAGGCTGGAGACTGAAATTTGAATTTGACAAATTTGGTGTTTTTTGCAAAAATTTTAGAGATTCCCCAGGCTATGTGTATGTGTCTTATTGTTTTCTAGGTGTTTGTTTATATAGAGAGGGATGAGGAGACACGAAAAAACAAGTTAGTAACAGCCATAATCAATTTCTTAAATGCCATGAATATCCATTTGTAACCTTGGCCAAATTTATGGGATTCTGTCTATTTTTCAAACTTGCATGAAAGTGGACATGATGGCCTTGCTATACACGAAAATTGGGGCCCCTCCATGCATTAATAAAGTCTTAACCATATAATTTGCAATAATTTTGATTTATTTGATTTTTAATTAAATAAAATTAATATAAAATTCAACTAAAATAAAGACTATGCAAAAATGGTTTTAGGAATCCTCTATACTCTTAGGAAGATGTTTGAAGTCCAAGAAAATGAGCCATTGCCTTAAAGGCTCAAATTTTCTCAATGCATATTTCTTGAAATTTCCCAAATTTTCCCAACTTGGGCAAGCCATAACACACTCAATTTTTATCTTATGATTATCATCTTTTACTTTTAGTAAAGCCCATGATGTCTACTTCAATCCCTCGTTTGATCAATGTTTCATTTGAAGATGTTATCTTGATATAAAAGGTCTTGGAAAAAAGTGGCTTTTATTGACTTTCTAAAAATGACCTGTAATGTATGAACTTGTATCTTTCAAATGGTGCATTTCTTGGACTTGATGGATGAAGAGAAGTTGTAGGGAATTCAACTCTCTTCAAAATGAGCTTTGGTTGGGGGAAAATGGATGAAGTATGTGAGAATTATGCCTGGTCAAAGTTTAGTTGACTTTTCCTATAAAAAACCTAATTTGCATTTTTTGACTTTTGATGAATTAGGAGCATTTCTTGAGGAATCATGATCAACCCTTGATCAAATGATGGATATCACTTCAAAATGTTGATAAAAATTCTTGAAGTTTGACTGTATATAGGCCACAATTGACTTTTGACCTAGCATAGTTGATTTTCAAGTATTTGAGCAATTGACTGAGCAAACTTGTTGTACAAGGCATGAATTTGGCATGGATAATCTTGAGGACACATAAGATCATGGAAAACATTTGAGACCATTGGATCTCACACATCTTAATGAAAACTGAAACCCTAGTTAGAAGTTCATTTCCTTAGGAGGAGAATTTGCCTGGTCAATTCTTGGTTAACCTTGAGCAATTGAGGATCTCTATGAGTATGTCTTGAGAAAAATGAGAGGGAAAATTTTGGGGTACAACAGTAAGTATCATAGAACCTCCATAAAATATCTTCTTGACCATAAATGGCCCTTCTTATGTGGGAGTCCACTTACCCATGGGATCACCTTGTGGTAGAATGATGCGGTTTATTACCAGATCACCATCCTGATATATCTGACGCTTGACTTTCTTTTTAAAGGCTTTGATAATGCGTTTATGGTATTTTGACTGTGACAAACAAGTGCAAGCCTTTTCTCGTCAATCAAATTTATCTGGTCCAATCGAGTCTGAATCTATTCGTCTTCATCTAAATCTTCCTCCTTCACAATCCTTAGGGAAGGAATATGGACTTCAACAGGTAAGGCAACCTCTATACCGTAGACTAAAGAGAACGGGGTTTCCCCAGTTGATGTAGGTGTTGAAGTGCGATAACCATGAAGAGAAAATGGCAACATCTCATGCCAATATTTGTACGTCATCATCATCTTCTGCAGGATCTTCTTGATATTCTTGTTTGTGGCTCCCACTACACCATTCATCTTCAGTTGATACGGAGAAGAATTGTGGTGCTTAATCTTGAACTGCATGCAGAGTTATGTGATCATAGTATTGTTAAGATTAGTATCATTGTCCGTGATAATCCTTTCGGGGATTCCATGCCGACAGATGAGGTTAAGCTTAATGAACTGAGCCACAACATTCTTGGTAACAGAGGCAAACAAGGATGCTTTAACCCACTTTGTGAAATAATCAATAGCGACTAGGATGAAACAACGCCCATTGGAAGCAGTAGGCTTAATCTCTCCAATCATATCAATTCCCCACATTGCAAACGGCCAAGGAGAAGTCAAGACATTCAGAGGAACCAGAGGTACATGTACTTTGTTAGTATAAATTTGGTATTTGTGACAGGTCCTGGAATGATGATGGCAATTGTTTTCCATGGTTGACCAATAATAACCTACTCTCATATTTTTCTTAGCCCTCGTATTCCCACTGGAGTGAGTACTAAATATTCCTTCGTGCGTATCTTCCATAATCTTCTCCACTTCCTTCTTGTCTATACAACAAAGCAAAGTTAAATTGTGATTGTGCTAGTACAAAATTACATTTCTCAAAAAGAACTTGACAGAGAACCTCCGTAGAAATTTATTATCATTGATAGACGCCCCTTCACGATACTCTTGAGCCTCGAGGTATCTTTTTACTTCGTGAAACCAAGGCTTTTTTTCTGCTTCATCAGTATCAACTCGACAAAAATGTGCCGGTTCATCTAGTCTCTCAATTGTAATTCGAGGAGCTTCGTTGTCCCATCTGACTTTGAACATAGACGACGTGGTAGCTAATGCGTTTGCCAACTGATTCTCTTCTTGTGGAATGTGTTCGAAAGTGATTTCCTCGAAGATGGAGTTAATGTTAACACATGCTCTCTATAAGGAATGAGATTTGGATGCTTCGTATCCCATTCTCCCTTAATATGAATAATCACTAGGGTTGAGTCCCCGTACACATTTAAGAATTTGATTCTCATATCGATAGCAGCCTTGATACCCATGATGCACGCTTCATATTCAACCATGTTGTTGGTATAGTTAAAGCATAATCTGGTGGTGAAGGGCGTATGGAACCCCTTAGGAGAGATAATTACAACACCAATTCTATTACCAAGCTCATTGGAAGCTCCATCAAAAACTAAAGTCCATCTGGATCCTGGCTCAGGTCCTTCATACGGTCCAGCTTCTTCATAATCTATAATTAGCATAATATTCTCATCCGGGAACTCGAAACTCATAGATTGATAGTCATCTACCGCTTAATGATCCAAATGATCAGCCAATACACTTCCTTTGATGGCCTTCTGAGTAGTATTCTTAATGTTGTATTTTGTATAGACCATTTTCCATCTTGCTATTCTTATGGAGAGAACGGGCTTCTCGAATATGTATTTTATAGGAACCATCTTAGAGATCAAAAAAGTAGTATGAGTCAACATATACTATCTTAGTCGGCGAGCAGCCCATGCCAAAGTGCAACAAGTTTTCTCGAGCAATGAGTATCTTGTTTCACAGTCGGTAAACTTTTTGCTAAGGTAGTATAATGCGTGCTCTTTTCAACCAGACTCGTCATGTGGCCCCAGTACACACCCCATTGAGTTCTCTAATACTGTTAGGTACATGATCAGAGGTCTTTCTTCAATTCGCATCATCAGAATCAGAGGTTCTTGGAGTTACTCCTTATCTTATTAAAGACTATCTAGCAGTCGTCATTCCACTTTACTACTTGATCTTTCTTCAACAACTGGAAATTGGATCACAAGTAGCAGTTAGATGGGAAATAAATCTGGAAATATAGTTCAATCACCCCAAGAAACCTCTGACTTCCTTCTTAGTACAGAGAGCTGGAATTTCTTGAATCGCTTTGATCTTGGCAGGATCAACTTTAATACCTTTACCACTGACGATGAACCTTAGGAGTTTACCGGATCTCACCCAAAAGGTACACTTGTTCGGATTCAGTCTTAACTTTTATTTCTTCAACCTCTCACACATCTTGTGCAGGTGGTCAAGATGTTCTCCTTCAGTCTGAGATCTGGCTATCATGTCATCAACATAAGCCTCTATCTCATGATGGATCTTGTCATGGAACAAAGCTACCATAGCATGCTGATATGTTATGCCAACGTTCTTTAAACTAAAAGGCATAACCTTGTAATAGAGAGTGCCTGACTGTGTAACAAAAGTAGTATTCTCCATGTCTTTAGGTGCCATCTTGATTTTTTTATAACTATAGAAACCATCCATGAAGGAAAATAATTTATGATGAGCGGTGTTGTCAACCAGAACATCAACGTTCGGAAGCAGAAAGTCATCTTTGGGGCTTTCCCTATTCAGATCCCTATAGTATACACTCATACTCACTTTGCCATCCTTATTAAGTACTTACACCAAATTTTCAACCCACTGAGGATAGGATGTAAGAACTAAGAAACCTACATTGAACTGCTTCATAACCTCAATTTTAATCTTTTCGGACATCTCGGGACGCATACGACGAACCTTCTGATTTACTAGAGAACCTTCTTTCATTGGTAGATAGTGAACCACAATATCAGTATCAATCCTTGTCATGTGTTCGTTCGACCAAGCAAAGATCTCATTACAATCATGCAACATCTGAATTAATCTCTGCTTGACACTGTTTTCTAGGTTGGCACCTATCTTGACTTCTTTCTTATCCTCTTCAGTACCCAAATTCACAACCTCAACTAGCTCTTCATGTAGTTGTATGGCACTTTCCTCTTGTTTTAATAGCCTAGCAAGTTCTCCAGGTACTTCACAATCTTTCTCACCTTCGTCATCTGCTTGGTAGATCGCATTTTTAAAGTCATAATTGGCAATAGCATAATTGTTATGAATGGGATCCAGGGTGGATAGGGATTTGCAATTTTTTGTGTGGGTGTGTGTAAGAACACATAGCTATTTTGAAAGCAATAAAGTAAAAGAAAGACAAAGAGCCCAAAATTTGAATGCAAACGTCCAAGGATTTATTAAATGAAAACATGCATATGAAATATGAAAACCCTAATAAATAGACTGTTGTGCCCTGGGTAAGGCACAAGGCTGAAAGTCATTGTTTAAAATTACATAACCAAAACTTGAAAACAGAAAATGGCATTTACTCCTGACTAAAGGAGATTGGTATAACATCTTCAGTCTTCCAATTGATGAGCCCTTTTTCGGTGGTAGGAAAAATCAAACTTTTTAGGTCATAATCACTATCAGCATCTTCTACCGTGTTGACTCTATTGTTGTTGATGCGGAAAGGTGGTCTTCCAGCACGAGCACGACAGAAATCCCTCTAAGCCTCTACAATGAAACCCAAACCGAATTTGTCATACTTTTAGGGAATGTTAGGTAGCTGACCCCAGATTGTGAACCCACCTTCTTCTACAACAACTCTAGCATTCTTTAGAAAAGACATTTTGGGTGGAACCCTGGTAACTTTAAGAATAGTGGAAATGTCATCAGTAACAGTAGTTGTATGAGGGATAACCTCGAAGGTCTGACAAGGAGTCTCAATGAATTTGATGTCCATCTCAACATACTTGAAGGAGCTCAAGTGACTCACCATATACTCTTATTCACCATAAACTGTAACAACCTTTCCTTTCACGGGATATTTCAACTTCTGATGTAGAGTAGAAGTAACAACCCCTGCCCCATGAATCCAAGGGCATCCAAGTAAATAAGAATAGGCCGGACGAATATCCATCACATAAAAAGTTGAGTCGGAGACCTGGGAACCCACTTTGATCGGAAGATCCACCTCTTCATACACCATCCTCTTTGAACCATCAAAGGCTCTAACCATAATATCATTGGGTTTCGGCATAACCCCTTCACAGTCAAGTCTGTCTAGAGCACCCTTCGAAAAAACATTCAATGAGGAACCCATATCAATGAACACATGAGCTAAGGTAGTGCTGCTGCACTCAATAGAGACATATAAGGCCTTGTTATGGTTCCTTCCTTCAGGAGTCAAATCAGCATCAGAAAAGCCTAGCCCATTATCAGTTTTCAGGCTAGCAATATAACTTTCAAATTGATCGGCAGAGATTTCTTGTGGTACATGAGCAATTTTTAAGAACTTCACTAAGGCTTGAGCATGGGCTTCAGAGCACTACAACATGGATAACATGGATATCTTGGAGGGAGTTTTCCCCAACTTTTCCACCATCTTGAAGTCACTTTTTCGGATGATTTTTACTATTTCCTCCATTTCTTGCCTGGAGGTATCTTTAGTGGCAACTCTTTAGGTGCCTCCATCTAGACAGGCCCAATCATGTGTTCTTTGCCCCTAGTAACACGAACAGGTGTAGCAACAGTCTTCAGAGATATTTCTGGAGAGAAAACCCTTCCACTTCTAGTAATCTTACTGGTCCGAACAATATTTTCAATGTTGGGATCAGTAACTTCAGTATCTTTACTTTGACAACCAATGGTTCTTGATTGACACCATGGTAGTAAACATCAACTCCATAATTCCAGGGGATAGCCTTGTCAGAGGAATATGGAATTGGTCCGGGCGCAGTAATGATCAGAGGAGCAACTTTAGTTTCGGAGGTAATCTTTACAGGACCCTTGGAAGTGATGCTTATAGGGGGACCATAAATTAAAGATACCTCTTCAAGCTCCAAGTCTTAAAAAAAATTCTCCACAGAAGGAGTCTTATCAACTAAAATTATATGGTTATCCACCAGACGCTGAATATCTTCTTTCAGTAGTTTGCAACCATTGGGTTAGGCTGCGCAGCAGTAACATCTTTCAATGCAACCCAAAAATGAATCGACTTGCAACAGATTCTTCTTAATAATTGGGAGGGGAGTAGTCAAGTCACTTACAATAGAAACATAATAAATGTCATCAATAGCACTAATGCCTTTGTCATGCTTGGGCATAGGTGCAGTAATAAAATGGGTCTCAGGAGGATCAAATTCAATCTCTTTATTGTCAATCATATCTTGAATTTTGTTTTTCAAATCCCAGCATCTATTTGTGTCATGTCCGGGACTATTGGAATGATAGGCATATCTTACATTGGAATTGTACCTGGGGGAGGAATTGTTGGGATTCTGAGGCGGATCTCATAATGTTATCAACTCTGCCTTCAATAGATGTTATAATTCCTGAGACAATGGCATGTTGATCTTAGTAAATTTTCTTCTTGGTGCGTCTGATCTATGTTGATTTCCCTGTTTATGTTGGTTGCGGTCACCTCTAGCACAACCCTTCTGGCCATACACAACATTCGTTTTCTTCTTACCGCTGAACGACTTCTTCACAATACTTAAAGATGCAGCCACTTGAATTTTTCTGCTTCTAATTCCACCTTCAACATGTTCCCCTAGTAATATCAACTCGATGAACCCAGATGAAGAGCTTCCAATCAGATGATTGAAGAAAGGACCTGTCGAAGTTCCCATAAACATGTCAACTAGCTCCCTATCAGATAAAGGAGGTTGAACCCTTCCGACTAGATCTCTCCATTTCCGGGCATACTCTTTAAAGCCTTCATTCGAGCCCATAGTCATATTCTTTAGTTTCACATGGGTTGGTACAACATCAACATTGTATTGGTATTGTTTGTAAAAAGCAGCAACAAAATCTTCCCAAGTGAGGATATTGGTTCCTTCTAGTTGATAGAATCATTCCAATTGTGTTTCAGATAGGATTTTTGAAAGAAGTGCACCCATAACTTCCTATCAGTAGTATGGGGTTGAATCTTCCAGATATAAGACCTTAAATGAAGCTTTGGGCAAGAAACACCATCATACTTTGCAAAAGTGGGAACCTTAAATTTGTGAGGAATGACAACTCCCGAGACTAAACCCAACTCTTCAAAATCAAACCCAGACACCCTCT
The DNA here is from genome assembly GCA_948472305.1 of Vicia faba. NCBI lineage: Eukaryota > Viridiplantae > Streptophyta > Magnoliopsida > Fabales > Fabaceae > Vicia > Vicia faba. The sequence continues at coordinate 1,442,238,964 of OX451738.1, read as the reverse complement.
GGATCTCCATAGCATTGAGACGATCTTCCAGTTGTTTGTATTTTTCATCAGTAGGAGGATACTGTTCATCTGAATAGTCTTCTTCATCAGAATATTGGCCAGAACCAAAGTTACTTCCTCTCTCAGCCTTCACACTCTTATCATCTTCACATTGGTTGTCATCTTCGTTTGACGGGCTATCACATCCTTGAGCTTTCTTAGGAGCACCTTTGAACCTTCTTCTCATGTTGAAAATGCCGACTGGTCTTTTGGTCTTTTCTTCCTCTCTTTGGTGATGAGGATCTTCAACTCTTCCTTCCCCTTAGCTAAGTTTAGGAACATTTGCTGGAATTGAGCATTCTGAGCTTGAAGATCTTTGGCAATTTAATTGATGGCCATCTTTTATTGAAATAAACAACAAGAAGATGAGAAAACCTTCCTTGGAAAATACCTGCTATGATATGATGTGTATGGTATGAAAATTTTTCAAGGATCTCGCAGGATAAACAAAAAGAAATGAAATGTTAGAAGTTGAGTCTGCAACTTTATCTGAAGAACATCAGATCTTCATCTTTGAATGTCCCTCTATAAGAATAAAGCTCACCGTGTCAAGTGGGTCCTAGCTTTTGACTCACGAGGACGTACTTTGATCTTGATAGCATCTGGCTAAAGGAAAATAAATCCTCCTACCCCTTGCTAGAAGTCTGGTTCATGATAAACCTACATCACAGGTCCCTAAGATCCTTGAAAAGGGTTAGTGAAAATGCCATGGTATGATGTTATAATGTCATGTTTAAACAAGATAGCAAACACAAACAAATCACACAAAGGCGTTAGATTTAAAGGCTTGCATGAGGTCTGTGGGTAAGTACCCTTGTCTATTGAAGTTCAGTTGGCTCAACCTGTCCTAAAAATAGTAATCGGGTTCTAGGAGTCTCAACATCACCGATCTTTCTCACATGCTTTATTTTAGCACAACAACTGACTTGCCGCCAAAATATCCCGAGAGTCGAATCTCAATGAGCGTAGCATCGAGTATCAACAAACCTTGGAATGCACCAAAGTTGGCTATCTCACTACCTTATAATGGCCAAGATGGGTCAATTAGGGTTCTAAAGTAAGTTAGTAATTATTACACCACGCAGAAGCCCAGTGTTATCCTCGACAAACTCAAGGAATACCAGTACAAACCAAAGTGTCATACTAATGTAGCCATCACTTCAACCATATCGGTCTACATCATACAGTTTCCATGATCTATTGCTATTTACCTAAGGTACATAGATCCGGGTGTAGGATCTTTGCAATAAATATAAACCCAAACAACCCCTTAAAATAAAGCAAACAAATCAAACAAAGTTTTTAAAAGTGGTCTAAGGCTCTAAGGTAACCACTCTTTTTTTTGTTCTCCCTAGCAGAGTTGCCAATTCTATAATACGGTGGGAGAACTTACTTGTTTTTGCGTTATATCACAAATTTTGTAGATAGAAAGAGTCGCCACCGACTTTTTTTTATCCAATAAGGAAATGGTGAAAAGAACAGGAAAGACCTTGATAGATTTTGAGTTTGGGGGGGGGGGGGGGGGGGGGTGGGGGGGTAGGTTATAGGGAAGGTGTTAGCACCCTTTTCATCCGTAGTTATCTACGGGCTCTTAATCGCTTAGCTCACTTTGAAATTTGCTTTGTGAGTGTTTTAAAAATATTTTTAATGCCAATGTAAGGAGAACTTTGTAATAACTCTTGTATCGGTTCTCAAGAGTGTGTTCAACGTATTTATTTGAAAATATTTCATTGTTTCGAAAAGTGTGATTGTGAGAAATGTTTTGTTTTTGTGAGCAAGCGATTAACAGTATTCTACCCACTTAAGATCATTCTTGTACTTTTCCTGCTTATTTAGGTAGTGTTATTCGTACCATTAGTTAGTAGAAAGCCATATCTTTGGATGTGAAGGGACATGTGAAGGATACAAAGGGACTATCATCATATTATTCTTAGGGACTAGATCATTTCTCGTAGGCAACTTGAGGTACATCGATGGACTATGATCTTTTGTATCGTGGGGACTATGATGATTTGATCAAGGGTCTTTTTCTAAAGGTATCCCAACTTTCGAGGGGCATGACTATTTTATTCCAACAAGAGAGACTACCCTAGAGGTGCAAGTGTGCAAGTGGTGTTTGATTCAGTTATTTATCTTTGAATTTAGGGTTTCCTATCGTTTAATTTTTATCTTGCCATGCAAACCCTAATTACTAAGCAGTAATATCAAGTATAAAAACGGTAAAGTGCGGAAAGTAAAGTTCCTATGCTATTACATGGCTTTGGGGAAATTACATAATAGTAAAGGGCGGAAAATAAAAACCCTAAACTATTACATCCCAAAACAGTTACATGATAACAAAAATGCGAGAAGATAAAAGCTACGCTATTACATTCACAGAAAACATCCTATACAATTTATCTATAAAAATAAAATAAAATAAAAATAGAAAAAAAAGGAAGTGTTTTTGGTGATTTTTTATGAAAAGATATTTTGATGATCATTAATTTATTAAACCTAAAAATATAATTAATATTAATTAATAAAAAAAGGTTAATTAACTAAACTAATTAAAAAAACCTAAGAAATTAATTTTAATTCAAAAAGTTAATTAGTTAAATTGAAAAAAGTTAATAAAAAAAACTAGAACCTTATTAATTTTAATTAATAAAAACCTAAAACTAATTTTTTTTATTTTAATCAATTAATAAGAAATAAGTAAAAAGAAAAAAAAAAGGAAAATATAAGAAATAAAAAGAGAATTGGGTCTGGATTATCAAAAAAGAGGGTGTGCGGATTGCAATTTAGGTCTTGGCCCAACTGAGTTAGTGCCTGATCCCGTGTGGTCACTCCATGAGGCTGCATCATATGCTGCGCTTTTGAAGGCGCCAAATCTGGATCTGAGGGCTTCGAGACTGAAGGTGCATTGTATGAGTAGGAAGAGCGCTGTATGTGATCTACAAAAATCAGACAATATGGAAAAATAACAAAAGACAGAGATCGAACCCACGTCCTTGTACACTAATGCTTTATCACACGCTTCCTTGCCACTCGGGTAGCTGTTTCATCCGGTAATATAAAAAAGAAATTAATTATATAATAAAATTAATTACTGGACCAGAGAGGTGCCGGAGCCCTAGCTCCGCTCATCTTCTCCGGCGAGCTCGTTATTTAACCTACAAAAACACAGAGCGTTAGTGATTCCCAGGGACCCTACCCCCCATATTTGGGCCTTGCGATTTCAATGGAACCCTTAGTTTTGGCTGAATCATGTTGTATTGTAAGATATGATGCAAATAATGTTAAACGGTGTAAACATGGCCAAACGTGATTCGATCATCATGGAGGCCATGCGATGGGTCTATCATGTGTTGTTATACCTTAGAAACAGGTCAGTACTGTTAGCATGCATCAAAACAATATGAAAACAAAAATATGACTTAAAAAAACAAGGAATTGGAGATGCATGTATGTTGGTTTTATGCTCTTTGGATCATCACAACCGATCCAATCTTACCCTATAGTGCTTCTGGAATCGAATGGAAGGATTGGTTTACTTTGAGAGAGGCTGTAACTAGGGTTTTTGATTTGCCCTAGTTTTTGATATTTTTGAGATTTTGGAATGGTTTCTTATGCAAGGTTTTTTGTGTCTGGCCTTGTCTAAAATACATGGAATATATAATGATGAATTAGGTCAAAATGATTGGGTTTGGACCTTTGTAAGAAAGCCTCTTATTATATGTAATTTATTTTGAATTTTAAATAAATAAATTCAAAGATAAATAGAATAAAGATCCAAGGGTTGTATGAACAAGTTCAGAGGTTCATAATGAGTCCTAATACACGCATGGACAATGAAACACAAGCCCATTAGCTCAAAAACTCAAGTTTGATCAATTTGGATTTCATGCATTTCTTCAAAATCCCCCAACTTGCACCAATCATAACTCTCTCCATTTTTATCATCTGAGGGTGATCTTGGAATTTTTGGAAATCTCAGGATGCGCTCTACAATCTCTATGTTTATCATTTTTTCATTTGAAGACTGTATCTTGATGTAAGTTTCCTTGACAAAAAGTGTCTTTTTGTTGACTTTTGAAATGATCTGTGATGTTTTGGCCCATATCTCTCAAATGAAGCATTTTTTGTCCTTGATCTTAGAGAGACCAAGTTGTAGATAATTGAATTTCTTTCAAAATGAGATTTGCTTTAGAAAAATATGATAAAGCATGTGGAAGTTATGCTTGATCAAAGTTAAGTTGACTTCTCCTTAAGAAAAGCCTAATTTGGCAACTTTTGACTTTTGATGAATTGAGAGTTTTCTTGATGAATCATGATCGACCCTTGATAAAATGATTAATGTGACTTCAAAATGTTGTTGCTGAGAAAAAATATTGAAGTTTAACTGTATGTTGATCACAGTTGGCTTTTTTTCCAATATAGTTGATTTTCAGTCGTCTGAGCAATTGACTTAGCAAACTTGTGATGCAAGGCTTGAAACTTGACATGAGAATTTTTAGAGACATATGAGAATCCATGAAATACACTTGAGGCGTTAGAAGCTCAATATTATTTGAGAAAAGTGAAACCCTAGTTGTAGGTTAATTGCTTAGGAGAAGGACTTGTCTGATTAATTCTTGAGTAACCTTGAACGAATGAAAACCCTAAAAGCATGAAGAGATATATTGGAGAAAATGGGAGGAAATATTTTGGGGTACAACACGACGAGAGTTGGAAATTAACTAAGGTTCGAGTCGGCACTATGAGAGCATGGGGGTCGAACCCGATAGTAGAAACTAAGCATTAATCGTAAACACATCGAGAGCGCTTTAGAATTAATTAGAGCTTGTTCAACTTTCAAAATGCATTCCTTTATTAAAATGGGCGAGCGAGAGCAAAATCTCATGGTTAAGGAATGTGGCTTTATTCAAAATCACGAAAGTGCGAGGTTCAGTCTTTAAATTGATATTTTCTACTAAACATTTTTCTAACATCGGTATAAGCCTACGAGTTACAGAGTCCCCGAGGTACACGAAATACAAATTCTGGTCTCTCTTTTCTTATATATTTCCTTAATCTTATTTTATTTCAGTTTTAGTTCTTAGTTTCCCCTAAATCAATTATTCATTAGCCTTAGCTTTATAAAGTGACAATAAATTACAGTAGTTTGATATTTGTCTCAGTGGGTTCGATAATCTTTTATATTACTTTGATATTTTCATGCACTTGCAGACACATTAGTCTCCTACTACACAGAAGAATCTCCATGTTCTACTACACAAAAGAAATAATTCTTCCTTCTACTTCACATAAGAAAGCAACCCACCTTCTATTACACAGAAGAAAAATTCTTCATCTTTTACTATACAAAAGCCACAAATCTGAAACTGAATATCTTCTTCTACATAGAAAAGATCATCCTCATCTTCTACTATACAGAAGAAACAAAAAATCCACGTTCTTCATACACATAAGAGAAATAATTCCTCTCTTACTACACAGAAGAAACGAAACTGAAACTTGAAAGTCTTCTACTACACAGAAAAGAACATCTCTATCTCCTACTATACAGAAGAAACAACTTCGACTTCTACTACACAAAAGAAAAATGAAACGCATTCCAAGATATCTCTAACTATACAGAAGAAATATCTCCATCTTCAGAAATACCCCATCTTTTACATACATAGAAGAAAGTACTCTGATCCTCTAATCCATAGAGAAAAAATACAATTTGCCTTGTACTACACAGAAGAAAAAACCATCTTCTACACAGAAGACAACATAGCCAACTTCTACTACACAAAAGAAACACCTATGTTTTTCTCTTACACAGAATAAAAAGCTCCACTAAAATCCGAGATATCTCCTATTACACATAAGAAATAACTTTACCTTCTATTACATAGAAGAAACAATCATTTGGGGAATATCAAAGGATATTTGAAGGTTGTACACTGTGGGGAAATAATCATTGGGTTAAGCTTCTGAGAAAGGCTTAAATTGTCTTATGCTTTGATGCTTGTTTGGAATTTTCCATGGTGTAATGCTCCATATAAATGGAAATTTTATGCATTTTGGTAGATGCAATGTAATGATCATTACTATATGCAAAAATGCATGAAAAGACACTCCACTAGGGAATGTATAGAAGATAATCAGACACCAATGACCAATGGACTTCACTTTGCAGGGGATACCATAAGATCAATCTATTGGGGAAGAGAACACTTATGACTTCTCACCATCTTCAAACTGCTCGGGGAATGGTCCATCATCTCATGCTGCTGGGGGTGAGGACTTCATAAGAAAACCATGTCTGGAGAAGAACTTTTGCGGGGAGATGAATCTAGAAAACCTTATTGGTAGCAACCTTGTGGCTTCAAGTTTTCCATGATGATGAATTGCATTGGTTATCATCAGTAAATGTCATTTCCTATGACTCATAACTCGTGCCCCCTGGCTGCAAGGTTCGTGAAGAATTTTTCCTTAGAAAGACTTCTGAAATATGTGCATCTGAGATAATTTTCCCCACCATCTTCAAGCTTTAAAATAGTTCCCCTGATTAATGAACCTTTGGAGAGATTTGTCAAATCTCGACATAACTTTCCCAGACTTACTGATACCTGGAGCAGATTTATCAACTTGGAAGTGACTCCTTTTGATTACTCGACTTTTGGAGAAATTCACCGGATCTCTACTTAACTTCCCCAAATCAACTGATTCTTAGACAGATTTTAACCTTGACTTAATTTCCCCAGATTGGATGAACATGGAATATCATTTGCTCAATGGATACTCCAAACTCTACCCCCTTTAGGGAAACTTTCTCATGATCAACGAAGTCTCTAGGAGACATGCCCCTTGTTGTGACCATTCTTCAAAATAATTGGCACCTCTAATATTTTCAACTGATGTTCCTCATGCGAGCTTCCTTGATGTTTAACAAATGTTTGAGAACACAAAAATGTTTATTCTGAGAATGATAATTCTAATACAACACTTCTATTAGTCTTAAAGTTGACATTTTTATTGAAATGATGTGGCAACGCTCTTGTGAACGAATCACTAGTTAGAATGCAACATCGATTTGTTATTATTTCTTTTTAATGAAAGATAAAGCAAGCATACAATACCAAAACATATATTTTAGCACACACCCTAAGAGTCAGTTAAACGCTATCACTGTTAGACAATGGCAACTTACCAGAGAGGGATGAATAGATACCCAATTAAAAAGTCCAGAAAAATTCTAGTTTTTGAAAATTTATTTAGAAAAGAGAGTGAGCGGAAGGTTTTCCAAATGAGTCGTCTATACGAACCGTTATTGGAAGTCGAATATACAAATATAACAAATTGAATATAGAATGAAAGTAATAATTGAAATTAATATACTTTAATCAATTAACAACTTATTTAAACTTTATAGCAAGTTACTAGTAATTCTAATTCCAATTATAACAAGTAAAATAATAAACTAAATAATTTGTCGAACACTTGGTGTGCAACACAATTTTCAGAATTTTCCTTTGATTTAAACAAGCTAAAAAATTTCTCAAACATTTAGTGTGCAATCAAAGTTTCTAATTTTTTCTTTGAGTTCTGGTGATATGAAAAAAGAACTAATAATCAAAAGTGATTATAGGCAACTCAACACTCAATTCAAAACAAAAATAGCCTCGGAAAATTCCTACGTGTTGATAGATTACTCAATGCTATTTGACAAATTGATGTATGAAAATTAAGACTCCTGCAAATCTCAACCCAATATTCTCGGCTACACAAGAACCAAATTGGACGTTATCAAACCTAATCTAGATGGAACCCCAACAAAGAATTGTTACAATGGTCTATTGGTGTGTATTCATAGGTTGGAGGTTTAAGATGAAGAGTAATTACAAGATATTTTTATGGTATCACCAAGTTGGAATGATGCATGAAAGATGTATTTATAGTTATGGGAATATTGGGGGGAAAATAGGGAAATTCAGAATTAAAAGAAAATAAAAAATTTAACCTAGGAAATAGTATAAGTCGACTTGTAGCTTGGATGAGCTGGCTCATAGTGCTATTTTTAACAGCATGAGCCGACTTGAAATGGCCTATGAGCTGAGTGGAACAAGGAAGAAGCAAAACTACTTATTTAGAGCGGCACATATGCCAGCCTGAGAGGCTTCATGAGCCAGCCTAAACAAGACAGTGGCAAAACTGCTTATCTAGAGCAGCACATATGCCAGCCTGTAAGGCTTTATGAGCCGGCCTGAAAGTCAAATGCAGTGCAAAAAATGATTTTTCAATAAGAAGAAATTATTTTTCAAGGCATGGATAGTTTTGACTATGTTTCAACTAACTCCTAAGACTTCTAAATGCATAGGGTGCAATATAAACTCAGAGATACCGCCCAATATACTTAAATGCTATATTCATAAAGTTTTGACATCATACAAAACATATCCAGAGGCAAGTTGCACTCACATACTCCCCCTTTTGATGATGGTAAAACTGCGATAATGACATTTCGTGTTTATTTGACACTCTCCCTGAGTAAGTGCTTCCAAGATTCATCTAGTAAATCCTCCCCCCCTTTTGACAACAGCAAAAAGAGAATAAGCATACCATTAGAAGTATCAAAGTTTTCCATAAAGACTAATACATCATACATAAGCCCTTTCTTTTTACAAACTAATAGTGTGCATTTACATACACCCATATATATGTAATGACACTAGACTTAAGATAAAAAAATAAAAATATGACATATGCAAAACACAATATCCAAAATACATAAAAGGCATACAAGCACCAAGAGTTCTTACAACACATAATATAAATTGCTCAACAAAACATAAAAGACAATGATATGAAATGCATGAACTAAAGGCAAACAACACCAAGATGATTCCCAAATCAACGAATACCATATCCTCCATCACGCCTCTAATAGGTTCCTACACTTCTACGCATAGTGTCATAAAATGCCGACGACTCTTCATGATGCTCTGTAACATAAGTGTGCAGGTTGTTGATTCTGAGATGAACAACTGAATTACTTCTCTAATTATTCTCATAAATCAGCTCATAGTGTTCAGTGGCATCGGACCCGAATATCTCAAAATTTGTGTCTTGAGCCTTTAACCTCTCGTTTACCAATCTAAATCGCTCATTTTGAGCAGTCTGGAAATTAGCCCGCCACTACAACTCCTCTTCATATTGTTGATTCTATTATAGCTGCATCTTTTGAAGCATCGAGATAACTTCAAAATTATTTCCTACATCATAACAATACATATTTTCCTGAGAACTTGATCCATAGTCATTAGTACCAGCTTCATATCCTCTATAATGTGCACCCAGTGCAGTTCAAGAGTTTCCATGCCACTGTTCATCCCTGTGTTGCTCATAGTCAGTCTGTTGAGCTTAAGTAGCTCTCAACCATGCCTCATTAGCAGTATAATCATCATCTGACATATGAACATTCTCTTTTGTATCACCCTCAATCTCCCCAGCTTCATCATTCACATGATCCTCAATAACATTAAGAAATTCAGCAGGATCATCATAGTTGTAAATTTTCCTTTTTGAGAAAGCTTCCAAGAAATAGTATACATTCCTAACAGAATCCTAATAATACCTCAAGTTCTTTATAGTTCTTTTGGAAAATTCCAGATTTGCAGCAGGAGAAACATATGCCAAGTTTGGAAGAACAATGCCGAAGGAATTCATAATATGGGCGATCATTGAGGGATAAGCAAATGCAGTCCCTTTGTTGCAATCTCGAATTCTAAACATCCTAGCCACGAGATGATATGGCCAATTAATCTTGATTCTATTAAGAAGAAGGTAGATAATATGTACCTCCGCCAAGTGAACTCTTGAAAAATCTCCACTTTTAGGATGCAAAATGTGAGAGAAAATCCAATGCATTTTACGAGGAAGCCTCTTAAGATATCCCATTGTGATGGGCTCATTGTTGTTATCTTCCCTAGGTGCCTTAATTTGCTCATTTGAGTGAATTCCCCATTTAAAATCATAATGGTAACTCGAGTCTTTGACCATAGGATCATTACCTATAGTGATGCCTAAAACAAACTTCCACATATCTCCAGTAAAATGGCAGGACTTACCTCCAATATTGAAGATGAACTCGCATTTGAAATGCTTTGTCAGCCCGACATAAAACACTCAAATAAGATCTTCATTGTAATCTTACTCTAACTGCATGAAGTATTTCATCTCTTGATGATTGATGAGACTTACAACCTCTAAAAGGTGTAGTTCTTCGGTTGTCCTCACTATGTAGAAGTTTTACTTTGTCACAATTCTTCCGTGACACTTCTTATTAAAGAAACCCATATCCTCTTCATCAAAAAGATCGAACACAGTCTTTTATGCTATGTTTTTTACTTTTCCCGCGCCTTTACCCCTTGCAACCTTGGGAGCCATTGAGAATTTATTCAAACAAGACTTGCACAAAAGGTGTTTGATAAAATGTACCAACCAAATCTGTTGAAAGATGAGAAATGCAAGTTAACAAGACTCGCTATAATTATGATATGATGAAAACACACAACATACACAAGCACACACTAATTATATTTGAGTGTATGATGTTATGAGTGATGCAAACTTGGATTGTGACAGTTTGGTATGGAGAAGTAGGGTTTTATGAGGCATTTAGAGAGAGATGAAATGGTTTGAACAAGTTTTATGACACAATTGATGATGGTAAGAGGATTTTCACTGAAAATCCTTGGATGGGGAAATGTTGATTGATGTGGGTACATGAATCTATTTTGTGAGAGAATGGACGAGAAAGATAAAAAGGTAAAGTTATATCCAAAAAGAAGCACACATGTCAGCTCATTTAAGATTTCAAGCCGACACATACTATCTATGAGAATTCCTATACTGAACCAAGGAAAAGAAGAATAAAAATTCAATTTATGATTCGAACTGTACGCATCATGTGTCGGCTCATTTTGAACGGAAATTTTGAAAATATTTGAAACTTTGCAATTTATGTGTCGGCTCATACACCACATGTGTCGGCCTATACTGACTCAATATTTTCCAAATATCAAAATTATTAGATTTAAATAATATAATTTTGTGAACTTTGTGGATGATATTAAAGATGAGTCAAAGATCATGCATGAATAATTTTTATATGAGATGAATGTTTGAACAATATTTTGTGATTATGTGCATGGAACAATTACTACATACCAATGAATACATAAACTACCAAAGACTAGAAACATGTATCTTCACAATTTAATTTATGTTACTGTAAATAGGTAAATTGAAATGATCACAGATTCCATTAGAGATTTTTAGAAGTAAACATAACATCAAATGGCATTCAACGTGTATTTTAGAGACCTTTAGAAATAGATAGATAAAAGAACTAGTTTTCCCAAAAAATGAAACAATACAACTTCATCGACAATATGGAGTAAGCACAAGCATTTCACGTGAAGCTCAAGAACGTGAGTATTAACAAATGCTAAGCGAGCCAGAAACAAATGCATCCAATGTTTTAACAATTTCACCTTCTCAAGATGATTCAAGATCTTTTATCAAAGGAATTTCTTATTGATCATTCTTAAGAACATATTCATTCTTCTTTCAACGAAGTCAATAGGATTTGAATATGTCACCTACCAATTGTCCTGATGTATCTACATATGAAGCCCCGTAACTTCTTAAGAGAATCAAGACAATTTTCCTGAAATTTTCAACAAGATAAACTAGGTACCCAATCATTGTTGGGTCCTTTAGGGTGAGTAGCATAATTGTTTCACTTAGACGACCATTGAGAAATTCCATTAGCTACTAAACATTTCCTAAGTTTGCATTTGGCAACGGTGTGTCTCTTCATACAAAAGTAGTGACAAGTTATGTTCTGAGAGATATCACTTTTGCTTTTCTATTTCTTTTCAACAAAATTGTATTACGCATATGGTGGATTTAAAGGTTTGTTGACCTTTGTTGGATCTATAGCAAAAGTAACTTTTGATTTTTGAGCCCTTGTTAGTTTGGCCTTAAGAGTTATGACTTCTTTTTGCCAAATGTAATAAGTATAACAACCAAAGTTAAACGGGTTGTCATCCATTTTAGTTTTAACCTTATGAATTCCTACTATAGAGTTCTTTAGAGCTTCTATTTTATTTTTTGTTTCTAAAATTTTTGCTGCTAAATGGGAAAATATTTTTCTATTTGAACCCAATTTTTTAAAAGCTTAAATAGATTCTCTATGTAAATTTTCAAAGGCATCAAGTAAATCAGGATGACACTTTCCATTTACATATTTATTTTGAGAAGAGTTTACCTTGTCATTTTTACTTCTTTGATGATGATTAGTGAGATGAATCTCATCACCTCTAGATTGTATGAGTTCATTTTCTCATATTTATAATAATGACCGGAGAGGAACACTTCATCTTACTTGGATATTTTGTGCTCCTTCTTTATTCTATTATTGAAGTGAGTTGAAAAACAAACATTTGCCAAATCATCATCATCATTAGATTCTTCATCGCTTGAAGATTCAATGTTGCTTCCCCAAGCCACATAGGCCTCCATAGGTTTGTTACGAATCTTGCGTTGATTCATCTTCTTCTTTTTGTCAAGGGTAAAATATTTTTTTTTTGGATTTTTCTTCCTTAAAAGATGTAGACTTTCCAGTAGTCTCAATGAATCTTTTGTTGAGGTTCTTTTCATTTCTCTTTTTCAAGTACTTGTGATACCTTTTGGCAAATAAACTCATTTCTTCGTCTTTCAAATAATAGTTATTACTAACATCTCTATAATAATGATGTTCATCCTTTGAGGACTTTGAACTTGAAGCATAAGAGATTTAGACTTCAATCCTTCCTCTTTATTAGTGTCTTTATCTTTATTCTTCTTTCTCTCATGCTTCTTTTCATGTTTTTCCAAGCAATTGAGTTCTTGTTCGTGTTCTTCTAGCTTTCCAAACAAAGTGGTGAGATCAAGTGTTACAAGATAGTTGGATTCCTTGATCACGATGAACTTTGGTTACCAATTCCTAGTAAGACATCTCAAAACCTTGATGGTAGCAATAGAATTGGAAATATGATTAACTAGAAAATTTAAACGATTAATAAGATGCGAGAACCACTTTTGCACTTGAGCAATGGTTTCACCATGCTTCATGCGAAAGAGTTCAAACTCTTGATTAAGGGTATTAATCCTAGCTTGTTTGACCTCATTAGTTCCCTCATAGGTAACTTGTAGAGTATCCCACATAGCTTTAACGATCTTACAATGATAAATGCGATAAAACTCATCAACTCTAAGAGCGGATATGATAATATTTTTCGCTTTCCAGTCATGTGACCACTTCTTATTATCATCCCCATTCCATAAGTTTTCCGGCTTTGGTACAGTAGCACCCTTAAAAGTATATGTTACCGGTGTTGGACCATTTTGAATGGTGTTGCACCCCAATTCCCCCCCCCCCCTAAGATTCCTCTATCATCTCATATCAACTCAATCACAACAAGATCACACTAGGGTTTGGTTCTTCTCCCTATCTCTAGGTTTGCTCATGAGGAATCACCAAGCACCTTGATGTATATATTGTGATCATCTAAGTTTTTTATTGATTAATTTTTAACTAACAAATATAATTAATGTTTTCTCTAATTGATGATTCTATAGGTGAGAGCACAACATATTTCATCAGGTTGATTCATAGGTTCATGAGTTTATTCACATGCCTTATTCAATAAAATTTCATTGAGATTCAAGATTCATCATTGAAGATGCTTTAAAGTACATCATGATAAGGTCTACTATGATTCATCATGCCTCAATTGATCAAATAAAGTCAAAAGATGCAAGAGTTGATTAAAGAAGTTTGACCTAATTGGACAAATTCTCGATTTCTTGATCACAAGTGCATAACTCTCTCAATTCTTAATATTTTGAGTTGGTTTTTGTTTCTATGGGTTCTTATTATCATCCACAACAACTTCTATTCATATGTAAAGAGTTATTGTGCAAGGAAGATTGTCAAAATTGAAAAGGGTTACCAAGTCATTTTGGTACTTGAGTACTAGGGTTTTGGACTTCTAAGGGCTATATCCTGTTCATCTTTTGATATTTTTGAGTGTTTCCAAATAAATGCTTCTCTTTAAAGAGTTATCAACCAATCACTTAAAAATTTTCAAGATAATTTTATGTGGAAGATGCCTAATGATGAAGAAACATTACAAGTCCTCTAGACAGGCCATCAAATTTCCTTATGTGACTTCAAAAGATCATAACTTGGTCAATTTTTATCTCCTTGAGCCTATTATTTTTCCATAATGATCTTAAGGATGTTAACTTTAACTCTTTTTTTATGTGAAAAGCTTGAAAATGGATGGAAGATGCCATAAGAATGCAAAGGATTATAGGTCACCTCATGAATTTTCATCAACTTCACAAGGCCATAACTTTTTCAGTGCTTGTTATTTTTTAGTTATTCAAGTTTCACAATTCTATTTAATAAGTCTACTTCAAGCTAGTATCAATGATAAAAGCTCAATATTGGAGGAAGGCCTTGTTTAGACTCAAAACATTATAGGTCATTTTTGAAGAAAAACTTAGAATTTTTCTAAGTACAAAAAGTCAGCATCTTTTTCTCAACTTTGACTCATCACATCTTTTAGCTCAAGCATCCATTTGATTCCATTCTTTGCAAATTGTAAAATTGTAACCTTGTCTTTCAAATTCTTCAAGAATCATGCCATAAGACCCCTTGAGCTATGAACACCATGGATTCAAAGTTGGTACCTTGAAACTGAAGTTTTCTCAAAAGTCAGAATTTGAAATCGATAATCCAACTTCTAATCACCTAATTGTTGTGCGTTTTTACCTCTAATCATGTTTAACAATATTCTAGAAGTGGTTAGCCCCTTGAAACAGAAAAATTAGCTGAGCTTTTAGCAAATACGAATCACATTTTTCATGCTTGCAACTTCACACGATTTCCCTCCAAACTCCACTAATTCTTTCAATTCTCATTCCCATTCACTTCCATATAAATAGAGGGACATATTGCATTCGTTTTCTCAAGCTTGGAGAGCCAAATACACCCAGCCAAAGTTCATTCGTAACTCAGAAATTTGAAATTACATTTCACAGTTTCAAGCTCTTTCTTTACAATTTCTTTACATATTCATCATCTTCCATAAACACACATACTCTCCAACACTTAAACTAAGCAAATCGACCCATATTTTGGGTTATAGAAGTTCACTTTTAGAGTTGTTTTCGTGAGCCTCATTCAGGTAGTTTTCTTAACTAAATCGTTCCAAATAAAAGTATATTCTAATCTACTCATCCTTCTAATCCTTGTGCTTCTTACAATTTTTAAAATCGTTGAGAATTGAGTAAGAAATCCTAAACTAAAGTGCTCGCTATTATTTCTGGTTTTTTGCATTTTTCTTTTTGCTCAATTTATATAAATTTTTTGCAAGGGTGAGGTTAGGATCGTCTGGAAGAGACGAATCTAATGATATTAGTCTGGGCTTATAACATTTTCGTTTGAAGAATCTCATAAAATCCCACGCCCAGGGTGTATGGAGGTTGAAGACAACCTACATGTCATTCTTCAACCAATGAATGTTGGACATTTGTTTTATTTTCATTGGTTGCTTGTTTTTTAATTCATCGTGTTTTGGCTGAGGGCCCATGATATGCACATCGCAACAGGTCCTTTGGATCTGGTTACTAACGCATTTTGAATTTTCATCCAATGAACCATATTTTTTCCTTTTATTTTATTAAAATCTGATTTAATAATTGATTTGATGTGATTTCCAACAGTGATCATATCATGCACAATGTGTCAGATGCCTTGGATTTGTTTACTAACACAATTTAAAAATGATCCAGTGGTTAACATTTTTTTACTTTATTTTATTTTATGATTTATTTTTATTTTTATTTGTTTTAAACTTAAAACAATCATAGAAAATCCATTTTTTACTCAAAATTTACGAAACAATTCACAAAAATATTTTCAAATATTCTCTTCCTGATTCATATTTTTTCATAATTTTATTTTCAGATTTGATATTTTTATAATTTCTCCTTTATTTCAACTTGTTTTTAATTATTTAAAAATAATTTTTGATGTTTTTAAATTCTGAAATTTTTTTATAAAAAATCAATTTACTCATTTCTGACTTTTCTTAAATTTTTCAAGAATTTCATCTTGACTTCTACTATTTTTTTAATCTTTTTTTACTTATTTGAGTGATTTTAATTATTTTAAAAATACTTTCCCGTTTTAAAAAATTACCAAAAATATTATAAAAATATTTGAGGTCAGCTCTGATTTTTCTATGGTCTATTTAAAATTTTCTTTGATACTTTGAAAATAGTTTGCTATTTTACCTCTTATTTTCATTTAAAAAACAATTTAAAAGTCTTTTTTTTTTATTGATTAAATGAAATTTATTTTTTAATATATTTTAACTATGTGATTGTTGATCAAAAAACTTTATTAACATCATTGGATCTTGGATGTTGAGTTCAACTCCACCAAAATAGATGGATGGTTTTAATGATAGTTTTAATCAAAGTTTTTGATTCAAAGGTATCCCTTCCCTCTTCATCTCATCCTCTTCTCCTTTGTGCTACATATTGTTAGAAGATGATCTACATATCATTACTACAAACATATGGCATATAGGTTGCTATTAATCAGCCTCAAAATAGGTGCGACTTCTATATAAGTCCACTTACGATTGCTTAAAATAGCGCTAAATTTTGTCACGATTCGAGAAATGATCATTCGCGGCCCAAATCTATGTTTGCAAGCCCAGACATGTTTAATTTGAAACATTTGATCCAATAATCTTGAGGTCCATTGTTAGGAGGCTTTGTTCTTATCAATCCTCTAATGTATCTTCATAAATTTTGGAACTAAGTGAATTATTTAAACATCGTTGGTCATTGATTGTTGCCTTGAGATTTTGAAATGAATGATATACTTGACAAAAAGAAAATGAAACTTTTTTTTGAGAGGCTTTGATTCTATCAATCTTCTAATGAGTTTTCAAATGCAAGTTTCGAGATGGTCATTCAACTAACCTCTAATTTCTAACAATTGACTTTATTTTATGCTTTTACTTTATGTTTTTTAATTTAAGCACATTTATTTTAGCATTTTAATTTCATGTTATTTTCATCTTTGCTTATTTGAGCATTTATCTTTATGTCATTTTTATTTTGCTCACTTGAGCTTTTCATTTTCTTTTTTAAAGATTCCTAATAATCAACTTGAACCATAAAAAACTTCAATGTTACTTGATATATTTGGTTACTATCCTTGACATTTTTGAGTTATGGACTTCTTGTACTTAAGAGTAGAGACCTTGACCTACCTTGGGACCTTGTGACTTCTATTGCAATTTTGTCTGGAGTTCTTGGGGTTTATCCCAAGATATTGGGTTGTTTGTTTTCTTTATGTGAAGGTTATTCTGATTATGTGCTTCATCTGTGATTGGGAATTCATCTGTATACAACCATTACTTTGCCCAAATATTGTGAAGACTTAATGCCTTTGAAGCTTGGTTTTCTTAAGAGGTTTATTATCTTTGCTTGTTTGGTTTCAAATCCAAAGGATGGGAATTCTACATTGAATCATTGTGTCAAATGTTAGCTTCTTGTTGGTTAGACGGTTCATTTCCCTTATGCTTTAGGATAGTCCCTTCATCTCCTCCCATATTCTTTAATTTCAAAAAATTTCTCCCTCCTTTCAAAACTATTATTGTTTTTAAACTTGAACTGCTTTCACAATAAACTTGGACTTCGGTCCATGCATTTTCAGAAATATTTTCTTAATTAAACTTTACACAACTTAATAATGCTTTGAAATTTTTGTGAGAATACTTAAAGGCAATCAATCTCATTCAAACTATTTTGCAACTTTGGCTTTTTACCTTAAAATTTTCTCAAAAAATATTAGACTCTTGTCAATCTTTGGAGTGATGTGAGATACTATACTTCTATGATATATAGTGAAGTGAGATATTTTCCACTTGGGTGTTGAGTGAGGCTTTGTTAATTTTAAAATCCAAGTTATATCCTCCACTTTGAGATGATGCAAACTCTCCTTTCTCATAATCGTCGGTAGTAAGTATGTTCTTCCACTCGGATATGACGATGATGTCTCGTCTCTTAAAATTAACCAACACACATATGTTTTAAATTTTTAAAGGTGAACTACGAGTACCCTGACCGCCTATTGCATGGAAGATGGTATGTAGGCACTAAAGGTTCGCAACTGTAACGGGTGAAAAAATTATAAAAAATTCTTCTTTTCCCATCTCGACCATCTACTTTTTATACAACTTTTATAGCCAAAATACACAAATTTTCAAAGAGGTTCATGCGGAGTATCGTATACGTTTAGGGTGCTAATACCTTCCCTTTGTATAACCAACCCTCGAACTTAGATTCTCTCCCCCTATTTTTGGTTATTCTCTCTTTTTCCATTCCTTTGGAAACAATAAAGCACGGTGCCTATTTTTATTTGATTTGTGCGAGTAAAGTCAGTCCAATGGCTTAGTCTAAACATTTCTACCGCTACATAAAAAATGGCGACTTCACTAGGGAGAGATTGTCCGAATTCTAGTCCATCCTTAAGTGGGTTGAGCATATCTATGTTTCTCTGTATATGTGTTATTATTTATTGTATATTATATGTTGTATATATGTTTGTCTGGATTTTCCTGGTTTTCAGGGTGCTTGGTGATTTCTCATAAGTCCTATACCCGGAATTGGGAAAACTTAAGATAGGACGGGCGGTATAGTCATGTTAACTTTGAGGGAGTAATCCCAAAAAAGGATACATGAGATCCCCCACTCAGTGGATCCCCCTTTTACTGTAGTGTTGTTTACTGAGTAATCAGGAAGACGTGTTGGTTTAAACTTGGGAGCCTACTGAAACTGAGGACCGTAGAACCTTTAAACCATCTTTTCCTAGATGGTGTGGATCAGGAGAGAGTAAACTTAATTGTTCATGAATGGTACCACATGCATTGAGTCTGTGATTGATTCTCATTGCATACAATGTTATTAACATAGTATTTGAGTTGTGTGGTTGGTGTATGTATTACATGATAATTCAATGATATGTGATCATGACAGGTTATTATACAATTAATATGTAATATGATTGTTGTTTGTTGTGTGAAGGTGTGAGATGTGGAATGTGTGACTATGCATGAATATATATATATATATATATATATATATATATATATATATATATATATATATATATATATATATATATATATATATATATATATATATATATATATATATATATATATATATATATATATATATATATATATATATATATATATATATATATATATATATATATATATATATATGTTGTCTACTTATTATTATACATTTCTTTATATTGTTGTGATATCTCACTCTTTTGTTGGAATGATGCTTTATATGACATCGTGCAGATATTTAGGAGTAATCTGAGGCTGTTGTGGTCGGAAGAGGTTGCTCTTTATTTTTATTTCGAGTTGGCGTCATTGCTCTCATACGTAACGCCAAGGGGGGGGGGATGAATGTTCAGTTATGTTGTTAATTTTAAATGATTTATTTGGAGTCTTTTGAACTCCTTATTACTTGAATAAATGTTTATTTATTTTTGGACGTTGTTGATTTAATTCCAAGTATGATTATTTTTCTGCTGCTTAATGTAACAAAAGGTCGAAGACCATGAATTGTTATTTTTGGTTCATCCATAGTTATGTTATGTATCTTATACATGTTATGAGCAGGTTTTGTATGTTTTAAAAAATGTAGCATCCTAATCGTATGTTGAATGTTATAAAAATAACTTTGATTTTGATATTATTCTTCTGGGGGAAATTAGGGTGTTACACAAGTCTCAACACGCTCACCAATGATAACCATATCAAAGAAAGAAATAGAAGTACTACTAATCATGTGATGAAGATAAGTACCTCACAGGGTACCCATGAATAAATCAACCAATTCACGATCCAAGAGAGGAGGTTGAACCCTTGCAGCTAGTTCACGCCACCTTTGGACGTACTCTTTGAAAGACTCTTCGGATTTTTACCTCGTGTTCTGAAGCTGGGTATGGCTGAGAGCCATAGCATTATTGTAATGGTAATGCTTAATGAACGCTTCACCCAATTCTCTCCAGGTGTAGATATGAGTCCGCTATAACTGTATGTACCACTCCATAGATGCCTCACTAAGACTCTCTTGAAATAAATTCATCAACAACTTTTCATCATCAGAGTATGCAGACATTTTCCTATAATACACACATACCTGCTGTTGTACCCCAATTTTTGACCTAAGATCCCACTTGCATTTTTGCATTTTTTATACAAAAGTCAAGGTCGCTAATTATAGTCGGTTTTAACCTCTCACCTTCGAGCACTGGCTATGCAGAATTTGTCAAGTATTTTAAACATTCTCAGCCTATGTATCATTAACTTCTACTCCAGCATGTGTATTTCTCGTTCCTTTGTTTTCATTTGCAGGAAACAGATCTGAATCAAGAGCATCAGGCGTCACGCCTCAATTAGGGTTCAGAATCTCTCAAGCCAGAAGTACAGTTAATCGTTGGTTCGTGAAGACTGATTCATCAGGAGAATCGTGCGTTTATTTCCGCGCCTTGTTCGACAAGTGGTCTCGAGCTTCTCTACAACTCTCTTAGAGCACAGACAAGATTTCATCATCACTGGTTCACATGTGCATCAAGATGCTTTGGAATGCAAAGAAAGATCAAGTTTGCGAGTCAATTCAAAGCACTTTGTCCAAAAGTCAACGCTTGCACATTCAAGTTCAAACGATCGTAACTTTTCATTATTCAACATTTTTTTGAATGGTTACTTTTGCGTACAATTTTCTTTGACGTCATCTCTAACCCCTCTTTACCAGTCAAGGTCTGATTAGGTGCGGAAGATCATCAAAAGTTCGGATACTCAGAGGTCACTTTGATGACTGTGGCCTAATCTCAAGTAACAATTACTCGACTTTCAAGGATCGTAACTATTTCGATTTTCATCATTTCGGGATGGTTCTTTTTGCAACATGTCACAAATGATGTCGTCTACAAGATTGCTTCAAGGATCGACATCCGAATGCGTTTGGAGGGCCATGAATTTAGCTTGAACATTTTAGGCTTAAAATTGATTTTTGTATTGAGGTTGTTTTCCACTGAGTCAAGGGTAAAGACAAGATGTTGAGTTTGAGGATTCATTGATTATATATTGCTATAATACAAGTTGCTTGTATTCGAGCATTAGTAATTAATGAATTAAAATTGGATTTAGATCAAGTTTCTTTGTTTGTTCATCAAGATTCGGTTCATGGTAAAAGGTTTAGGTGTTTTATTTGGAATGCATTTCAAAGTAAAAAAGACCATTCAAGGAATCCAAGTTCATTCAATTCTAAATTCAAGAGTTTATGAAAGACATTCAAGTCTTATTTGACTATGTTATTCAATAATTATTTCAAGTCCAGACTTTATCCAAAGCTCAATTTCAATTCAAGTCTCATTTAATCATATTCAAATCCAAATTGTGCAAGATTATTTCAAGGTTCTTTTCAAAAATGATGCTTTGTATTAATTCAAGATTCGTAATGCACTTCGCAAGTCGACATTTATTCAAGAGTTTTTATGGACATATCATTGTTCAGCAAGAATTATTACAAACTCATTCAAGTTCAAAAGTCAAGAATGAATGTCATCTTAGCATACAAGTTTCATCAAGATACTATGGTTCATCACCATGTTACAAAACAATCATGAAGATACATAGAAATCCCTAAGGTTTTCTTCTTTCTAATCTTCAAATTCCACATTAAAACTCTGCATATCAGTCCAAATCATGCTTCAAAATAATCCATGCTGTGTGCTGCCCACAACTTGCCAAAAACATGCTACTGCAATGCTGCTCCAAATCCTGTCAAACCTGTCCAAAAATAAGTCAAAATTCTGCACAAATAATGCCAAAAACCTGTCCAAAAGCAGTATAAAATTTCACAAAAATAGAGGATGCAAATCCTGCATCAGAAAGGGAAAAATCAGCATATCAATTTGTCCAAGACCCACACATTTTCCCTCCAAAAGATTTCATGCTGAAGGGGGGAAAAACAAAGTAAAAACTGTGAAAAATTTCTAATAAACCTGGAAGTTTAGAACAAAAACTTAAGAGGACCACCTACTGTAAAACAAAAAAACTACAAACTAACCTCTCTCATAACTCAAACACAAAACTCCCTTTATTGCTTCCAACGCACAGTAGCCACCAAAAAAACAAACCCTCTTCACATAAACCAGCATACTCCATCTCCCTTTAACATGCCAACGTTATTCCAATTCCCTCCGCCTCCGTAACCCTTCCACACATACTCATGACTTTTCCTCCCATTCTTCCAATCTTTATGCCTTGCCCATATTGCTTTAAAAGTCTATACTATGCTTACCAGACTTATGCCATCTGCTTGTTTAAGGAACCTAATACAATATCTTGATGCACCAAAATTCAACAGCAATGTTCCATCACCCTCAACAAAACACACCTTTTCGGAATCCACTGCATAAACACAAAACCTACATACTCTTCCTTTATTCCACTGTCTCCTCTTTTCACACAAACACAACAACACTAGCATCAAAGGGAACAACATCAAAGTGCAAGAAGTCTCAACGCCCTCATGGCCACCTCTGCTATCCAACAATCAGCATTCACTGGTAAGACTGATTTGAGGCAGGGAAATGAATTCATCAGGAAAGTTGGTAACCTTGGCCAAAGTCGCTTCACCACGCGTCGTACCGTGAAGAGTGCTCCTGAAAGCATTTGGTATGGTCCTGACCGTCCCAAGTACTTGGGTCCATTCTCTGAACAAATTCCATCATACCTTACTGGTGAGTTTCCTGGTGATTATGGATGAGACACAGCTGGATTATCAGCTGACCCTGAAACATTTGCAAGGAACCGTGAGCTTGAAGTAATTCACAGCAGATGGGCTATGCTTGGTGCGTTGGGATGTACCTTCCCTGAACTCCTTGAAAAGAATGGTGTTAAATTCAGCGAGGCAGTGTGGTTCAAAGCCGGTTCCCAGATCTTTGCTGAGGGTGGCCTTGACTATTTGGGAAACCCAAACCTGATTCATTTGCTGAGTTGAAGGTCAAGGAACTCAAGAACGGTCGATTGGCTATATTCTCCAAGTTTGGTTTCTTTGTTCAAGCCATTGTTACTGGCAAAGGCCATATTCAGAACCTGTATGACCATGTTGCTGACCCTGTCGCAAACAACGCATGGGCTTTCGCTACCAACTTTGTCCCCAGACGATAATAATGTTGTCTCTTCAGCTGCAATCATTAACAACCCATATCGGTTCATCATCCATTATCATTCCATCATACCCATTACCCACAAGACCGGCCTCAAATCCACCACGCAACAGCATCGCGACCAAAGCTCCACCGCTGATGAACTCTGTGTTCTGGCCATGAATCCCGCTTCACCATCATAGGGGAACGACTCAGGAATCTCCAAGCTATGCATCGGTATCAAGAAAGTGAGAAGAAGATGACAAAGGATCTTACCTCGCGGCGGGGCCGATACAAATTCCGGCGAAGCTTGTCCTAGGTACGTCCTTCTCTTCACAGCTATTCCCTTTTCCCTCATTGCTGTTCTGCAGTTTTACCAAGTTGATGATCGCTGGCGGCGCAAGGTTGAGGAGATCGAAGGAACCGCGAGAGGAGGAACGAGATCGGCAGCTTTAGAAGACAAGAGGTTACCGGCATCGACGATTTTTCGTTCTCTTCCTAACACATCATAGCGCCGTTTTCCACTTTTCAATTAGGGTCTTTCTTTTCTTTTTCTGACCCACCTCGCGTATCACAAGGCAACGGGTCTGGGCCTGACCCGGTTCGGCCCGGTTCTAACCTAGCTTGTTTGTTTCAGTTTTTTTTTATATATTCATTTATGTTTATTACTCCTGCCTTGGGCCTTATCCCAATCTCTTAAGCCCATCCGGTTTTCATATCATAAGCCCCCTCAAATTTGTGTTACACACCCCTTTTATTGTTAATTTAGTGTAGATTTTAATTAGTAATTTTATAAGGAATTTGGTTAAAACTTTGATTTAGTTTAGATTCAATTTAATAATTAGAATTTTAATTTAGTAACTTTAAAATCAACTTAGTTTATATTATACACGGTTTAGTAACTTTAGAATTAATTCAACTTAGATTAAATTTAGTAATTTTAGAATTTTTCGTAGAGCTTTAATGCAATTTAGGTGTAATTCAGAAATTTCACAATCTTACTTTTTTTGTTTAGAATTAACTTAGCAATTTACATATCCTCTTTAGATAACTAGTTACCTTCTCGTTTGTTTTAGAATTAAATATTTCATTGTTTTTTTAATCAGTTCGTTTAAATTTATCTTCTTGCGAATTCTTGATTACTTATATTGTGATGTTCGTCTTATTTTTTCTGATTTGTTTGCTTCTACTCCAAGGGAAATATTTTAACTTTGTTGACTTCACGTCATCAAATACATCTTCTACAATCGCGCGAATAGCCTCATTCATGTGTTGCTTGCTTACTATTTTTTCCAAACTTAAGACAATTTTCCCAAAAGACTCCACTTTCAAACTCACTCCTTTTAAGTCAAAACTTCGACACTAGGTCGTCGAATCTTCAAAAATCTCGTCCACGCCTATTTTCAGCCAAACGAACCATTTTAATCAAACAAACAATTTTAACCAAAAACAGATATTTCAAAAGGTTCCTGCGGAGTACCGCAGATGCATTGGGTGCTAATACCTTCCCATTGTATAACCAACCCCCGAACTCTCGATCTCTTTCAAAAAACGCATTGTATTTTTTTATTACTTTCAAGTATTATTTTACATTGCATATTTTAGGGTTTTATTTCGCTCTTTTCCCTTTTCCCTTGGAAATAATAAAGCGCGGTGGCGACTCTTGCTTTTGCGAGTCAAGTTAATTAATAGCTTGATCTCCGATTTTCACCGCTACAGAATTGGCGACTCTGCTGGGGACAGATTGACCTCTTGCTGGTCCATCCCTAAGTGGGTTAAGCCTAATTTGTTTTATCTGTTTTATCATTATTTGATTGTTTGATTATATGTATATATTATGATTATTTGGGTGTTGATAATATTTACAAAGGACAAGTCCTATACCCGGACTAAGTTACACTTAGGAATAGGACGGGCGGTATAGTCATGTTAACTTTGAGGGAGTAATCCCGAAGAAGGAGGCATGAGATCCCCCACTCAGTGGAAGGCCCTTTTGAATGTAATATTTGTTTACCGAGTAATCGGGAAGACATTATTATTTTCGACCTGGGAGCCAGAGAAGCTAGGAACCGTAGAACCCTAACCCATCTTGGCCTTTTAGGTGTAGCGCGGAGATTATAACGGAGTAATCCGGAAGTAATTGTTACGCGATGCTACGCTCGGATGAGTTTCTCTTGAGAATATTGCTGATTATTGAGTAATCAAGACGTTGGTAATATCCGAAGGAGGAATGTAGACTCCGGGAACTCTTAGAACCTTGTTCTACAAGTGTGATTAAACTGTTAGTACATACCTTGGGGGTGTTCCTTACCTTGACTCCATGCTCGTGACATTGAACCTTTCGACTTTATTTGTGACCTTGCTTGTGGTTGTTGCATAGCCATGCATTCATGCATCCATAAAACCTTTTTCACTTGACTTTGAAGGAATTTGGAGGTCTTTCTTTGTAAACATCACAAGTTTCGTCAAGCTCAATGGATCTTGGGTGTTGATAGGGCGAAAACCCTAATCCACCAAAATGGATGATTGATCTTGATGATAACTTGATCAATGTTTGGAGCCAGTTCAAAATTCATCTTCTATCTTCGTACTTTGATGTTTCCAACTTAATATCTTGAGTTCCTTGAAAGTCAGATAAAAACTCTCTTTTGCATATCATACATCATTCTACATTTTTCGTTTCACTTTCAAAGGTCTTTTTCCGAGTCTTATTTTTCCTTTGGTCTCACCAGTACAACACTCGCGCTAAGAGAACAATGGAGAATATCAAGCAAGAGGTTTCTGAACTCCGTAGAGAGATGTCTAATTTGAAAGCTAGTATGGAGCACTTAACTGATTTGGTTGAAATTCTGGTTGCCGCCCAAGTCAATCCTTCTAGGAGGGAGGAAGCGATGATAAAAGTATTCACTGAAACTCTAAAATCATTCTCTCATGAGAAGGTGATGGTTAATGCACCTAATGACTTTCCTGACAAGGTGAATGTGGGAGTGCGTCTAGAAGAAGACGTTGGGAAGGGATGTTCATATGAAGATGGTAGCTCAGCTAATGGTGTGAAGAAGTTTGATAATAACTTTTCCAAGAAGAGAACCAGAGGAAGAAATAATCATTGTCAGAATCATCATGTTTCTCCTATTCATCAACAGAATCAGCAAGTTCCTAATCAGAGGAAAACCCAGTTTGATCCAATTCCAATTACCTATACAGAGTTGTTCCCTATCCTGATGCAGAGGAATTTGGTTCAGACCCGACCTCCACCGAAGTTTCCTGAGAAGATACATTGGTACTACAAAGCTGATTTGGCTTGTACTTTTCATCAAGGTGCTCCTGGGCATGACTTGGAGGGTTGCTTTACTTTGAAGATTGAGGTTCAGAAGTGGTATCTTGTCATTCAAGGACGTTGGTTTTGAAATTCAAATCAAGCACGTGCCGGAGAGTAAACACGATTGGTGGTCACTTTGAGTTTTGAAGGATGTTTTCGGTGATTCAAGTCCAGATGGAAAGCCTTCCCCGATCATTAACTTATTTCTGCTTTTTGTAATTTTTCTTGTTTATCAAAACATTGTTTGCATGTAAGAACTTGTTTGCATCTGTATGATTATCTTAATACAATGAGTATGTTTGTCTTGAAGAAATTCATTCGTTTCACTCGTATTTGTTTTCAAATTTTAAATTTCTTTTGGCATTATGGTACCAACTTGTTGCCTATTCTCTTGCCTAGGCAGAGATTGAAGGGAGGATGATGATCTAAAGAACACAAAATCTCTGTTTGTTTGCTTTTGGATAAAATCTTGCTGATGATGTACAGGCATTGTTTCAAATCCCTAAACACCGGAGATATAAGGAAGATAATCCCTTGCTAACCCCTTTTTGAGCCTTGAAGTAGAAGTTTCTTTTTTATACGAAAAAACCTTGAATTTTAACCTGGGGCAGGGTAGTTTTTAGTTAATCTGACTGAGTGTTCGAAATTCATAAGGAAGATGTTTTTTGAAGAGAAACTACGAGGGCTATATTTCATGTATAATGAAGCCAGAAGATGTGGAATCACAATGTTATCCCTCATTCATCAAGAAACGAGGCAATCACAATCCTCTCAACAAGCAAAGACAAGCTAATGTCACACATTTTGTTCAAAAAGTCAAAAATCGAGAAAAAAGAAAAAGCCTGCTAAGTCAAAAGACATGAAAACGTGTGACTTAGGAAAAATTAAGGCATCCCGCTGGACTATCAATTCAAAAGAATTAGTTCAGGCAAAAGTTAGGGAAAATAAAAATTGCAAAGAAAAGGACTGCAAAGAAAAGTCCTCAACAAAGAACAAATTGGTGACTACAAACACAAAGACATGAGGGTGGTTTCTACTCCGAAAGCCTCGTCGTTTCTTTGACCGTCACAAAATCCTTTTGAGAGATGAACACTCATGTTTGAATTAACTGAACATAGGGTTGGAGAACATCATGAAGGGGGTGGGCACCAAATATTTTGAGCCTTAAAATCTTTTTTCTAAAACCGTGAACCAGGCCACATTACAACCTTCAAAAGTCCTAATTGAAGCAAGATTATTTTGAAAGCATACTTCAATGAGATAGTGTTCCTGACTCCCATAAATGCTCTAAATAGTTATGATGGTATCATATGTTTTTTCCTATACAAAAAATAAATGGTGCTCTAACTCGCAAAATTTGTGCGATATCTTTTCAAAATCTTCAAGACTTACATAACTGTTGCATTAGAATTTTCATTCTCATAATAAAATTTTCCAACTGCAAAACATTTGTTTGATATCAAGGAAACTCACATATAAGCACCAGTGATGAGTTTTATTCTTTTAAGGCCTGAAACTATGTTGAGTAATTGGCGGATCACGTCAAGAAAAATCATATCCAGGGGCATGTCACCTGAAGACCTTAAGCACGGACGTGTTGCTTCTCCTAATTAATGCTTTCCCAACTTGTTTACTCTTTTGGGGCAAAATTTGAAGACTTTGTTGTGCCGACTACAGTTAATCCGGGGCAATCACGTCGAGATTTGATGAATCTCTCTAAGAGTTTGAAGACACCAGAGCATGGTGAATGCCAGGTCTTTTGTAAAATCCTCTTGAGACGATTTCTCCTCATCAACCATATAGCTCGGGGCATTTTAGAGGTGAAGCTATTCGCAAGAATCGTCGTGCATCACGTAGCTTATCAGCAGTAAACTTGGGGCATCCAAAATTAGTCCCAGGGGCAATCCAGATTTGTCAAGATATGTTTTGCACACATTATCAGAGGGTGGTGTTCCCAGTATCTCTAGCTAAGCATGGCTTTTTCCAGCTAAAACTTTGTTCGTGTTGTCATCCTTTCAAGGGATTGTTAGTGATCGAAGACTGAACTTTGGGTTTTCTACCTGAAAATATCTCCCTCTCCAAAGAGATTTAAGCCTTGTAAAAGGACTTTGCTCCAATGATGGCTTTTGTTTTCTATCTCCAATAATGTTACCATCCTGTTGAGATTAGTCGAGTGTTGGGTTGTGCTATGATGTCTTATCATCTCCAGTTTATCCTGTCTGTTTTGTCAACATATACATGATATTCATTCGTTCGTTCATACTTGCATCATGCACGCACATTTGTATTTGTTGATATCTTTGAGTTCGTATACCTTGGTTATGTCTATTCAAATAGCATATTTGATCTTTCCAAATAGAATGTCAACTTAAGCAGAAAGTGCGCCTCTTTTCTAATTCCCCACTGAGTTAACTCTCGTGGAAGAATCTTGGTTTAGCTTTCCTTTTCCATCTCTGGATAGGATAAATCCCCATTTGAGTTTGTTTCCTCCTTGGGTGGAGTCTTGTTTGACTGTTTTCTCCCCAGTTTATTCCTGGATTGAGCTTTGTCTCTTGTGAACGATACCCTGTGGATCTCTCTAGGATGTGAAACCTAGATGGAGAGTGCATTTATTTTGCAATTCAAATACTTGATCTTCTCAGGAAGGATTTATTCATGGTTCCCCATTAAAGATGAACTTTATTCCCCAGCAGTGTTATCACAATCTTCTTCTTGAATATCGACATGACAATAAGTGACTGACTCTTTGTTTAAGCAGTTTGATTATTTCTGATTTCTCTACGACAAATGGCGGTCTCTTCATGAGCAGTTTGTCCATCCTCGATGAAATTATTGATTCTCACCTCCAGCAATATCTTCATGATATTTTATGGGTATCTTTTTGAGAAATAGCAAGCGGCAGTCTCTTCATGAGACAACTTGTGTGTTATTGATACCTTGAAAAGACAACAAGCGGCAGTTTCTTCATGAGACAACTTGTGTGTTATTGGTAATTTTGAAAAGAAAGCAACAAGCGGCAGTTTCTTCATGAGACAACTTGTGTGTTATTGGTAATTTTGAAAAGAAAGACAACAAGCGGCAGTTTCTTCATGAGACAACTTGTGTGTTATTGGTAATTTTGAAAAGAAAGCAACAAGCGGCAGTTTCTTCATGAGACAACTTGTGTGTTATTGGTAATTTTGAAAAGAAAGCAACAAGCGGCAGTTTCTTCATGAGACAACTTGTGTGTTATTGATACTCTTGACAAACAGCAAGCGGCAGTTTCTTCATGAGACAACTTGTGTGTTATGGATACTCTTGACAAACAGCAAACGACAAGCGGCGGTCTCTTCATGAGCAACTTGTACGTTATAGACATCGTTGGAAAACGACAAGCGGCGGTCTCTTCATGAGCAACTTGCGCGTTATTATTATTTTTGGAAAAAAACGACAAGCGGCGGTCTCTTCATGAGCAACTTGTGTGTTATTTTTCTCTTTAAAAACAGCAAGCGGCAGTCTCTCCATGGACAACTTGTATGTTATCAACATTTTTAAAAACAGCAAGCGGCGGTCTCTTCATGAGCAACTTGTATGTTATTGATACCTTAGAGAAAACAGCAAGCGGCAGCCTCTTCATGAGCAACTCGTATGTTATTGTCACCTTTGAAAACAACAAGCGGCGGTCTCTTCATGAGCAACTTGTATGTTATTGACACATTTGAAAGGAAGCAAGTGGCGGCCTCTTTATTTGAGCAGCTTGTGTATCCCCAACAATAATGTTTACTCAGCAAATGGCATCCCTTCGGAAAAGTCCCGTGGGGAAGTTTGTTATATTATCCTTTTCAAGTGATATCTTGGTTAAAGAGGAAATGTGTTACCGTTCTTGGTAAAATTCAGAAATCAGAGATGTTTATCTCCAGCCACCGTGCTGATGTCAATCATTTTTTTTCCAGCCACAGTGCTGATGTCAATCATTTTCCAGTCTCAGTACTGATGTCCATCATTTCCTTTTCCAGTCACAGTGCTGATGTCAATCATTTTGTTTTCCAGCCACGGTGCTGATGTCAATCATTTTCCAGTCTCAGTACTGATGTCCATCATTTCCTTTTCCAGTCACGGTGCTGATGTAAATCATTTCTTTTTCCAGTCTTCGTACTAATGTAAATCATCTCTTTTCCAGTCTCAACACTGATGTAAATCATTCAAGAGTCTCTCATTTGAAGTCTATGACTTTGTTTCCCCAATGGAGTTACAACCTCTTCCTCTGTGGGATTACTGTATAATGTGCTTGGTTTCTCCAGCATAGTCTGTCTCATATGGCGTCATTCCCCATAAAATTCAAAACATCACATTCATATCATATTGTAAACATAATCGCGGTATCTTAAGGCCAAAAATTGTGTATTCTATATTTAAGTCCCTTCAATCTCGTCGAAATGAAGATCCCAATCTTCATATCTCCAGATAGAAGAAACTTAAATAGGGGCAGCTGTTGTACCCCAATTTTTGACCTAAGATCCCACTTGCATTTTTGCATTTTTTATACAAAAGTCAAGGTCGCTAATTATAGTCGGTTTTAACCTCTCACCTTCGAGCACTGGCTATGCAGAATTTGTCAAGTATTTTAAACATTCTCAGCCTATGTATCATTAACTTCTACTCCAGCATGTGTATTTCTCGTTCCTTTGTTTTCATTTGCAGGAAACAGATCTGAATCAAGAGCATCAGGCGTCACGCCTCAATTAGGGTTCAGAATCTCTCAAGCCAGAAGTACAGTTAATCGTTGGTTCGTGAAGACTGATTCATCAGGAGAATCGTGCGTTTATTTCCGCGCCTTGTTCGACAAGTGGTCTCGAGCTTCTCTACAACTCTCTTAGAGCACAGACAAGATTTCATCATCACTGGTTCACATGTGCATCAAGATGCTTTGGAATGCAAAGAAAGATCAAGTTTGCGAGTCAATTCAAAGCACTTTGTCCAAAAGTCAACGCTTGCACATTCAAGTTCAAACGATCGTAACTTTTCATTATTCAACATTTTTTTGAATGGTTACTTTTGCGTACAATTTTCTTTGACGTCATCTCTAACCCCTCTTTACCAGTCAAGGTCTGATTAGGTGCGGAAGATCATCAAAAGTTCGGATACTCAGAGGTCACTTTGATGACTGTGGCCTAATCTCAAGTAACAATTACTCGACTTTCAAGGATCGTAACTATTTCGATTTTCATCATTTCGGGATGGTTCTTTTTGCAACATGTCACAAATGATGTCGTCTACAAGATTGCTTCAAGGATCGACATCCGAATGCGTTTGGAGGGCCATGAATTTAGCTTGAACATTTTAGGCTTAAAATTGATTTTTGTATTGAGGTTGTTTTCCACTGAGTCAAGGGTAAAGACAAGATGTTGAGTTTGAGGATTCATTGATTATATATTGCTATAATACAAGTTGCTTGTATTCGAGCATTAGTAATTAATGAATTAAAATTGGATTTAGATCAAGTTTCTTTGTTTGTTCATCAAGATTCGGTTCATGGTAAAAGGTTTAGGTGTTTTATTTGGAATGCATTTCAAAGTAAAAAAGACCATTCAAGGAATCCAAGTTCATTCAATTCTAAATTCAAGAGTTTATGAAAGACATTCAAGTCTTATTTGACTATGTTATTCAATAATTATTTCAAGTCCAGACTTTATCCAAAGCTCAATTTCAATTCAAGTCTCATTTAATCATATTCAAATCCAAATTGTGCAAGATTATTTCAAGGTTCTTTTCAAAAATGATGCTTTGTATTAATTCAAGATTCGTAATGCACTTCGCAAGTCGACATTTATTCAAGAGTTTTTATGGACATATCATTGTTCAGCAAGAATTATTACAAACTCATTCAAGTTCAAAAGTCAAGAATGAATGTCATCTTAGCATACAAGTTTCATCAAGATACTATGGTTCATCACCATGTTACAAAACAATCATGAAGATACATAGAAATCCCTAAGGTTTTCTTCTTTCTAATCTTCAAATTCCACATTAAAACTCTGCATATCAGTCCAAATCATGCTTCAAAATAATCCATGCTGTGTGCTGCCCACAACTTGCCAAAAACATGCTACTGCAATGCTGCTCCAAATCCTGTCAAACCTGTCCAAAAATAAGTCAAAATTCTGCACAAATAATGCCAAAAACCTGTCCAAAAGCAGTATAAAATTTCACAAAAATAGAGGATGCAAATCCTGCATCAGAAAGGGAAAAATCAGCATATCAATTTGTCCAAGACCCACACATTTTCCCTCCAAAAGATTTCATGCTGAAGGGGGGAAAAACAAAGTAAAAACTGTGAAAAATTTCTAATAAACCTGGAAGTTTAGAACAAAAACTTAAGAGGACCACCTGCTGTAAAACAAAAAAACTACAAACTAACCTCTCTCATAACTCAAACACAAAACTCCCTTTATTGCTTCCAACGCACAGTAGCCACCAAAAAAACAAACCCTCTTCACATAAACCAGCATACTCCATCTCCCTTTAACATGCCAACGTTATTCCAATTCCCTCCGCCTCCGTAACCCTTCCACACATACTCATGACTTTTCCTCCCATTCTTCCAATCTTTATGCCTTGCCCATATTGCTTTAAAAGTCTATACTATGCTTACCAGACTTATGCCATCTGCTTGTTTAAGGAACCTAATACAATATCTTGATGCACCAAAATTCAACAGCAATGTTCCATCACCCTCAACAAAACACACCTTTTCGGAATCCACTGCATAAACACAAAACCTACATACTCTTCCTTTATTCCACTGTCTCCTCTTTTCACACAAACACAACAACACTAGCATCAAAGGGAACAACATCAAAGTGCAAGAAGTCTCAACGCCCTCATGGCCACCTCTGCTATCCAACAATCAGCATTCACTGGTAAGACTGATTTGAGGCAGGGAAATGAATTCATCAGGAAAGTTGGTAACCTTGGCCAAAGTCGCTTCACCACGCGTCGTACCGTGAAGAGTGCTCCTGAAAGCATTTGGTATGGTCCTGACCGTCCCAAGTACTTGGGTCCATTCTCTGAACAAATTCCATCATACCTTACTGGTGAGTTTCCTGGTGATTATGGATGAGACACAGCTGGATTATCAGCTGACCCTGAAACATTTGCAAGGAACCGTGAGCTTGAAGTAATTCACAGCAGATGGGCTATGCTTGGTGCGTTGGGATGTACCTTCCCTGAACTCCTTGAAAAGAATGGTGTTAAATTCAGCGAGGCAGTGTGGTTCAAAGCCGGTTCCCAGATCTTTGCTGAGGGTGGCCTTGACTATTTGGGAAACCCAAACCTGATTCATTTGCTGAGTTGAAGGTCAAGGAACTCAAGAACGGTCGATTGGCTATATTCTCCAAGTTTGGTTTCTTTGTTCAAGCCATTGTTACTGGCAAAGGCCATATTCAGAACTTGTATGACCATGTTGCTGACCCTGTCGCAAACAACGCATGGGCTTTCGCTACCAACTTTGTCCCCAGACGATAATAATGTTGTCTCTTCAGCTGCAATCATTAACAACCCATATCGGTTCATTATCCATTATCATTCCATCATACCCATTACCCACAAGACCGGCCTCAAATCCACCACGCAACAGCATCGCGACCAAAGCTCCACCGCTGATGAACTCTGTGTTCTGGCCATGAATCCCGCTTCACCATCATAGGGGAACGACTCAGGAATCTCCAAGCTATGCATCGGTATCAAGAAAGTGAGAAGAAGATGACAAAGGATCTTACCTCGCGGCGGGGCCGATACAAATTCCGGCGAAGCTTGTCCTAGGTACGTCCTTCTCTTCACAGCTATTCCCTTTTCCCTCATTGCTGTTCTGCAGTTTTACCAAGTTGATGATCGCTGGCGGCGCAAGGTTGAGGAGATCGAAGGAACCGCGAGAGGAGGAACGAGATCGGCAGCTTTAGAAGACAAGAGGTTACCGGCATCGACGATTTTTCGTTCTCTTCCTAACACATCATAGCGCCGTTTTCCACTTTTCAATTAGGGTCTTTCTTTTCTTTTTCTGACCCACCTCGCGTATCACAAGGCAACGGGTCTGGGCCTGACCCGGTTCGGCCCGGTTCTAACCTAGCTTGTTTGTTTCAGTTTTTTTTTATATATTCATTTATGTTTATTACTCCTGCCTTGGGCCTTATCCCAATCTCTTAAGCCCATCCGGTTTTCATATCATAAGCCCCCTCAAATTTGTGTTACACACCCCTTTTATTGTTAATTTAGTGTAGATTTTAATTAGTAATTTTATAAGGAATTTGGTTAAAACTTTGATTTAGTTTAGATTCAATTTAATAATTAGAATTTTAATTTAGTAACTTTAAAATCAACTTAGTTTATATTATACACGGTTTAGTAACTTTAGAATTAATTCAACTTAGATTAAATTTAGTAATTTTAGAATTTTTCGTAGAGCTTTAATGCAATTTAGGTGTAATTCAGAAATTTCACAATCTTACTTTTTTTGTTTAGAATTAACTTAGCAATTTACATATCCTCTTTAGATAACTAGTTACCTTCTCGTTTGTTTTAGAATTAAATATTTCATTGTTTTTTTAATCAGTTCGTTTAAATTTATCTTCTTGCGAATTCTTGATTACTTATATTGTGATGTTCGTCTTATTTTTTCTGATTTGTTTGCTTCTACTCCAAGGGAAATATTTTAACTTTGTTGACTTCACGTCATCAAATACATCTTCTACAATCGCGCGAATAGCCTCATTCATGTGTTGCTTGCTTACTATTTTTTCCAAACTTAAGACAATTTTCCCAAAAGACTCCACTTTCAAACTCACTCCTTTTAAGTCAAAACTTCGACACTAGGTCGTCGAATCTTCAAAAATCTCGTCCACGCCTATTTTCAGCCAAACGAACCATTTTAATCAAACAAACAATTTTAACCAAAAACAGATATTTCAAAAGGTTCCTGCGGAGTACCGCAGATGCATTGGGTGCTAATACCTTCCCATTGTATAACCAACCCCCGAACTCTCGATCTCTTTCAAAAAACGCATTGTATTTTTTTATTACTTTCAAGTATTATTTTACATTGCATATTTTAGGGTTTTATTTCGCTCTTTTCCCTTTTCCCTTGGAAATAATAAAGCGCGGTGGCGACTCTTGCTTTTGCGAGTCAAGTTAATTAATAGCTTGATCTCCGATTTTCACCGCTACACCTGCATTTTAGGACACGTCGTCCCTTCATACTTCTCAAAGTCTAGAGCTTTAAACTTAGCAGGAATTATAATACCTATCAACAACATCTATTCCAAAGGCACTATGACCCTCATTTCCTTCAATCTTTCTTCAAGGAGCTGAAACTTCCTCTCTATGTCAGCAGGTAACCCCATACCATCATCATGCATTAAAAACACATCTTCCTGATCATCCACCAGATGTGGAGCAACAACTCTTCTACCTTGTTGCGCTTGCAACTCTTCTAGAGTGGGTTGAGGAGGTCGAGGGGGATCAATAATATTTTATTGGTTACACACAGGAAGCACAACACCCATAAAAATAGCACCAGGGGGAGGCACAAAACCAATAGGAGGCACCACTCAAACAGGAGGAACAACGCCAGAAGCTTGGCCAGGGTTCTCAACCATAGCGGGCCTCTGAACAACCACCCTCAGCTCTTCTTTTCCCCGAGTAATGTTTTGAATAATCTCCATAAAATAACCTATCTGGGCCCTCATCATCTCTGTCATTTATTCCCGAAGTTGTTCCATAGCTAGCCTTTGATTGCGGCGAGTTGCATAGTGCTGAGAAGTCAGGTTTACAAGTATGTGGAGAAAACCAAGTTTGAGTAAAAACCCCTGATCTTAACACCTGTTATAAATGCATGTATGCATGAGTGCGTGAATGGATGCAATGTCATGTTCAATCTTTTCCAAGGAATCTATGTGCTATGAATGAAATTTGAAAGAAGAATGCTTTTTCTACCAATGTCCATTTCTAAAAGGTAAGCTCAGTACAAATCTCAAAGACATGAATCTGTGGAGATGGAAAGAAAATGTATGTTAAACATGATAATGTTATGTATGCACCGATCTCTTAACAGGGTTGAATGTTATAGGTTCAAAAGTTCAACATGTCCTCTTTAAAATACAAGATTACAAGGGTAGGATGAAGGTCAATGTTTCCTGCAAAAAAAAACCATATCCCTCTCTCAAAGGTGGGTTCTTGTCTTGAAAGAGGTTCCTAAAGGTCTCCCAGAGTTGCAATCTAATTTAAAAGTTCAGTACCATAACAACAGTACCCCAAAATGGACCTATTCTGGTGTGGTTCTTGTGACGCACTAGTAGGGCATCCACACCCTAGGCGACACGACTACCCACTCTAATTTTGTGGTAAAAATCAAGCCTGGGTATTTGGGTTATCACTCAAAATCCCAACAAAGACAGCACAACAACAATATCAAGAAAATGGAAAATAGTAAAATTCAATGAATGCAACGAATAAACAACAAGTAAAACATATAGATAAATACCCAAAGAAAAGTAAACAAACAAGAGCTAGGAATGACTTGCTTAGGTAACCCCAGTGAAGTCGCCAACTAAAGCGCCTCTAAAAAAACTAAAACGATGAAGTCACCATTGAACTTTATTTATCCCAAATAGAGAAAGGAAAATATCAAGAAAACCTCTAATAAGGGAAATAACATGGTCTTGCGACTAAGAGAAGGGTACAAAAGTCGATTATGCATGGGGAAGGTATTAGCACCCCTCAAGTCTGTTGTACTCAACAAGATCCACTCTTGTTATTCTAATCAAAGGGTGTGTTATTGATCGGTAAATTAGAAAGTGTACTAATTTGCCAATATGATCATTTAATTTGAATGGGGAAAATTTGAGGTATGACGACTTCCCGTATTTAATTACCCTTCAATTAAAGGGTGCAAGAATACACAGGTCTCGCACATTCGAATCCGAGATTTATTAAATAATGGAAGACCCTAAAATTTGACCAAAAGATTATAAGGATACATTGTACAACAATCCCACGAGTACAAAAATTAGGCACAAATGATGATATATCATCTTACTAGAGTTTGAACAAAAAGTTTTTAAACGACGCGGATAACTCGTCAATACCTAAAAGAGATCCTAAGTTTTTCGCGTATTTACCATACCCTAGGAGGTAAATAATAAAAGTGTGAAATTGACTTACTAATGCTTTGAGGCTAACATAATAAGCTTATAACGCGTATTTTATCTATTCGTCACAGCCTAGGGGATGAATAAAACAGATCTTGATGATTCATTGTCTCATGGAGACTAACACAATGAATCATACTGTAGATTTCGTATGTTTAATACAACCTAGAGAGTAAACAATACGAGGATAGACTTATGTATTTATCACGACCTAGAGGATAAATAACATAACTTGACGATTCACATACCTACCAAAACCTAGAAAATAGATAAAACAAGGATACACTTGTGAATTTATCACGAACTAGAGGATAAATAACATGAGGATATATTTATGTATTCATCACGACCTAGAGGATGAATAACATAAACCCGATAAATCGCATACCTACCACAACCTAGAGGATAAATAATACGAGGATGAACTTATGAATTTATCACGACCTAGAGGATAAATAACACAAGGATAAATTTATGTATTCATCACGACGTATAGGATGAATAACATAAACCCGATAAATCACATATCTACCACAACCTAGAGGATAGATAATATGAGGATGAACTTGTGCATTTATCATGACCTAGAGGATAAATGATAAGGGGGTAGGCTTACTTATTTATCACGACCTAAAGGATAAATAACATAACCCTAATAATTCACATACGTACCACAACCTAGAGGATATATAATACGAAGATAAATTTGTGCATTTATCTCGACCTAGAGGATAAATGACACGAGGATAGGCTTATATATTCATCACGACCTAGAGGATGAATAATATAACCCTAATAATTCGCATACCTACCACGACCTAGAGGATAGACAATACGAGTTAGGTTTCTGAAAAGTTCTTTGATAATTGAATCTTAGATAACTAAACCAAAGATAAGATCAGAATTTACCGGTTGTGTCTTTTCTTAACCAAGATTTTTGTTCATTTTGCAGACAAGATAATTCAATAATGGGCCCCAAAAAAAGTTTGTAGTTTAACCAAAATAGATTTGAAAAATGCCATGCATGATGTATACGCAGTAATGTCCTAAATTGACATGAAGTCAAAATGTATATGCACTGAACTTTTCTGTATATGCGCTAAATGTTTGTATATGCACCACATTTTTGTATATGCCCCAAATGTTTGTACATGCCCCAAATGTTTTTCTTTGTAAATGTTTTTGATATTCTCTCCTTTTAAACCATTATTTCTTTTTCTTTTGTATCATCGACTCTCCAACATTGTATGTTGCGCTGGTGTGGTATCTTTGAGTTGATTTGAAAAAGTGTTAGCAATGTTTTGATATTTGTATCGCAGGCGCATGCATAGGCGTAGGCATGGACATAGTGTACATAGGCATGGGTGTAGCCATGGTTGTAGGCGTGGACGCATGTGCGTTTTTTCTTTCGATGCTTTTTTAACCAATATTATCTTTGATGTTTTATCAAATGCTTTTTTTGTTTGTAAAATCCCCAAAATGATTTCAACGCAGTATTTACAAGAAATATTTGTAGTATTTTGCAAACAATTCGGAAAAAGAAAAAATTGAAAGATTAAATGTTTTATTGACAAACATGCATTTGAGTAGGCGTGAGTATAAGATGAAATTCCTAGAAAGAGGTAATAGAAGAAAATTTTAATAGAACTGAAAATGGAAATGAAAATGATAATTGCTACTGTTGTTTCTTCAATGTCCTTTTGATAGTTCTAATATCCTTTGCTTTGGATTCAAATGATTTGGATTAATATCTCTTCTTCGTGGTTGTAGTTGTGGTTCTTAGATCGTAATCTGTTTTTTCTTTATTTTGAATAAGATCCCTAATTTTTGTTTGGACCGCCCTTTCAGGTTTTCAATTCACCAGGATTAATTTTTATTTATGTCCCTAGTTTTTGCCTGGACCGCCCTTTTGGGTTTTCAATCCACCGAGACGCCCCTTTAGGGTTCGAACTTAGCGGGCTTTTTTATACATACTATTTTTTGATTGCGTCAGAGTTCGTCAAATGTGGTAGTTCTTCCCCATCCATTGTTGTGAGGATGAGACCACCACCTGAAAATATTGTTTTTACCATATACGAACCTTCGTAGTTAGGTGTCTATTTACCACGTGAATTAAGCCGAGGTAGTAGAATCTTCTTGAGCACCAAATCTCCTTCTTTGAACACTCAAGGACGAGCCTTCTAGCAAACATTTTTCTTCAATGAGGTTAAGCTGATTAAGTTGCGTCTGAACCCACTCTGATTCTTCGAGCTTTGTTTCAATTAGAACTCGTATAAATGGAATTTATACTTCAACAGGGAGTACTACCTCCATGCAATATACTAGAGAGAAAGGAATTGAACTTCTTGACGTACGTACGGAAGTACGGTAGCCATGTAAAGTGAATTGGATCATTTCATGCTAATCTTTGTATGTCTTCACCATTTTCTGAATGATTTTCTTGATATTCTTATTGGCAGTTTCAACGGCCCCATTCATCTTTGGTCGATATGGTGAATAATTATGATGCTCAATCTTAAATTCATCGCATAATTCTTTCATCATTTTGTTGTTCAAGTTGGACCCATTGTTTGTAATAATCATGCTAGGAACCCCATATATGCATATAAGATTTTACTTGATGATCCGAGTAACCACTTGTCTTGTCACATTTGCGTAGGACACAACTTCTACCCACTTGGTGAAGTAATCAATGACAACTAGTATGAACCGGTGTCCATTAGAGGCTTTCAGTTCGACCATTCCTTTCATATCAATTCCACACATCGAAAATGGCAAGGAAAGCTCAAGACATTTAGAGGAGTTGGTGGCACATGCATTTTCTCAATGTAAATTTGGCATTTGTGACATGTCTTTGTATAATGGTAGCAATCAGTTTCCATCTTCAACTAATAATAACTTGCTCGTAAGATCTTTCTATCCATGGCATGTCCATTCGTATGAGTTCCAAAAGTGCCTTCATGGATTTCTTTCATAAGAGTATCTACTTCATGTTTCTCCATGCACCCGAACAACACCATATCATAGTTTCTTTTGTATAACACATCACCATTTATAAATAACTTTGAAGCTAGCTTCCGCAGAGTTCGCCTGTAAATCGTAAAGGCATTTTCTGGATATTCTTGCTTCTCGAGATACCTCTTGATGTCATAGAACTAAGGCTTGCTATCGAGTCCTTCTTCAATGGCAAGGCAATGTGTCGGTTCTTCAAAATGTCTGATTGTAATACGTGGTTCTTGATTTAGCGAGGTCTCTTTAAATATGCCTGATAAAGTTACCAAGGAATATGCCGTCTAATTTTCTTCTCGCAGAATATGAGTGAAGGTAATCTCAGTAAATTACGTAGCTAGCATCAAAACATGATCCTGATATGGAACCAGTGTAGTGATAGAAATGTTGAGAATAAGCCATTGGATTGACTTGACTCGCACAGATCAGAATAAAAATTGTCGCCGCGCTTTATTGTTTCCAAAGAAATGGGAAAAGAGCGAATAACCCAAAAAGAGGGGGAGAGAATCTAAGTTCGGGGGTTGGTTATGGAAAGTTAAGGTATTAGCACCCTAAACATATACGGTACTCCGTAGGAACCTCTTTGTAAATTTGTGTATTCTGGATATAAATGTTGTATACAAAAATAGAGATGGAGGTGAGAAAAGAAATATTTTTTACAATTTTTGCACCCGCCACAGTTGTGAATCTTTAGTGCCTACGTACCACCTTCTGTGCAATAGGGGATCATGTTATTCGTAGTTCACCTTTAAAAATTTTAAAACACAAGTGTGTTGGTTAATTTTAAGAGACGGGACATCATC
This sequence comes from Vicia faba, assembly GCA_948472305.1. Classification (NCBI taxonomy): domain Eukaryota; kingdom Viridiplantae; phylum Streptophyta; class Magnoliopsida; order Fabales; family Fabaceae; genus Vicia; species Vicia faba. The sequence continues at coordinate 1,442,197,261 of OX451738.1, read as the reverse complement.
ATCTTATCCGAGTGGAAAACATACTTACTACCTTTGATTATGACAAAAGGAGAATTTGTGTCATCTCAAAGTGGAGGATATAGCTTGGATTTTAAAATCAACAAAGTCTCGCTCAATACCCAAGTGGAAAATATATCACTTCACTACATACCGTAGAAGTATAGTAGTTGGCATCACTACAAGGAATGACAAGAGTCTAATCTTTTGAGAAAGTTTTTAAGGATAAAAGCCAAAAGGGAAAAAATGATCTGAATGAGATTGATTAAATTTTAGTCTTCTCACAAAAAATGTCAAGATATTATTAAGTTGGTTAAAGTTTGATTAAGAAAATATTTTGAAAATGCATGGACCTAAGTCCAAGTTTATTGTGAAAGCGATTCAAGTTAGAAAACAAGAAGAGTTTTGAAAAGGAGGGAGAATATTTTTGAAATTAAAGAAGATGGGAGGAGATGAAGGGACTATCCTAAAGCATAAGGTAAAAGCTATGGAAAAGAACCATCTAACCAACAAGAAGCCAACACTTAACACAATTAGTTAATGTAGAATTACCATCCTTTGGATTTGAAACCAAACAAGAAAAGACAATAAACTTCTTTAGAAAACCAAACTTCAAATGCATTAAGTCTTCTCAAAAAGTGGGCAGAGTAACGGCTGTATACAGATGAATTCTCGATCACAGACAAAGTATATAATCAAAATAACCTGCACACAAAGAAAACAAACAACCCAATGTCTTAGGGTAAAACCCCAAGAACTCCAGACGAAATTACAATAGAAGTCACCAAGGTCTCCGGGAAGGTCAAAGTCTCTAATCCTAAGTCCAAGAAGTCCACAACTCTAAAATTCCAAGGATAGTAGCCAAATAGTCCAAGTAACCTTGAAGTTTTTTATTGGTCAAGTTGGTTATTAAGTATCTTCAAAAAGAGAATGAAAATCTCAAATGAGCAAAATGAAAAGACATGAAGATAAGTACTCAAGTGAGCAAAGATGAAAATATCATGAAATGTAAATGCTAAGATAAATGGTGCTTAAAGTAAAAGCATAGAAATAAAAGTCAATTGTTAATGAGTTAGAAATTAGAGGTTAGTTGAATGACAATCTTGAATATTTCATTTGAAAACTCATTAGAAGATTTATAAAATCAAAGCCTCTCAACAACAAGTTTCATTTGCTTTTTGTCAAGTATATCATTCATTTCAAATTCTTAAGGCAACAATCAAATGATCAATGATGTTTAAATGATTCACTTAGTCCAAAATTTATGATGATTCAGTAAAGGGTTGATAAGACCAAAGCCTTCTAACAATGAACCTCAAGTTTATTGGATCAAAGGTTTCAAATTAAACATACTTGGGCTTGCAAACATAGGTTTGGGCCATGAATGATCATTTCTCGAATCGGGACACAATCTAGCGCTATACTAAGCAATCGTAAGTGGACTTATATAGAAGTTGCACCTATTTTGAGGTCGTTCAATAGAATTCTATGTGCCATATGTTTGGAGAGATGATATGTAGATCATCCTCTAACGACATATAATACAATGAGAAAGGGATAAGATAAAGAGGGACGGAATACATTTGAATAAAAATTTAATCAAACTATCATTAAAATCATCCATCCATTTTAGTGGAGTTAAACACAATACTCAAGATCCAATGATGTTAATGAAGTTCATGATCAACAAACACATAGCCAGAATATATTAAAAAATAAATTGTATTTAATGAATAAGATAAAAAGGAAAAATGATTTTTAAATTGATTTTAAAATGAAAATAAAAGGCAAAATGTCAAACCATATACAAAGTATCAAAAAAAATTTAAAGAGACCATAGAAAAATCAAAAATGATCTCAAATCTTTTTATAAAAATTTTGTTAATTTTTTTAAAACAGAAAAGAATTTTTAAACTAATTAAAATCACTCACATAAGAGAAAAAAGATCAAAAATAGTAGAAGTCAAAATAAAATTCTAGAAAAATTTTAGAAAATAAGAAATAAGGAAAATGATTTTTATAAAAAAATTTAGAATTTAAAAATATCAAAAAGTAATTTTAAATAATTAAAAACAAGTTAAAACAAAGGAAAAATTATAAAAAATATCAAATCTGAAAATAAAATCATGAAAAAAATAAAAAACAGAAAGAGAATATTTGAAAATATTTTTGTGAATTTTTTCATAATTTTTGAGTCAAAAAATGAATTTTCTATGATTTTTTGAGGTTTAAATCAATTAAAATATAAGAATCAGAAAATAAAAATAAAACAAAAAGATATAGACCATTGGATGAATGTCATAAGTGAGAGGGAAAAGTTCCTTTATAAGTATTTTAATGATGTCAAAATGACTATTAATCTCTCTCTCTATTTGGGTTAGTCCTATGAACAATTTTGCAATGAGATGATTGGAATGAAGATCTCCAGAAACAAGTACTTTTGAGAATATCCAATTTGTGCGTCGACTCAAAGATATGTGCGGTCGACTCATCATCTTCAATAAAGCCCTAGATGTAACAGGTCAACCCTTCTGGTCGACTCAAACTGAAAATCAAAGCATTGAAAGTTTGCATCGACGCAAGCCCTAAAGCGGTCGATGCACCTCACTTCAAAATGGAATTCTCTCTGACTGTTGGATGTAACGCGTCGGCCCTTCCGATAAACTCAACTTGGGATTCAGAATATTCAATGTTTGCATCGACGCAAGTCCTGAAGCGGTCGACGCATTGCACTTCAAAACAGTTTTCTCTCCTGGTGCAGATTGTGTCACGCTAACCCCTGCTTCTGGTTGAGTCGACCGCTCACTTGCCTCATCTGATTTTTTTCTATGTTTGTGGGTCTTGTCTATTAGGTAACATATATATATATATATATATATATATATATATATATATATATATATATATATATATATATATATATATATATATATATATATATATATATATATATATATATATATATATATATATATATATATATATATATATATATATATATATATATATATATATATATATATATATATATATATATATATATATTCATTATGCATCATTATGGAAAGTTAACAAGAACTAGTGAAAGATACACAAAGTGCTCATCATCTTCATCCTCTCTTCTCAAAAATCAATATCTACACATAATCATGGTTGTTTATTCAAGAAAATTGTTATGGTGATAACGTTCAAATCAAGAATTCAATTCCGATTTGGGTTGAGCAATTATAGGTTATTCTTGAATAAAATCATTGGGATTTTCTCCTCCAAGATTCCTATTGGTGCGGGGGTTTTTGCACAAGTCTTTGCCTTATTGAATTCAGCCGAGTGAAAGGATTAAGAAACGTGGGTTTGCTTAATCAAGTAGTGGTAACCGGAGGGTATGAAGATTGATTTGGGGTCAAATTTCTTGAGATCGAAACTATTCGAGTGAAAGGATAAGAAACATTGGGTTTGCTTAATCAAGTAGCCGTAACTGGAGGTTTGTTTGAAGAATTTGGCACTTGGTTTTGCTTAAACCAATGAAAGGGAAGAAGATTGTTACTTCAACAACATTGATTTATTTGTATTGTGAACTATCTCTTCTCTTATATCATTTGCAACTTAATATCAAATATCTCAATTCTAGATTCTAAAATTAGGAGCAGACGTACCCTACGCGAGGACGCCAAGGGGAACTGCCTTAACAAATCTTGTGTTCTTCTGCTTTTTCTTTATCTCTATACTTAATTACTATACTGTGTGAAAATTAATTTGTCAAATCTACATTTATTGAAATTGTGTGTGTTGAGTTCATTTCAAAACATTGGTAACAATTCTTTTGATTGATACCTAAGAAAACTCACCACTACAATTTAGTAAAACCAAACCTAAGGTGACTTGCTTACAAGGTGTTTGACAAATTGACTAATCCACAAATTATTCATTGTGCCTATCATTATATCATTAACTCATTGGTAGTAATTAATAATCATTGAGGATGTATAAGTGATTGATCAATTAAGTAAAACGCATTGATTCTTATTTTTTCATTATATCCCTTACGGTTACTCATATCCGATCTTTTCAATAGAGGATCGTTTAGATGATTGGAGATTCCAGGAAGCTTTCTCATATTTTTCTGAAAACAATTTTAAAAAGCACAAATTATTTTTAACGATCTATTCAACCCCCCTTCTAGATTGATCACATCATCTAAAAAGTGGTATCAGAGCACCGGTTCATCTGGTGCTTCACATATTACTTTGTAGAAAATGGAGAACGATCCAAAAAGGGCTTATACGAGAGCTCATGTTTTCACTGGTGAAAACTATAGTTATTGGAAAGATTGTATGCGTGTGCATATTAACTCTGTTAATAGAAACATATGGAAAGTTATCGAGGATGGTCCTATGCAAATGACCATGACCAATGAGGATAACATTACCATACCAAAACCAGAAGCACTATGTGATGAGGAAGATGAGAAAAAGTATAGCTATGATTGGAAAGGTAGAAATATGCTTATTGCTTCTTTAGGTGTTCATGAATATTTTAGAGTATCACATTGTGCAACTACTAAGGCAATGTGGGATGCTCTACAAATTGCACATGAAGGGACAAATGATGTTAAACTTGCTAGAATCAATGAATTAACTCAAGAGTTTAATCTCTTTCACATGAAGTATGGTGAAACCATTGCTGATATGCAAAAGAGATTTTCTCATATAATCAATCGCTTACACACTCTTTGTCATGTTACTCCTAATGTTGTTGCTACTAACAAAATTTTAAGATGTCTTAATAGGGAATGGCAGCCTGAAGTTACAGCTATCAAGGAAGCAATTAATCTAGCTACACTCGACATAACAACACTGTTTGGAAAGCTTCAAGAGTATGAGCAAGAGCTCATCAATCTCAATAAGCATGAGAAAAAGGAAACGAAGGAAAAACCCAAAAGACATTGAAAAGAAGTTCGTCGCATTAAAGGCTTTAAGCTCAAAGTCATCCACCAATAACTCTTGTGTGAGTGATTCTAGTGATGAAGATGAAAGCTCAAGTGAAGATATGGGGTTGTTTGTGAGAAAATATCACAGATATCTCCAAAAGAAAGAAGTCCAACACTCGGACAAAAATCTCATCAATTATGGAAACCATTCAAAACCTTCAAGACAAGGTGAAGGCAAGAAATCTAAATTAAGAGGATCATGTTTCAACTGCGGAAAACCTGGCCACTACAAACCTGAATGCCCGTTGCTCAAGAAAGACAAAGTAAAAAGAAAATTTTCAAAAGAGACCTAACAAAGCTAGATGAGAATACATTGCTTGGGATAGTGATAGTGAAGCCTCAAGAAAAAGTGACTCTAGTGACAAAGAGGAAACCATCAACCTTTTCCCCATGGCTCATCAAAAGAAGAAAAGCAATGTAAGTCACTCTAAATATAATCACTATGATAAAATGTCTCACATACAATTGCAAAAATCTTTTGATTCTCTACAAAATGAGCTAAAAAAGTTTTTAAACAATTGGCCTCAAATAAGAAAAAAAATTCATACCTTGAGCATAAAGTGTCCAAATCCCAAAAAGAATTGGAAGCTCTCAAGGCATCCATGGTAGAGAAAATAAAAACTAATAGAAAAGATAATAAGATTTCTTGGCATCATTGGGATGGATGTGAAACTTGTTACATTTGGCAAAAAGAAGTAAAAACTCTTAAAGCCAAACTTGTCAAGGGTTTACAACCCAAAATTACTTTCAACATTCATAGATAAAATATCAGAAGTAGTATGATAAATCCATATCAAAAATACACTTATGAAATAAAAGATCCTCCAAGCAAAAGTAACTTGCCCAAAACTATAACATGTTTACACTGTTGCAAAAGGGGACACACCATTAGCAAATGACTATTTAGGAGATTGCTGGTTCCTCAAGGAATTTTCAAATGGTTGCCAAAATGCAACTCAAGTATCATTCACACACAAGGACCCAATAAAAATTGGGTACCTACTTCCCTTGTTTAAACTTGTAGGTGGAATGTCTTGAGACTACAGAGAAAAGATGGTTTCTCGATAGTGGGTGCTCATGACATATGACGAGCGGCATCTCCCTATTTTTGGACTTTGTGGCGAAAAAGAAAGGATTTGTTACCTATGGCGACAATAACAAGGGAGCAATACTCGGTCAAGGTAGTGTAGGTAATCCCTCTTCTACTACTATCTTTTATGTCCTATTAGTTGATGGTCTTAAACACAACCTTATTAGCATTAGACAATTATGCGACAAAGGATACAATGTATCATTTTCAAAAGACTGCTGCATAATTGAACACAATGATAAGAAAGATGATGTGTTCAAAGGCTTGAGGGTAAAGAATGTGTATATGCTTGACTTGAATAATGTATCTCTAACCGGAACTAAGTGTCTTGTTACTTTAAATGAGGATTCATGGTTATGGCATAGACGTCTAGCTCACTTGAATTTTGATTTGTTAAATAGAGTTGTATCAAAAGATTTAGTATTCGGTTTACCAAAATTAAAATTTTCCAAGGATCACTTATGCGATGCTTTCGAAATGGGGAAGAAAACCAGAATCTTGTTTAAAGATAAAAACATTGTTTCTACAACAAACCTCTCAAACTTCTTCATATGGATCTTTTTGGACCATCTAGAATTAAAAGTCTAGGTGGTAACTACTATGGATTCGTTATTGTAGATGACTACTCAAGATTTTATTGGACAATTTTCTTGGCAAGTAAAAGTGACACCTTTCTAGCTTTTGAAAATTTTGCTAAGTTTTATCAAAACAAATTGAACACTAACATAGTTACTATTCGAAGCGGTCACGGTGGTGAATTTGAGAATGATCTCTTTGATAAGTTTTGTGAAAAATACGGTATTGATCATAATTTTTCCGCTCCATGTACTCCTCAATAAAATGGAGTGGTGGAACATAAAAACCATATTTTAGAATAACTTGGAAGAACTATGATCAATGAACACCATCTTCCAAAATACTTTTGGGCGGATGCCATTAACAGGGCATGTTATGTTTTGAATAGGGTTCTAATACGCCCTATTCTAAACAAAACTCCCTATGAACTTTTGAAAGGAAGAAAACCAAATATATCTCATCTTCATGTCTTTAGATGTAAATGTTTTGTGTTAAATAATGGTAAATAAAATTTAGGTAATTTTTTATTCAAAAGCTGAAGAAGGTATCTTTCTCGGATACTCTCAACCAAACAAAGCCTATAGAGTATTTAATGAAATATTACATATAGTTGAAGAGTCTGTACATGTTTCCTTTGATGAATCTGATCCGAAATTAGTCGGAAAGGGTAGTGTTTATGATGGTGCATGTGTATCTTCGGAAAGCATAATACAAGATCCCAAAGAAAAGGACTCAGAATTTACTAAAATTGAAGAAGAGTTGGATCAAGTATCCGAAGAAAGAGAGGAAGATCATCCAAGCAATAAAAATGACCTTCCATTGGAATGGAAAACCTCTAAGGATCATCCTATCGACAACATCCTAGGAAATATGTCAAAGGGAGTAAATACTCGCTCTAAGTTAAGTAACTTTTGTTATCATTTTTCTTTCGTCTCTCAAATTGAACCCAAAAACTATAAAGATGCCTTACTCGATGGACATTGATTTTTGGCCAAGCAAGAGGAACTAAATCAATTTAAAAGAAATGAGGTTTGGGACCTTGTCCCCCCCTCCGCGAGATCATCGAGTTATTGGAACTAAATGGTTTTTTAGGAACAAACTAGACGAAAACATAATTATAACTCACAATAAAGCTTGACTTGTTGCCCAAGGATATAACCAAGAGGAAGGCATAGATTATGAGGAAACTTATGCTCCAGTGGCCCGACTCGAGGATATACACCTTTTGCTTGCATATGCATGCTTGAAAAACTTCAAATTATTCCAAATGGATGTAAAAAGTGTTTTCTTATATGGATACATTAATGAAGAGTTTTATGTGTCTCAACCTCCCGGTTTTGAGAATTTTGAGAATCCTAACTATGTTTACAAACTTAAATGTGCGCTATACGGTCTTAAACAAGCCCCTAGGGCTTGGTATGAACATCTTAGAAAATTCTTATTAGATCAAGGATTCTCAAGAGGAAAGGTTGACACAACCCTTTTTATTAAGCATGAAGGAAAGAATTTTATTTTAGTTCAAGTTTATGTAGATGACATTATTTTTGGTTCTTCTAACGCATCTTTGGTCAAGAATTTCTCTAATATGATTAAGGAAGAATTTGAGATGAGCATGATGGGAGAGTTAAGCTACTTCCTTGGACTTCAAATAAAGCAATTAAATGAAGGAACATTCGTGAGTGAAAAAAAATATTGTCTTGACCTACTCAAGCGATTTTACATGGAAAACTCTAAAGCAATCGATACTCCTATGCCTACGGTCGCGAACTTGGATCGTGATGATAATGGTAAGCCCGTCGATATAAAAAGGTATAGAGTTATGATTAGTTCCCTTTTTATCTCACAGCCTCTCGTCCATATATTATGTTTAGTGTTTGCATGTGTGCTCGGTTTCAATCATGTCCTAAGGAGTCACATTTAAAAGTTGTAAAGCGGATACTTAGGTACCTTAGTGATACAACTAAGTATGGACTTTGGTACTCCAAGGGTAATGATTGTTCTTTGGTTGGCTATTCTGATTCTGACTGTGCTGGTTGCAAATTAGATAGGAAAATCACTAGTGGTACTTGTAACTTCTTTTCAAATTCTTTGGTAACTTGGCATAGCAAAAAGCAAGTTTTAGTTGCATTATCAACCGCCGAAGCGAAATACGTTGCAGCTGGTAATTGTTGTGCCCAAATATTGTGGCTCAAACAACAATTACTCGACTTCAATGTCCAACTTGATCACATTCTTATTTTCTATGACAATACAAGTGCCATTAACCTAACCAAAAATCTGATTTTGCACTCTCGCACAAAAAATATTGAGATAAGGCATCATTTTCTAAGGGATCATGTGGAAAATGGTGATGTTATTTTCGAGCATTTTGATAGCAAAAATTAACTTGCTAAAATTTTTACTAAACCACTCGCTACGGATCCCTTCCATCACATCCCTAGCGAACTTGGTGTTCTTGATATCTCGGATAGGTTGTAACTTAAGTAAGTTGCATACCTTTTATTTTATTGAACATATTCTCTTAATGCTTGATGCACTTATGGATAGCCTTGGTTAAAGCTCTTATCAACTCTCATGAAGGTGATATCATTCTCATCTATTCTCTACTCTTAATCATATGTAAATGGTAAACTTGTTCTTCTTTATCTTTATTATTAAAGTACATAGGAATTCTAAGAATAATATAAATTGCATTATATCAATTGAAAAAGCTGCATAAAATCAAAATTCTTTACTTTTGAGTCGACTCATAGCTTACATGCATCGACGCGTACTGTATGTTTCACTCAACATCAATCAAAATAATTTTTGCATCGACACAACGCTATGAGCGGTCGACACATCGCGAAATATGTCTGATTTATATTTCTTTATCATTTCATTCTTTTATTTTCTATATTCACTCTCTTCTCTCAAAACCCTAAAAACTATCAAAACCTGTCTCTCTCAAAATCTCCCTCACATACCCACTTTCATCAAAACTTTCCCTAATGGATTCAAGGGTAGCTAAGAAGAGAACCTTCAGAGGCAGCTCCTCCAATGTTCCGACGGATAATCCGGTAACTGCTCTTTAACTTCTCTCTGATGATATTGTTGGTACTTTTGCAGACACTTTTGGTAAGAGAAACATAGTTAGACAATCGACTTTATACCTGAAAACCTTGGGTCATATGCATCTTCCTAAAATTATTCAACTGTTAAGATTTCAGAACTTCCACTTATTTCTTGAATGTGATACACCGTATAATGAGGATTTAGTCAAAATTTTCTACGATGGCATGCAAGGAAAGTTTAAGGGTTTTGAATTTAAATATAGAATGAACAAAAATATTATATGGTTAGCTCGCATGTATAGAAAGACCTATTAGGTATGTGGCCAGTTGATTTTGATGCTATTAAAATCTTTGATACTGTTCTTGCTCCTAACTATGAATTTAAGTCGGCCTTAAACTCCATGTTAAATAAACCATAGTGACAGAATAGTAAACAAAAATTTATTTCCAAGATCTGGAACAACTGGTGCCCTTTCCCCATTTGACCAAATTCTCTTTTGGATCATTTGCCACATCATTTGACCCAAGAAGGGAGGTCTTTCTTGTGTGGATAAACCTGAAGTTCAACTGCTTTATGTTTTAAAACATAAAATAAAGGTTCACTGGCCACGCTATTTTGCTAGCCGAATGTTTGATTTGTATAACTCTGGAAGATGCACCGCACTATGCTATCCCTCTTTCATTCAAAGAGTTCTCAATCGAGAAAAGATTAAAATTGCAGGAACTCCTTATGTTGGCATGACTTATGATTTTGAATTCACGAAGAAATCACTTACCTTGATGGGCTTCCAATTGGATCACAAGGAACAAAATACCTTTATGTTGTGAGAAGTACATTTGTTTCGTTCCAAAATAGTGAGGGTGAAGATGATGATAATGAAGAAGAAGAAGAGTCCTAGGAAGAATAAAATTGAGCAAATATGTACGAGGATGTCTCGATTCCTCAAGAAAACAATGCCAATGTGATAGCTCTTTTGGAGAAAATGAAAATCCAACAAAAGGAAGACGCATCCCTTCAAAATGAGAGGATTTCGAACATCTACAACCTTGTAAAAGTCCAAAACTAAATGTTCTCAAACTATTCAAATAATCAAGATCAGCGGTACTCCACGTTGGAAGGCATGATTCAATCACAAGCTGAGAACCTTGCCTCCCTTCATTCCACCTTCCTTCAGCATTTTCCAAACCTTCCACCTGATGCTCTTGAAAACAATGATACCGACAACCTCGAAAATTGATTCTTGTTTATATATATGTAATTCTTTTTAAGTTCTTATGTCTTTTTTTTTCACGCACTTATCCTTATTGACTGGTTTGTAATATTCTACACACATTGGTTTAATTATTGCATTTTAATGATCCGCACTAATTTCATTTTATGTGAATGATTGTTGGTGTTCTTAGTTGCAAATGGAAAATAATGTTGCACTTGATATATTTACTCTTGACCTTGTGCTTTTTCTCTTTTTGATGTTGTCAAAGAGGGAGAAGTCAACATATAAGACTATACATAGCTTGCAAACGGAATGCACAAACTCAGGGGGAGCATATTTGAACATTGTTTTGACATCATCAAAAAGGGGGAGTATGTGAGGGAAAAGTTCCTCTATAAGTATTTTAATGATGTCAAAATGACTATTAATCTCTCTCTCTCTCTCTCTCTCTCTCTCTCTCTCTCTCTCTCTCTCTCTCTCTCTCTCTCTCTCTCTCTCTCTCTCTCTCTCTCTCTCTCTCTCTCTCTCTCTCTCTCTCTATTTGGGTTAGTCCTATGAACAATCTTGCAATGAAATGATTGGAATGAAGATCTCCAGAAACAAGTATGTTTGATAAAATCCAATATGTGCGTCGACTCAAAGATATGTGTGGTCGACTCATCATCTTCAATCAATTCTTGGATGTATTAGGTTGACCCTTTCGATCAACTCAAACTGAAAATAAAAGCATTCAAAGTTTGCGTCAACGCAAGCCCTGAAGCGGTCAATGCACCTCACTTCAAAATGGAATTATCTCTGACTGTTGGATGTAACGCGTCGACCCGTCCGGTCGACTGAACCTGAGATTCAGAATATTCAATGTTTGCATCGATGCGAGTCCTGAAGCGGTTGACGCATTGCACTTCAAAATAGTTGTCTCTCCTGGTGCGGGTTGTGTCGTGCCGACCCCTGCTTCTGGTTGAGTCGACCGCTCGCTTGCCTCATCTAATTTTCTGCTATGTTTGTGGGTCTTGGCTATTAGGCAACATATATATATATATATATATATATATATATATATATATATATATATATATATATATATATATATATATATATATATATATATATATATATATATATATATATATATATATATATATATATATATATATATATATATATATATATATATATATATATATATATATATATATATATATATATATATATATATATATATTCATTATGCATCATTATGGAAAGTTAACAAGAACTAGTGAAAGATACACATAGTGTTCATCATCTTCATCCTCTCTTCTCAAAAATCAACATCTACACATAATCATGGTTGTTGATTCAAGAAAATTGTTGTGGTGATAAAGTTCAAATCAAGAATCCAATTCAGATTTAGGTTGAACAATTGTGGGTTGTTCTTGAATAAAATCATTAGTATTTTCTCCTCCAAGATTCCTATTGGTGTGGGGGGTTTTGCATAAGTCTTTGCTTCATTGAATTCAGCTGAGTGAAAGGATTAAGAAACGTGGGTTTGCTTAATCAAGTAGCGGTAATGGGAGGATTATGAAGATTGATTTAGGGTCAAATTGCTTGCAATAGAAACTAGCCGAGTGAAAGGATTAAGAAACGGTGGGTTTACTTAATCAAGTAGTGGTAACCAGAGGTTTGTTCAAAGAATTTGGCACTTGGTTTTGCTCAAACCAAGGAAAGGGAAGAAGATTGTTACTTCAGCAACATTGGTTTGTTTGTATTGTGAACTATCTCTTCTCTTGTATCATTTGAAACTTAATATCAAATATCTCAATTCTAGATTCTAGAATTAGGGGGTAGACGTACCCTACGCGAGGATGACAAGGGGAACTACCTTTACAAATCGTGTGTTCTTATGCTTTTTCTTTATCTCTATACTTGATTACTATACTGTGTGAAAATTAATTTGTCAAATCTGCATTTATTGAAATTGTGTGTGTTGAGTTCATTTAAAAACATTGGTAACAATCCTTTTGATTTATACCTAAGAAAAATCACCACTACAATTTAGTAAAACCAAACCTAAGGTGATTTGCTCACAAGGTGTTTGACAAATTGACTAATCCACAAATAATTCATTATGCCTATCATTATCTCATTCAACTCAATGGTAGTAATTAATAATCATTGAGGGTGTATAAGTAATTGATCAATTGAGTAAAATGCATTGATTCTTATTTTTTCATTATATTCCATACAGTTACGCATATCCAATATTTTCAATAGAGGACCGTTTAGACCGTTGGAAATTCCAGGAAGCTTTCGCATATTTTTCTGAAAAAAATTTTATAAAGCGCAAATTATTTTAAACGATCTATTCAACCCCCCTTCTAGATCAATCACATCATCTAACAAAAATGCATTAGTAATTAGATCCAAGGAATCTGGCGCACTGTGCATATCATGGTCCTTATTAAATGAAACACTGGATCCATTATTAAATTAGATTTTTGAAAAAACAAGTGGCGTGTTATCATTGGTTGAGAGATGACACGTTGGTCATCTTCAACCTCCAACCACGCGAATTGCAGGTCTCTCATACTGTAAAATCAAGAACTCAGACCTATGCCATTCGCTTCGTCTCATCAAGATGAAGACAACTGTACCCTCGCGGAAATTTATTTAATGTTAGCTCAGTCTATTTTCAAAAAACCAAAAGGAAAAATTAGAATAGGGATTTGAAAATTCATGGCCCAGACTCAATTTCATTTGAAAACAAATGTTGCGACTAGTTTCAGAATGATGAGAGCTTCATTGTATTAACAAATTTTGAGAGAATTGATGAAGGAATCTACCTATTGGAGTTCAAATTCAGAGCTCTGAAACTTGACTTGGCTGGAACAATTTAGGATGCTTTAGGGCTTTGTTCTTCTTCTGTTAGCTTCAGCGAAGTTCAAGGATGAAGAATAAGCAAAGAAAATAGATTTAGGAAGGCTGTAAAATCAAATTCGAAGTTGCAGAAAAGTGGGTTAAGGAGAGAGTTTGAAAAGTGGCTATTCATGCTTTACAAAATGAATTCAATATGTCCCTCTTTTTATAGGGAAGCGAATGGTGCAAAGTATTCAGAGGAAACTTGAATTTTGGAGGGAAATTGAATATTGCTCGAAAGTGAAAAAAGTGTGACCCCATGTGTATCAAAACTCAATAAATTACTACATTTTGATCCTTAATTCAACTTTGGGAACTTTGTTAAACTTGTTTAAATCAAAAATTTGTGCTAAATTGATGATTACAAGCCATATTATGAATTTAAAATTCTGACTTTGGAGAAAACTCCAGTTTCAAGGTACCATCTTTGAATCCATGGTGTTCCCATCTCAAGGGGTTTTAGGGCATGGTTCTTGAAGAAATTGACAGATAAGTTCACAAACTTTACAATGTGCAAAGAGTGAGATCAATTGGATGCTTGAGCTAAAAGTTGTGATGAGTCAAATTTGAGAATAAGATGCTTAGTTTTTGTACTTTGAAAAATTCTAAGTTTTTCTTCAAAAGTGACCTATAATGTTTTTATTTTAAACAAGGCATTCCTCCAAAATTGAGCTTTGATCATTGATGCTAGCTTGAAGTGGACATCCCAAAGAGAATTGTGCAACTTGAATCACTCAAAAATACCAAGTATTAAAAAAGTTATGGCTTTTGAGAAATTAATGAAAATTCATGAGGTGACCTATAAATCTCAAAATATGGACAATATATAGCCCTTAGAAGTTCAAAACCCTAGCTCCTCAAGCACCAAAATGACTTGGAAACCTTTTGAAATTTTGACAATATTTCTTGCATAATAACTTTTTCTATGTGAATAGAAGTTGTTAAGGATGATAATAAGAAACCATAGCACCAAAAACCACTTCCAAATGTTAATAATTGAGACAATTATACACTTGTGATCAAGAAATCAAGAACTTATCCAATTAGGTCAAACTTCTTCAATCAACTCTTGCATCTTTTGACTTTCTTTGACAAATTGAGGCATGATGAATCATAGTAGTCCTTGTCATGATATTACTTTAAAGCATCTTCAATGATGAAGTTTGAATCTCAATGAAGCTTTGTTGGAGAAGGCATGGAAATAAAGTCATGAACCTATAAATCAACCTAATGAAATGTGTTGTGCCCTCACCTGTAGCATCATCAACTAGAGCAAACATTCATTGCATTTTTTAGTTTAAAAGTTAATCAATATAAAACAAATATGATCACAATATACAAATCAAGGTGCTTGGTGATTCCTCATGAGCAAACCTAAAGAAGGGAGAAGAACCAAACCCAATTGTGATCTTGATATAGTTGAATTTATATGAGATGATAGAGGAATCTTAGGGTCAAAAATTGGGGTACAACAGTTGCCCTTATTTAAGTGTCTTCTATCCGAAGATACGAAGGTTAAAATCTTCATGTCGACGCGATTGAAGATACTTAAATATAAAACAAACCCTATTTTTGGCCCTAAGACAACATGCAATCCATATGATTACGCATGCAAACAAACGAATCCAAAGGTAACACAGGACACCATTGGGGAGACAGAAAATAAAAGATCAAAAGAAAATTAGAAAAGGAGAATAAATCACTGGTGAACAGAAGTCTTGACTCTATTGGGGTAAAGACCAAGGAGGATACAAAGTAACATCAACTCAAATATTGAGGAGAGAAAATAAAGAATAATAGTGATCGACAGATAACTGCAAACTATCCACGCACTGAGAAGATAGCAAAAAAAGGTAACGTAGACCCACATGGGGAAATAAGTGGTAGGATAATACCAGCAAACACCAATATCAAGGTAAGTCACAAATGACCAGCATCAGTGCTTATAACTGGAAAGATACAAATTCTTCATAGCAAAGTGAGTCTCAATGATGAACTATCTCCCATAATGACGAGACTACCATCAATCGGAGTAAGAAAGTCTCAACAACAAACTATCTCCCATAATGACAAGACTACCATCCATTGGAGTAACAAATCTCAACAACGAACTATCTCCCATAATGACGAGACTACCATCCATTGGAGTAACAAATCTCAATAATGAACTATCTCCCATAATGACGAGACTACCATCCATTGGAGTAACAAAGCTCAACAATAAACTATATCCCATAATGACAAGACTACCATACATTGGAGTAAAAAATCTTAACAACGGACTATCTCCCATAATGACGAGACTACCATCCATTGGAGTAACAAGTTTCAACAATGAACTGTCTCCCATAATGACGAGACTACCATCCATTGGAGTAACAAATCTCAACAACGAACTATCTCCCATTATGACGAGACTACCATCCATTGGAGTAACAAATATCAACAATGAACTTTCTCCCATAATAACGAGACTACCATCCATTGGAGTAACAAATCTCAACAACGAACTATCTCCCATAATGACGAGACTACCATCCATTGGAGTAACAAATCTCAACAACAAACTATCTCCCATAATGAAGAGACAACCATCCATTGGAGTAACAAAATCTCAACAACGAACTATGACGAGACTACGATCCATTCGAGTAACAAATTTCAACAACGAACTATCTCCCATAATAACGAGACTACCATCCATTGGAGTAACAAATCTCAACAACAAATTATCTCCTATAATGACGAGACTACCATCCATTGGAGTAACAAAATGAATCTTTTCTGGGAACTAACAGACTTACTGGGGAAGAACAAGTTTCTTAAATAAAGAGACTTAACACTTGTTGTCATGAGAAGGAAGTGCAACAATGCTGCTGGGAAATGAATATTGGATTCTCTGGGGAAGTTCCAGTGCAGTCCTTCTGAGGAGATAAAGTCTTCTTGTGAAAAATAAATGCACATTCTCAAACCAGGGCTCAGAGCCTACAGAAATCAGAATAATAATGCTGTCGGGGACCACCGATTCAAACCAGAAATTAACCGGAGTGAAACAGTCAACCAAGATAGCACCTGATGAGAAATAAACTCAAAAGGGAAACACTGACCTAACCAGATAATGAGCTGAATAGGAAGGATAAAGAAAAATTCTTCCACGAGGGATAACACAGTGGGGATATTGAAAGGATATACAATTTATACTTAAAGTCGACACTCTATTGGATAGAGGGTAACATAACTCTACAAAATTAGGGTAATGTGTCAACAAAATATTAATGAATGCAGATGAACAAATGAATTTTGAATTCAGCTATGCATGATGTATGTATGAATGTTATTATGTATATGCTGACAAAACAGACATAGAGCACTGGGAATAACCAGACAAAACAAGCTTGGGTAATGTCAATACTCGACTAAATCATGTCTAGGATGAGAATCTTCATAAGAAAGTAAGCACCCGCTAAGGAAACAAATTACTATTCCACAACTTAACTTCACTGGGAAGAAACTTGATCCAAAAATAATTAAGTCAAAATAGTAAATCAACATAGATACAGGGATATAACATCCTCCTCCAGGCTTCACCGAGGAATATCACACGGATTTCAATGGGGAAAACAAACCTTCAACATCTAGACTTCCACTGGGGATTACAATATTGATTTCAATAGGGTAGATAGAAATCACATCATTGAGATATCAACTAGGGATCTCATGTTGACTCATTGGGGAGGAAAATACCACATTGTCGAGAGGAGCCCAAAATACATTCTTCAATACCATGAGCGATGATTACATAAACTTCCCTGGGGAGAAATTATGAAACCACATGGGGATAATCAACTTTCTGAGAGAAATGGTATCTCTGATTTACTTGGAGATTCAAGAAGTCAAATAATACAATTAGAAATCAAAATTATAGGGATTTTAAATCAAACCTAGCGCTTGGCGGGAGAAAACCAAAAAGTTGACAACTTTTTCAACACTTCTTAGAAAAGATATTTCCCTTGTCTAGTTTCCTGGGAAACAAACAACAAAAATAATTCCATCACTGCAAAGGGAGATGTCTTGAAAATGATTCTACCTCAACATATAAAAGGAGAAATTTTTTTTGTCAAATGAGAGAAGACCTCACTGGGGAATATGGGATGGAGGTTTCAAACCATGCAAACCAAAAATCAAAATAATCAACCTGGAGAGAAAAACTGAATCAAGACTGGACTGGAGAAAATGGGATCACAAACCCAACATCGCACCCTACATTAATTGGTATCATCTCCAACTATTTGAGAATCGACAAGACGATCATACACATATCAGCAAGAGTGACCTGGGAGAACTTTCCTGGGGAGTACCCATTTCCAAAAAAAATTAGAGTTCGTCCATCCTTGGAATCACTATTTTTTGTTTTTCTTAAGTCACCAAATCTAAAGTAAAAAGTAATTTGTAAATTCTTTTCAAAAAAATTTTTATTATTAAATCTCTTTGTTTTGAAAATTACCATCAATAATAAATGGAGTCTTTGTAAGAAGAATAAAATAAGAATCGTAAAGAATTGGATAAAAGCTCAAAATTTATTAATAGAATGGTAGTCTGTGAATGGCGAGACCCCATAGATGATTACAAAGTTTGGAAAATTGTAATATATTGGAAAAATATACATTGAAATACAATGACCACTATTCTCCCTAACAACTTTGAATTCTTGAGTAGCGACTTCTGTTGAAGTATGTTGAGAGTCCAATAATATTGTTGCTTCAATGATCAAGTTTTGTCAGACGCATTTACTTGCCAAGAAATACCTAACTTTTTCCTAGGCTTCCCTTGCGGGTTTTCAACCTAGCGGGAGAAATTATTCTGTTTATGTCTCTTATTTTTTCCTAGACCGCCCTTTCGGGTTTTCAGCCTACCGAGACGCTCTTTTTTTTCCTAAGCTGCCCTTTCGGGTTTTCAACTTAGTGAGTTGTTCTTTTATTTCTTTAGGAAAAGTATTTCTTGACTGCATCAACATTCATAGGATGTGGGAACTCCTCGCCATCCATAGTTTCAAGAATCAATGCACCTCCAGAGAAGGCTTTATTGACAACATATGGGCCTTCAAAATTGGGAGACCACTTGCCGCTAGAATCAGCGTTGAAAGACATGATATTCCTGAGCACGAGGTCGCCTTCTCTGGATTCACGAGGCTTGACCTTCTTATCAAAAGATTTATTCATTCTCTTCTAGTATAATTGGACATGACATAAGGTCGTCACTCTTTTCTCTTCAATCAAATCCAAATGGTTAAACCTGTTTTGGACCCATTCAGCCTCTGACAACTTGGTTTCCATTATCACGCGTAAAGAGGGAATCTCAACCTCAACAGGGAGCACTGCTTCCATACTATACACAAGAGAGAATGTGTTTTCCCCTGCTGAAGTGCGGACGGATGTATGATACCCATGCAAAGCAAAAGGAAGCATCTCATGCCAATCTTTATAGGTAACAACCATTTTTTGGATGATCTTCTTAATGTTTTTATTAATAGCTTCAACAATCCCATTCATCTTTGTCCTGTAGGGAGATGAAATTGTGATGGACAATATTTAATTCTTCCCAAAGTTCTGTCATCATCTTGTTATTCAGATTCGAGGCGTTGTCGGTGATAATCCTGCTTGGCACACCATACCGACATATAAGATTATTCTTGATAAAGCGTACTACCACATGCTTAGTAACATTATCATATGAAGTTGCTTCCACCCATTTGGTGAAGTAGTCAATTCCTACCAAGATAAAATGATGTCCATTCAACGCCTTGGGTTAAATCATTCCAATCATGTCAATACCCCACATAGAGAAAGGCTACGGGGAAGAAGTAACATTGAGGTTTTAGAGGCACATGAATCTTGTGAGCATAAATCTGGAACTTATAGAACTTCTTTGAAAATTTATAACAAGACCATGTAAGCCAATAGTAACCTACCCTAAGCATCTTTCTTTCCTTTGAATGTCAATTGGCATGAGTGCCAAAGGAACCTTCATGGATTTCATGTATCAACTTGTCTACTTCATGTCTATCCATGCATCTGAGCAAGATCATGTCATAATTTCTTTTGTATAGAACATCCTCATTGAGGAAAAAGCTACTTGCCAACCTTCTCAGTGTCTTTTTATTCTTGTTTGATGCACCAATCGGGTATTCCTGAGTCTGGAGAAAATGCTTGATATCATAATACCAAGGTTTTTAAACTGACGTTTCCTCTGCTGCAAACACATGAGCCAGCTTATCCAGACATTGAACTATGATACAAGGCACATCGTTCCAAGTATTTATTTGATACATAGAAGCCATAGTGGCCAAAGCATCCTCCATCTGATTTTCATCTCTGGGAATATGATGGAACTCAACTTTATTAAAGAAGGGTAATAATCTTCTAGCCTAGTATTTGTAAGGAATCAAGCCAGGGTGGCGAGTATCCCATTCTCCTTTAATTTGATTTATTACCAAAGCTAAATTGCCATATACATCTAGAATTTTGATTCAGATATCAATAGCCTCCTCGAGACCCATCATACAAGCTTCATACTTTGCCATGTTATTGGTGCAATCAAATGTCAACCTTGCAGTAAATGGAATATGTGATCCATGAGGAGTGATAATCACAGCACCAATTCCATTCCAATAAGAATTCACAACTCCATCAAACACCATGCCCCAACGAGATTCATGATCAAGACCTTCCCCAGGAAAAGGTTCATCACAATCTTTTATTTTTAAAAATATCACATCCTCATCAGGGAAATCATATTTAATAGACTCATAATCATCCACTGATTGGTGAGCAAGATAATTCACCAACACACTACTTTTTATAGCCTTCTGAGTATGGAATTCAATATCATATTCAGACAACAACATCTGCCAACAGAAAATTCTCCCGATAAGAGCAGGCTTTTCAAAAATATACTTAATTGGATCCATTTTGGAAATCAACTAAGTAGTATGATTCAACATATATTGCCGCAACTATTTTGCTTCCCAGGCTAACATAGGATACCGTGACTCGCAATCAGTAAACTTCTTGCTGAGATGATAAATGGTATATTCTTTTCTCCATGTTTCATCTTGTTGTCTCAAAATACAGCCCATAGAATTATCTAACACTATCAAATACATAATCAATTGTCTTCCTTCAACAGGAAGGAGAAAGATAGGAGGTTCAAACAAATACTCTTTAATACTTTTAAATTCCCTTTGGCAATCATCTGTCGACACACAACCTTGATCTTTCTTTAACAACTTAAAGATCGGCTCACACATTGCAGTCATATGGGAGATAAATCTGGAAATGTAATAAAAACGCCCGAGGAAGCCTCTAACTTGCTTTTCAGTTCTTGGTGCTAGCATTTCTTGAATCACCTTAACTTTGTCAGGATTGACTTCAATTCCTTTTTGGCTGTTAATGAAACCTAATAATTTCCCTGATTGAACACCAAATGTGCATTTATTTGGATTCAAGCGGAGACGGTACTTCCTCAAATGCTGAAACAATTTCAACAAATCCTCTATATGCCCTTGTTCAGTCTGGGATTTAGCAATCATATCATCAACATATACCTCAATTTCCTTGTGCATCAGATCATGGAATAGGGTTGTCATAGCCTTCTGGTACGTTGCACCAGTGTTCTTCAACCCAAAGTGCATCACTCTATAACATCATGTTCCCCATGGTGTGATAAATGTTGTTTTTTCCATGTCCTCAGGAGCCATTCTGATTTGATTATACCCGGAAAACCGTCCATGAATGGGAATACTTTGAATTTTTATGTACTATCAACCAACATATCAATATGTGGCAATGATGAGTCATCTTTTGGACTAGCTTTGTTTAAATCTCTATAATCCACGCACATGTGAAATTTTCCGTCTTTCTTTGTTACTAGGACAATATTGGCAATCCACTGAGGGTACACTGATGTCACAAGAAACCCGACATTAATTTGTTTTAAAACTTCTTTAATTTTCACCGCCATATCAGGATGAGTTCTTCGCAACTTCTTCTTAATTGGCGGGCATTCTGGATATAGAGGAAAATGATATTCCATAATATCAGTATCCAATCCCGGCATGTCTTGGTATGACCAATCAAAGATATCCTCATACTCTTTCAACAATTCAATCAACCTGCTCTTCACATCGGGATGCAGCAATGCTCCAATCTTAACTTCTTTGGATCTTCCTCTGAACCCAAATTAGTCGTCTCTAACGGCTCTTTATATTGCTGAATTGTACTTTCCTCACGCTCAAGCAACTACGAAACCTCTTTTGGGATTTCATCATATTCTTCTTCTTCGGCCACATACGCAGGATATTCAAAGTTGGGAGAGGGTGCAGGGTCATTTTACTCAACGAGTATTTTAATTAATCTGCACATATGATTTATGATTGCTTTTAGAAACTGACACATATAACAAGTGATTATGAATATTTATTTACAGTTATTATTTATTTTAAATGGATTTTTCTGATTACCATTTTCCAAGAAAAAGAAGAAAATAAAGCCACAATTTGGGAATCAAAGACAACTTTTATTATTGATTTTAAAGATCAACGCAACAGATATGCCCATACAATATCAATACTTTCACCTTAGGAAGAGTGAAAGATTTTTGAAAAGACTAACAAAAACAAATTACTTTGAGATATGAATTTAAGATGGAATATCAATAGTGACCCAGTGTTGGACTCTGACTCCATGTGTCACGTATTTCGGCATCTCTTGCTTTGTTTCACCTTCCAGGATAGCATTGATCCTGAGAATAGTTGGATGAAGGTAACCTCCACTATGAAAGATGTCTTAATATTTTCCCAAAGCAGACTTCAGCTTAATATTCTCACCTTTATTATTCTTCACATAGAATCTCAAACCATCTCTATTCTTATTCACAGGTGGATCAATAATCTGCCCCCACACTTTACTAGGTCCATTATGCACTACCTGTTGAGCATCCTTAAATGAAGCTATAAAATTCTCATTTTCCCTTACATTATCAATGGATAAAGCTTGGAACTGAGTTCCAACAGCAGCTTCATCCGCTTCCATAACACTGAAAGAGGATAAATGAGATATTAACAATGCTTGTTCTCCATTTATGATAACCACCTTTCCTTCACGAACAAACTTCAGCTTCTGGTGCAAAGTTGAAGTGACAGCCCCTACCTCGTGGATCCACGGTTGCCCCAGTAGAGAGATGTATGCGGGAACAATATCCATAATTTGGAAAGTAATCTGAAATAAGTGCGGACCTATATGAATAGGAAAATCTACTTCCCCAATGACAGACTTTCTCGATCCATCAAAAGCTTTTACAATTATGCCACTCGGGTGCATGGGAGTTCCTTGGTACTTCAAATTCATGAGTGTGCTCCTCAGTATCACATTTAAAGTGGACCCATTTTAAATCAGCACATTAGACAATGAATCATTCTTACAATTCATGGACATATGGACATCCAAGTTATGATTCCTTCCTTCATCGGGCAATTCGTCATCACAGAAACTCAGGTTATTGCAGGATATAATATTCCCTATGACACTTCTCAACTGGTCCAAAGGAATATCACTTTCCATGAAAGCTTGATCAAATATTCTCATCAATGATTCCCTGTTGGTAGAAGAGTTCATTAGTAAGGCTAAAATGGATATCTTTGATGGGGTCTGCAACAATATATCTACGATCCTGTAGTCGCTCATCTTGATAATCTTCAATATATAGACCACATCTTTTTCCAGGGTAGTACCACTAGATTCCCCCACCATTTTCTTGGGTTTAGCACTTTTAACAACCTTTTTATTAGCATTAACATTCCCTCTAATGACAGGTGCGAAAACACGGCCACTGCGGGTGACTCAGCTGGCTTCAGCAATATTCTTGACATCAGACAAAGGTTGGATTAGAACTTCCACACCATCCTCTAGGATTGTAGCTTTGTGTTTATATGGCACGGCTTTGTCTAATTCGTAAGGAACAAGACCCGGAAAGCAAATCACCACTGGAGCAACAACTGGTTTGCTATGGTACTCAATCTCTATAGGGGAGGGTACAATGAAACAAGGCACAATGACATTCACCCCTTCTTTAAAATACTTAGACATCACATAATCATTGTTGGAGAACATATCTTCATCGGAGGAAAAAAATTCATCTTCAGAAGCATACTCGTCATCTGACACAGTCTCAGCTAATCAATCTTCAATCACGTTAATCCAACAGTAATCATCTTTATTTCTTGAAACTTTGATAGTACCATTGTCCAATAACAACTAAACACCTTTCTTCACAATGGAACAACCACGAGAATCCCTGCAGCAAATCTGACAAGACCCATAATGGTGTTCTTTTTGTCCATCCATGTGACAAAAGGTAGCTTGTAACTGCACCAAATCATCATTCATATACTTCACGTTAAAAATCCGGAATTATCCAGGACATCCAAAGACCATATTCACATCTTCTTCATACTCTACCATAGGCATGATTATATGAATGAGGCCTCCGTCCATTATTTCCTAAAGACCAGCTTTTATCTTATCACATCCTTGGATATCTATACTGTAAATTGTAATACGGTGGGAGAACTAACTTGGTTGTTTTGTGCTTGATCTCAATTGTTGAGGATAGCAAGAGTCACCACCGACTTTTATTTTATCCAATAAAGGAAAGGGTAAAAAGAACAGGAAAGACCTTTAGAGATGTTTTCTTGAGTTCGGGGGGTAGATTATGAAAAGGGAAGGCATTAGCACCCTTTTCATCTGTAGTTATCTATGGGCTCTTAGTTGCTTGCTAGATCATTTTTTTCTTTGTTTGAAAATGTGCTTTGTGGTGTGGGTTTGAAAATATTTTGAAAATGTCTTTGTAATGATTCTCGTCTCTATAAGAATGTGTACAAAGTGTTGGTTTTGAAAATAGTTCAAGGAGATGTTTGTTATGGAAGATGTTTTTGAAAGTGATTTTGAAAAGTGCCTTTGTAATGATTCTCGTCTCTATAAGATTGCGTACAAAGTGTTTTGAATTTTGAAAATATTTCAATTGAAAGTGTTGGTGTGAAAATGGTTTTTTATTTGTGAGCAAGCAAGCAACTTTTGGCGTCCTACCTACTCAAAAGGTCTTTGTTCTTTTCCTCCTCCTTTAGATGTTTCTATCTTACCATTGATTGATAAGAATCCCCATCGTTGGATGTGAAGGGACGGGCGTGGGTCAATTGTATAGTCATAGAAAGCAACCTATTAGATGTTTTAGCAATTTTCATATAGGGACTAGATCGTTTACCGAAGGCAACATCGAGGGATGTCGAGGGACTACGATATTTTATCGAGGGTCTTTGCTAAAATTCCCATGTTCGAGGGACATGACTATTTTCTGAGGTAACAAGTGAGATTACCCTAGAGGTGCATGTGTGAATAGTGTGTTTGATTACATGCATTTAGTCGTGAATTTGGGTTGTCTACTTGTTGATTTTAACTTGCCATACACAACCTAATTACTAGCATTTATGAAAGCAATAAAAATGAGGAAAATAAATGTCCTACACTATTAGTTGTTTTTGGGGGATGGGGCGTACAAGTTTACAAATGGGGGTTGAAAAGCAATAAAAGTCCTAATTATTACAACCATATTGAATAGCAAGAAAATGTAAATATATAGAAAATATAAAGAAAAAAATAGTGCAAAAGAGAGAAAGAAAAGGCATCCTTGATCGAAGGATGTGCCTTTTGATTGCCACAATCTTTCCTTCTTTTGATTTAAGCCTGTTAACAATGTGTATTGAAGTTTGTAACCTTCGATTCACACCACCTTCTTTTTCTGTTTGTAACTGTGAAGTAGTAAGGGACGAAGCCTAAGGCTTCGATTTATACAAACTTTTTTCTTTCATTTGAGTTTGTACACGTTAGTTCTTTCTTGAAGGAAAAACAAACCAAAAGGGAAGAAACGAAAAATTCGCAAAAAGCTTATTTACATGCTTGAAACGAAAGGGTTAAGGTCAGGGTGACTTACCTTGATTGAAGCTAGAATGTGGGTTTTGGACCTGAGTTGCTGACTTGGATGCTCCTGGATTCGAAGGGAAAGAAACAAGTGTTGTGTTTCTTTGGATGGATTCGAAAGCTAAGAAAAGTAGAGTGGTGTTTGTTTAGTTCTGGATTCAAAGGAAAAGGAAACAAGTGTTGTGTTTCTTTAGTTTTGGATTCGAAAGAAACAAAAACAAGGGTGTGGTCTTTTGATTCTGGGTTTCTGAGTTGTGAAGTATTTTCTCCTTTCTTTGCCTTGTTAGCAAAAATCCCTCTAGCCACCAAAAAGCCCCCCTAGATGTGTTATGGAACCTCTTATTTAATGATGAAATTGGCTGAGGTTTAGGAGGGAAAACAAATGAGATTTGAACAAATTGGGAATGCTGTTTTTGTAGATTTTGAGGTGCAGTTTTTGTATGCCAATTTGGTGCAAATATGGGAGCAGCATAGCAGGACTACTTTACAACAGTTTTGGAGTGTTGTGGCCAGTACAACAGGCTTGAGCTTGGTAGCATATAGGACCTTGGTCAGCAAGCTTCTTAAATACTTCACCCTTTTGTTTTGACCAACCTTCAACCAGACTCTTCTTCAGACAACAATATTTGTGTCCAACCAAAGTGTGTCCTTTGAATATACCATATGTGTACCTTTCGGATGGCCAAATGCATGTCCTTCGAATTGACCATATGCTTGTTCTTCGAATGCGCCAGTTGTTTGTCTTTCGAATGCGCCAGTTGTTCGTCTTTCTAATGGGACACCCAGGTATGTCCTTCAAATCCACAAATGCATGTCATTCAAATGGGCCACCAAAGTATGTCCTTAATGGGACACCCATGTATGTCCTCCACCAAGGTATGTCCTTCGAATGGGACACCCATGTATGTCCTTCAAATCCACCAATGCATGTCCTTTGAATGGGACACCAACTATGTGTGTTGAAGGTTTTTTAAAGATGGAATAGAAGCAAGTTGTTTCAAAAGGGTTCCACTGTCTTGTGGGTGCTAGCATAAAATAAGTCATTTCCTTTTGTATCAAAACAAACCTGCAGGAGGTCATTGCTCAATTGAAGCTTTCATGTAGATAGTCATTGTCCAATCGAAGCCTGCATGCAGAAGGCCACTGATTTATGGGTGCTAGCATGAAGGGAAGCCATTGCCTTGTGCATTGAAGGCAAGCACGGAGGAAGCCATTTCCTTGTGGGTTGAAATCAAGCACAGAGGAGACACTTGCCTTGTAGATCAAAAGCAGTCATGAAGGATGTACTTGCCTTGCAGGCATGAAGGAAGTAATGCTTGTGAATCAAAATAAGCATGCAGGAGGCTAATGCTTGTGAATAGAAGGAAGTATGTAGGAGGCTACTACTTGTGAATTGAAGGATGCATGTACAAGGCCACTTCTTGTGAATTGAAGGATGCATGTAGGAGGCCACTACTTGAATGAAGCTTGTGGACCAAAACTCGCTCGAAGGGGACCAGATGTTCAATCGAAACCCCTGAACCAAACTTGCTCAAAGGAAGCTATATGCCTAATCAAAGCTTAAGAATCAAGCATGCTCGAAGGAATCCATATGCCTTATCGAAGCTTAAGAATCAAGCCTGCTCGAAGGAAGCTAGATGCCTAATCGAAGCTTTAGAATTAAGCTTGCTCGAAGGAAGCTAAATGCCTAATTGAAGCTTAAGAATCAAAGCAAACTTGCTCTTCTTTGATTTGATGCTTGAGATCCCAATATGACCCATGGAAACTTATGCAGTCTTGAATCAGTAGAAATTTTGTGAGAAAAATATTTGAGAAATGAGAGGGAAAATTTTGGGGTACAACAGCTGTCCCTATTCAATCTTCTTAAACCTGAAAAGCGAGATTGGCGAGTCTTCCATTCGTGACTTGAAGGTGGAAGATGATTGAACAATAAAGTACCCATAAATTTTAACTTGAAGGTGTTGTGGTTGATTGTGTAGGGAATGGCTTAAAGAATCCATTTGGAGAGGTGACAGAGAGTTGTCGGAGATGGGCTTATAGATGCCATCCAAAGGTGATTATTGGTCAAAATTGGAAGAAGTATCAGAATAAATCTATGGTTGATTTATACTGAAACAGTAGATGTAATGGGATGAGTATCAGAATAATATCCATAAATGGATCGTATCTGGCTCATATCTGAAAGATGTACTGAATGAGTTTTAGAATGACATCCGTATCTGGATCATATCTGAACCGTTTTTGAGTGAATCTAGAATAAGTGTCAGAATGTCATCAGTCTTTAGATCACGTCTGAACTGTTTCTAGAAGAGAATCGGGAATAAGTGTCAAAATGTCATCCGTATCTGGGTCGCATCTGAACCGTTTTTGAGTGAATCTGGAATAAGTGTCAGAATGTCAGTCGTATCTGGATCGCATCTGAATCATTTCTAGAGGGAATTTGGAGTAAGTATCAGAATGTCATCCGTATTTGGATCACATCTGAACTGTTTCTAGAAGGAATCTGGAGTAAGTATCAGAATGTCAGTTGTATCTGGATCGCATTTGAACTGTTTCTAGAAGAGAATCTGGAGTAAGTATCAAAACATCAGTCGTATCTGAATCGCATCTGAACTGTTTCTAGAAGAGTGTATGAGAAGGAGCCCGTGTAGGATTGCTTCAAGATGATCGTATAGATGGTCGCCCTGACTTATTTCAGAAATTAATCTACAATTAGTCGATCACTGATAGTTTTCATGTCTTGTTTCAGGTATTAATCTAGAACTTGTTAAAAATTGTTGATGATAATTATCTGTTGATTGATCTTTCCTGAAAAGGTAAAGAGTTAACTGTATGCAATGTCATGATGTATGAAATGCAATGTGTAATGGTGTTCTCAAAATAAATGAGATTGTTCTACATGCATTTATCATGCATGTAATAAGATGTAATGAATATGAAATTTTGTTGAAGGGTAACTTTGTTTTGGAAAATAAATCTTTGACAAATGCTGGGGAGCCTTGGGAAATTAAATCCTAGAATGCTGTTGGGGATGAAGAGTATGCACATCTTCGAACCTTGTTTTAAAATATTTCCGCCAGGGATTCCCATTTTGTTGTTTGAAGAGAAATCTATTGGGGGACGTTGATTTTTCTTGAGGGAAACCCTGTGGAGAGTGTTGATTCATGCTTAGGGAAAGGAGTTCAGGAGTTTTAGTTGTCTGTTGCACTACTGGGGAGTTATCTCTTGATTGGAGAGAAAGGAAGTTAACAACTTGTTGGGGATAAAGAAGTTAACTGTTATCTGGTTGGCTTCCAGGCTTTGCAGCAACTCACTGGGGATTGTAGAAAAGTCTACTGGGGAAGAGGGGTTATGTTCCTTTGATTTGTAGTAGTCGTAGAGGCAAACTCAAGCTAGGGAATCTTTCTGTTTGTTGGGGAAATAAACCATACTGCCAATTTGTTGGAGAGGCATTTTCTTTTGGCCGAACTCCTCGAGGATTCTTGAGATCAACTCAGTTGGGGAGAGGTTTTCCAGAGCTTGAAACTCTAGCTGGGGATTGCATGAATCTAACTTTGTAGGAATAATTCTGCCAGGATATCCATGAATTTTGCCTTGTGGGGCTTGTACCCTTATCCGTGAAGATTATTTTGTGGGGATAACCTTATAGAGATGACTTTATGGGGATTTGACTGGGGATCACCTATGAAAAGGACTTTGTGGGGGATTTGTCACTTCCTCTAGTAGTAAGTGTTGTAGTACTTCCAGAAAGTGTTTTCTTGGTCGTACAATGACCCTTTGTTGGAAATCAAATTCACTGCCCCCAGTGACTCAGATAGAGACCTTCCCCTGGTTATGAGATATTTCTTGGAATCTTGACCTGACTTCCCCAGACGAGTTTGACAGTGACATGTAATTCCCCCTTGTTTATAGGAGACTTGTCATTGGAAGTGTCTTTCCATTTGAAGTGGTTCTGTTCATTGAGAATTTCCGTTCATTGGATATTCGCCGTGTAAGTTTCACCGTTGTCAAATAGTTAGCCATATGCAAACAATGATATTCAAACAATGCAAAGTTTATGCTTGTCTTGATGTTTTGAGAATGCAGTTTTAACAAATAAAGAGTTTTGTAAGAATATGAATTCAACTCAGGATTTGCAGTAAGCCTTACAAGAGTCAGGATACCTTTTGTAATAGTATGCTTTCGAACTAACCCATTCTTCAATTAGGAATTTTGAAGGGTTGTAGCATGGTCTGGTTCACGGTTTAAGAAACAAAGAATAAGGCTCAAAGTGTATTTATACCCAACCTGTTCTTCATGAAATTCTCTAGTCCTAAACTCAGATAATTGTACGTTTGGATTCCAATTGAATCTAGAACGGTGTTTTGGTGATGGTTTGGATATTGGAAGATTATTTGTGAAGGTAGTCATTTTTGCAACATTTTTCATGTTGTCGAGGATTTGTAGTGACCTCTTTTTTATTTATTGTCCCTGATTTTTGCCTGACTATTTTGAAATTATAGTCAACGAGATGCCCCCGTTTCTCTTAAGTCTCCTTCGTAGGTTTTGACTTAGTGGGCTTTTATTTTGAGAGATAATGATTGTCTATTTTACAGGGAACCATCATCGTCTTTTGATTAAGAAGGATGTTTTTGATGTCATTCTTTGTGTACGAAATGAAAGCTTGCGATTGAACACACATTTGAATTAACTGAGAAACTACCCTGCCTCAGGCTTTGATTAAAGGTTTAAATTTATGTGAAAAATAAAACTCCTACTTCTTTGGCTCAAAAGGGGTTGACTAGGGATTATCTTCCTTATAACTCCAGTGTTTAGGAATTGAAAGAACGCCTGTACATCGTCAACAAAGTCTGTCCAAAAGCATATTGTATGAGATCATGGCATTTTTTTCGTCATCCTCCCTCTAAATGCTTACAACTTTTAACGATAGTTGAATATCACAAAAGGGAGTAAAAAGCATAGTTTAAATAGAGTGAAAATGAATGAATTAATTCAAGACAAACATATACAACGCATTAATGAAACAAATCTTAACATTAATAGATAAGCGTTCGACCAAGCCAATGAAATTACAATTGAAAATTCGAATAAACAAAAGTTTCTCTGCCTAAACTGGTCACTCCAGATGGTGTGTTTTTGAGGGATGACAAAAAAATTCCAGCTGACCATCTTGTGTGAATTCCAGCGCTCCTTCATCAATCAGGTCTTGAATTTTGTATTTCAACGTCAAATAACTATCAGTGTCGTGCCTCGGACTGTTGGAGTGATATTCACATCTTACATTGGGATGGTAACTAGGAGCAGAAGTATTAGGATTCCGAAGAGGATCCTTAAATGTAACCAAATTCAAATTCAACATGTGTAGCAAGACTTGCAACATTGGCATGTTGAGTTTGGTATATTGCCTATTGGATGCATCTCGCTTATGCTGATTACCCTGTTATTATTGGCAAGTTTGTTCTTGGGCTTGTGACATAGCAGCAATTTGGAGAGGTCTACTCTCCACCAAGCCAACTTCTTGTCTCATTAGGGGCAGATTAAAGACTTGATCCCCAACCTCGACTGTTTGTTTCATACGGTTGCATCCGTCTTGATGAAGCTTGCTAACGAGAGTTCTCAGCTCTTCTTGTCCCCAAGCAAAGTTTTGGATAAGAGCCATCTGGCCTACCATCTGGATCTTCATTGTGGCTATCTCATTTTGTAGTCGTTCCAACTGGTCATCCATGTCGTCCTCAGGATTCTTCATGGTCATGCCCCTAGTGAGGAGTGCTTTCACTTCTTCTTGCCCCTGGATAGGTTCAAGAACATTTCTTGAAGTTGAGCATTTTGAGTCTGAATTTGCTTAATAGCCTATTCTAGAGCCATCTCTATTGAAATAAACAGTAAGCAGATGAGAACCCCGTGTGGGGGAAACCTGTCATGATATGATGCATGGTATGTGGATGCAATGTTTTCAAGGACTTAGAAGATTTAAATTTGTTTAGACAAAAAGGAATAAACATCAATTGTATTAATAAGTTTAAATTGATTACAAACATGCCTCTTGGGCTTACAATGTAGGAAATAAACACAAAATAAACTCCTAAGACAAAAAGGTCGAGCGCATCCTTTTTGGCGCAACGTACGCGTTCAAAATTCGCTCTTCATGAAGTTGTCTCGTGAGCTCCAAAACCTTCTTTTCACTCGTGTAGAATTGGGCTTCGAAGGTGTCTCATTCTTCCTTTAGCTGAATCCAAGCTTTTTGCAAATCTTCAAAAGAAGTAGGCATATCAGGATAAAGGACAGTATATGGAATCTCTCCTTCGACAACAGGCTCCATGATGATGGGTAAGATGGCGGGGTATGGAATAACAATACTTTGAGCACGAATTCGTACCCACTTAAGATAAGGATCCAGAGGAATGGAGTTCTTATGCCCCAATGTCTTGCTATCCACCTTGTTTACCATTCTCTAAGCTCGTATGAACTTTTGACGATAGCCTTGGACGTCGCCCTCGTAATTGAATACCAATCCTTGGATGAATGTATCTTGGGGACCATCTCTTCGTGCGTACCCAAAATGTCGTAAATCCAAACAAGGGTTGTAGGTAATACCTCCCATAATTCCAAGCAGAGGGACATTAGTGAATTCCCCACAACGGTCGATGATAGTAATGTCCTCCAAGGATCGAGAACACCAATGAATATCATAATGTTTGAGTGACATCATCCTTTGAGACCATGTCAATCCTTGCTCATTATTAAATGTTGATTGAGGTAGATGTGAAATAAACCACCTAGAGAGTAAGGGAATTCAACACAAAAGAGTACCTCTTTTCTTCATGGTGCGAGTGTGGAGACAATGCAGATTGTCTCCAAGCAGGGTAGGTACAAGATTACGAGAGAGAAAGATCTTGATGGAATTCACATCTATGAGTTGGTCCGGATTGGGAAATAGAACCAAACCATAGATTAAAAGGGCCAAGACATCTTCAAAAGCTTGAAAATCCATATCCTCCCAGAATGAACGAGCCTTCTCCAATAGAAACTTGGCTAGGAAACCCTTGACTCCACTTCTTGTCTCCCAATTTGTTATAATGTCGGCTCTCATAAAATGAAAGGCTTCGGCAATGACTTCAGGCTTTGGAGTCTCCTATAAATCGATGAATGGTATTTGATCAAGCACAGGCACTCCTAACAGTTGAGAGAACTCTTCTAATGTAGGCACCAATTGATAATCAGGAAAGGTGAAGAAATGATGCATGGGATCAAATAATTAGAAGAGAACACACGTCATTTCTTCTTGGAAGTTTGAGGTATCCAAGCTGAGAAGTCGACCATATTTCTTGGTGAAGGGAGATTCTCCAGGCACCCTTGACGCCAATTCTTGGAGTTGAGGATGTGCTTTCACGAAGCTGACTCGGATGGTATTCCTACGAATGGGAATCATGGCCTACAAAACATAACAAAGATAAATTCCTAAATCCTTGAAATGGTTAGTAAGAATGCTTATGATGTTATGATGTTTATGATGTTATGCACAGGTAATCATACACAAGCAAAAGAAAACAAGTTGTTATGTACAAACAAAACAAACAAATCCTTAGGTTTAGGCTTGCATGGGGTCATAGGTAAGTACCCTCTTGAAGTTTAGTTGGCTCAATCTGTCTTAGAAAGTAATCGGGTTCTAGGGGATCTCAATATCACTGGCCTTTCTTTTAGGCATTGTCTCAGCATAATCAATCTTTTCTTGTGGGATATGCCAAAAGTTCGATCTCAATGAGTGTAGCATCGAGTATCAACTAATCTCCAGCTTTACACCAAAGTCGGTTATCTCACTACTTCCTAATGTCCAAGTTGTCCAATTAAGGTTCTAAGGTCAATTAGTGATTTATGACACTGCTCAGTGGCCCCGTATTCTCCTCGATTCAACACAAGGGATACCAGCACCAATAAATGTGTCACACTAATGTAGCCATTGCTTCAACCATATCGGTCTATGTCGTACAGTTTCCACAATATATTTCTACTTACCTAAAAGGTTCCCCAGATTCGGGTGTAGGATCTTTAACAATAACCCAAACAAGGACCCATAATGTAAAGCAAGCAAGTAAAACAAAGAAATCAAGTAAAGGTAATCTAGCCCTAAGGTAACCCCACTTTTTAGTTATGTCCCCAGCAGAGTCGCCAGTTCTATAATACGGTGGGAGAACTGGCTTGGTTGTTTTGTGTTTGATCGCAATTATTGCAGATAGCAAGAGTCGCCACCGACTTTTCTTTTATCCAATAAAGGAAAGGGTGAAAAGAACAGGAAAGACCTTTAGAGATGTTTTCTTTAGTTCAGGGGGTAGGTTATGAAAAGGGAAGGTATTAGCACCCTTTTCATCCATAGTTATCTATGGGCTCTTAGTTGATTGCTAGATCCTTTTTTCTTTGTTTGAAAATGTGCTTTGTGTTGTGGGTTTGAAAATATTTTGAAAACGTCTTTGTAATGATTATCGTCTCTATAAGAATGCGTACAAAGTGTTGGTTTTGAAAATAAGTCAAAGAGATGTTTATTATGGAAGATGTTTTTTAAAGTGATTTTGAAAAGTGCCTCTGTAATAATTCTCGTCTCTATAAGAATGCGTAGAAAGTGTTTTGACTTTTGAAAATATTTCATTTGAAAGTGTTGGTGTGAAAATAGTTTTTTAGTTGTGAGCAAGCAAGCAACTACGAGTGTCCTACCTACTCAAAAGGTCTTTGTTCTTTTCCTCCTCCTTTAGATGTTTCTATCTTACCATTGATTGATAAGAAGCCCCGTCGTTGGATGTGAAGGGACGGGCATGGGTCAACTGTATAGTTATAGAAAGCAACCTATGAGACGTTTTTGCAATTTTCGTATAGGGACTAGATCGTTTACTGAAGGTAACATCGAGGGACATCGAGGGGTTACGATCTTTTATCGAGGGTATTTTCTAAAATGCCCATTGTTGTACCCCAAAATTTTCCCTCCCATATTTCTCAATACATTTCAAGTGATGTCCTCAAATTGCTCAAGGAAGTCCAAGGGTTGACCAGACAAACTCTCTCCTAAGGCAACCTACTCAATTGAGATGAGACCAAAAGGGTTGCTTAGAGGACATCTTAAGATTTCTAGAAAGTCCAAGAACACATCTCTAAGGTCAAAATTGAGAGAGTTATGCATTGGCAAAGTTGACCTTTTTGCAAAATTTCCAAAAGTCAAAAGTGTCCAAAATTGCATTTTTTTTGTCAAATGGGACCAACTTTTTATGCTTGCACTGAGTTTGTAATGTGACCCACGACCCATGAGCCATTCCATTTTTCATTCTTTTATTTTGATCATTTATTTTGATTTTATTTCAATTAAATCAAATAAAATCATGAAAATATCAAAAACTAATCAAGGCTTGAGATTTTATGCATGTTTAGGTCTATTATACAGCTAGAGATGGAATCAAATCGTGCAAGGCTCATATGGACACAAAAGATTGCATTTTGCTTGATTTGGAAAGATTTTCACAAAGGATAAAATCATGAATCAATGATCTTAATTGGAAAATATTTTATACAAGTTTGCAACCCTAATTCATTCTAGGGTACAAAGGAACATTTGCAGACCAAAAACAAGGGGGCTGGAGGCGTGTAAAAGAGAAAGCAAGTTTCAAAAAATTCAAGAAAAGTGGCAAACTGATTTCCACATTACAGCTCACTTTAAGACGTTTTGATCATCCCAATCGCTTACTAAACATTCCTGGACCGTGTTGCAATCACTAGCAAGCTTCCTAACATCCAGAATCGCGCTGTAAGTACCACACAGTTTTCATATTTTCTTGAAATCGAATACCATCATTCCGGCATCTTTAACGTGATTCATTAGAATATTCTTAATCCATGAGTTATTTGCAAGCTAATGGTTGTACTTAATTGCATTTTTATTGACTATACAGCAAATTGCCATGGCTAGGGTTCTAGTTTCGTTTTTAGGGGTTTTGTGTACAGGAACAATTAGGCGTGGATAGTGGTACCATGATGCTCGTGAGGTTACAGCGAGTTGATTGGTACCATTGGTTGTGATTTATCATGCAGGGACAAGATTTTGGAGTGGACAAGGGATGTAACTACACCCAGCGCTCGTAGGTAAAGGGTTTTGTCTAAAACGACAGAGGCGAGGAGGAAGAAGGATAACGTGGAGCTGCATGACTCGTCCATTTGAATCTGCATGCATTTCAGAATTTACTTTTTGTTTTTATCATATTATATTTCTTTGTTATTATTCATACAACTAAGCAAGCCAGCGCAGGTGGTAGGGCCATTAGTCTTTGATGCACACGTCTTGGGTTCGATCCCAGGCGTGAGCATTTTATTTTCTCATTATTTTCTGGCTGATTCAATGCACCACATGACAAGGCATCCACCATACATTATCAATATCCAACCATTCCATCCATCAATAAGCCAGATCCAAGGCTCCTTCAGTGAGGGTCCACCGTGTGCATAGGTCAAGCGTGCACACAAGATTGAAAAAGTCAAAGCAGGCCAGAAGTTATTGGGCCCAAAAGTGCAAACAGCACCCCCCTTCTTGCTAAGAAACCAGGCCCATTCTCTTTCTTTTTATTTCTTTCTTTTATTTATTTTATTTTATTTAATTATTTTCTAAGCAAAACTAATTTCTTTTTTCACAAAAATCATAAAATCAAATTTCACAAATTTAGAATTAGGTTTTATTTTATTTTACCAAATTTAATTTAATGTTAGTTTAATTTAATTTAGGATTAATTCTAACTTTTTCATATATTTAAAATTAAATTATAAAAAATTAGGGTTAACATGTGATTTAATTTTTATTTCTATCTCAAGTAAAACAAAAATACAAAAATAGGTCGATTTAATTATTTTTCTTAAATTTAAATTAATTAGAAATTAAGTTTTTATTTATTTATTCAATTGAACTTTAGTTTCTCAAAATAATCAAAAACAACAAAAAAAATGATTTTTCTTTTAATTAGGCTCAGTCGGGGTCAAAACCCTAAATCTCTCGTTTTCGATTCATCGCGCGCGTTTATTATTATTATTGCAATAATAATGTAACTGCTTACAGTATGTAATAGTTTAATTAGGATTTTCTTTATTTATCGTCTTTTACAGGTTTTTTGGCTATGTAATTAACCCCTACCCCGAAGCCTTGTAATAGCGTAGGTGTTTATTTCTCGCATTTTAATTCTCGCAAATATTAACTGTTAGATGTATGTTAATAGGATTGTATGACAAGACTGCATGTTAATTTAAAATGGCTAGCAAACCCTAATATGCAAAGATAATAACTGAAATCAAATCACTCGCACATGCACACTCTTAGGGTATACTCCCACTTCGGTTGCCTTCGGTAAACGGTCATTAAGTATAGGGTATCTTAGTGGTTGCCCTCCTGTCTAAACAAAGATCAAATGTGCCTTTCGGAAATGTTGCCTCGGAAAGGGGGTTGGTTATGCAAAGGGAAGGTATTAGCACCCTAAACATCTATGGTACTCCGCAAGAACCTCTTTGTAAAATCTGTATATTTTGGCTAAAAAATGTTGTATAAAAATAGATGGTGGAGGTGAGGAAAGGAATATTTTTTTTATGATTTTTGCACCCGCCGTGGTTGCGAACCTTTAGTGCCTACGTACCACCTTTTGTGCAATAGGGGATCAGGGTACATGTAGTTCCTCTTTTAAAAGTTTGAAACACAAATGTGTTGGTTGATTTTAAGAGATAAGACATCATCGTCATTGTCTGTGTGGAAAACATACTTACTACCCACAATCACGAGAAAGGAGAATTTTCATCATCTCAAAGTGGAGGATATGGCTTGGATCTTAAAATCAACAATGCCTCACTCAACACCCAAGTGGAAAATACCTCACTTCACTACATATTGTAGAAGTATAGTTGTTTGCATCACTACAAGGATTGACAAGAGTCTAATCTTTTGAGAAAAATTTAAAGTAAAAAGCTAAAGTGGAAAAATGGTTTGAAATGAGATTGATTGACTTTTAGTCTTCCCACAAAAAATGTCAAGGTATTATTAAATTGATTGAAGTTTATTTATGAAAATATTTTGAAAATGCATGGGCATAAGTCCAAGTTTATTATGAAACTGTTTCAAGTTTAGAAACAAGAAGAGTTTTCAAAAAGGAGGGAGAAGATTTTTGAAATTAAAGAAGGTGGGAGGAGAAGAAGAGGTTATCCTAAAGCATAAGGTAAAAGCTAAGGAGAAGAATCATCTAACCAACAAGAATCAAATACTTGACATTATGTGTCAAGATAGAATTCTCATTCTTTAGATTGAAACCAAGCAAGCAAAGATACTAGACCTCTTGAGAGAACCAAACTTCAAGTGTATTAAGTCTTCACAAAAATTGGGCAGAGTAACGGCTCTATACAGGTGAATTCCAGATTATAAACAAAGGGTGTAATCACAATAACCTGTTGTGATACAGTGGCCAGAACCGGGACATGGTTTCCCTATTTCGTTAAGGAAATTTTGCTGGTTTGCGTTTTGCATTTGTGTTTGCAAAATGTCGCGGTAAGCAAGAGTCGCCACCGTCTTTTATTTTATCCAACAAGGAAAGGAAAAAAGCACAGAAAAATTCCTTTTTCGAGATATTTCTGAGTACGGGGGGGTAGATTTATAGAAAGGGAAGGTATTAGCACCCTTTCTATCTGTAGTTATCTACAGGCTCTTAGGTACTTGCTCATCATTTTCAAAATTGTTTTCTTTGTGTTTGTGGGTTTTAAAAAGTTTTTGTTTTGACTTAGATTTAACTCTTTCTTCTGTCTTCAAGAGTGTAATGAAGTGTTTTTGAAAACTTTGTTTGTAAAGGAGTGTAAGTGTGAAAAATTTGTTTTGATTGAGCAAGTACTTAAGAACTAATCTACCTACTCGAAAAAAGAATTGTTATGTATTCGTTTCCTTTAGACAACGCTATCCCACTATTAGTGAGTAGGTAGCACCGTCGTTGGAGTTTTGAGGGTCAATTCAAAAGGGACGTACGGTCACTAAAGCAACGTTAGGACGTCTTAGTGGTAACCCTAATGTCTTAGATCATTTATCCGAGGCAACAATATCTAAGGCAACCTTTCTGAGGCAACTTATGATCTTCTAGACAAAGAGGGCGACCTCTAAAATAACCTATACTCAATGACCGTTTACAAAGGCAACCAAGTGGGAGTGTACCCTAGGAGTGCGCATGTGCGAGTGATTCAGTTTCAGATTATTTTATCTTTGCACATTTAGGGTGATCTAACTGTTTTAAATTTAGTCATTCATTCTTGACATGCAAACCCTATTATCAAACATCTAGCAGTTGAATATTTGCATAAATTAAAATGCGGAATTTAAACTAAGCTATTACAAGGCTTCGGGTATTTACATAGCCAAAAACAAACCCTTTGAAATTAAAAGCGGTAAAAATAAATAAATGTCCTAATTTAATTATTACAAACCAGGAGCAGATACAATAATTGGATAAAAATAAAGCGCGCGAGAAAATTAGATCGAATGCGAAACGTAGGGTTTTGACCCTCTTAATTAAAAGAAAATGTTTTTGTTGTTTTTTTAATATTTTTTAAGAAAAGAAATTAAGTCCTAAAATTAAATGCTAAATTAATTAGTTATTAAATTAATTAATGAAAAATA
The DNA here is from genome assembly GCA_948472305.1 of Vicia faba. Lineage (NCBI taxonomy): Eukaryota > Viridiplantae > Streptophyta > Magnoliopsida > Fabales > Fabaceae > Vicia > Vicia faba. Next base: position 1,442,157,760 of record OX451738.1, on the reverse strand, counting down.
ATTACAAGACCTATTTTTGGATTTTTATTATTTTAGGAAATAAATAAAATAATTAAGTTAATGTTAAAAACCTATTAATTCTAATTAGTTTTAATTATTTTAAAAATAAATTAAAGTTTATCTAACATAAATAACCTAATTAATTTAATTAATATTTATTGATGAAAAATAAAAATTCTGATTTTAATTGGGCATAAAATATTCTTTGGTGATTTTTTGATAAAAAATAAATTGTTTTTGGTTAGTAAATAAATAAATAAATAATTAAATGAAAATATAAACAAAAATATAAAAGAGAGAGATGGGCCTAAATTGGAGGGTGCAAATAGCTGAAATTTGGGCCCAAAAGTGATGATTCGTTTTGACTTTTGCAATCCAGTGCATATGCATTGACTTGGTCTATGGTGTGCCTTCAATGGTGGCCACCAGATCTGGCCATCTGGCCATCTGGCGCGTTGATGAGGAAGGAGTATGGTGGGCATCAGGCCTAAGCGCGCATTGGATCTCCTGAAATAATAATGAAAAATAGCAAATGCTGGAGGCAGGGATCGAACCCCTGACCTCCAGCCTCTAACACCTTGAATACTCACGTGGCCACCACTACGCCACTTTTGTTTTGTTGTACATTAATCAAACACTGAAAATAATATGTGAAACAAAAGAATATTGAAAAATAATAAAAAATGCGCGCAGAAATTTGAATGGGCGAATGGAGGCTAGCCACGTCTGCTTCTTCTTTCCTGCACCATGGCTAAAAGTTTTGGGACTTATACCCACGGACAATGTCCGTCACTATAACCATGCCCATCCTCAAAATCACGTACAGGTAACATAAACAACCACCAAGGCCATGGTTAGAACCGCCTCCTTCTTCTGAGCACAACCGTACCCATTACCAAGGTCAATTGTCCCTGAAATAAAAAACTCGAAAACCTAGCAATGGTGATTAACGCTACAGGCCATATAAATGGAATCAAATAATGCAGAAAGTTTGCAAATGCTTCATACATCAACAATATGCCATTAATTCGTGTTAACAATGCTTAAATTGCAAGATGAAAATTCAAGAACAGGGGTGTAACGTGAAGGACTTACAGCGCGTTTAGGGACCGGAACGGACTTGTTCTTGATAGCTTTAGGTTCCTGAGAATGCCAGGAAGCGATTGGGATTTATATCAAGCCTTGAGGATTCCTCTAACTATCAATTCGATCTCACACTTTTTGCCTTTTTTTTCAAAATTGGTTCTTGCTCTCATGCCTCTTTCTCACCCTCCCTTTGATCTGCACGCGGTCTATATGTATTAGTGAAAGAATTAGGGTTGCAAAATTGATCAAAATCCTTCTCTTTCAATGCCTTTTGATTTGATTTGATTTGCTTTGAAAACCTTCCAAATTTGGCTTATTTCCAATCTTTTTGTGCACACAAGTCTTGATGCGAATTTGAATGATGGCTAGTTGTGTAATGAAGCCTGAAACAAACACAAAATCCCTTGTTATCAATGTTTTGGATTTTTATTTGATTTAATTTGATTTAAATTGAATTAATTCAAATAAAAACCAAATTAAATAATAAAAATAAGATATGGACAAGTGGAAAAGGCTAGAGAACGTGGGCTATGTTGCCAACTTAAAACAAGTGAAAACGATTGGGCCCATTTGGCAAAAATTGAAGTTTTGGGCATAGTTGACTTTTGGCAATTTTGCAAAAAAGGTCAACTTCACCAATGCATAACTTCCTCAATTTTGCCTCTTTGGAGTTGTTCTTGGTCTTTTTAGAGAGCTTGAGATGTCCTCTAATAAACCCCTTTTGGTCTCATATCAATTTTATATTCCATTATCAAGCATGAAGCTTTGACAAAAAAGGTGTTTTTGTTGACTTTTCAAAATGACCTATAATGTCCAAATTCATAACTTCTTGTGAGTGCATATTTTGAACTTGGGAGATGAAGATGGATTGTAGGGAATTGCATCCTATTCAAAATGAGCTTTGGTTGGGTCATTTATCATAAAGTATGAGAAAGTTATGCTTGGTCAAAGTTGAGTTGACTTTTCCTACAAAACCCTAATTTAGCAACTTTTGAGTCTTGATGAATTATGAGCAATCCTTGATGAATCATGATCAAACCTTGATCAAATGATGAAATATACTTCAAAATGAGGATGTTGGCCAAAAATATTGAAGTTTGACTGTATGTAGGTCACATTTGACTTTTCCCCTAGCACAGTCAATTTTTGGACCTTTGAGCAATTAACTGAGCAAACTTCCTCTACAAGACTTGAAACTTGACATGGATGGTCTTGAGAACATATTAGGACAATTTTGATCATTTGGGACCACTTGGAATCAAGTATCTTGATGCAAAACGAAACCCTAATTTGGGGTAGACTGCCTTAGGAGCCAGCTTGTCTGGTCAACCCTTGGACTTCGTTGAGCAACTTGAGGATCTTTCTTGCAATGTTTTGAGAAATATGGGAGGGCAAATTTTGGGGTACAATAGCTGCCCCTATTAAATCTTCTTAAACATGAGGATATATATTGGCTTTCGTGCCTTTCGTGATCCGAAGGTGGAAGAGGATTGAACACTAGAGTGCCCAGAAATTTGCACTCACGTGAAGTGGCGCCCGTCTTGCGATATTGGGAATGGGCTTACAGATGAAATTTGGAAATTTCTGACGAGGGGATGGACTTAAGATTCCATCTGAAGGAGTGTCGATCGCATTAGAGAATCCTTAGCGAGAGCTTGTATACCTGTTGTTGAGGAAGGTTCCGTTGGGGAATGCTGATCTCTGTTGAGAGAAGTAGAATTTTAGGAGCTTCGTCGTCCGTATTCTACTGAGGAAACATCTCTGTCGAGATTTAGGAACTCGTCCGTAATTTAACTGAGGAAACATCTCTGTCGAGATTTAGGAACTCGCCCATAATTCAACTGAGGAAACATCTCTGCTGAGATTTAGGAACTCGTTCGTAATTCAACTGAGGAAACAACTTTGCTGAGATTTAGGAACTCATCCGTAATTCAACTGAGGAAACATCTCTGCTGAGATTTAGGAACTCGTCCATAATTCAACTGAGGAAACATCTTCGCTGAGATTTAGGAGCCCGTCCGTAATTCAACTGAGGAAACATCTCTGCTGAGATTTAGGAGCCCGTTCGTAATTCAACTGAGGTAACATCTTTGCTGAGATTTAGGAGCTCGTCCATAATTCAACTGAGGAAACATCTTTGTCGAGATTTAGGAGCTCGTCCGTAATTCAACCGAGGTAATATCTTTGCTGAGATTTAGGAGCTCGTCCGTAATTCAATTGAGGAAACATCTCTGCTGAGATTTAGGAACTTGTCTGTAATTAAACTGAGGAAACATCTCTGCTGAGATTTAGGAACTTGTCTGTAATTCAACTGAGGAAACATCTCTGTCGAGATTTAGGAGCTCGTCCGTAATTCAACAGAGGTAATATCTTTGCTGATATTTGGGAGCTCGTCCATAATTCAACTGAGGAAACATCTCTGCTGAGATTTAGGAACTTGTCTGTAATTCAACTGAGGAAACATCTCTACTGAGATTTAGGAACTTGTCTGTAATTCAACTGAGGAAACATCTCTGCTGAGATTTAGGAACTTGTCCGTAATTCAACTGAGGAAACATCTCTGTCGAGATTTAGGAGCTCGTCCGTAATTCAACTGAGGTAAAAGCTTCATAGCTTGAATTTTGTGAGAATTTGATTGCATCTTTCCTGAAAGGTAAAGGTTAGCTGTATGTAATGCATGATATGTATCAGGCAAATGATGTTCTCAAAATAAATGAGATTATGTCGTACGATGCGTATGCATGCCATGGAAATGTGATGTTTTTTAGCTGGGGAAAATAAATCCTGGATTACTGCTGGAGAAAAGAGTTGAATTCTCCGTTTCCGCTGGGGATAATTGATGAAGATGTTTGTGAGAATAAACCTGCAGGAGAGGATAACTCCGCTAGGGAATAAACTAATGAGAGAATGACTCTGTGGGGAAGAAATGCTCTGCCGGAGGATTCCACTGATAAATTCAGCTGGGGATGCATTACCGTTGCTGGTGATAATGAACCTTGTTGGGGATTGAATTCCTGTTTTGTGAAAGGAAAGAACTCCGTTGGGGATGATATTCCAGTTGCGACTTCAAGGGGAATAATCTTTTAGACACTACTGGGGATAATCTTCCAGAGTCTATTGGGGACAATTCTTCAAACCCCACTGGGGATATTTTTATACTCTGCTGGGGATGATAAGACATTTTAGTGCTGATGGTAGATAAACTCTGCTTTGGGGAGAATATCTCCAATCCATTTACAGTTGTGAGTCTCAGCTGGGGAGAGCTAACACCATTATCTTTCTCTTACTCTGCGGGGAATGAATGTACTGTCAATCGTTTCTTTGAGCTAGGTCTATCCCTATACCTGGTGGACAGAGCAACTGTACAGTTTGGACATTTCTCGTTTTCCCCTGTTTCTGATATTACAAGTAATCTTCTTTTGTTTCGCATGTAAATATTCATGAGCAACAATTAATGTCAAATGCATATATCAAAAACTGAACATTGGACGTTCTTTGCAAAACAAAACAGAGAAAAAAAAAGGAAAACAGTTTGAAACTTCTTTGTAAAATGACTTGTATTGATTTTGAAGTTAGCCTGTAAATAGGCGTTTTTATACAAGAGGTTGACGTCCTAGTAAGAGAACGCCGCCGAACAAATAGAATTTATACAATTCGTGAGAAATAAAGAAAAACAGCCATGTGAATAATCCCACTGGGTTCTAACTCTGCTATTGCCTTTATGTTCCCGAGCATCTCATCCCTTTGCTACTTGGTTGAAGGTAGATCAGATTGTTTGGTGCCGTCTGAGCTTGGTAGTCGATACCGAAGTCTGGTTACAAGGTGATCCAATGAGACATAGTGTTACGCTTTAATCCCTAATTTTTGCCTGGACAGCCCTTTCGGGTTTTCAGTCCACCGGGATACCCTTTTTTTCCCGAGCCGCCTTTTCAGGTTTTCGACTTGTCGGGTGTACAGTTTTTTTTTAATTTTCATCCCTTATTTTTGCCCGGACCCTTTTGGTTCGCTGGGAAGCCCTTATTTTTGCCTAGGCCAGTCAACCTAGCGGGTCATTGATTATGCGTAGTATTTTTTCACTATGTCTGCATTGACGGGGTGAGGAAGGTCATCACCATCCATGGTGGTTAGAATCATAGCTCCTCCTGAGAAAATGTTCTTAACCACAAATGGCCCTTCGTACATAGGGGTCCATTTGCCCATGGGATCACCTTGTGGCAGTATGATGCGCTTGATTACCAGATCCCCGACTTGATATTCTTGTCGTCTGACTTTCTTGTTAAATGCCTTGATCATCCGTTTTTGATACGTTTGACCATGACAAATAGCAGTAAGTCTCTTCTCGTCGATTAAGTTCAACTGATCAAGTCGGGGCTGAATCCAGTCATCTCCGCTCAAACCTGCATCCTTCATAATCCGAAGAGAGGGTATCTGAACTTGGACGGGCAAGACAACCTCCATACCATATACCAAGGAATAGGGGGTTGCCCCTGTTGACGTCTGCACTGAGGTACGGTTCCCATGAAGAGAAAATGGTAGCATCTTGTGCCAATCTTTGTACGTCACCGTCATCTTCTGCACAATCTTCTTAATGTTTTTATTAGCCGCTTCAACAACCCCATTCATCTTCGGCCGGTAAGGAGAAGAGTTATGATGCTGTATCTTGAACTGCTTGCAGAGTTCGGTGATCATCTTATTGTTGATATTTGTACCATTGTCCGTAATGATCCTCTCTGGTACACCATATCAATAGATCATATTGTGTCGAATGAACTGTGCCACGACGTTCTTGGTTACAGTAGCAAAGGAAGCTGCTTCAACCCACATCTTAAAGTAATCAATAGCTACCAGGATGAAATGATGCCCATTGGACGCAGTAGGTCTGATCTCACCAATCATGTCGATGCCCCATATTGCAAAAGGCCACGGAGCTGTCAAGATGTTCAGAGGTACTGGAGGTATGTGCACCTTATCAGCATAGACTTGGCACTTATGACAGGTCCGAGAATGATGATAACAGTCGGCTTTGGTGTACCAATAATATCCTTCCTGAAGGATTTTCTTTGCCATGGTGTGTCCACTAGCATGGGTTCCGAAAGTACCTTCATGCAACTCTACCATAATCCTTTCTGCTTCGTTCTTATCTACACATCGCAGTAAGGTTGAATCATGATTACGCTTGTAAAGAAAGCCATTGTTGATGAAGAATTTCACCGCGAACCTCCTCAGAAACTTCTTATCATTAACAGATGCACCCTCAGGGTATTCCTGAGCCTCAATAACAGTAATGTGCAGGTTCATCCAACCACTCAATGGTAATCTGGGGAGCTTCATTGTCCCATCTGACCTTGAACATAGAAGACATCGTAGCTAGCGCGTCCGCCAACTAATTCTCCTCTCTAGGGAAGTGTTCAAAGGTTATCTCCTCGAAGTGTGGGAGCAATGTCAACACATACTCTTTGTAAGGAATAAGATTTAGGTGTTTCGTATCCCACTCGCATTTGATCTGACTGATCACGAGAGTGGAATCTCCGAATACACTTAAGAACTTTATCCTTAGGTCAATAGCTGCTCGAAGACCCATAATGCACGCTTCATACTCCGCCATGTTGTTGGTGCAGTTGAAACATAAATGGTCGGTGAATGGAGTATGAGAGCCTTCAGGAGATATAAACACGGCGCTAATGCCATTATCCAAAGCGTTTGAAGCTCCATCAAAGTACATAGATCATCGGGATCCCTCCTCAGGTCCTTCATCCGGCCCAGGTGTTTCACAGTCAGTCACCAACATGATATTCTCATCCGGGAATTCAAAGTTCATAGACTGGTAATCGTCCATTGCCTGATGTGCCAAATGATCTGCCAACACACTTCCCTTGATTGCTTTTTGAGTCGTGTATTGGATGTCATACTCAGTCAAGATCATCTGCCATCTTGCTATTCTTTCGGACAAGGAAGGCTTCTCGAAGATATACTTGGTTGGATCCATCTTTGATATCAATAGAGTAGTGTGAGTCAGCATATACTATCTCAGCCGGCGAGCAGCCCATGCCAAAGCGCAGCAAGTTTTCTCAAGCAACGAGTATCGGGTCTCGCAGTCGGTAAACTTTTTGCTAAGGTAATAAATAGCATGCTCTTTTCAGCCAGACTCGTCATGCTGCCCCAGCACACACCCCATTGAATTATCGAGTACTATCAAGTATATGATCAAGGGTCTCCCTTCAACTGGAGGCATCAGAATAGGAGGCTCTTGGAGATATTCTTTAATCCTTTCGAAAGCGGCATGGCATTCGTCGTTCCATCTTACCATTTGATCTTTCTTCAGCAACTTGAATATTGGCTCACAAGTAGCCGTCAGGTGTGAGATGAATTGGGCAATATAGTTCAGACGTCCCAGAAAGCCTCTGACTTCTTTTTCTGTTTGGGGAGCTGGCATTTCCTGTAGAGCCTTCACCTTTGCGGGATCCACTTGAATACCTTTATCACTTACGACAAAACCCAGCAGCTTACCAGACCTCACCCCGAAGGTGCACTTGTTCGGGTTTAGCCTCAGTCTATACAACTTCAACCTGTCAAATAGCTTCTGGAGATGGTCCAGATGTTCTTCCTCAGTATGGGATCTTGCAAGCATATCGTCAACATATACCTCAATCTCATGATGGATCATGTCGTGGAACAAAGCAACCATGGCGCGTTGATACGTTGCCCCAACATTCTTTAATCCAAATGGCATAACCTTGTAGCAAAAGGTACCCCATTGAGTAACAAAGGTTGTCTTCTCCATATCCTCGGGAGCCATTTTAATCTGATTGTAATCGGAGAAACCATCCATAAAGGAGAAGACCTTATGATGTGTCGTGTTGTCAACCAGAATGTCGATATGTGGCAGAGGAAAATCATCCTTGGGGCTCGCCCTGTTCAGATCCATGTAGTCAACACAAATCTGAACCTTACCATCCTTCTTCGGCACTGGAACCACGTTGGCCACCCACTGTGGGTAAGAAGTAATTGCTAGAAAATCGGCATCAAACTGTTTCATAACTTCGGCCTTGATTTTCTCAGACATCTCTGGGCGCATTCGGCGAACTTTCTGTTTCACTGGAGGATAGTCTTCCTTGGTGGGCAAGCAGTGAACCACGATATCAGTATCCAACCCAGGCATATCTTCGTAAGACCAGGCAAAGATCTCAACATAGTCACGTAGCATCTTAATCAATCGTTGCTTAACACTAGGCTCTAAATTTGCACCAATCTTGACCTCTTTCTTATCCTCTTCTGTACCCAGATTTACTGATTCCACTGGCTCTTCGTACGGCTGTATGGCCCTCTCTTCCTGAAGTAACAATCTAGCAAGTTCACCAGGCACTTCGCAATCATCTTCACCTTCTTCCTCGGCTTATTTGATCGGACTTTCGAAGTCATAATCGGCAGTAACGGAGTCGTTATCAGTGGGATCCAGAGTGGATATAGACCTGTATATGTGAGTGTGTGTAAAATAGATATTTTGCAAGATAGAAAAAAGAAAAACAAGGAGCGCAAAATTTGTAATGCAAGAAAATGTCCAATGCTTTTATTGATGATATATGGAGATGACACATAATAAGCCCTCAAACAAAGCCACAGTGTCTCGGGTAAGGCACTGGGCCGTAAAGTTTAAAATTGTCTGTTACAAATCTAAAACAAAAGTCTATTATTGTGTAATAAAAGAAATTGGCACGAAGTCTTTTGTCGTCCAATTTCTTAGTCCGCCGTCGGTGGTCGGGTAAATCTAGTTGTCAAACTCTGACTCTTCATCATCATCTTCCAATCCGCGTGCGCCGAACGGCCCTTTGAGCTTCTGCGGTGAAACCCAAACCAAACTTGTCAGTCTTATGTGTAAAGTCAGGGAGTTGGCCTTAATTCGCACACCCACCTTTCTCAATAACAGCCCGGGCATCTTTTAGGGAAGCCATCTTTACTGGAGGATCTTCAGTAACATTTTCAGTTGATGCTAGCGTCTGGGGGACTTCTTCAAAATGTTGATACGGGGTTTCAATGAACTCCCCATCCATCTCCACATACCGAAAAGAGTTGAGGTGGCTCACCATGTACTCCTCTTCTCCTTGTACGGTAACAATTTTCCCCTTCACTGGGTATTTCAGCATCTGGTGGATCGTAGAAGTTACTTCCCCAGCTTTATGGATCCATGGGCGACCCAGCAAACAAGAATAAGATGGTTGAATATCCATCACATAGAATGTAGACGCGAAAATATGAGATCCAACCTTAACTGGAATATCCACCTCTCCATGTACCATCCTTTTGGACCCGTCAAAGGCCCTGACCATAATGTTACTTGGCTTTAGCACCAATCCTTCACAGTCTAACCGGTCTAATGCTTTCTTGGGTAAAACATTCAACGAGGACCCAGTATCTACCAACACGTGAGCTAGAGTAGTGCCCCTGCACTCGATTGAAACATGCAGAGCGTCATTGTGATTCTTTCCTTTGGTAGTCAAATCTGTGTCGGAGAAACCTAACCCGTTATCTACCGTCAAACTAGCCACACAATCTTTAAACTAGTCAGCAGATGTTTCCTGGGGCACGTGCGCAGTTTTCAGGAAAGCAATCAGAGCCTTAGCATGGGCCTCTGAGCATAGAAATAAGGACAACATAGAGATCCTTAATGGGGTTTTCCCCAATTGTTCAACTAGATTGTAGTCACTTTTCTTGATGATCTTTAAAATTTCCTCTATCTCCTGTCTAGAGGCTTCAACAGTAATCTTCTTCGGTGCCTCCGTTTGGGCAGGCTCACCGGTGATCCCTTTGCCCCGAGTGTCAGATGACTCGGCGACAGGGGTAAGGACTGGAACATGAACAGGGACGGTAGCAGATGTACTGGCAGGTGTAATAACAATAGGCTTCCGAACAGTTGGTGGGGAGATCTCATCGGAGAAAAGTCTTCCGCTTCGGGTGACTTTACTAGATCCAACAATATTGCTGACATCAGTTTCAGCCTCTTCGTCCTTCAAGTCTTGTTTAATCTGGTGATAATACACATCGGCCCCATAGTGCCATGGGACAGCCTTATCCGACGTGTAAGGGATAGGTCCAGGAATGGTAATGATCAATGGAGCAATTCTCGAAACAGATGTAATTCTAACAGGCTTTCTCGAGGAAGCCTTGGAAGAATTGGAGAAAATGGTGATTATGGAAACTTCTTCAACAGGAACCAATGGAACAAAAGTTTTCTCGAACAATATTTCTTTATTATCCATCAGGCGTTGGACACCTGACTTCAATAGATGGCAACCAGTAGGTAGGACAGAACACAGATGGCAACCTTCGCCACATCCCGAAAATAAACCGGCTAACAGAAGGTTCTTCTTCACAGTCATCAACGGAGTAGAAATGTCTTCCACAAAGGTTACAAACACATCATCATCCACAACATTCAATCCATGCTTGGGCATAGGAGAAGTCATGACATTAGGCTTTTCAGGCGCTTTAAACTCAATTTCCTTAGCATCAATCAGATCCTGCACTTTATTCTTCAAATCCCAACAGTTATTAGTATCATGCCCTGGGCTATCAGAGTGATAAGCACAGTGGGCGTTCGGATTATACAGCGACAATGTGGTGTTGGGATTCTTTGGAGCCTCCTTCAAAATCACCAAGTTGGTCTTCAGCAACTGCGGCAGAATTTGAGATAAAGTCATGCTGAGCCGAGTAAACTGTCTCTGAGGCCTCTCTTCTCTTTGTTGATTGTTGCGTTGTGGGGAAACAACAGGTCTTGAAATAACTACCGCATTAACTGCTTGGTGGCGCTCAGGTCGGTTATGGATCCTCGAGCTGTAAACTACACTAGACTCCTTCTTGAAGGGCTTCTTCTTGGTACTTGACGAAGCACCTTTCTGTAACTTTCCGCTCTTAATACCGGCTTCAACTCTCTCCCCAGTCATAATTAACTCAGTGAAACCAGACGACGAACTTCTGATCAAATGTTGAAATAAGGACCAGACAAAGTCCCCAGAAACATATCCACCAACTCCCTATCATCCAGAGGGGGTTGTACTCTTCCTGCAAGATCTCTCCACTTCTGAGCGTAGTCCTTAAAACCTTCGCTCGCACCCATAGACATACCCTGAAGTTGGGTACGCGTGGGAGCAAGGTCGGCATTATATTGGTACTGCTTGTAAAAAGCAGCAGCAAGGTCCTCCCAGTTATGGACGTTAGCTCTTACTAGTTGATAGAACCATTCAAGTTGAGTCCCTGAAAGACTATCTTGAAAGAAATGAATCCAGAGGTTCCTGTCTGCAGTATATGGTTGAATCTTTCTGACATACGAGCGGAGGTGTAACTTCGGGCAGGAGACTTCATCGTACTTAGCAAAGACAGGCGCTTTAAACTTGTGGGGAATCACCACCCCAGATGCCAGACCCAAATCTCCAAAGTCCAACCCAAGTATCTTCTGGATCTCCATCGCACTTAACCGGTCTTCGAGTTACTTATACCTATCTTCGGTAGGAGGATACTGGTCTTCGTCAAATTCAGTGTCATTTTCAGAAACAACAGGGTTAGGAGCCCTCCTTTCTTCTTGATTCTCTCCCCCTCCAGATGAGTGAGATAAATCAACCTCTTCTCGCAACCTATTCCTAAACTTGTGACCCATATTCAGGAGGACCGTCTTCTTCTTCTTCTTCTTCTTATCCTTCAAGATAAGAGTCTTCAAATCTTTCTGCCCCTTGGCCAGGTTCATGAACATTTCCTGGAACTGAGCATTTTGAGCTTGAAGAGCCTTAATAGCTTGATCAGTAGATGTTTCAGAAGACATGATGTGCTGAAATAAACAACGAAGAAGATGAGAAACCTGTAAGGGTACCTGTGATGAGGTGCATGGGAATGGAATGCGTATGATATGATTTCAAAGACTTTAGGGAGATTCAAATTCGTAAACCAAAATAAAACACACTTTTATTAGATAAAAACTTGAAATGAATGTTTAACAAATGCCTTTAAGGCGTTACAAAGAGAAAAACTGAAAAGTAAATCAAAACTAGAAATAGCAAAAGACATCAGCGCTCACATGGTCATTTTCCTTGTGTGCTGACATAGTCATTGAGGACCTTCTCGTTCTCCAGTTTCCTTGTAAGCTTCAGGATCTTCCGTTCCTGCTCATGATACTTCTCTCTGTAAGTATCCCGTTCTTCTCTTAGCTGGATCCAAGACCTCTTTAATGCCCCAATGTCAGTAGGCATGTAAGGATGGAGGACTGTACAAGGAGCCCCTTCTTCATCAGTATTCTCAATAACTATTGGCAAGACCGCTTCGTATGGCATCCCCAGGTTTTGAGCACGGGCTCGAACCCACCGGAGATATGGTTCCATTGGGAGAGAGGTCTTCATTCCTAGTTCATGTGGATCAGACCTGTGCACCCTGTTCCAAGCTCATATGAATCTGCGGCGATGTCCCTCAACATCCCCCATAAAGTCAAAGACAATGTTCGGAAGTAGCAACTCATGAGGTTCGTCCCTTCTAGCTCGCCCAAACTGTCGTAAGGCCAAACAAGGATTATAGGTGATCCCTCCTCTAATTCCCATCAATGGAACATTGGGGTATTCCCCACAGCGATCAATAACAGTTACTTCTTCCATGTCTTTAGTACACCAGATGATGTTCGTGTGAGCAAGGGACATAATATTGTAGGCCCAACCCATGCCTTCCTCGTTCTTCAAAACAGATTTGGGGAGGTGAGAAATAAACCACCTCGCCAGCAATGGTGCATGACACATAAGGGTTCCCCGTTTACGAGCAGTATGGGCATAAAGAGCATGCAGAATGTCACCTAAGAGAGTGGGCACTGGATTACGGGACATGAAGACCTTGATTGCGTTCACGTCGACGAAAGAAACTAAATTAGGAAACAGAACCAAGCCATAGTCAGAAGATCCAGGATGTCTTCAAATGCTTGAAAGTCCAAACTGTCCCAAAACTGTTGAGCTTGACCAATCAAGAACTTAACCAGGAAGCCTTTAACCCCACTCCGAGTGTCCCAATTAGACATTACATCATCCTTTGTCAGATGGAGGTCTGAAGCAATATCCTCCGACCTAGGAGCTACCTCCAAACCTGTAAATGGTGTCTGCTCTAGAATAGAAATACCAAGTAAATCAGAGAACTCCTCCAAAGTAGGGACCAACTGATAGTCCGGGAAGGTAAAACAGTGATATAGCGGGTCAAAGAACTGGAACAAGACGCTCATTATTTGCTCATCCATCTTAGAAGTGACCAAACCAAGGAGGTTACCATGTCTTCTGACAAAGGAAGAAGTATCAGGAACTTTGGAAACCAAATCTCTAAGCTGAACAGGGATTTGTACGAAGTTGATCCGAATGGTATTTCTGCGCATAGATGTCATGATCTGCAAAACAGAACAAAGATGAATCCCCTTGTTCTTTGAAATGGGTTAGTCTAATATAATATGTATGCAATGTCATGATGCATGATTTCATGATAGAAACACACCAGAAGTATCACAGATAGCAAACATGGTAAGGGCAAACAAGTCACACAATAGCCCTTAGATTTCAGGCTGGCACGTAGTTTAGGTATTACCCTCTTTCAGTTTAGTTGGTTCAACTTGTCCTAGTATTAGTAACCGGGTTCTAGAGGATCTCAATATCACTGACCACCCTCGATCGGTCATAATTCTAGTTTAGCAACCTTTTCTTGCAGCCAGAATCATCGCGAGAGTTTGGTCTCAATGAGTGTAGCATACTGCTACTTTTCTATGGCCAAGTTGGTCAATTATAGGTTCTAAGGTCAGTTGGTACTTAATGACCCCTTAGAAGCCCCATATTCTCCTTGTTCCTCAACAAGGGATATCGGTAAAAACTAAAGTGTCACACCAACGTAGCTACTGCTTCAACCGTATCGGTCTATGATGTACAGTTCCCTCACAGTCTATTGCTACTTACCTAAAAGGTATCCCCAGATCCGGGTTAGGATCTATAGTAACTCCGATTCAAACCCACAAAGATAAAGCAAACAGATTAAACAATTGAAAACAATATAATGAACTATTCCTAAGGTACACCCCACTTATTATATCTCCCCAGTAGAGTCGCCAGTTCTGTGATACGGTGGCCAGAACCGGGACGTGGTTTCCCTATTTCGTTAAGGAAATTTTGCTGGTTTGCGTTTTGCGTTTGTGTTCGCAAAATGTCGCGGTAAGCAAGAGTCGCTGCCGTCTTTTATTTTATCCAACAAGGAAAGGAAAAAAGCACAGAAAAATTCCTTTTTCGAGATATTTTTGAGTACGGGGGGTAGATTTATAGAAAGGGAAGGTATTAGCACCCTTTCTATCCGTAGTTATCTACGGGCTCTTAGGTACTTACTCATCATTTTCAAAATTGTTTTCTTTGTGTTTGTGGGTTTTGAAAAGTTTTTGTTTTGACTTAGATTTAACTCTTGCTTCTGTCTTCAAGAGTGTAATGAAGTGTTTTTGAAAACTTTGTTTGTAAAGGAGTGTAAGTGTGAAAAATTTGTTTTGATTGAGCAAGTACTTAAGAACTAATCTACCTACTTGAAAAAAGAATCGTTCTGTATTCGTTTCCTTTAGACAACGCTATCCCACTATTAGTGAGTAGGTAGCACCGTCGTTGGAGTTTTGAGGGTCGATTCGAAAGGGACGTACAGTCACTAAAGCAACATTAGGACGTCTTAGTGGTAACCCTAATGTCTTAGATCATTTATCTGAGGCAACAATATTCGAGGCAACCTTTCCGGGGCAACTTATGATCTTTTAGACAAGAGGTCGACCTCTAAAACAACCTATACTCAATGACCATTTACAAAGGCAACCAAGTGGGAGTGTACCCTAGGAGTGCGCATGTGCGAGTGATTCAGTTTCAGATTATTTTATCTTTGCACATTTAGGGTGATCTAACTGTTTTAAATTTAGTCATTCATTCTTGTCATGCAAACCCTATTATTAAACATCTAACAGTTGAATATTTGCAGAAATTAAAATGCGGAATTTAAACTAAGCTATTACAAGGCTTCGGGTATTTACATAGCCAAAAACAAACCCTTTGAAATTAAAAGCGGTACAAATAAATAAATGTCCTAATTTAATTATTACAAACCGGGAGCAGATACAATAATTGGATAAAAATAAAGCGCGTGAGAAAATTAGATCGAATGCGAAACGTAGGGTTTTGACCCTCTTAATTAAAAGAAAATGTTTTTGTTGTTTTTTTAATATTTTTTAAGAAAAGAAATTAAGTCCTAAAATTAAATGCTAAATTAATTAGTTATTAAATTAATTAATGAAAAATAACTACAAGACCTATTTTTGGATTTTTATTATTTTAGGAAAGAAATAAAATAATTAAGTTAATGTTAAAAACCTATTGATTCTAATTAGTTTTAATTATTTGAAATATAAATTAAAGTTTATCTAACATAAATAATCTAATTAGTTTAATTAATATTTATTGATGAAAAATAAAAATTCTGATTTTAATTGGGCATAAAATATTTTTTGGTGATTTTTTGATAAAAAAAATTGTTTTTGGTTAGTAAATAAATAAATAAATAATTAAATGAAAATATAAACAAAAATATAAAAGAGAGAGATGGGCCTGAATTGCAGGGTGCAAATAGATGAAATTTGGGCCCAAAAGTGATGATTCGTTTTGACTTTTGCAATCCAGTGCATATGCATTGACTTGGTCTATGGTGTGCCTTCAATGGTAGCCACCAGATCTGGCCATCTGGCGCGTTGATGAGGAAAGAGTATGGTGGGCATCAGGATTAAGCGCGCATTGGATCTCTTGAAATAATAATGAAAAATAGCAAATGCTGGAGGCAGGGATCGAACCCCTGACCTCGAGCCTCTAACGCCTTGAATACTCACGTGGCCACCACTACGCCACTTTTGTTTTGCAGTACATTAATCAAACACTGAAAATAATATGTGAAACAAAAGAATATTGAAAAACAATAAAAAAATGCGCGCAGAAATTTGAATGGGTGAATGGAGGCTAGCCACGTCTGCTTCTTCTTCCCTGCACCGTGGCTAAAAGTTTTGGGACTTATACCCACGGACAATGTCTGTCACTATAACCATGCCCATCCTCAAAATCACGTACAAGTAACATAAAATACTACCAAGGCCATGGTTAGAACCGTCTCCTTCTTCTGAGCACAACCGTACCCATTACCAAGGCCAATTGTCCCTGAAATAAAAAACCTAAAACCAAACTCGAAAACCTAGCAATGGTGATTAACGCTACAGGCCATATAAATGGAATCAAATAACGCAAAAAAGTTTGCAAATGCTTCATAGGTCAACAATATGCCATTAATTCGTGTTAACAATTCTTAAATTGCAAGATGCGAATTCAAGAACAGGGGTGTAACGTGAAGGACTTACAGCGCGTTTAGGGACAGGAACGGACTTGTTCTTGATAGCTTTAGGTTCCTGAGAATGCCAGGAAGCGATTGGGATTGATATTAAGCCTTGAGGATGCCTCTAACTATCAATTCGATCTCACACTTTTTGACTTTTTTTTCAAAATTGGTTCTTGCTCTCACGCCTCTTTCTCACCCTCCCTTTGATCTGCACGCAGTCTATATGTATTAGTGAAGGAATTAGGGTTGCAAAACTGATCAAAATCCTTCTCTTTCAATGCCTTTTGATTTGATTTGATTTGCTTTGAAAACCTTCCAAATTTGGCTTATTTCCAATCTTTTTGTGCACACAAGCCTTGATGCAAATTTGAATGATGGCTAGCTGTGTAATGAAGCCTGAAACAAACACAAAATCCATTGTTATCAATGTTTTGGATTTTTTATTTGATTTAATTTGATTTAATTTGATTTAAATTTAATTAATTCAAATAAAAACCAAATTAAATAATAAAAATAAGATAAGGACAAGTGGCAAAGGCTAGAGCACGTGGGCTATGTTAACAACTTAAAACAAGTGAAAAAGATTGGGCCCATTTGGCAAAATTTGAAGTTTTGGGCATAGTTGACTTTTAGCAATTTTACAAAAAAGGTCAACTTCACCAATGTATAACTTCCTCAATTTTGACTCTTTGTAGGTGTTGGACTTTTTAGAAATCTTGAGATGTCCTCTAATCAACCCTTTTGGTATCATCTCAATTTGATATTCCATGCTCAAGCATGAAGCTTTGACAAAAAAGGTGTTTTTGTTGACTTTTCAAAATGACCTATAATGTCCAAATTCATAACTTCTTGTGAGTGCATATTTTGAACTTGGGAGATAAAGATGAATTGTAGGGAATTGCATCCTATTCAAAATGAGCTTTGGTTGGGTCATTTCTCATAAAGTATGAGAAAGTTATGCTTGGTCAAAGTTGAGTTGACTTTTCCTATAAAACCCTAATTTAGCAACTTTTGAGTCTTGATGAATTATAAGCAATCCTTGATGAATCATGATCAACCCTTGATGAATGTGCACCCACAACATGTTTGATGAAATGCCTTGCCTGCCTGGGCGTGCCTTGCCTTGTGCTGGGAAAAAATTCAGTTTTCAGCCCAAAATCCTAATCATCATATCTTTCTCTACACTTAACAATTTGAGATGATTCTTGAATGAAAAATGAAGAGAAATTTCCAATCTACAACTCTCATGTTGCCAACTTTTTGATTTGAGTCCAAATGGTCATTCAAAAATGGACATGAAGAAGTCAAAATTTTGCATTTTTAACTAAAATTTCACTAAGTGTCAAAATCTTCCAAGTTTCATAACTTTTTTTCCTTTCATTTTTTGGACTTGTGGCCACTCCTTCAAAGTTTGAGAGCTTTTCATCCTCTTTCTAGGAATATAAAGTTTGCACATTTTTAATAAAAAATGAGAAAGTTGTAGCCAGTCAAAATTCATCCCTAAGGATACTTAGAAAAATTTCAAAACTTCAAATAACTTCCTTGACAAGTTATCTCCAATTCACACTTCCTCTTGATATCTTTGCACTATTGACCATGAAATATGAGAACAGGGATATTGAATTGATGGTTGACCAAAATTTCACTTGGTCAACAATTGATTTTGACTGTCTTCTGACAAAATGACCATTTTACCCCTTTTCATCAATTTAACCCTTTCAAGCCAAAATTGATGATCAAACATCCAATGATAGATGCTCATGACTATGTAGAGAAGTATGGGATCAAGAATTGCACAAAAATCCAGAGATCTCCTGATTAAACTCCAAACCCTAATTTTGATCATTTGTGCTAGGAGATGGTGAGATGACTGCAATTGTGCCATGACCTACAAGATGATATTCCAAGACACAAAATATACACACTTTGAGGTTAGTTAGAAGCATACAAGTACAAGATATACAAATACAAGTGCTTCAAGGTGCTTGGTGATTCCATAGGCAAACCTTAAGACAGGATGCAGTAGAAGATAAACTCACACCCTAATTTGTGATCTGATTGCATTGTGATGGTATGAGATGATAGAGGAATATTAGGGGAAAAAATTGGGGTACAACAGTCATGGTCAGACGTATCAAAACCAAATGATCAAGGCATTTAACAAGAAAGTAAGACGACAAGAATATCAAGTCGGGGATCTGGTGATCAAACGCATCATACTGCCGCAAGGTGATCCTAGGGGCAAATGGACTCCCACGTATGAAGGGCCATTTGTGGTTAAGAACATTTTCTCGGGAGGAGCTATGATTCTAACCATCATGGATAGTGACGACCTTCCTCACCCTGTTAATGAAAACATAGTGAAAAAATACTATGCATAATCAAAGACCCGCTAGGTCGACTGGCCTAGGAAAAAATAAGGGCTTCCTGGCGAACCAAAAGGGTTCGGGCAAAAGTAAGGGATGAAAATGAAAAAATTGTACACCCGGCAAGTCGAAAACTTGAAAGGGCGGCTTGGGCAAAAAGGGTATCCCGGTGGACTGAAAACCCGAAAGGGAGGTTCAGGCAAAAATTAGGGATCAAAGCGTAACACTATGTCTCATTGGATCATCTTGCGACCAGACTTCGGTATCGACTATCAAGCTCGGATGGCGCAAATTAATCTGATCTACCTTCGACCAAGTAGTAAAGTGATGAGAGGCTCGAAGATATAAGGGCAATAGCAGAGTTGGAACCCAATGGGATTGTTTCATATAGCTGTTTTTCTTTTTTTTACACAAATTGTATAATTTCTGTTCCTTCGGCGATGTTCTCTTACTAGGATGTCAGCCTCTTCTACAAAATTCCTATTACAGGCCAACTTCAAAGATCAATACAATTCATTTGCATGTGAAACAAAAGACAATTACTCGTAATTCCAGGAACAGGGGAAAACAAGAAGTGTCCAAACCTTACAGTTGCTCTACCCACCAGGTACGGGGATAGAGCCAGCTTGAGAATACAACTAAAGGTACATGCACTCCTCGCAGAGTAGGAAGTACCCGAAGACAGTAGGTGTTAATTCTCCCCAAGCAGAGTTTATCTATCACCAGTAATAGAAGTTCACCATCAGCTGAGATTATTTCTTCCACAAGCAGAAATTCAATCCTCGACAGAGTTCATTATCACCAGCAACGGTAATTCATTCCTAGCGGAGTTGTTTCTCCAAATCAGCAGATCGTCCAACAGGGTATCTCTCTTCCCCAAAAAGTCATTCCCCTACAGGGTTATTCTCAAACAGAGTCTCTCCAGACAGAATATTTTCGAGCAGAACAGACGCAAGTCTCCAGCTCATCATCTTCGATCACTATCCCCAGCGAGAACGAAGAACTCAACTCTTTGTACTCTCCAACAGCAGTCTAGGATTTATTCTCCCCAGGCGGAGGATATCACAAGAACATTGCATATCCATACATCGTGGCATGCGCATATGCATCATACATCACAATCTCATTTATTTTGAGAACATCATTACTCAATACATTTCATACATCATGACATTACATACGACTAACTCTTTACCTTTCAGGGAAAGATACAATCAATTTCTCACAAGTTTTCTCTAGTTCAGTCAAATCGACACTAAGATTTCTATTCCAGTTCAAGCTATGAAGCCTGGGAATCGACCGGATAATATCTTGATTTCACCAAAATACTATGAAGTTTGGAATCGACCAGATAGTGGTATATCTTACATTCAAGCTATGAAACCCGGAAGTCGACCGGATAATATCTTGATTTCACTAAAGTACTATGAATCCTGGAATCCACCAGATAGTAGTATCTGTTAAATACAAGCTATGAAGCCCAGAAATCGACCGGAAAACAGCTTAACCCTCAGCAAGTTATTGTGAAGCCTAGAAATCGACCAGATAGCAATACAAGATACCATGAAGCCTGGAATCGACCAGATAATGGTATAAGACACCATGAATCCTGGATCACGACCAGATAGTAAGCCTAATCACATCTCCCCAGTAAGTCACTATAAAGCCTGGAGCACGACCAGATAGCAGTCAGACTTATTTTTCTCAACAAATCACTGTAAAGCCTGGAGCACGACCAGATAGCAGTTCATTTTCACCTCCTCGACTAAGAGATGATTCCCCTATAGAGTAATGGACGACTGAAGCTCCTAAAATTCTACTTTTTCTCAAGACAAAGACCAGCATTCCCCAGCATAGTCCTCCTCAACAACAGGTATATGGGCTCTCGCAAAGGAATCTCTTATGTGATCGACAACTCTTATGATGGAATCTTTAAGCCCATCCTCTGACATCAACCTCCAAATGGCATCTATAAGCCCATTCCTGATATCGCAAGACCATTACCACTTCATGCGAGTGCAAATTTCTGGGCACTCTAGTGTTCAATCATCTTCCATCTTCGGATCACGAAAGGCAGACAAGCCAATCTACATCCTCAGGTGTAAGAAAATTGAACAGGGGCAGCTGTTGTACCCGAAAATTTCCCCTCCCATATTTCTCAATACATTTAAAGTGAGGTCCTCAAATTGCTCAAGGAAGTCCAAGGGTTGACCAGACAAACTCTCTCCTAAGGCAATCTACCTCAAATTAGGGTTTCAGTTTGCATCAAGATGTTTAAGTCCAAAGGATCCCAAATCCTCACCATTGTCCTAATATGTTCTCAAGGTCATCCATGTCAAGTTTCAAGCATTGTAGAGGAATTTTGTTCAGTCAATTGCTCAAAGGCCTAAAAAACGATTGTGCTAGGGCAAAAGTCAACTGTGGCCCACATACAGTAAAACTTCAAGATTTTTGGTCAACATCCTCATTTTGAAGTATTATTCATCATTTTTTCAAGGTTTGATCATGATTCCTCAAGTATTTCTCACAATTCATCAAAACCCAAAAGTTGCTAAATTAGGGTTTTGTAGGAAAAGTCAACTCAACTTTGACTAAGCATAACTTTCTCATACTTTATCAAAAATGACCACTCCAAAGCTAATTTTGAATATGATACAATTCCCTATAATCCATCTTCATCTCCCAAGTTCAAAATATGCACTCACAAGAAGATATGAATTTGGACATTATAGGTCATTTTGGAAAGTCAACAAAAACACCTTTTGGGTCAAAGCTTCATACATGAACATGGAAGACTCAATTGAGATGAGACCAAAAGATTTGCTTAGAGAACATATTAAGCTTTCTAAAAAGTCCAAGAACACATCTCTAGGGTCAAAGTTGAGAGAGTTATGCATTGGCAAAGTTGACCCTTTTTACAAAATTGCGAAAAGTCAAAAGTGTCCAAAATTGCATTTTTTGTCAAATGGGCCCAACTTTTTATGCTTACACTGAGTTTGTAATGTGACCCACAACCCATGAGCCCTTCTCTTTGTCATTATTTTATTTTTATCAATTATTTTGATTTTATTTCAATTAAATCAAGTAAAATCAAAATAAAATCATGAAAATATCAAAAACTAATCAAGGATTGAGATTCTGTGCATGTTTAGGTCTATTATACAGCTGGAGATGGAATCAAATCGTGCAAGGCTCATATGGACACAAAAGATTGCATTTTGCTTGATTTGGAAAGATTTGCATAAAGGATCAAATCATGAATCAATGATCTTAATTGGAAAAGATTTGATACAAGTTTGCAACCCTAATTCATTCTAGGGTACATAAGGAACATTTGCAGACCAAAAACTAGGGGGCTGGAGGCGTGTAAAAGAGAAAGCAATTTTAAAAAAATTCAAGAAAAGTGGCAAACTAATTTCCACGTTACAGCTCACTTCAAGACGTTTTGATCATCCCAATCGCTTACTGGACATTTCTGGACCGTGTTGCAATCACTAGCAAGCTTCCTAACATCCAGAATCACGCTGTAAGTACCACACGGTTTTCATATTTTCTTGAAATCGAATACCATCATTCTGGCATCTTTAACGTGATTTATTAGCATATTCTTAATACATGAGTTATTTGCAAGCTAATGGTTGTACTTAATTGCATTTTTATTGACTATACAGCAAATTGCCATGGCTAGGGTTCTAGTTTTGTTTTTAGGGGTTTTGCGTACAGGAACAATTAGGCGTGGATAGTGGTACCATGATGCTCGTGAGGTTGCAATGAGTTGATTGGTACCACTGGTTGTGATTTATCATGCAGGGACATGATTTTGGAGTGGACAAGGGTTGTACCTACACCCAGCGTCTGTAGGTAAAGGGTTTTGTCTAAAACGACAGAGGCAAGGAGGAAGAAGGATAACGTGGCGCTCCATGACTGGTCCATTTGAATGTGCGCGCGTTTCAGAATTTGCTTTTTGTTTTTATCATATTATATTTCTTTTTTATTATTCATACAACTAAGCAAGCCAGCGCAGGTGGTAGTGCCATTAGTCTTTGATGCACACGTCCTGGGTTTGATCCCAGGCGTGTGCATTTTATTTTCTCAATATTTTCAGGATGATTCAATGCACCACATGACAAGGCATCCACCATACATCATCAATATCCAACCATTCCATCCATCAACAAGCCAGATCCAAGGCTCCTTCAATGAGGGTCCACCGTGTGCATAGGTGAAGCGTGCACACAAGATTGAAAAAGTCAAAGCAGGCCAGAAGTTATTGGCCCCAAAAGTGCAAACAGCACCCCCCTTCTTGCTAAGAAACCAGGCTCATTCTCTTTCTTTTTATTTCTTTCTTTTATTTAATTTCTTTTATTTAATTATTTTCTAAGCAAAATTAATTTCTTTTTTCACAAAAATCATAAAATCAAATTTCACAAATATAGAATTAGGTTTTATTTTATTTTACCAAATTTAATTTAATGTTAGTTTAATTTAATTTAGGATTAATTCTAACTTTTTCATATATTTAAAATCAAATTAGAAAAAATTAGGGTTAACATGTGATTTAATTTTTATTTCTTTCTCAAGTAAATAAAAATACAAAAATAGGTCGATTTAATTATTTTTCTTAAATTTAAATTAATTAGAAATTAGGTTTTATTTATTTATTCAATTGAACTTTAGTTTCTCAAAATAATCAAAAACACCAAAAAAATGATTTTTCTTTTAATTAGGCTCAGTCGGGGTCAAAATCCTAAATCTCTCGTTTTCGATTCATCGCGTGCGTTTATTATTATTTTTGCAATATTAATGTAACTGCTTACAGTATGTAATAGTTTAATTAGGATTTTCTTTATTTATCGTCTTTTATGGGTTTTTTGGCTATGTAATTAACCCCTACCCTGAAGCCTTGTAATAACGTAGGTTTTTATTTCTCGCATTTCAATTCTCGCAAATATTAACTGTTAGATGTATGTTAATAGGGTTGTATGACAAGACTGCATGTTAATTTAAAATGGCTAGAAAACCCTAATGTGCAAAGATAATAACTGAAATCAAATCACTCGCACATGCACACTCTTAGGGTATACTCTCACTTCAGTTGCCTTCGGTAAACGTTCATTAAGTATAGGGTATCTTAGTGGTTGCCCTCCTGTCTAAACAAAGATCAAATGTCTCGTTCGGAAATGTTGCCTCGGAAAAGGTTGCCTCGGAAATGTTGCCTCGAATATGATCTTAAGACTTTAGAGTTATTACTAAGACATCCTAACATTGCTTTAGTAATCGTACGTTCCTTTCGAATTGACCCTTATAACTCTAACGACGGTGCTACCTATTTCTCAATAGTAGGATACCGCTGTCCAAAGGAAACAAGAATAGAAACATTCTTTTTTCGAGTAGGTAGATTAGTTCTTAAGTACTTGCTCAAACAAACAAACTTTTTCACACCAAACATTTTTCAAACAAAGTTTTTAAAACAACTTCGTAACACTCTTGAGGACAGAAACAAGGGTTAAAACGAAGTAAAACAAAACTTTTCAAAATAAACACACACAAGCAATTTAAAAAGATGAGCAAGTACCTAAGAGCTCATGGAAAACCATGGATGGCAAGGGTGCTAACACCTTCCCTTTCTATAATCTACCCCCCCGTACTCAAAATCTCGAAAAAGGAATTTTTATGTGCTTTTTTCCTTTCCTGTTTGATGAAATAAAAGTTGATGGCGACTCTTGCTTACCGCGACATTTTGAAAACACAAACGCAAAACGCAAACTAGCATTTTCCAAAACAGTCGGTTCTGCCACCGTATCACACCCATGTTCGAGGGACATGACTATTTTCTGAGGCAACAAGTGAGATTACCCTAGAGGTGCATGTATGAATAGTGTGTTTGATTGCATGCATTTAGTATTGAATTTGGATTGTCTACTTGTTGATTTTAACTTGCCATACACAACCTAATTACTAGCATTTATGAAAGCAATAAAAATGCGAAAAATAAATGTCCTACGCTATTACATGTTTTTGGGGGATGGGGTATACAAATTTACAAATGGGGAGCAATAAAAGTCCTAATTATTACAACCATATTTAATAGCAAGAAAATGTAAATATATAGAAAATATAAAGACAAAAATAGTGTAAAGGAGAGAAAGAAAAGGCATCATGTAGCTAAGGATGTGCCTTTCGATTGCCACAATCTTTCCTTCTTTTGATTTGGGCTTGTACCCATTGGGTATCAAAGTTTGTAACCTTCGATTCACACCACCTTCTTTTTCTGTTGGAAACTATGAAGCAGTAAGGGGCGAAGCCTAAGGCTTCGATTCATACAAACTTTTTTCTTTTGTTTGAGTCTGTACAAGTTAGTTCTTGCTTGAAGGAAAAATAAACCAAAAGGGTGGAAACGAAAAAACTGCGCAAAAAGGTTATTTTCATGCTTGAAACGAATGGGTTAAGGTTAGTGTGACTTACCTTTCTTGAAGTTGGAATGTGGGTTTTGGACCTGAGTTGCTGCCTTGGATGCTCCTGGATTTGAAGGGAAAGAAACAAGTGTTGTGTTTCTTTGGCTGGATTCTAAAGCCAAGAAATGTAGTGTGGTGTTTGTTTAGTTCTGGTTCGAAGGAGAAAGTAACAAGTGTCGTATTTCTTTAGTTATGGATTCGAAAGAAACAGAAACAAGGGTGTGGTCTTTTGATTCTGGGTTTGAGAGTGTGTGAAGTGTTTTCTCCTTTCTTTTCCTTGTTAGCAAAAATCCCTCTAGCCACCAAAAATCCCCCTTATATGTGTTGTGGAACCTCTTATTTATAGATGAAATTGGCTGAGGTTTGGGAGGGAAACAAATGAGATTTGAACAAATTGGGTATGTTGTTTTTGTAGCTTTCGAGGTGCAATTTTTGTATGCCAATTTGGTGCAAATATGGGAGCAGCATGGCAGGACTGCTTTACAGCAGTTTTGGAGTGTTGTGGCCAATACAGTAAGCTTGAGCTTGACATTATATAGGACCTTGGTCAGCAAGCTTCTTGAATACTTCACCCTTTTGTTTTGACCAAACATCGACCAGACTCTTCTTCAGACAACAATATTTGTGTCCAACCAAAGTGTGTCCTTTGAATAGACCATATGTGTATCTTTCGGAGGGGCCAAGTGCATGTCCTTCGAATGGACCATATGTCTGTTCTTCGAATGTTCCAGTTGTTTGTCTTTCGAATGGGACACCCAGGTATGTCCTTCAAATCCACTAATGCATGTCCTTCGAATGGGCCACCAAAGTATGTCCTTCGAATGGGACACCCAAGTATGTCCTCCACCAAGGTATGTCCTTCAAATGGGACACCCATGTATGTCCTTCAAATCCACCAATTCATGTCCTTCTAATGGGACACCAATTGTGTGCCATAGTGTAGAAACTATGTGTGTTGAAGGTTTTTTAAAGGTGGAATCGAAGAAAGCTGTTTCAAAAGGACGCCATTATCTTGTGGGTGCTAGCAAGAAAGAAGTCATTTCCTTGTGTATCAAAACAAACTTGCCTGAGGTCATTGCTCAATTGAAGCTTGAATGCAGATAGCCATTGTCCAATCAAAGCTTGCATGTAGAAGGCCACTATTTTATGGGTGCTAGAATGAAGGGAAGCCATTTCCTTGTGCATTAAAGGCAAGCACAGAAGAAGCCATTTCCTTGTGGGTTGAAAGCAAGCACAGAGAAGGCACTTTCCTGGTAGATCAAAAGCAGGCATGAAGGATGTACTTGCCTTGCAGGCATGAAGGAAGTACTGCTTATGAATCGAAATAAGCATGCAGGAGGCTAATGCTTATGAATCGAAGGATGTATGTAGGAGGCTACTGCTTGTGAATCGAAGGATGCATGTAGGAGGCCGCTGCTTGTGAATTGAAGGATGCATGTAGGAGGCTAATACTTGAATGAAGCCTGTGGACCAAAACTTGCTCGAAGGGGACCAGATGTTCAACCGAAAACCCTGAACCAAACTTGCTCGAAGGAATCTAGATGCCTAATCAAAGCTTAAGAATCAAGCTTGCTCGAAGGAAGCCATATGCCTAATCAAAGCTTAAGAATCAAGCTTGCTCGAAGGAAGCTAGATGCCTAATAGAAGCTTTAGAATCAAGCCTACTCGAAGGAAGCTAAATGCCTAATCGAAGCTTAAGAATAAAGCAAACTTGATCTTCTTCGATTTTATGCTTGAGAGCCCAATATGACCCATGGAAACTTATGCAGTCTTGACTCAGTAGAAATTTTGTGATAAAAATCTTTGAGAAATGAGAGGGAAAATTTTGGGGTACAACACCAATACTAAAACCAGCATGGTCGTGTGTATAGTAACTGAACTCGCAGAGGTCAACATGCATCTTTACCAAATATTCTCTAACCAGGTTGATATCAAAAATCCGGAAGTCCCCTGGACAACTAGAAACCATGTTTACAGCATTTGCTCCTCCATGTTTTGGCAAAGGATTATCTTTCACGTTATGGCCAACATCTTTAAAGGATAAGAGGCCATATCTCACCATCCTTTGTACTCCATATTTCACAGGATAACAGTTCTCAATATTGTGCCATGGTGCTCCCTGATGAAAGGCACACGTATGGTCTGCCTTATAATACTAGGGAAAAGAGGATGGTATAGCAGAGGGCGGCCTGGTCCGAACCAACTTCTTTTGAATCAAAGCCGGAAGTAACTCTGCATAGCTCATTGGAATAGAGTCAAAAGCCTCTCTCTTCTGGCTTTGCCCTTAATTCCCCTGAGGAGATGGTCTCTGATAGAAAAAAGTGGTTGGAGCTACATTGACAATTGGAGTCATAGCAGCAACTTGTTGCTGGTACCATTGATGTCTTCTAGGTGGCCTAATCTTCTTATCCCCAATAACATTTGTTTCGTTTTCTTTCTTTCGAGAGAACCTGTATGACGACTTCTTTGTCCCTTCATATTTTGTCAAGCGCCCTTCTCTGACAACCTCTTCCAAACGAACACCTATGCTCACCATCTCAGTGAAGTCACTCTGCATACTGGCGACCATCCTTTCATAATAAAATGATTTAAGGGTTTTGAGGAAGACCTTGGTCATTTCTTGTTCTCCCATAAGTGGCACCACCTGGGCAGCTATCTCGCGCCAATGCCGCGCATATTCTTTGAACGACTCCTTGCCTCTGTTATCCATTTCCCTTAACTAGTCACTGTCAAGTGCCATGAACATATTATAATTATACTGTTTGATAAAGGCTTCTCCCAGATCAATGAAGGTACGGATACTACTATTTTCCAAACTCATATACCACTTCAGAGCAGCACCAGTTAAACTATCTTGGAAGAAATGAATGAGTAAACGTTGATCATCAGTATGGGTAGACATCTTTCTGATATACATCACCAGGTGATCACGAGGGAAAGAATTTCCCTTGTACCTATCAAATTCTGGAACTTTAAACTTTACTGGCACTTTTACATTGGGAACTAAGCAGAGTTCATTGACGTTCTATCAAAATAATTATTTTCCTTGAAGGGCCTTCATTTCCTTCTGCATCTCATTGAACTGATCCTGAAAATCATCCAATCGGTCACAGAAACCCACACTTTCACTCGGTGAAGGAACAGAACGATAAGCTACATCATTATTAAGAGGCATAACATTCACTGAAGGAGCTGCAGTATAATGAATCTCATTTCTAGCAGTAGGAGTAATATGCACCACAGGAGGTGCAGGAGTAGCAGTAACTTGAAAAATTGGAGCGACTTGAGTATCAAGATTATAACCTTCTGGCATGAAGTTTTCTGGCATCCCCCACGGGTAACCCGGAGGCATACAGTTTTGTGCAGCAGTAACTGGAGTAACAAACGGGAACTGATGGTCCCTTTGAAGCAAATGTTGTTTGTTGTGGCTGAGCAAGTGGTGGCTGATTCTGATCAGCCACCAACGATTCCATCAAAGCAATCAGATTGGTCATACCAGCCTTCAAAGCAGTAACTTCCTCGCGCAGCTCGCGGTTCTCTTGTTTAATATTCTCCATTTTCTTCCTGTAATTAGCCCGAGTATTATACCGGTGAGACATCTTGCAGAATGAAGCAGAGAAACTCAATAAGACACCTGGGTATGAACAGAAATGCAAGAAATATGTACAAGATTATGCACGACATGTAATACACATGATTTATTTGATTATTATTAATTTTTCAAGGAACTCAAAGATTTATAGGAAATTTGAAAATACTAAAGTACTAACACATTTTGAAATACTGAAAATTTCATTAGAATAACTTCAAAATGGATTACAACTTTTTAGTACAAGTTTCAACAATCCCAAGTACAAAAGAAGATAGAATCTAAAATCCTAAGAAGGAAAAGCTGATGAAGATCTTTCCACACATTGACGCTTTCTCGCGAGTCTTGCAATCTAAATCTTCAACTGCTTGTTCTCTTCTGCATACTTGTCGGCAACCCCTTTCCAATCACCAGAGTCAGGAAGTGAGTGACTCGGTCCTGATCAAGCTCTAGAGGAAAATAAATCCTCTTGCCTCGCCATCATCTCTACAACATGACTCTCAAGAATCTCAATCGGGTCATCCTTCTCTTTCAAGTCTGCTCGATAGGACATCTCTAAAGTCTGACACTTGTTCTTCCAGGCCTCCTTCTCCTGTTGCATCCTGACTAGGGAAAGCTGAAGCTCTTGCACGTCATATAGGAGTGATCTTCACAAACATATCATGCATGGGTTCTTCACGGGGATATGGCATCTTCAACTGAGTTTCCTTTGCATGTACGCAGCAGAGATAAGGCTCTAAAAAGACGACTCCTCTAGATCCCGAGTCCTTTCTACTCTTCCTGTGAATAAGAAGTTAAGCCTTTGCAATTTCCTCCTTATATTTCTTATGATCCTTTCCCTATTTGATAAAGAAACCACTCAGATGAATACTATTTGGCTTATCTCTCATCGGATATCCAATCTGTCATCGTGTAAGAACGGGATTGTAATTAATTCCTCCCTTTGTATCGAGAAGAGGTACATTGGGGAAACTACCACAACTATCGACAATGTCCATATCATAGTAATCTTGATGATACCAAACAATATCTGAATGAGTGAGGGCCATGATCTTTGGATCCCAACGAGGTTCCTTCTTAACATCCCAGAAAGCATCGGTCCGAGGAAAGTGAGAAATAAACCATTGATACAACACAGGCGTGCAGCAAATGATCATCCCTCCATGATAAGAATCCCAAATATGAATGGAGTAATAGGCATATCCTAATAATGTAGGAACTTGATTCCCTGTCAAAAACATCCTAATGGCATTGATATCCACAAAGTTGTTGATGTTCGAAAATAAGAACAACCCATAGGCAAGTAGAGCAAAGACAACCTCAAAAGCAACTTTACTCTTCATCCTAGCAAATTAGCAAGCCTTCTCCAATAAAAACTGATAGGGTAAGCCTCTGATTCCTCCTTTGGTAGTCATGTGGGCCTCAATCTCATACTTCCCTAAATGAACCATAACAGCAATCTCATGAGATTTTGGCTCCTCCAAACCGGTGAAAGGAACACGATCGGTAACAGGTAAATCAAGTGGGTAAGAATACTCCTCCAATGTAGGCATTAACTAGTAATCATGGAATGTAAAACATCTATACAAAGTATCATATAACTGGACCAAAGTCGAGAGAATACCTTCCTTCATCTTGAACTTCATAAGAGACACGATGGATCCATACTTCTTCCGAGAATCTGTGGGACTCTCGATCTCGGGAATCAGACTCATCAAATCATCTATCTTAGGATCCTTGAAATAGTATTTGAGTCTTTCTTTTTCCAGAATCCATGGTAAAAAATTACCTGAGATTTTCGCAAAAAGTCAACTTTAAGTCCCTTGAAACACATGTTTTTGAGGATGCTCATGGGTGCATGAATGCATGATGCAGCAATCACACACAAGATTACAAACATGTGTGTGTGGGGGGGGGGGGGGGGGAGGGGTTCATAGGTTCGACGTCACGGGAATAAGGTCAAAGGTAATACCCACAAGTTATGGTCTAATAGTTTATCACCTGTCGAACAAGGTTCTAAAGGGTTACCAGAGTCTACATCCTTCCTTCGAATATTACCAACATTCCGATTGACTCGATAATTAGTAATATTCTCAGCAAAAACTCGTTTAAGTGTAGTATCACGTGACAACCATTTTTGAATTACTCCGTCATAGTTTCCGCACTAAACCTAAAAGGCCAAGATGGGTTAAAGGTTCCATGGTCCTCAGTTTCAGCAGGCTCCCAGGTCGAAAGCAGCACATCTTCCTGATTACTCGATAAATGACACTACAGTCAAAGGGGCCTCCACTGAGTTGGGGATCTCATGTCTCCTTTTTTGGGATTACTCCCTCAAAGTTAGCATGACTGTACCACCCGTCATATCTTAAGTTTTCCCAAGTCCGGGTAGAGGACTTAAGAGAAATCACCAAGCACCCTGAAAACCAGGAAAATCCAGACAAACATATATACAACACATAATAGCACATACACAGATATACAAATATAGGCTAAACCAACTTAGGGATGGGCCAGCAATTGGTTGATCTTTCCCCAGTGAAGTCGCCATTTTTTCTGTAGCGGTAGAAATGTTGATACGAAGCCATTGGATTGACTTGACTCGCACAGATCAAAATAAAAATCGCCACCGCGCTTTATTGTTTCCAAAGGTATGGGAAAAGAGCGAATAACCCAAAAAGATGGGGAAAAAATCTAAGTTCGGGGGTTGGTTATGCAAAGGGAAGGTATTATCACCCTAAACATCTACGGTACTCCGCAGGAATCTCTTTGTAAATTTGTGTACTTTGGCTATAAATGTTGTATACAAAAATAGATGGTGGAGATGAGAAAAGAAATATTTTTTACAATTTTTACACCATCCGCGGTTGTGAACCTTTAGTGCCTACGTACCACCTTTCATGCAATAGGGGATCAGGGTACTCGTAGTTCACCTTTAAAAAATTTAAAACACAGGTGTGTTGGTTAATTTTAAGATACGAGACATCATCGTCTTATCCAAGTGTAAAACATACTTACTACCCATGATTATGAGAAAGGAGAATTTGCATCATCTCAAAGTGGAGGATATACCTTGGATCTTAAAATCAACAAAGCCTCGCTCGACACCCAAGTGGTAAATATCTCATTTCACTACATATCGTAGAAGTATAGTGGCTCGCATCACTACAAGGATTGATAAGAGTCTAATCTTTTGAGAAAGGTTTTAAGGATAAAATCCAAAAGGAAAAAAATGGTTTGAATGAGATTGATTGACTTTTAGTCTTCTCACAAAAAAGGTCAAGATATTATTAAGTTGGTTAAAGTTTAATTAAGAAAATATTTTGAAAATGCATGGACCTAAGTCCAAGTTTAATATGAAAGCGATTCAAGTTAGAAAACAAGAAGAGTTTTGAAAAGGAGGGAGAATATTTTTGAAATTAAAGAAGATGGGAGGATATGAAGGGACTATCCTAAAGCATAAGATAAAACCTAGGGAAAAGAATCGTCTAACCAACAAGAAGCCAGCACTTGACACAATAAGTCAAAGTAGAATTCCCATCCTTTGGATTTGAAACCAAACAAGCCAAGACAATAAACCTCTTGAGAAAACCAAACTTCAAATTCATTAAGTCTTCTCAAAAATTGTGCAGAATAACGGCTGTATACAGATGAATTCTCGATCACAGAAAAAGCATATAATCAAAATAACCTACACACAAAGAAAATAAACAACCCAATGTCTTGGGGTAAACCCCAAGAACTCCGGAAAAAATTACAATAGAACTCATCAAGGTCTCCAGGTAGGTCAAGGTCTCTAATCCTAAGTTCAAGAAGTCCATAACTCCAAAATGCCAAGGATAGTAGCTAAATAGTCCAAGTAACCTTAAATTTTTTTATTTTTCAAGTTGGTTATTAAGTATCTTTAAAAAGAGAATGAAAAGCTATAATGAGAAAAATGAAAAGACATGAAGATAAGTACTCAAGTGAGCAAAGATGAAAATAGCATGAAATGTAAATGCTAAGATAAATGGTGCTTAAAGTAAAAGTAAAAAGTAAAAGAATAGAAATAAAATTCAATTGTTAATGAGTTAGAAATTAGAGGTTAGTTGAATGACCATCTTGAATCTTGTATTTGAAAACTAATAGAAGATTGATAAAATTAAAGCCTCTCAACAACAAGTTTCATTTGTTGTTTATCAAGTATATCATGCATTTCAAATTCTCAAGGCAACAATCAAATGATTAACGATGTTTAAATGATTCACTTAGTCCAAAATTTATGATGATTCATTAGAGGACTAATAAGACCAAATCCTCCTAATAATGAACATCAAGTTTATTGGACCAAAGGTTTTAAATTAAACATACTTGGGCTTGCAAACATAGGTTTGGGCCACGAATGATCATTTCTTGAATCGGAACAAAATTTAGCGCTATGTTAAGAAATCGTAATGGATATATATATAGAAGTCGCACCTATTTTGAGGCCGATCAATAGCAATCTATGTGCCATATGTTTGGAGAGATGATATGTAGATCATCCTCTAACAACATGTAACACAATGATAAAGGGATAAGATGAAGAGGGAGGGGATACATTTGAATCAAAAAATTAATCAAACTATCATTAAAATCATCCATCCATTTTAGTGGCACTCAAGATACAATGATGTTAATGAAGTTCATGGATTGAGAATAAGAAAATAAAATGGATTGAGGAAGGTTGTAAAACCAAATTCGAAGTTGCCGAAAAGTGGGTTAAGGAGAGAGTTTGGCAGGATGATTCTGGCTATTCAAGCTTGAGAAAATGAATGCAATATGTCCCTCTATTTATAGGGAGGCGAATGGTGCAAAGAATTCAGAGGAAATTTGAAGTTTGGAGGGAAATTGGATCAAGCTCGAAAGTGAAAAAAAGTGTGACCCCATGTGCATCAAAACTCAATCAATTCCTGTGTTTTGATCCTTAATTAAACTTTGGTAACTTTGTTAAACTTGTTTAAATAAAAAACGTGTGCTAAATTGGTGATTAGAAGCCATATTATTAATTTCAAATTCTGACTTTGGAGAAAACTTCAGTTTCAAGGTACCATCTTTGAATCATTGGTGTTCACGGCTCAAGGGGTCTTAGGGCATGATTCTTGAAGCTATTGAAATATAAGGTCACAAACTTTACAATGCACAAAGAGTGAGATCGACTGAATGCTTGAGCTAAAGGCTGTGATAAGTCAAGGTTAAGGAAAAGATGCTGACTTTTTGTACTTAGAAAAATTCTAAGTTTTTCTTCAAAAGTGACCTATAATATTTTAAGTTCAAACAAGGCATTCCTCCAAAATTTAACTTCGATCATTGATTCTAGCTTGGAGTGGACACCCCAAAGAGAATTGTGCAACTTGAATCACTCAAAAATACCAAGTATTGAAAAAGATATGGCCTTGGGAAATTGGTGAAAATTCATGAGATGACCTATAATCTTTTGAGTTCTTAAGGCATCTTCCACTCATTTTCAAGATTTGCACATAAAAGAAGAGTTGAATTTCACATCCTTAAGATCATTGTGGAAAAATAATGGGATCAAGGAGAAACAAATTGACCAAGTTATGATCTTTTGAAGTCATATAAGGGAATTTGATGGCCTATCTAGAGGACATGTAATCTTTCTTCATCATTAGGCATCTTTCGCACCTAATTTTCTTGAAACTCTTGAAGTAATTAGTTGATAACCCTTTAAGGAGAAGCATACCTTTGGAATCACCCAAAAATCTCAAAATATGAACAAGATATAGCCCTTATAAGTTCAAAACCCTAGCTCCTCAAGCACCAAACTGACTTGGAAACCTTTTGCAATTTTGACAATCTTTCTTGCACAATAACTTTTTCCATGTGAACAGAAGTTGTTGAGGGTGATAATAAGAAACAATAGCACAAAAACCACTTCAAATGTTAATAATTGAGAGAGTTATGCACTTGTGATCAATAAATCAAGAACTTATCCAATTAGGTAAAACTTCTTCAATCAACTCTTGCATTTTTTACTTTCTTTGACAAATTGAGGCATGTCGAGTCATAGTAGACCTTGTCATGATATTACTTTAAAGCATCTTCAATGATGAAGCTTGAATCTCAATGAAGCTTTGTTGGAGAAGGCATGGAAATAAACTCATGAACCTATAAATTAACCTGATGAAATGTGTTGTGCCCTCACCTGTAGCATCATTACCTAGAGCAAACAATCATTACATTTGTTAGTTTAAAATTTAACATACAAAACAAATATGATCATAATATACAAATCAAGGTGCTTGTTGATTCTTCATGAGAAAACCTAAAGATAGGGAGAAGAACGAAACCCAATTGTGATCTTGATATGGTTGAATTGATATGAGATGATAGAGGAATCTTAGGGGCAAAAATTGGGGTACAATAATCTGTTTGGGATGTTTGGTATCCCATTCACCGTTGATTTCGTATATGACTAATGCTGAGTCTCCATACACCTCAAGGTGCTTAATTCTTAAATCAATAGAAGCTTCCAGACCCAAGATACAAGCTTTGTATTCAGCGATATTATTAGTGCATTCAAAACATAACCATGTAGTATAAGGTTTGTGAAAATTCTTCGGAGAAGCCAACACTGCCCCAATTCCATGTCCTAGTGTGTTTGAATCACCATCAAACATGAGTGTCCAACGTGCCTGTGATTCAGTTCCTTCGTCAGGTCCTAGTATTTCGTAGTCAGTTATAACCATGACATCTTCGTCTGGAAAGTCGAAACTCATTGGTTGATATTCTGGCAACGACTGATGAGCTAGGTGATCAGCTAGTTTACCACCTTTTTTGGCCTTTTGAGTAACATATTGGATGTTGTACTCAGATAGTAACATCTGCCATCGAGAAATTCTTCCTATAAGAGTTGGTTTTTTGAACACATACTTAGAATGATCAATCCTTTCTATTAACCATGTGGTGTGAGATAACATATATTGCCTCAATCATTTAGTATCCTAAGCCAATGCACAATGTGATGCGGTGGGAGAACTGACTTGAGGTTTTGCGTTTGTGTTTGCAAATGTTTCGGTTTAGCAAGAGTCGCCACTGAATTTTTATTTTATCCAAAGGAAAGGTCAAAAAGCACAGGAAAGACCTTTGAGATTGTTTTTGGGTTCGGGGGGTAGATTATGAAAAGGGAAGGTGCTAGCACCCTTTTCATCCATGGTTTTCCACGGGCTCTTAGTTACTTGTTTTAGATCACTTGCTTTTGCTTTTCAATTGTTTGAAATGGTGCTTTTATGTGTGGTTTTGAAAGTATTTTGAAAAGAGGCCTTTGTCTAGGAAACCTTGGTAATTATTCTTGTTTGAATGTATACAAAGGTGTTTGTCTTTTGAAAAATGTTTCAATGTTTGAAAGTTTGTTTTGGGAAAATGTTTTGAAATTGTGTTGTGTTTTTGAAAATAGCAAGGATGGTTTGCAAGTTTGATCAAGTAACTAGGAGTTGTCTACCCTACTCAAAGATCTTTCCTACACATTTTTAACCCTTTGACATTGTTGTTTTACCATTGTATTTAGTAAACAACCTTGTATTTGGATGTTAAACGGGACAGGCACGGGTCATCGTATGACCATGATAACAATGTTGCCAAGTATCTTAGCAAGTTTTTTTAGGGTCTAGATCATTTTTGTATAGGCAACCAAGATAGCGTCATCGAGGGACTATGATCTTTTTGTTTTGTTTTGTTTTGCCAAGATACCTAGCATGCATACCATGGCCATGTTTTTTAAGGAAACAAGTGGATGAAACCCTATGGGTGCTTATGTGCATGGTGTTGTCATTTTTCATGCATTTTTGTCTTGTGTTTAGTCAAGCTATTTGTTTTGATTTTTGGTTATCATACAAACCCTAATTTACTATCATGGCATTTTAAAGCGATAAAATGCGTAAAAGTAAATCTAAGACTATTACAACATTATTATGGGGAGGGGGATACAAGTTTGAATAGGGGGTATTTGCACAAAAATAAACCCTAAAACTATTATTACAACCAAATTGAAATATTGCACAAATAAATAAATGGACAATTATTTAAATATGCAAATAAATATAAATATGCAAAAATGTCTTTGTATTTATTTTATGTATGTAAAATAAATTATTTAATGTCCTAAAAATAAGGGAAAATAAACAATGATTATTTTTTTGGAAAGGGTGGAAACCCTAATTTTTGTTTTAAGAAAATATATATTCTATATTATTTATTAATGTACAAGAAAAATAAATAAAAATATATAAAAAGTGTTAAAAAATTAAAATGTGTGAGAAAATATTATTTAAGTGTATAAATAATAAAAATAAAAATATATGATATTTTTGTATTATTTGCAAATTTTATTTACGAAAATAAGTTATATTTAACCTAATAAACTATTTTTTGTCATAAAAAATAATAAAAAATAATAAAATAAAAATGTAAAAATTAAGAAAATATTTTTGATGATTTTTAATGTTCAAGAAAAATAAATAAAGTCAGAAAATGAAAATAGAAATGGAAAATATGAAAAAAATAAAAACAATGGGCCAAGGGGGTGTAGGAAGTAAACAGGGGGTGTCAATAGGAGAAACAAACCAAACTCAGCCGATTTCCACTTCATCCCTGTCCTTGGAACAGAAACACGCGCGCGCCATGTTCAAATTGGTAACTCCTGCATACGTGCTCAAAAACAAAAACTTGCAACATGAAATTTATAGCTCATGATCACATGATTCTAACCATGTAAAAAACTTGATCTAACTCTCAAAGACCAGAGAGAATTTCATTGGCCCTAAATCTTGACCTAGTTTTTTCAGAAACTTCAACATCCAAATTCTCCTATCTCAGTTAACATAAATGAATTCTAAGCATATGTACAGTTCAAGGACAATGAGGACTACATTTTTGCTTCACAAACCTAAGCCTAATGATTCCTAAATAAGGAGATAGAAGTTTGAAATTTACCTGTTTCAGTCAAGCTCGAGTATGGCAATGCAGCAGCTTTCAGTGAGGCATGAGATTCTTTTGAGCTTGCTTGATGTTCCCTTGACCTTTCCCAATGCTTAGCTTGCTTTGAAATAGCTTGAATCTCCTTGTAGAAGTCAACTTGCAAACTCAGAATTTAAAAATGGTGAAGCTTGAAAATGAAGTTACAGTTGATGAACAATGGCTTGGATAGTTCAGGTGGGTTGTTTAGAAAGTGTTTGAAGTGGTTTGGGTCAAAACGCACGAGGCAATGTGAAGATAGCTTGAGTTCTACAGGGCTTGCCCTGTTTTGGGCAGAAGTTAGTATTTTGGTGTTTTGGAGGGTTTGAGAACTTGCTAGCTCGTGTTTCTATCCTTAGACAATGTGTTGAACCTGTTTTTAATGTGCACAAGACTTGGTTATATCATATTACAAAGTTATGGACTTTTTGCACAATGACTTATTTTTGAAGTAAAAGGTGAGTTGACAATGCCAAGGCTTGTACAGGCCTGTATTCTAGCTGCACAAATTTGAACTTTTCCTGATATTAGGGAACTTTATTTTCAGCAAAAGGCTTGGTCCAATGCTCAAGACAAACAAAATTGCATAAAGCATGCTTTATCAAAGTAGCAATGTTGCCTTTTTGCCATTATTAGATTAATTCCTTGTACAATGCCCTAAAGCTCAGAACAAAGCCTTGGTATAATGTGTTTGCATTTGATTTATGAGTGTAGAAAGGATTAGAACCTGTAAACCAAGTACAAGCATGGTTTGGACAGAATTGCAAGTTGTATCAATGTGCAAAATGCCTTGGCCAAAAGTGATAATTTGCCATTTTCAAACTTTTGATTCTCCATAACCACAAATGATTTTGGAGAGTTCTTGGACATTTTGTAAATCTTGTAACATTCTCTACAATCCATATTTGAAATGAATTTTGAGATTCCACTTGGAACTATGTGAAAAATTTCCATGAAGATAGGTCAAAATCCTGCCTAAACTAGGGCAAAATTTCACTAAGTTAAAAGTTTCATGGACCCTTGTTCATAAAATCATAACTTGAGATCCAAGCATCTTTTGGGAAAACTTTGTGAATCAAAGTTATAGATTTTGTGGAGGAATACAACTTTCATGTTGGAAGTTTTGTTTGAATCTAATTGCATCATGGTGAAAAAGTTGGGAAAAGTTGGGAAAAAATAAGAAATTTTCATAACTTAGAAAATTTCTAAGTTATGAAAATTTTTCATTTTAAACCCTAATTTTCAAAATTAGGTTTCTTGATGAAAAAGTTTCACACTTTAACATGTTTTGATGAATTGTGACCCTTGGTACTTGATTTTGACTAAAAAGTCAAAGTTTGACTTTTTAGTGTATAGTTGATTTTTGATCAGTTGACTGGAAAATTCATCTGTCAATCCAATGCTTTTGAGATCTTTTGAGCCTTGTGATTAGGTCAAGATGATGCCATTGAGTCCTTGAAATCATGCTTGAACCCAATTTGCCAATGGCTAGGTTAAAAATCAGAAATTGCCCTTCTGCAGTCAAAACCCTAAAAAATGACCATTTTGCCCTTTTGATGATCTGATCAAATTTCTTGAGGAGTTGTGGTCCAAACTTGATCAAATGGTTCATATGAGTCTATAATGTTTATGTGGATCAAAAATTATGAGGTTTGACTGTAAATTGGCCACAATTGACTTTTTCCCCAATATAGTTGATTTTTAGGTCAACTGTCCAATTGACTGGGCAAAAATTTGATTCAAAGCTTGAAACTTGGTATGGGCAATCTTATAAGTCCAAAATTAAGTGTTAAAGTCACATTAAGCATTGAAATTCCAAAAATCCATGTGCAAACTCAAACCCTAATTTAAGGTCATCAGTGCAAAGAGATGTCTTGAGCAGAGCAAACCTTAATCCTGTCTGGAGTCCAAAGATTCTTGTGAGGGGAAATCTTGATAAAATAAGAGGGAAAATTTTGGGGTACAACAACTGCCACTATTCAATCTTCTTGAACCTGAAGAGTTAGATTGGCGAGCTTTGTCGTTCGTGACTCGAAGGTAAAAGATGA
Source organism: Vicia faba (assembly GCA_948472305.1). Taxonomy (NCBI): domain Eukaryota; kingdom Viridiplantae; phylum Streptophyta; class Magnoliopsida; order Fabales; family Fabaceae; genus Vicia; species Vicia faba. Next base: position 1,442,117,835 of record OX451738.1, on the reverse strand, counting down.
TTGGACACTAGAGTGCCCGTAAATTTGCACTCGTCAGAATGTAATTGAGGGAATAGGCTTAAAGATTCCATTTGGAGATGTGATAGAATCTTTTTGGAGATGTGCTTAAAGATGCCATCCAAGAATGTTTGTTGAAAATCAGGAGAATGAACATCAGAATGGTATCCGTATTTGGAACGTATCTGAGTTGTATCTGGAGACTGGATCTGTATGAGCAATGGAATGGCGTCCGTGTCTGGAGCGTATCCGAGCTGTAACTGTATTTGATTCTTGAATGAATAGAAAAATGACTTCCGTGTCTGGAGTGTATCTGTATTGTATCTGAATCTGAAATCTGAATAAGCGAAAGAATGACATACGTGTCTGGAGCATCTTTGGGCTGGGGAAAAAGTCAGAATAAGTGACAGAATGGCAACCATGTTTGGAGCGTATCTGGATTGTATCTGAAGTTGAGATATGTATGAGTAGCAGAATGACTTCTGTGTCTGGAGTGTATCTGTATTTTAACTGGGATCTGAATAAGTGATAGAATGACATATGTGTCCGGAGTGTATCTGAACTTGAAATTGATATTTGAATCTGAATGAGAAATAGAATGGCTTCTGTGTCTGGAGCGTATCTAGTCTGTATCTGATTGTTGAAGTCTGAATGAGTATAGAATGACCTCCGTGTCTGAGGTGTATCCATATTGTATCTGAATAAGAGATCTGAATGAGTAACAGAATGACTTCCATGTCTTGGAGTGTATCCGTACTGTATCTGAAATCTTTGAATATTTGTTAAAGATAGCTTTTAATCTTATCCTGAAAAGGGTAAAATGTTAGCTGAAACACAGAGTTATGTTGCATGACATGTATGATGCAATAAATGTGTTTTATCAATGTTTATGAATGTAATGTACAAGAAAATAAATCCTTGATAGCTGGAGATAATAAAATCCTTGACTGTTGCCGGGGAAAATAAATCCTTGACCGCTGTTGGAGATTCAAAATCTTTGATTGCTGAGGATGAGAAATCCTTGGACCACTGTTGGGGACAGAAAATACTTGGCAAGTCACGGGGATTATTAAAATTTTTGACAACTTTTGTGGGGATGTGAGAATCTTTCACGACTTTCCTGGGGATATAGGGATCCTTCAAGTCCTTGGAGTTGGAGGATGATAAACATTTTGTTGTGAGAATAATGCCAAGTGTTGCTTGAGAAACCTGCTTGGGGAATCCCGAGAACTTTGATGACTATGGCTGGAGATTACACAATGGGAATCCTTACTCGGTTGAGGAATAGGGAAAACTCTGACGAATCTCTACTGGGGATTAGATGACAGAAATACCTTGATCTGCTGGAGAATAAGGAAGACTTTGATGGCTTCCGCGGAGAATTAAGAATGAGAAACTTCGATCTCCTGGGAAATTGAAACCTTGGGGGCTTCACTGGAGAAGAGAAAAAGAGAATATCCGATCTGCAGGGGATTAAAAATTCTGACAAATTCATGCTGGGAGTGGTGAAAACTCTGGCAACTTCACTGGGGAACCAAGAATGAGAATCTTCAATCTGCTAGGGGAATTTGAATCCTTGGGGACTTCAAATTGGGGAGTTAAGAATGAGAATCTTCATTTTATTGGGGAGTAAAAACTCTGTGGGGAATAGATATACTGCTGGGGAGTAGCTATCCTGCTGGAAAGTAAGTTCAAGACTCTCTGGGGAAAAAGCTTATTCCTTTTTGGAAAAAGTTCAGGAGTTTGGGTTGTATGTCAATCTACTGGGGAATTATCCGGAGGTTGGGGATAAAAGTTAACTGTTACCTGGTTGATTCTCAGATTTTAAGACAACTTGTTGGGGAATCTGGGGAAAACTGAATGGTTTCCGCTTGGAATTGGTAGTTGGAAACTTGAATCCGTTGGGGAAGAAGGTTTCATCTCCTCTGAGGGTCTTTAGTTCAAAGTTTTGCTCCGTTTAGGATTGGGAGTTTGGAGGTTTAACTCTGATGAGAATTAAAGGTTTGAAATATAACTCCACCAGGGATTGGGAGTTTGAAGGTTTAGACTCTGGCGAGGATTTTGAAATTTAATTCCGTTGGGGATATGTATTTCAAGGTTTTAGCTCCGCTGGTGATCTAGATGATGTACTGCAGGAGATTTCTCTTGGAATAGCCTAAATACGTTTTCTTATTCTTTCACATTTCGTTTATTTGTAAACAGTGATTATATTCAAATGCATATGCTTATTTAATAAACCCTTGGACATTTTCAAATAAAAAACAAGTGTAAAGGAAAAGAAAAGGCAAATAGTTTTCTGCACTTTGAAGTATCTTTGTATTAACTTTGTGTAAAAAACCTTTAAAAAAAAACGCTTTATCACACTCTTGAGGACTGATACAAGAGTTATCATAAGAAAACAAAAAATTTCAAAACACACAAACACGAAAGCAATTTTTAAAATGAGCAAGTACCTAAAAGCCTATGGAAAACCACAGATGGAAAGGGTGCTAACACCTTCCCTTTCCATAATCTACACCCCTTACTCAAAAAATCTCGAAAAAGGTCTTTTTCTATTCTTTTCACCCCTTCCTTTGTTGGATAAAAGAAAAGTAGGTGGTGACTTTTGCTTACCGCACATTTGCGAATACAAAATGCAAAACCAGTATAACAGTCAGTTCTGCCACCGTATCACACTCATCATTATGGCTTCTTCGATTGAGCCACTATCTACCTTAGTAGCTTGATCTGAAACTTTTCCACTAGCCTAATCAAAAACTCCTTTCTGGCCAGTCAAAGCTTCTTTTGTTACCTCCTTCAAATGTAATTATGCATGAGGCTTGGGCTTGGCAGCATGTAGGATTTTTGCCAGCAAGCATCTTGGACTAAGACTCATCATAAAACAAACTGGTTTCCCACAATTATGTGTCCTTCGAATGGACCAATTGTAAGTCTTTCGAAGGCACCATTTGTGTGGCCTTTGAATATCCCATATGTATGTCCTTCGAATGCACCATTTGTGTGTCCTTCGAATGGACCAAATGTATGTCCTTCGAAGGCACCACTTGTATGTTTCTTTAAATGGAACTTTGGAAAGTTTCTTCAGATGGACCATACTATGTGTCAAAGTGTAGAAACTATATTGAGGGGTTTTAGAGGTGGAGTCAGAGTAGGCCTGGAGATAGATATTGCCCAGTCAAATCTTGCATGTAGATAGCCATTGATTTGTGAATTGAAGGTCAGTTGAAAGGGGCCTTTTTCCTTGTGCATCGAAGGCAAGTTGAAGGGGCCTTTGCTTTGTGAGCTGAAGGCACGCACAGAGGAAGCCATTTCCTTGTGGGTCGAAGCACACATGAAAGAAGCTTTTGCCTTGTGAATCAAAGGTAAGCATGAAGAGGAAGCCTTTGCCTTGTGCATTGAAAGCAGGCATATAGGAGGCACTTGTCTTGTGGGTCAAAGTAGACACATAAGAGACCAATGCTCAATCAAAGCTTGCATGCAGGAGACTACTGCTCAAACGAAGCTTGCATGCAGAAGGCCATTGTGATACGGTGGGAGAACTGACGGGATTTTGCGTTTGTGTTCGCACTTGTTCGGTTTAGCAAGAGTCGCCACCGACTTTTTATTTTATCCAAAGGAAAGGTGAAAAAGCACGGGAAAGACCTTTGAGATGTTTTCTTGGGTTCGGGGGGTAGATTATGAAAATGGAAGGTGCTAGCACCCTTTTCATCCATGGTTATCCATGGGCTCTTAGTTACATGTTTTAGATCACTTTCCTTTGCTTTTCAATTGTTTGAAATGGTGCTTTGTGTGTGTGGTTTTGAAAATGTTTTGAAAAAGATGCCTTGTCTAGGCAACCTTTGTAATGATTCTTGTTTGAATATATACAAACGTGTGTGTCTTTTTGAAAGGGTATTTCAATGTTTTGAAAGTTGTTTTTTGAAACTGTTTTGAAGTTGTGTTGTGAAGTGTGTTTGAAAATGGCAAGGATGTTTTACAAGATTTTTGATCAAGTAACTAAGAGTTGTCTACCCTACTTTACTCAAAAGATCTTTCTTATGTTTTTAACCCTTTTAACAGTGTTGTTTCACCATTGTATTTGGTGAACAACCTTGCGTTAGGATGTTAAACGGGACAGGCGCGGGTCATCGTATACAATCATTGAAAGAAACTTGTGAGACGCTCTAGCAATTTTGTAAGGGACAAGATCATTTTATTGAAGGCAACATCGAGGGTCATCGAGGGACTACGATCTTTGTTTATTAAAGGGACATTTGCTAGAGTGTCTCATACTCGAGGGACATGATTGCATTTTCCGAGGCAACAAGCGAGGTTACCCTAGAGGTGCAAGTGTGAATTGTGTATTGATTTCCATGCATTTATCTTGTATTAGGTCATCTAACGATTAATTTTGAATCTTCGCATACAAACCCTAATTACTATACAGTATATGGAAAGCGATAAATTGCGGGAATTTAACGTCTAAGTTATTACAAATAAGTATCCGGGAATGGGGGTACAAATGTTTACAAATGGGGATGAGTCTTATCAGAATAGTAATGTCCAAATATATATTACAACCAAATTGAACTGTCGCAATTCAAATATTAACAAATTGTAACAAAACGTAAAAATAAAGAGAATCAAAAGTGTTGTGAGATGTATGTATTTATTTACAAATGATCGAATAAAAATTGTAACCTAAAAAAGATTAAGTATTTATTACTATTTTTTGTATTTTTGTGGATTATATAGACAAAGAGTTTTAAAGAAAAGAAAAATCATTTTAAGTTGAAGTTCCATTATTTATGTATGTTTATTAAATGTAATAATTATTAAGAAAATTTTATACAAAATTTAATATGTTCTTTTATTTAACAAAAGAAAAAAAAGAATTAGATTATAGAAAATGAAAATAAAGTGATAAAAAAGTATTGTTTTTTTAAAAAAAACAAATGGGCTTTAAGGAATATCTTTTTGGATGTCCCAAATAAAAAAAGGATAAAAACAACAAAAAAAGGTTATGAAGAGGGAAGGGAGGTGTGGTGACTCAGAAGCGTTTGGGTTTCAGTTTAGTTTGGGCGAAGGCCCATGATGTTCGAACAAGTTTGTTTAGGGTTGTTTCATTCATTTGGGAATTAGGGTTTACAGTCTAACGGCGCCGCTCCTCTTCGTTCTCTTCGTCTCTCTCAAACCCCATGAGCTACTGATTCCTCCTTCCAAGCTCCAGGCTACCAGAATGTTACCTCCATCCCCTCCTCTCCGTGACTATACAAGGCGATGATTTGAAAGGTATCATTTTCATTCTTGACACGTTTTTACAGTTTAGGTTTGATTCTTGCATGTTATCATTTTACAATGTTTTAATCTTTGATGTTTTGGGTGTGAGATGTAGGAAAGTTGAGGGAAAAATACCTTGGCGTTTTGTTTTCTGGAAAGGATGGTGGAGAGAGGACTTGTAATGGCGGCGCTCTTGGTGGCCGGAGAAGGAGGACGAGGATGACCGCGTTACTAGCTCACCTCTGGTATTTTTGTATCTTTACGTTGTTTGATGATGATGGCTCTGAAAACCCTATGTCGTTTTGCTTCTAGATTTTTCCTCTTTCTTCTTGTTATATATCATTGATGATGATGAATTCTGAGACTATGTCATTTTGACTTTCATTGATGTTTGATGATGGTGAAAGTGACAATCATTGCTCCTTTTTCACTTCTGGACCTTTTCTTCTTCTTTGCTATGTTAATGATGGTCAAATCTGAAACTTGCTTATTTTTGTTGGTTCTCTCTCTTTCTTTATTGAATATGAATAACAATGATGATGATATTCTGAGATATTTCTTGTTGTTAGATTTTGTATGGCTTGAGTTGATGATGATTCTTTTCTGAGACTTGCTTCTTTCTCTTCTTTGCTATGTTAATGATGAGGGTTTTCTGAGATTTTGCCTCTCGTTGATTTGGTTTTTCATTGATGTTTGATGATGGTGAAAACTGAAAACCTCTGTATGGTCTTGCTTCTTGTTGGGAAAACAGGGTTATTATTGTTTGTGGCTTTTTTTTGTATGTTTCTTAAGCTTGGCTCATAGGTTTGTTGTGTAGTTTGACTCATAAGTTTGTGTGCTTTTGGAAGACAGTTTTACAGGTTATGCAGACTACAAGTTTGTGGGGTTTTTAGTTTTGCAGATCTGAGTTTGCTTGTTGAAGGCAGGCTTGTGTGATTTGTAAACTTTGAACTTGTTTGGATTTTTGGTAGCAGTTTTCGCAGGTTATTGAGTTTGGAGGCAGTTTTACAGGTTTCATAACTTGCAGTTCTTGTGACTGCAGTTTGATGAGTTTAGGCAGGTTTTCTAAGTTGCAGTTATGCAGGCTTGGTAACTTGCAGTGTTTTAGGCAAGTTTGAATTGAGTTGCAGTTTTGATTTGGTGATTTTTTTTTGTTGTTGGCAACAGAATTCAGTTGGAGGCCTTTATGCAGGCTTGTGCAGGTTTTAGTTTTGGGTCTGGAAGCAGGCTTGCTTTTGTAAGGCATGTTTGCTATTTTGTGAGGTAGGTTCTGGAGTTTTTGCTTGCAAGTTTGGGATAGTTATGCAATATTTTTCTCTATCTCCTTTGACTGTTTACAGTCTTGTTCTCTTATATCTTTTAAGCCTGCCAAAACTGCAAACCTTTTTTTCTGATTCTCTCTTTCTCTCTCCATGAAAGCATTTTAAATTGCTTATTATATTTTTTTCTGAAAAGCTAGTTGGCCAGAAAATGATGATGAGTTTGACAAGCCTTCTTGCTTGTATCTTGGTTTATCTCTGCATTCTGTACTTTCTTTCCATATTTTCTGCATTGTTCTTTTTGACAGCTTTGCAACTTTCTTGGACAGCTTTTCTGTTTTGACAGCTTTGCAACTTGGTTTGACAGTTTTGCAACTTAGTTTGCTTTTGGTTGACTAATGCAGTTTGTTGTTCAGTTTGCTTTGCCTTGCTGCCTTGTATCTTTGCATTTAATTGTATGCTTGCAAATTATTTTTACTTTCCTCTTTGTGAACCAAGAAGAGAAATCTTCTTGTGATTTGCAAAGAGGACAAGTAAAACATGATGAACCCAAAAACAATCTGATTCCGGCCAACAAGCTTTAATGATGATTTATTTATCTGCTTCTGCTTGAAAATTCTTATACTAACTTCTTTTTCTGTCTTTGCAGGTAAATACCAGTTGAATAACGGAGGATGCAGTAAAAGTAGAAGATTTCAAGAGATTTAGGCTTTAGATTTATTTTCTTTTCATTTATTGTAATAAATATTATTGTAAACACTGTAAATTATAAATTTACAGTATTCGAACAAAATTTGTAACAATATTTGAAATAAATAAATAAATAAAGTCTTTGTCAAATATGAATTCTTTACTGTCAAATATTTCCTTCTTTCCTTTGCACTATCTATTTAATTATTTAAATCTTTTAAGTTAAAACAACTGGAAATGCATCCCAATAACTTTAACCCAGATGAAATAAATAATCAACAAACTTTTCCGTCTCGCAACCTTGCATTAACCACAATACGCCTGGCATTCCAATTAATCATATGCTTTGTACAGTTAAACAAACAAGCATTCCATACACTTTTCACTTCACTGATCAAACCAATGCCTCAAAGTTTCAATCAAATCCTGAGCTCCTATCCCAGATATTTAGGTTTTGAGAAGCACCCGGTAATCTGGAACAAGCGTAAAAATAATGTAACAGTCAATTGAATTATTGTGGATTCAATTTCTTCTGAGAAATATGAGTGAAAACCCTAATTCCAGATTTGTCGTCAAAGAAAAGTTTGCTTGATCAATTCCTGAGCCAATCTCAACAAAATCAGTGGAAACCCTAATTCTGGATTTACTTGATAAAGAAAAATTTGTTCGACCGATTCTTGAGCCAATTTGAAAAATCAGGGAAAACCCCGAAGTTGTGATTTCTTGTGAAAAAGTGAGGGCAAATTTTGGGGTACAACAGTTGCCCCTGTTCAATCTTCTTGAACCTGAAGAGTTAGATTGGCAAGTTTACCTTTCGCGACTCGAAGGTAAAAGATGATTGGACACTAGAGTGCCCAAAAATTTGCACTCGTCAAAGCATAGTTGAGGGAATGGGCTTAAAGATGCCATTTGGAGATGTGACAGAATCTTGTCGGAGATGGGCTTAAAGATGCCATCCAAGAATATTTGTTGAACTGTATGTTATAGGTGAAAGAATGAGTATCAGAAAAGTATTCATGTTTGGAACATCTCTGAGTTGGGGGTCTGAATAAGCAATAGATTGACATCCATGTTGGGAAGCAACCGTAAACTGTTTTCAAAAGTTGAATCTGAACAAGCGATAGATTAACATCCGTGTTTGGAGAATCCGTAAACTGTTTCCAGAAGTCTTGAAGTTGATAAGCAATAGATTAACATCCGTGTTTGGAAGTATCCGTAAACTATTTTCAGAAGTCTCGAAGTTTGTATGAGTAGCAGAATGACTTCCGTGTCTGGAGTATATCTGAGACTGTAACTGGGATTGAGATCTGTATGAGTAGCAGAATGTCTTCCATGTCTGGAGTATATCTGAGACTGTAACTGGGATCTGACAGGATGACTTTCGTGGCAAACGCACTGGGGAAAGTCAAACTGCTGGTGTAAAGGCCAGAATGGCATCCGTATTTGGAGAATATCTGAACTTGAAGTTGATAGTTGAATCTGAATGAGAGATAGAATGACCGCCGTGTCTGGAGCATATCTAGTCTGTATCGGATTGCTGAAGTCTGAATGAGTAGTAGAATGACCGCCGTGTCTGGGGTATATTTGTATTGTATTTGACTAATTGTTAATGATAGCCTTTTAATCTTATCCTGAAAAGGGTAAAATGTTAGCTAAAACATAAAGTCATGTTGCATGATATGTACAATGCGGTGAACTGTACTTCATCAATGTAATGGATGCGCATGTAAGCTGAGTAGTTGTCTTGCTGAGGAAGATAAATCCTGGATAATGAAATCTTTGACTGCTGTCGGGGAAAGTAAATCCTTGACTGCTGTTGGGGATTGAAAATCCTTTGATCGTTGAAAATGAGAAGTCTTGGGACCACTGTTGGGGAAATCATGAGTTTGGGTTGTATTCCAATCTACTGGGGAAGCCAAAATGAGAATCTTCATTCAGGTCTTGGGTCATAAGATTGGGTGTATGCCAATCTCTTGAGGTTTTAAGGATGAGAATCTTCATTCTGTTAAGGGTCAGGAGGTTGGGAGTATACCAATCTTCTGAGGTTTCAAGGATGAGAATCTTCATTCTGTTAAGGGTCAGGAGGTTGGGAGTATACCAATCTTCTGAGGTTTCAAGGATGAGAATCTTCATTCTGTTAAGGGTCATGAGGTTGGGAGTATACCAATCTTCTGAGGTTTCAAGGATGATAATATTCATTTTGTTAAGGGTCAGGAGGTTGGGAGTATACCAATCTTCTGAGGTTTCAAGGATGAGAATCTTCATTCTGTTAAAGGTCAGGAGGTTGGGAGTATACCAATCTTCTGAGGTTTCAAGGATGAGAATCTTCATTCTGTTAAGGGTCAGGAGGTTGGGAGTATACCAATCTTCTGAGGTTTCAAGGATGAGAATCTTCATTATGTTAAGGGTCAGGAGGTTGGGAGTATACCAATCTCTTGAGGTTTCAAGGATGAGAATCTTCATTCTGTTAAGGGTCAGGAGGTTGGGAGTATACCAATCTCTTGAGGTTTCAAGGATGAGAATCTTCATTCTGTTAAGGGTCAGGAGGTTGGGAGTATACCAATCTTCTGAGGCTTCAAGGATGAGAATCTTCATTCTGTTAAGGGTCAGGAGGTTGGGAGTATACCAATCTTCTGAGGTTTCAAGGATGAGAATCTTCATTCTATTAAGGGTCGGGAGGTTGGGAGTATACCAATCTCTTGAGGTTTCAAGGATGAGAATCTTCATTCTGTTAAGGGTCAGGAGGTTGGGAGTATACCAATCTCTTGAGGTTTTAAGGATGAGAATCTTCATTCTTGAGAGAAACAGATTTTTAGGAGCTTCAGTTGTCCGTTATTCTGTTGGTGGCTGTAACTTCCAACAGGTGATGAAGGAATTTTTAATGACCGTGAATTCCAACAGGTGATGAAGGAATTTTTTATGACGACTGTAACTTCCAGCAGGTGATGAAGGAAATTTTTAACGACCGTTCAACTTGAAATGTAATTTGTTTTGGAGAATAAATCCTTGATAAATGTTGGGGAAATAAACCCATGATTGCTGGTCTGCTAGAGAGGTCATAACCTTCTCGAGGACGCTTGAATTTCTTTTCAGAAAGATTTCGAAGAGGTTCATGACTGCCCCTAGTATCAGATGTTTGTGGTATTGCCAGGAAACTTGGACTGCACGTAACCCTTTGAAGAGATTGACGTTTAAATGCCCCAAGTGATGGTGAGGGAGACTTGCCCCAGGTTATCATGCAATTGAGAGATTTCTTGAAATCTTGACTGGACTGCCCCAGGTTTACTGAACTTTGAAAGATTTGTTGAAATCTTGACTGGACTGCCCCAGATTTGCTGGACTATACCAAACCAAGTCCCCTTCTTGTTGATAGGAGATCTTTGCAACGGGAGTGTCATCCCACTTGAAGTGATTTCATTCACTGAGAGAGCTTTCGTTTCTCCGAACATTCACCATCGTGAATTTCTTTGCTGTCAAACAAATAAACATGTGCAAACAACGATATTCGAATAATGCAAAGTTTATGCTTGTCTCGAAGTTTTGAAAAATGCTTTTTTTAGCAGAAAACTTTTTATAAGACAAATTCAACACCAGATTTAAGGCAAAGCCTTACAGGAGTCAGGATACCTTTTGTAACAGTACGCTTTCGAACTAACCCATGCTTCAATTAGGAATTTTAAAGGGTTGTAATGTGGCTTGGTTCACGGTTTAAGAAACAAAGGATAAAGGCTCAAAGTATATTTGTACCCACCCGCTCTTCGTGATGTTCTTCAATCCTAAAACTCAGTTAATTGTGCATCGAACTCCATTCGAGCTTGGATCGACGTTTTGGTGATGGTTCACACGAGTTGAATTTTATGGGAAGGCAGTCATTTACGCAACATTTTTTCATGTTGTTGAGGATTTGTAATGACCTCTTTCTTTTGATTTGTTATCCCTAATTTTTGCCTGACTGTTCCTGTTTTCGAGATTACAGTTAGCGGGATGCCCCAGCTTTCTTAAGCCTCCTTTATAGGTTTTGGCTCAGTGGCTTCTCTCTTTTGAGAGATAATGACTGCCTATGAGATAAGGAACCATCACTGTCTTTTTATTCCAAAGGAATGTTATTATTGTCATTCGTTGTATTACGAACTGAGAATTTGCGACTTCAATGCGCATCTTTTGAATTAACTGAGAGACTACCTTGCCCCAGGTTTAAATCAAAGGTTTCGATTTGTGTTTAAAACAGAAAACTCCTACTTCTTTGGCTCGAAGGGGTTGACTAGGGATTATCTTCCTTATAACTCCAGTGTTTAGGATTTGAAAGAAACGCATGTACATCGTCAGTAAGGTCTATCCAAAAGCATATTGTATGAGATTATGGTATTGTTTCGTCATCCTCCCTCTAAAGACTTTGTAACTTTTATCAAGAGTTAAATATCATAAAGAATGTAGGGAGCATAATTCGAGAATAGTGAAAACGAATGGATGAATTCAAGACAAACATATGCAATGCATTAATGAAAAAGAGTTTGACATCAACAGATAATTGTTTGAATAAAAAAAGAAATTACAATTTGAACATTCAAATGAAACAAAAGTATCTTAGTTCGAACTTTGTCAATTCAGGTGGAGAACCCTTTAGCGGAAGATTTTCATCTCGCCATCCGGCATGAATTCCAGCACTCCTTCTTCAATCAAGTCTTGGATCTTGTTTTTCAAAGCCCAACAGTGGTATACACAAAATGCATCGGGGTGATAGCTAGGAGTAGGGGTATTAGGCTTCTGAATAGGATCCTTTAAAGCAAGCAGATTGACCTCCAACAAGCGTTTCAGTATTAGAGATGATGGTATGTCAGTCTCAGAGAAATGTCTTCCAAACGTATTTTTCTTACGCTGATTCCCCTGTTGGTGCTGGTGAGGTTGTTGCTGGGTTTGTGACCCTGAAGCAAGTTGGGGGGCCTTCCCCGTGTCTTCTTGTCTCAAAGGAGGTGGAATGATTACTTGATCTTCAACCCTAGTTGTTTGCCCCACTTGGTTATCTCGAAGCAGTTTGTTGACGAGAACTCTGAGCTCCTCTTGTCTTTGAGCCAGGTCTTGAATGAGAGCCATTTGGCCCACCAGTTGTCCCATCATCTGGATCTTCATTGTGGCCAGCTTAAACTGTAGTTCTTCCAACTGATCATTCCTGACACTGCCTGAATTCCCTAGGACCATGCCCCTTGTGAGGAGAGCTTTCACTTCTTCTTGCCCCTGGGACAGGTTCAAGAACATTTCATGAAGCTGAGCGTTTTGATCCTGGATATCTTTGACAGTCCTCTCTAGAGCCATCTCTACTGAAATAAACAGTAGGAGAATAAGGAAACATGAAAAGGAAAACATGTTATGATACAATGCATGATATGTGGATGCATGTTTTCAAGAATCTCTCGGGGTAAACACAAAAAAAAGTTAGAGGTTGAACTTTGATCAACATCTTTGATTGGAGAACTTTGTATCAGTGGATGTCCTTCCACAAGAATCAAGCTCACCGTGTCAAGTGGGTCATAGACCCCGATTCAAGTTATTGCACTTGATCTTTGACGATGTTTGTTTAGAGGAAAATGAAACCTCTTACCCTTTGGTAGACGTCTGGTTCAACGTGACCCTGCATCAAAAGACCCTCGAGATCCTTGAAATGGTTATTGAAAATGTTATGATGTTATGTACATGTATGCAGAAGTAGGCAAGTGTATATACAGACAGTCATATTCACACAAAGCAGACAAGTCCTTAGGTTTAGGCTTGCATGGGGTTTGTAGGTAAGTACCCTCTTGAAGTTAGTTGGCTCAACCTATCCTAAAATAGAAACTGGGTTCTAAGGAGCTCAATATCATTGGATTATTTTCTGTGTTCATTGTTTTGGTTTAGCCACTTAACTGGCGACCAAAATATTCCAAGAAAACAATCCTCAATGAGTGTAGTATCGAGTATCTACCAACTTCGGACTGCACCAAAGTCGGTCATCTCACTACCCCTAAAAAGGCCAAGATGGTCAAGTAAGGTTCTAAGAGTTCGTTAGTGCTTCATGACATCACTCAGCGGCCCCGTATTCTCTTTGATTAACTCAAAGGCTACCGGTACCCACAAATATGTCACACTAACGTAGCTACTATTTCAACCATGTCAGTATACCCCGCACAGTTCCCTCACAGTTTATTGCTACTTACCTAACAGGTGCCCCCAAATCCGGGTGTAGGATTTAAAACAAACCCAAAAAAAGGAACCCAAAAAGTAAAGCAAACAAAGCAATCAAGGTAAGCATGTAAAGGTGATCTAAAACCCTAAGGTAACCCCACTTTTAACAATGTCCCCAACAGAGTCGCCAGTTCAGTGATACGGTGGGAGAACTGACTTGGGATGTTGCGTTTGTGTTCGCACATGTTCGGTTTAGTAAGAGTCGCCACCGACTTTTTATTTTATCCATAGGAAAGGTCAAAAAGCACAGGAAAGACCTTTGATATGTTTTCTTGGGTTCGGGGGGTAGATTATGAAAAGGGAAGGTGCTAGCACCCTTTTCAGCCATGGTTATCCATGGGCTCTTAGTTACTTGTTTTAGATCACTTGCCTTTGCTTTTCAATTGTTTGAAATGGTGCTTTGTGTGTGTGGTTTTGAAAATGTTTTGAAAAAGATGCCTTGTCTAGGCAACCTTTGTAATGATTCTTGTTTGAATATATACAAAGGTGTGTGTCTTCTTGAAAGGGTATTTCAATGTTTTGAAAGTTGTTTTTTGAAACTGTTTTGAAGTTGTATTGTGAAGTGTGTTTGAAAATGGCAAGGATGTTTTGCAAGATTTTTGATCAAGTAACTAAGAGTTGTCTACCCTACTTTACTCAAAATATCTTTCTTATGTTTTTAACCCTTTTAACAGTGTTTTTTCACCATTGTATTTGGTGAACAACCTTGCGTTAGGATGTTAAACGGGACAGGCGCGGATCGTCGTATACAATCATTGAAAGCAACTTGTGAGACGCTTTAGCAATTTTGTAAGGGACAAGATCGTTTTATCGAAGGCAACATCGAGGGTCATCGAGGGACTACGATCTTTGTTTATTGAAGGGACATTTGCTAGAGTGTCTCATACTCGAGGGACATGATTGCATTTTCCGAGGCAACAAGCGAGGTTACCCTAGAGGTGCAAGTGTGAATTGTGTATTGATTTCCATGCATTTATCTTGTATTAGGTCATCTAATGATTAATTTTGAATCTTCGCATACAAACCCTAATTACTATACAGTATATGGAAAGCGATAAATTGCGGGAATTTAACGTCTAAGTTATTACAAATAAGTATCCGGGGATGGGGGTACAAATGTTTAGAAATGGGGATGAGTCTTATCAGAATAGTAATGTCCAAATATATATTACAACCAAATTGAATTGTCGCAATTCAAATATTAACAAATTGTAACAAAACGTAAAAATAAAGAGAATCAAAAGTATTGTGAGATGTATGTATTTATTTATAAATGATCGAATAAAAATTTTAACCTAAAAAAGATTAAGTATTTATTACTATTTTTTGTATTTTTGTGGATTATATAGACAAAGAGTTTTAAAGAAAAGAAAAATCATTTTAAGTTGAAGTTCCATTATTTATGTAAGTTTATGAAATGTAATAATTATTAAGAAAAATTATTAAGAAAATTTTATACAAAATTTAATATGTTCTTTTATTTAACAAAAGAAAAAAAAGAATTAGATTATAGAAAATGAAAATAAAGTGATAAAAAAGTATTGCTTTTTAAAAAAAAACAAATGGGCTTTAAGGAATATCTTTTTGGATGGCCCAAATAAAAAAAGGATAAAAACAACAAAAAAAGGTTATGAAGAGGGAAGGGAGGTGTGGTGACTCAGAAGCGTTTGGGCTTCAGTTTAGTTTGGGCGAAGGCCCATGATGTTTGAACAAGTTTGTTTAGGGTTGTTTCATTCGTTTGGGAATTAGGGTTTACAATCTAACGGCGCCGCTCCTCTTCGTTCTCTTCGTCTCTCTCAAACCCCATGAGCTTCTGATTCCTCCTTCCAAGCTCCAGGCTACCAGAATGTTACCTCTATCCTCTCCTCTCCGTGACTATACAAGGCGGTGATTTGAAAGGTATCGTTTTCGTTCTTGACGCATTTTTACAGTTTAGGTTTGATTCTTGCATGTTATCGTTTTACAATGTTTTAATCTTTGATGTTTTGGGTGTGAGATGTAGGAAAGTTGAGGGAAAAATACCTTGGCGTTTTGTTTTCTGGAAAGGATGGTGGAGAGAGGACTTGGAATGGCGGCACTCTTGGTGGCCGGAGAAGGAGGACGAGGATGACCGCGTTGCTAGCTCACCTCTGGTATTTCTGTATCTTTACGTTGTTTAATGATGATGGCTCTGAAAACCCTATGTCGTTTTACTTCTAGATTTTTCCTCTTTCTTCTTGTTGTATATCGTTGATGGTGATGAATTCTGAGACTATGTCATTTTGATTATCATTGATGTTTGATGATGGTGAAACTGAAAATCATTGCTCCTTTTTCACTTCTGGATCTTTTCTTCTTCTTTGCTATGTTAATGATGGTCAAATCTTAAACTTTCTTGTTTTTGTTGGTTCTCTCTCTTTCTTTATTGAATATGGATACCAATGATGATGATATTCTAAGATATTGCTTGTTGTTAGCTTTTGTATGGCTTGAGTTGATGATGATTCTTTTCTGAGACTTGCTTCTTTCTCTTCTTTGCTATGTTAATGGTGAGGGTTTTCTGAGATTTTGCCTCTTGTTGATTTTGTTTTTCATTGATGTTTGATGATGGTGAAAACTGAAAACCACTGTATGGTTTTGCTTCTTGTTGGGCAAACAGGGTTATTACAGTTTGTGGCTTTTTTGTATGTTTCTTGAGCTTGGCTCATAGGTTTGTTGTGTAGTTTGATTTATAGGTTTGTGTGCTTTTGGAAGACAGTTTTATAGGTTATGCATACTACAAGTTTGTAGGGTTTTCAGTTTTGCATATCTGAGTTTGCTTGTTGAAGGCAGGTTTGTGTGATTTGTAAACTTTGAACTTTTTTGGATTTTTGGTAGCAGTTTTCGCATGTTGTTGAGTTTGGAGGCAGTTTTGCAGGTTTCATAACTTGCAGTTCTTGTGACTGCAGTTTGATGAGTTTAGGCAGGTTTTCTAAGTTGCAGTTATGCAGGCTTGGTAACTTGCAGTGTTTTAGGAAAGTTTGAATTGAGTTGCAGTTTTGATTTGGTGATTTTTTTTTGTTGTTGGCAATAGAATTCAGTTGGAGGCCTTTATGCAGGCTTGTGCAGGTTTTAGTTTTGGGTCTGGAAGCAGGTTTGCTTCTGTAAGGCAGGTTTGCTATTTTGTGAGGTAGGTTCTGGAGTTTTTGCTTGCAAGTTTGGGATAGTTATGCAATATTTTTCTCTATCTCCTTTGACTGTTTACAGTCTTGTTCTCTTATATCTTTTAAGCCTGCCAAAACTGCAAACCTTTTTTTCTGATTCTCTCTTTCTCTCTCCATGAAAGCATTTTAAATTGCTTATTATATTTTTTTCTGAAAAGCTAGTTGGCCAGAAAATGATGATGAGTTTGACAAGCCTTCTTGCTTGTATCTTGGTTTATCTCTGCATTCTGTACTTTCTTTCCATATTTTCTGCATTGTTCTTTTTGACAGCTTTTCTGTTTTGACAGCTTTGCAACTTGGTTTGACAGTTTTGCAACTTAGTTTGCTTTTGGTTGACTAATGCAGTTTGTTGTTCAGTTTGCTTTGCCTTGCTGCCTTGTATCTTTGCATTTAATTGTATGCTTGCAAATTATTTTTACTTTCCTCTTTGTGAACCAAGAAGAGAAATCTTCTTGTGATTTGCAAAGAGGACAAGTAAAACATGATGAACCCAAAAACAATCTGATTCCGGCCAACAAGCTTTAATGATGATATATTTATCTGCTTCTGCTTGAAAATTCTTATACTAACTTCTTTTTCTGTCTTTGCAGGTAAATACCAGTTGAATAATGGAGGATGCAGTAAAAGTAGAAGATTTCAAGAGATTTAGGCTTTAGATTTATTTTATTTTCATTTATTGTAATAAATATTATTGTAAACACTGTAAATTATAAATTTACAGTATTCGAACAAAATTTGTAACAATATTTGAAATAAATAAATAAACAAAGTCTTTGTCAAATACGAATTCTTTACTGTCAAATATTTCCTTCTTTCCTTTGCACTGTCTATTTAATTATTTAAATCTCTTAAGTTAAAACAACTGGAAATGCATCCCAATAACTTTAACCCAGATGAAATAAATAATCAACAAACTTTGTCGTCTCGCAACCTTGCATTAACCACAATACGCCTGGCATTCCAATTAATCATATGATTTGTACAGTTAAACAAACAAGCATTCCATACACTTTTCACTTCATTGATCAAACCAATGCCTCAAAGTTTCAATCAAAGCCTCAGCTCCTATCCCAGATATTTAGGTTTTGAGAAGCACCCGGTAATCTAGAACAAGCGTAAAAATAATGTAACAGTCAATTGAATTATTGTGGATTCAATTTCTTCTGAGAAATACGAGTGAAAACCCTAATTCCAGATTTGTCATCAAAGAAAAGTCTGCTTGATCAATTCCTGAGCCAATCTCAACAAAATCAGTGGAAACCCTAATTCTGGATTTACTTGATAAAGAAAATTCTGTTCGACCGATTCTTGAGCCAATTTGAAAAATCAGGGAAAACCCCGAAGTTATGATTTCTTGTGAAAAAGGGAGGGCAGATTTTGGGGAACAACAGCCACTGCTTTGTAAATAAAAATAAACATGCATGAGGCCATTGGTTTGTGAATCAAAGAAAGTATGTAGGAGGCTACTACTGGTGAATCAAAACAAACTTGTTGGGCGTTCTTGCCTTTTGAATCAAAGGCACGCCTGAAGCAGCCAATGCACAGTTGAAGCCTTGTGAATTGAACTTGATCGAAGGGGACCCAACGCCTAATCGAAGCTTGTGAATCAAGCTTGCATTGAAGGAGACCATATGTTCAATCGAAGCTTGTGAAACAAGCTTGCTTCGAAGGAGGCCAAATGCCCAATTGAAGACTTTGAAACAAAATCTCGCTCAAAGGATTTTAGATGCCCAATCGAAGCTTACTCTTCTTTGATTTGGTGCTTGAGAGTCAAGAATCCAATTGTACTTGTGCAAACTTGCCCTTTTGAAAATCCTTGTGAGAAATTGTCTTGAGAAAAAGGGAGGGCAAATTTTGGGGTACAATAGCTGACTATGTTCAATCTTCTTAAACTTGAAGATTTAGATTGGCTTGTTTGCCTTTCGTGGTCTGAAGGTGGAAGATGATTGAACACTAGAGTGCCCAGAAATTTGCACTCGATGATGTGATGATTGACTGTGTAGGGAATGGGCTTAAAGATGTCATTTAGAGAAAATGACTGAGATTTGTTTGGGGACGGGCTTAAAGATGCCATCCAAAGTAGGTGCTTACTTCATAAGAGGTCTCTTTGTGGGGATTTCTGTTCCTGTTGTCTGAGGAGGACTCTGTTGGGGAAAATTGATTTTTGTTGTTCACCTGCTTGAGGAAAACTCTGTGGGGAATAGAGTCTAGGAGATTTAGTTGTCCATGGCTCTACTGAGGAGTTATCTTTGGAAAAATTTGTTGTTTTCTGGTTGAAATCCAGGCTTCACAGTAATTTGCTGAGGAGAATGAAATTAACTTCTATCTGGAAATGTATTAGAAGAAATATGTGTAGGGCTGCTTCAGGATGAGTCTGTGTTAGACTGCATCTGGAGATATATGAGTAAGAATTCGTGTAAGATTGCTTCAGGATGAGTCCTTGTTAGACTGCATCTATAAATTGAGATGGAATCCGTGTAAGATTACTTCATCTAGTTGTGTAGATAGTCACCCCGTCTTGTTTTGGGAATTGATCTACAATCAGTTGTTCACATATAGTTGTCATGTCTTGTTTCAGGTATTAATCCGGAACTTGCTTTTGTTGGTCATTGAGATAGTTGTCCTGTCTGGTTTCAGCTATTAATCTCTGACCTTAAAGAAAGGAAGATAGTTTCCCCGTATGGTTTCGTGAGTTAATCTTCAATCTGCTCATGTAGATAGTTTTTCTGTCTGGTTTCAGGTATTAACCTACAATTAGTCATCCATAGATAGTTGTCCTGGCTTGTTACAAGTATTAATCTGGAACTTGTTTTTGTTGGTCATTGAGATAGTTGTCCTGGCTGGTTTTAGGTATTAATCTCTGACCTTAGAGAAAGAAAGATAGTTTCCCCAGCTTTTTCGGGAGTTAATCTCCAATCTACTCATGCAGATGGTTTTCATGTCTGGTTTCAGGTATTAACCTACAATCAGTCATCCATAGATAGTTGTCCTGGCTTGTTACAGGTATTAATCTGGAACTTGTCTCTGTCGGCCGTTAAGATAGTTGTCCTGGCTGGTTTCAGGTATTAATCTCTGACCTTAGAGAAAGAAAGATAGTTTCCCTGGCTTGTTTGGGAGTTAATCTTCAATTTGCTCATGTAGATAGTTGTCTTGTCTGGTTTCAGGTATTAACCTACAATCAGTCATCCACAGATAGTTTTCTTGTCTTGTTTCAGGTATTAATCTGGAACTTGTTGAAAATTGGTGATGACATTCATCTGTCGATCTTTCCTGAAAAGGTAAAGAGGTAGATGCATGCAATATCATGATGCATGAAGTGCAAATGATGCTCTCAAAATAAATGAGATTGTGACATATGCATTCGTGCTGTATATGTTATGAAATTTGTAAAATGGTGTATGAATACAATGTATGAACGTGTCGTCCGTTCTATTGTTGTATCGTTGAACTAGGGAAAATAAATCCCTGATTGTTGCTGGGGATGAAGAGTGTAAGTCTTCAAATTTTGTTGAATTTGAAATGCTGGGAGATGGATTTCCATTGTTAGAGAAATAAACTCTGTTGGGCAAGGGAAAGTCCGTAAATCGCTTGGGGATTTTTTTGAAATCCTGTTGGGGGATCCTGAAAAGCTTGTGACCCAGATTAGGGAATTCTTTAAGATGACGAGGCAGTAATTGGAGATTCTTGTTCTGCCGGGGATGTAAGAACACCTGACATCATTAGGATGTATGCTGAGGATATGGAAGTGACTTTATAGTAGGACGCCCCTGCTTATGTACCTGCTGGAGAAAGTATCCGCGGGGATTTTGTGGATGGCCTTTAGACATTGTCTCGTTTCTTAAAGTCATTAGTAACTGTCTTTTTGTATTTGTAAATAGTAATCACATCCAAATGCATATGTTCAAAAATAATCACTGGACGTTTTCACAAACAAAATAGGAAGATAAAAAGAAAACAAATAGTTTTGTACTTTCAAAGGGATTGTTTTTGTATTGATTTGAATAAGCATTTTTTGTACAAGGAGACGAACATCCTAGTAAGAGAATTCCGTAGTAAGAAGGAAATATATACAAAATAATATACAAAGAAAAATAGCTATGTGAAATAATCCCATTGATTTCCCATCCTGCTATTGCCTTTATGTCTTTGAGCATCTTGTCTCTTTGTTGCTTGTCCGAAGCTGACTGGATTGATTAGTACCACTTGAGCTTGACAGTTGATACTGAATATTAGCTGTAAGGTGATCCAATAGGACATAGTCATACGCTTAAAATCCATAAATTTTGCCTGGACCTCCCTTTTGGGTTTTCAGTCCATCGGGATACCCTTTTTGCCCAAGCTGCCTTTTCAGGTTTTCGACTTGTCGGGTGTACAGATTTTTTTCATATGTATATCCCTAATTTTTGCCCGAACCCTTTTGGTTCACTGGGATGACCTTATTTTTTCCTAGGCCAGTCAACCTAGCGGGTCTTTGTTCATGCATAGTATCTTTTAATTATGTTCGCGTTTACAGGGTGCGGAAGGATATTCGTCCATCTTATTCTTGTCTATTGGGTCGACCTTGGATCCATAAAGCTGGGGCAGTGACCTCTACCTTGCACCAGAAGCTGAAATACCCCGTCAGAGGGAAGATCGTCACTGTGCAAGGAGAGGAGGAGTATATGGTGAGCCATTTGAATTCTTTCAGATACATTGAGTTGGACGGGGAGTTTATAGAAACCCCCTTTCAGCATTTCGAGGAGGTGCTTCCAATTTCAGCAGCAGCAGAAACAGCGGTCGAAGAGGATGTTCCTTTGAAGATGGCTTCCCTAAAGGATGCCCGGGCTGTGGTTCAGAAAGGTGAATGTACTAACTGGGGCAGGCTTCCCGACTTTACACAGAAAACTGACAAATTTGGACTGGGTTTTACTGCAGAGGGTCAGAAAGCTATGCGGAAGGCGAAGATCAGAAGACCTCCTGTGCTCATTACAAATCCAGGAGTGAATGCTGTTGGGGAGGACAATGAAGTGGACGAAGCTGAGTTCAATAGCTGGATCTACCCGACGACCGAAGGCGGATTGACCAATTGGATTGTCAAAGACCATACTCCTGTTACTTTTGTTACGCAGTAATAAACTTCTTTGTTTCGTTATTTGTAATAAACAATAAATAAACTCTATGGCACGGTGTCTTACCCGAGGCACCGTGGCTTCATTTGTGAGGGCATATAAATTGTCATTTCATATATCATAAATGAAAATCTTGGACGTCTTCTCGCATTTCAAATCTTGTGCTCCTTTTCTGTCTTTCCTTCCTTTATATATGTCAAAAACAGCTGTATTTACACACATACTCACTCATACAGGTTCCAATCCACTCTGGATCTCACTGGTAACGACTCTGCTACTGCCAGTTATGACTTCGAAAATCCGATCAACTTAGCCGAAGACGAAGGTGAAGATGATTGCGAAGTGCCTGGCGAGCTTGCAAGACTGCTACTTCAGGAAGAGAGGGCAATTCAACCACATGAAGAGCCAGTGGAGATAATAAACTTGGGTACTGATACAGACAGGAAAGGGGTAAAGATTGGTGCCAACCTAGAGCTCAGCGTGAAGCAACGGTTAACTCAGATGCTACATGACTATGTGGAGATCTTTTCCTGGTCCTACGAAGACATGCCCGGGTTGGATACCGATATTGTGGTCCATCACTTGCCAACTAAGGAAGACTGCCCTCCGGTCAAGCAAAAGGTCCGCCGTATGCGTCCAGAGATGTCTGAGAAGATTAAAGCCGAGGTTATGAAACAGTTTGATGCTGGGTTCCTTGCAGTGACGTCTTACCCTCAGTGGGTTGCTAATGTGGTGCCGGTACCAAAGAAGGACGGTAAGGTCAGAATGTGTGTTGATTACAGGGATCTGAATAGGGCCAGCCCCAAAGATGACTTCCCCTTACCTCACATTGATGTCCTTGTTGACAATACAGCTCAGCATAAGGTGTTCTCTTTCATGGATGGGTTTTCAGGCTATAATCAGATCAAGATGGCACCTGAAGACATGGAGAAGACTACATTTGTTACTCAGTGGGGCACCTTCTGCTACAAGGTCATGCCTTTTGGACTGAAAAATGCTGGGGCAACTTACCAACGTGCCATGGTTGCCTTATTTCATGATATGATCCATCATGAGATAGAAGTGTATGTTGACGACATGATCGCAAGGTCCCAGACTGAGGAAGAACACCTAGATCATCTGCAGAAATTGTTTGACCGTCTGAAACTGTACAAGCTGAGGTTGAACCCGAACAAGTGCACCTTCGGGGTAAGATCTGGGAAGTTGCTAGGCTTCGTTGTAAGTGATAAGGGCATTCAAGTGGACCCTGCCAAGGTCAAAGCTATTCAAGAGATGCCAGTTCCTAAGACAGAGAAAGAGGTCAGAGGCTTTTTAGGACGCCTGAATTACATTGCTCGATTCATCTCACACCTAACTGCTACTTGTGAACCAATCTTCAAGCTGCTGAAGAAAGATCAGGTAGTACGTTGGAATGATGAATGTCAGGCTGCTTTTGACAGAATCAAAGAGTATCTCCAGGAACCACCCATTCTTATGCCACCGGTTGAAGGGAGACCTCTGATACTATACCTGACAGTACTTGACAACTCAATGGGGTGCGTGCTGGGGCAGCATGACGAGTCTGGCCGAAAAGAGTATGCCATCTATTACCTTAGCAAAAAGTTTACCGACTGTGAGACCCGATACTCACTGCTCGAGAAAACTTGCTGCGCTTTGGTATGGGCTGCTCACCGGCTGAGACAGTATATGCTGACTCACACTACCTTGTTGATCTCAAAGATGGATCCTATAAAGTACATATTCGAAAAGCATGCTCTGTCTGGGAGAATTGCAAGATGGCAAATGATCTTGACGGAATACGACATTCAGTACACGACTCAGAAATCCATCAAGGGAAGTGTATTGGCAGACCACTTGGCACATCAGGCAGTCGACGATTATCAGTCAATGAATTTCGAGTTTCCGGATGAAAGTATCATGATTGTGACTGATTGTGAAGTACCTGGACCGGATGAAGGACCTGAGGAAGGATCCCGATGGTCTATGCACTTTGACGGAGCCTTCAACGCTTTGGGAAATGGTATTGGCACCGTAATCATATCTCCTCAAGGTACTCATACTCCACTCACTGCCCGGATATGTTTCAACTGTACCAACAACATGGCAGAGTATGAGGCATGCATCATGGGTCTTCAAGCTGCGATCGACTTAAGGATCAAGTTTCTGAGTGTCTTTGGAGATTCCGCTCTTGTGATCAATCAGATCAAAGGAGAGTGGGATACGAAACATCCAAACCTTATTCCTTACAGAGAATGTGTGTTGACCTTGATCCCCCACTTCACGAAGATAACCTTTGAACACTTTCCAAGAGAAGAGAATCAGTTGGCGGACGCGTTAGCTACAATGTCTTCTATGTTCAAAGTCAAATGGGATAATGAGGCTCCCCGGATCATCATCTGGAAACTGGACGAACCGGCATACTGTTGTGATCTCGAGACTGAATTGGTGACTGAGAAGCCTTGGTACCATGAGGTGAAGAGATATCTGGAAGCTCATGAATACCCTGAGGGTGCTTCTGTCAATGATAAGAAGTTCTTGAGAAGGTTCGCGGCAAAGTTCTTCCTTAGCAACGGCATCTTGTATAAACGAAACCATGATTCGACTTTACTGCGTTGTGTGGATAAGACTGAAGCAGAAAGGATCATGGAAGAGCTACATGAAGGGACCTTTGGTACACATTCTAGTGGACATACAATGGCAAAGAAGATCCTTCGGGCAGGGTATTACTGGTCCACAATGGAAGCTGACTGCTACCAACATTCCCGGACATGCCACAAGTGCCAGATATATGCAGACAAGGTGCATGTTCCCCCAGTTCCTCTGAATGTTCTGACTGCGCCTTGGCCGTTTGCAATGTGGGGCATAGATATGATCGGTGAGATTAGACCTACGACATCTAACGGGCATCGCTTCATCCTAGTAACGATCGATTATTTTACAAAGTGGGTTGAAGCAGCTTCATACGCTACGGTAACCAAGACTGTTGTGGCACGGTTCATCCGACATAATCTGATCTGCCGGTACGGCGTCCCAGAGAGGATCATTACAGACAACGGTACCAATCTGAATAATAAGATGATCACTGAGCTTTGCGAGCAGTTCAAAATACAGCACCACAATTCTTCTCCTTACAGATCGAAGATGAATGGGGCTGTAGAAGCAGCAAATAAAAATATCAAGAAAATCGTGCAGAAAATGACAGTGACTTATAAAGATTGGCACAAGATGTTACCGTTCGCTCTATATGGGTACCGTACCTCAGCTAGGACGTCAACCGGGGCAACTCCTTTCTCTTTGGTTTATGGTATGGAGGTAGTCTTACCGATCGAAGTACAAATACCCTCTCTCCGGATAATGAAGGATGCAAATCTGAACGAAGATGATTGGATCCAGACACGACTTGATCAATTAAACCTTATTGATGAAAAGAGACTTGCTGCTATCTGTCACGGTCAGACGTATCAGAAACGGATGATCAGGGCATTTAATAAAAAGGTCAGACCACAGGAATATCAAGTTGGGGATCTGGTAATCAAGCGAATCATCCTTCCTCAGAGTGATCCAAGGGGAAAATGGACCCCTACGTACGAAGGGCCATTTGTGGTTAAACATGTGTTCTCAGGAGGAGCCATGATTTTAACCAACATGGATGGTGACGACCTTCCTCACCCCGCCAATGCAGACATAGTAAAAAGATACTACGCATAAAAAATGACCCGCTAGGCTGACATGCCTAGGCAAAAATTAGGGCTTCCCGGCGAACCAAAAGGGTTCGGGCAAAATGAAGGGATGAAATGAAAAAAAATTTGTACACCCGGCAAGTCGAAAACCTGAAAAGGTGGCTTGGGCAAGAATGGGTATCCCGGTGGACTGAAAACCCGAAAGGGCGGTCCGGGCAAAAGTTAGGGATAAAGCGTAATACTATGTCTCATTTGATCACTTTGCATCCAAAATCCGGTATCTACATCAAGTTCAGACGGCATCGATCAGTCAGCTTCACCTTCAACCAAGGTCATCAGTGATGAGATGCTCGGAGTCATAAAGGCAATAGCAGGGTTGAAACCCAGTGGGATCATTCATTTCACACAGCTGTTTTATTTTCTCTTGTACAAAATTTGTATAAACTCTTTTGCTCGGCGGCGTTCTCTTACTAGGACGTCAGCCTCTTGTACACAAACGCCTATTTACAGGCAATTCAAAAATCAATACAAATACACTTTTCAGTTAAAATTGCCAATTGTTTTTCCTTTTTCTGTTTTGTTGTGCGAAGAACGTCCAAGGTTCAATTTGTGATATATGCATTGACAATAATTTGCTAACTCATAAATATTTGCATACGAAACAAAGGATTAATTACAGGTAACATTAGAAACAGGGGCAATAAGGAGTTGTCTAAGCAATCTAATTGTTCTGTCCTCCAAGGTACCAAGGTAGGTTCAGCTAAAGAACATAATCAGCACATCTTAATTCCCCAGAGAGTGAGCCAGCAAGTCAGTGCACTCTCGCCAAGCAAAGCTACTATCAAACTTAAGGAAAGTTGGGTATCCTCCCGCAGATCTCAACATTCCCCAGCAATGTATGGATATTCTTAATAAGCATCCCCGATAGTCTTGGTCTAAAGATTGTTCCCCGGTGGTATATCAAACATTCAGAGGAGTTACTTCCCCGATACAGTTCAATACTTCCCCAGGAGAGTCAAATCCAGTTTCCCCAGGAAAGTTGGAATCCATCTCCCCAAGTAGTAAGCTTATCCCCAGTAGATTCTGGAAGCTTATCCCCGCAGAGCACGAACGCGTCCCCCGGCTTTATTCAAAGAGTTATTTCCTTACCAGGATATAACTGGGTTATCCTTAGCCAATAGCCACAGAAAGAGCGTCCTCGACGAAGTCTTCTTATCCCAGCGAAGTTTATCAACACTTCCAACACAACAATGGTATCCCCAGTGAAGTTATTATCAACAACTCAGCAAAGTATCTCTCTCCCCACAGAGCATTGCTCCCCAGCAAGATCGTCAGAGTACTTTTCTCCCCGCAGAATATTCCATTCGCCAAGTTTATTCCCCAACGGAGTTATCTTCTCCTACCGGTATTCTTGCAACTATCACCCAGCGGAAGCAAAGTCTGTTCTCCAACATCAGCCCAGGATATGACTTCCCGGCACCCGTCAAGGATTTACTTTCCTAGACGAAAACATACATTCCTAAACATCACATACATCATTATAGCATGCATATACGCATCATATCTTACAAATCTCATTTATGTTGAGAACATCATTGCTCGATCCATATCACGCTTTGCATATGACTGACCTTTACCTTTCAGGAAAGATCCAGTTAAATTTTCAACTATATTCCAAGACCTAGTCTGGTTCAGTTAAATCGACTCCAAAGATTTCTCTGTTTCTTATCCAGTCAAAGGCCTTCTCTGGTTCAGTCAGATCGACTCCAAAGATCTCCCTGTTTCTTGTCCAGTTGAAGACATTTCAAGACCTAGACCGGTTCAGTTAAATCGACTCCAAAGATTTCTCTGTTTCTTATCCAGTCAAAGGCCTTCTCTAGTTCAGTCAGATCGACTCCAAAGATCTCCCTGTTTCTTGTCCAGTTGAAGACATTTCAAGACCTAGACCGGTTCAGTTAAATCGACTCCAAAGATTTCTCTGTTTCTTATCCAGTCAAAGGCCTTCTCTGGTTCAGTCAGATCGACTCCAAAGATCTCCCTGTTTCTTGTCCAGTTGAAGACATTTCAAGACCTAGACTGGTTCAGTTAGATCGACTCCAAAGATTTCTCTGTTCCTTATCCAGTCCAAGGCCTTCTCTAGTCCAGTTAAATCGACCCCAAACAGATTTTCCTGATAAAGACTCAGTGAAGTTATCCAAGATTCTCTCAATGATTGCTATTGAGGGAGTAATCACCCCAAGATTTTCTCAACGATTGCTGTTGAGGTTAAAGTCATCCAAGGTTCTCTCACCGTTCCTATTGAGGTAGTAACCATCCCTGGTTCATTCATCACTGTTTGAAGCTCCAGATTCAGCTCCTGTAACCAGTCAGGACACATCCATACAAGGCATCTGAAGACCAGCTCCTGCAACATGTCAGGTACTCATTTTTCTTTTGCAGGTACGCAAGTTCTCGCTAAGGAATCTCTTACGCGATCAACATCTAGATGGCATCTATAAGCCCATCCACCTTCCATCATCTCTTAGCATGGCATCTATAAGCCCATCATCCTATCCATCAATCTCCAAATGGCATCTATAAGCCCATTCCCATCATCACACTGCTACTATGTAAGCGCAAATTTTTGGGCACTCTAGTGTTCAATCATCTTTTACCTTCGGATTACGAAAGGCACGTCAGCCAATCTGCATCCTCAGGTCTAAGAAGATTGAACAGGGGCAACTGTTGTACCCCAAAATTTTCCCTCCCATATTCTTCAAGAAATTGCCAAGTCATGCTTCAAATCTCCCCAAGGGTTGCACAGTTCAAGGGCCTCCTAACAGTCAAAATTAGGGTTGTGGTTCTGGCAAAGAAAATGAAGTTTCCAAGGGTCCAATCAAGTCTCACATGCCTATAAATTTGGTCAAGCATCCTCATATCAAGTTTCAAGACTTTCAGCATAAAATTGCACAGTCAAAAACCCTAATTGCACTACAGTCAACTGCAGGGGCAAAATGGTCATTTGACAGTCAAAAGTCCAAATTTTTTATCAACATCTCATTTTGAAGCCACAAACATCATTTGATCAATTCTTGATCATGATTCTCAAAGCTTGGCTCAAAAATCATCAAGATGCAAAAGTTTCCTTATTTGGACAGTTGAAAAAGTCAATTGTAAATTGACCAGGGCATAACTTTCACATGGATTATCAGCAAAATTCCATCCAAAGCTTATTTTGAAGATAAAGACATTTCCTACAACTCCTCTTCACACTGCAAGTCCAAGAAATGCTCTCACAAAAAGTTATCAATTTCAACATTATAGGTCATTTTCAAAAGTCAACAAAAAGGGACTTTAAGTCAAAGACCATAACTTGAGATTGGTAAATCAAAATGACATGGTACCAAAGACATTGGTTAGAGGACTCAAAGACCTTTCCAAAATGTCCAAGAACATGAGCAAAGCTTAAAAATTGAGCAAGTTATGCCTTGTGGAAGTTGGGAAATTTTTGGATATTTTGAAAAGTCAACATTGCTTCAAGTGACCTAAAATTGCTAATGGGCCTCTTTTTCTTCCACAATTCATCATCCAAGACATGTGCACGACCATTTGGCCCAAAGGGAAGTTTTTATCATTTTTATTTATTTATTTGGATTTTTTATTATTAATAATTCATTTAATTAAATAAAATACATGAAAAATACCAAACCTAATGTTTTGAATCTTTTTGTGCATAGAATAGGATCAATATTTCGTGTACAATCAAATATGGAAGGAATTATGGTGATTGGATATGATTGAGACCAAATAGGCATGAAAAAATATTTGAAAAGATCTTGGAAAATCAAATCTTGCAAATCATGAATGCAAAGGCTTTTGTGTGATTTCTTTGACCTAAAACCTTCACACATACATATAGAGTGAAAACCTAATCCTAGAGAACTCTCAGCTGCGCCATAGACAAAGAAAAAAGCTTTCACTTTTACCTAAAATTTTTGAAACTGAAAACAAGGTTCCAAGAGGTTTCAAGCAAAAAGAACCATCTCATCACCTTCATAAGACATCAAGCAACGTGTCTGAATAGGTTTCCACATTCCTAACGCCCAGAATCGGTATAGGGGATTCAAGCTTTTTCATATTTTTTCCATAATCGTATTTTGATATTCAAGCATTTCTATTGCATTTTTTCCATGGATTCATACTAATTGGACTATTCTGGAACTAACCATGTGATTTAATTGAATTTTTATGCGCTATATGAAGAATCACCATGAATGATTTTTAGGGTTCTTCAGGTTTCAATTTGGGAACTTTCACATACTGTAAAATTGAGACTCCTGAGTACCACCATTGAAACAAGCGTGCTTGGACGATCTAGACCCCACCCTCGCGCCTAATTTATGAGGCCGTATGGCCTATTCTCTATTTTCAGATATGGCCTGTTTTGGGGGGGTTCAAAACCCCCGCTAACTCTTTTCTATTTTCAGGGAAAAACAAAGCAACGAAGAAGATGATTATGTGGCCAAGGCTGATTGGTTCGTTTAAAAATTCGCGCGCAAAAGGCACTAATGCATTATTCTATTTTATAATATTTGTTTGTTATTCAATATACAGAAAGCGTGTTTGGTTCAATTGGTTGGACATGTGTTTGGTGACCTTCAGGACCTGGGTTCGATCCCAGGTCCCCACCCCTTTCATATTATTTTTCTTTCAATTATCATCCTATGCAGATTATACCCTGAGGAACACCATGCGTCCACAATCTCCAACACGCCACTTGGCCAATCTCATCAATCCAAGGGCACATATCTGGAGAGCATGGTAAACGTGAGTCAACGCCTGGGCACGCTAGTGGAAAAGTCAGCCAGGCCAAAGGTCATTGGGCCCAAATTGCTAAACAAAAACCTCCTATTTGGGGACAGACCCCCCTAGGTTTGAATTTTTATTTCTTTTCTTTATTTTACTTATTTCAATTATTATTTTTTTTAATTAGTTTCTTTAATTTAATGATTTTTATAGAAAACATAAAAAATAATATAAAATCAGAAAAAGACAAAAAATAGTATTTTCATTTAATATTTTAATATTTTGTAAATAAATTGCATTAATTAATTTTAGTTTTTAAATTAGGTTTAAATTTTAATATTTTTCTCAATCAATTTAAAATTTGGTAGAATTAGGGTTTGTATTAATTTTTATCTTTTTTCTTTTCTTTCATAATAATTAAATATTTCCTATTATTTTTACAAATTAAAATTGCATGTAAATAATTAGGTTAATTTAGGTTTAATTTTAATACTTTCTTAATAAACTAAAAAAGCAATTAGAATTAGGGTTAGTATTTTAATTTCAATTAATCTTTTTCGTTAAAATCATAAAATACAAAAATACCAAAAATAACCTCCTTTCATTTTAATTTTAATTAATTTAATCATTTAATTTAATTTTGCAAAAAGGGTCCAACGCCCTCGTTTTTAATTCTTATTTAATTCGCGTATTTATTTCTTTTTCGTATAATTTTTATGTACCTCTCCCAAGGCCGTGTAAATTTAATTTCTCGCACTTTTACCTTATTTATTTATTTTCTGTCAAATCGGGTCCTGGAAATTTTGGCGATGTGGACCCGCGCCTTTTGTAATAGCTTAGAACTTTTATTTCCCGCAATTCTTTTTAACTGTTAAGCAAATGCATGCAAGAATGAATGGACAAAAATAAAAACAAACGCATAGCTCACTCATAACATGACAAAAGACAAAAATATCTGAAAACGACACACAAATCACACACCACCCCTAGGGTACGCCTCACTGTTGCCTTGCCTCGAAAGGTGATCGTCGAGTAGAGGATGTCTTAGTAAGTCCTCATGATCCGGGAACCTGGCATGAGGGTAGCTTCTAAGGTGTCTTCCTATTGCTCCGGTGATCACCATGTCCCGAACCTTCGAATTGACCCGAACACCTCCAACGGTGGTGCTACCTACCTCTCAATGGTGGGATGGCACTACTTTAAAGGACATTTACACAAACGAATTCCTTATGGTAGGTAGGTTCTCGTAGATACTTGCTCTAAATCTCAAAACAAATTCAAAATACTTTTCACACCAACACATTTTCAAAAAGCTTTCGAAAGCATTTTTTCAAACACTCTTGAGGACCGATACAAGAGTCGAACTGGAATTTTCAAAGAAACTTTTTAAAACCCACAGTTGAAAAGCAAACAAACCATTTTTGAAAACACAAGTGAGCAAGTACCTAAGAGCCCATGTATAACCATGGATAGAAAGGGTGCTAACACCTTCCCTTTCTATAATCTACCTCCCGAACCGAGAGCAATCTCTATAAGGAATTTTTCTGTGCTTTTGTCCTTTCCATTTGGAGAAAATAAAAGACGGTGGCGGCTCTTGCTTCCGTGACATTTCGCGAACCAGTGTTAAACAGTCAGTTCCAGATCCACCGATCACAATATGCCATAATCTTCTCTGCTTCACTCTTGTCTACACACTGAAGCAAAGTAGAATCATGGTTGCGCTTATAGAGGATTATGTTACTGAGGAAGAACTTGGCAGAGAATATTCTTATGAACTTTTTATCATTGAATGAAGCTCCCTCAGGATGCTCTAGGGTTTCGAGATATCTTTTGACTTCATGGAACCAAGGTTTGTCCACTACCTCTTTAGTATCAACCTCGTAACAATATGCTGGTTCATCCATTTTCTAAATAGTGATCTGAGGAGCTTCATTATCCTACCTGACCTTGAACATGGATGACATAGTAGCTAGCATGCCCGCTTGTTGATTTTCCTCTCGTGGAAAATGCTCAAAGGTAACTTCTTCAAAGTGTGGAATCAGTGTCAACACATACTCTCTGTAAGGGATGATATTTGGATGCTTCGTGTCCCATTCTCCTTTGATTGGCTGATTACTAAGGCTGAGTCTCCAAATACACTCAAGAATTTGATCCTCAAGTCGATAGTAGCTTTGAGATCCATAATGCATGCTTCATATTCAGCCATATTGTTGGTACAATTGAAACATAGCCTGGAAGTGAAAGGAATATGACAGCCTTCGGGAGATATGATCACAACACCGATGCCATTGCCAAGTGCGTTGGAAGCTCCGTCAAAAATCACAGTCCATCAGGATCCTTTTTCAGGTCCTTCATCGGGTCCAAGTTCTTCAAAATCAGTTACTAGCATGATGTTCTCATCCGGGAACTCAAAATTCATGGATTGGTAGTCGTCCATAGTCTGTTGAGCCAAATGATCAGCTAATACACTCCCCTTACTTGCTTTATGGGTTGTGTACTGAATGTTGTATTCGGTCAGGATCATTTTCCATCTTGTTATTCTTCTAGAGAGAGTGGGCTTCTCAAAAATGTATTTGATAGGATCCATTTTAGATATCAATAAGGTAGTGTGAGTTAACATATATTGTCTTAGTCGGCGAGCAGCCCATGCCAAAGTGCATCAAGTTTTCTCGAGCAATGAGTATCTTGTTTCATAGTCAGTAAACTTTTTTCTAAGGTAGTATAATTGCATGCTCTTTTCGACCAGACTCATCACGTTGTCCCAACACACACACCCATTGAATTCTCTAATATTGTCAAGTACATGATCAGAGGTTTTCCTTCAATCGGCAGCATCAAGATTAGAGGCTCTTGAAAATATTCCTTGATTTTGTCAAAGGCGTTTTGGAAATTGTCATTCCACTTCACTGCTTGATCTTTCTTCAGTAATTTGAAGATTGGCTTATAAGTAGCGGTTAGATGGGAGATGAATCTGGCAATGTAGTTTAGACGTCCCAGGAATCCCCTAACCTCCTTCTCAGTGTGAGTAGTTGGAATTTCTTGTATGGCTCTAACCTTTGTAGGGTCTACTTCAATACCTTTTCCGCTGACAACGAATCCTAAGAGCTTACCGAATCTTACTCCAAAGGAGCACTTATTCCGGTTCAACCTTAGATTGTATTTTTTTCAGCCTTTCAAACAGCTTCTGCAAGTGATTAAGGTGCTCCTCTTCAGTCTGATACCTAGCTATCATATCGTCAATGTAGACCTCTATCTCGTGATGGATCATATCGTGAAACAAAGCTACCATGGCACGCTGATAGGTTTCCCCGACGTTCTTTAACCCAAATGGCATGACCTTGTAGCAGAAAGTGCCCCACTGTGTGACGAAGGTCGTTTTCTCCATGTCCTCAGGTGCCATTTTGATCTGATTGTACCCGGAGAAACCATCCATAAAGGAGAATACCTTATGTTGTGCGGTGTTATCAACCAGAACATCAATATGGGGAAGTGGAAAGTCATCCTTGGGGCTTGCCTTATTCAAGTCTTTGTAATCCACACACATACGTATCTTACCTTCCTTCTTAGGTACTGGAACAACACTAGCAACCCATTATGGATAAGAGGTAACAACTAAGAAACTCGAGTTGAACTGTTTCATGACTTCAACATTGATCTTTTCTTACATCTCTGGCCGCATACGACGAACCTTTTGTTTCACTGGAGGGTAGTCTTCTTTTGTCGGCAGGCGATAAACCACGATATCAGTGTCAAATCTCGGCATGTCTTTGTATGACCAGGTAAAGACCTCAACATAGTCATGTAGCATCTGAATTAACCGCTCTTTCACACTATGCTCCGGATCTTCACATATCTTGACTTCCTCCTTATCCTCCTCGGTACCCAAGTTTACTGTCTTAACCGGCTCTTCATAAGGCTGTATTTCCCTTTCCTCCTGTTGTAACAGTCTGGGAAGTTCCCCTGGTACCTCATAATCTTCTTCACCTTCGTCCTCGGCTTGGTAGATCGGATTTTCAAAGTTATAATTGGCAATAGCAGAATCGTTATCACTGGGATCCAGAGTGGATGTGGATCTGCAGTTTGATATGTGGGTGTGTGTATGAGCATAGCTATTTTTGATAAAGTAAAAGGTAGAAAAGAAAAACAGAGAGTGTAAAATTTGTATGCAAAACGTCCAATGATTTATTAATGACATATGAATATGAAGTAATAACCCTCACAAAATAGACCATTGTGCCTCGGGTAAGACACAAGGCTTTAAAGTTTCAATTGTTCAAATATTACATATCCCAAAAAAACTAAAAGACATTTACTCTTTAATAAAAGTAATAGGAACAAAATCTTTGGCCTCCCAATTGTTGAGTCCACCGTTGATAGTTGGGAAGATCCACTTGTCCATGTCACTGTTGTTGTCAGCATCCTCTGTAGCAGAAACAACATCAATAGCACTGATTCCCGGTTCATTCTTAGGCATTGGTGCAGTTATGATGTTGGGGGTCTTAGGAGGATCAAACTCAATCTCCTTTGCCTCAATGAGATCTTTCACTTTATTTTTCGGAGCCCAACAATCATTTGTATCATGCCCTGGACTTTCAGAGTGGTAGGCACATCGGGCATTTAGGTTGTAGCGAGGAGATGTAGTATTGGGATTCTTAGGAGCTTCCTTTAGAGTCACCAGATTGGACTTTAGCAAATGTGGCAAAACCTGGGATAAGGTCATGTTGATCCGGGTGAACTTCCTTCTGGGTGCATTCGGTCTGTGCTGAACATTTCGTTGTTGGTTTGATGCAAGATTAAAAATCATAACAGCCCCTACCGTCGAACGATGTTCAGTTTTTCTTTGATTTCTCTGTCCATAAGCAGCACTGACCTCCTTCTTTCCAGTTAAGGGTTTCTTTGTTGTACTGGAGGATGCATCTCTTTGGATTTTACCACTTTTAATACCAGCCTCTACTCGCTCACCGATCAATATCAGTTCAGTAAACCTAGCTGAGGAGCTTCCAATCAGATGGTTGAAGAATGGACCAAACAATGTGCCCGAGAACATGTCTACCAGCTCCCTATCAGACAGAGGAGGCTGGACTCTTCCTGTAAGGTCTCTCCACTTTTGGGCATATCTTTGAAACCTTCTCCAGAACCCATAGACATACGTTGCAATTATGTACGAGTTAGGGTGAGGTCAGTATTATATTGGTACTGCTTGTAAAAAGCAGCAGCCAAATCTTCCCAATTGCGGATGTTGGTTCTCTCCAGTTGATAGAACCATTCTAACTGCGTCCACGACAAACTTTCCTAGAAGAAATGTACCCACAGATTCCTGTCAGTAGTGTGGGGTTGAATCTTCCTGACATATAATCTTAAGTGCAGCTTAGGACAGGAGACACCATCATACTTAGCAAAGGTGGTGACCTTGAATTTCTGCGGGATGACCACCCCTGAGACGAGTCCTAGCTCTTCAAAATCCAGCCCGGGTACCCTCTGAATCTCCATGGCATTGAGACGATCCTCCAGCTGTTTGTATTTATCATCAGCAGGAGGATATTGTTCTTCAGAGTAATCAGCCTCTTCCTCATCAGTCCCAGGATTGTTGTGTTCTTCTGTTGGCTTCTCTTCTTGATTGTCCCCCTCATTTTACGGGGTTGCGAAATCTAGAGCTCGCTTAGCCGGTCCTCTGAACCTTCTTACCAAGTTCAAGACACCAGCTGGTTTCTTTGCCTTCTTTGTCTTCTCCTTGATGATAAGAGCTTTCAGATCTTCTTGTCCCTTAGCCAGAGCCAAGAACATTTGTTGAAACTGAGAATTTTGAGCTTGAAGATCATTTACTGTTTATTCAAGAGCCATTTCTTTTGCTGAAATAAACAGTGAAAAGATAAGAAACCTATTTTGAAATACCCGTTTATGCAATGAAATGCATGATATGCTGATGCAATGTTTTTAAGGACTTTTAAGATTTTAAATTTGCTTAGCCAAAGAGAGAACAAACATTAATTGCATTCATAAGTTTAAATGATTATAACGATTCCTCTTAGGCTTACAATGGAAGAAACGAAGATAAAACAACACTCCTAAATCAAACAGGACTCAGGCTTCCCATGAGCGCATCCTCTTTGGTGCAATGTAGGCATTCAAACTCAGTTCTTCATGCAGTTGTCTTGTAAGCTCCAAAACCTTCTTCTCGCTTGCGTAGAACTGGGTTTCAAAGGTGTCTCGTTCTTCTTTGAGTTGAATCCAAGATCTTTTCAATTCCTCGAGAGTAGTCGACATGTCAGGATGGAGGATAGTATGAGGTACCTCTGTCTCGATGATAGGTTCCATGATGATATGTAGGATGGCGGGGTAAGGCATCATGAGATTTTGAGTGCGTGCTTACACCCACTTAAGATAAGGCTCCAAAGGGATGGAGTTCTTATGCCATAATGTCTTGCTATCCACTATGTTTACCATGCCCCAAGCTCGTATGAACCTCTGACGGTACCCTTGGACATCATTCTCATAGTCAAACGTGATTCCCTAAACCAATGCATCATGAGGACCGTTCCTCCTAGCATACCCAAACTGTCGCAACACCAAACAAGGGTTATAAGTGATCCTCCCCTAATGCCTAGGAGAGGGACATTAGGGAATTCCCCATAGCGATTAATGATGGTAACGCCTTCCACAGATCGAGGGCACCAATGAATATCTGAATGCGTGAGAGACATCAACCTATTAGACCACCTCATGCCTTGCTCATTCTTCAACACGGATCAAGGTAGGTGCGATATAAACCACCTAGCCAACAGAGGAGTGCAACATATGAGGGTTCCTCTTCTCTCTACAGTGCGAGTGTAAAAAGAGTGCAGGATGTCTCCAAGTAAAGTAGGCACCAGATTATGAGACATGAAAACTTTGACCGCATTCACATCTATGAGTTGGTCCGGATTAGGGAACAGCACCATCCCATAGATGAGAAGGGCCAACATTTCTTCAAAGGCTTGTAAGTCCAATGTATCCCAAAAATTGTGAGCTTTCTCAAACAAAAACTTGGCTAGAAATCC
This sequence comes from Vicia faba, assembly GCA_948472305.1. Taxonomy (NCBI): domain Eukaryota; kingdom Viridiplantae; phylum Streptophyta; class Magnoliopsida; order Fabales; family Fabaceae; genus Vicia; species Vicia faba. The sequence goes on along the minus strand of OX451738.1, from coordinate 1,442,080,622 downwards.
TTTGACACCACTTCTTGTTTCCCAATTTGTCACAACATCGGACCGTTGTAGATACAGGGATTGAGCAATCTCCTTAGGCTTTGGGTCTCTTTCTATACCGTTGAAAGGTAATTGGTTGAGAATAGGCACATCCAATAACTGAGAAAATTCTTTCATAGTAGGCACCAACTGGTAGTCAGGAAATGTAAACAATGATGTAGAGGGTCAAAGAACTGAAAGAGAACTTTCACCATGTATTCATCAGGGCTTGAGGTGACCAAACTGAGGAGTTGACCATGTCTTTTAGTTAATGGGGAATTCTCAAGAACCCTTGATGCCAACTCTTTGAGTTTAGGAGGCACCCTTACGAGGTTGACTTGGATGGTATTTCTGCAAATGGGATCCATGTCCTGCAAAATAGACACAAAGATAAGTCCTAAAAGTCCTTGAAATGGTTAGTGTGACATGCCATGTTATGATGTTATGATGTTATGTACAGACTGATATATACAATCACACAAACAGATCCTTAGGTTTCAGCTTGCATGGATTCCATAGGTAAGTAACCTCTTGAAGTTTAGTTGGTTTAACCTGTCCTAGAAAGTAACCGAGTTCTAGGGGATCTTAATATCATTGATCTTTCTTCATTGGTCATTCTTTTAGTGCAAGCCTCTTTATTGGCGACCGAAATATCCCGGAAGTCAGATCTCAGTGAGTGTAGTGTCGAGTATCAACCAACTTCGGACTGCACTAAAGCCGACTATCTCACTACTTCCTAATGGCCAAGTTGTTCAATTAAAGATTCTAAGGTCAGTTGGTGCTTCCTGACACCACACAGCGGCCCCGTATTCTCCTTGACTACTCAAGGGATACCAGTACCAAAAAATGTGTCACACCAATATAGCTATCGTTTCAACCATGTCAGTATACCCCGCACAGTCCCCACGATCTATTGCTACTTACCTAAAAGGTGCCCTAGATTCGGGTGTACGATCTTTACAAGTAAACCCAAGCAAAAACCCTTAAAGATAAAGAAATTAAAGCATACATGGAAAACAAATTAAATATGACCTAAGCTCTAAGGTAACCCCACTTTTTATTTATTCCCTAGTAGAGTTTCCAGTTTTGTAATACGGTGGCAGAACCGGCTGTTCTACTGGTTTTGCATTTTGTATTCGCAAATTTTGCGGTAAGCAAGAGTCGCCACCGGCTTTTCTTTTATCCAACAAAGGAAAGGGTGAAAAGAACAGAAAAATACCTTTCGAGATTATTTCTTAGTAAGGGGGTAGATTATGTAAAGGGAAGGTGTTAGAACCCTTTCCATCCGTAGTTTTCTACGGGCTCTTAGATGCTTAGCTCATTTGAAAATTACCTTGTGCTTTTGTGTGTTTTGAAAAATATTTTGAAAGTGCCTTAGTGCGGCGATTCTCTTTATGATAACTCTTGTATCAGTCCTCAAGAGTGTTGATAAAGGGTTTTGAAAATTTTTTTGAAAGGATTTTGTGTATGTGTAAAAGTTTGTTTTGAGCATAGTATTTAGGAACTATCTACTCTACTCGAAAGGGTCGTTCTTTTCCCCTTTTCTTTAGACAGTGCTATCCTACTATTAGTGAGTAGATAGCCATAGTCCTTTGGATATATGAGGGACTTTTGAAGGAACGTTTTACAGTCACAAAGGCAACTGGGCAAGAAACCTTAGTAACTACCCTAGGGTTTTAAGATCATTGTTTACCGAGGCAACATCGAGAGGGTCATCGAGGGACTTATGATCTTTTTAAACCAGAGGGTAGCCACTAAAATATCTCATGTTTCGAGAGTTATGACTATTTTCTGAAAGGCAACATGTTGTACCCCAAATTTTCCCTCCCATTTTCACACAAGACATACTCCTAGAGGTCCTGAATGGCTCAAGTTGACTAAGGATTGACCAGACAAATCCTCCTCTTAAGACAATAAGCCTCAAACTAGGGTTTCAATTTCAAATAAGATGATTGAGTCCCAAGGGTCCCAAATGGTCTCCATTGTCCTAATATATCCCCAAGATCATCCAAGCTAAGTTTCATGTCTTCCACAACAAGTTTGCTCAGTCAACTGCTCAAATGCCAAAAAATCAACTATACTTGGGTAAAAGTCAATTGTGGCCCAAAGACAGTCAAACTTCAATATTTTTGGTCAACATCAACAATTTGAAGTAACATCCATCATTTTATTAAGGTTTTATCATGATTCCTCAAGAAATGCTCCTAACTCATCAAAAGTCAAAAATGGCAATTTAGGGTTTCTATAGGAAAAGTCAACCAAACTTTGACCTGGCATAACTTTCTCATACTTTATTATAAATTTTCCAACCAAGGCTCATTTTTAATAGAATCCAATTCCCTACATTTCCTCTTCATCCCTCAAGTTCAAGAAATGCCTCAATCAAAAGATATAAGCTTAGACATTATAGGTCATTTCAAAAAGTCAACAAAAACACCTTTTGGGTCAAAGCTCCTTACATGAACATGGAAGATCCAATTGAGATGAAACCAAAAGGGTTGTTTAGAGGACATCCTAAGATTTCCAAAAAGTCTAATAAAACCTTCTTAAGGTAAAAAATGAGAGAGATATGTAGTGCTAAAGTTGACCAAATTATGGAAGTGTGCATAAAGTCAACATCGATCAAAATTGATTTTTTTTTCAAATAGGCCCATGTTTTCTTGTTTGAAACTTGTTTCTAAGAGGACCCACGACCCTTGAGCTTATCCATTTGTTATTTTATTATTTTTATTATTTATTTTGATTTTTATTCATTTAAATCAAAATAAATCATTTTAAATAATGGAATAAATGAAATAAAATCAAAGATTGGATTTTATGAGCACATTATGAGTCTAATATCAGCTGGAGAATCATGTAATTCATACAAGGATTAATTGGATTGGAAAAGATCATGATTTGGCCAAATTTAGAAATAAAAAATAACAGATGCAAATCAAATCTCTTTTCCATGTTTTTTCAAGATTGCATCTGTTTTTGTTGACCTAATTCGTTCTATTATATGTCCACAACATTCCCAGAGCAAAAAAAAGAGGATTTGGCCGCGTAGAATTGACACAAGAAACTCCAATTTTTTAACAAAAAGTGGCATTCGGTTTGGCATTTGGAGGGAGATTCAAGGCATTCTAAACTTGCAATCAATTCCTGGGCACATTTGGAAGCTATTTGGATCATTGCCACGCCTCAATACCTTCAGAAATCACGCATACAGAACCACGGTTTTCCCTTATTTTCTTGAAACCAATTTTGACAATTTACGTATGATAAATGAATTTTGACCACATATTCATGTTTGTATAATGACTTAGAACATGTTTGCATAATCAATTGTTTGTTTTGATGCTTGTATGGACAACTGTCATTGTTAGGGTTTGAAGCTTTATTTTAGGGGCTTTCAGTACAGGTGAAATTAAGCCAAACGATGAACACCATTGCACTCACGAGATCAAACCCGGTTGATCTGTGCATTTAGATTTCATTTTTATTGTGTGGCTATGATTTTTGAAATACGTTGGTTGGCCAATTTGAATGGTGCGCGCTTTTCATTCATTATTACTGTTAATTATTAAATAAGATGTATTATTGTTGTTTGGTATCACAAAAGGCCAAGTGGCCTAGTGGCAAGAGCGAAGGGTGTTAAGGCATTGCATGTGTGGGAGGTCAGGGGTTCGACCCCTTCCTCCTGCATATTATTTTTTTCATAATCTATTTGCAGATCCAATGTTATCATGTCCAGCATGTTCATCCTACACCCCAAATTCATCACTCTTGGATCAATCAGCATCCATATCTAACGCCTCCAGGCTGCACCCTCATGATGGACCTCCAGGCTTCCAACAACACTGGATCTAGCGCTGGTGATGGGCCACAGGATTGGGCTTTGGACGAATTCAGCATGCCACCCCCCGGATTTGGGTTTACACCCCTCAGGCCCATTCCTTCACTCTTCTTTTGTTTTTACTATTTTTATTTTTGTTCAATTTATTTATTTATTTTTTTAAAACATTTTTTTATAAAATCAAAAATCACAAAAATAGGACTTAGTTTTTTTAGTAAATTAATTTGTGCAAATTAATTATTTTAATCAATTTTAACTTATTTTCATTAATTAAAATTAACTAGAAAATTAGGTCAATTTCAAATCATTTTTTATAAAGAGATCCAAAAAATATTTCAAATTAGTTTTTTAGGGTTTTGCGCTTTTCTTTTCAATTTTAATTCTCGCGCTTAATTATTTTTTGCTGTACGATTTATTTTTCATTATTGATGTAATTGCGCCTGGTTTGTAATAGTTTAATTAGGGTTTTAATTCCGCATTTTTACCTTTCAATCATTAATTATTTAATTGCACCAAAGCCTTGTAATAGTTAGGAATTTTATCTTTCCGCCATTCATTTTCCCGCATGATAAACTGCTTAGATGAATGGCTAATAGGGTTGCATGAAAGATAATTCTTAATTGAACCTAGATAACCCTAATTGCGTAAGATAAAATATCTTTAAAAAGCACACTTTTACACACTTGCACCCCTAGGGTATTACCTCACTTGGTTGCCTTCGGAAATAATGGTCATGTCCCTCGAACGTAGGGATACTCTTAGCAAAGAACCTCAGTTTAAAATCATCATAAAGATCATAGTCCCTAAATTTCCCTCGAGTTGCCTACGAGAAATGATCTTATGATGATAGTCCCTTCGAAATGCTAAGGTATCCTTACATGTTGCCTTCAATGACCACTACGTCCCTTTTGATAGTCCCTCAACATCCAACGATAGGGCTACCTACTCACTAATAGTAGGATAGCACTGTCTAAAGGGTAGGAGGAAAAGAAAACCCTTTTTTCGAGTAGGTAGATAACTGTTAGGTACTTGCTCAAACAATTTGTACACCCTACACTTTCAAATACTACTTTCCAAACAAAAGTTTTCAAAATGCTTTACCACACTCTTGAGGACTGATACAAGAGTTACCATAAAATGAATCACCGCACTAAGGCATTTTTCAAAGCTTTTCAAAACATACAAAGCACGAGCAATTTTAGAAAATGAGCAAGTACCTAAGAGCCCATGGAAAACCATGGATGGAAAGGGTGCTAACACCTTCCCTTTCTATAATCTACCCCCTTACTCAGAAACTCGAAAAAGGTCTTTTATGTTCTTTTCACCCTTTCCTTTATTAGATAAATGAAAAGTCGGTGGCGACTCTTTCTTACCGCGACATTTGCGAACAAAAAACACAAACCAGTATTAACAGACGGTTCTGCCACCGTATCACTGAACTGGCGACTCTACTGGGGAGAAATATAAAGTGCGGTTTACCTTAGGGTCTAGATCATTTTAAATTGCTTTCTTCTGTTTTCTTTGATTGTTTTTATCTTTGAGGGTTTTGTTGGGGTATTCTTGTAAAGATCCTATACCTGGATCTGGGGAACCTTATTAGGTAAGTAGCAATAAACCATGGAAGTTGTACGGCATAGACAGATACGGACAAAGTGGTGGCTACATTAGCACGATACTTTGGATTGTACTAATGTTCCTTGAGTAAGTTAAGGATAACATTAGGCTTCCTCATAGTGTCACTAAGTGCTAACTGACCTTTAGAACCTTTAAATTGGCTCATCCTATCCATTAGGAAGTAGTGAGATAACCAGCTTTAGTTCTGACTTAAGATTGGTTGATACTCAATACTACACTCATTGAGGCTAGACTTTAAGGATTTTTTGGCTGCAATACTTCGGTGCGGAGCTGAAATAATTTCTGAAGGGAAGGTCAGTGATATTGAGACTCCTTAGAACCCGGTTAGTATTAATAGGATAGGTTGATCCAACTGAACATTCAAGAGGGTACATACCTTAAAAAACTCATGCAAGCCTTTGAACCTAAGGTCTATTGTGTGATTTGCTTGTGTTTATCTGTGATTTTTAGCATAATCATGACATCATAAGAATCATGACATTCATACATACTAATCATTTCAAGGACCTGTTGGATTCACCTCTTGGTTGTTTTATAGGATATGAATTCAGGTCGCAGAAAAACCATCCGGATTCACTTCACAGAAGTTCCTCCTAAGCTCAAGGAGTTAGTCTTGAAAGTCCCTGAGGATTCATCATTCCAAAAAAGACATGGTCACTTGCTCAGTTTGGTTACCACCGGTTTTGACGAAGGTTTGATGAGTGTCTTGTTCCAGTTCTTCGACCCTAAGCACCATTGCTTCATGTTCCCCGATTATCAACCGGTGCCTACACTGGAAGAATTATCTAAGTTACTTGGCTTACCTATATTGGAGAGAGTACCTTTCACTGGTTTCGAACAAGACCCAGCTTCTGAAAATGTTTTCGTAGCTTTGCACTTGAAACCATATGACATTGAGGCCAATTGAGAGAAAAGAAGTAGAGTTAAGGGTATCCTTGCAAATTTCCTGACGAAGAAAGCTCAGATTTTCCCGGATGCTATGTTCTATCATGCCTTCGAAGATGTGTTAGCCCTCTTGATCTATGGGTTGGTCATGTTTCCTAATTCAGATCAACTTATAGATGTGAGTGCCATCAACATATTTCTTGCTCACAATCCAATTCCTACATTGCTCGGGGATATTCTACATTCTCTCCATACTCGTACTTTGAAGAAGTGAGGAACTCTCATGTGTTGCACCCCTCTGCTATATAGGTGGTTTACTTCGCACCTTCCTCGGTCAGTAATGCAAAATGATTTAGGCTTAAGGTGGAGTCAAAGAATAATGTCTCTCTCTCACTCCGACATCTATTGGTGTCCTCTCTCTCAAGAGGACATTTCCTTTATTGATCTTTGTGGAGAATTTCCTAATGTGCCACTCCTGGGCATTAGGGGAGGCATCACCTACAATCCTTCTTTAGCACTACGTCAGTTTGGCTATGCACAGAGAGATGGTCCACCGGATATGCTCATCCAGGGTATTGTGTTCAACTACTCAGATGATTTGCATAATTACCGTTAGAGGTTAATCCGCTCTTGGGGCATTGTTAAGAAGACAGATAGTAGGACTTTGGGGCATAAGAACTCCATCCCTTTGGTACCTTACATCAAATGGGTGAGAGCTCGAGCCCAAAGTATTATGATTCCATACGATTCAATCTTATTGGTGATCTTAGAACCTATTGTTCAGGGGGGGCGAGTCCCGTGTTATTCTCCATCCCGATATGCCAACCAACTTCGAAGAGTTGCAAAAGTCTTAGATCCAGCTCAAGGAATAACGGGATACTTTTGAGGCTCAATTCTATGCAAGTGAGGAGAAGGTGCTGGAGTTAACAAAGCAACTTCATGAAGAGAGGAACCTCAACACCTACCTCAACACCAAGAGGAAGCGTCCATGGGAGACTTAGGAATTTCCTTTCAATGTTTATCCTTGTGTAATCTTTTGTTTCTTTAAAAACTTGCTAATAAAAGGTTTTGCTTTTTGTTTTGTTTAAAAGAGTTTGAATCCAATAAGGTCCTTGAAATCATTGCATACACATGCCATACATATCAATACATAAACAAGTCTCACAACAGGTTTCTCATCTTCTTTGTTGTTTATTTCAGCAAGAAATGGCTCTCAAACAAATTGTGAAAGACTTACAGACTCAGAATGCACAATTCCAACAAACGATCATGGCTCTAGCCAAAGGGTAGGAAGAACTGAAAGCCTTGATTGTTAAAGACAAAGCTAAGAAGCCAAGAAGGACAACTGGTGTGGTAAATCTGGGAAGAAGATTCAAGGGATCATTGAAGAAAATGGTTGATCTGACCTCTTCATCCAAGGAAGGAGAGAATCAAGAGGGTGAGATAAGAGAGGAAGACCCTAGTCTGGAGGAATCTGATAATGACACTGATTACAATTAAGAGCAGTATCCTTCGACTGACAAAAGGTACAAACAGTTGGAATAGCATTTGAGTGCAATGGAGATTCAGAAAGTGTCTGGGCTGGACTTCGAAGAGCTAGGTTTGGTGTATGGGATTGTTATTCCGCCAAAATTCAAGGCACCAGTGTTTCCTAAGTACGATGGGGTTTTGTGCCCCAAGATGTACCTCCGGTCTTATGTGAGGAAGATACAGCCTCACACTGCTGACAAAGACTTGTGGGTCCATTTCTTTCAAGATAGTCTATCTGGAATTCAGTTAGATTGGTTCTATCAATTGGAGAGGGCCAACATTCATAATTGGGAAGACCTGGCCGTTGCTTTTTATAAGCAGTATCAGTACAACGCAGACCTTGCTCCCACCCGTACTCAACTCCAGAGTTTGACTATGGGTTCGAGCGAGGGTTTCAAAGACTACGCTCAGAAGTGGAGGGACTTAGCAAGAAGAGTCCAGCCTCCCCTGCCTGATAGGGAGCTAGTGGATATGTTTCTGGGTACCCTATCTGGTACGTTCTTTAATCATTTAATTGGAAGCTCCTCAATCGGCTTCACTGAATTAATCTTGACCGGGGAGAGAGTGGAAGTTGGGATTAAGAATGGAAAGATCCAAAAGGACACATCCTCCAGTGCCGTGAGAAAACCATTCGTTGGGAAGAAAGAGGTTAATGTTATGCACCATCAACAGAGTCAGGACAGAACTGAACACCGTCAAACAATAGGGGCTGTCGTGATTCCTAAGCTTGCACCCACTCAACAGAAGAATAATCAATGGAGAAAAGAAAGGCCGGTAAGACAATTCACTCGGATAAATATGACTCTAGCCCGAGTTTTTCCCTATTTGTTGATATCCAATTTGGTAACCTTGCGGGAAGCGCTGAAGAATCCCAACACTACCTCTCCCCGCTACAATCCAAATGCCCGTTGTGCTTATCATTCAGAAAGTCCAGTCCATGATACAAACAACTGCTGGGCTTTGAAAAATAAAGTACAAGACCTTCTCGAGGTGAAGGAAATTGAGTTTGATGCCCCTGAGATGCCAAATGTTATCACTGCTCCTATGCCCAAGCATGGTCATGGTGTTAACGCTATTGAAGACGATATGTTTATTACTACTGTTGAAGAGCTTGTTACTCTGCTTATGACCATTAAGTGGAACTTGTTGAAGGCCGGCTTATTTCTAGGTTGTGGCGAAGGCTTCCACTTCTGTTTATCTCTACCGACTGGTTGTCATTTGTTAATGGCAGGTGTTCAGCGCCTGATTGATGTTGTAGAGATTTTGTTTGAGAAGACTCTCGTTCCAACTATTTTGTGCAAGGATATTTCAATAATAACCATTTCCGCCAATCCTCCCAGGGTCTCCACCAAAAGACCCTTCAGGATTACATCTACTCTGAAGGTTACTCCACTGATAATCACTGCGCCAGGGCCAATCCCGTACTCCTCTGATAAAACCGTTCCTTGGAATTATGGGGGTGACGTATACTACCACGGCGTCAAGCAAGATTGGCTGGCTGATGAACACTAGGTCTTTGAGAATGTTGATCCCGACATTGTCAACATTGTTGGAATCAGCAAAATAACAAGAAGTGGAAGAGTTTTCTCCCCTGAGATTTCTCCTCCAAAAGTTGTTACTGGTCCTGTGATTATTCCTACTTTTTTTCCTGCTCCTACTACTACTGCAACTCCTTTGATTACTCCTGCTGACACCCTTATCACCGAGTCGACCGAGACTCGGGGCAAAGACATATTGGTTGAGCCTGTCCAGATGAAGGCACGGTCAGTATCTATTCCAGAGGCTTCCAAGAAAGAGATGGAAGAAATTCTTAAAATCATCAAGAAAAGAGACTACAACATGGTCGAACAGTTGGGTAAGACCCCTTCAAAGATCTCTATGCTAGCCTTGTTGTTGTGCTCTGAAGCTCATACGAAGGATTTGGTGAAGTTTCTGAAAACTGCCCATGTGCCTTAGGAAACTTCTGTTGACCAATTTGAAGATTGTGTGGCTAGTTTGACAGTCGATAACGGTTTGGGATTTTCTGATGCTGATTTGACCCTTAGAGGGAAGAAGCATAATGATGTGTTGCACGTCTCTTTCGAATGCAAGGGCACCACTTTGGCCCATGTTCTTATAGATATTGGTTCATCGTTAAATGTGCTACCTAAGAATGCTCTAGATAGGCTGGACTGTGAGGGTTTGACTTTGAAGCCCAACAATATTGTAGTGAGGGCTTTTGATGGATCAAAGAGAATGGTGCACGGGGAGGTGGACATCCCCATCAAGGTTGGTTCTCATACTTTCGGCTCTATCTTCTACGTGATGGATATCAGGCCATCTTATTCTTGTTTGTTGGGCTGCCCTTGGATACATGGGGCTGGAGCTGTTACGTCCACTCTGCATCAGATGATGAAATACCCGGTCAGATGGAGAATTGTCATTGTACGCGACGAAGAAGAATACATGGTCAGTCACCTGAATTCATTTAGATATATGGAAATGGAGGGTGAGTTCATCGAGACTCCGTGCCAGAATTTCGAAGAGGTACCTCAGACTCTGGCCGCAACTGAAATTGTTACCAACGTGCCGAAGATCACCAGACCTCCCTTGAAAATGGACTCTCTCAAGGATACAAAAGTTGTTATTGAAGAAGGTAGGTCTACCATCTGGGGTCAACTCCCTGATATTCCGTACAAGTCTGATAAATTTGGTTTGGGTTTCTCTTCAGGGGCTCAAAGGGATGTTCGATATGCTCGTGCTGGAAAACCTCCCCTGCGCATCAGTAATCACGGGGTCAACACAGTAGAAGACGGAGACGGTGACAATGACACGGATAGCTGGATCTTCCCTACTTCCAACGGTGGACCTAGTAACTGGACGGAAAAGGATTTTGTACCTATTACTTTTGTTCAGAAGTAATTGTCTTTCTTGTTTTTTTGGATATGTAATAAACAATATAACTTTATGGCCATGTGTCTTACCCGGGGCACATCGGTTTATTTGTGAGGGTTATCATGTTTCACTTTCATATGGCATCAATAAAGCATTGGACGTTTTGCATACAAATTTTGTGCTCTCTGTTTTTCTTTTCTGCTTTTTACTTTATCAATACAGCTATGCTCTTACACACACTCACATATCAAACTGCAGATCCATATCCACTCTGGATCCCATTGATAACAGTTCTGCTATTGCCAGTTATAACTTCGAAAATCCGATCAACCAAGCCGAGGACCAAGGTGAGGTAGATTGTGAGGTTCCTGGAGAACTTTCTAGACTGTTACAGCAGGAAGAGAGGGCTATACAGCCTCATGAAGAGCCAATTGAGACAATAAAGTTGGGCACAGAGGTAGATAGAAAAGAAGTCAAGATTGGAGCAAATCTGGAACTTAATGTCAAACAGTGGTTGATAAAAATGTTGCATGACTATGTCGAGATTTTTGCCTGGTTATATGAGGACATGCCGAGATTGGATACGGATATTGTGGTTCACCATCTGCAAACTAAAGAAGATTTCCCTCCGGTAAAGCAGAAGGTCCGTCGCATGCCCCTTGAAATGTCAGAGAAGATCAAAGCAGAGGTTATGAAGCAGTTCAATATTGGGTTCTTGATTGTCACCTCTTATCCCCAATGCGTGGCCAACATAGTGCCGGTGCCTAAAAAAGACGGTAAGGTACGGATGTGTGTGGACTACAGAGATCTGAAAAGGCAAGCCCCAAAGATGACTTTCCGCTCCCCCACATTGACGTCCTGGTTGACAATACCGCACATCACAATATCTTTTCCTTCATGGATGGTTTCTCTGGTTTCAATCAGATCAAGATGGCACCCGGGGATATGGAGAAAACAACCTTTGTCACTCAATGGGGCACTTTCTTCTACAAAGTGATGCCGTTTGGATTAAAGAATGTTGGGGCAACCTATCAGCGAGCCATGGTCACCTTATTTCATGACATGATTCACCATGAGATAGAGGTATATGTGGATGACATGATAGCCAGGTCTCAAACTGAGCAATAGCACCTTGATCATCTAAAAAATCTGTTTGATAGGTTGAAGACGTACAAGTTGAGGTTGAATCCGAACAAGTGCACCTTCGGGGTAAGGTCTGGTAAACTGCTAGGTTTCATTGTCAATGACAAGGGCATTAAGATAGACCTGCAAAAGTAAAGGCTATACAAGAGATTTAGGCTCCTCGCACTGAGAGGGAGGTCAGAGGCTTTTTAGGACCCCTAAACTACATTGTCGGGTTCATTTCCCACTTAACTGCTACTTGTGAGCCAATCTTCAAACTCCTGAAGAAAGATCAAGCGGTAAAATGGAACAATGAATGCCATACCTCCTTCAAAAGAATCAAGGAATACCTTTAAGAACCACCAATTATGATGCCTCCGATTGAAAGAAGACCTTTGATAATGTACTTAACAGTGTTAGACAATACAATAGGGTGTGTGCTGGGGCAGCATGACGAGTCTGGTCGAAAAGAGCATGCAATATACTACCTTAGCAAAAAGTTTACCGACTATGAGACAAGATACTCACTGCTCGAGAAAACTTGTTGCACTTTGGCATGGGCTGCTCGCCGAGTGAGACAATATATGTTGACCCACACTACTTTGCTGATATCTAAGATGGACCCGATCAAGTAAATCTTCGAGAAGCCTGCTCTCTTCAGAAGAATAGCAAGATGGCATCTGATCTTAACCGTGTACGATATCCAATACACGACCCATAAAGCAATCAATGGAAGTGTATTAGTTGATCATTTGGCTCATCGGGCCGTGGATGACTACCAGTCCATGAATTTTGAGTTCCCAGACGAGAATATTATGCTGGTGACTAACTATGAAGAACCTGGACCGGATGAAGGACCTGAAGAAGGATCCCGATGGACCATGGTTTTTGACAGAGCCTCGAACGCACTCGGTAATGGCATTGGTGTTGTAATCATATCCCCCGAGGGTTGTCATACTCCTTTCACCGCCAGACTATGCTTCAACTGTACCAACAGCATGGTGGAGTATGAAGCATGCATCATGGGTCTCAAAGCCGCTATTGACCTGAAGATTAAGTTCTTGAGCATTTTCGGGGATTCGACCTTGGTGATAAGTCAGATCAAAGGAGAGTGGGATACGAAGCACCCGAATCTCATCCCGTACAAATAACATGTGTTGTCATTGCTTCCACAGTTTGAAGAGGTCACCTTTGAACATTTTCCATGAGAGGAGAATCAGTTAGCGGACGCGCTAGCTACCATGTCTTCTATGTTCAAGGCAAGGTGGGACAATGAGGCTCCTCGAATCACTATTGAAAGGTTGGATGAACCAGCATACTGCTATGAGATCGACACTGAAAGAGTAGCAGAAAAACCTTGGTTCCATGAAGTGAAGAGATATCTCGAGGCTCAAGAGTATCTCGAGGGGGCATCTGTCAATGATAAGAAGTTTTTGAGAAGGTTCACCATGAAATTCTTTCTCAGTAATGGAATCCTCTACAAGTGCAACCATGACTCTACTCTACATCGATGTGTAGACAAGAGCGAAGCGGAAAGGATTATGACAGATCTACACGAAGGTACTTATGGAACCCATTCGAGTGGACATACCATGGCTAAAAAGATCCTACGGGAAGGATACTATTGGTCCACTATGGAAGCAGACTGCTATCAGCATTCCCAAACTTGTCACAAGTTTCAGATCTATGCTGATAAGGTGCATATACCCATGATTCCTTTGAACATCTTGACGGCTCCTTGGCCCTTTGCAATGTGGGGCATTGACATGATCGAAGAGATTAGACCTACTGCTTCCAATGGGCCTCGCTTCATCCTAGTGGTCAATGATTACTTCACGAAGTGGGTGGAAGCTGCCTCTTTTTCTACTGTTACCAAGAATGTTGTGGCGTAGTTTATCAAGCATAACTTGATATGTCGGTACGGTGTGACAGAGATAATCATCACTGACAATGGTACGAATCTCAACAACACGATGATCTCCAAACTCTGTAAACAGTTTGTGATACGGTGGGAGAACTGACTTGAGGGTTTTGCGTTTTATCGCAAATGTTGCAGTTAGCAAGAGTCGCCATCGACTTTTCTTTTATCCAAAAGGAAAGGTGAAAAAGAACAGGAAAGACCTTTGAGATTGTTTCTTGAGTTCGGGAGGTAGATTATGAAAAGGGAAGGTATTAGCACCCTTTTCATCCATGGTTTTCCATGGGCTCTTAGTTACTCGCTAGATCACTTGCTTTTCTTTGAAAATGTGCTTTGTGTGGTTTTTGAAAGTATTTTGTAAAAGAGGCCATTGTTTAGGCAATCTTTGTAATGATTCTCGTTCGTAAGAATGTATACAAAGATGTTTGTCTTTTTTGAAAATGTTTTCAATGTTTATAAGATGTTTGGAAATGTGTGTGTGTTTGTTTTTGAAAATAGCAAGGATGGTTGTTTGAAATGGAGCAAGTAACTAGAAGTAATCTACCTACTAAAATGTCTTTCTTGTTCATTTCCTTTTCCTTTGATATTGTTGTCTTACCATTGATTTGGTAAGCAACCCTATCTTTGGATGTAAACGGGACGGGCGCGGGTCATCATATAACCATGATTAGCAATGTTGCAAAGTATCTTAGCATTTTTTGAGGGACCAAGATCATTTTGTAAGGCAACTTTGAATAGCGTCATCGAGGGACTATGATCTTATACTTGTTTGTTTTGCCAAGATACTTCGCATGCATAATATGGCCATTTTTGTATAAGGCAACCAAGTGGAGAAACCCTAAGGATGCTTGTGTGCAAGTGTGTTATTTTCATGCTTGATTTTGTCTTGGATTTAGGGTTTTTTATTTGATTTGTTTTGATCTTGCCATACAAACCTTAATTACTAGCATGGTATATAAAAGCATAAATTGCGTAATTTTAAAGATTACTACGCTATTACAACACTTTGTGGGAGGGGGTATACAATTTATGAATGGGGATTTGCAAGAAAGTAAAAACCCTAATTATCTATTACAACCATATCGAATTTATCAACTGTTCAAAGAAACGAATGTAAATACACTGTGTAAGAAGTGAAATGAATATAATGTACAATTATGAATGAACAAGGCCATGGATGTTGTTTTGACTTTAATTAACTTAGGAGAAAAAGAAATAATTAATTAAACAGAATATTAGAATTAAAATAACAAAAGAAACTAGTTTAGAGAAACAAATTTCTAAATGAATAATAATCACAAACCTAACTTAAATATTTGATTAAATTAAAAAAAGAATTTTAACAAGAAAATATTTTAGTCTATTAAACAAACATATATATATATATATATATATATATATATATATATATATATATATATATATATATATATATATATATATATATATATATATATATATATATATATATATATATATATATATATATATATATATATATATATATATATATATATATATATATATATATATATATATATATATATATATATATATATATATATATATATATATATATATATATATATATATATATATATATATATATATATATATATATATAAACATAAATAATATTTTTTGAGATTTTTTATTTATAAAAATAAATATTGTTGTAATATTAATAATAGTAATTAAAAAGTAAATAAATAAAAATAAAATATATAAAATAGGTTAAGGGGGTTAATGATTAAAAGGGGTGTTTGAAGAAAGAAATTTATAAAAAAAAAACTATTGGGCTTTCATCCCACAAAAATCATGGTAAAACAAAAATCAGATTTGTTAAAGGGGTGGGGGGTGTAGCGAATCAGAGGGGGTTGGGCTCAGCATTTTGGTCTTGGGCCTGAATGAGCAGGCCTGGTTGTTTTAGACAAAACAACCAGGGTCCAAAGGCGTGGCTCATTTTGTTGTTTTGCTTCTCTCTCTCGCTTCTGATTCTCTCTCTCTGGTTCTCTGAAGTCCCTCCACCGGAGAAGAAAAATAGGCCACGTCAGAAATCGCCTTGCGGCGGTGACGCCGGCGGCTGGGTTCAAAACCTCAAATTGTTTACATTAATCCCTTCCTCTCTTCTTCCTCATTATTAATTCATCGTTTGATTTTGCAGAAAACAAGATATTCGGCCTAGATCTAAAAGGGGATAACCAGAACTCTAGGGGTTCCGATTTGCATCTTCTACACGATTTGGTGAGATCTCTCCTTTCTTCGCTAGTTCTGAGGGGTTAGGCTCTTTGAAAATGATGATAAAAATTAGGGTTTATGTCTTGCATGCATTACTGTATCTATCTTGTATACTTATGAATTTGAAAGAATGATTTTTTGGGGGGGTTTTGACAGTTTGGGTTGCTATGATTCTGTATATTACTTTTTGTTGGATAGAAATGAAAGGATTTGTTGGCTTGCTGTGACTTTGGTTCTGGATACTTCTATATTTCTGATGATGAGGAGAAAATGGGAAATGGTTTTTCTGTTTTGGTTCTGTTTGTTTGTAAGGCTTTGTTTATTTTGTAGAAAAAGGACTTGAAATGATTTTGAGGTTTTTGACAGTTTGTATTGGAATCTCTGTATATTTTTTCTGTAAAAGGAAAATGATGCTTGTTTACTGGTTCTTTCTTAAGGTAAATGAAAGTTGGCTTGGTGTTTATTTTTGTTACAAGTTTTTATGTCCCTTTGGCTTTTTTAATTGAAACTAAACAATATGTTTTGCAAAAAGAATGCCAAGAAACAGTTTTCACAAAGTTTGTATATTTCTATGAAAAGAATTTGCAAATAGTTTGAGAAATTACCTTTGTTGTTGTGTTTGGGATATCCTGTGGCTTGTTGACTGTGATCTTTGATGGTCTTGTGATGAAAGTAGTGGCCTGACTTTTATCTCTTCTGTATGTTCTTCTTGCTTGCCCCAAAACAAAAAAAACCCGCTCTTTTATGCACAGTATGGCTGCCTTTTATATTGGTTGGTTTATGCTAGTTGACTTTGCTTGCTTGCAGTTGGTATAATTCCTGTTGTACTGACTTTGCTGACTTTACAAATTTCGAGGCTCTTTGATTGTTGATTGTACTGGTTTTCTTGTTGAGACCATTTTTTGATTTGAAACAACATGAGACTTTTGCTTGTTGATTTGATATTTTCTGATTTTCTTTTTATCTCTTGTGAACCAAGATTTGAGATTTGCAAGAGATTAACCCTAGCTAATGATGTATGATCCTGATTTTTTGTTGCTTGTTGTACTTGTTTGCACCTTTTAGTTTGTTGTGAACCAAATTTTTTGAGATTTGCAATATAACTTTAGCCTATGATGAAACTGAAATTGTATGAGGCTTTTTGAATTGTTTTAAATCATGTTGGGTTGAAATATGTTGGGCTTGTACTTGTGTTGGGCTTGAAACTCCATTTGCACTATTGTGAACCAATTCTTTTGAGATTTGCAATGTAATTTTGGCCTATGATAGAACTGAAGTTGTATGAGGCTTTTGAACACAAGACCTTCTTTTTCTGAACTTCTGGTATTTTGCTGCCTATTGTGCAGCTTGCCCTGTTGTTGGTTACAGTTTGCTGGCATTGTTACCTTGCTTCCTGTTATGCTTGCCCTGCTATTTTTTGTAGTTTGCTTGCATTGTTACCTTGCTGCCTGTTATGCTTTCCCTGTTGTTTGTTGCAGTTTGCTTGCATTTTTTGTGAACCAAGTTTCCCCCTTGTGATTTGCAAACTATGAAGGCCAATGATTAAGCAAAAATGCATGAGGCCTTAGCATACAAACCCTTCTTTTCTGATTCATCAGAAACCACCCCAATGATGATTTTAGGATTACCTTTGTATGTTTTGCTCATTTTTCTGAATGTTTGAACTACTAACAAACTTTTCCTTTTCTCTTTTCATGAACATGAAGCATGGATGGCAAGAAAAGGCTGGAGAGATTGCTTGAGGATGAAGACTTAGGATTTCTCTTTTAAACAATTTTTGTAACTTATTACATTGGTAGATATTTCTTTTGTAAAATTCAAAATTTGTAATGTAATGAATACAATACTTTTGAATAATATTGTGAAAATATTGTACCAAATTCAATCTTTGAATCTTGTAATTCTTATGTTTTTTTTAGTAATAAACCTCATTCTAGGTAACTTATATTTCAAGCAATCACCAAAGATGATCAAATAAAACAAAACTCTTTGCACTCCAATCAAACCTTTAAAACAAAAAATGAAATTTTGAGAATTCCATTTGATTAACTTAACCTCAAAGGCCTATCATCAAAAAAAACTTAATCTTAAATTCTTGTTCAAAGCTAAACTGGTAACCACAATAAGTTCGCATGTCATTCTTGATTCAAACGGGATTTCATCATCTACCAAACATGTTTTAAGAACAATCGTCAGTCTTGTAGAATTAACAAACTTCAGTGAATTGTGTTTAAGAACACTTGAAATTTTGAAGACTCGATTATTCCTGAGAATTCCCAAACCCTAATCATTGATCTGCCATCTAGGAAGAGAGTCTGTCTGATCGACCCTCGAGCTAATTGTATGCACCAGAAACCCTAGGATAGCATCTTGTATGAAACTTTAGAGGGAAAATTTTGGGGTACAACAGTTGCCCCTATTCAATTTTCTTGCACTTGAAAAGAGAAATTGGCGTGCTTGCCGTTTGTAGCTTGAAAGTGGAAGATGATTGAACACTAGAGTGCCTGAAAATTTGCACTTGTTGGTGTACGAAGTAATGCCTTGAATCTATTGTATCGGGAATGGGCTTAAAGATTCCATTGAATGAACTGAGGGATATTTGTCGGAGACGGGCTTACAGATGCCATCCAAGGGTGACTGTTTGACAGGAAATGGACTAAGTCCGACCTTGACTTCAACTGAAAGAGTGTCAGGATGGCATCCATGTCTAGAGCGTATCTGAACTATATTTGTAAGATGCTCTATCAGAATGGCGTCCGAGTCTGGAGCGTATCTGAATTGTATCTGAAGATTGAATCTGAATGAGTATCAAAATGGCGTCCATGTCTGGAGCATATCTGAATTGTATCTGTAAGATGCTCTGAATGAGTATCAGAATGGCGTCTGAGTCTGGAGCGTATCTGAACTGTATCAAAAGATTGAATTTGAATGAGTA
This sequence comes from Vicia faba, assembly GCA_948472305.1. Lineage (NCBI taxonomy): Eukaryota > Viridiplantae > Streptophyta > Magnoliopsida > Fabales > Fabaceae > Vicia > Vicia faba. The sequence continues at coordinate 1,442,061,629 of OX451738.1, read as the reverse complement.
TCAGAATGGCATCCGTGTCTGGAGCGCATATGTACTGTATCTGAAAGTTGAATCTGAATGAGTATCAGAATGGCATCCGTGTCTGGAGCGTATCCGTATTGTATCTGATTGCATATTGTTAATGGTAGTTGTTAATCTTATCCTGAAAAGGGTAAAATGTCAGCTGAAACACAAAGTTATGTTGCATGAAATGTATGATGCAATGTATTTGCTTTATCAATGTTTATGATATATGGATGCAATGTATGCACATGTGAGCTTGATTTGCTGTATTGTTATTTGATTGAGGAAAATAAATCCCTAAATGCTGCTGAGGACATGTTGAATTTTATGTCTTGAAGTTGAAGTATTGATGAACTCTTGTTGAGATAAGTAAATTCTATTGTGAGGGCAGTGCCATGTACTACTTGTAAGATCTGCTTGGGGAATCCCAAGAAATTTGACGATTTCTATTGGGGATTAAAAACTTGAATTTTTGTTTCGCTGGGGATTTAAATGATGTATTGTAGGGGATTAATTATGGAATAGCCTAGAGACATTTTCCTTTTCTTTCAACCCATTAGTAATTGTCTCTCCCATTTGTTTTATTTGTACACAGTAATTATGTTCAAATGCATATGTTCATCAATGAATCATTGGACGTTTTTTGTAAACAAAACACAAGCGTAAAGAAAAAGACAAATAGTTTTTGCACTTTCAAGGGGGTATCTTTGTATTGACTTTGAATAAATATTTTGTGCAGAGGGGACAAACATTCTAGTAAGAGAATGTTGTCCTAAAACAAGAAAATTTTATACAGAGAAGGATAGCTACGTGTAACAATCCCATGAGGTTCCCATTCTTCTATAGCCTTCGCATCTCCGAGTATCTTGTCTATTTTCCTTGTCCAAAGATGATTGAATTGATCAGAAACTCTGAATTTGTTAGTGGAAGCCAAAGGTTGTCCGTCAAGTGATCCGACGGGACATGGTCATACGCTTTAATTCCCTAACTTTTTCCTAGGCCGCCCTTTCGAGTTTTCAGTCCACCGGGAAACCCTTTTTTTGCCCAAGTCACCCTTTCGGGTTTTCAACTTGCCGGGTGTACAGATTTTTTTATATTTTATCCCTAATTTTTGCCCGAACCTTTTGGTTTGTCGGGATGCCCCTTGTTTTTCCTAGGTGTGTCAACCTAGAGGGTCTCTTATGCGTAGTATATTTTGACTATGTCCGGGTTTGCAGGGTGTGGCAGGTCGTCGCCATCCATCTTGGTCAAGATCATTTCCCCACCAGAGAATATGTTTTTGATTACAAATGGTCCTTCATAGGTAGGAGTCCATTTGCCCCTGGGATCACTTTGTGGCAAGATGATACGTTTGATGACCAAATCCCCAACTTGATATACTTGGCGCCTGACTTTCTTGTTGAAAGCCTTGATCATCCGTTTTTGATACATCTGGCTATGACAAACAGCAGTAAGTCTCTTTTCATCAATTAAGTTCAGTTGATCAAGTCGAGTCTGGATCCACTCGTTTTCATTCAATCATGCATCCTTCATAATTCTCAGAGAGGGGATCTGAACCTCAATAGGCAAGACAGCCTCCATGCTGTAAACCAAAGAATAGGGTGTTGCCCCGGTTGATGTGCGAGTCGTGGTACGATAACCGTGGAGAGCGAATGGTAGCATCTCATGCCAGTATTTGTATCTGACTGTCATTTTCTGTATGATCTTCTTAATGTTTTTATTTGCATCTTCGACAGCACCATTCATCTTTGGCCGATAGGGAGAAGAATTGTGATGTTGAATCTTGAATTGCTCGCACAAGGCGGTGATCATAGTGTTGTTAAGATTTGTACCATTGTCAGTGATGATCCTTTCTGAGATACCATATCGGAAAATGAGGTTTTGCTTGATGAAGCGGGCAACAACATTCATGGTAACGGAAGCGAAGGAAGCTGCTTCAACCCACTTGGTAAAATAGTCAATGGCCACTAGGATGAAGCGGTGTCCATTGGAGGTTGTCGGCTTAATCTCTTCAATCATATCAATCCCCCACATAGCAAAGGGCCAAGGAGCTGTCAAGACATTCAGAGGAACCGGAGGTACGTGCACCTTGTCAGCATCAATTTGGCATTCATGACAGGTTCGAGAATGTTGATAGCAATCTACTTCCATGGTAGACCAATAATAGCCTGCCCGTAGGGTTTTCTTTGCCATCGTATGCCCACTGGAGTGGGTTCCAAAAGTACCTTCATGTAATTCAGCCGTGATCTTTTCAGCTTCAACCTTATCCATGCACCGAAGCAAAATGGAGTTAAGATTGCGTTTGTACAGGATGCCATTACTAAGGAAGAACTTAGCAGAGAATCTCCTTAAGAACTTTTTATCATTGATTGAAGCTTCTTATGGATTTTCTTGAGCCTCGACATACCTTTTGACTTCGTGAAACCAAGACTGGTCCACTACTTCTTCAGTATTAATTTCGTGACAATGTGTTGGTTCATCCATTCGTTCGATAGTGATCTGGGGATCCTCGTTATCCAAATTAAGTTTAAACATAGATGGCATTGTGGCTAGAGCGTCTGCTAGCTGATTTTCTTCTCGCGGGAAATGCTCGAAGGTAATCTTCTCAAAATGTGGTAGCAATGTCAAAACATGTTCTTTGTAAGGGATAAGGTTTGGGTGCTTAGTGTCTCATTCCTCTTTGATCTGAATGATGACCAAAGCTGAATCTCCAAACACGTCTAAGGATTTGATTCCCAAGTCTATGGCAGCTCTGAGACCAAAGATGCACACTTCGTATTCCGCCATGTTATTTGTACAATTGAAGCAAAGTTTGGCAATAAAGGGAGTATGACACACTTCCAGAGATATGAGTACAGCGCCGATGCCATTACCAAGTGCATTGGATGCTCCATCAAAGAACAGGGTCCATCAGGATCCTTGTTCAGGTCCGTCATATGGCCTGATCTCTTCACAGTTGTCTAATGTCATGATGTCTTCATCCGGGAATTCAAACTTCGTGGATTGATAGTCTTCTACAGCTTGATGAGCAAGGTGATCAGCCAATACACTGCCCTTTATAGCTTTTTGGGTAGTATAATGTATGTCGTACTCCATTAGGATCATCTTCCATCTCGCTATCCTCCCAGACAAAGCAGGCTTCTCGGAGATGTATTTTATCGGATCCATCTTAGATATCAGCAAGGTAGTATGAGTCAGCATATACTTTCTTAGTCGGCGATCAGCCCATGCCAGACCGCAGTAAGTTTTCTCGAGCAGTGAATATCTAGTTTCACAGTCGGTAAACTTTTTTCTCAGGTAATAAATAGCGTGCTCTTTTCGGCCAGACTCGTCATGCTGCCCCAATACACACCCCCATTGAGTTTTCTAAAACAGTCAGATACATGATCAATGGTCTTCCTTCGACTGGTGGCATCAATACAGGAGGCTCTTATAAGTACTCTTTGGTTTTGTCAAAAGCAACCTGGCACTCATCATTCCATTTGACTACTTGACACTTCTTCAACAGTTTGAAGATTGGCTCACAAGTAGCTGTTAGGTGAGAAATGAATCTGGAAATATAGTTCAAGCGTCCCAAGAATCCTCTGACTTCCTTCTCAGTACAAGGAGCAGGAATCTCTTGTATTGCTTTAACTTTGGCAGGATCGACTTCAATACCCTTGTTGATGACGACAAAACCTAAGAGTTTACCAGACCGTACTCCGAATGTGCACTTGTTTGGATTCAACCTTAGCTTGTACTTCTTCAGTCTCTCAAATAGCTTTTGTAAGTGATCCAAATGCTCTTCTTCTGTTTGTGATTTGGCTATCATATCGTCTACATAGACCTCTATTTCATTATGCATCATGTCGTGAAATAAATCTACAATGGCGCGTTGATTGGTTGCCCCAGCATTCTTCAATCCGAATGGCATCACTTTGTAGCAGAATGTGCCCCACTGTGTGACAAATATTGTTTTCTCCATGTCCTCAGGTGCCATTTTGATTTGATTGTAACCTGATAATTTCGTCCATGAAGGAAAACACTTTGTGTTGTGTGGTATTGTAAACCATGATATCAATGTGGGGGAGTGGAAAATCATCTTTAGGGCTTGCCCTATTCAAATCTCTATAGTCCACACACATTCGTACTTTGCCGTCTTTTTTAGGTACGGGAACAATGTTGGAAACCCATTGAGGATAGGAAGTGACAGCCAAGAATCCAGCATTAAATTGCTTCATGACCTCTGCTTTGATCTTCTCTGACATATAAGGTCTCATGCGGCGGACTTTTTGTTTTACTGGTGGACAATCTTCTCTTATAGGCAGACAATGTACCATGATGTCTGTATCAAGTCCTGGCATGTCTTCATATGACCAGGAAAAGATCTCAACATAATCATGCAACAACTGAATTATACGTTTCTTGACACTAGGTTCCAGATTGGTACCCACCTTGACTTCCTTTTTATCCTCCTCGGTACCCAGGTAGATTGTATCCATAGGTTCCTCGTGAGGCTGAATGGTTCTTTCCTCTTGTTGTAGTAGTCTGGCAAGTTCCTCTGGTACTTCACAATCTTCCTCACCTTCGTCTTCGGCTTGGTAGATTAGATCCTCAGAGTCACAAAAGGTCATAGCAGTATCGTTACCCATGGGATCCAGAATGGAGGGGTACCTGCATTTGTGAGTGTGGGTGTGTGTAAGGATATAGCCATCCTTTAAAAAATAAAATGTAAAAGAAAAACAATGAGAAAAAAAGTTTGTATGCGAAAAACATCCATGATTCTTTGAATGTCATATGAAGATGAAATAATAACCCTTACAAATGGACCATTGTGTCTCGGGCAAGACACAAGGTTTTAAGAGTGCGAATTGTTTTTAAATATTACACATCCAACAAAATGTAAAGATAAATTACTGAGGGATGAAAGTTATTGGGAAAAAGTCTCTGGCCTCCCAATTGCGAAGTCCTCTGTTGATATTAGGAAATATCCAATCCTCCAAGATGCAATCCTCTTCACCATCTTCTATCGCATTGACCTCTCGGTTGCTAATCTTCAAGGGTGGCACTCCAGCACGGGCATGGCGTACAGCCTTCTGAGCACTTGAAGTAAAACCTAAGCTAAACTTGTCAGATTTATACGGAATATCCGGAAGTTGCCCCCAGATGGTGCATCCACCTTCCTCTACTACTGCTTTGGCGTCCTTCAGAGATGACATCCGGAGTGGAGGTCTTGTAATCTTGGGAATCTGGGACACAGCTTTAGTCACTACTACCTCTTGGGGGACCTCTTCAAAGTGTTAAAAAGGAGTTCCAATGAACTCTCTATCCAATTCCACATACCTGAAGGAATTGAGGTGGCTAATCATATATTCTTCCTCTCCGTGGATAGTGATAATCTTTCCTTGGACTGGATATTTCAGCATCTGGTGTAGTGTAGAGGTGACAGCGCCAGCATTATGGATCCACGATCGTCCTAGCAGACAGGAGTAAGAGGGGCGAATGTCCATTACATAAAAGGTTGAATTGAAAGTTTGAGTCCTAACCTTTATGGGCATATCCACCTCCCCATGTACCATCCTCTTTGAGCCATCAAATGCCCTTACGACTATGTTACTTGGCTTTAACGTCAGTCCTTCGCAGTCCAGTCTGTCGAGAGCTTTCTTCGGTAAAACATTCAAAGATGAGCCAGTGTCCACCAAGACATGGGCCAGAGTTATGCCTCTACATTCCACAGAGACATGTAATGCCTCGTTGTGATTTCTTCCCCTTGGTGTCAGATCAGCATCTGAGAAGCCTAGGTCGTTATCCACTGTCAAGCTGGCAACGCAATCTTGAAATTGATCAGCGGACGTCTCTTGAGGCACATGGGTTGTCTTTAGGAACTTCACCAAGGCTTTCGCATGTGCCTCGGAACACAGTAGTAACGCCAGCATGGAGATTTTGGAGGGAGTTTTCCCCAACTATTCAACTACGTCGTAGTCGCTCCTTTTTATTATTTTTAGGATCTCCTCCATTTCTTTCTTAGAGGTCTCGGGGATAGTCAATGATTGAGCCTTCGTCCGGACATGCTCCACTTGAATACTTTTTCCTCGAGTTTCGGCAACAGGAGTATTGGTAGGAATGACAACAGGGGTTGTATCGTCTTCGTCAATAGGGGCACTTGCAGAGATGTTTATTGGTACGGGAGTAACCTTTGGAGCAGCCACGGGTCCAAAAATTGCCTTTGGGGGGGCAATCTCTGGAGAAAAGATCCTACCGCTTCGGGTAATTTTACTAGTTCCGGCAATATTGCTAATGTCGGAATCTTCTTCTTTGGAGCTTATCTCTTCAGCGACCATCCCATCTTGTTTGATTCCATGGTAGTAGATGTCCCCACCGTAATTCCACGACACAGTTTTGTCTGATTCATATGGGACTGGCCCAGGCATTGTGATTATAAGAGGAGTAGCTTTTGGAACAGATGTAATTCTAACGGGTCTTTTGGAGACCCTGGAAGAATTGGCGGAGATGGTAATGATATAAATATATTCAACAGGAACAGGTGAAACAGGAGTACTTTCAAACATGATCTCTTTGTTGTCTATCAAGCGTTGAACGCCTGTCTTCAACAAAGGGAAAATAGTTGGTGAGGATAAGCAGAGGTGGCAGTCTTCATTACAACCCAGGAATGCACTGGCTTTCAACAAGTTTATCTTAATGGTTGGGAGTGGATTCATGAGTTCATCAACTGTGGTAACAAACAAATAATCTTCAATAGCATTGGTGTTATGACCATGTCTGGGCATAGGAGCAGAAATGACGTTTGGCTTCTCGGGTGCATCAAACTCAATTTCTTTTGCCTCTATAAGGTCTTGAATTTTGTTCTTCAAGGCCCAACAGTTGTTAGTGTCGTGACCCGGACTTTTGGAGTGATATGCGCAACGGGCATTTGGGTGATAATAAGGGGACGATGTGTTGGGGTTTTTTGGAGCTTCTTTTAAAGTTTCCAACTTGGATTTCAGAAGATGCGGTAATACTTGGGACAGAGTCATATTGATTTTGGTGAATTGTCGGACTGGCCTTTCCCTTGGTTGATTACTTCTTGGTTGATCAGATGTAGGCTTTGGGATCATAACAGCCCCTACCATTGGTCGGAGTTCGGCTCTCCCTTGGTTCCTTTGTGGATATACAATAGCTACTTCTTTCTTCCCAATAAAAGGCTTCCTCACGGCTATAGAAGAAGACGAATCCTTTGGAATCTTTCCATTTTTATGCCAGCTTCCACCCTCTCTTCGGTCAGTATTAACTCAGTAAATCCTGCAGATGAACTTCCAATTAAATGGTTGAAGAAAGGGCCCGATAGAGTGCCTAAGAACATGTCCACCAATTCCCTTTCAGACAGAGGGGGCTGAACTCTTCCAGCTAGATCTCTCCATTTCTGCGCGTAATCCTTAAAACCCTCATTGGAAGCCATAGCCATACTCTGAAGTTGAGTACGGGTAGGTGCCAAATCAGTGTTATATTGATATTGCTTGTAGAAAGCTGCAGCAAGATCTTCCCAATTGTGGATGTTGGCCCTTTCCTGTTGGTAAAACCAGTCGAGTTGTGTTCCAGATAGACTATCTTGGAAAAAATGCACCCACAAATCTCTATCAGCGGAGTGTGGTTGGATTTTTCTCACATATGATCGGAGGTGCATCTTAGGACATGACACTCCATCATATTTTGCAAACAGGGGCATTTTAAATTTCGGAGGGATCGCAATTCCTAACACTAGTCCCAATTCTTCAAAGTCTAGGCCTGGCACCTTTTGTATTTCCATAGCGCTCAAACGCTCTTCAAGATGTCTGTACTTGTCATCAGCTGGAGGATACTGTTCCTCAGAGTAGTCTTCCTCTTCTTCCTCCTCTTCAGATTCTGACGGGACCGCTGTTTCTTTTCCTTTCCCCTCTCCTTCACTGGATGTTGTTTTAAAATTCAAGGTTCTTCTAGTTTGTCCGTGAAACCTTCTTCTCGTGTTTAAAACCCCGGTGACTTTCTTTGTTTTCTTTTTCCTTTCCTCAGCCAGCAGAGTCTTCAACTCTTCTTGCCCCTTGGCTAGGGTCATGAGCAACTGTTGAAACTGTGTGTTCTGAGCTTGGAGATCTTTGATTGTTTGTTCGAGATCCATCTTACTGAAATAAACAGTAGAGAGATGAAGAAACTTGTTTCTAAAAGACCTGTTTATGTTATGATGAATGATATGTGCATATGCAATGTTTTCAAGGATTTCAAAGATTCAAGTTTTTTTTAGACAAAAAAGAAAACACATGTTATATTAATAAGATAAACTTTGAGTACATCAATGCCCCTTGGGCAAAATAACACAAAACTCTAAGATAAAAAAAGTAGTGCGCATCCTTTTTGGTGCTATGTAGGCATTGAGAGTCTACTCCTCATGAAGTAGCCTAGTGAGTTCCAAAACCTTCTTCTCGCTTGCATAGAATTGGGCTTCGAAAGTATCTCGTTCTCCTTTGAGCTGTATCCAATCCATTTGTAGGTCTTCAAGAGATGTGGGCATGTCAGGATGTAGGATAGTGTATGGAACATCTCCCTCCTTAACAGGCTCAATAATCACCAGAAGGATGGAAGGATAAGGCATCATAAGACTTTGAGTGTGGGCTCGTACCCATTTGAGGTAAGGCTCAAGAGGGATGGAATTATTGTTCCCCAAAGTCTTGCTATCCACCTTGTTTAGCATCCTCCAAGCTCGGATGAATCTCTGGCGAAGACCTTGATCGTCGTTGTCGTAGTCGAATACCAAACCTTGAAGCAGAATCTCGTGCGGGCCATTCCTTCGGGCGTAACCAAACTTCCTTAAAGCTAAGCACGGGTTGTAGGTGACGCCTCCCCTAATTCCAAGTAGAGGGACATTAGGGAATTCCCCACAATGGTCAACAATGATAACATTCTCTTTGGATCGGGAGCACCAATGAATATCTGAATGTTTGAGCGTCATTAACCTTTGTGACCACCTTGAACCTTGCTCATTCTTTAAGACTGATTGGGGAATATGAGAAATAAACCATCTTTTCAGGAGAGGAGTGCAACATATAAGGACACCTCTTTTCCTCGTTGTGTGAGTGTGAAAAGAGTGTAGGATATCCCCTAGCAATGTAGGCACCAGATTGCGTGACATGAAGATTTTGACAGCGCTCACATCTATGAGTTGGTTAGGATTGGGAAATAAGACCATGCCATAGATAAGAAGAGCCACAATTTCCTCAAAGGCTTGCAAGTCTAAGGAATTCCAACAACTTTGGGCTTTCTCAAACAGGAACTTTGCTAAGAAGCCTTTGACACCACTTCTAGTTTCCCAATGAGTTGTGACATCAGATGAGTGCAAGTGCAGAGCTTGAGCAATCTCTTCTGGCTTTGGGTCTCTTTCTGTACCGTTGAAAGGTAGTTGATTGAGAATGGGAATCCTCAAGAGTTGGGGAGTTCTTCCAAAGTAGGCACAAGCTGATAATCGAGAAATGTGAAATAATGGTGCAAAGGATCAAAGAACTGGAAGAGCACTTTCATCATATCCTCATATGTGTTGGAGGTGACCAAGTTGAGTAGACGACTATGCCTCTCGGTGAATGGAGAGTTCTCAGGGATCCTTGAAGCTAGCTCCTTAAGTTGTGGAGGAATTCTTACAAGGTTGACTTGGATAGTTTTCCTGCAAAGTGAATCCATATCATTCAAAACAAAAACAAAGATGAATCTCCAAAATCCTTGAAATAGTTAGTAGATGTATATGATTTTCATGATGTCCATGATGTTATGTACAAGTATGCATATACAAGCAAAACAAACAAGTTCCTAGTTTAGGCTTGCATGGGGTTTTATAGGTAAGTACCCTTTTGAAGTTTAGTTGGCTTAAACCTGTCCTAATAATAGTAACCAGGTTCTAAGGAGCTCAATATCACCAGATTGTTTCCTTGGTCATTGTTTCAGCTCAAGCCTCTTTACTGGAGACCGAAATATCCCAAGAAACCAAACCTCAATGAGTGTAGTATCGAGTATCTACCAACTTTGGATTGCACCAAAGTCGGTCATCTCACTACATCCTAAAGGCCAAGTTGGTCAAGTAAAGGGTTCTAGAAGTTCATTAGTGCTTCATGACATCACTCAGCGACCCCGTATTCTCTTTGATTGACTCAAAGGCTACCGGTACCCATAAATATGTCACACTAACATAGCTATTGCTTAGACCATGTCGGTATACCCTGCACAGTTTCCACAACGTATTGCTATTTACCTATAATGTATCCCAAATCCGGGTAGAGGATTTCAAACCCAAACAAAGAACCATAATGTAAAGCATACAAGTCAAACAATGTAAGCAAATAAATGTGATCTAGCCTTAAGGTAACCCCACTTTTATAATATTCCCCAGCAGAGTCGCCAGTTCTGTGATACGGTGGGAGAACTGACTTGAGGGTTTTGCATTTTATCGCAAATGTTGCGGTTAGCAAGAGTCGCCACCGACTTTTCTTTTATCCAAAAGGAAAGGTGAAAAGCACAGGAAAGACCTTTGAGATTGTTTCTTGAGTTCGGGAGGTAGATTATGAAAAGGGAAGGTATTAGCACCCTTTTCATCCATGGTTATCCATGGGCTCTTAGTTACTTGCTAGATCACTTGCTTTTGTTTGAAAATGTGCTTTGTGTGGTTTTTGAAAGTATTTTGTAAAAGAGGCCATTGTTTAGGCAATCTTTGTAATTATTCTCGTTCGTAAGAATGTATACAAAGATATTGTCTTTTTTGAAAATGTTTTTAATGTTTATAAGATGTTTGGAAATGTGTGTTTGTTTGTTTTTGAAAATAGCAAGGATGGTTGTTTGAAATGGAGCAAGTAACTAGAAGTAATCTACCTACTAAAATGTCTTTCTTGTTCATTTCCTTTTCCTTTGATATTGTTATCTTACCATTGATTTGGTAAGCAACCATATCTTTGGATGTAAACGGGACAGGCACGGGTCATCGTATAACCATGATTAGCAATGTTAGAAAGTATCTTAGCATTTTTTGAGGGACCAAGATCATTTTGTAAGGCAACATTGAATAGCGTCATCGAGGGACTATGATCTTATACTTGTTTGTTTTGCCATGATACTTCGCATGCGTAATATGACCATTTTTGTATAAGGAAGCCAAGTGGAGAAACCCTAAGGATGCTTGTGTGCAAGTGTGTTATTTTCATGCTTGATTTTGTCTTGGATTTAGGTTTTCTATTTGATTTGTTTTGATCTTGCCATACAAACCCTAATTACTAGCATGGCATATAAAAGCGATAAATTGCGTAATTTTAAAGATTACTACGCTATTACAACACTTTGTGGGAGGGGGTATACAATTCATGAATGGGGATTTGCAAGAAAGTAAAAACCCTAATTATCTATTACAACCATATCGAATTTATCAACCGTTCAAAGAAACGAATGTAAATACAATGTGTAAGAAGTGAAATGAATATAATGTACAAATATGAATGAACAAGGCCATGGATGTTGTTTTGACTTTAATTAACTTAGGAGAAAAAGAAATAATTAATTAAATAGAATAATACAATTAAAATAACAAAAGAAACTAGTCTAGAGAAACAAATTTCTAAATGAATAATAATCACAAACCTAATTTAAATATTTGATTAAATTAAAAAAGAATTTTAACAAGAAAATATTTTAGTCTATTAAACAAACATGAATATATTTAATATATATACATAAATAATATATTTTGAGAATTTTTATTTATAAAAATTAATATTGTTGTAATATTAATAATAGTAATTAAAAAGTAAATAAATAAAAATAAAATATATAAAATAGGTTAAGGGGGTTAATGATTAAAAGGGGTGTTTGAAGAAAGAAATTATAAAAAAACTATTGGGCTTTCAGCCCAAAAAATCATGGTAAAACAAAAATCAGATTTGTTAAGGGGATGGGGGGTGTAGCGAATCAGAGGGGGTTGGGCTCAGCATTTTGGTCTTGGGCCTGAATGAGCAGGCCTGGTTGTTTTAGACAAAACAACCAGGGTCCAAAGGCGTGGCTCATTTTGTTGTTTTGCTTCTATCTCTCACTTCTCATTCTCTCTCTCTAGTTCTCTTAAGTCCCTCCACCGAAGAAGAAAAATAGGCCGCGCCAGAAATCGCCTTGCGGCGGTGACGCCGGCGGCTGGGTTCAAAACCTCAAATTTTTTACATTAATCCCTTCCTCTCTTCTTCCTCATTATTAATTCATCGTTTGATTTTGTAGAAAACAAGAGATTCGGCCTAGATCTAAAAGGGGATAACCGGAACCCTAGGGGTTCCGATTTGCATCTTCTACACGATTTGGTGAGATCTCTCCTTTCTTCGCTAGTTCTGAGGGGTTAGGATCTTTGAAAATGATGATAAAAATTAGGGTTTATGTCTTGCATGCATTACTGTATCTATCTTGTATACTTATGAATTTGAAAGAATGATTTTTTTAAGGTTTTGACAGTTTGGGTTGCTATGATTCTATATATTACTTTTTGTTGGATAGAAATGAAAGGATTTGTTGGCTTGTTGTGACTTTGGTTCTGAATACTTCTATATTTCTGATGATGAGGAGAAAATGGGAAATGGTTTTTCTGTTTTGGTTCTGTTTGTTTGTAAGGCTTTGTTTACTTTGTAGAAAAAGAACTTGAAATGATTTTGAGGTTTTTGACAGTTTGTATTGGAATCTCTGTATATTTTTTCTATAAAAGGAAAATGATGCTTGTTTGCTGATTCTTTCTTGAGGTAAATGAAAGGTGGCTTGGTGTTTATTTCTGTTACAAGTTTTTCTGTCCCTTTGGATTTTTTTATTGAAACTAAACTATATGTTTTGCAAAAAGAATGCCAAGAAACTATTTTCACAAAGTTTGTATATTTCTATGAAAAGAATTTGGAAATAGTTTGAGAAATTACCTTTGTTACTGTGTTTGGGATATTTTGTGGCTTGTTGACTGTGATCTTTGATCGTCTTGTGATGAAAGTAGTGGCCTGAATTTTATCTCTTCTGTATGTTCTTCTTGCTTGCCCCAAACCAAAAAACCTGCTCTTTTGTGCACAGAATGGCTGCCTTTTATATTGGTTGGTTTATGCTAGTTGACTTTGCTTGTTTGCAGTTGGTACAATGCATGTTGTACTGACTTTGCTTTTTCTGTACTTGTTGTATATTTTCTGACTTTGGCTTCTCTTGTGATCCAAAACTTAAATGCTTGAGATTTTGTATAGCCAGCCCCCCCCCCCCCCCCTTCTTTTGAGTTTGCTCCCTTACTTTGTGATTTTCTGCATTGCTTCCTTTCAAACTTGTATTTGCTGATAGTCTTTTATATTTAGTTACTTGTGGACTTTTGCTATGAACCAAACTTTGCTTTGAGATTTGTGGTAAAGTACTTTAGGCCTATGACATGACTTTACAAATTTTGAGGCTCTTTGATTGTTGATTGTACTGGTTTTCTTGTTGAGACCATTTTCTGATTTGAAACAACATGAGACTTTTGATTGTTGATTTGATATTTTTCTGGTTTTCTTTTTATCTCTTGTGAACCCAGATTTGAGATTTGCAAGAGATTAACCCTAGCTAATGATGTATGATTCTGATTTTCTGTTGCTTGTTGTACTGGTTTGCATCTTTTAGTTTGTTGTGAACCAAATTTTTTTAGATTTGCAATATAACTTTAGCCTATGATGAAACTGAAGTTTTATGAGGCTTTTTGAATTGTTTTAAATCATGTTGGGCTGAAATCTGTTGGGCTTGTACTTGTGTTGGGCTTGAAACTCCATTTGCACTATTGTGAACCAATTCTTTTGAGATTTGCAATGTAATTTTGGCCTATGATAGAACTGAAGTTGTATGAGGCTTTTGAACACAGGACCTTCTTTTTCTGAACTTCTGGTATTTTGCTGCCTATTGTGCAGCTTGCCCTGTTGTTGGTTATAGTTTTCTTGCATTGTTACCTTGCTGCCTATTATGCTTGCCCTGCTGTTTTTTGCAGTTTGCTTGCATTGTTACCTTGTTGCATGTTATGCTTGCCCTGCTGTTTGTTGTAGTTTGCTTGCATTGTTTGTGAACCAAGTTTCCCATTGTGATTTGCAAACTATGAACCCTTAGGCCAATGATTAAGCAAAAATGCATGAGGCCTTAGCACACAAACCCTTCTTTTCTGATTCAGCAGAAACCACCCCAATGATGATTTTAGGATTACCTTTGTATGTTTTGCTCATTTTTCTGAATGTGTGAACTACTAACAAACTTTTCCTTTTCTCTTTTCATGAACATGAAGCATGGATGGCAAGAAAAGGCTGGAGAGATTGCTTGAGGATGAAGACTTAGGATTTCTCTTTTAAACAATTTTTGTAACTTATTGCATTGGTAGATATTTCTTTTGTAAAATTCAAAATTTGTAATGTAATGAATACAATACTTTTGAATAATATTGTGAAAATATTGTACCAAATTCAATCTTTGAATCTTGTAATTCTTATGTTTTTTTTAGTAAGAAACCTCATTCTAGGTAACTTATATTTCAAGCAATCACCAAAGATGATCAAATAAAACAAAACTCTTTGCACTCCAATCAAACCTTTAAAACAAAAAATGAAATTTTGAGAATTCCGTTTGATTAACTTAACCTCAAAGGCCTATGATCAAAAAAAACTTAATCTTTAATTATTGTTCAAAGCTAAACTGGTAACCACAATGAGTTCGCATATCATTCTTGATTCAAACGAGATTTCATCATCTACCAAACATGTTTTAAGAACAATCGTCAGTCTTGTAGAATTAACAAACTTCAGCGAATTGTGTTTAAGAACACTTGAAATTTTGAAGATTCAATTATTCCTGAGAAATCCCAAACCCTAATCATTGATTTGCCATCTAGGAAGAGAGTCTGTCTGATTGACCCTCGAGCTAATTGTATGCACCAGAAACCCTAGGATAGCATCTTGTATGAAAATTTAGAGGGCAAATTTTGGGGTACAACACAGTTCAAGATCCATCATCATAATTCTTCCCCTTACCGGCCGAAGATGAATGGCGTTGTGGAGGCTGCTAACAAGAACATCAAGAAGATAATACAGAATATGACGGTGACATACAAAGACTAGCACGAGATGTTACCATTCACTCTTCATGGTTATCGCACTTCAGCATGAACGTCAACAGGGGAAACACCCTACTCTCTGGTATATGGCATGGAGGTTGTCCTACCTATCGAATTCCAGATCCCTTCTCTGAGAATCATGAAGGATGCAGGGCTGAATGAAGATGATTGGATCCAGACTCGACTTGATCAACTGAATCTGATTGATGAAAAGAGACTTACAGTTGTCTGCCATGGTCAAATGTATCAAAAATAGATGAGCAAGGCTTTCAACAAAAAGGTCAGGCGCCAAGTATATCAAGTCGGGGATCTAGTGATCAGGCGCATCATACTTCCGCAAGGTGATCCCATGGGCAAATGGACTCCCACATACGAGGGACCATTTGTGATCAAAAGCATATTTTCTGGTGGATCCATAATTCTGACCACCATGGACGGTGACGACCTTCCTCACCCTGTCAATGCGGACATAGTGAAAAGATACTACGCATGATTAAAGACCCGCTAGGTTGACTGGCCTAGGCAAAAATAAGGGCTTCCCGGCGAACCAAAAGGGTTCGAGCAAAAATTAGGGATGAAAACAAAAAATAATATTTGGACACCCGGCAAGTCAAAAACCTGAAAAGGCGGCTTGGGCAAAAAAGGGTATCCCGGTGGACTGAAAACCCAAAAGGGCGGTGCAGGAAAAAGTTAGGGATTTGAAGCGTATCACTATGTCCCATTGGATCACCTTGCGACCAGACTTCATCATCAGCTATCAAGCTCAAACGGTACCGATCAATCTAGTCAGCTTCAGACAAGTAGCAAAGTGTTGAGACGCTCGAAGACATAGTAGCAATAGTAGAATTGAAACTCAATGGGGATTATTACACATAGCTTTTTTCTTCTCTTTGTACACAATATTGTATAGCTTTCATTTTCACGGTGGCTTTCTCCTACTAGAGCGTCAGCCTCTTTGTACACAACGCTTGTTATAGGCCAACTTCAAAATCAATATAAGTCATTTTTACAAAACCATTTGTTTTTCTTTTTCCGTTTTGTTTTGCAAAAATGTCCAATGATTTATTCTTGACATGTGCATTTTAATATGATTTCTATTCACAAATATTTGCATAAGAAACAGAAAAACAGTTACTTATAACTTAAGGAACAGGGGCAAAGACTAAAAAACCATGTCAATCCCGACAGTTACTCCTTCCAACAGGCATAGGGGCAGGTACAGTTTTGAAACAAGGTCACCATTACATGCGACCCCGTGACGTCTATGCTCCCCACAGAGTAGAGGCAACCAAGAGTTTTGATCATAGCTTCCCCAAATAGGAGTTACTTTCCCCAGCAAAGTTCCCTCAGAGAGCTGATATATATATTCCCCAGCCGAATTTTATAATCGCAAGCGGTTCATAAAGTTTTCTTTCGAGTAGAGTTTATTTCTCTGAATACAGAATTTCAATCCCCAACAGAGTTTATTTCTCTAGCTACGGAAGTTCATCCCCTGACAGAGTTTATTTCTATGAATTTGCAAAATCTTCCAGCAAAGCATCTCTTCTCTCAAACAGAGTTATTCCCCTGCAGAGTTATTCTCAGGTAGAGTCTCTCCCGGGAAGAATATCGGCAAATAGAAAGAAGTAAATCCCCAGTATAGTCATCTCCATTCATTATCCCCAGCGGAAGTGAATACCTCGGCTTCCTAATACTTTTCAACAGTAGTCCGGAATTTACTTTCCCCTGCTGAGAAATACCTTAATAGAATCTCCTATCCATACAGCATGGCATGCGCATACATATTGCATACAACATAATCTCACTTATTTTGAGACCATCATCACAACGCATTTCATACATCATGACATTGCATACGACTAATTCTTTACCTTTCAGGAAAGGACTAAATCGACGAGCTACGTCTAACCAAAGGCTATTTCAGCATTTTCTTCAAGAAGATGTCCTCACAAGATTTTCCCTGGGTCAGACAGATCGACACTAAGATCTCTCTGATTACCATTCCAGTGGAAGATGTACCAAGACTTTCGTCTGGTTCAGTTGAATCGCTACTAAGATTCTCCTGATTACTATTCCAGTCAAAGTTGACCAAAGATCTATCTTCTCACTATACCGGCGGAAGAGATTCCAAGACTTTCATCTGGGTCAGTTGAATCGCTACTAAGATTATCCTGATTATTATGCCAGTCAAAGTTGACCCAAGATCTCTCTTCTCACTATGCCGATGGAAGAGATTCCAAGACTTTCGTCTGGGTCAGTTGAATCGCTACTAAGATTCTCCTGATTATTATGCCAATCAAGTTTATCACAAGATCTCTCTGCTTACTATGCTGGTGGAAGAGATTCCAGGACTTTCGTTTGGGTCAGTTGAATCTCTACTAAGATTCTCCTGATTACTATGCCAGTCAAAGTTGACCCAATATCTCTCTGCTCACTATACCGGCGAAAGAGATTCCAAGAGTTTCGTCTAGGTCAATTGAATCGCTACTAACATTCTCCTGATTACTATGCTAGTCAAAGTTGACCCAAGATCTCTATGCTCACTATGCCGGTGAAAGAGATTCTAATACTTTCTTCTGGGTCAGTTGAATCGCTACTAAGATTCTTCTGATTACTATGCCAGTCAAGGTTATCCCAGGATCTCTCTGCTCACTATGGTGGTGGAAGAGATTCCAAGACTTTCGTCTAGGTCAGTTGAATCGCTACTAATATTCTCCTAATTACTATGCCAGTCAAAGTTGACTCAAGATCTCTCTGCTCAATATGTCGATGGAAGAGATTCTAAGACTTTCGTCTGGGTCAGTTGAATCGCTACTAAGATTCTCCTGATTACTATGTCAGTCAAAGTTTACCCAAGATCTCTCTGCTCACTATACGGTGGAAGAGTTTCCAAGACTTTTTTCTGGGTCAGTTGAATCGCTACTAAGATTATCCTGATTACTATGCCAGTTAAAGTTTACCCACGATCTCTCTACTTATTATGCCGGCAGAAGAGATTCCAAGAATTTCGTTTGGATCAGTTGAATTGCTACTAAGATCCTTCTGATTACTATGCCATTCGAAGTTAACCTAAAATTTTCTCTGGATTAGTCAGACCGATACTAAGATTTCTATTCCAGTTGAAGAAGCTATGAAGCCCGGAAATTAACCGGATAATAGTCAATCAATAATGCAAGACACTGTGAAGCCTGGAGTACAGCCGGGTAAGAGTTTAATCTCATTTCCCCAGTAAGTCGCTATGAAGCCTAGAATACGACCAGATAGCAGTCAACCTTATCATCCTCAACAAGTCACTATGAAGCCTGGATCCTGACCAGATAGCAGTTCACTTCTGTCTCTTCAATCAAGAGATGACTCCCCAATAGAGTAATGAAAAACTGAAGCTCCTAGACTCTATTCCCCGAGACAGAGACCAACATTCCTCGGCGAAGATCTCTCTAACAATAGGAACATGAATTCCCACGAAGGAATATCTCACGAAATCATCATTGTTTTGGATGACATCTGTAAGCCTATTCCCGACGTCATCAACCATCAGTATTACTTCATGCGAGAGCGAATTTCTAGGCACTCTAGTGTTAAATCATCTTCCACCCTCAGATCACGAAAGGCGGACAAGCCAATCTAAATCCTCCGGTTTAAGAAGATCGAACAGGGGCAGCTGTTGTACCCCAAAATTTTCCCTCCCATTTTCACACAAGACATACTCCTGGAGGTCCTCAATGGCTCAAGTTGATTAAGGATTGACCAGACAAATCCTCCTCTTAAGATAATAAGCCTCAAACTAGGGTTTCAATTTCAAACAAGATGGTTGAGTCCCAAGGGTCATAAATGGCCTCCATTGTCCTAATATGTCCCCAAGATCATCCATGCCAAGTTTCATAACTTACACAACAAGTTTGCTCCGTCAACTGCTCAAATGCCTAAAAATCAATTGTATTATGGAAAAGGTCAATTATGGCCCAAAGACAGTCAAACTTCAAGACTTTTGGTCAACATCAACATTTTGAAGTAATCTCCATCATTTGATCAAGGGTTGATCATGATTCCTCAAGAAATGCTCCTAACTCATCAAAAGTCAAAATGGCAATTTAGGGTTTCTATAGGAAAAGTCAACCAAACTTTGACCAGGAATAACTTTCTCATACTTTATCAAAAAAATTCCAACCAAGTCTCATTTCGAAGATAATATAATTCCCTACATTTCCTATTCAGCCCTCAAGTTCAAGAAATTCCTCAATCAAAAGACATAAGCTCAGACATTATAGGTCATTTCAAAAAGTCAAAAAAAACACCTTTTGGGTCAAAGCTCCTTACATGAATATGGAAGATCCAATTGAGATGAAACCAAAAGGGTTGTTTAGAGGACATCCTAAGATTTCTAAAAAGTCAAAGAACACCTTCTTAGGGTCAAAAATGAGTGAGATGTGCATTTCTAAAGTTGACCAAATTTTGGAAGTGTGCATAAAGTCAACATTGATCAAAATTGATTTTTTTTCCAAATGGGCCCATGTTTTCTTGTTTGAAACTTGTTCCTAAGAGGACCCACGACCCCTGAGCTTATCCACTTGTTATTTTATTATTTTTATTATTTGTTTTGATTTTTTATTCATTTAAATCAAAATAAATCATTTAAAATAATGGAATAATGAAATAAAATAAAAGATTGGATTTTATGAGCACATTATGAGTCTACAATCAGCTGGCAAATCATGTAATTTGTACAAGGACTAATTGAATTGGAAAAGATCATAATTTGGCCAAATTTAGAAATCAAAAATACAAGATACAAATCAAATCTCTTTTCCATAATTTTTCAAGATTGTATCTGTTTTTGTTAACCTAATTCGTTCTATTATATGTCCATAACATTCCCAGAGCAAAAAAAGAGGATTTGGCCGCGTAGAATTGACACAAGAAACTCCAATTTTTTGACAAAAAGTGGCATTTGGTTTGGCATTTGGAGGGAGATTCAAGGCATTCTAAAGCTTGCAATCAACTCCTGGGCACGTTTGGAAGCTATTTGGATCATTACCACGCCTCAATACCTTCAGAAATCATGCATACAGAACCACTGTTTGCCCTTGTTTTCTTGAATTTGATTTTGACAATTTACGCATGATAAATGAATTTTGACCACATATTCATGTTTGTATAATCACTTAGAACACGTTTGCATAATCAATTGTTTGTTTTGATGCTTGTATGGACAACTTCCATTGCTAGGGTTTGAAGCTTTGATTTAGGGGATTTCAGTACAGGTGAAATTAAGTCAAACGATGAACACCATTCCACTCACGAGATCAAACCCAGTTGATCTGTGCATTTAGATTTCATTTTTATTGCACGGCTATAATTTTTGAAATACGCAGGTTTGTAGTTACAGCAGGTTGTCCGTAGGTAAAAGTCTTGCCTAAAACGACAGCCCTTTGGAAAAGATGATGGCGTGTCCAAGTCTGGTTGGCCAATTTGAATGGCACGCGCTTTTCATTCATTACTACTGCTAATTATTAAATAAGATGTATTGTTGTTATTTGGTATCACAAAAGACCAAGTAGCCCAGTAGCAAGAGCGAAGGGTGTTAAGGCATTGCATGTGTGGTAGGTCAGGGGTTCGACCCCTGCCTCTTGCATATTATTTTTCTCATAATCTATTTGCATATCCAATGTTATCATGCCCAGCGCGTTCATCCTACACCCCAAATTCATCACTCTTGGATCAATCAGCATCCATATCTAATGCCTACAGGCTGCACCCTCATGATGGACCTCCAGGCTCCCAACAACACTGGATCCAGCGTTGGTGATGGGCCACAGGATTGGGCTTTGGACGAATTCAGCATGCCACCCCCCAGATTTGGGTTTACACCCCTCAGGCTCATTCCTTCACTCTTCTTTTGTTTTTACTATTTTTATTTTTGTTCAATTAATTTAATTCTTTTTTTAAAATCATTTTTTTATAAAATCAAAAATCACAAAAATAGGACTTAGTTTTTTTAAGTAAATTAGTTTGTGCAAATTAATTATTTTAATCAATTTTAACTTATTTTCATTAATTAAAATTAATTAGAAAATTAGGTCAATTTCAAATCATTTTTTTATAAAGAGATCCAAAAAATATTTCAAATTATTTTTTTAGGGTTTTGCGCTTTTCTTTTCAATTTTAATTCTCGCGCTTAATTATTTTTTCCATACGATTTATTTTTCATTATTGATGTAATTGCGCCCGGTTTGTAATAGTTTAATTAGGGTTTTAATTCCGTATTTTTACCTTCAATCATTAATTATGTAATTGCACCAAAGCTTTGTAATAGTTAGGAATTTTATCTTTCCGTCATTTATTTTCCAGCATGATAAACTGTTTAGATGAATGGTTAATAGGGTTGCATGAAAGATAATGCTTAATTGAACCTAGATAACCCTAATTGTGTAAGATAAAATATCTGAAAAAACTACACTTTTACACACTTGCACCCCTAGGGTATTACCTCACTTGGTTGCCTTCGGAAATAATGGTCATGTCCCTCGAACGTAGGGATACTCTTAGCAAAGACCCTCAGTTTAAAATCATCATAAAGATCATAGTCCCTAAATTTTCCTCGAGTTGCCTACGAGAAATGATCTTATGATGATAGTCCCTTCGAAATGCTAAGGTATCCTTACATGTTGCCTTCAATGACCACTATGTCCCTTTCGATAGTCCTTCAACATCCGACGATAGGGCTACCTACTCACTAATAGTAGGATAGCACTGTCTAAACGGTAGGAGGAAAAGAACATCCTTTTTTCGAGTAGGTAGATAATTGTTAGGTAATTGCTCAAACAATTTTTACACCCTACACTTTCAAATACTACTTTTCAAACAAAAGTTTTCAAAACGCTTTATCACACTCTTGAGGACTGATACAAGAGTTACCATAAAGTGAATCGCCGCACTAAGTCATTTTTCAAAGCTTTTTAAAACACACAAAGCACAAGCAATTTTAGAAAATGATAAAGTACCTAAGAGCCCATGGAAAACCATGGATGGAAAGGGTTCTAACACCTTCCCTTTCCATAATCTACCCCCTTACTCAGAAACTCGAAAAAAGGTATTTTTCTTTGTTTTTTCACCCTTTCCTTTGTTGGATTAAAGAAAAGTAGGTGACGAATCTTGCTTACCGCGACATTTGAGAACAAAAACGCAAACCAGTATTAACAGTCGGTTCTGTCACCGTATCACACAACCAAAGTGGGAATACCCTAGATGTGCGCATGTGCAAATGTGTTTGTTTTCATTTATTTTTGTCTTGTGTTAAGTTTTCTTGTGTTGGTTTTAATTCTTGCCATACAATCATATTAGTCAAACATCTAGACAATTAATAATTTGCAGGAAATTAAAATGTGGGATTTAAATCTACACTATTACAAGGCTTCGGGGAGGGGGGGTTATGTACATATCCAAAACTGGGGGGGAAATAAATAAAAGAGTAAAAGTCCTAATTTTAACTATTACAACCTAGTAAGCAGTTACAACAATATGAAGGAAAAAAGTGTGAAAGTAAATAAATGCGTGCGAATTGAAAATAACGTCTAAATCCTAAGTGAAAGAAAATATTTTTGTTTTGTTTTTATTTTGGGAAAATAATTTAATTAAAACCCTAAGTCTATTTAGTTTTAAATTAAAGAAAAGGTTAAAATAATTAGTTAATATATAGAATTAATTTAATTAACAAAATATACTAACCTAATGTTTTTTGTGATTTTTATTTGTTTCTACTGATTAAACAAATTAAAAGAAGTAAATAGTAAAGATAAAACAAAAATACAAATGGGTCTAATAGCAAAAGAAATAAGGGGTATGGAGTGGACTTCGCTGGGCCCGAGTGAGAGAAGCCCAAATCTGCCTTTGGATTCAGTGGGGAGATCCTCAGGAGAGTCCATGGTGAGACTGTGTGTTCAGGACGCTGGATCCGGATCAGATGTGCATCTGATGGCATGGACTTGATGGTGTATGGTGAGCATGCGTAGGACCTGCCAGTACTGGATATGCAAATGACATGTTAGAAAAACATAATACATCACCTGGGGATCAAACCCGTGCCTTTTCGATTGCACATATTCCCCTTTACCATCTGAGTTGTTTATCAATTATTAGTGCAAATAAAATCATAACATTCCATTGCCAGACGAATCAGATATATATATATATATATATATATATATATATATATATATATATATATATATATATATATATATATATATATATATATATATATATATATAATATAATTCCAAATCCCTACATGCATGCTACAAAAGCCAAAAGGACATGGATGCCTGGATTGAGATTCGAAGGAATCTATTTCACAAACCTTAATAAAAGTATCTTGTTACTTAAAAATCATAAACGTCATGCAACAATCAAAATTAAATTACACATGAGATGAATTTAAGATCGAAGGTTTGTTACCAATGGGATGCTTTGTTTTGGATGGAGATGGCTTGCAGAGTGTGCTTTGATTTTGGCAGCTTTGGTGTACTTCTTGCAGTCTTCGTGTGGCTCGTATGGAGCAATGTGTGTACCTGGAGGCAAGATACGTGTATAGGCCAAAATGTTTATGTAGGCGGTCAGCCTGCAGCTTCGATTGGCAATAAGTATTTTGTGAGATGTGGCGTGTCTCCTAATTTTTTCTCCTTTTTTTCTCCGTCCTGGAAATGTGTCCTTAGGCTTGTATTTATCGGGGTGTAGAGGGGAATGAAAATGGAAAGGGACAGCCTTTGACCAGGCTTTGAAGGAAAAATCAGACAAATTAAAGGATTTCCATTTTTGATGGAATCCTACCCTTTTGGGTTTTGGGATGAACCTGGACATCCATGACTCCTTCGAATGCCTCCACACCTGGTTCTTTGATTGGCCCTGAGTTGTTTCCTTCGAATGGCTTCAGGCCTCATCATTATGGATTCTTCGATTGAGCCATTATCTTTCTTAGTAGCTTGATCTGAAACTTTTCAACTAGCCCAATCAAAAACTCCTTTCTGGCCAGTCAAAGCTTCTTTTGTTACCTCCTTCGAATGTAATTATGCATGAGGCTTGGGCTTGGCAGCATGTAGGATTTTGGCCAGCAAGCATCTTGGATCAAGACTTGTCATAAAACAAATTGGTTTCCCACAATTATATGTCCTTCGAATGGACCAATTGTAGGTCTTTCGAAGGCACCATTTGTGTGTCCTTCGAATAGCCCATATGTATGTCCTTCAAAGGCACCATTTGTGTGTCCTTCAAATGGACCAAATGTATGTCCTTCAAAGGCACCACTTGTATGTTTCTTCGAATGGACCTTTGGAAAGTTTCTTTGAATGGACCATACTATATGTCAAAGTGTAGAAACTATGTTGAGGGGTTTTAGAGGTGGAGTCAGAGTAGGCCGGAAGATAGATATTGCCTAGTCAAATCTTGCATGTAGATAGCCATTTCTTTGTGAATCGAAGGTTAGTTGAAAGGGGCCTTTTGCCTTGTGGATCGAAGGCAAGTTGAAGGGGCCTTTGCTTTGTGCGCTGAAGGCACGCATAGAGGAAGTCATTTCCTTGTGGGTCGAAGCACACATGAAATAAGGTTTTGCCTTGTGAATTGAAGGTAAGCATGAAGAGGAAGCATTTTCCTTGTGCGTTGAAAGAAAGCATTGAGGAGGCACTTGTCTTGTGGGTCAAAGCAGATACGTAAGAGACCAATGCTCAATCGAAGCTTGCATGCAGGAGACTACTGCTCAAACGAAGCTTGCATGCAGAAGGCCACTGCTTGGTGAATCAAAATAAACATGCAGCAGGCCATTGCTTTATGAATCAAAGAAAGTATGTAGGAGGCTACTGTTGGTGAATGAAACAAACTTGTAGGGGGTTCTTGCCTTATGAATCGAAGGCACGCTTGAAGCAGCCAATGTGCAGTCAAAGCCTTGTGAATTGAACTTGATCAAAGGGGGCCCAGCGCCCAATCGAAACTTGTGAATCAGGATTGCATCAAAGGAGACCAAATGTTCAATCGAAGCTTGTGAACCAAGCTTGCATTGAAGGAGGCCAAATGCCCAATCAAAGACTTTGAAACAAAAGCTCGCTTGAAGGATTTTAGATGCCCAATCAAAGCTTACTCTTCTTTGATTTGGTGCTTGAGAGTCAAGAATCCAATTGTACTTGTGCAAACTTGCCCTTTTGAAAATCCTTGTGAGAAAATGTCTTGAGAAAAAGGGAGCGCAAATTTTTGGGTACAACAGGATATCCTAACCAGAAGTATAGGACATCGGGTCTGCTACAGCTAAAAGTTTGGATTCAGTTGTTGTGATTTAATTACTAGATATTCAGGGAATATTTAGTAATCTTATGTAGCGTCCAAGATTGATAAATCAGAGACATTATGTTGGTTTTTCAAGATAATCAAACTTTCTAAATATGGAGACATTTTAGGAAAGTTATGATTGAAGACCTATTTTCTTGGAGAAGTTTTTGCAGACTTTGTGCAGCCTCTCTGCTGCGTTTTTGAAGCCCAAATCCAGTTGGGAAAAGGTTTATAAATAGAAGTGTTTGTAACCTAGTTTTGTACGGGTGCAGGATGTAGAATCATTAGGGCTTTGTCATTGTACCACTCTCTAGGAGAGTTAGTTTGTGTGATCCACTCGGGTTG
Organism: Vicia faba; assembly: GCA_948472305.1. Lineage (NCBI taxonomy): Eukaryota > Viridiplantae > Streptophyta > Magnoliopsida > Fabales > Fabaceae > Vicia > Vicia faba. The sequence continues at coordinate 1,442,035,867 of OX451738.1, read as the reverse complement.
TGAGTTGGACTGTGTTACAGAGTTGTAATCTCTATTATTGTTCTCCTTGAAGCTTTTAAGTAAGAGGTAGTATTTTTCTTGGAGGAAGCTACTAAGCAACTCTAAGTATTGTTCTTGATTAAAGTTATGAAGCAAGATCAAGTATGATATTCTTAATCAATGGGTGTCTTGATTAAGGTGTTTGTTTTTCATTTGAAGTGTGATCTTTATTTAGGTAAGAAGTCGTCGATACAATAATTGGACTGGGACTATTAGACATCATTGAGGTGATTGGAGGTGAGATGGTATTTCTCATATCTAGGGAGGACCTAGGTAGAAGTTGTACAGGGTAGTGATTAAGTGATAAGTTGTAAACATTAGACTAGTTTAGCTTTGAATTGATATTGTCTAGTAGATTTCCTTCCTGAATTGGTAGCTCCCAGAGTAGGTGTTGGTTTGCACCAAATTGGGTTAGCAATTATGTGTGTTGTTTATCTTTTCAGTACTATTTTTATTGTTTATATCTTGCCATGTTTGTTTGTGTCAAAATAGATGTATCGACATCCTATAGGACATTTGTGATCTGACTTGCCATAATTTCAATTTTCATGGATTTTATGTCAGGTTTGCCAAAGACTGATAAGGGAAATGATTCGATTTGGTGATAGTAGATAGATTGACTAAATCGACTCATTTCTTACCGATGAAGATCAATCATTCCATGCATAAGTTAGTTGAGATATATATTGAGGAGATTTTGAGATTGCATGGAATACCTTCGAGTATAGTGTCAGATAGAGATCAGAGTTTACGTCAAAGTTCTGGGAAGGTTTTCATAAGGCCTTTGGTACTAAGTTGAAGTTGAGTTTTTCATATCATCCGCAGATGGACGATCAGACGGAGAGGACTATCCAATAGTTAGAAGATTTGTTGAGGGTTTGTGTGTAGGAACAAATAGGTGCTTGGGATAGCCACTTGTTGTTGATTGAGTTTATTTATCATAACAACTTCTATTCTAGTATTTAAATGACACTGTATGAAGCGTTTTACGGTAGGAGGTGTAGGACCTATTGTGTTGGCATGAGTCAAGCAAGAGTGAAGTGCTCGGACCTGAAGTTATGCAGGAGACGACTGAGAAGATCAACATGATCTAATAAAGGATGAGAGCTTCCCAGAGACGTCAAAAGAGTTATCATGATAAGAGAAGGAAAGAACTTGAGTTTCAAGTGGGAGATCATGTATTTTTTAGAGTTACTCTTGTAACCGGTGTTGGTAGAGCTCTGAAGTCGCGAAAGCTTACGCCAAGTTTTTTTTGTCCATATCATATTTTCGAGAAGATATGTGAGGTGGCCTATCAAATTACTTTGTCGTTGTCGCTTTCTAATCTTCATGATGTGCTTCATCTATCTTAGTTGAGGAGGTACATTCTAGATCTTTCACGTGTGATCCAAATGGATGATGTATAGGTGAAAGATAACCTGATAGTTGTAGCGTCACACGTGCGGATAGAAGATCCGGAAGTGAAGCAGTTGTGTAGTAAATAGATTGCCTTGGTGAAGGTACTATGGGGTGGACCAACTGGTGGAAGTTTGACTTGGGAGCGTGAGAATTAGATGAGAGAGTCGTACCCGACTCGGTTTTCCTCAGGTAATTTTCGGGGATGAAAATTCCTTAAGTGGGAGAGAGTTGTAACACCCTGGAATTTAAAATTAATTATTGAATTGATAATTTGTGAATTATTAGTGATTATTTGTGTGATGTGTGTGTGTGTGTATGTTGTGGGGTAGTGGTGGACTAAGATGCTAATTAGAATGATGTAAATTTGAATAATTTAGTTTATATTATTTATATTTAAATAATAATTAAATAGTATATTAAGGTGAAAAGGAGAAAAGTGACTGGTGGTAAATGTGTGAGATAAGTGAAGGCATAAGAGGAAAACATAGAAAGAGGTCTAAGGGGTAAAAAGATAAAATAAGAGGAATAGAGATCATTTTGTACGGTCGTGAAATTTGGGAGAACGTGAAGAAGAGCTAGGGCACAAAGAGAAGAAGAAGAGATTCATTCCTTAGAGTTCAAAGAGATCAAGTCGTTAGGAGTTCGAGGTAAGAGGTGTAATCTCGATTTATTATGATTGATATGGCGTTAAGATAGATGTAGGTCTTGTTTGCATGATGATTTTGATGAAAAGCATGATGATCCCTATGATGAATTTGTGTGTTGATGACGTTAATATGACATGATTCAAATGAGATATATGTATGATGATGTATTGTTGATGAATTGTGATAATATGATGATTATTATGTGTTTTAGACTGAGTATGGTACTAAGATTGGAATTGGAATGGGGATAGATAGTGCAGAAATTACAACTGAGAAGTTGTTGAATTGCACGCGTCATCAGGCGAGCCAGTCGCCCCAGTGTCGCCGAGCGCGCCAGTTGGCGAGTAGCCTGGTAAAAAAAGAAGCTCCTGGAAAATGTATGGGGAGGGGCTTGTCGCCCCACCATCGCTGGGAGAGTGAGGCAACAATGGTCCCAATCACGTTGTTCGTCGGGAGAGTACCAGTTGAGATGGAGGCGAGCAGAGTGCTCCCAGGGTCGTCGGACGAGGCTTAGGCGAGCAGACCTGACAGTAGCTTCAAAGTGTCATAACTTAAGTTTCAGTACTCTGTTTGACGTGTCGTTCGAAGCGTTGGGAAGATAATGCACACAACTATATTGTGACAGAATTATAAGAATTGTTTGATGCATGATTCTAGTACCTATGTGTTTATGAGGTTGAATAATTATATGATTGATATGCTAATGTGTTCTATTTTTTTTAATTATGAATTTGACGATGTTGTGAAGTTGTTATGATGTTGTTGTTGTGATGTAATTGATGTTATCTGTGATGATGTTTTAATGTTGTGTATGATTAATATGTATACATGTTATGTGAAGATGATTATGTGAATGATGATGCAATTGACTAGCCGTGGTCGATTTTATATGTGACTGTGATACGGTGGCCAGAACCGGACTGTTTTAAGAATATGCTGGTTTACGTTTTGCGTTTGTGTTTGCAAAATGTCGCGGTAAGCAAGATTCGCCGTCGACTTTTATTTTATCCAACAGGAAAGGAAAAAAGCACAGAAAAATTCCCTTTCTCGAGATTTTGAGTACGGGGGGTAGATTATAGAAAGGGAAGGTATTAGCACCCTTTCTATCCGTGGTTTTCCACGGGATCTTATGTACTTTCCCATCATTTTCAAAATTACTTCTGTGTTTGTGATTTGAAAATTTTTTGTTTTACTTTGATTTAACCCTTGCTTCTGTCTTCAAGAGTGTTACGAAGTGTTGTTGAAAACTTTAGTTTGAAAATTTTGTTTGAAAGGAGTTTAAGTGTGAAAAAGTTTGTTTGGATTGAGCAAGTACTTAAGATTCTACCTACTCGAAAAAAGGAATTCTTCTATGTTCGTTTCCTTTAGACAGCGCTATCCTACTATTAGTGAGTAGGTAGCACCTTCGTCGGAGTTTTGAGGGTCAATTCGAAAGGGACGTACAATCACTAAAGTAATGTTAGGACGTCTTAGTAGTAACTCTAATGTCTTAGATCAATTACTCGAGGCAACAATTCCGAGGAAACCATTCTGAGGAAAATTTTCCGAACGGGACTTTGATCTTTGTTTAGACAAGAGAGCGACCACTAAAATATCCTATACTTAATGACCGTTTACCGAAGGCAACCGAAGTGGGAATTTACCCTAGGAGTGCGCATGTGCGAGTGATTCAATTTCAAGTTTATTATCTTTGCATATTTAGGGTTAGCTAACCGTTTTAAAGTTAATCATACATTCTTATCATGCATCCCTATTATTCATACATCTAACAGTCAATATTTTGTGGAATTTAGAGTGCGGAAAGTAAAGCTAAGCTATTACAAGGCTTCGGTATTTACATAGCCAAAAACAAACCCTTAAAGAAAGCGATAAATGAAAGTAAAAAGTCCTAATTAATCTATTACAACTTGTGAGCAATTACATTAATATGGAAAAATAAAACAATAAAGCGCGCGCTATGAGATTAAGAATGAAAGAGAACTAGGGTTTTGACCCCATCTAACCTAATCAAAAGAAAAATTGTTTTTGTTGTTTTTAACTATTTTTTTAAGAAAAAGAATAAGGTTTTTTAAATTAAATACAAAATTAATTAGTTAATTAAATTAATTGAAGAAAATAACTAAATTTAACCTATTTTTGCATTTTTGGTTATTTTAAGAAAAAGAGAATATAATTAAGTTAGAAACAAAACCATAATTGTTCTAATTGTTTTTTTTAATTTATTTACAAAAGAATTTAAGTTATCCTAGAAATTAAATAATCTAATTAAATTAATTTATTTATAAAAAATAAATATCCTAAATTTAATTGGGTGAAAATTTGTTTTTTGTGATTTTTTGATAAAAAGAAATATTAATTTGTTAGTAAAAATAATTTAAATGTAGAAATAAAGAAAATATAAAGAGATTTGGGCCTGGTTATGAGTAATTTGGGGGGGGGGTGAGAATCAGATTATGAGCGCAAAACAGGTTGGTCCACGTTGACTTGCCCAGATTTCCGGTGATGCATTGACCATGGCCTATGATACTCCTTCATTGATAACCTTCAGATCTGGCCTCCTGGACACTTGGCAGGTTGGATGATAAGGTCCCATGGTGGTCTTTTGGCTTGTGTGCGTGCCTAAACACTGAAAGCCAAATAACATGAAATATGGGGGGACCTGGGATTCGAACCCAGGCCCCAAAGAATTTTCCACTCACCTTGTAACCAACTGCGCTGGCTTTGTTTCTTGTATATAAAATAAAAACAATTGATAATATATAATAATAGGAGTTAGTGGGAAAAAAAGCGCCAAAATTCAAATGGCTCAGTAAGGTGATGCCACGCAGGTTATCCCCAACCTCTCTCTGTTGGTAAAAGTTGAAAACTTTTACCTACGGACATATGTCCGTAGCTACAACCTGGGCTCATTTCAAAACTTTCCCTGGACATGATAAATGACTTCTAATGCCATGAATCGAACCGTCTTGGCATTTTGAACATCATGATACCCTTCATGGGGGCTAATTTTGCCTGCACACAAAAACCCTAAAACAAAGCAACAAAACCTAGCAATGGTGAATCTTGATACAGTCTATAAAAATGCAATTAAACGTTACAGATAGTTTGCAAATGCTTCAAGGAGAAAGAATATGTAATTATTTCATGCTATCAATGCCAAAATCATGCAATTCGATTTCAAAAATAAAACAAAGTCGTGGCTGACTTACAGTGGGTTTTAGCGCCTGAAAGTGCTTGTTCTTGATTGGTTTCGCTTGCTTGTGATCCCAGGAAGTATTTGGGATGGCTAGAGGGTCTTGAGAACGCCTAGAAATGCAAAATCGAATCACCACTTTTCTTTGATTTTTTCCAAGTTTGTTCTGACTTTGTGCGCCTCTCCAAACTTCTGATTATTGTCTACAAATGTTCCTTATGTATTAAGGATTGGATTAGGGTTGCAAACATGATCTCAATCTTTGCCAATTATTGATTTTGATCTTGATTTGATTCACTTAAAAATCCTTCCAAAAATAGGCCAAACTCAATATTTTTGTGCACACCAAGGCTTTACACGAATTCAATCTTATGCTAGCTGGATATAGGACCTGAAACATGTACAAGATCTTGAGATTTCAATGTTTTGGATTTTTTTCATGATTTGTTTTGATTAAAATTGATTTAATTCAAACAAAAATAAAAATAAATAATAAAAATAAGATAATGACAAGTGGCAGGAGCTAGGGCTTGTGTACCATGCTACCAACTCAAAACAAGTGCAAAAAGTTAGGCCTATTTAGCAAAAATTGCAATTTGAGGCATAGTTCACTTTTGGCAATTTTGCAAAAAGGGTCAACTTCACCAATGCATAACATACTCAATTTTGAATCTTTGAAGGTGTTCTTTAACTTTTTAGAAAGCTTGAGATGTTCTATAAGCAACCCTTTTAGTCTCATCTCAATTTGGTATTCCATGTTCATGTATGAAGCTTTGACAAAAAAAGGTGTTTTTGTTGACTTTTCAAAATGACCTATAATGTCCAAATTCATAACCTCTTATGAGTGCATATTTTGAACTCGGGAGCTGAAGATGGATTGTATGGAATTTCATCCTCTTCAAAATGAGCTTTTATGGGTCATTTCTAATAAAGTATGAGAAAGTTATGCTTGGTCAAAGTTGAGTTGACTTTTCCTACAAAACCCTAATTTAGCATCTTTTGGTTCTTGATGAATTATGAGCAATCCTTGATGAATCATGATCTAACCTTGATCAAATGATGAAAGTGACTTAAAAATGAGGATGTTGACCAAAAATCTTGAAGTTTGACTGTATGTAGGCCACAGTTGACTTTTGCCCTAGCATAGTCGATTTTCAGGCCTTTGAGCAATTGACTAAGCAAACTTTCTCTGTAGGGCTTGAAACTTGACATGGATGATCTTGAGAACATATTAGGACAATTGGTGAGAATTTGGTATCCCTTGGACTCAATTATCTTGATGCAACATGAAACCCTAATTTGAGGTAGACTGCCTTAGGAGAGAGCTTGTCTGGCCAACCCTTGGACTTCCTTGAGCAACTTGAAGATCTTTCTTGAAATGTTTGGAGAAATATGGGAGGGAAAATTTTGGGGTACAACAGCTGCCCCTGTTCAATCTTCTTAAACCTGAGGATGTAGATTGGCTTGTTTTCCTTTCGTGATCCGAAGGTGGAAGATGATTGAACACTAGAGTGCCTAGAAATTTGCACTCGCATGAAGTGGTATTTGTCTTGTGATGTTGGGAATGGGCTTACAGATGCCGTTTTGAAATTGATGACGGAAGATGGGCTTAAAGATGCCATCCAGAGGAGTGTCAATCGCATAAGAGATTCCTTAGTGAGAGTTTGTATACCTGTTGTTGAGGAAGATTCCGTTGGGGAATGCTGATCTCTGTCTTGAGAGAAATAGAATTTTAGGAGCTTCGGTCGTCTGTTATTCTACTGGGAACTCGTCTCTTGGTTAAAGAGGTGATAATGAACTACTATCTGGTCGTGATCCAGGCTTCATAGTGATAAGACCGACTGCTATTTGGTCGTGCTCCAGGCTTTACAGTGACTTACTGAGGAGATAAGATTAAACTTGTTATCCGGTCGTGATCCAGGCTTCACAATTTCTCAATTCCTATCTGGTCATAATCCAGGCTTCAGAAGGAATTAAGTTGTTACTCGGTCACATTCGGGCTTCAACTTGAACTTAGGGCACACTAATATTCGGTCGACTCTGGGCTTCTTAGTATTTGTCTAGGTAAACTGCTATTTGGTCAAAATCCAAGCTTCGCAGTGTCTTGTACTGTTATCTGGTCGTAATCCAGGCTTCAGTGCTTTTATCGCTATCTGGTCGTAATCCAGGCTTCATAATACCTTACTTCTTATCTGGTCGTAATCCAGGCTTCAGAAGAAATCAAGTGGTTATCCGGTCGCCTCCAGGCTTCCATTTGACTTTGGGCCTACTAATATCCGGTTGAATCCGGGCTTCATAGTAATTGGTCGGGTAAACTGCTATTTGGTCGTAATCTAAGCTTCATAGTGTCCCTCACTATTATCTGGTCGTAATCCAGGCTTCACAGTGTCCCTCACTGTTATCTGGCCGTAATCCAGGCTTCAGTGCTTTTTACCGCTATCTGGTCGTAATCCAGGCTCCGCGATGTCTCATACCATTATCTGGTCGAATCCAGGCTTCATGGTGTTCAGAGAGATCAAGATATTATCTGGTTGTAATTCGGGCTTCATAACTTGTATTAAAGATATACCACTATCTGGTCGTAATCCAGGCCTCGCGGTGTCTTTGGCTGCTATCTGGTCGTAATCCAGGCTTCACAGAAACTTGTATTGCTATCTGGTCGTAATCCAGGCTTCACAATAACTTGTTGAGTTGTTATCCGATCGTAATCCAGGCTTCACGGCTCGCTGGGGATTAAAATATTATCCGGTCGAATCCGGGCTTCATAGCTTAAAGATAAACCACTATCTGGTCAAATCCAGGCTTCGTGGTGTTTGATACTGTTATCTGGTCGTTCTCTGGGCTTCACAATATGCTGTAGAAATCAAGATACTATCCGGTCGAATCCGGGATTCATAGCTTGAATCTGTGAGGATTTAATTGTATCTTTCCTGAGAGGTAAAGGTTAGCTGTATGTAATGCATGATATGTATCAAGCAATGATGTTCTCAAAATAAATGAGATTGTGCCGTATGGTGCATATGCATATGTCATGATGTATGGATATGCAAATGTTTTTGTGATGTTCTCTAGCTGGGGAAAATAAATCTCGGATTGCTGCTGGAGAGTGCAAGAAGTTGAATTCTTCATTTCCGCTGGGGATAGTGAGTGAAGAGAATTGTGAGAATATTCCTGTTGGAGAATAAACTGACGAGAAACATGACTCTGTGGGAAAGAGATGCTCTACTAGAAGATCTGTTGATTTGGGGAAATAACCTCGGCTGGGGATAAATTACTGTTGCTGGCGATAATGAAACCTGTCGGGGATTGAGTTTCTGCTTGTGGAAGAAATAAACTCCGTTGGGGATAATCTTCTAGTGCTGGTGATAGAGAAACTCTGCTTGGTGAGCATCACTGTTCTTAGATACCTTTTGTTCTGTGGGGAGTGAATGTACCTTTAATCGTATTCTCCGACTAGGTATATCCCTATACCTGGTGGACAGAGCAACTGTAAGGTTTGGACACTTCTTGTTTTCCCTTGTTCCTGATATTACGAGTAATCGTCTGTTGTTTCGCATGTAAATATTTATGAGCAGCAATTTATTGTCAAATGCATATATCAAAATATGAACATTGGACGTTCTTGCAAAACAAAACAGAAAAAAGAAAACAATTTGAAATTTCTTTGTGAAAATGAATTGTATTGATTTTGAAGTTGGCCTGTAAATAGGCGTTTTTGTACAAGAGGCTGACGTCCTAGTAAGAGAACGCCGCCGAACAACAGAATTTATACAGTTTGTGTAAAACAAAGAAAAACAACTATGTGAATAATCCCATTGGGTTCCAACTCTGCTATTTCCTTTATGTCTTTCGAGCATCTCATCACTTTGCTACTTGGTTGAGGGTAGATCAGATTGATTAGTGTCGTCCGAGCTTGATAGTCGATACCGGAGTCTGACTGCAAGATGATCCAATGAGACATAGTGTTACGCTTTAATCCCTAACTTTTTCCTGGACCTCCCTTTCGGGTTTTCAGTCCACCGGGATACCCTTTTTTGCCCAAACCGCCTTTTCAGGTTTTTTACTTGCCGGGTGTACAAGTTTTTTATTTTCATCCCTTATTTTTGCCTGAACCCTTTTGGTTCGCCGGGAAGCCTTATTTTTTCCTAGGCCAGTCGACCTAGCGGGTCTTTGATTATGCGTAGTATTTTTTTACTATGTCTGCATTGACGGGGTGAGGAAGGTCGTCACCATCCATGGTGGTTAGAATCATAGCTCCTCCCGAGAAAATGTTCTTAACCATAAATGGCTCTTCGTACGTAGGGGTCCATTTGCCCCTAGGATCACCTTGTGGCAGTATGATGCGCTTGATCACCAGATCCCCAACTTGATACTCTTGTCGTCTGACTTTCTTGTTAAATGCCTTGACCATCCGCTTTCGATACGTCTGACCATGACAAATAGCAGTAAGTCTCTTCTCGTTGATTAAGTTTAGCTGATCAAGTTGGGTCTGGATCTAGTCGTCCTCGCTCAAACCTGCATCCTCCATAATCCGAAGAGAGGGTATCTGGACCTCAATGGGTAAGATTGCTTCCATGTCGTATACCAAAGAGTAGGGTGTTTCCCCTGTTGAAGTACATGTTGAGGTTCGATACCCATGAAGAGCAAATGGTAATATCTCGTGCCAATCTTTGTATGTCACCGTCATCTTCTGCACAATCTTCTTAATATTCTTATTAGCTGCTTCAACAGCTCCATTCATCTTCGTCCGGTAAGGAGAAGAGTTGTGATGCTGTATCTTGAACTTCTTGCAGAGCTCGGTGATCATCGTATTGTTGAGATTTGTACCATTGTCTGTAATGATCCTCTCTAGTAAACCATATCGACGGATCAAATTGTGCTGAATAAACCGTGCCATGACGTTCTTGGTCACTGTAGCAAAGGAAGCTGCTTCAACCCACTTCGTAAAGTAATCAATTACTACCAGGATGAAAAGATGCTCGTTGGACGCAGTAGGTCTGATCTCGCCGATCATATTGAAGCCCCACATTGCAAAGGGCCAAGGAGCTGTCAAATCATTCAGAGGGACTGGAGGTATGTGCACCTTATCAGCATAGACTTGGCACTTGTGACAGGTCCGAGAATGCTGATAACAGTCGGCTTCTGTTGTACCCCAAAATTTTCCATCCCATATTTCTCAAAACATTGCAAGAAAGATCTTCAAATTGCTCAAGGTAGTCCAAGGGTTGGCCAGACAAGCTCTCTCCTAAGACAGTCTACTTCAAATTAGGGTTTCATGTTGCATTAAGATCCTTGAGTCCAAGTGGTCCCAAACTCTCACCAATGTCCTAATATATTCTCAAGATCATCCATGTCAAGTTTCAAGCCTTGCAGAGGAAGTTTGCTCAGTCAATTGCTCAAAGGTCCAAAAATCGATTGTGCTAGGGCAAAAGTCAACTGTGACCTACATACAGTCAAACTTCAAGATTTTTTGTCAAAATTCTCATTTTGAAGTATATTTCATTATTTGATCAAGGGTTGATCATGATTCATCAAGTATTGCTCATAATTCATCAAGACTCAAAAGTTGCTAATTTAGGGTTTTGAAGGAAAAGTCAACTCAACTTTGAACAAGCATAACTTTCTCATACTTTATGCGAAAGAACCCATCCAAAGCTCATTTTGAATAGTATGAAATTACCTACAATCCATCTTCAGATCCCAAGATCAAAATATGCACTCACAAGAAGTTATTAATTTGGACATTATAGGTCATTTTGAAAAGTCAACAAAAACACCTTTTTTGTCAAAGCTTCATACATGATCATGGAATTTCAAAATGACATGAGAATAAAAGGGTTGCTTAGAGGGCATCTCAAGCTTTCTAAAAAGTCAAATAACACCTCCAAATAGTCAAAATTGAGGAAGTTATGCATTGTTGAAGTTGGACTTTTTTTGTAAAATTGCCAAAAGTCAACTATGCCCAAAACTTCAAATTTTTCCAAATGGGCCCATTCTTTTTCACTTTTTTGAGTTGGCATCATAGCCCACGTGCTCTATCCTTTGCCACTTGTCCATATCATATTTTTATTAATTATTTTTATTTTTATTTGAATTAATTTGATTTAAATCAAAATAAATCAAATAAAAATCCAAAGCATTGATAACAAAGGATCTTTTGATTGTTTTAGGCTCTAATTACAGCTAGCAAGGCATTCAAATTCGCATCAAAGCTTGTGTGCACAAAAAGATTGGAAATAAGCCATGTTTGGAAAGTTGTTCAAAGCAAATCAAATCAATATCCAAAGCATTGAAAGAGAAGGATTTTGATCAGTTTAACAACCCTAATTCCATCACTAATACATAAGGGTTGCAGGCAGATCAAAAACAGGGTTAGAGAGGCGCGCTAGAGCAAGAACAGAATTAGAAAAAACAAGCAAAAATTGTGAGATCAAAATCCCACTTAGAGGCATCCTCAAGGCTCAATACCTCTCCCAATCGTTTCCTGGCAATCTCCACAAGCGAAAGCAATCAAAAGCAGGTGTTTTCAAGCCCTACAACGCGCTGTAAGCCCGTCACGGTATCACTATGTTCTTGAATTCGATTAACATTATTCTTGCATCCATAGTGTAAAATAATTGCATATTCTTGATCACCATGATGTTTGCAAACTTTTTACAATAGCCAATTTCATTTATATGGACTGAATCGAAATCCATCATTGTTAGGGTTTCAAATTTGCTTTTAGGGTTTTTGTTTTTAGGTACAATTGGCCTTCATGATGGGTATGGTTGTGATCAGAAGAGTGAGATGAACTCAACCATGGCCTTAGAAATCATTTCCACGGCTTGTGGGAGATTTTGAGAGTGGACAGGGTTATAGTGACGGACAGCGTCCGTGGGTATATATCATTGGGTTTTTAGCCACGGTGCAGAGGAAGGAGACAATGAAGTGTCATCCCCTTACTGGCTTGTTCAAACATTGGCGCGTTTTTTCTGATTCTGGTCCACTAGCATTTGTTTTGTTATATTATTATTATTTTATATTATGTTAACAATAAGAACAACATAGCCCAGTGGTTGCCACGCAGGTCCTAAGGCATTAGAGGTTGGAGGTCAGGGATTCGATCCCTGCCTCCAGCATTTGTTATTTTGCATTGTTATTTCAGGAAATCCAGTATGCATGCAAGCCAGGACGTCCATCATACTCCTTCAGCATCAACGTGCCAGATGGCCAGATGGCCAGATCTGGTGGCCACCATTGAAGGCACACCACAGGCCAAGTCAACGCCAACGCACTGAATTGCAAAAAGTCAAATGGATCAGCACAATTGGGCCCAGAAAACTGCTTTTTGCACACCCTATTCAGGCCCATCTCTCCTCCTCTTTTATTATTATTTATTCTATTTAATTATTTTTATTTATTTACTAACCAATAAAACAATTTTGTTTTTTTATCAAAAATCATCAAAAATATTTTTATATCCAATAAAAGTCATAATTTTTTTATTTTTTATTAATAAATATTAATTAAAATAATTAGGTTAATTTATTAGATAATTTTGATCTATTTTGCAAATAATTAAAATCAATTAGAATAAATAGGTTTTTCTATTAATTTAATTATTTAATTTCTTTCCTAAATTAACAAAACTCAAAATATATGTCACTTAATTATTTTTCATTTATTAAATTAATAACTAATTGATTTAGCATTTAATTTTAGGAATGAATTTCTTTTATTAAAAAATAAAAACAACAAAAACATTTTCTTTAATTAGGAGGGTCAAAACCCTAGTTTCGCATTCAATTCAGTTGTCTCACGCTTTATTTTTTCTTTATTCCATCATTGTATCTGCTCCCGGCTTGTAATAATTTTAATTAGGACATTTATTTATTTTTTTCGCTTTTAAATTTCAAAGGGTTTGTCTTTGGCGATGTAAATACCCGACGCCTTGTAATAATTTAGTTTAAATTCCGCACCTTTAATTTCTGCAAATATTCAACTGTTAGATGTTTGATAATAGGGTTTACATGACAAGAATGAATGGCTAATTTTAAAATAGTTAGATCACCCTAAACATGTGCAAAGATAAAAATAACTGAAATCAACACACTCGCACATGCGCACTCCTAGGGTACACTCCCACTTGGTTGCCTTTGTAAATGGTCATTGAGTATAGGTTGTTTTAGAGGTCGTCCTCTTTTCTAAAAGATCATAAGTTGCCTCGGAAAGGTTGCCTCGGATATCGTTGCCTCGGATAAATGATCTAAGACATTAGGGTTACCACTAAGACATCCTAACATTGCTTTAGTGACTGTATGTCCCTCTTCCGAATTGACCCTCAAAATTCCAACAATTGTGCTACCTACTCACTAATAGTGAGATAGCATTGTCTAAAAGAAATAAGCATAGAACGATTCTTTTTTTCAAGTAGGTAGATTAGTTCTTAAGTACTTGCTCATTCCAAACAAATTTTTCACACTTACACTCCTTTACAAACAAAGTTTTCAAAAACACTTCATTACACTCTTGAAGACAGAAGCAAGAGTTAAATCGAAGTTAAAACAAAAAAAACTTTTCAAAGTCCACAAACACAAAGAAAATAATTTTGAAAATGACGACCAATTACCTAAGAGCCCGTAGATAACTACGGATAGAAAAGGTGCTAATACCTTCCCTTTCTATAATCTACCCCCCGTACTCAGAAATATCTCAAAAAAGGAATTTTTCTGTGCTTTTTTCCTTTCCTTGTTGGATAAAATAAAATTCGGTGGCGACTCTCGCTTACCGCGACATTTTGCGAACAAAAAATGCAAAACGCGAACCAGCATTCCAAAAACAGTCAGTTCTTCCCACCGTATCACAGAACTGGCGACTCTGCTGGGGATTTATTAGTGGGGTGTACCTTAGGAATAGTTCATCATAATGTTTTAAATTGCTTGATTTGTATGCTTTATCTTTGTGGGTTTGAATCGAAGTTACTATAGATCCTAACCCGTATCTGGGGATACCTTTTAGGTAAGTAGCAATAGACTGTGAGGGAACTGTACGGTGTAGACCAATACGGTTGAAGTAGTAGCTACATTGGTGTGGCACTTTAGTTTGTACCGATATCTCTTGTGGTGGAACAAGGAGAATATGGGGCAGCTAAGGGGTCATTAAGCACCAACTGACCTTAAAACCTATAATTGACCAACTTGGCCATAGAAAAGTAGCAGTATGCTACACTCATTGAGACCAAACTCTCGCGATGATTTCGGCCGCAAGAAAAGGTTGCTAAAATGGAATTATGATCGATCGAGGGTGGTCAGTGATATTGAGATCCTCTGGAACCCGGTTACTATTACTAGGACAGGTTGAACCAACAAAACTGAAAGAGGGTAATACCTAAACTCCATGCCAGCCTAAAATCTAAGGGCTACTGTGTGACTTGTGTTCCCTTACCATGTTTGCCATCTGTGAATACTTGTGGTGTGTTTCTATCATGACATCATGCATCATGACATTGCATGCATATTTCATCAGACTAACCCATTTCAAAGACCGAGGGGATTCATCTTTGTCCTATTTTGTATGTCATGGCATCTCTGTGCAGAAATACTATTTGCATCAGCTTCGTACAAATCCCTTCTCAACTTAGAGAGTTGGTTTCTAAAGTTCCAGATACTTCTTCCTTTGTCAGAAGACATGGTCACCTCATTGGTTTGGTCACTTCTAAGATGGATGAGCAGATGATGAGTGTCTTGTTCCAGTTATTCGACCCGTTACATCACTACTTCACCTTCTCGGACTATCAGTGGGTCCCTACTTTGGAGGAGTTCTCTGACTTACTTGGTATTTCTATTCTAGAGCAGACACCATTTACAGGTTGGGAGATAGCTCTTAGGCCAGAGGATGTTGCTACAGCCCTACATCTAACAAAGGCTGAAGTAATGTCTAACTGGGAGACTCGGAGTGGGGTAAAAGGCTTCCTGGCTAAGTTCTTGATGGATCAGGCTCAACAGTTTTAGGACAGTTTGGACTTTCAAGCATTCGAAGATATCCTGGAACTTCTCATATATGGCCTGGTTCTGTTCCCTAATTCAGATTCTTTTGTCGACGTGAACACAGTGAAGATCTTCATGTCCTGTAATCCAGTGCCCACTCTCTTAGGTGACATTCTACATGCTCTTTATGCCCGCACTGCTAGGAAACAGGGAACCCTTATGTGTTGTGCACCATTGCTGGCGAGGTGGTTTATTTCTCACCTCCCCGAATCTATTTTGAAGAACAGGGAAGGTATGGGTTGGTCCTACAAAATTATGTCCCTTACTCATACGGACATCATCTGGAGCACTAAAGACATGGAAGAAGTAGCCATTATTGACTGGTGCGGAGAATACCCCAATGTTACTCTGCTTAGAATTAGGGGAGGGATCACCTATAATCCTTGTCTGGCCTTACGACAATTTGGGCGAGCTCGAAAGGACGGTCCTCATGAGTTGCTAATTTTGAGCATTGCCTTTGACTTCCAAGGGGATAGTGAGGGACATCGCTGCAGGTTCATACGAGCTTGGAATAGGGTTAACAGGTCTGATCCGCATGAGCTAGGAGCAAAGACTTCTCTTCCAATGGAGCCGTATCTCCGGTGGGTTCGGGCCCGTGCCTAAAAGCTAGGGATGTCATACGAAGTTGTCTTACCGGTAATTGTGGAACATGCTGATGAAGAAGGGGTTCCTCATACTGTCCTCCATCCGTACATGCCTACTGACATTGGGGCATTAAAGAGGTCTTGGATCCAGTTGAGAGAAGAATGGGATACTTACAGAGAAAAGTATCATGAACAGGAATGGAAGATCCTAAAGCTTACAAGGCAGCTGGAGAACGAGAAGGTCCTCAACGATTATGCCAGCACCAACGGGAAACGACCATGGGAGCGCTGATGTCTTTTTCTATTTCTAGTTTTGATTTACTTTTCAGATTTTCTCTTTGTAACGCCTTAAAGGCATTTGTCAAACATTGTTTCAAGTTTTTAATCTAATAAAAGTGTGTTTCATTTTGGTTTACAAATTTGAATCTCCCAAAGTCGTTGAAATCATATCATATGCATTCCATCCCCATGCACCTCATCACAGGTACCCTTACAGGTCTCTCATCTTCTTCGCTGTTTATTTCAGCAATCATGTCTGCTGAAACATCCACTGATCAAGCTATCAAGGCTCTACAAGCTCAAAACGCTCAGTTCCAGGAAATGTTCATGAACCTGGCCAAGGGGCGGAAAGATCTTAAGACTCTTATCTTGAAGGATAAGAAGAAGAAGAAGAAGAAGAAGAAGAAGAAGAAGAAGAAGAAGAAGAAGAAGAAGATAGTTCTCCTGAATATGGGTCACAGGTTTGGGAACAGGTTGCGAGAGGAAGTTAATTTGTCTCACTCATCTGGAGGGGGAGAAAATCAGGAAGAAAGAAGGGCTCCTAGCCCTGTTGTTTCTGACAATGAGACTGACTTTGATGAACACCAGTATCCTCCTACTGAGGACAGGTATAAGAAACTCGAAGACCGGTTAAGTGCGATGGAAATCCAGAAGATACCTGGATTAGACTTTGGTGATTTGGGTCTAGTATCTGGGGTGGTGATTCCCCACAAGTTCAAAGCTCCTGTATTTGCTAAGTACAGCGGGGTCTCCTGCCCAAAGCTACACCTCTGATCATATGTTAGGAAGATTCAACCATATACTGCTGACAGGAACCTCTGGGTTCACTTCTTTCAAGATAGTCTTTCAGGAACTCAACTTGAGTGGTTCTATCAGCTAGAAGGAGCTAACATCCGTAATTGGGAGGACCTTGCTGCTGCTTTTTACAAGCAGTACCAATATAATGCTGACCTTGCTCCCACGCGTACCCAACTTCAGGGTATGTCTATGGGTGTGAGCGAAGGTTTTAAAGATTACGCTCAGAAGTGGAGAGATCTTGCTGGTAGAGTCCAACCCCCACTGGCTGACAGGGAGTTGGTGGATATGTTTCTGGGGACCTTGTCTGGTCCATATTTCAACCATTTGATCGGAAGTTCATCGTCAGGTTTTACCGAATTGATTATGATTGGGGAGAGAGTTGAAGCCGGCATCAAGAGTGGAAAAATACAGAAGGGTGCTTCGTCAAGCACCAAGAAGAAGCCCTTCAAGAAGGAGTCTAGTGCAGTTTACAGCTCTAGGAACCAAAATCAACTTGAGCGCCGCCAAGCAGTTAACGCGATAGTTATTTTAAGACTAACTGTTTCCCCTTAACGCAACAATCAGCCAAGGGCAGAGAGGCCTCAAAGACAGTTTACTCGACTAAGCATAGTTTTATCTCAAATTCTGCCGCAGTTGTTGAAGACCAATTTGGTAACTCCGAGGGAAGCTCCAAAGAATCCCAACATCACATCACTGTTATATAATCCAAACGCCCGCTGTGCTTATCACTCTGATAGCCCGGGGCATGATACCAATAATTGTTGGGCCTTGAAGAATAAAGTGCAGCATCTGATTGACGCTAAGGAGATTGAGTTCAAAGCGCCAGAAAAGCCTAATGTTATGACTGCTCCTATGCCAAATCATGGAGTGAATGTTGTGGATGATGATGTATTTGTAACTTCCATAAAAGACATTGCTACTCCATTGATGACTGTGAAGAAGAACCTTCTGTTAGCCGGTTTATTTCCAGGCTGTGGCAAAGGTTGCCATCTGTGTTCCATCCTACCTACCGGTTGCCATCTTTTGAAGTCAGGTGTCCAACGCCTGATGGATAATAAAGAAATCTTGTTCGAGAAAACTTTTGTTCCTGTGGTTCCTGTTGAAGAAGTTTCCATAATCCCCATTTTCGCCAATTCTTCCAAGGCTTCCTCGAGAAAGCCTGTTAGAATTACATATGTTCCGAGAATCGCTCCATTGATCATCACTGTTCCTGGACCTATCCCTTACACGTCGGATAAGGCTGTCCCATGGAATTATGGGGCCGATGTGTATTATCACGGGGTTAAACAAGACTTGAAGGATGAAGAGGCTGATACTGATGTCAGTAATATTGTTGGATCTAGTAAAGTCACTCGAAGCGGAAGACTTTTCTCCCCTGAGATCTCTCCACCAATGGTTCAGAAGCCTGTTGTTATTAAACCTGCCAGTACATCTGCTACTGTCCCTGTTCATATTCCAATTCTTACCCCTGTCGTCGGGTCATCTGACACTCGGGGCAAAGGGATCACCGGTGAGCCTGCCCAGACGGAGGCACCGAGGAAGATTACTGTTGAAGCCTCTAGACAGGAGATGGAGGAAATTTTAAAGATCATCAAGAAAAGAGACTAAAATGTAGTCGAACAGCTGGGGCAAACCCCGTCAAAGATCTCTATGTTGTCTTTATTGCTGTGCTCAAAGGCCCATGTTAAGGCTCTGATTGCTTTCCTGAAAATTGTGCATGTGCCGCAGGAAACATTTGCTGACCAGTTCAAAGATTATGTGGCTAGTTTGACAGCAGATAACGGGTTGGGTTTCTCCGACACATATTTGACTGCCAAGGGGAAGAATCACAATGACGCTCTGCATGTTTCAATCGAGTGCAGGGGCACTACCCTAGCTCACGTATTGATGGATACTGGGTCCTCGTTGAATGTTTTACCCAAGAAAGCGTTAGACCGATTAGACTATGAAGGGTTGGTGTTGAAGCCGAGTAACATTGTGGTTAGGGCCTTTGACGGGTCCAAGAGGATGGTACATGGAGAGGTGGATATTCCAGTTAAGGTTGGCTCTCAGATTTTCGCGTCTACATTCTATGTGATGGACATTCGACCATCTTATTCTTGTTTGCTGGGTCGCCCGTGGATCCATAAAGCTGGGGCAGTAACTTCTACACTCCACCAAATGCTGAAATACCCAGTGAAGGGGAAAATTGTTACGGTACGAGGAGAAAAGGAATCCATGGTAAGCCATCTCAACTCTTTCCGGTATGCGGAGATGGACGGGGAGTTCATTGAAACCCCGTGTCAACATTTTGAAGAAGTCCCCCAGACACTGGCATCAATCGAAACTGTTACTGAAGATCCTCCAATGAAGATGACTTCCCTAAAGGATGTCCGGGCTGTTATTAAGAAAGGTGGGTGTGCGAATTGGGGCCAACTCCCTAACTTTGCACATAAGACTGACAAGTTTGGTTTAGGTTTCACTGCAAAATCTCAAAGGGCTGTTCGGCATGCGCGGATTGGAAGATCTATCATGTGTATTACTAATCCTGAAGTGAATATGGTTGAAGACGATGATGAAGAGTCTGAGTTTGACAGCTGGATATACCCGACTACCGGGGGTGGACTAAGCAACTGGACGGCAAAGGACTTCGTGCCAATTTATTTTATCACACAGTAATAGACTTTTGTTTTGGATTTGTAACAGACAATTTTAAACTTTACGGCCCGGTGCCTTACCCGAGACACCGTGGCTTTGTTTGAGGGCTTAATATGTGTCATTTCCATATATCATTATTAAAAGCATTGGAAGTTTTTCTCGCATTACAAATTTTGTGCTCCTTGTTTTTCTTTTTTTATCTTGCAAAACAGCTATTTTACACACACTCACATATACAGGTCTACATCCACTCTGGATCCCACTGATAACGACTCTGCTACTGTCAGTTATGACTTCGAAAGTCCGATTAACCAAGCCGAGGACGAAGGTGAGGATGATTGCGAAGTGCCTGGGGAACTTGCTAGATTGTTACTTCAGGAAGAGAGGGCCATACAGTCCCATGAAGAGCCAGTGGAAACAGTAAATTTGGGTACAGAGGTAGACAAGAAAAAGGTCAAGATCGGTGCAAATCTGGAGTCTAGTGTTAAGCAACGGTTGATTCAGATGCTGCGTGACTATGTGGAGATCTTTGCCTGGTCTTATGAAGATATGCCTGGGTTGGATACTGATATTGTGGTTCACCGCTTGCCTACCAAGGAAGATTGTCCTCCAGTGAAACAGAAGGTTCGCCGAATGCGCCCAGAGATGTCTGAGAAAATCAAGGCTGAGGTTATGAAACAGTTTGATGCAGGTTTTCTAGCAGTTACTTCTTACCTGCAGTGGGTTGCCAACGTGGTTCCAGTGCCGAAGAAGGATGGTAAGGTTTGAATGTGTGTTGACTACAGGGATCTGAACAGGGCAAGCCCCAAGGATGATTTCCATCTGCCTCATATCGACGTTCTGGTTGACAACACCGCACAACATAAGGTCTTTTCCTTTATGGATGGTTTCTTCGGTTATAATCAGATTAAGATGGCTCCCGAAGACATGGAGAAGACAACCTTTGTTACTCAATGGGGTACCTTTTTCTATAAGGTCATGCCTTTTGGATTGAAGAATGATGGGGCAACATATCAGCGTGTCATGGTCGCTTTGTTCCACGACATGATTCATCATGAGATTGAGGTATACGTTGACGACATGATTGCAAGATCCCAGACTGAGGAAGAACATCTTGACCACCTTCAAAATCTATTTGACAGGTTGAAGTTGTACAAACTGAGGTTAAACCCGAACAAGTGCACCTTCGGAGTGAGATCTGGTAAGCTGCTGGGTTTCGTCGTAAGTGATAAAGGTATTCAAGTGGATCCTGCAAAGGTGAAGGCTATACAGGAAATGCCAGCTCCCCGAACAGAAAAAGAAGTCAGAGGCTTTCTGGGACGTCTGAACTATATTTCCCGATTCATCTCACACCTGACTGCTACTTTTGAGCCAATCTTCAAGCTACTGAAGAAAGATCAAGTGGTAAGATGGAACGATGAATGTCAGGCAGCTTTCGAAAGGATCAAAGAGTATCTCCAAGAGCCTCCTATTTTGATGCCTCCAGTTGAAGGGAGACCTCTGATCTTATACTTGACAGTACTCGATAATTCAATGGGGTGTGTGTTGGGGCAGCATGACGAGTCTGGCCGAAAATAGCACGTTATTTACTACCTTAGCAAAAAGTTTACCGACTGCGAGACCCGATACTCGTTTCTTGAGAAAACTTGCTGCGCTTTGGCATGGGCTGCTCGCCGGCTGAGACAGTATATGCTGACTCACACTACTCTATTGATATCAAAGATGGATCCAATCAAGTATATCTTCGAGAAACCTGCCTTGTCCGGAAGAATAGCAAGATGGCAGATGATCTTGATTGAGTATGACATCCAATACACGACTCAAAAAGAAATTAAGGGAAGTGTGTTGGCAGATCATTTGGCACATCAGGCAGTAGACGACTACCAGTCTATGAACTTTAAACTCCCGGATGAGAACATTATGTTGTTGACTGACTGTGAGACACCTGGACCGGATGAAGGACCTGAGGAAGGATCCTGATGGTCTATGTACTTTGATGGAGCTTCAAACGCTTTGGGTAATGGAATTGGCGCCGTGATCATATCTCCTGAAGGCTCTCATACTCTGTTTACCACCCGACTATGTTTCAACTGCACCAACAACATGGCGGAGTATGAGGCATGCATTATGGGTCTTCGAGCAGCAATTGACCTAAGGATTAAGTTCTTAAGTGTATTCTGAGATTCCGCTCTCGTGATCAGTCAGATCAAAGGCGAGTGGGATACGAAACACCCTAATCTTATTCCTTACAAGGAGTATGTGTTGACGTTGCTTCCCCACTTCGAGGAGATAACCTTTGAACACTTCCCTAGAGAGGAGAATCAGTTGGCGGACGCGCTAGCTACGATGTCTTCTATGTTCAAGGTCAGATGGGACAATGAGGCTCCCCAGATTACCATTGAGAGGTTGGACGAACCCGCACATTGCTGTGACATTGAGACTGAAGAGGTAATAGATAAACCATGGTTTCACGAGGTAAAGAGATATCTTGAGGCTCAGGAGTACCCAGAGGGTGCATCTGTTAATGATAAGAAGTTTTTGAGGAGGTACGCGGCAAAGTTCTTCATCAGTAATGACATTCTTTATAAGCGTAACCATGATTCAACCTTACTGCGATGTGTGGATAAGAATGAAGCAGAATGGATTATGGCAGAGTTGCATGAAGGTACTTTCGGAACTCATTGCAGTGGACACACCATGGCAAAGAAAATTCTTCGAGCAGGATATTATTGGTCCACCATGGAAGCCGACTGTTATCAGCATTCTCGGACCTGGCATAAGTGCCAAATCTATGCTGATAAGGTGCACATACCTCCAGTACCTCTGAATGTCTTGACAGCTCCTTGGCCTTTTGCAATGTGGGGCATCGATATGATCGGCGAGATCAGACCTACTGCGTCCAACGGGCATCGTTTCATCCTGGTAGCGATTGATTACTTTATGAAGTGGGTTGAAGCAGCTTCCTTTTCTACTGTAACCAAGAATGTCGTGGCACCGTTTATTCGGCATAATCTGATCTGTCGATATGGTGTACCAGAGAGGATCATTACGGACAATGGTACAAATCTCAACAATAAGATGATCATCGAGCTTTGCAAGCAGTTCAAGATACAGCATCACAACTCTTCTCCTTATCAGCTGAAGATGAATGGGGCTGTAGAAGCGGCTAATAAAAACATTAAGAAGATTGTGCAGAAGATGACGGTGACATACAAAGACTGGCACGAGATGTTACCATTTGCTCTTCATGGGTACCGTACCTCAGCACGAACGTCAACAGGGGCAACACCCTATTCCTTGGTATATGGCATGGAGGTCGTCTTGCCCATTGAAGTTTAGATACCCTCTCTTAGGATTATGAAGGATGCAGGTTTGAGCGAAGATGACTGGATTCAGACCCGGCTTGATCAGCTGAATTTAATCGACGAAAAGAGACTTATTGCTATTTGTCATGGTCAAACGTATCAAAAACGGATGATCAAGGCATTTAACAAGAAAGTCAGACGACAAGACTATCAAGTTGGGGACCTGGTTATCAAGCGCATCATATTACCTCAAGGTGATCCCAGGGGAAAATGGACCTCTACTTACGAAGGGTCGTTTGTGGTTAAGAACATTTTCTCAGGAGGAGCCATGATTCTAACCACCATGGATGGTGACGACCTTCCTCACCCCGTCAATGCAGACATAGTGAAAAGATACTACCCATAATCAAAGACCCGATAGGTCGACTGGCCTAGGAAAAAATAAGGGCTTCCCGGCGAACCAAAAGGGTTCGGGAAAAAATAAGGGATGAAAATAAAAAAAATTGTACACCCGGCAAGTCGAAAACCTAAAAAGGCGGCTTGGGCAAAAAAGGGTATCCCGGTGGACTGAAAACCCGAAAGGGAGGTCCAGGAAAAAATTAGGGATCAAAGCGTAACACTATGTCTTATTGGATCACCTTGCAACCAGACTTTGGTATCGACTATCAAGCTCGGACGGCACCAATCAATCTGATCTACCTTCAACCAAGTAGCGAAGCGATGAGATGCTTGAGGACATAAAGGCAATAGCAGAGTTGGAACCCAGTGGGATTATTCACATAGCTGTTTTTCTTTGTTTTTTCATAAATTGTATAAACTCTATTGTTCGGCGGCGTTCTCTTACTAGGACGTCAGCCTCTTGTACAAAAACGCCTATTTACAGGCTAACTTCAAAATTAATATAAGTCATTTTCACGAATAAATTTAAAGTTGTTTTCCTTTTTCTGTTTTATTTTGCAAAAAACGTCCAATGTTCATTTTTGATATATGCATTTGACATTAATTGCTGCTCATGAATGTTTACATACGAAACAAAAGATGATTACTCGTAATATCAGAAACAGGGTCAAATGAGAAATGTCCAAGCCGCACAGTTGCTTTGTCCACCAGGTATAGGGATAGACCTAGCTGGAGGAAACGATTGAAAGTACATTCATTCCCCGCAGAGTAAGAGAAATACAGTGGCGTTAGCTCTCCCTAGTTGAGGCTCGCAACTGTGAATGAATCGGTAATATTCTCCCCAAGCAGAGTTTATTTACCATCAGCAATAAAAAGTCTTATCATCCCCAGCGGAGTATAAAAGAATATCCCCAGTGGAGTTGAAAGAATCATCCTCAATAGACTCTGGAAGATTATCCCCAGTAAAGTCTAAAAGATTATTCCCTGTGAAGTCGCAATTGGAAAATCATCCCCAGCGGAGTTCTTTCCTTTCACAAAACAGGAATTCAATCCCCAACAGGTTTCATTATCACCAGCAGCGGTAATTCATTCCCAGCTGAATTTATCAACGGAATCCTCAACAGAGCATCTCTTCCCCACAGAGTCATTCTCTCATCAGTTTATTCCCCAACTGAGTTATCCTCTCCTGCAGGTTTATTTGCACAATCATCGTCATTCATTATCTCCAGCGGAAACGAAGAATCCAATTCTTTTCTCCAGCAGCAATCCGGGATTTATTTTCCCCAGATAAGAACATCACATTTCCATACATCATGACATGCATACGCATCATACAACACAATCTCATTTATTTTCATAACATCATTGCTTGATACATATCATGCACTACATACAGCTAACCTTTACCTTTCAGGAAAGATTCTCACAAAGTTCAAGCTATGAAGCTTCTACCACAGTTGAATTACGGACAAGTTCCTAAATCTCAACAGATATTACCTCAGTTGAATTACGGACAAGCTCCTAAATCTCGACAAATATTTTCCCAGTTGAATTATGGACAAGTTCCTAAATCTCAGCAAAGTTGTTGAATTACGGACAAGTTCCTAAATCTCAGCAAAGTTGTTGAATTACGGACAAGTTCCTAAATCTCGACAGATATGTTCCTCGGTTGAATTACGGACGAGATCCTAAATCTCAGCAGAGATGTTTCTTCAGTTTAATTACGGACGAGCTCCTAAATCTCAGCAAAGTTGTTGAATTACGGACGAGTTCCTAAATCTGGACAGATATGTTCCTCGGTTGAATTACGGACGAGTTCCTAAATCTCAGCAAAGATGTTTCCTCAGTTGAATTACGAACGAGTTCCTAAATCTCAGCAGAGATGGTTTCTTAGTTGAATTACGGACGAGCTCCTAAATCTTAGCGAAGATGTTTCGTCAGTCGAATTACGGACAAGTTCCTAAATCTCGACAAAAGTATTTCCTCAGTTGAATTACGGACAAGCTCCTAAATCTCAGCAGAGATGTTTCCTTGGATGAATTACGGACGAGTTCCTAAATCTCAACAGAGATGGTTTCTTAGTTGAATTACGGACGAGCTCCTAAATCTCAGCGAAGATGTTTCTTCAGTCGAATTACAAACAAGTTCCTAAATCTCGACAAAAGTATTTCCTCAGTTGAATTACGGACGAGTTCCTAAATCTCAGCAGAGATGGCTTCTCAGTTGAATTACGCACGAGCTCCTAAATCTCAGCAAAGTTGATTCCCCAGTTGAGTACGGACGATTGAAGTTCCTAAATATCAACAAAGACGACTCACCATCAAAATAACGGACGACCAAAGCTCCTAAAAATTCTACTTCTCTCAACAAAGATCAGACTTCCCCAGCGGAATCTTCCTCAATAACAGGTATATAAACTCTCGCTAAGTAATCTCTTATGAGATCGACGCTCCTACAAATGGCATCTATAAGCCCATTCCCGACATCACAAGACAGTTATCACTTCATGCGAGTGCAAATTTCTAGGCACTCTAGTGTTCAATCCTCTTCCACCTTCGGATCACGAAAGGCACGAAAGCCAATCTACATCCTCAGGTTTAAGAAGATTGAACAGGGGAAGCTGTTGTACCCCAAAATTTTCCCTCCCATATTTCTCAAAACATTGCAAGAAAGATCTCCAAATTGCTTAAGGTAGTCCAAGGGTTAGCCAGACAAGCTCTCTCCTAAGGAAGTCTACTTCAAATTAGGGTTTCATGTTGCATCAAGATACTTGAGTCCAAGTGGTCCCAAATTCTCACCAATGTCCTAATATATTCTCAAGATCATCCATGTCAAGTTTCAAGCCTTATAGAGGAAGTTTGCTCAGTCAATTGCTCAAAGGTCCAAAAATCGACTATGCTAGGGCAAAAGTCAACTATGACCTACATACAGTCAAACTTCAAGATATTTTTGTAAACATTCTCATTTTGAAGTATATTTCATCATTTGATCAAGGGTTGATCATGATTCATCAAGGATTGCTCATAATTCATCAAGACTCAAAAGTTGCTAATTTAGGGTTTTGAAGGAAAAGTCAACTCAAATTTGACCAAGCATAACTTTCTCATACTTTATGAGAAATGACCCATCCAAAGCTCATTTTGAATAGGATTAAATTCCCTACAATCCATCTTCAGCTCCTAAGATCAATATATGCCCTCACAAGAAGTTATGAATTTGGACATTATAGGTCATTTTGAAAAGTCAACAAAAACACCTTTTTTGTCAAAGCTTCATACATGAGAATGGAATATCAAAATGAGATGATACCAAAAGGGTTGCTTAAGGACATATCAAGATTTCTAAAAAGTCCAAGAACACCTCCAAAGAGTCAAAATTGAGGAAGTTATGCATTGTTGAAGTTGGACTTTTTTTGCAAAATTGCCAAAAGTCAACTATGACCAAAACTTCAAATTTTGCCAAATGGGCCCATTCTTTTTCACTTGTTTTGAGTTGGAATCATAGCCCACGTGCTCTATCCTTTTCCACTTGTCCATATCATATTTTTATTAATTATTTTGATTTTATTTGAATTAATTTGATTTAAATCAAAATAAATCAAATAAAAAACCAAAGCATTGATAACAAAGGATCTTTTGATTGTTTCAGGCTCTAGTTACAGCTAGCAAGGCATTCAAATTTGCATCAAAGCTTGTGTGCACAAAAAGATTGGAAATAAGCCATGTTTGGAAAGTTGTTCAAAGCAAATCAAAGCAATATCCAAAGCATTGAAAGAGAAGGATTTTGATCAGTTTAACAACCCTAATTCCATCACTAATACATAAGGGTTGCAGGCAGATCAAAAACAGGGTTAGAGAGGCGCGCTAGAGCAAGAACAGAATTGGAAAAAACAAGCAAAAATTGTGAGATCAAAATCCCACTTAGAGGCATCCTCAAGGCTCGATACCTCTCTCAATCGTTTCCTGGAATTCTCCACAAGCGAAAGCAATCAAAAGCAGGTGTTTTCAAGCCCTACAATGCACTGTAAGCCCATCACGGTATCACTATGTTCTTGAATTCGATTAACATTATTCTTGCATCCATAGTGTAAAATAATTGCATATTCTTGATCACCCTGATGTTTGCAAACTTTTTACAATAGCCAATTTCATTTATATGGCTGAATCGAAATCCACCATTGTTAGGGTTTCGAATTTTCTTTTAGGGTTTTTGTTTTCATGTACAATTGCCTTCATGATGGGTATGGTTGTGATCAGGAGAGTGAGACGAACTCAACCATGGCCTTAGAAATCATTTCCACGGCTTGTGGGAGATTTTGAGAGTGGACAGGGTTATAGTGACGGACATCGTCCGTGGGTATAGGTCATTGGGTTTTTAGCCACGGTGTAGAGGAAGGAGACGATGAAGTTTCATCCCCTTACTGGCTTGTTCAAACATTGGTGCGTTTTTTCTGATTCTGGTCCACTAGCATTTGTTTTGTTATATTATTATTATTTTATATTATGTTAACAATAAGAATAACATAGCCCAGTGGTTGCCATGTAGGTCCTAAGGCATTAGAGGCTGGAGGTCAGGGGTTCGATCCCTGCCTCTAGCATTTGTTATTTTGCATTGTTATTTCAGGAAATCCAGTATGCATGCAAGCCAAGACGTCCATCATACTCCTTCAGCATCAACGTGCCAGATGGCCAGATGGCCAGATCTGGTGGCCACTATTGAAGGCACACCATAGGCCAAGTCAACGCCAACGCATTGAATTGCAAAGAGTCAAATGGATCAGCACAATTGGGCCCAGAAAACTGCTTTTTTTACACCCTATTCAGGCCCATCTCTCCTTCTCTTTTATTATTATTTATTCTATTTAATTATTTTTATTTATTTACTAACCAATAAAACAATTTTGTTTTTTTATCAAAAATATTTTTATATCCAATAAAAGTCAGAATTTTTTTTTATTAATAAATATTAATTAAAAAAATTAGGTTAATTTATTAGATTATTTTAATCTATTTTGCAAATAATTAAAATCAATTAGAATAAATAGGTTTTTCTATTAATTTAATTATTTAATTTCTTTCCTAAATTAACAAAACTCCAAAAATATGTCACTTAATTATTTTTCATTTATTAAATTAATAACTAATTGATTTAGCATTTAATTTTAGGAATTAATTTCTTTTATTAAAAAATAAAAACAACAAAAACATTTTCTTTAATTAGGAGGGTCAACACCCTAGTTTCGCATTCAATTCAATTGTCTCGCGCTTTATTTTTTCTTTATTTCATCATTGTATCTGCTCCCGGCTTGTAATAATTTTAATTAGGACATTTATTTAATTTTTCGCTTTTAAATTTCAAAGGGTTTGTCTTTGGCGATGTAAATACCCGACGCCTTGTAATAATTTAGTTTAAATTCCGCACCTTTAATTTCTGCAAATATTCAACTGTTAGATGTTTGATAATAGGGTTTACATGACAAGAATGAATGGATAATTTTAAAACAGTTAGATCACCCTAAACATGTGCAAAGATAAAAATAACTGAAATCAACACACTCGCACATGCGCACTCCTAGGGTACACTCCCACTTGGTTGCCTTCGTAAACGGTCATTGAGTATAGGTTGTTTTAGAGGTCGTCCTCTTGTCTAAAAGATCATAAGTTGCCTCGGAAAGGTTGCCTCGGATAAATGATCTAAGACATTAGGATTACCACTAAGACATCCTAACATTGCTTTAGTGACTGTATGTCCCTCTTCCGAATTGACCCTCAAAATTCCAACGATTGTGCTACCTACTCACTAATAGTGGGATATCATTGTCTAAAGGAAATAAGCATAGAACGATTCTTTTTTTTAGTAGGTAGATTAGTTCTTAAGTACTTGCTAATTCCAAACAAATTTTTCACACTTACACTCCTTTACAAACAAAGTTTTCAAAAACACTTCATTACACTCTTGAAGACAGAAGCAAGAGTTAAATCGAAGTTAAAACAAAAAAAAACTTTTCAAAGCCCACAAACACAAAGAAAACAATTTTGAAAATGATGAGCAAGTACCTAAAAGGCCGTAGATAACTACGGATAGAAAGGGTGATAATACCTTCCCTTTCTATAATCTACCCCCCGTACTCAGAAATATCTCGAAAAAGGAATTTTTCTGTGCTTTTTTCCTTTCCTTGTTGGATAAAATAAAAGTCGGTGGCGACTCTTGCTTACCGCGACATTTTGCAAACAAAAAACGCAAAACACAGACCAGCATTCCAAAAACATTCAGTTCTTCCCACCGTATCACAGCTTCCATATTAGACCAATAATATCCTGCCCGAAGGATTTTCTTTGCCATGGTGTGTCCACTGGAATGAGTTCCGAAAGTACCTTCATGTAACTCTGCCACAATCCTTTCTGCCTCGTTCTTATCCATACATCGCAGTAAGGTTGAGTCATGGTTACGCTTGTAAATAATTCCATTGCTGATGAAGAACTTCGCAGCGAATCTCCTCAGAAACTTCTTATCATTAATAGACACACCCTCGGGGTACTCTTGAGTCTCAAGATACCTCTTTACCTCGTGAAACCAGGGTTTATCTGCTACCTCTTCAGTCTCAATGTCACAGCAATATGCGGGTTCATCCAACCTTTCGATGGTAATCTCGGGAGCCTCATTGTCCCATCTGACCTTGAACATAGAAGACATGGTAGCTAGCGCGTTCGCTAACTGGTTCTCCTCTCTGGGAAAATGTTCAAAGGTTATCTCCTTGAAGTGTGGAAGCAACGTCAATACATACTCTTTGTAAGTAATAAGATTTGGATGCTTCGTATCCCACTCGCCTTTGATCTGACTGATCACGAGAGTGGAATCTCCGAACACACTCAAGAACTTAATCCTTAGGTCAATAGTTGCTCGAAGGCCCATGATGCACGCTTCATACTCCACCATGTTGTTGGTGCAGTTAAAACATAATCGAGTGGTGAATGGAGTATGACAACCTTCAGGAGATATGATCATGGTGCCAATGTTGTTACCCAACGCGTTTGAAGCTCCATCAAAATACATAGACCATCGGGATCCCTCCTCGGGTCCTTCATCCGGTCCAGGTTTTTCACAGTCGGTCACCAACATGATACTCTCATTCGGAAACTCGAAATTCATAGATTGGTAATCATCCACGGCCTGATGCGCCAAATGATCTTCCAACACACTCCCATTGATTTCCTTTTGGGTTGTGTATTATATATCATACTCAGTTAATATCATCTGCCATCTTGCTATTCTTCCGGACAATGCAGGCTTTTCGAAGATATACTTGATTGGGTCCATCTTGGATATCAATAAAGTAGTGTGAGTCAGCATATACTGTCTCATCCGGCAAGCAGCCCATGCCAAAGTGCAGCAAGTTTTCTCAAGCAGTGAGTATCGGGTCTCACAGTCGGTAAACTTTTTGCTAAGATAGTAAATAGCATGC
This sequence comes from Vicia faba, assembly GCA_948472305.1. Taxonomy (NCBI): domain Eukaryota; kingdom Viridiplantae; phylum Streptophyta; class Magnoliopsida; order Fabales; family Fabaceae; genus Vicia; species Vicia faba. Next base: position 1,442,005,098 of record OX451738.1, on the reverse strand, counting down.
TCTTTTCTGCCAGACTCGTCATGCTGCCCCAGCACACACCCCATCGAATTGTCGAGTACTGTCAAGTATAAGATTAAAGGTCTCCTTCAAGTGGAGGCATCAGAATAGGAAGCTCTTGGAGATATTCTTTGATCCTTTCGAAAGCGGCCTGACATTCATCATTCCATCTTACCACTTGATCTTTCTTCAGCAGCTTGAAGATTGGCTCACAAGTAGCAGTCAGGTGTAAAATGAATCGAGCAATGTAGTTCAGACGTCCCAAAAAGCCTCTGACTTCTTTTTCTGTTCGGGGAGCTGGCATTTCCTGTATAGCTTTCACCTTTGCAGGATCCACTTGAATACCTTTATCACTAACAATGAAACCCAACAGCTTACCAGACCTTACCCCAAAGATGCACTTGTTCAGGTTTAACCTCAGCTTGTACATCTTCAACATGTCAAATAGCTTCTGAAGATGGTCAAGGTGTTCCTCCTCAGTCTGGGACCTTGCAATCATGTCGTCAACGTATACCTCAATCTCATGGTGAATCATGTCGTGGAACAAAGTGACCATGGCGCGCTGATACGTTTCCCCAGCATTCTTCAATCCGAAAGGCATGACCTTGTAGCAAAAGGTACCCCACTGCATAATGAAAGTTGTCTTCTCCATGTCTTCGGGAGACATCTTAATCTGATTGTAACCAGAAAAACCATCCATAAAGGAGAAGATCTTATGTTGCGCGGTGTTGTCGACCAGAACGTCGATGTGAGGGAGTGGGAAATCATCCTTGGGGCTTGCCCTATTCAGATCCCTATAGTCCATACACATCTGCACCTTACCATCTTTCTTGGGCACTGGAACAACGTTGGCGACCCACTGCGGGTAAGAAGTAACTGCTAGAAAACTGGAATCAAACTATTTCATGACCTCGGCTTTGATTTTCTCATAGATCTCTGGGCGCATACGGAGAACTTTCTGCTTTACCGGAGGACAGTCTTCTTTGGTTGGCAGGCGGTGTACCATAATATCAGTATCCAAACCAGTCATATCTTCATAAGACCATGCAAAGATCTCAACATAGTCATGTAGCATCTGAATCAATTGTTGCTTGACGTTAGGCTCCAGGTTTGCACCTATCTTGACTTCTTTCTTGTCCTCCTTTGTACCCAAATTTATTGATTCCACTGGCTCTTCATGGGGTTGTATGGACCTCTCTTCCTGTAGTAACAGTCTAGCAAGTTCCCCAGGCACTTCGCAATCATCCTCACCTTCGTCCTCGGCTTGGTTGATCGGACTTTCGAAGTCATAATTGGCAGAAGCAGAGTCGTTATCAATGGGATCCAGAGTGGGTGTGGATCTGCATTATGATATGTGAGTGTGTGTAAGACAAATAGCTGTTTTGATAAAGTGCAAGATAGAAAAGAAAAACAAGGAGCGCAAAATTTGTAATACAAGAAAACATCCAATGCTTTATTGATGATATATGAAAATGACAAGTCATAAGCCCTCACAAACAAAGCCAAAGTGCCTCGGGCAAGGCACCGGGCCGTAAAATTTAAAATTCTCTGTTACAAATCTCAAAACAAAAGTCTTTTACTGTGTAATAAAAGAAACGGGCACGAAGTCCTTTGTCGTCCAATTGCTCAATCCACCGTTAGTAGTCGGGTAAACCCAGCTATCAAACTCTGACTCTTCTTCATTGTCTTCAATTGCATTCACTCCCGGATTACTGATACGCAGGGGAGGTCTTCCAATCTGCGCATGCCGAACAGCCCTTTGAGCTTCTGCAGTAAAACCCAAACCAAACTTGTCAGTCTTGTGTGTGAAGTCAGGGAGTTGGCCCCAATTTGCACACCCACCCTTTTTAATAACAGCCCGGGCATCCTTGAGGGAAGCCATCTTCATTGGAGGTTCTTCAGCAGCAGTTTCAGTTGACGCCAGAGTCTGGGGGACCTCTTCAAAGTTCTGGCACGGGGTTTCGATGAACTCTCCATCCATCTCCACATACCGGAAGGAGTTAAGATGACTCACCATGTACTCCTCTTCCCCTCGTACTGTAACAATCTTCCCCTTCACTGGATATTTCAACATCTGATGTAGCGTAGAAGTCACTGCCCCAGCCTTATGAATCCACGGGTGACCCAGCAAACATGAATAGGATGGTCGGATGTCCATCACATAGAATGTAGACACGAAAGTCTGAGAGCCAACTTTAACATGGACATCCACCTCCCCGTGCACCATCCTTTTGGATCCATCAAAAGCCCTAACCACAATATTACTCGGCTTCAGAACCAACCCTTCACAGTCCAACCGGTCTAACGCTTTCTTGGGTAAAACATTCAACGAGGACCCAGTATCCAACAGTACGTGGGCCAGAGTAGTACCCCTGCACTCGATCGAAACATGCATAGTGTCATTGTGATTCCTTCCTTTAGCAGTCAGATTTGCGTCGGAGAAACCCAACCCGTTGTCAACGGTCAAGCTAGCTACACAGTCTTTGAATTGATCAGTAGATGTTTCCTGCGGCACATGTACAGTTTTAAGGAAAGCAATTAAATCCTTTGCATGGGCTTCCGAGCACAACAATAAGGATAGCATGGAGATCTTGGACGGGGTCTACCCCAGCTGTTCGACTATGTTGTAGTCGCTTTTCTTGATAATCTTTAGAATTTCCTCTATCTCCTGTCTAGAGGTTTCTACAACAATCTTTTTAGGTACCTCCATCCGGGCAGGCTCACCTATGATCTCTTTGCCCCGAGCATCAGATGACTCGACGACAGGGGTGATAATTGGAATATGAACTGGGATAGTAGCTAATGTACTGGCAGATGGAATAGCAACAGGCTTTCGAACAGTTGGAGGGGAAATCTCAGGGGAGAAGAGTCTTCCGCTTCGGGTGACCTTGCTAGACCCGACAATATTACTGACATCAGTATCATCCTCTTCAACTTTCAAGTCTTGTTTGATCCCATGATAATACACATCGGCCCCATAGTGCCACGGGACAGCCTTATCCTAAGTGTATGGGATAGGACCAGGAATAGTAATGATCAATGGAGCAACTCTTGGAACGGATGTAATCCTAACAGGCTTTCTCGAGGAAGCCTTGGAAGGATTGGCGGAAATGGTTATGATGGAAACGTCTTCAACAGGAATCAACGGAATTAAAGTTTTCTCGAACAAGATCTCCTTGTTATCCATCAGGCACTGAACACCTGATTTCAGTAAATGGCAACCAGCAGGCAGGATTGAACATAGGTGGAAACCTTCGCCACAACCCGGAAATAAACCGGCCGATAATAGGTTCTTCTTTACTGTCATCAACGGAGTAGAAATGTCTTCCATAGAGGTCACAAATGAATCATCGTCCACAGCATGTACTCCATGCTTGGGCATAAGAGCAGTCATAACATTGGGCTTTTCTGGTGCGTCAAACTCAATTTCTTTAGCTTCAATCAAATCTTGCACCTTATTCCTCAAGGCCCAGCAATTGTTTGTATCATGCCCTGGGCTATCAGAGTGATAGGCGCAACGGGCGTTTTGATTATACATCGGAGATGTGGTGCTGGGATTCTTCGGGGCTTCCCTCAGAGTTATCAGGTTAGTCTTCAGCAATTGCGGCAGAATTTGAGATAAGGTCATACTGAGCCGAGTATACTGTCTTTGTGGTCTCTCTACTCTTAGCTGATTGTTGCGTTGTGGAGCAAAGGTGGGTCTTGATATTACTATCGCATTCACTGCTTGGCAGCGTTTAGGTCGGTTTTGGCTCCTCGAGCTGTAAACTGCACTAGCTTCTTTTTTGAAAGACTTCTTTTCTGTACTTGATGAAACACCTTTCTGTATCTTGCCACTTCTGATACCAGCTTCTACCCTCTCCCCAGTCAAAATTAATTCAGTAAATCCAGAGGACGAACTTCCGATCAAATGATTGAAGAATGGACCAGACAAAGTCCCAAGAAATATATCCACCAACTCCCTATCAGACAGAGGGGGTTGGACTCTTCCAGCCATATCTCTCCATTTCTGAGCATAGTCCTTAAAGCCTTCGCATGTACCCATAGACATACCATGAAGCTGAGTATGCGTGGGAGCAAGTTCGGTGTTATACTGGTATTGCTTGTAAAAAGCAGCAGCAAGGTCCTCCCAGTTGTGGACATTAGCTCCTTCCAATTGATAGAACCATTCAAGTTGAGTCCCTGACAGACTATCTTGAAAGAAATGAATCCACTGGTTTCTATCAGCAGTGTAGGGTTGAATTTTTCTGACGTATGAGCGGAGATGAAGCTTTGGACAAGACACTCAATCATACTTAGCAAAGACAAGAGCTTTGAATTTGTGAGGGATCACCACCCCAGATGCCGATCCCAGATCTCTGAAGTCCAACCCAGGGATCTTTTGAATCTTCATTGCACTCAATCGGTCTTCAAGTTACTTATACCTATCCTCAGCAGGAGGATATTGTTCTTCATCAAAATCAGTGTCATTATCAGAAACCACAGGACTGGGCCCTTTTCCTTCCTCTTGATTCTCTCCTCCTCTAGATGAATGAGACAGATCAGTTTCCTGTCGCAACCTATTCCCAAATATGTGACCCATATTCAGAAGAACCACATTCTTCTTCTTCTTCTTATCCTTTAGGATGAGAGTCTTCAAATCTTCTTGTCCTAAGAGCCTTGATGGCTTGATCGGTAGGTGTTTCAGAAGACATTTTGTGCTGAAATAAACAGCGAAGAAGATGAGAAACCTGTAATGGTACCTGTAATGAGGTGCATGATAATGAAATGCGTATGAAATGATTTCAAAGACTTTGGGAGATTTAAATTTGCAAACCAAGAAATAAACAAACTTTATTAGATTCAAACTTGTAAAATGTTTAACAATGCCTTCAAGGCGTTACAAAAGAAATAAACTGAAAATAAATTTAAACTAGAAAAACAATAAAAAATCGGAAATCCCATGGTCGCTTTCCATTCGTGCTGACGTAGTCATTGATCGTCTTTTCATTCTCGAGCTGCCTCGTGAGCTTCAAGATCTTCCTTTCCTGCTCATGATACTTCTCTCGATAAGTATCCCTTTCTTCCTTTAACTGGATCCAAGATCTTTTCAATTCCCTAAGATCAGTAGGCATATAGGGATGGAGGACCGTATAAGGAACACCTTATTCATTAGTATGCTCTATAATCACCGGTAAAACGGCTTCATAAGGCATCCCCAGCTTTTGAGCACGGGCTCGAACCCACTGGAGATAAGGTTGCATAGGTAGAGAAGTCTTTAGTCCTAGATCTTGAGGGTCAGACCTGTTCACCATGCTCCAGGCTCGTATAAACCTTCGGTGATGCTCCTTAACGTCCTCCTTATAGTCAAAGACAATATCTGTAAGAAGCAGCTCATGGGGACCGTCTCTCCGAGCGCATCCAAACTATCGTAAAGCCAAACAAGGACTGTAAGTTATACCCCCTCTAATCCCAAGTAACGGAACATTAGGGTATTCCCTACATCGATCAATGATAGCAACACCTTCCATATCCTTTGAACTCCAAAGAATGTCCGTGTGAGCAAGGGACATTATCCTGTCAGACCATCCTGAACCTTCCTCATTCTTCAACACAGACTTGGGGAGGTGCGAAATAAACCACCTCGCCAACAGCGGCATGCAACACATGAGGGTCCCTCTTCTACGCATCGTACGAGTATAAAGGGCATGCAGAATATCACCCAATAGGGTAGGCACAGGATTGCGAGACAAGAAGATCTTAACTGCGTTCACATCTATGAAAGAATTTGGATTCGGGAAAAGAACTAAACCGTAGATGAGGAAAGTTAAGATGTCTTCAAAAGCCTGAAATTCCAAACTGTCCCAGAATAATTGAGCTTGATTCATCAGAAACTTAGCCAAGAAACTTTTGACCCCGCTTCGTGTCTCCCAATTAGACACTACATCAGCCTTTTTCAAGTGTAAAGCTGAAGCAATGTCTTCTGGCCTAGGAGTCTCTTCTAAACCTGTAAAGGGCGTCTTCTCGAGGATGGATATACCCAAAAAATGAGAAAACTCCTCCAAAGTAGGAACTAGCTGATAATCTGGGAAGGTGAAACAATGATGCACTGGATCGAAGAACTGGAATAACACACTCATCATTTGCTCATCAAACCTGGAGGTAACCAAATTAAGAAGATGACCATGTCTTCTAATGAATGAAGAAGTATCAGAAATTCTTGAGGCCAAATCTTTGAGTTGAGCAGGTATTTGCACAAAGTTAACTCGGATGGTGTTTCTGCGCATAGAAGTCATGATCTGCAAAACAGAACAAAGATAAATCCCATCGGTCTTTGAAATCGTTAGTCTAATGAAATATGCATGCTATGTTATGATGCATGATGTCATGATAAAGCACACAACAGGTATAGAAGATAGCAGACATGGTAAAGGCAAACAAGTCACACAGCAGCCCTTAAGTTACAGGCTTGCATGGGGTTTAGGTATTACTCTCTTGAAGTTCAGTTGGTTTCAACCTGTCCTAATAATAGTAACCGGGTTCTAGAGGTTCTCAATATCACTGACCATCCTCCATCGGTCATGGTTTCAGCTCACGCAATCTTTTCTTGCAGCCGGAACTATCTCGAGAGTATGGTCTCAATGAGTGTAGCATCGAGTATCAACCAGTTCCCAGCTCTACACCGAGACCGGCTATCTTACTACTTCTTATGGCCAAGTTGGTCAATTATAGGTTCTAAGGTCAGTTGATGCTTAACGACCCATATAGCAGCCTCGTATTCTCCTTGTTTCTCCACAAGGAATACCGGTACCAACCAATGTGCCACATCAACGTAGCTACTGCTTCAACCGTATCGGTCTACGCCGTACAATTCCCTCACAGTTTATTGCTACTTACCTAAAAGGTCTTCCCCAGATCCGGGTTAGGATCTATAGTAACTCCCGATACAAAGCCCTCAAAGATAAAGCAATCAAATCAAACAATAGAAGCAAATATGATTAACTAATCCTAAGGTATACCCCACTTATAATTTCTCCAGCAGAGTCGTCAGTTCTGTGATACGGTGGCCAGAACCGGACTGTTTTAGGAATATGCTGGTTTGCGTTTTGCGTTTGTGTTTGCAAAATGTCACGGTAAGCAAGAGTCGCCACCGACTTTTATTTTATCCAACAGGAAAGGAAAAAAGCACAGAAAAATTCCCTTTTTCGAGATTTTGAGTACGGGGGGGTAGATTATAAAAAGGGAAGGTATTAGCACCCTTTCTATCCGTGATTTTCCACGGGCTCTTAGGTACTTGCTCATCATTTTCAAAATTGCTTATGTGTTTGTGATTTGAAAAGTTTTTTTTTACTTTGATTTAACCCTTGCTTCTGTCTTCAGGAGTGTTACGAAGTGTTGTTGAAAACTTTAGTTTGAAAAGTTTGTTTGAAATGAGTGTAAGTGTGAAAAAGTTTGTTTGGATTGAACAAGTACTTAAGATTCTACCTACTCGAAAAAATGAATTCTTCTATGTTCGTTTCCTTTAGACAGCGCTATCCTAATATTAGTGAGTAGGTAGCACCGTCGTCGGAGCTTTGAGGGTCAATTCGAAAGGGATGTACGATCACTAAAGCAATGTTAGGACGTCTTAGTAGTAACTCTAATGTCTTAGATCAATTATTCGAGGCAACAATTCCGAGGCAACCATTTCGAGGCAACTTTTCCGAATGAGACTTTGATCTTTGTTTAGACAAGAGAGCGACCACTAAAATATCCTACACTTAATGACCGTTTACCGAAGGCAGCCGAAGTGGGAGTATACCCTAGGAGTGCGCATGTGCGAGTGATTCAATTTCAAGTTTATTATCTTTGCACATTTAGGGTTAGCTAACCGTTTTAAAGTTAATCATACATTCTTGTCATGCATCCCTATTATTCATACATCTAACAGTCAATATTTTGCGGAATTTAAAGTGCGGAGAGTAAAGTTAAGCTATTACAAGGCTTCGGGTATTTACATAGCCAAAAACAAACCCTTAAAGAAAGTGATAAATGATAGTAAAAAGTCCTAATTAATCTATTACAACTTGTGAGCAATTACATTAATATGAAAAAATAAAATAATAAAGCGTGCGCGATGAGATTAAGAACGAAAGAGAACTAGGGTTTTGACCCCATCTAACCTAATCGAAAGAAAAATTGTTTTTGTTGTTTTTAACTATTTTTTAAGAAAAAGAATAAGGTTTTTTAAATTAAATACAAAATTAATTAGTTAATTAAATTAATTGAAGAAAATAACTAAATTTAACCTATTTTTGCATTTTTGGTTATTTTAACAAAAAGAGAATATAATTAAGTTAGAAACAAAACCCTAATTGTTCTAATTGTTTTTTTTAATTTATTTACAAAAGAATTTAAGTTATCCTAGAAATTAAATAATCTAATTAAATTAATTAATTTATAAAAAATAAATATCCTAAATTTAATTGGGTGAAAAATTGTTTTTTGTGATTTTTTTATAAAAAGAATTATTAATCTGTTAGTAAAAATAATTTAAATGAAGAAATAAAGAAAATATAAAGAGAAAGAGAAAAGAGATTTGGGCCTGGTTATGAGTAATTTGGGGGGTGTGAGAATCAGATTCTGGGCCCAAAACAGGTTGGTCCACGTTGACTTGCCCAGATTTCCTGCGATGCATTGACCATGGTCTATGATACTCCTTCATTGATAACCTTCAGATCTGGCCTCCTGAACACTTGGCAGGTTGGATGATGAGGTCCCATGGTGGTCTTTTGGCTTGTGTGCGTGCCTGAACACTGAAAGCAAAATAACATGAAATATGGGGGGACCTGGGATTCGAACCCAGGCCCCAAAGCATTTTCCACTCACCTTGTAACCAACTGCGATGGCTTTGTTTCTTGTATATAAAATAAAAACAATTGATAATATATAATAATAGGAGTTAGTGGAAAAACAAAGCGCCAAAATCAAATGGCCTAGTAAGGTGATGCCACGCAGGTCATCCCCAACCTCTCTCCGTTGGTAAAAGTTGAAAACCTTTACCTACGGACATATGTCCGTAGCTACAACCTAGGCTCGTTTCAAAACTTTCCCTGGACATGATAAATGACTTCTAATGCCATGAATCGAACCGTCTTGGCATTCTGAACATCATGATACCCTTCATGGTGGCTAATTTTGCCTGCACACAAAAACCCTAAAACGAAGCAACAAAACCTAGCATGGTGAATCTTGATACAGTCCATAAAAATACAATTAAACGTTACAGATAGTTTGCAAATGCTTCAAGGAGCAAGAATGTGTAATTATTTCATGTTATCAATGCCAAAATCATGCAATTCGATTTCAAAAATAAAACAAAGTCGTGGCTGACTTACAGTGGGTTTTAGCGCCTGAAAGTGCTTGTTCTTGATTGGTTTCGCTTGCTTGTGATCCCAGGAAGTGATTGGGATGGCTAGAGGGTCTTGAGAACGCCTGGAAATGCAAAATCGAATCACCACTTTTCTTTGATTTTTTCAAGTTTGTTCTGACTTTGTGCGCCTCTCCAAACTTCTAATTATTGTCTGCAAATGTTCCTTATGTATTGAGGATTGGATTAGGGTTGCAAACATGATCTCAATCTTTGCCAATTATTGATTTTGATCTTGACTTGATTCACTTAAAAATCCTTCCAAAAATAGGCCAAACTCAATCTTTTTGTGCACACCAAGGCTTTACACGAATTCAATCTTATGCTAGCTAGATATAGGACCTGAAACATGTACAAGATCTTGAGATTTCAATGTTTTGGATTTTTTCATGATTTGTTTTGATTAAAATTGATTTAATTCAAATAAAAATAAAAATAAATAATAAAAATAAGATAATGACAAATGGCGGGAGCTAGGGCTCGTGGACCATGCTAACAACTCAAAACAAGTGCAAAAAGTTAGGTCCATTTAGCAAAAATTGCAATTTGAGGCATAGTTGAGTTTTGGCAATTTTTCAAAAAGGATCAACTTCACCAATGCATAACTTCCTCAATTTTGACTCTTTGAAGGTGTTCTTAGACTTTTTAGAAAGCTTGAGATGTCCTCTAAGCAACCCTTTTGGTATCATCTCAATTTGGTATTCCATGTTCATGTATGAAGCTTTGACAAAAAAGGTGTTTTTGTTGACTTTTCAAAATGACCTATAATGTCCAAATTCATAACCTCTTATGAGTGCATATTTTGAACTTGGGAGATGAAGATGGATTGAAGGGTATTGCATCCTCTTCAAAATGAGCTTTGGATGGGTCATTTCTCATAAAGTATGAGAAAGTTATGCTTGGTCAAAATTGAGTTGACTTTTCCTACAAAACCTTAATTTAGCAACTTTTGGTTCTTGATGAATTATGAGCAATCATTGATGAATCATGATCGACCCTTGATCAAATGATGAAAGTTACTTCAAAATGAGGATGTTGACCAAAAATCTTGAAGTTTGACTGTATGTAGGCCACAGTTGACTTTTGCCCTAGCACAGTCGATTTTCAGGCCTTTGAGCAATTGACTGAGCAAACTTTCTCTGTAGGGATTGAAACTTGACATGGATGATCTTGAGGACATATTAGGACAATTGGTGAGCATTTGGAATCCCTTGGACTCAAGTATCTTGATGCAACATGAAACCCTAATTTGAGGTAGACTGCCTTAGGAGAGAGCTTGTCTGGCCAACCCTTGGACTTTCTTGAGCAACTTGAAGATCTTTCTTGAAATGTTTGGAGAAATATGGGAGGGTAAATTTTGGGGTAAAACAGTGACGTTGTACATCATACATTCATGGCATTTTTAAACGTTGGTATGCTTTTGATGAGCCTCAATCCTGTGTGGATTGGGTGCGAGTAGCTAGATTCTTTGTTCGGGGATTTAGTGAAGCGTTACTATGATGATGGTAGAGATTTATCTTATGCTCTGGTTCCAAGAGGGAATCGATCCTATGGTAGAGATCTTTAGAGGGTGATGAACCAGGTGTTCATAAAATTGGTACCACATGCATTGAGTTAGTGTTATTGTATTCTCATTCTATGTGGCAATTGCTTGATTTTTTGTTGATGAGATGTGATATGATGATAATTGTGAATTGTGTAAGGTGGTTTTTATGACGAAAGATGAATAAGTGCTATTATGGCGTGTAGGTGTGAGTATGTCGTATTTATAAATGATGTGTGTGGATATGATGATGATATTAATACTAATCTTTTTCTTATATCTTTTTTTAATAAATTGTGATTACTCGTCCTTTATGTTTGAATGTTACCTCCACGTGGATAATGCACAAATACTCAGGAGTAGCTTGCTGAAGTATCGAAGATAGATCTTAGAGTACTTTAGCTTTCTGTTAATTAGAAGGTGACTTTCTCTGATATGTAACATCAAATTGGGAACGCTTAAATTTGATGTTATGTTCCTTTTGTTGACATACTTTATGAATTTTTTATTATTATTAAAGTGGTTTTTAATTACAACCTTTGATGAGGTAAAAATACTAAGAGTTTTGATTTATAAAGGAGTTCTTTTATGACGATGATTCTGATGTGATGTTAACAATTTAAATGATGTGTTGAATTATAAAGATATTGATGTTAATGATGTAACTTGTGTTACACAGCAGAATTGTTAATCTGATGTTTTCTCTGAAGTGTGACACCCTTGAGCGCTGATGTTAATTGAATTATTCTTAAACTATTCATGATTAATTGTGGAGTTTATAAGGGTGTTACAACCTTCTTCCTAAGGCACCTTTTGACTTTATTGGGCCTAGGGATTCCAGCATAGTCTCGCCCCCGTGAATTAGACTTGTCTGGCGAATGGGAGGTGTCGTCCTTCACATATTTCTTAAGTTATCCTTCTTGTATTAGTCTCTCGGATTCTTTTTTAAGTTGGTAGTAGTCTTCGGTGTGGTGTCCCTTAATCTTATGAAACTTGCACCACCTTTCCGGTTCAGAACCCATCACTTTCGCCTTAGGTGCAGGAGGTGTAGGGATATTGTGCAAGTGGAGAACCTCACGTCATATCTGCTCACGACGGGTATTCATGGGCGTGGAATTCTTTGTTGCCTTGCCTACCCTTTTGAACACAACCTTGTCTATTATGAGTGAGGTATAATTACTCTTCATCTGGTGATGTGAGCCTTCTGAGTTGTGAACAAGCACCTTGACATCACGCGCCATCTTTTCAATGTTGCTCACCTCGCCCTTTATGTAGCACTCTGGTCGAGTGACCACTTCTACCAATGAAAGCAACAGCTTCTAGGTGAGGGGTTCATTAAAGTACCCCACCTTGAGTCTATTTTGGAACACCCCCACAAACATTTCTTGATTCGATGGAATGACTGATGATTGCCTCGTTAAAGCGGGCAAGGTGGCCCATCAGTGAATCTGATGGACCCTGGCGTGTGTTAAACAGGCTTGTGGTGGACATCTTCTTGTGGCGGTTGACAGCGAACTAGTGTACTAGCTTCTTTATCAATTCTTGATAATTGTGATTAAGGCACGGGGTAAATCCATATACAATCGAAGGGTGGTGTCCCTGAAAGTACTAGATAGCATATTTCATTTCAGGGAGTCGAGCGCTCATATGATGGACATTTGTGTAGTGATGGAGGAGACGTGCTCGTAGGGGTCGGTGTGTCCATCAAATTTGGTCAAGGAGGAAGGTTTGAAGTCATCAGGGACAGGCGCCCCTCCCATATCTCGTATAAGGATGGTTAGAGGTCCAACATCTCCATCTCTTGTAGGGGGTTAGACTCTTGTTGTTGTTGTCTGATGTTTTGGACGTCTTCCTATAGTGTCTGGTTATGAAAGCATAATTCATCCATGGGACACACATCTCCGCCAAGACGTCGACATCACCACTAATGTTGGTATCTTTTGGCATATGGGATAGTGTTATCCTGTTTAACATAGCTGAAAGTGATTAGGTGTAGGAGTGAAGGATAACAGCAGAAAGAGTGATGGTGATGAAGATGGTGTGGCTCGGGTTAGTTTTACATGGGCCCTACGATGGACGCCAATATACTTGTTAAAATGTACATATTTATGTGTTCTTTTTACAAGGGCACGAGGACTCAAAGACCTTAATAGACATATTTTTTATTACATGCAACGAGATTTAGTAGACATTAAATATCTATCAATATCCTAGGAGCAATTTCAATGTAAATGTTATTTTTTTATTTCATGTTATAGTTAGTTGCTGATCTTTTCGTGAAATATAGGTTCAATTATAAGTTGAACGTGTATTTTACTATAAAACACAAGTTTGAATTATATAATATGAATGTGTAAAATACATTAATTACACATTTATATTATAAATTTAAACACATCTAGCAAAAATCGAGTTCGTTCAAAACCTTATGAAATGGTGTATTTGTTTCAGTTTGAGATGTATAATATAAATGTATAAAATCGTTTTTGAGTATCGCCGTTCATGAATCGATTCAAATGAACGTGGTCGATTGATCAACATACAAATTCAAAACAAATATTGATATGAGAATCATATTTTTTATATATTTAATCAGTATCGTTCTAAGAGATTGGTCGAGATAGACATTACCTTAGTCAGATATGTTCATATTATCTATTCCAATTTAGTTTGTCCCATAACATACATGGTTGAACTTGTTGAAGAAACTATTTTGATTCATTACTATGCATAGGATATTTTTGAAGGAGGTGGGCCCGTACTATTTTTAATGAAATAAGATGACGAATCTACATTTTCATGGTTAGTGAATGGACAAGATTGTTTAAGGGGGAGCTTCTTCTTCTCACTTAATGATTCTTAAAAACTACTAATGTCAAAATAAATCCATCAGAAGCAAACGAAGTCGGTGACTTCTCTGTTCGGATTGATAAATCAGAAAAGATATAGCTTCCTAAAAATCAGTAGAGGTTAAAGTAACTCCTTAAAAATGCATCAGATGCAAAGATAATGTAGACAAATACTAGATGCATTAGATTTGAATATGACCAAAAGTGAATTTTATAGCTTCACATAGCAAGATTGATAATATCTATCGATGTGGTCCAGCACTTCCATCTTTGTGAGAAAAAAAACATTCTATTTTTACTATTTTTAATAGCTACATCTTATTTTCCAAATTTAAAAAATGAACCTGAGACAACTTTGCTATCCCCTTTAGACACACCCTCATACAAGGTCAAAGAGAATGCATGCAAAAACTTGTCTGAATTTGCATAAATCAAAATGATATAAAGAGCTATCGCAGTCGTAATCCAGTTATAAATGACGATCAAACAATGAAAATGAGAACCTGGCCTACAGCATTTGTTCCGAGCTGGAAGATTGTTTGGCATTGAATCTAATTGGCATGGTGAATAGTTCTATCATGTAATTGAGTTCTATCAGTTACATCTGAATCAAAAAAAGTAAAAAATAAAAAACAAAAAAAAAGGAATTTAACAATATGAAAATTAGAGTACAAAATTAACAGAAGGAAAAACTTGACGTGGTGTTCCTGCTGACTATGCCTCATTGAGACCTTAATGGTACAATTCTACTACAACCCTTCTCTTTGCTTCTAAATCTTTTTCATTTTTTCCCTCTAAAGATAATTTTTTTCCATTTTTTTTTTCAGTTGGACATTGCCATTTTCTTCCCATATACAGATACAAGAATGACTACAACATCTCTATGTTCATGGATTTTCACTGTCAAAAACTTGTATACCTCTACTTTTTTTGGCTCAATATATCACAACACGAATCAGGCCTGGCTGTGGTTCGGTGAAATCGAGACCCTCTTCTTCGAGTAGGTAACGCTGTACAGCTATTGGAAGTCTTGCAGGAGTGCGGGAACCTCTGGTATGATGACCGGTACCGACACAGATATAAACCTGCAAACGCTGCTCTGCAGCTCTGGCTGTGCCTCTTAGCACACCCAGTTCGTGTTTCAGCACGTGAATTGCTTCACTTACATGGAGCCCGTGTAAGTCTATCATTCTCTCATGTCCTCTACCATTAACCTGCATCTCTGGACCAACCGGATTCCTGAAAAATCAAAACTCACAATGACAACAGCAGTATCCAACATAAGGTAGTGTTTGCCATGCAGACAGAACAGCACTGCCTGTCAGTTCATAATGTTATAAAGCACATATACAAACACGGGCACGACAAGGATACAACAAAACCGATAATATTTTGAGAAAATATAATAATTGAATGTAACAACATATGTCAGTATCAAACACTAAAGCTTGTCAGACACCAGACCTGCCTTCAATTTGAAGTACCAGGGCTAAATAGATAATATGCACATGTTTATAAATGGGAGGCATCTCTCACTTTAAGAGCCGATCTTGTAGGGTGGCACAAGGCTCGACCCAAATTTTAAGAGCAACAAACATAAAACAGAATGTGTACCGTATTTAATCCCTTATTAACCCGTTTGTTAAATGTTTAACTTAAAAACCAACCTAAATAACAAACAAGCAAGAGTTTTTCAACAGACTTGGTTACATAGGTCAATCGACTATCAGATCCTGTCTTATACTATTAGGTAAGGATAGACCATTTGCAACTAAATCAATCTTGGCCTATAGTTGTTGCCAGTCCTGCCTACTGATAGTATTTCTAACCCAATCTTGCATTGTGTAACCACATACTCATCAAAAAACTCTCATACTTACAACACCGGGTTTACTTCCTCGTTGCTTTTTACCGCTTAACAACATACATCATTGTGGGGCTTGTAGATGTGCGATAAAGTTTCCTCTGAGCGCAATAGGTAGTTTTAGCACAATAGGTAGTTTTAGCACGTATCACCCTTTAAACATTCCTTAATTTCATCCACCCTACTTAAATTCTATTGTGAGCATCTTTCATCTCCTTGACACCTCACGTGATAAGCAGGTACTTGGGTAACCAACTAGTAACAGTGAACATTCTAGCTCCAACAATATACTTCCAAAAAGAGGTCATTTGGCAGCCTCTATTGGTGACAAAAGGAAAAGCAACAGAACTTTGGGCAGTAAATCCTCAAATGTATACTGGTACAGGAATCAACAACAAAAAATATATGTGAGTAGGAAGAGACTGGCTTTTACAAACCTTTGGCGGTAAATAGAGTCTTGAGCTTTCCCATGAGCTTCTTTCATATGCATGTTATGGAGTTGACCTTTAGCACTTAGATCCTTTGCAAGGGCTTTATTGCCAATAAGATAAGCTTGCCGTGCCTGTTTTAAAATTATGAACAAATAAATAAAAGTTGCACAAATTAGAGCAGGTCCTGCAAAATCCTCTTGTTACACCTCATCCCAATCTAGTAGGTAGAGCTTTGTATTGACTTAACTGAGCTTATCTACTGATATAAGCACCAATGAGACAGTTTGGGAGAGCTTATGGAAACAACTTATGGCATGTTCATAAGCTATTTTCAGCTTATTTCCATAAACTCTTCATGATAGGTTATGGAAACAGTTTATAGATGATAAGACAATTTGACTTTATTTTATCTTGTTAAAAAAATAACTTGTACATAAGCACTTGTGTTATAAGCACTTAATGGTGTTTGTTTCAAGTTTAAGAATTAAGTTCCCAGGAATAATCTTTAGAAAATGATTATACCCATGTTTGTTAAGAGTTTGAAAAAAAAAAACTATTCCTAGGAATAAAGGTTCCAAGGAATAAAATAACTTCTATAATTTCAATGATTTTATTCCCATGTAAGAAGGTGGGAATGTTCATTCCGATGAAATTTCACATGATTTTTTTATAAAAAAAATATAACTACTAATTTTCCTGGGAATATCAAATAATATGCCAAACACATTTTCTTTAAAATACCCAGGAATCAAACTTCCTTATTTTTATTCCCGGATAACTTATTCCTGGGAAACTCTTTTGAATCCTTGAACCAAACGCACCCTAGAAATTTAGGGAAAGCAAAGCAGATTGGTATGAGTCAACCATGAAGTGTTAGCCAAAATCATCACACTATATTCTCATAAAAATACCCACCAACTTCTCTGCAGCATGAATCAAAGACCCACCTGCTCAAAATATGCATTACGTAAGCGTGCATGATCACGAGCCTCCTCCCGAAATTCAGAGTACATATTTGCTGTCATTCAAATTAGTTAAAGAAACCAGAATAAAAGGAACTTGCCTCAAAATGGAAACATATAAATATAAATATTTACCAACAGCATCACCCGTTTCAAGCCAGACAGGAGCTGGCCGGCCAGAAGCGCGGTTTTGAAACCTATCCCCAAGGTTAGTTCTCCCTTGTCCTCCATTGTAGGCACTAGCAAGAACATTTAAACTCCTACTTGATCCAGTGGAAGCATCACCAGACCCATTTCTATCATACTTCCATATTCCAGAATCCTGAGAAGCCAATTTCCTGACAGCTGAAGCAAAGTCAGTAGCACCTCTAGATGGAAAAGAAGAGCCAGATTTGAACATGAGCAATTCTTTGCCAGTTGGTAAGTAAGGACTGCCACTTTGTTGAACATTATCTCCTGCATATTTTGCAGTAGTAGTCTGGCCGTTTGTCGAAGCAAGTGCTGGAAAGTCCATTCCAGTCAGATTGGGAGATGACAGAGTCTTTGGACTTGGGTTCTGGATGAAATTACTGTCAACTTGAATCTACAAATTTGGAGGAAAAAGTAAAAATAGTAAACATAAATGTCCCCGGTTAAGAAGTATGCCAGAGAAATGAAAATATTCACGAAAGTAACAATAACATCCATAGAATGAAAAAGAAAAGTTTGATACATGCTAGCATTACAATATCATATAACAAGAAATGATTATAAATCCAAAAAATGCAAATAAAGTTTAAGTAGTCCCAATCTCCTGATAAGTTCCTATCAGGTCCCTTGTTAGCATGACGCGAAGGGCATAAGGATTCAGGAAACCAGCTGGATTGCATTGGAGTCAACTCACAACTTTATGGGATGCCAGAAACTTCCGTGCCAAAACAAGGCACAAGTATTGCTTTACAAGTTTAAATTCCATCTATTCAAATTTAATATTGTATCAAAACATATAGCAAGATGTGCATTTCCAACAAATAATTGCATCGCAACATGCTTTATTAAAAACCAAAATTTAACCACAAGTTAGTTGGTACATGAAGATCAAACCCACCTCTAACTGAGTGAGCATCTCAATGGTCAGATGTAAATCACATCCATTGGCAAAGTAAACTTCAGCAAGGCTCTCTGATGCAAAACCAGGGAATAAAGAGGCTAAAAAGTCCAAAGGGTTAAAATCGGTCTCGTCCACAATAGCATTCTCAGTCAAAACATCATTTATAAATCCATGCCTAGCATTGTCATCATAAGCAAGTGCCTCTTGACCGCTGCTATGCAGGTTGTTATTCCCAATCGGTCTATCCCAAGGCTTTGCCAATGAATTCAAAAAGCTTGCTGAAGATGGTTCCTCCCTGTATGTTGAATTGGAAAACCGTAACTTATCGGCAAAGGTATTTCCATTAGGGTGCTGTTGAGATAATTCTTGCTGCTCATTTAGTATATATCTACTTCCATTAGTAGAAGGAAACATTGAGGACTCATTTTCGTCATGTATAGATAAGCCTGCTAGAGAAAGGTTGTTAAGACCTTGAGGTTCTTCTTCTTCCATGATGACTTTGAAATCAGGGGTGATATCATCCGGAAGTTGGCAACGCCAGTAATTGTGAGCCTCGTCATCAGAATTATTTGAAATGGATGACTCTGATCTATCTAAAACTGCTTTCCCAAGAGAACCAGCAGTTGTAAGCCTTGTCGTCACATCTACCGAGCTAGTACTTCCAGATGGCAATGATCGGAGTGAAAAAGGAATAAACTCTGCCGCATTTGGATTCAAAGCAGCCTTGATTGGAGAGCTCAGCTTTGTGTCTGTCGGAGACCCTTTCTTTGATAAACTCATTATTAACAAGATTATAATATGAACCAAATGACTAAAACACAGATAAACTTCAAAAACAACAAAAGAAAGCTCCAAACAGCTTCATCCAAACCCTGCAAAATAATTCAATTCAATCATACTCATCGATCAATAGTATCCAATATCACAAAATACATGCATACGAAAACGAAACCATCTAATCCGGCTCCGCCACTTGAAATTACCAAATTAAAAGAACAGCGGAACATGTACAAACAGCACGTAACTAAGTTGATTATCCCTGAAAGAAACTATACACGACCGTTTTCATAATTCTAACTCAATCAAACAATCGCAGAACAAAGTACAAGTCACAACACAACATTAACAGATCTAATGATTACAAAAAATGCACTTGAGAACACTAACCAATTTCAGAACTAGTAAAAAAAAAACTTCAAGATAAGGTTAAAACCCTAAATTTCTCAAAATCAAGTAATTAAACAGTTTCCAAGATGAACTTCACAATTGAATTCATAGCTGAGTAGTAACCACATAAAAATCCAAACTTCCAAAAAATTCCCAAATCCCAATTTCATAGAAACAACAAAAAAAAAGTACAAACAAATCAAAACCAAAACTAACAAATAACAAAACCTTGAATTATGAAAGCCACAAAAAATTCCTAGATCTTAAATAATTCAGGTCCTAAGATTAAAAAAAATAAAAACCCGAAAGTCAAATAAACCAAAATTGAATAAAAAAACAAGACTTAACGAGATTAATAAGTGAAAGATCTGAAATAGAAAAGTGAAGCAAGAAAATTATACCTTTACGAATCAAATCAAAGGGATCCATAAATGAAAATTGCATGAAATGAAAGGGTAAGAGAATTGGGATATGGAAGTAGCTTCAGTATTGTTTATCTGAGTTATTATCAAGTTTGTTGTTTTAGTTTCTCTCTCTCTCTCTCTCTCTGAAAAAACCCTTGTTAGGGTAATACTAACACCAGCACCACAAAAATTGTAAAGAAGACACCCAACCTTTCGCCACTCGATTTGACCTCTTTCTCTCTCTACAAACTTTCTCTCTCTACACTCTCCTCATACTGTCTTTTAATGTTTCTATTTCATTAATTCATTTGCATGATTGGGATTTGGGTTAAAAAAAACTTATGGCATTATTTTTTTAAGAAAAATTAGTGCTTTACTTTATCTTTTTGACTTAATTAATTTTTTTTTTTTTAATTTAGATCCAAATAGTGAACAACGGAACGATTTATTGGCCAAGTATTATTTTTATCAAGAATTAATTATTTGTAGAAGCTTCTTATTTACTAGAGTTCGATTTAATTATTTATAAGCTTTTTTTTATAAATCAGATATTTAATGCACGCATGTTTAAGATTTAAAAATATATTAATACAAAGTTTGTTTAAAAAAATCAATAAATACATTAATTATACATTTTTAATAAAAATATTACACAATTTTCACTATAAAATTTCTATATTTAATTCTTAATATATGTCTTATGACACATATTATCATTACTCTAAATTGAAATAGATTGTCAACATTTCAATCAAGTGCTCTCGAATAATATTTATTGTTAATTAATATGGAGTAATATATAGGGTGAAAATAACTTAGGTCAATTAGCATAGGTCTATAGCCTAAGTTATATAAGTTCCGGTTTAGATTTTTTTTAAAATGAAAAAGACTTTAAAATTTATAAGTTTATTTAATTAAAAAAGCAAATCATATATTCAAGAACAATCTTTTAAATCTATTCAAAGTGATTTATTTAAATAAATATGAATAATTTATTATTATTTATTTTTATTATTATTATTATTATATGGTGTTTATATTTTGAATTAAAATATAAAAATAAAATATTATTATCTAGAGGAATTTATGAAAATGGATTAAAAAAATCGTATGAATAATATTATAAGTTGTTTTTATAAATTATTTCAAACAAATAGTATTACAAAAACTTTTATTAACAAGTAAATTTAAATAAGTCACTGCAAATAGTATTTTATCTAATTAATCTTTTAATTTTTTAGTTTTGAATTATTTATTTATAAATGTTCAAATAAAATAGAATTTTATAATAGATCAATCAGACTTTAAAAAAGGTTAGACTCAGCTCTAAAAATAAATCTTTAAAATTTTTAAGAGAATAAATTTAAATTTGGCAAAACCCCTCTATTGATGAAATTCAAAGATTAATATTTAAAGTAACTCTTATAAATTTACTCTTGAAATAAGAATAACCCTCATCAAAATATATATATATATATATATATATATATATATATATATATATATATATATATATATATATATATATATATATATATATATATATATATATATATATATATATATATATATATATATATATATATATATATATATATATATATATATATATATATATATATATAATTGATGTGATTTAATTTGTTTTTTTAAATCGTCTCAATTAATAATTATGTAAAAATATTTAATTTTAAAGATATAGATTCGAGTTTACCGCATGTCATTTATTTATCCTTAAACTTAGATGTATTTTTGATCCCTCTAATTTGATGATTTTTGTGGTCTTCCTCTATTTTTGTATACGTGACAATGATGATTAGTATTTTTGTATACGTGACAGTGATGATTAGGATTACAAAAATTATTTTTTATTAGGTGACATAGATGACTAGGATATTTTATTAATTAATATATTTTTAAATAAATTAATATTTAATGATCATAATTAAATTCTTTTTTAATTAAGTTATTATTTTTAATAATTAATTAAAATATTCAAACTATCTACAACACTAGTTCAATAGGCCCATTTTCTTTATATTCCACTTAAGCAACAATACATGTATATGTAAGTTTTATAAACTCTTGCAAAATTTTGAAATAAATTAATGTGGGACTTCTTTAAGAGTAACCTTCTGAAAACAAATGTTTTGTTAGTCTTTCTCAATGAAGGAACAATGTTATGCTAGTCCACAAACAAACAAACGTTCTTCTAATGGTGTAAGTGTGAATGAATTCGACGTTTGATTTGTGTTATATTTAGATTGGTGTAAGTCTTAATTACAATTGACATTAGTTAGTAGCTATATTGTTGAAACAACTACATAACATAGCATAGTAGGGGAAGGTGAACATTGATTACAAATATACACTTGTAGCTATGATGCATCTCAATTTCTCACCTCTAATTCTATATTTCATTTCTCATTAACATTAATGATATTAAGTTCAGCTTGGACACTAATTGCTAAACTTGAAATATCATATACGCAGGAAAAAAGTAAAGTGCAATTACCATAACTCTGAATTCCATTCCAGTTTTCTTTGTCTTCTTTCAATTTTCAAAAGGGTAAACAAAATAAAAAGACCAATATTGAAAGCAACAAACACAACTAAACTATAGAAAATGAATTTTAAACAATCAAATATATCTTTTATTTTGTACAAAAACAAAACTAATATTGCAGAAGATACAAAAACATGAGTATTAACTGATATCATATTTCATGAAATCTAACAAACGACTACTTAAGGTTCTAAAGGGTTGTTGTTGTGATGAAGAGGGTGGTTTGGTCCTCTGTTGTGATGAAGAAAGTTTAAAACTAAATAAATAACTTAAAAATAAAGTTTTCATCTTTTGCTAAATGTTCAGTTGTGGCTAGAGATCACAACATAGTTCGGTGAAATAGAGAATCAATGAGAGAATAGCAAAACGGAAGTAATCATTATTTGCAGAAAGTTACTCTTAAAGAAGTCCCACATTGATTTATTTCAAAATTTTGCAAGAGTTTATAAAGTTTACATATACATAGGTGGTGTCATGAGTAGAATAGAAAGACAATAACGAGCCTATTAGACTATTGTTTTAGCTAATTTGAATATTTTAATGAATTAATTATTTAAAATAACTTAATTTATAAAGAATTTAATTATACGATTATTAAATATTAATTTATTTAAAAACATATTAATTAATGAAATATCCTAGTCATTATTGTCACCTAATAAAAAATTTTAATCTTAATTATTATTGTCACGTATGTAAAAATGAAGAGAGACCACAAAAATGCATGTAAAAATGAAGGGGGTTCTCTCTAGAGAGACTAAAAGTATTTATGTTAAGTATATTCCTATACAAATTACCAAAAAAAAAGTATATTCTTATGCAAAAAGAATCTTCAAGTATATATATAGTTTTGATGTTAGAATATAGTTTAATTCTACAATTTTTATAAGAGTTTTGATGATAACAAACACTTAAAATAACAATTATACTCCCTAAATAAGTATTTTGTTTTGCAGAGAAGTTCTGATGGAAGAAGCACAGAAGATGAGTTAGATTACTGTTCAAACTCTGATTTAATACATCTTTTATAAAGAAGTTTTAAAGCTGCAACTTCTGAGTGTCTAAACGCTGCGAACAGGAACTCCGTTATTCTGATTCATATATTCTGGAAAGAAGTAACGATAACTTTCATCTTCTGAAGCAAACATGTTCTGAAGCGTTACAAATCACTTATGGCTATTCAAAAGTAACGACTGAAAGGAACAAAAATCTCTATTTTTGGAAAGCTCTTTAATTATTATTTATCAACATTCCAAAAGCCCCCACATGCGTTGCCTATATAAACAAAGCTTGAAGGAGAAATCGTTTACGATTTTGAGTGCACAACAAATGAGTCATCTTCATCACATTTAACGTACTGAATTTCATTTGTGTAAAACATCACTTGTGTGATACTGTTTTATTAGAAAACACTTTTTGTACACTCTCTTAAATATTGTATAGTGTAATTCCTTGAGAAAACTGGGTTTTGGTTTAAACTTAAGAAGACTTTGACGGTTGTCATAGTAGCTGTGTAATCAAGTTTGATTAGTGGATTAAGACCTCGTTGAGAGAGGTGAAATCATCTTGGCGGATGGACTGGAGTAGTTTGAGTTCAAACGAACCAGGATAACCAACGTGTTTTTTACTTAAAGTTTTAAAAACCCTAATTCAAATCCCCCTTCTTGTGTTTTTCCATTCTTCAATTGGTATCAGAGCACCTGGTTCTGAGTACAAGCACTTAACCGTGTCAGAAAAGTATCCAAGCAAGAAAAACAATATGGTGGGACCAAGTCAGAACATCAACAATGATTACCATGATGAGAAAGACAGAATCAGCGACAAACCTCCAATCTTTGATGGTGAAAACTTCGATTGCTGGAAAGACAGAATTGAAAGTTTATTTCTAGCTCATGGCGTTGATCTCTGGGATATGGTGACTGATGGGTACACACATCCTGTTGATGAAAGCGGTCAGAAGATTGACAGAAAAAGAATGACAGATCATCAAAAGAGAGAATTCAGAAATCATCACAAGACCAAAACTACTCTCTTGAGTGTTATCTCGTACACAGTGTATGAGAAGATCACAAATAGAGAGTCAGCAAAACACATGTTTGACTCCTTGAGAATGACACATGAAGGCAACACGCAAGTCAAAGAAACCAAAGCTCTTGCACTCATTCAGAAGTATGAAGCCTTCAAAATGGAAGAAGATGAAACCATTGAAACAATGTTCTTAAGATTTCAAATTCTGATTGCTGGGTTAAAAGTTCTGGATAAAGGGTACTCAATTGCTGATCATATAAAGAAGATCATCATAAGTTTATCCAAGAAATGGAGACTCATGGTCGCAGCTCTTAAACTGACCAAAGATTTGAACAAAATCTCTCTCAAAGAACTTGTCATCTCCCTGAGAAGTCATGAGATAGAGTTAGAAGAAGATGAGCCCCCGGAGCAAGGTAAGTCTTTAGCTCTTAAATCTAACAAAAAATATGAATCGAAAGTTTTGCAGGCAAAAGAAGACAACTCGGGTGGATCCTCATCAGAAGAAGACAAACTGTCTCTTCTCTCCAAAAGAGTCAATCAACTGTGGAAGCACAGGCAGAGGAAGTTCAAAACTTCCAGAAGAACAGGGAATCATTTTGAACCATGTTCTAGATACATAAAGTCAAGTAATAGAGACATTGTTTGCTACGAATGTAATGAACAAGGGCATTACAAAAGTGACTGTCCAAATCTTCAAAAAGAGAAACCTAAAAAGAAGTTCTTTAAGGAAAAGAAGAAAATCCTCATGGCAACATGGGATGACTCAGACTCTTCTGAAGCTGAAACAGAATCAGAAGATGAAAGAGCCAACATAGCCCTAACGACCAACGTATCAGAAGACACTGGATCATCTGGATCAGAATCAGACTCAGAGGTAGAAGATGTATTCTCTAACTTTTCTAGATCTCAATTAGAAGAGAGTCTGTCAGAAATTCTTGAAAGATATCAGAAACTTCGAGTCATAAACAAGAACCTGAAAAGGGATCTAGTTTCTAACTCTGAAGAAACTAAGAAACTAAGATCAGAAAACTCTAAGCTAAAAAAAATAATTTCTAAACTAGAGAATAATTTACAAAATGCTCAGAAAGAAACTATCTCATAAGTTCCTAGTAACTCTGATAAGATCATAAAGGAATATGATTATTGTAACACCCCATTTCTACCTGACGAATATTAATAAAATCGGAGTTATAAAATTTCGACATACAAATCAGGATGCTACAATTTCAACTTATCACAACAGCATCTAATCACATATAAAACAGATACATAACACATAAAACATCGGATGAACATATAACCATATTATTTAGTCTTCAAAACAAAACAACTTTATTACTTAAGCAGCAGAATCACAAACTTCAACTCAAAATAATGTAACTTCTTTGTCCAACTTAAAACAACTTTAAAACAACAAGTACTAGATGAAAATCAACTTAAAATTCAACAACTCGAACTAATGAAGGTAAATAGCCTTCACTCTGGATTACCTGCACGTTACCAACATCGGGGTAACATTCAAACAGAAGGGGTGAGCTAGCAAACAATATAATCGGATGTATAATAAATAATACATTAGAATCATTTCATATAATAATCACCACTTCACAGCTTTTTAACAACATTCAACACAACTAAGTCATCAACATAATATCACAACCAATTCATCATCACAACAACTCAAGATGCAACATGAAATGTAACTTGTTACGATGCAAATACATGTGGTACTGTTGTACCCCAAATTTTGACCTAAGATACCATCTCCCATCTGCATCATTACATTGCAAGTGTTTTAACCTATTTTTATCAATTTTCAAAGCAGATTTAAAATTCATAACTTTTTCAAGTCAAGAGCTGTTTATTTTTTGAACGCTAAATTTATTAATTGATCAATGCTAAAACAATGTTTATTAATTATTTATTATCTTAAATTTAAATAATTGGAATTTATTTTCAGTTATTATATAATTTAAATATTTATAAATAATAAAGTGAATATTTGAAAAGAAGTTTATTAATTGATCAGACGATGTTTATTAATTATTTATTATCTTAAATTTAAATAATTGGAATTTATTTTCAGTTATTATATAATTTAAAGATTTATAAATAATAAAATAAATATTTGAAAAAGAGTTTATTAATTGATCAACAATGTTTATCTAATTATTTATTATTCTAAGTTTAAATAGTTGAAATTTTATTTTCAGTTATTATAATTCAGAAGAATTATAAATAATGAAGTAAATGATTGAAGAGAAGTTAATTGATCAATGATGTTTATTTAATTATTTATCATTCTAAATTTAAATAATTGGAATTGGTTTTCAGTTATTATATAATTTAAAGAATTATAAATGATAAAATAAATAATTGGAAAGAAGAAAAGAATTAACTGAAATAATAGAATTTTATTCATCTTTATTCTAATTATTACAATTGTTGTTTAAATACTGTATTATGTACAAAGTATTTACAATGACAATTACATAAAATGTTTAAAGTAAAATAAAAACTATTTTTCTAAGATTCTAAATCTTCATCTTCTATTCAATGCTTCTTTAATGCTCATTTGATTTTACCTGCAAAAGAATTAAAAGAAAAGTCAGAAATGAATATATAATTAAAAGCAGAAAATTAATTTAAGCGTTCATCATTAAAAGCAAACGGCTGGAATCAGTTTTTACCCTTTTTGCAAATCACGGGATTTCTCCCGGTTCACAAAAAGGGATGAATTTTTATTGATAAAAATGAATGCACAAGTTAAAAAAATGCACAAATTCATTTTTTGGTCAAAATTGCACATTTTAATTGAAAACTGCATAATTCAAAATCCACTGCATATTTCAAAAGCATAGTTCAACAGCATATACAAATTCCAAGTCAAGTTCCAAATTGTTAAAGCCAATATGCAACGTAAACTACCCAAAGCATGTGGGAAGAGGCAAAAAAAATAAGCTCCCATGTTGTACAATATAATTGACAAAGAGGAAATGTGCAGTTTAAAACCAAATATGCAAGCAATGTATTTTTCTAATTCTCATCATTTTCCAGCTTTCACTTTTTCAGAACCAAGTACAGTACATCACATTTTAATGTCAAATTGTACTAAGGAGAGAGAAGAGAGAAAGAGTGTGGGTTTTACAGGTTTTGGCTTAGGCAGGAAATGGATACAAAACAAATCAGCAGTAACACAGTAAGAAAAGGAAAGCATGAAAAAGGATACCAAACAAACTGAATGGAGCAGTATAGAGTGCAGAAGCATCAAAGAAAATATAGTAAAATATTCAGAACCTGTAACATAAGCCAAAGGCAACCAACTGTTATAACAAGACAGAACCCTTCAAGAGTAGAGAGATATCATAACCGTTTGGAGAGCCTAAAACCAAAAACTGAGTTCAAGAACTAAAACTGCAACATAAACCAAACATACATACAACCTGCATTCAAAACCATGTCAAAACCAAAACCATTCCAAGCCTAACCAGTAAACTCTCCAGCCAAAGCTTATAGCCTTTCAAACCATAACCTGTAACACAAAGCAAAACCAAGGCCACAAACCATGTCAAGGCCATAACCTGCATAAAACCAGTAAAACCTTACGGCCACAAACCAAAAACCAGGCCAAGCCTAAAGCAAAAACCAGGCCAAACCTGAAGCAAAACCAGTAAAGCCATCACCAAAAATCATAACCATTTCAAAGCCAAATATCGTGTAACCATGGCCTGAAAAAACCAATAAACTCAAAAGGATCAAACCTGTAGAAGCAAAAACCAGGCCAAACCCGAAACATCCAGGGCCAAAACTCGTACCAGCCATACACGCCCAAAGCCAAAAAACCAGAACAATGCAAACCTTTATCAAACCAATGTCCAAACCCATCAAGTCTCAGAAACATTCATCATAGGCCAATCCAAAAAGCAACAGAAGCACAGTAAAGAAGAAGAGAGGAAAAGTATTCAAGCATCACAATCCCTCAGACAGTAGCATCATAGGGCCAACATCAAGGTAACTCAGAAGCATATTCAGTAAGCCAAAGAATCAGAGAAGAAGATAAAGAAGCGTTTCAAGGCGTCAAGATCATCAAACAATAAGCATACAGCAAGCTAGCAAGAAGAGGAAAAAGACAGAGTACCAGGGAGCTTCGTTCACGTTCCCTCGTTGTCTTGGCCTCCTACGCACGCCCCCAACCTTCCCTCTCCGTCTCCAAAGGTAACATTTCTCCTTCTCTTTCTTTCAAAACCTCAAATAATCATAATAGTTTGAAGTCAGAATCAAATGGATAAAAACCATCATAACATACAGTAGCAAAAACCCCAACGAAATAAAATGAATTGGTACCTTGAGTTTGTCGCCCTAACGCTTTGATTGGAGGGAAGAAGAAGGTGGAGGAGGCCGGTGGCCTTGGGCAAGGAATTCAGAAGCTTAGGCAAAGGGAGGCGAAGAAGACGATATGGACGAACGAACGCCGCTTCTGTGCAAACCCTAATCTGTTTTCCCCAAAACTAAAACACATTGTTTAACCCTAAACAAATTATAATGTATGGACTCAACCCATTTCATCCACCAAAGCCCAACGAATCCCTTTATGCACCCCTTTTTTTTCTGTTTTGATTGGGCCCTTTAAAAACCCTTTAGCCCAAACGTTTTCTACTAACACCATCCCTTTATTTTTGATACCCTTTTTCTATTTACTTTCCTTTAGTTTTTTTTAGAATTTTATTAATTTAGTTTAATTATAAAAGTTAATCAAATAAGAGGTAGTTTAATTAAACAAATTTTAAGTAATGTGACCAATTTTATTAGTTTAAACTTTAAGATTAATTTAATAATTTTAGTATTCCTTTTTTTTAATTAGACTTAAGTTAGTAGCTATTAAGTTTTGATTTAGTTTAAAATCATTTAATAATTCTTAAAAAATAATACTTTATATTAATATTAAAAAACATATAAAAATAGAAACATATAAAATAAAATAAAAACTTAAAAAAAAACATTTTATCTTCTTTAATTAATTTCCTCGCTTTAATTAATATTAAATAAAAATATAAAAATGCATGTTCACACCATTTAGTCTTTTATTTAATTGTTGTATATCACTTATCTATCTAATTTTCTGTTTAATTATTTCATCGTTATTTGGTTATTCTGTTTACGTCTAAGTCCAAGAGAAAAACGATTGAATTTGTTGACTTCATGTCCTCAGATCCAATCACGCGAATATCTTCATCTCATTAAAACTTAAGACAATTTTTCCTCAAATACTCAATCTTTTCAAAACTTATACCTTTTAAGTCAAAACTTCGACATTAGGTCGTCGTACCTTCAAAAACCCGTCTGTACCCCTTTTCGGCCAAAACAATTTATTTTTTTAATCAAACGAACATTTTAATAAACAGATATTTCAAAAGGTTCCTATAGAGTACTATAGATACATTGGGTGCTAATACCTTCCCATTGTATAATCAACCCCCGAACCATAGATCTCTTTTCAAAAAAACGCCTTGTATCTTTATTACTTTTAGAAAGTACTATTTTACATTGCATATTTAGGGTTTTATTTCGCTCTTTCCCCTTTTCCCTTGGAAATAGTAAAGCGCGGTGGCGACTCTTGCTTTTGTGAGACTAATTAATCAATAATTCGATCTCCGATTTACCCCGCTACATTTTTTTATCGCTACAGAATTGGCGACTCTGCTGGGGAAAGATTGACCTCTTGCTGGTCCATCCCTAAGTGGGTTAAGCCTAGTTTGTTTTATTTGTTTTATTATTATTTGATTTGTTTGATGTTTGAGTTTTTTTGTAAAGGACGAATCCTATACCCGGATTAAGTTACACTTAAGGAATAGGACGGGCGGTACAGTCATGTTAACTTTGAGGGAGTAATCCCGAAGAAGGAGGCATGAGATCCCCCACTCAATGGAAGGCCCTCTTGAACATAATATTTGTTTACCGAGTAATCGGGAAGACATTATTATTTTCGACCTAGGAGCCAGAGAAATTGAGGACCGTAGAACCCTAACCCATCTTGGCCTTTTTAGGTGTAGCGCGGAGACTATAACAGAGTAATCCGGAAGTAGTTGTTACGCGATGCTACGCTCGGATGAGTTTCTCTTGAGAATATTGCGAATTATTGAGTAATCAAGACGTTGGCAATATCCGAAGGAGGAATGTAGACTCTGGGAACTCTTAGAACCTTGTCTTACAGGTGTGATTGAACCATTAGTACATACCTTGGGGTGGGCTTTACCCTCGACTCCATGCTGAAACGTTGAACCTTTGAACCCCATGTTTGTGAACTTGTGTGTAACTGTTGCATTACCATTCATTCATGCATTCATCAAATTTTTTTGTCAAAAAACTTGTTTTTCAAGGAACTTAGGAATGATTTTTGCAGACATCTCAGGTACTATTATTATGGAATTTGGAAGGAGAAACACTCGAAGTTTTAGTTTTAAGGAGCCCGAGATTGAAGAACTGAAGAGTCTAATTCCTAAGATCAAGAACCCGACGGATTTTCAGAAAAAGTATGGGTCCATTATACCTCTCATGAAGCTCAAGATGAAGGAAGGCATCCTTAATACGTTGGTCCAATTCTACGATCCTTTGTACCGTTGCTTCACCTTTCCGGATTACCAGTTGATGCCCACCTTAGAAGAGTACTCCTACATACTTGGTTTGCCGATCACCGACTGTGTTCCTTTTTCCGGATTAGAAGGGGAACCCAAATCTCACGAGATAGCGACCATCACCCACTTGAAGAAGTCAGAGATAGAGGAGAACATGACTACAAAAGGGGGAATCCGAGGCTTGCCTGCGCAGTTTTTGTTGAGGAAAGCTCGTCATTTTGCTGAGATAAAAGATACTATTGCCTTTGAAGACGTCTTTGCTTTACTCGCTTATGGTCTATTCCTGTTCCCTAACGTTGATAAGTTTGTGGATATCATCGCCATCAGAATCTTCTTGATTGGAAATCCGGTCCCTACGCTGCTAGGAGATACCTACTACTCCATCCATCTTCGAAACTCTTATCAAGGAGGGATGATTATTTGTTGTGCACAGTTGCTGTATCAGTGGTATGTTTCTCATCTATCTAGGTCTGATGTTTTCTGGGATCTCGAGAAGGAGTCGTGATGGGCGCCAAAAATTATGGCTCTCACTCATTTCGACATTGATTGGTATAATCGAGTTTACTACGACGTGAAGATTATCGATAGCTGTGGTGCTTTCCCTAACGTGCCTCTTCTTGGTACGAAAGATGGAATTAACTATAACCCTGTTCTCGCGCGCCGTCAGTTTGGATACCCGATGAGGGACAAGCCGAACAACATCCATGTGAGTGGTTTCTTTCTACAAGAGGGACAAGATCACCAGGCAGCTAAGAGGGAGATCGAAGGAGCTTGGCGCCACATCCATAGGAAAGGGAGAGACATGTTAGGACATAGGGGTGCCGTTTCTTTGGAGCCTTACCTACAATGGGTCCGTGCTAGGGCTTGTGCTCTCAAGATGCCCTATAAACCTGAGAAACCTTTATTCCCTACTGTTGCATCGTCATCTGTTGATATCCCTATCAAGAATATGGGAGAATACCAAGGAAATCTGGCTAGGATGAAGTCCGAGAGAGATGCTTGGAAAGAAAAGTATAATATGTCTGAATATGAGAATCGGGTCCTGGCTCGACAGCTAAAGGAAAAGGAGGATTTGCTATTTATTCAAGACGGCTGGTTCATTGATCATGGTGAGAAGCTTCGTCAAAAGGATGCTTTACTGAAGAAGTATGCTAGTGAAAGGAAGAGAAAGAAGGAAGGTTCGGTAAGCGTTGCTCTTGTTCCTAATCCACAAAAGAAAATCATTGATCGACTGGTAGCTGAGAAGAAAGAGATGGAAGATTTTTATGAAGAGAAGATCAGGAAGCTCCGGTTACAGTTGGCGTTTGGTCCTTCATCTGATGATTCTGAGTGATCTTTAGTTCTTAGTCTTATTTTACTGATGTCATTTTGTAAAACTCTGTAAAAGGGCTTCATGTTCCAAAGTTGTAATTTACTGCTTTTATTAAGGGCTTCATGTTCCGAAGTTGTAATTTACTGCTTTTATTAAGGGCTTCATGTTCCAAAGTTGTAATTTACTGCTTTTATTATGGGCTTCATGTTCCACAGTTGTAGTTTACTACTTTTATTATTGGGTTGTTATCCCAAAGTTGTAATTTCTTGTTTTGTTGTTCCAAAGTTGTAAGTTGTAATTTACCGCTTTTGATTAATGGATGAGTTTTTGTTGTTCCAAATTCCTTTACCATTGATGTGTGCAAAATTATTGAAGGTCCTTGAAAAACTATTAAAATGAATTATCATTTGCATCACATATCATGCATCATCCAACATTCCACTTCACATGTTTTCTAGAGTCTTATCCTTGTTTCTTTTTCCACTCCGTTAGATTGTCAAGTTGTCTCATCGATACGATACTCGAGCCAATCGTCAGAGGAAGATGGAAGATCTGGAACAGGAAAACCACGAGCTTCGTGAGGAGGTCTCTACCCTTTGTGTCGGTATGGAAAAGTTAACTGCGCTAGTGGAAAGTTTGATGGATGCTCAGAATCAGCCATCGACTACAGCTGCTGAGATTCAGACTTAAACTACTGTGGTTTCCGAGATTGTCATCGTTCCAACATCTGTGACTCAAATCAACTCTCCGCTTCAACATTAGATGCCGAAAGGTTTTCCGTGGGGAATGCCTTACAACTTTGTGCCAGAGGGGTATCAGCTTGTCGTACAACCTTTGTTTCAACCTGCTTTGTCTCTTCCTCAACCAGAGACAACTTCCATGCCGCCAGTAATCCCGTCTGTAACACCTTTCCCGCAACCGATGATGACAACTGTCGCTCCTGTGGTTCACTCCATGCCATACTTGAATGAACCTACTTATCCTGCCGAGCCTGCTGAAAGTTTGGGTCTTTTTGATAGAATGGAAGAATTTCAAGACCAATTCCAAGAAATGCAGAGGGAGCTCAGAGCGTTAAAGGGGAAGGATTTTTTTGGGAAGAACACTCATGACCTTTGTTTAGTTCCGAATGTCAAGATTCCAGCAAAATTCAAAGTGCCAGACTTTGAAATATATAAGGGTGATTCGTGTCCTCGGAGTCATCTGACTATGTACGTGAGAAAGATGTCTACGTATTCTGATGATCACGACTTATTGATTCACTATTTTCAAGACAGTTTGACTGGTGCCGCCCTAAAGTGGTATATGGGTTTAGACAGTATTCGGATCCGCAACTTCAACGATCTTAGCGAAGCTTTTGTTCACCAGTATAAGTATAACGTTGACATGGCACCGGACAGGGATCAACTCCGGGCGATGTCCCAGAGAGACAGAGAATCTTTTAAGGAATACGCCCAGAGGTGGCGTGAAATAGCTGCTCAAATTTATCCTCCTCTTGAGAAGAAAGAGATGACGAAGATATTTTTGAAGACTTTAGGTTCCTTTTACTATGAAAGAATAATCGCCAGCGCACCCAGTGACTTCACCGAAATGGTAAGCATGGGCATGCGGTTGGAGGAAGGGATTCGTGAAGGGCGCTTGGTTAAGAAGGAAGTCCGTCTAGCAGTACCAAGAAGTTTGGAAGTGTTTTCCCAAAAAGAAAAGAGCAGGATGTCAGCGTGATTTTCCCAGGGAGACCAAGGAGAGGTTACTCACACGTTGCGGCAGTCACTTCGGCTGTCCGCCCAGCTTTGATGACCCCAGCTCATCAAACCCCACCAACTCAACAACGGCCATTTCAGCAACAGCCTCGACAACAGGCTTATCCATTCAACAACCAGAACCGTTCACCAAGAAAACCGCAATTCGATGCCATTCCTATGACTTATACTGAATTGTTCCCTACTCTTATCAGAAAGAATCTCATAACGACAAAGCCTCCTCCTGTCGCACCGAACAGTACTTCTCCGTGGTACAAGGCGGATCAGTTTTGTGAATATCATCAAGGGTCGCCGGGGCACAACCTTGAAAATTGTTTTGCTCTAAAGGCGGACGTGCAGAGGTTGATTAAGAATGGTATCTTGTCTTTCAAGGATGTTAACCCAAATGTTAGAGATAATCCTTTGCCTCGACATGGGGCAGCATCAGTGAATATGGTGGAAGGTTGTCCAGGAAAGTTTCGAGTTTTTCAAGTTGAACACATAAGAGAGTCGTTGATCAGGTTACATCAGAGCTTAAGAAGACTTTCCTTTGTTAGGCATCAGCATGATTATGATGTTTGTGAATTTTGTTCAAGAGAGGTTGATTGCCCTATTGTGAAGGAGGATATTCAAAAGTTGTTAGACCAGAGGGTTATCACTATTACATATGACAGAAATCCGGAGGATGAAGTGAATGTTATAATACCACAATTCAATTTGCCTGAATCAGTAGAGATCGTTTACGACATTCAGACTGCACCTGTTGATCCTTTGATCATTTATCCACCTAGCCCTGTGCCTTACAACTCAGACCAAGCTATACCGTATAAGTATAATTCCACAATGATTGAGAATGGGGTAGAAGTCCCTATACCAACAAGGCCGTCTTTTGTTAACATTGCTGATGTGAGTAGAGTTATGAGAAGCGGACGTGTCTTTGCAGCAGTACCTTTGAAGAGACCAGAAGTTCAAGTCAGGAGGCCCATACCGGCAGAAATTCCAGCGAGAAATGTTGAACCGAGGGTTGAGATAGGCCGATCCAATGAACCTATCCCTCATCCTGAGGATGATGAGATTTTGAAGCTTATCAAGAGAAGTGAATATAAGATTGTGGACCAACTATTGCAAACTCCTTCCAAGATTTCTTTGCTTGCTTTACTGAGAGATTCTGGTGCCCACAGAGAAGCTTTGATGAAAGTCTTGGACCAGGCATTCGTGGATCATGATGTGACGGTTGACCAATTTGATGGAATTGTGGGAAATATTACTTCGTGTAACAATCTTGGTTTCAGTGATGAAGAGCTTCCGGAGGAGGGAAGGAACCATAATATGGCTTTGCATATCTCAATAAGTTATGGAAATGATACTTTATCAAGTGTGTTGGTAGATACAGGTTCGTCGTTAAATGTAATGCCCAAGACTACATTATCTCGACTCACATATCCAGGTGCTCCCATGAGACCTAGTGGGGTAATTGTCAAAGCGTTTGGTGGTTCTAGGAAGACTGTCATTAGTGAAGTGGATCTTCCTATAGTAATTGGCCCTCATACTTTTCAGATCACTTTTCAAGTAATGGATATTCGTGCTGCCTACAGTTGCCTATTGGGTCGTCCATGGATCCATGATGCAGGGGCAGTCACTTCCATGCTCCATCAAAGATTGAAGTTTGTAAGGCATGGAAAACTGGTAATGGTTGGTGGAGAGCAGGCTATGGTGGTAAGCCATTTGTCATCTTTCTCTTTTATTGATGTTGATGAGGATGTTGGAACCCAATTCCAAGCTCTATTTGTTGCTAATAATGAAGTGAAGAAGCAAGGGACATCTATTTCTTCTTTTGAGGATGCGCGACGAGTGGTTGAAAGTGGTTCGGCTGAAGGTTGGGGCCAGGTGTTGACTTTGCCCGAGAAAAAGTCTGGAGAAGGTCTTGGTTTTCATCCCGTGTCTGCAAGAGTCAAGTAGGAAGTAGTTACTCGTCCGATACAAGAGGTTTTCCGAAGCGCATGTTTCATCCATCCGACTCTTCCTAAATTTGATGCTATAATAGGAGACGATTCTGAAGAGGATTTACCCGATTTTGTAACGCATGGAGTGGTTTGCCAGAACTGGATTGCTGTTGATGTTCCTGTTGTGATGCATATTTCTGAGTAATGTTTTGTTTTATTCTTGAAAAAAATCTTCGCTCTGCCCAAGGCGAAAAATATTTGTGTCGGGCTATGTTGAAAATAAATCCTTTTGCTCTGCCCAAGGCAAAAGAGAAAATGTCTGGGCTCTTTGTTTCAAGTTTTTCCCTTCATGAATAAAAATGTTATTTTGTCCACTACTGTTTTATTTTTCACATTTTCTGGGAAATAGTAATGAAAATTAATTGCTAGTAATAGGAAAATATAATAACTTTTTATTTTATTTGTACAAATCAATTTCTAAAATTAAGCATAATCATATGTGCAGATTAATCCATGACTTAACCATTGAAAACAATGATCCTATGCCCTCTCCCAACTTTGAATTCCCTGTGTTCAGAGCCGAAGAAGAGGATAGTGAAGAGATTCCTGATGAAATTTCCCGTTTGCTTGAGCACGATGAAAAGACTATTCAGCCGTTTGAAGAACCTGTAGAGTTGATCAATTTGGGTGATGAAGAGGATAAAAAGGAAGTTAAAGTCGGAGCATTGCTGTTGTACCCCAAAATTTGCCCTCCCATATTTCTCAAAATATTTCAAGAAAAATTCACAAGACCAACCCGGCGCGTCATATTCAGGTATTCTTTCGCCAAGATATCTCTGATAACGTATTCTCAAATTCAGGTTCGGCTCAAGAGTCAATTCTTTAAAGAAGGTATCCGAATGTGCAAGTTTTCTTGAAGAAATATGGTGAAAAAGTGTGCCTAAAGTGCAGTTTTTACGCGCTAAAAAATTCATAACTTGAAGATCGTGACTCGTTTTGAACCCGTTCCGGTGGCCAAAATTCCGTCTTGACATTATCTACGTTTTCATCTCTCACGGATGGAAGCCAATTTCGATCATAAGGTCTTCAAAAATGTGGATTTATCAAGTATTTTCGTATAGAAAATTTGTGACAGAAGTTTATTTGCGTCATGTTCAGAAAATCATAACTTGGTCGATTTTCATCGTATCGAGCTGGTTCCGGCGCCAAAATTTCACAAATTGAGTTGGCTACATTTTCACACGAGGTATCGAGTTCGAATGGTGTTCAAAAGGCCTTCATTTTTTGCTCAGAGTGCATGACACGCTGAAAATCCTGAATGCTGAATATTATTTCATCTGGGCCGAAACTTCGAAAATTCATAACTCGGTTAATTTTTATCGGATTGGGCTCATATTTTTACACAAGGTCCCTGACTCATAGATCTACAACTTTGCTTCAAAAGTCGAGACCAAATTATGCACCGATCAATACCAGTTTTTTATTGAAGAACGTGTCAGAGTCGACACTGGAGCCCAAAATAAGTTTGTCTGAGCTGAAACTTCAAAAATTCATAACTAATTCACTGTTTATCCGATTGAGCCGATTTTCGGACAGGAGTTAGCTATCGATGTCGGCTACATTTTGTTTTCACATTTCAACTTCAAAAAATGCACTTAAGTCCCTGCGATTTAGCCTGGAAAGTGACGAACTCAAGTGAACATTGGAGGCCCAATTGCACATTCAAAGCCCATTTTCTTTACCCTAATTTCCATTATATAATCACCTTCTTTTCACACAAACCAAAGAGGAGAAAAAGAGGAGAAAAAAAAGAGAGAAAAAACTTTTCCACAACACTGTTAGAATATCAAATTCTTTCAAGAATCCTAAAACCTTGAAATCCTTATTACAAATCCCTCTCTCACTACCAACAAGCCATCACAGTTACAAACCAACACCTCACTACTTCTTCAGTAAGGATAAGGCTGGCTTGATCTTCATGATCATAATTTTCCAGTAAGACATAAAAGCATTCAGGTCACTAATTTTCCAGTAAGGGTAAGATTGATTTGATCTCCATGATCAAAAGGGTATAATCATTCATACATGCCATATTGTGCCTAAACATTAAATTTCTTCATATATTGGCTTTATTTGCATTTTATGATTTTATTTAATGTGTTCGTGAGATTCAACACTGCAGATTTAGATAGGATCCCATGCAGGTTCATTAAGGAACGTTGAGGCCAAAAGCCAAATGGCCAAAAGCCAAAAGGCCAAAAGCCAAAAGCCAAAAGCCAAAAGCCAAAAGCCAAATGGCCAAAGTAGAAAAACTTATGCATGACACCAATACATGGCGAGACAGACATCCTAGAAGATTAAGAAACGTTGAGGCCAGAACACAAATGACCAACAGCCAGAACACAGATGGCCATGAAACCCAATCCAATGGCCAAAGAATGCAGACCACGGTACTCAGGAGTCAATGAACACGCACGTGATGCCAGAAAGTCAAACAAGGCTTTTTGTCTAATGGGCCAGATTTCTCACAAAAAACCTCCCTTTGGGTCTGAATACCCCCATGGTTTGCACATTTTTATTTTTTTGATTTTCCTTTTTATTCTTTTAATTGTTTTCAATTGTTTTCTTTAATTTCATAAATTAATTTTCATAAGATAAAAAATTAGAAACTAAAATATATTTAATTATTATTATTTCACTATTAATTTATTTTGTAAATAAACTTTAATAATTAGTTTAGTAAATTAGGTTTTAAAACTTTAATCTTTTTCTCAATAAATTAAAATATGTAGAAATTAGGTTTTTTAACTTTTTATCACTTTTCTTAATAACTAATTTTTTCTTATTATCATTATTATTAATTACTAATTTATTTTGTAAATAAACATGTACATTAAATATTTAGTAAGTTAGGTTAAACTTTAATATTTTTCTTTAATAATTAAAAACAACTTAGAATTGAGGTTTCTCTTGAATTTTAATTTTCTTTATTTCATAAATACAAAAACCATCAAAAAAACATTTCTTTTCTTTAATTTAATAATTAATTAACTTTTCATTCAATTTAATTCCAAAAGGGTCCAACGCCCTCGAACGTTCTATTTTCTATTCTTTTCGTGCATTTATTCTTATTTTTCTTGTAAATATTATGTAACTGTTCAAGCCATGTAATAGTAACTAGGTTTTACTTTCCGCATTTTATTAAAAACGGGTCTTTGTAATTTGGCGATGTATAGACCCGCGCCTTGTAATAGCGTAGGATTTATCTTTCCGCATTTAAATTTCCGCACTTTTAAATTATAATTGCATGAAAGAATGAATGTCTAAATAAAAACAAAAGCGTAGATCACCCATAACATGACAAGACAAAAATAAATGAACATGACACACAAATCACACACCACCCCTAGGGTACGCCTCACTGTTGCCTTGCCCTTCGAAAGGTGATCGTCGAGTAGAGGATGTCTTAGTAAGTCCTCATGATCCGGGAACCTGGCATGAGGGTAGCTTCTAAGGTGTCTTCCTATTGCTCCGGTGATCACCATGTCCCGAACCTCGAATTGACCCGAACACCTCCAACGGTGGTGCTACCTACCTCTCAATGGTGGGATGGCACTACTTTAAAGGACATTTACACAGACGAATTCCTTAGGGTAGGTAGACGACTCTAGATACTTGCTCTAATTTCAAAAACAAATAAAAAAATACTTTTCACACCGACACCTTTTCAAAAAGCTTTCGAAAGCAATTTTTCAAACACTCTTAAGGACCGATACAAGAGTCGAACTGGAATTTTTAAAGAAACTTTTTAAAACCCACAGTTGAAAAGCAAACAAACCATTTTTGAAAACACAAGTGAGCAAGTATCTAAGAGCCCATGGATAACCATGGATAGAAAGGGTGCTAACACCTTCCCTTTCTATAATCTACCTCCCGAACCGAGAGCAATCTCTATAAGGAATTTTTCTGTGCTTTTGTCCTTTCCATTTGGAGAAAATAAAAGACGGTGGCGACTCTTGCTTCCGTGACATTTCGCGAATCAGCGTTAAACAGTCAGTTCCAGATCCACCGATCACAATTGCTTATCCCAAAGGTCAAAGAGAAAATGTTGGAGCTTCTCAAAGAGTATGTTGATGTGTTTGCTTGGTCCTACCAAGATATGCCGGGTTTGGACAACAATATTGTGGAGCATCATTTACCGTTGAGACCTGAATGTTCGCCGATTAAGCAGAAGTTGAGAAGGACTCATCCCGATATGGCTGACAAGATCAAAGAAGAAGTTCAAAAACAGATTAATGCAGGTTTCCTTGTTACATCGGTTTATCCTCAATGGTTAGCCAATATAGTGCCTGTTGCTAAGAAAGATGGCAAAGTTCGAATGTGTGTAGACTATAGAGATCTGAATAGAGCTAGCCCAAAGGATGACTTCCCATTACCGCACATTGATGTATTGGTCGACAGTACCGCAAAGTTCAAAGTCTTTTCTTTCATGGATGGTTTCTCTGGTTACAATCAAATCAGGATGGCACCAGAAGATATGGAGAAGACATCCTTCATTACACCTTGGGGAACATTTTGTTATCGGGTTATGCCGTTTGGTCTGAGGAATGCTGGTGCAACATACCAAAGAGCCATGACTGCTTTGTTCCATGATATGATGCATAAAGAGATAGAAGTATATGTAGATGACATGATTGCCAAATCCCAAACTGAAGAAGATCATTTGGAACATTTATTAAAGTTATTCCAGCGCTTGAGAAAGTATAAACTCCGTCTGAATCCCAACAAGTGCACTTTTAGTGTTCGTTCTGGAAGACTTCTGGGTTTCATTGTCAGTCAGAAAGGTATTGAGGTAGATCCTGATAAAGTCAAAGCTATTCGGGAAATGCCCGCACCCAAGACGAAAAAACAAGTAAGAGGATTCCTTGGGAGACTGAACTATATTTCTAGATTTATATCTCATATGACTGCTACCCGTGGGCCGATTTTCAAGCTTCTCAGAAAGAACCAAGGATGTGTGTGGACAGAAGATTGTTAGAGAGCTTTTGATAGCATCAAAGAATATTTGCTCGAACCTCCCATTTTGATTCCTCCAGTGGAAGGAAGACCTTTGATTATGTACCTAACTATATTGGAAGATTCCATGGGATGTGTGCTTGGTCAACAAGATGAGACTGGAAGAAAGGAACATGTTGTATATTATCTGAGTAAGAAATTCACGGACTGTGAGTCTCGATACTCATTGCTTGAGAAAACCTGTTGTGCTTTAGCTTGGGCTGCTCGTCGTCTGCGCCAGTATATGATTAACCACACCACTTGGTTGATCTCCAAAATGGATCCGATCAAGTATATCTTTGAGAAACCCGCCTTATCTGGAAGAATAGCCCGTTGGCAGATGTTGTTATCCGAATATGACATTGAGTATCACACTCAGAAAGCAATCAAAGGGAGTATTTTAGCCGACCATTTGGCTCACCAACTAATTGACGATTATCAATCCATCAAGTTTGATTTCCCAGATGAAGATGTTATGTACTTGAAAGCTAAAGATTGTGAAGAGTCGTTACCTGAAGAAGGACCTGATCCCGAGTCCCATTGGGGTTTAATATTTGATGGAGCTGTGAACTCTTATGGAAATGGAATTGGGGCAATCATCGTCACTCCCCGAGGTACTCATATCCCGTTCACGGCAAGATTGAAGTTTGACTGCACGAACAACATGGCTGAGTATGAGGCATGTATTATGGGTCTCGAAGAAGCAGTGGATCTAAGGATTAAGATTCTTGATATTTACGGAGATTCGACATTGGTAATTAATCAAATCAAAGGAGAATGGGAGACTCGTCATCCTGGTTTGATCCCTTACAGAGACTATGCTAGAAGATTGTTAACTTTCTTCAACAAAATGGAATTACATCATATCCCTAGAGATGAAAACCAAATGGCTGATGCTTTAGCTACTTTGTCTTCAATGTTTCAAGTGAATAATTGGAACGATGTGCCTACAATCAGAGTTATGCGCCTTGACAGACCTGCTCATGTGTTCTCGATAGAAGAGGTTACCGACGATAAACCGTGGTTCTATGACATTAAACGTGTTCTTCAAACTCAAGAGTACCCGCATGGGGCATCCAATAAAGATAGGAAGACGTTGAGAAGATTAGCAAGCAGTTTCTTCCTCAATGAAGAAGTATTGTATAAGAGGAATTACGACATGGTCTTGCTCAGATGTGTAGACAGACATGAAGCGGACATGCTGATGCAAGAAGTACATGAAGGATCCTTTGGCACACATGCCAACGGACATGCAATGGCTAAAAAGATGTTGAGAGCTGGTTACTGTTGGATGACAATGGAATTTGATTGCTGCAAATATGTGAAGAAATGTCATAAATGCCAGATTTATGCGGACAAGATACATGTGCCACCGACCCTCCTCAACGTTATCTCTTCACCTTGGCCTTTCTCTATGTGGGGCATTGATATGATTGGAATGATTGAACCCAAAGCTTCAAATGGTCATCGTTTCATCTTGGTAGCGATCGATTATTTTACTAAATGGGTGGAAGCAGCATCTTATGCTAATGTAACCAGACAGGTGGTAGTCAGATTTATCAAGAATCAAATCATTTGTCGATACGGCATCCCGAGCAAGATCATCACTGATAATGGTTCGAATTTGAATAATAAGATGATGGAGGAACTTTGTGAAGAGTTCAAGATCGAACATCATAATTCTTCTCCTTACAGACCGAAGATGAATGGGGCTGTTGAGGCTGCTAACAAGAACATCAAGAAGATTGTCCAGAAGATGGTGGTAACTTATAAAGATTGGCATGAAATGCTTCCGTTTGCTTTACATAGATACCGTACTTCAGTTCGAACTTCAACGGGCGCAACCCTATTTTCCCTAGTTTATGGTATGGAAGCCGTACTCCCCGTGGAGGTTGAGATTCCGTCTCTGAGAGTGTTGATGGAATCTAAACTTTCTGAGGCTGAATGGTGTCAAAGTAGATATGATCAGTTGAATTTAATTGAGGAAAAGAGATTGACAGCGTTGTGTCACGGTCAATTGTATCAGCAGAGAATGAAGAAGGCTTTTGATAAGAAGGTTCGACCATGCGAGTTCAGAGAAGGTGACCTTGTGCTCAAGAAGATATTATCTTTCCAACCTGATTCTAGGGGCAAGTGGGCTCCGAATTATGAAGGACCGTATGTCGTTAAGAAAGTTTTCTCTGGAGGTGCCTTGATTCTCACCAATATGGACGGTGAGGAGCTCCCGCGCTCCATGAACGCCGATGCAGTCAAGAAGTATTTCGCTTAGGTTTGAGTTGACAGTTTGCTAAGTTGAAAACCCAAAAGGGCGGCTTAGGCAAGCTTTTGGTCAGACCAGTCTTGGCATTTGAGCACATTTTGGAATTCGAAGTTGTTAGGGAGAATAATGATCATTGTTTTTATGTAACCCTTCCTTTCATGTACTATTTCCCAAACTTTTGTAAACCGTTGGAGTCGCGTTGTTAGCGAATTACCATCTTATTAATGAAATTTGAGCATCTACCTTTTGTGGGCAAAATTTTAATTTTTACGGAAATATTTGAAACAAAAGTTATTTAAGGTATTCTTATTTTAAAAAAAAATGTGTAATGAAAGGAATATTAACAGTTGTTCCGAGGATGGTCAAGCCATGAAATGC
The DNA here is from genome assembly GCA_948472305.1 of Vicia faba. NCBI lineage: Eukaryota > Viridiplantae > Streptophyta > Magnoliopsida > Fabales > Fabaceae > Vicia > Vicia faba. Next base: position 1,441,961,493 of record OX451738.1, on the reverse strand, counting down.
AAAACAATACAGTAAATTATCCTTGCAAGATGAACACGTTTTATTTCAAAATCGTCATGAGGTGTTGGTTGTGTTAAACTTGCGTTTCTCGTGGTACTAAGTTTGGTGACTCCCCAGCTGTTCCAGTTAAGCGTTTGTTTTGGTCACCTTTATTTGAGCAGATTTCTGAAGTATGGTACGCTTTGTCTCATGCCAGTGGTCTATTGGTATTAGAAGTTTGGATTTGAATACTTTTCTCCTCAGAAGACTTGAACCTTGTGGCGTGTTACGCTCTGACGTTGCTTTGTGGTTCCAGTTCCAGTTATTTTCCGTATTTTTCAAGATTGGCCAAGTATCTATTATGCTGTGACATCTTATTGTCTTCAAGTTATTCCGTCTGTTCGTTTTGTCAGCATAACATTCATTTACTCATTTACACTTACATCAGTATGCATATTCACATTTGTCGTTGATTTTGGGTTGTACTTTGTTTTTAATACAAGGTACAGTTTCTTTCCAAGTAGAAAGTTAGCTTAGGCAGAAAATGTGCTTCCTTTCTAAATTCCCCAACTGAGCTAATCCTCGTGGATGTTTTTTTGAATTAGTTTGCCTTGTCCATTTCTGGATAGGATGAATCCCCAATCAAGTTACTTTCTCATTGGGTGGAGTCTTGTTTGACTATGTCCTTTCTAGTTTATTCCTGGAGGGAGTTGTTGTCTCTTGCATAGGCTATCTCATGATTTTTCCCAGTGAAGTCGCGACCTAGACGAATGGTGCATTTATTTTGCACATTTAAGTATGTGATCTCTTCGGGAAGGATTGATTCATGATTCTCTTTGACGAAGATTTTATTCTCTGCCAGTGTCATCGCAACTTCCTTCTGAGTTACTCTTCGGAAACGACAAGCGGCAGTCTCTTCATGAGCAACTTGTACGTTATCGACATCGTTGGAAAACGGCAAGCGGCGGTCTCTTCATGAGCAACTTGTACGTTATTATTTATGGAAAACGGCAAGCGGCGGTCTCTTCATGAGCAACTTGTACGTTATTATTTTTGGAAAAGCGACAAGCGGCGGTCTCTTCATGAGTAACTTGTACGTTATTATTTTTGGAAAACGACAAGCGGCAGTCTCTTCATGAGCAACTTGTACGTTATTATTTTTGGAAAACGACAAGCGGCGGTCTCTTCATGAGCAACTTGTACGTTATAGACATTGTTGGAAAACGGCAAGCGGCGGTCTCTTCATGAGCAACTTGTACGTTATTATTATTTTGGAAAACGGCAAGCGGCAATCTCTTTATTTGATCAACTTGTACGTTATTATTTTTCTGGAATACAGCAAGTGGCAGCTTCTTTATTTGAGCATCTTGTATGTTATTAGTATTTTTGGAGGACAGCAAGCGGCGGCTTCTTTATTTGAGCAGCTTGCATGTTATTGACATCCCTAGACGACAGCAAGTGGCAGCTTCTTTATTTGAGCAGCTTGTATGTCATAGTATTTTTGGAAGACGACAAGTGGCTGCTTCTTTATTTGAGCAGCTTGTGTATCTACAATCTTATTATTATTTCAGCATTAATGAGTATATCTCCGGAAATCTCGCAGAGAAGTTTGTTATGAATCTTTACCTTCAGAAGTCGGTAATCCGTCATCAGCAAAATTGATACTTTTTGTCTATCGTTGACCTTGAGTTATGAACTCACTGTTATTTTGGGTCAATAATCTGTTTTATGGCCTATGCAATATGCCTTCTTTGTTAGGGTCAGAGGTCGTATTCCCTCAATTTTTATTCGCTGTCAAGAGTCTGTCATTTGAAGTCGATGGCTCGTTTCCCCAGTAGTGTATAATCCATGTCTCTGTGTTTTATTGGTGTTTGATTTCTCCAGCATTGTCTTGTTCATACAATATCTTTCTCTGTGAATTCAATCACTACATTCATATCAAACATAATGGCGGTATCTTAGGGAAATTTTTTGCGTATTATGTATTTAAGTACCTTCAATCTCGTCGAGACGAAGATTTTAATCTTCATATCTCCGGATAGAAGAAACTTAAATAGGGGCAGCTGTTGTACCCCAAATTTTGACCTAAGATACCATCTCCCATCTGCATCATTACATTGCAAGTGTTTTGACCTATTTTTATCAATTTTCAAAGCAGATTTAAAATTCATAACTTTTTCAAGTCAAGAGCTGTTTATTTTTTGAACGCTAAATTTATTAATTGATCAATGCTAAAACAATGTTTATTAATTATTTATTATCTTAAATTTAAATAATTGGAATTTATTTTCAGTTATTATATAATTTAAATATTTATAAATAATAAAGTGAATATTTGAAAAGAAGTTTATTAATTGATCAGACGATGTTTATTAATTATTTATTATCTTAAATTTAAATAATTGGAATTTATTTTCAGTTATTATATAATTTAAAGATTTATAAATAATAAAATAAATATTTGAAAAAGAGTTTATTAATTGATCAACAATGTTTATCTAATTATTTATTATTCTAAGTTTAAATAGTTGAAATTTTATTTTCAGTTATTATAATTCAGAAGAATTATAAATAATGAAGTAAATGATTGAAGAGAAGTTAATTGATCAATGATGTTTATTTAATTATTTATCATTCTAAATTTAAATAATTGGAATTGATTTTCAGTTATTATATAATTTAAAGAATTATAAATGATAAAATAAATAATTGGAAAGAAGAAAAAAATTAACTGAAATAATAGAATTTTATTCATCTTTATTCTAATTATTACAATTGTTGTTTAAATACTGTATTATGTACAAAGTATTTACAATGACAATTACATAAAATGTTTAAAGTAAAATAAAAACTATTTTTCTAAGATTCTAAATCTTCATCTTCTATCCAATGCTTCTTTAATGCTCATTTGATTTTACCTGCAAAAGAATTAAAAGAAAAGTCAGAAATGAATATATAATTAAAAGCAGAAAATTAATTTAAGCGTTCATCATTAAAAGCAAACGGATGGAATCATTTTTTACCCTTTTTGCAAATCACGGGATTTCTCCCGGTTCACAAAAAGGGATGAATTTTTATTGATAAAAATGAATGCACAAGTTAAAAAAATGCACAAATTCATTTTTTGGTCAAAATTGCACATTTTAATTGAAAACTGCATAATTCAAAATCCACTGCATATTTCAAAAGCATAGTTCAACAGCATATACAAATTCCAAGTCAAGTTCCAAATTGTCAAAGCCAATATGCAACGTAAACTACCCAAAGCATGTGGGAAGAGGCAAAAAAAATAAGCTCCCATGCTGTACAATATAATTGACAAAGAGGAAATGTGCAGTTTAAAACCAAATATGCAAGCAATGTATTTTTCTAATTCTCATCATTTTCCAGCTTTCACTTTTTCAGAACCAAGTATAGTACATCACATTTTAATGTCAAATTGTACTAAGGAGAGAGAAGAGAGAAAGAGTGTGGGTTTTACAGGTTTTGGCTTAGGCAGGAAATGGATACAAAACAAATCAGCAGTAACACAGTAAGAAAAGGAAAGCATGAAAAAGGATACCAAACAAACTGAATGGAGCAGTATAGAGTGCAGAAGCATCAAAGAAAATATAGTAAAATATTCAGAACCTGTAACATAAGCCAAAGGCAACCAACTGTTATAACAAGACAGAACCCTTCAAGAGTAGAGAGATATCATAACCGTTTGGAGAGCCTAAAACCAAAAACTGAGTTCAAGAACTAAAACTGCAACATAAACCAAACATACATACAACCTGCATTCAAAACCATGTCAAAACCAAAACCATTCCAAGCCTAACCAGTAAACTGTCCAGCCAAAGCTTATAGCCTTTCAAACCATAACCTGTAACACAAAGCAAAACCAAGGCCACAAACCATGTCAAGGCCATAACCTGCATAAAACCAGTAAAACCTTACGGCCACAAACCAAAAACCAGGCCAAGCCTAAAGCAAAAACCAGGCCAAACCTGAAGCAAAACCAGTAAAGCCATCACCAAAAATCATAACCATTTCAAAGCCAAATATCGTGTAACCATGGCCTGAAAAAACCAGTAAACTCAAAAGGACCAAACCTGTAGAAGCAAAAACCAGGCCAAACCCGAAACATCCAGGGCCAAAACTCGTACCAGCCATACACGCCCAAAGCCAAAAAACCAGAACAATGCAAACCTTTATCAAACCAATGTCCAAACCCATCAAGCCTCAAAAACATTCATCATAGGCCAATCCAAAAAGCAACAGAAGCACAGTAAAGAAGAAGAGAGGAAAAGTATTCAAGCATCACAATCCCTCAGACAGTAGCATCATAGGGCCAACATCAAGGTAACTCAGAAGCATATTCAGTAAGCCAAAGAATCAGAGAAGAAGATAAAGAAGCGTTTCAAGGCGTCAAGATCATCAAACAATAAGCATACAACAAGCTAGCAAGAAGAGGAAAAAGAAAGAGTACTAGGGAGCTTCGTTCATGTTCCCTCGCCGTCTTGGCCTCCTACGCACGCCCCCAACCTTCCCCCTCCGTCTCCAAAGGTAACATTTCTCCTTCTCTTTCTTTCAAAACCTCAAATAATCATAATAGTTTGAAGTCAGAATCAAATGGATAAAAACCATCATAACATGCAGTAGCAAAAACCCCAACGAAATAAAATGAATTGGTACCTTGAGTCTGTCGCCCTAACGCTTTGATTGGAGGGAAGAAGAAGGTGGAGGAGGTCGGTGGCCTTGGGAAAGGAATTCAGAAGCTTAGGCAAAGGGAGGCGAAGAAGACGATATGGACGAACGAACGGCGCTTCTGTGCAAACCCTAATCTGTTTTCCCCAAAACTAAAACACATTGTTTAACCCTAAACAAATTATAATGTATGGACTCAACCCATTTCATCCACCAAAGCCCAACGAATCCCTTTATGCACCCCTTTTTTTCTGTTTTGATTGGACCCTTTAAAAACCCTTTAGCCCAAACGTTTTCTACTAACACCATCCCTTTATTTTTGATACCCTTTTTCTATTTACTTTCCTTTAGTTTTTTTTAGAATTTTATTAATTTAGTTTAATTATAAAAGTTAATCAAATAAGAGGTAGTTTAATTAAACAAATTTTAAGTAATGTGACCAATTTTATTAGTTTAAACTTTAAGATTAATTTAATAATTTTAGTATTCCTTTTTTTTAATTAGACTTAAGTTAGTAGCTATTAAGTTTTGATTTAGTTTAAAATCATTTAATAATTCTTAAAAAATAATACTTTATATTAATATTAAAAAACATATAAAAATAGAAACATATAAAATAAAATAAAACTTAAAAAAAAACATTTTATCTTCTTTAATTAATTTCCTCGCTTTAATTAATATTAAATAAAAATATAAAAATGCATGTTCACACCATTTAGTCTTTTATTTAATTGTTGTATATCACTTATCTATCTAATTTTCTGTTTAATTATTTCATCGTTATTTGGTTATTCTGTTTACGTCTAAGTCCAGGAGAAAAATGGTTGAATTTGTTGACTTCATGTCCTCAGATCCAATCACGCGAATATCTTCATCTCATTAAAACTTAAGACAATTTTCCCTCAAATACTCAATCTTTTCAAAACTTATACCTTTTAAGTCAAAACTTCGACATTAGGTCGTCGTACCTTCAAAAACCCGTCCGTACCCCTTTTCGGCCAAAACAATTTATTTTTTTAATCAAACAAACATTTTAATAAACATATATTTCAAAAGGTTCCTATAGAGTGCTATAGATACATTGGGTGCTAATACCTTCCCATTGTATAATCAACCCCCGAACCATAGATCTCTTTTCAAAAAAACGCCTTGTATCTTTATTACTTTTAGAAAGTACTATTTTACATTGCATATTTAGGGTTTTATTTCTCTCTTTCCCCTTTTCCCTTGGAAATAGTAAAGCGCGGTGGCGACTCTTGCTTTTGTGAGACGAATTAATCAATAATTCGATCTCCGATTTACCCCGCTACATTTTTTATTGCTACAGGTACCAACGGAGAAAAACTACCAACTTAATAATCTTCCAATAAATAGAGGCATCAACAAGGCATAAGCCTTCAACTTAATATTTTGCCAATCCAGGCCAACTTGATGAGCATCTGCTCCAACTTGATATGCGGTGTATGTGACACAACATGAATGTAGCAACAACAATAACAAACAACAAATCAACATAAATCAACGTTAGTGTTTTACCCCAAAATTTTCCCTCTCACTTATCAAGAATTTTTCTTACAAGATCTCCTTTGACTCAAGACTGCATTAGGGTTAATCAGCTCAAGACACCTCCTTAAACACTGATGACCAAAATTAGGGTTTGAGTTTGCACAAGGATATTTGAACTTCCCATACCCCATATGACTTTCATGGATCATTATGGACCCTCAAGATTTTTCATGTCAAGTTTCAAGCTTTGGATCACACTTTTGCTCAGTCAATTGAGCAGTTGACCTAAAAATCAGTTGTATTGGGGGAAAAGTCAACCATGGCCAATTTTCAATCAAACTTCATAATTTTTTATCCATATCAACATTTTAAACTCATATGTATCATTTTATCAATTTGGACCATAATTCCTCAAGAAATTTGATCAAATCTCCAAAAGGGCAAAATGGTCAAAATTAGGGTTTTGACTGGGAAAGGGTAATTTCAGATTTTTGACCTAGCAAATGATCAATTGGTTTAAGGCATGATATCAAGAGTTAAATTTAGTCATTTTGACCTAATGGCATGGTTCAAAACATTGCTCAAGACCAATGGATTGATAGATGAATTTCCAGTCAACTGATCAAAAAGTCAAGTGTACACTGAAAAGTCAAACTTTAACTTTTTGGTCAAAATTCAATGTCAAAGATCACAATTCATCAAAACATATTAAAATATTGAAACTTATTCATCAAGAAATCAAAAAATCAAGATTTCATTTTGAAAAGTCAAAGTTTTCTAACTTAGAAATTTTTCTAAGTGTTTAAACTTCATGTTTTTTCTTAACTTTGGGCCAATTTTTCACCATGATGCAAGATGATTCAAAAGAAACTTACAACATGAAAGTTGTAGATCTCCATGAAATCTACAACTTTTCTTCACACAACTCTTCCCAAAAGTTCTTGGATCTCAAGTTATAATTTTAAGAATACATGGTCATGAAACAAAAACACTTAGTGAAATTTTGCCCTAATTTGGTCAGGATTTGGACCTAACTTCATGGAACTTTTTCATATAGTTCCAAGGGGAATTTTCAAAAGTGATTCAAATATGGGTTGTAGAGTACATTGCAAGCTTTCCAAAATTTCCAAGAACTCCTTGAGATTATTTTTGAGTAGGGAGAATCAAAGATACGAAGTTAGGGTTTTATCACTTGAATTACAAGTCATTTTGTGATGAACAAATTCAAAATTCAAAGTTATGCTGCATAACCTCTACTTTGCAGGCCTCAAACTTTTTAGGAACTCCATAATTAATTGCTTGCACAACTGTTAGAGGTCTCATTTCAAGCATTCAATGCAAGGCCATGCTTTATGTCCATTTTGGGAAGAAAGTGCACAATGCCATTTTGATAAAGTGACTTTTTGCATAAAAACTTGTTCTTGAGCCTTGTAATTGTTCTTTTCTGATCATACATGTCTCATAACATAAGAGAAATGGTTTAGACACTTACAATCACCCAGCCCATGCTTGTACTACACATTGAAACTTGGTTTCCCACTTTTCTTAAAAATCAAGTAACATAGCAAATAGCTTGTAACTTGTACTTCTGACTTTCAAAACCACTCAAACCTCTTTGCTTATAGATACACAAGACATTTGCCACAAATACCATGTATTCTTGACCCCTAAAAACACCAAGAGCTCAGAACTGTATCACATACCTCCATTGTTGCCTAACCTGACCAAAAGTTTGAAACTCACATCTCCCTCGTGCGTTTTCAAGCCTTTTGGTTCCTAAAGTTTCTAAACATCATTTAGAACTCATCCCACACCCTGTTACAAGACTGTAACACCATTAACACCATACACTAATAAGTAAAACCTAGCTTACCAAGGAAGTTCTTTGTGACATCAGAGAACTTAGCTTGGGTGGCAATATCTTGGATGACTTTTACTCTAACATCCTTAGCCACAGATATATCCTTTATAAATTGTGAGGTTATGGGACTACCCTTTACTCCCTCAACAAACTGAAGAAGCTCAGAGTCAACCTTGTCGACCGAATTAACTTTCACTGCTGCAATATACAAAGCAGAGGCATAGTTTCCTGAACCTCCAAACATTGCGATGGGGACCTAAAACAACAATTAACCGTACCTAATCTTTTGATTTGTTATATTTTCTTTTCTTCTTCTACTAATCACAGAAAGGAATGAACAATTCAAGACCATTAAATCTGATTACCTTAATTTTGGTTTCCTTTTGCCCCGGCACATGAGCAAAATTTCTGAAGGCCTGCACATGCATGAGAACATTGATTTACTGAATCGAATCAAAAACTCCAACGATCGAACATTGATTTACTGAATCGAATCAAAAACTCCAACGATTGAACATTCATATACTGAATCGAATCAAAAACAAGGGAAATTGAGAACGATTGATTCACCTGGGAAATGGAAGGCGCGATGAGGGAGCGTTGAATAGTAGATCTCTGAGAAGAAAGAAGAGATATCCCGGATTTGACGCGACCGTAAAACGCCATCACCGCAATTCGAAACCCTAATTTCGTTTTCTCAAGTTTTCTGTTTGAGGGAGTAAGAAAGGAAGTGATATATGGAGAGGCACGAAAAAGTTGTCTGATCTTGGTTGCTCCAACAAATAAAATTTTTTCTCCTTTTTTAAATTCAAACAATTTTGACATTCTTTCACATTTTTCAGGAAAATCAATGAGATGTTTTTTTATTTTATATTTTTATTTTATTAAATTTCACAATTGATTTATATACTATGATTTATTATATTTCACGATAAATCTATCATTTAAAAAAATTAGCGGGTCGCATTATGCGCATTTATTTTTAAAATATAATTAAAATAAAATAATTTCTTTTAAAAAAGATAATAAATCAGTCCCTATAAGATTTTCAATATATAAAAATATTTTAATGAATAATATTTATTTTTTATATAAATATTACTTTTGTTTTGAATTGTTGTAAAAAATATTTAAAGCAATAGTAAGATGTTCTATTAATATTTAATATTTTGATTATTAATTTTATGTTTCTGTTAATATTCAATAATTTGATCAGTAACTTCATGTTTCTGTTAAAGTTTAATATTTCGATTAGTGATTTAATATTTCTGTTAATATTTAATATTTTGATCAATAATTTCATGTTCCGTTAATGTTCAATATTTTAATCAGTAACTTCAAAGTTGGTGAACACCTTTTGGAATTGTTGACCTTCGTCAGTTGGAGTCAACAAGACGAGTCTAGTCCCTTCGACCCTTCTATTCGGGACTTCTAGAGCCCTCTCGTTAATCTTATTCTTCTGCGGAAGAAAAGATTCAAAAGTGGCGTTTAGTCAAAGTTGTAGAAGCCAAAAGGGGCCGGAAAGAAGTAAGATCGCCTTATCCCCAATAACCTTAAGTTGATTCACACCATTGCTGATGGACTCATACAGGTTGGCTAGAATCAACTCAACCAGACAAAGAGGATAACCATGATGAAGTTGTGTTGCAAGAGTAAGCATTTTCTTAGTCACTTGAAGTGACTTAGTGCAAAACACAAAACGAGATAACCACAAAGCCAGAAAATTTATGTGCTCCACTTCAGAGACAGTGGTACTCGATTTATCATGGAAATGATTGATGAATACGGTATATGTGGGCTTCGTGGCCGAAAACCCAATGGGATCTTCAGACAGATCCTCGGGATCGAAGTAGTCACTCGTTGGTCGAAGACCAGTAATGGCAGATATATCAAAGAGAGTTGGCGTTACCATTCCACAAGGCAAATGGAAGGTAAAATGGGTGTTATCCCTGAAATACAGTGAAGCCACCAGCATGAGAGCGCAATATGCTAACCCAGTCTTCGACGACATGATAAAGTCATAGATCCCCATATCTTTCCAGATTTGGGCTTGTACTTGTGTTGGCTCCTAAATTCGACACCCTGGTTTCATTAATGTCAGTCATTGAAGCTGAAGGATGTTTTCGACCAGCTAGGTCCGTCGAAATGCCCATCGAAAGATGGCAATGTACTTAGAAGATTTCTTCCAAAGGAGAAGTTGGTTGCCTTCGACGTCGAAGGTGTTTCTCGTCGAAGATGCTTCTCGATGAAGGTGTTCGATGGTTCAGAGTGGAACGGTTTGAAGTTCAAGCGTTTGGAGGGAAAACGGTTTCCAGCGGTTATCAAGTGCAACGTGCAAAGATCTGGAGCGTCGAACGTTGAGAACGTGCCAAGTGGGATCATCTTGAAGCAGTGTAACTGCCCGACGGTTACTTGGGATGTTTTAGTATAAATAGTAGTAGTTCACGCAGTTTCTCGTGTGTGTTCACAACTATATACAAAGTCACTCATATAGATTCGAGTACCCAGCGTGTGAGAAAGAATTGTTGAGAAATGTATGTGTGAAACACCAACTTTATTAATCAAAGTCATTTACTTTTCCAGAAACTTTACTTGCTTTCTTCTTTACTTTCCTGTCGAAATCCTTTACTTTAAGCCTTAATTTATTTTACCAAGCCTACTTCTTCATGCAATTTACTTAAAGCCTCTTTATTTTATTGCCATTTAACCAATATCCAATTTACTCAAAACCTCAAAATCAACCTATGTCCTAGGATCAATCTGAGCGATCCTGCGAGTAACCAAATAAGTAACCATTGGGAGGATCAGCGGTTGTTTACCAATAACTACGGTAAACAAATTGGCACACCCGGTGGGACTGTGTGTTGATTTTTGAAAATAATCTCATCTTTTCGAGGAGTGTTGCATGTTATTGAGAAGTGGTAGAACATACACTAACGATAATAATACTGCTAGAAGAAGGGAAGAGATGGCGAATCCGCCAAACAATAATGAAATCCCACAAACGAATGTGGGAGCAACGGTTATCCCGATCGTAAGTGAAGCGATAACTGCTGGTTCGACACCAGCAGTAACGGTCAAAGCAACGGGGCCATTACCTCCGTTCACAGGCCCCAGAGTGCCTTTGGGAACTCCCCCACCAAGGGGAAATTTAGGCACAAGGCCTTTTGTTCCCCCAGGATTTATGACAGGCGGTCATAATCGAGAACTACTCTATGGCATGCCAACTTCTGACTTGGCTAGCCTGACGAATGTTGCGTCCACTTTTTCAGACCCTTTAGTGAGTGCCTCTTCGCCACTCCAAGGTTCTGGAGTAGGTATGGCAGATAGAAATAGGACCCAACTCTTAGGAGGAACGTCCCAAGTAGCCCATGGCCTTACAAATGCCTCGACAGCCGTCTTGAGGCAACAAATGGACGAAAGCAACCATGATATGGTGCAAATGTTGGCACAAACTTTAAGTACAGTGCTGAACCCTCTAATACAAAACACTACTCAATCGAATCAGCAGATGACAGCGCAAATGACGCGTTTGGCTGATTTCTTTGGAGTACCCCAACCTATTCGACAGCCCCAAAGGGCGCAAATAAGGGGAAACCAGGGTATATTTTTAGAGGAAGAAACCACCATCAACCAAGTCCAACAGCCTGTCGAAGAAAACCTTAGGGCACGATTGGAGCAACCTGTCGAGGAACCTAGGGTAATAACCCCAGAGGTAAGGTTAGTTAACAGAAACCAAAATGCTGACGAAGTAGTTCAGCATATCCAATACCAAAACATGGGTTTGGAAAATAATCTGGCAACCATGATCGAAAGGATCATGACTCAAAATGGGATGAACATGGGCTTTCGAAGGCCCAACTTTACGTCCCCATTGTCAGAATACATGTTACAAACAGACTTACCTCCTAGATGCAAAGTCCCCAAATTCACTAAGTTCTCTGGGGACACGACAGAATCTACTGTCGAGCATGTGGCGAGATACTTGATCGAAGCAGGAGATATTTCGAATAACGAAAACCTGAGGATTAAGTACTTCCCAAGTTCTTTAACAAAGAACGCTTTTACTTGGTTTACAACTCTCCCCCCCAATTCGATCCATCATTGGACCCAGTTGGAAAGATTGTTCCATGAACAATTCTACATGGGGCAAACCAAGATAAGCCTGAAAGAATTGGCCAGTGTAAAGAGACGTTTCACTAAACCTATAGACGAATATCTAAATAGGTTTAGGTTGCTCAAGGCGAGATGTTTTACACAAGTGCCGGAACATGAGTTAGTCGAAATAGCCGCAGGCGGTTTAGATTATTCCATTAGGAAGAAGTTAGACACTCAATACCTGAGAGACATGGCCCAACTGGCCGACAGAGTTCGACAGGTAGAACGCCTCAAAGCTGAAAAAGCAAAGGCAACGAAAACTCATAAGAGAGAGAGGATAGCGTATGTTGAGATGGATGACGAAGATCCAGAATCCTTCGACGATACTATAATTGTCGAAGAAGGAGAAGTCGATTTAGCGGAACTAAAACAAGGGCCACCATACTCTTGCAAACTGTTAGTCCCCTCAAGTGGGAAAAATCCCATTGGTCCAGAAAGGACCAACGATAGGTTCCCCAAAAAGACTTATAGTTTTGACATCACAAAATGTGATGAGATCTTTGACTTGCTTGTAAAAGATGGCCAAATGATAGTACCCCCAGGGGTAAAAGTGCCTCCTCTTGATCAAAGAAAGAAGAGAGGCTTTTGCAAATATCATAATTTTTTGGGCCATAAAACTTCTCAATATTTTCTTTTCAGGAATCTTGTGCAAGACGCTATCGAAGAAGGGAGGTTGAAGTTTGCTGACAAAACCCCCATGGCTGTCGACTCAAATCCATTGCAGGCTGAAGCCCACTATGCTGAGCCTTCTGAGGTGAACGTGATCGAGGCAACCAGGAGCTAGTCAAAGAGGCCAGGAATCACAATGGTCGAAGTCTCAAAGGACCATATCAACATGCCAATCTTTGGCAGTTTTTCTGGGAATTTACCCAGAAAGACAATTGAAGCAGTTCAGAAAGCGGTCGAAAGCCCAAAGCTGGAGACCGTTGAAGCACAAAAAACTGGACCAGAACCCAGTTCTCACTTGGCCACAGTTCAAGGCCAGACGGAGAATTTGGAGATACAAATGAAGCAGTTAAATCTTGCCAACAAAGATACAATGAATATCAACATGGTCGAACTCTCTGACCCAAAGGCATCAGAAGAGACCATGAGGCAAGAACAAGCTAACAAGACTGCTTTCCCTCGGGAAAATGAAAATCTGGCAGATTTTCTGCAAAGATGCCAGAAAAAGAAGTTAGAGGTGATGCTGTGTCCAAGATGCAATTCGATCTTTGACAAAAAAGCTGCTGAGCACATTCAAGGCGTAAGAGCAGCAAATAAGAGAAGGGAAAATGCTGATCTTCGACATGACCCCATAAGAGCCTCCCAAAGAGGTTCAAACCAAGAAAAGAGGCCATTGACTTTCAGGCCTCCAACAAATGTGCCGGTAGATACCTGGTACAAAACATCTGGTCGAAAGAGGCCAAGCGAGGAGAGATGGCACTCTTTCGACGTGCCAAGGGGTTCATCTTTAACTCAAAAGAAAGAGCCTCAAGTTGCTGCACCTAAAGTTGCACAAGTGTCAAGCAACTACAAAGGGAAAAATCCCATGTCTCGATCTCAATGGAGGAGATACCAAAGGAGACGAAAAGCTGAGAGGGAGGCTGCCAATGAACCAAAGGCAGAAACCAGTTCAAATGTTCCTCTAAGGAAGCAAAGGAAACCTCTAGAGAGAGAGCCAGTAACCAACAGGCTAGTTTGGCCTAACCAAGGTGAGATCGAAGACGAAGACGGTTCTGAGTCTGATGATACTTTGGACATAATGGTGAATATAGTTTCAGTGCTGCCCAGAGAATTCAACCGACAGGTGGAGGTCGAAGCAAGTGACTGGGAAGTGGAGCAAGAAATGGCCAAACATAGGCCAGTGTGCTATTTCGTCATGGACAATGGCACTACTGAGGAACAAAATGGGTTCTTCGAACCACCTACAGAGGCGATGAAAAATCACCTCAAGCCTTTATTTATAAGGGCTAAACTCGAAGAAACTACAGTGAATAAAATATTGGTGGATTGTGGGGCAACCATCAACATTATTCCTCACTCTATGCTAAGGAAAGTTGGCAAAAGGGATGAGGACATTAAGCCTCACAACATGGTCCTGTCGAACTATGAGGGCGGCATAGGGACCACTATGGGAGTGATCCAACTAGATATCAAAGTAGGGTCTATCCTTCGACCAACAATGTTTATGGTCATATCGGCCAAACTTAACTACAATCTTTTGTTGGGCCGTGAATGGATTCATGGTGTTGGAGTTGTGCCATCATCAATGCACCAGAGGCTGCTGCTATGGCGTCCATATGGGATGGTAGAAAACATAGAGGCAGATCAAAGCTATTACCTGGGCAAAGTGAATCACCTAGGGCTGGCAGATTTCGACAAGAACTTGGCTCACATAGGGCCATGTCCAACACCTGACTTCGACTTGGCGCCAGCGCCAAACACTTTTTGTTCCCTATACCTGCATCCTGAGCATGGTTTCCAATGGGACAGAGAAGACTTGTCCCACATAGACTTCAGTGGGTTAACTGATATCCAACCAACTGGTTGGGGAAGTGAATTCAGTGATAATGACTGAGTCACAATCATTGAAGCGAATTTCGGCTTATGTGGCCGAAACTAAGATGATAACGGCTCTCGAAGCCGAAGTGAAGTACATGGCCACACAGGCCAATGATCAACAGTTATCTGCTGCAGGTCCAGGAAAGGATTTCGATCCAGAACCCCCTGATATCATGCCAGAAGAAATGCAGGAACAGAGGCTCGACGCCATCTATGACGATGAGCCTTTGGGCTTCGAAAAGGACCCCTTGGCGAACAACATTAAAATGTTAGCGCAAGATCCTTTAGAAGAAATCAACTTAGGCGAAGGGTCAGAGAAAAGGCCAACTTACATCAGCGCCAAAATTGACCCAGAACTTAGGTTGGAAGTAATCCAATTGTTGAAAGAGTTCAAGGACTGTTTTGCATGGGATTACGACGAAATGCCTGGTCTCGACAGAGGATTGGTAGAACTTCAGTTGCCAATCAAACCTGGGAAGAAGCCAATCAAGCAAAGTCCAAGACGCTTCGCTCCAGAAATACTGTCGAAGATCAAAACGGAAGTCGAAAGACTTCTGAAATGCAAATTCATACGCGTTACAAGGTATGTCGAATGGATTGAAAACATTGTGCCAGTGATTAAGAAAAACGGTACATTAAGGGTGTGCATAGATTTCAGAGATTTGAATGCTGCTACACCCAAAGATGAATATCCTATGCCTGTGGTGGAAATGCTAGTCGATTCTGCCGCTGGCTATGAATACCTGAGTATGCTCGATGGTTATTCAGGATATAATCAAATATTCATTGCTGAAGAGGATGTGTCGGAAACAGCTTTTCGATGCCCTGGGGCCTTAGGAACTTACGAATGGGTAGTGATGCCTTTTGGCCTAAAGAACGCTGGGGCAACATACCAGCGAGCGATGAATTCTATCTTCCATGATTTTATTAACACTTTTATGCAAGTATATATTGATGATATTGTTATAAAATCTGTTTCCAGGAAGAATCATATTGACCACCTTCGACAATCATTCGAAAGAATGAGAGAACATGGTCTGAAGATGAACCCTTTGAAGTGTGCATTCTGTGTGAAAGCTGGAGATTTCTTGGGCTTCGTTGTCCACAAGAAAGGAATCGAAATCAACCAGAACAAGACGAAGGCAATTCTGGAAGCGAAAGCGCCATCGAATAAGAGGGAACTGCAATCTCTGTTAGGCAAGATAAATTTCTTAAGGAGATTCATATCTAACCTAAGTGGGAAAGCTCTAGCCTTTTCACCCTTACTTCGACTGAATAAAGAGGGGTTCGAATGGGGGCAAGAGCAACAAAAGAAGCCTTCGACAAAATCAAAGGGTACCTCACTAAGCCACCTATTTTGGTGCCTCCTTGTAGCAATAGGAGTATGAGATTGTACATAGCTGCATCCGACAAAACCTTGGGAAGCATGTTAGCCCAAGAAGATGAGAATGGAGTCGAAAGACCCATTTACTATCTTAGTAGAGTTTTGAACGATGCAGAAACTAGATATAGCAAAGTTGAAAGATTGTGTCTATGTCTGTATTTCTCTTGTACAAAACTCAAGCAATATATAAAACCAGTTGATGTGTATGTTTCGTCTCATTTTGATGTTTTCAAGTACATGTTGTCGAAACCTATCTTGCACAGTCGAATTGGCAAGTGGGCATTATCATTAACTGAATACTCCTTGACCTTTATGCCTCTTAAGGCAGTGAAAGGACAAGTGGTTGCAGACTTTATAGTCGACCACTCAATTCAAGTTGAGGATATTAATTATGTGGAGATAGAACCTTGGAAGTTCTACTTCGATGGTTCCAGCCATAAAGATGGAACAGGAGTAGGAGTCTTGATCATTTCTCCAGAAAAAATTCCAACAACATTCAAGTACAAGATATCAGGTTCTTGTTCGAATAATGAGGCTGAGTATGAAGCTCTAATTACTGGCCTTGAAATATTGTTGGAATTGGGGGCAACTCGAGTCGAAATAATGGGAGACTCAGAGTTAGTCATTAAGCAAGTCACAAAAGAATATAAATGCATAAGAGAAAATCTCATTATGTACTTTGTGATAACAAATCGTTTATTGAAAAAATTTGAAATGGTCAATATTCGACACATACCCAGATTGGAAAATCAAATAGCCAACGACTTGGCACAAATTGCATCTGGGTACAATATTTCAAAAACGAGATTACAAAGAGCAATTGAAGTTCGAGAAAAGATAAAAGCAACTTGTCTATCACCAACAGACTTGGAATCGACAAGACTAGGATATGCTGATCAAAGTAACTTCGAAATTTCGTTCATAGATAATTTGTCAGAACAAGATTGGAGGAAGCCCATTATGGATTATCTTCAAAATCCAGGAGCTTCGACAGAACGAAAAACAAAGTACAGGGCGTTGAGTTACGTACTCACGGGTAATGAGTTATTCACGAAGACGCCTGAAGGGGTATTGCTAAAATGTTTAAGTGAAACTGAGGCATACATAGCCCTTTCGACTACGCACGCTGGAGCATGCGGGGCTCACCAAGTAGGCCATAAGATGAAATGGTTGTTGTTTCGACAAGGACTATACTGGCCCACTATGCTGAAAGATTGTGTTGAGTTCGCCAAAGGTTGCCAAGAATGTCAAGTCCATACAGGCATCCAACATGTACCAGCAAGCGAACTTCACTCGATAGTGAAACCTTGGCCCTTTAGAGGATGGGCGTTGGACCTCATTGGAGAGATTCGACCAGCATCATCAAAGAGTCAGAAATATATACTGGTAGGCATTGATTATTTTACTAAGTGGATCGAAGCTATCCCTTTAGTCAATGTAGACCAAGAAAATGTCATTGAATTTATTCAAAAGAACATTATCTTTAGGTATGGAATCCCTGAGACCATAACTACTGATCAAGGGTCAGTTTTCACTGGTCGGAAGATGCAGGAATTCGCTCAGGAAACAGGTTTCAAACTCCTAACATCAACGCCTTATTATGCACAAGCAAATGGTCAAGTCGAAGCAGCGAACAAAGTAGTGATTGGCTTGATAAAAAAGCATGTTGGGAAGAAACCAAAAAATTGGCATAAGACGTTAGACCAAATTTTGTGGGCTTGTCGAACGTCCCCAAAAGAAGCCATAGGTACAACACCATATAGGCTAACTTTTGGCCATGATGCAGTGTTGCCAGCAGAAATTTGTCTTCAATCTGCAAGGGTTCAGAGACATTATGATATTCCCTCTGAAATTTATTGGGATATGATGTTAGACGAACTAGTGGATTTAGACGAAGAAAGATTGCGCGCTCTTGACCTACTCAGGCTTCAGAAGAAAAGAGTAGAAGACTCTTATAATAAAAAGGTGAAACCTAAAGTATTTTCGCCTGAAGAACTAGTTTGGAAGGTGATTCTTCCCATGGATCGAAGGGATCGAAGCATGGGAAAATGGTCACCCAAATGGGAAGGACCATTCAGAGTTATCCAGACTTTTTCTGGTGGAGCCTATGAAGTCGAAGAGCTAGGTGAAGACAAAAGGCTCTTGAGAGTAAATGGTAAATATTTGAAAAAGTACAAACCTACACTCCAAGAGATAAAAATAAAATAACAAGTAATGACTAAATTAACCATAAAAAAAAAGCCAAAATGGAAATTTTTTATAATTTAGCCAAGATGGCAATGTTGTCGAATACATATTACAAAATATGGTTAAAAGGCTGAATCAATCAGAAGGGAATGGAGTCCTTGAGTCGAAGGTATTTGATTTGCTGCAGCTCCAATCTTTTGTTGCACCAGGCATTCGCCTGCACAAGCTTGGCAATCTGATCGTCGAAGCCTTGAGCTTTCTCAGCAAATTCTAGGCCTTGTGTGATTTCAGTTTGACTTTCGGTGTCTGGAACAGTCGAGAGAAGTTCCTCCTTGCGCTTAGTATTGGCATTTATCTTAGCCTCTATTTCTTCGATTTGCGCCTGGAGGGAAGCATTCTCTCGATCGATGGCACCCACTTCTTCTTGTTTAGATGCTTTTTGCTTCGACAACTCCGCAATTCGAGAAGTTGTCTCTGCTACAGCAGTCCATGCAGAAGAGCTTTTGCCATATAACACTTCAAGCTGGCTATTAAAGCCCCTTTGTCGCCGATAATCTGCTGAGACTTGATCAATAATGGAGTGTAACTCCATGATAAAGCCTGAGACTTCTGGAGGCACAGCTAACAAGTCTACGGCATTCAAAACAGCCCCCAAATATGATGGAGCAGTAGGGTCCCCCTCCAAAGCTTTCATCAAGTCCTTCTTGAAAAACTGAGCCTTAACCTTCGTCAAAGCCTCATCGAGAGGAGAAGTTTCAGTGGACTTCCCCGACAGGGTAGGAACCTCCTGGCTAGCGTCAGACGAACTTTTGCTCTCGATGATGGCGTTCAGATAGCTAACAGGGTCAGTTTGCTTCAAGAGTTCTAAGTCCTCTTTCGACCTGTGCTTTGTTGAGGTAACAGCCTTTGCAACAGCATTGTCTTGGGTTTGAGGCTGTTGAGTAGCATTTGCCTCGACTTGACTTTCTTCGACTCGGACTGCGGCAGTACCAGCGTCATCATGGTTCCCTTCGCCAGCGTCATCTTGGTTCCCTTCTCCAGCGGCACCTTGATCCTCTTCGCCAGCGTTGCCGTGGTCCCCTTCGTCACGATTCTCTTCCGACAGATCCACCACCTGAATCTCTTTTGGCTGTTGCTCTTCTGTTTGTGGATCTTCTGCTGGTTTTTCTGTTGTCTCAGTATTGGCCTCATTTATTTCAGTATTGGCTTCATCGTTTGCCAAGTCTTTTTCTTGTGGCCTGCTGAGTTCAGCAGACTCCAATGTTTCAGAAGTCCTTGGCGCTGAGCTTTCAGTGGTGTCCTGAAAAAAAAAGAAGAAGAATCTTCTAAATTCGAAAGGGACATAGTCGAATGTAGGTATCGACACCTGGTTTACAAAGGGATCAAAGAGATTACCTGTAAAGTAGTTTCAACCCCAGGGCTGGAATTGTCGCTTTCGACAGGTTTATTGAGAAGAACGTTTAATTCCTCCTCTGTTGGCTCCTCAATGATTACTGGAGGTGGCCTGGGCTTTCTCCCAGCGACCTTTATTCTAATTGTTCGACCAGCAGCCTCAGGAAGAGGAACGTCCTTCTTCAGCTTTCGCCTTTTTAGAGGAGCAGGGGGAGAATCATCTTCTTCATCGCTCCCGGATTCGACCGTCAGTGCTGGCCGTTTCTTGGGCGAAGGTGCCTAAAAAACCAATGGGAATTCGATTTAGCAGTTGCATCGAAAGTCAAAAATTAAAGCCAGAAGAAAATAATGAAAGTCTGGTTACCGATGCAGAAGCCATTTTCGAAGGGCCTTCCCCCTGTTGGTTTGTTGTGGTCTTCGCCGGCGCTATAGTCTTCGCCGGCGGTGGAGGTTTTGTTGAGGGGCCTCCTCCCTGTTGGCCTTCTGCAGCCTTCTTGGCTGCAGGCTTTCGAACAACTGAAAGTAGACAAAATGATTAAACAGGCTAGCAGTCGAAAGAGAAAGACAAAGTAATTTGAAAGGATGAACTTACATTTCTTTATTTTGTCCAAGACAAGGACAAAAGATTTCTGAAGCTCATCCAAGAAGTCTTTCTCGTCGAAAAACTCCTCAGCGTAGTAACTTTTCCACCACTCCTCGAAGGATGGTGAGCAAAGAAAGTTAAGCTGGTAGTCAAACAACGAAAGAACTGTTCGACCAGCATATCTGCTGATATGCTTAGTGGCAGCTTCTTCAGTGTAGTCGTTGCAGAAGTATAACATAGACTTCTCCTTTGGAAAAATTGGAGAAGGTAGTTGTTGTACCCCAAAATTTGCCCTCCCATATTCTTCAAGAAATTGCCAAGCCAAGTCACAAAATTCCCCAAGGGTTGCACAGTGCAAAGGTCTCCTATACAGTCAAAACTAGGGTTTGTGTTCTGATTAAGAAAATGAAGTTTTCAAGGGCCCAATCAAGTCTCATATGCCTACAAATATGGTCAAATATTCTCATATCAAGTTTCAAGACATTCAGCACAAAATTGCACAGTCAAAACCCTAAGTTGCACTACAGTCAACTGTAGGGGCAAAATGGTCATTTGACAGTCAGAAGTTCAAATTTTTGGTCAACATATCATTTTGAAGCCACAAACATCATTTGATCAATGCTTGATCATGATTCTCAAAATTTAGCTCAGAAATCATCAAGATGCAAAAGTTTCCTTATTTGGACAGCTGAAAAAGTCAACTGAAATTGACCAGGGCATAACTTTCACATGGATTATCAGAAAAATCCCATCCAAAGCTCATTTTTAATAGAAAGACATTTCCTACAACTCATCTTCATACTTCAAGTCCAAGAAATGCTCTCACAAAAAGTTATCAATTTCAACATTATAGGTCATTTTCAAAAGTCAACAAAAAGGGACTTTAAGTCAAAGGCCATAACTTGAGATTGGTAAATCAAAATGACATGGGACCAAAGGAATTGGTTAGAGGACTCAAAGACCTTTCCAAAATGTCCAAGAACATGAGAAAATCTTAAAAATTGAGCAAGTTATGCCTTGTAGAAGTTGGGAAAGTTTTGGATATTTTGAAAAGTCAACATTGATTCAAATGACCTAAAATTGCTAATGGGCCCATTTTTCTTCCATAATTCATCATCCATGACATGTGCACGACCACTTGGCCCAAAGGGAAGTATTTTCTCATTTTTTATTTATTTATTTGAATTTTTATTCATATTAATTCATTTAAATCATTTAAATATATGAAAAATATTTAACTTAACCTAACCAATCTTTTTATACATGTTTTAGACTCAATATTTCGTGCCTAATCAAATAGGGAAAGATTTAGAGCAAATTGATCATAATTGACACAAGAACACATGGAAAAGATATGAAAAGATCCTTAGAAAATCAAATTTCCAAATCAATGAATGCAATGGATTTGATTGAGTTTTGTTGACCTAATGCACTCACTACATATGCTAGAACACAACCCTAATCAGAATGAACTCTAAGCTGCGCAAGAAAGCTCTTCACAAACTTGAAAAAATTCTCAAAAAAGTCAATACTGAAAACTGACTTGCAGGTGAATTCAAGACCTAATTTTCATTCCAATAGCTTCCTCAAGGTCTACTGAACGTATTCCAATCAGAATCATCCATCACCACGCCAAGAATTGGTAAAACGAACATGAACTGTACAGAGAAAAATTCATTATCGTGTTTCAATATTTAGGCATTTTTATAACATTTTGTTCATGGATTCTTATTCCTCATTTGATTCTGAAGCTAACCAATATGATTAATTGTCTTTTTATGTTGTGTATGCGATTTCGCCATGACTGTTTTCTAGGGTCTACAAAGCTTCGAATTAGGGATTTTGAAACCAAGAAAAATTAGCCCTCAAGGCCACCACCACTAGAATCCTCATGTCTGGACGAATAAGAACCAACCCTCGCGCTCAATTTATGAGCGTTTGAGGGCTAATCGCTATTTTCTGGAAAGCTATCTAACACAACGCATGAAAAACCGTTGCTTTTGTTTTTGTGTTTCAGGCACGCGAGGAAGACGAAGTCGTGGCAAGAAGTGATAGGCTGTTTTGAATTTCGCGCGCTTTAACCCACTAACGCGTTGTTTTCTTTTATCATATTTGTTGTTTATTTATTTAACAAACGCGTGATGATGGCTCAGTGGTAGGTGTGCACGTTTGCAATGTCCATGACCTGGGTTCGAGCCCCAGGTCTTACATGTTTCCATATTATTTTTCCATAGTGTTGTACCCCAAAATTTGCCCTCCCATTTCCTCAACATTTTTTCATCACAAGACCTTTGAAGATCAAGATCCAATTAGGGTTTCCTCTGCTCAAGACTTCTCCTTGCACTGTGGACTCAAATTAGGGTTTCTGTTTGCTCAAGGATGTTTTGACCTAAAATGCCTAAGATGACTTTCATGCTTCATATTGGACTCCCAAGTTTACCTATACCAAGTTTCAAGTCTTGATTCCAAGTTTTGCCCAGTCAATTGGACAGTTGACCTAAAAATCAGTTGTATTGGGGAAAAAGTCAACTGTGGCCAATTGACAGTCAAACCTCATGAAAATTGATCCACATCAACATTATGAACTCACATGAACCATTTGATCAAGTTTGGACCACAATTCCACAAGAAATTTGATCAGATCACCAAAAGGGCAAAATGGTCATTTTTAGGGTTTTGACTGCACAAGGGCAATTTTTGACTGTTTGACCTAGCCAATGGCAAACCAAGTTCAAATAGGGACTCAAGGACTCAATGAAATGGTCTTGACACATTCATCAAGCTCAAAAGATCCCAAGTACACAAGATTGACAGTTGAATTTCCCAGTCAATTGATCAATTTTGACTGTACACTGAAAAGTCAAACTTTGACTTTTTGGTCAAAATCAAGAGTCAAGATTCACTTTTCATCAAAACTTGCCAAATCATGAAACTTGTTCACCAAGAAATCACAAAATGCAAATTAGGGTTTGAGAATGGAATTTTTCATAACTTAGAACTTTTCTAAGTTATGAAAAACCCTAATTTTTTCCCAACTTTGCCCCATCTTTTCACCATGATCCATTTGGATTCAAACAAAAGTCAAAACATGAAAGTTGTAGCTTGTTGCATAACCTACAACTTTGATTCACAAAGTTTTCTCATTTGAAGCTTGTATCTCAAGTTACAATTTTTTGAATAAGGGCACTAAACCATTTTTAACTTAGTGAAATTTTAACCTATTTTTACAAGGTTTTCTACCCCACTTCAAGGCCACTTTTCATACCCTTCCAATTGGAATTTTAATTTGCATTTCAAAGATGGATTGTAGTACACATTCCAAGCTTTCCAAAATGTCCAAGAACTCATCAAACAACCTCATAACTTGAGAGATTCGAATTTCACAAGTTGGCAAAAATTCACTTTTGTTCTTCATCAAGACATGTTCATAAACTTGCAAATCTGAACTTAGCTTGCTTTATGCTTGATTACAGGTCCTTGAACCATTACATACTCAATAATTTAATGCATATTCAATGTGTTGAGGCCATGTTCTTTGTGTCCTAACATTGCATAGTGGATTAATCCTAAACTAGATAAAGTGCTTTATCCATTTTTGTAAAAAGCTAGCTTTATGTCAAATTGAAATCCAAGAAGGTACAAGCAAAATCCTTTTGGAACAAGATTATGGGCAAATTTCTCTGATCAAGAGAGGTTTATGCATCAGGATTAGAGGCCCCCTACTGACCTAAAACACAAAGTGACCATTGCTTGCTTCAAATTCAAGTAACATTGCATAACTTGTACCATATCTCATCTCAGCTTAGAAACACAAGAGAGAAGTTATCAAACACATTCCATAGACCATATCCAAGCTAACACACGAGCCCTTTCCCTCTAAAACACCTTCCATCTCAGAATCATCCTCAAACTGCAAAAACAGAGTTGCCTCTGCAGTTTGAGTGCAAACTCCCACTTCCCTCGAGCATTCTCACCAAAATCAATTCATACACCTTCCTTACAACATATGCAAACTAGCCATGGCCTAAAACCTGGCCTGTAATCACTCTAACAGTTTCCACCATTTTCATTTTTTCCTTTTGCAGTTGAAGTTCTACAGCTTGATACAAGAAGGTTCAAGACAAAGTAAGCATTGAAAAAGCATCCCTGGACCTCAAGGAAGCTTTTCCAATCATTACATTGCACTGAAAGTTCCTCATTCTCCACATAGAAGTTCAACTGCACAGGTAAAACTTTGAACTCGTATCTCTCTTATCATGCATCTTTAGTCTTAAGTTTGTGAAGAAACAAGGTTCTACTCATAGCCCTGAACATGTACATGTCTTTACATTTCATTTCTTTTGCCTGAGTAGGGAGAATTTGTAGTTTAAAAATGGCAGAAAAATTAGGTTAGGATTTGGGGGAGGAGAAATTCTCCCTCATCTTAGAGAGTTAGGTCAAGTTCCATACATGGTTAGAACCGTCTCTTCATGCTGAACATTTGTTGTGTTATGAGTTTTTGCTAAAAAGCCAGGAATCAAGAGTTAGAAGAAGCTGGACATGGCGCGCGTTTTTTCAAATATTTTGTGCTGGAGGTTGAAGACAGTGATCATTGGGTTGGGCTTTTGTGTTATTTCTCTTCACACCACTTAATTGCTATTACACCCCCTGAGCCCATTTGCTTCATTTTTGACTCTTTTTGACTTTTTCTTTTTTGATTGACTTTGTTTATTTTTTCTCATGACATTAAAAAAATAAAAATATTTTTTCCATCATTTTTTGAATATATAGCATATTTATTTGATTTGTTTCTTTGTTTGCATATAAATATTATATATATACTATTATTAGAATAAATAGAAAAATAGTGTAAATACATTTTTTTATTTTTATTTACCTTCTGAAAATATTTCACATAAAAAATACTCTTTTTATTTATTTTATTAAAATATTAAATAAATATTTGTTTTGTGTATAATACATATTTAAGATTTAATATATATATATATATATATATATATATATATATATATATATATATATATATATATATATATATATATATATATATATATATATATATATATATATATATATATATATATATATATATATATATATATATATATATATATATATATATATATATATATATATATATATATATATATATATATATATATATATATATATATATATATCAATATATTTAAGTTAAAAATATAGAAATACTTGAATTTTTATTTTTATTAATATTGGATACAAAAATACTTTTTCCATAATATACTTCATTTTATTTTATTTTTATAAATAATAAATAAATAATTGTATTAAATTAGATAATAATGCATTTTTCTTTTAAAAATTAGGGTTTTTTGCCCTAAATTCAAAATACTCCAAAAAACAATATATTTTCATTTTCCTTTCTCTTTTACATAAATAATATTTTTTCATACATATACAAAACATTTCTTTTGCATCTTGCATTCTTATTTAATTTTTGAACATTATTTACATTGCAAATATTCAAAATGATGTAATAATTTAGATTTAAATTCTTGTCAATATCCCTATTTGAACATTTGTACCCCCCTTCCCATATTTGGTTTTGTAATAGCTTAGTAATTTTAATTTCGCACTTTATTGCTTTCTAATGATAACATGTTAGAATTAGGGTTTGAATGCGAAAAAACGATAAAAAATAGTTTGACCTAATACAAGATAAACAAGCATGAAAATGGACACACAAATCACACTTGCACCCCCTAGGGTATTCCACTTGTTGCCTTCAAATAAATGGGCCATATTGTATGTTGAACTTCGTTGGGCAAAGCAAACAGTTTGAATGATCATAGTCCCTCGACAAAACTTTTCAAAACAAACAAAAACAAATGATCAAGTCCCTTAAAGAAAATTGCCCAAAGATATTTAACGCCGTTGCAATTATGGTCTAAACGATGACCCGCGCCTGTCCCTTTCACATCCTAACACAAGGTTGTCCACCAAATACGATGTTGGAACAAACTTGTTAAAAGGGTTAAAACGTAGCAATAATCTTTTGAGAAACTTAGGAGTAGATAACCTCTTAGTTACTTGAATCAAACTTTCAAAACAAAACACTTGCCTAATTTCAAAACCACACCTCACAACACTTTCAAAATGACTTTCAAAAACCAATGAAAACTTTTTCAAAAGACATACATCTTTGTATACATCCCCACATGGATCATTACAAAGGTTGCCACCACATTGGCATCTTTTCAAAACATTTTCAAACCCACACACAAAGTACCATTTCAAACCAATTGGCAAGTGATCTAAGCAAGTAACTAAGAGCCCATGGATAACCATGGATAGAAAGGGTGCTAATACCTTCCCTTTCTATAATCTACTCCCCGAACCCAAGAAAACATCTCAAAAAGGTTTTTGCTGTGCTTTTTAACCTTTCCTTAGGATAAAATAAAAAGTCGGTGGCGACTCTTGCTAACCGCAACATTTGCGAATACAAACGCAAAACCATAGTCAGTTCTCCCACCGTACCACACATAGCAATTCCCATGTGCTTCAAGGCTGCAGGCGCATCATATTCCTTCATCATCTATCCATCCACGCGTCCTGGGAGATCAAATCAAAGGCATGGATTTAAAGAATACGCTACGCCCTAGTCAACGCACCATACGTGATTCAAAAGAGTCTACCAGGCCTTGCTAAATGGGCCAGATTACTAAGGCCAAGACCTCCACTTTGGGGACTTCCACCCCCCCTGGTTTGCAATTTTCCTTATATCTTATTTTTTTCAATTATTATTTTATTTTCTTTATTGTTTTAAATTAATTAATTATTTTTACAAAATATAAAAAAATGCATAAAAATCAGAAAAGATAGAAAATACAATAAATATTTTTGTTTTAATATTTTCATAAATAAATTGGCATGTAATTAATTAGTTTAAATTAGGTGTTTTAACTTTAATTTCTTTAATAAAAAAATCTAAAAAGAAGTAGAATTAGGTTTAATTAATGTTTTTATTCCTTTTTAATTTTTCTTTCTCATAATAATATTTATTTATTTTTTTTTATAATCAAATTTGCATGTAAATTAGTTAGGGTTTAATTTAGGTTAAAAAATTCGATATTTTCTTAAACAAATTAAAATAAAATAGAATTAGGGTTAATAGTTAATTTTAATTAATTCTCTCTTTTTTCTATTAAATCCTAAAATATTAAAAACACAAAAAAATAAATTCTTGCTTTCTTTTAATTTTAATTTTAATTCCTCATTAATTTTAAATTTGGTAAAAGGGTCCAACGCCCTCGTTCGTAATTTCTTATTTCTTCGCATATTTATTTTATGTCATTTAAATAATTATGTACCTCTCCCGAAGCCTTGTAAATTATTCGTCGCACTTTTATTTTCTTTACTTCTTTATTTTCTGTCAAAATCGGGTCCTAGTTAATTTTGGCGATGTGGACCCGCGCCTTTTGTAATAGCTTAGAATTTTACTTTTCTCTCAATTTTTAACTGTTAAATAATGGCATGAAAGAATGTATGGACAAAATAAAAACAAACGCATAGATCACTTTGACATGACAAGACAAAATAAATGAACATGACACACAAATCACACACCACCCCTAGGGTACGCCTCACTGTTGCCTTGCCTCGAAAGGTGATCGTCGAGTAGAGGATGTCTTAGTAAGTCCTCATGATCCGGGAACCCGGCATGAGGGTAGCTTCTAAGGTGTCTTCCCATTGCTCTGGTGATCACCATGTCCCGGACCTCGAATTGACCCGAACACCTCCAACGGTGGTGCTACCTACCTCTCAATGGTGGGATGGCACTACTTTAAAGGACATTTACACAGACGAATTCCTTAGGGTAGGTAGACGACTCGTGGATACTTGCTCTAATTCAAAACAAAACAAATCAAAAATACTTTTCACACCAACACATTTTCAAAAAGTTTTCGAAAGCAATTTTTCAAACACTCTTGAGGACCGATACAAGAGTCGAACTGGAATTTTCAAAGAAACCTTTTTTAAAACCCACATTGAAAAGCAAACAAACCATTTTGAAAACACAAATGAGCAAGTATCTAAGAGCCCATGGATAACCATGGATAGAAAGGGTGCTAACACCTTCCCTTTCTATAATCTACCTCCCGAACCGAGAGCAATCTCTTTAAGGAATTTTTCTGTGCTTTTGTCCTTTCCATTTGGAGAAAATAAAAGACGGTGGCGACTCTTGCTTCCGCGACATTTCGCGAACCAGCGTTAAACAGTCAGTTCCAGATCCACCGATCACAGAACTGGCGACTCTGGTGGGGAATCTTAAAGTGAGGTGTACCTTAGGGCTAGTTCATAACTGTGTTTTCACTTGTATTGATTTGCTTGCTTTACTATTGTGGGTTGCATCGGAGTTACATAGATCCTAACCCGGATCTGGGGATACCTTGTTTAGGTAGCATAAGTTGTGAGGGACCTGTCCGGCGTAGACCGACACGGGTGAAACAGTGGCTATGTTGGTGTGGCACCTTGGTCTGTACCGATATCCCTTGTGTCGCAACGAGGAGAATATGGGTCTTCTAAGGAGTCATTAAACACCAACAACCTTAGAACCTTAATTGACACAACTTGGCCTTTAGAATTGTAGCAGTATGCTACGCCCATTGAGGCTAAACTCTCGTGATGGTTCTGGCCGCAAGAAAAGATTGCGATGCTGGAGTTATGACCGATTGAGGGTAGTCAATGATATTGGGATCCTCTAAGAACCCGGTTACTTTTGATTAGGACAGGTATGAACCAACAAACCGAAAGAGGGTAGTACCTAGACCTCATGCTGGCCTAAACTTTAGGGGCTTGCTTTGTGTGACTTGTGTGCCTTACCATGTTTGCCTTTGTATCTGTATGTGGTGTGCTTTATCATAACATCATAACATCATGAGCATTGCACGCATCCTGCATAAGGACTGACCATTTCAAAGACAAGAGGGTTTCACCTTTGCTCTGTTTTGTAGGACATTATGATGCCTGTGCGAAGGAATACTATCCGGTTCAACTTTGTTCGTTCACCTGAGTTGCTTGATGAGTTGGTTAGCAGAATTCCAAATACCACTTCCTTCATTCAGAGGCATGGTTCCCTTCTCAGTTTAGTCACTGCAAAGCGGGATCAACAGTTGATGAGTGTTCTGACCCAGTTCTATGACCCTCTGTACCAGTGCTTCACCTTTCAAGACTTCCAGCTGGTCCCTACCCTGGAAGAGTTCTCTGATTTGCTTGGTATCCCTATCTTGGATCAGACTCCCTTTACTGGTTGGGAAAATACCCTCAGGCTTGAGGATGTTGCTGCAGCTCTTCCTTTGACCCATCAAGAGGTAACAGACAACTGGGTGACTAGAAGCGGAGTTAAGGGTTTCTTGGCCAAGTTTCTGATTGGTAAAGCTAACAATTTCTGGAATGACCTGGACTTTAGGGCATATGAGGACATCTTGGCTCTCCTAATCTATGGGTTAGTCCTGTTTCCCAATCCTGACAACTTCATCAATGTCACTGCCATAAGGATCTTTATGTCTCAGAATCCTGTGCCCACTCTCTTGGGTGACATCTTGCAACAACTTCATGCCCGTACTACCCGAAGACGAGGAACCCTATGGTGTTGTATCCCTTTGTTGGCGAGGTGGTTTATTTCGCACCTCCCTAAGTTCGTACTGAAGAATCAAGAAGGAAGAGGTTGGGCTCATAGGTTAATGTCTCTCACCGATAAAGACATCATTTGGACTTGCAGAGGTTTGGATGAGATAGCTATTATTGATCGATGCGGGGAATACCCTAATGTTCCTCTGATTGGTACCCAAGGAGGGATCTCTTACAATCCATGTCTAGCACTCCGTCAGTTTGGAAGAGCAAGAAGAGCAGGTCCCCATGAGATGTTGGTGCCTCACGTCAGTTTCGAGTTTCAGGTGGATAGTGACGAGCTGCGTCGTAGGTTCATCAAGGCTTGGGACAAGGTTCATAAAGCTGACCCACAGGAGTTAGGGCCAAAGACTTCTTTACCTATGGAAGCCTACTACAAATGGGTTCGCATCCGTGCTCAGAAGTTAGGTATGCCGTATGAAGCTGTCAGACCCGTCATTCTTGAGTGTCCTGATAAAGATGGTGTTCCTCCAACTGTCCTTCCTCCTCAGATACCTACTGATTATGAGACATTGAAGAGATCTTGGTCGCAACTGCGAGAAGAGCGGGATTCTTACCGGGAAAAGTTCAACGAGCAGGAATCAAAGATCCAGAAGCTGACCAAGCAGTTAGAGAATGAGAGAGCTCTGAATGCCTACATCCGTACTGAGAAGAGGAGACCATGGGATCAATAAGGAGTTCCAGATGTGCTTTTACAGTTTTATTTCCTTTTCAGTATTTCCTTTTATGTAACGCCTAAGGGCGACTTGTTGAACAATTTCAGTTGCAAAGTTGAAACTAATAAAGTGTGTTCCTTTTTGTTTACAAAGTTGACTCCCGATTGTCTTTGAAAACATAAATCATACGCATTTCATACATCATGTGCATAGCAGGTTTTTCCCTTTTTCAGGTTGCTTACAGTTCTTCGCTGTTTATTTCAGCATCATGAATACCGACTCTGCATCAACTGAGACATCAATTAAGGCTCTTCAGGCGCAGAATGCGCAGTTTCAAGAATTAATCAAGGGTCTGGCTCAAGGCCAAGAAGAAATGAAGGCTATGCTCCTGAAGAAGGAGAAAAAGAAGAAGAGAAGAACTGTTCTGTTCAACTCGGGCCGAAGGTTTAACAATACTCTGCAGCAAGAAGAGGCTGGTTCTTCTGTTGATAAGAATAGTCCTCAGACAGAAGCAAGGGTTCCTGGTCCGGTAGTCTCCGACAACAAGACTGATTTTGATGAAGAGCAGTACCCTCCTGCAGACGACAAATACAAGCAACTGGAGGATAGGTTGAAGGCTATGGAGATTCAACAGGTACCTGGGCTGGATTTCGGAGATTTGGGTTTGTCAACTGGTGTGATCATCCCTCATAAGTTCAAAGCACCATCCTTCTCTAAGTATGACGGGGCGTCTTGTCCCAAGCTGCATCTAAGGTCCTATGTTCGGAAAATTCAGCCGTACTCTGCGGATAAGAATTTGTGGATCCACTTCTTCCAGGAGAGTCTTTCAGGGACTCATCTCGAATGGTTCTATCAGCTGGACGGGACCAAGGTTCGTAACTGGGAGGAGTTGGCTACTGCTTTCTATAAGCAGTATCAATATAATGCCGACCTTGCCCCCACACGTACCCAACTCCAGGGTATGTCGTTAGGTGCAAGCGAAGGTTTTAAGGAGTACGCTCAGAAGTGGAGAGACCTGGCTGGCAGGGTGCAGCCACCATTGACTGATCGGGAGCTGGTAGACATGTTCTTGGGGACCCTATCTGGGCCATTTTTCAACCATCTCATTAGGAATTCTTCGGTTGGGTTCACTGATTTGATTCTGACTGGAGAAAGGATTGAAGCTGGGTTAAGGTCTGGAAAAATTCCGAAGGGTGCATCATCTAGTTCTGAGAAGAAACCCTTCAAGAAGGAGTCTAGTGCCGTATATGGTTCCAGGAAATCAGAGAGACCTGCGCCGGCAATCTGTCAGTGCGGTAATGATTGCTAAGCCTGCTGCCGCTCCTCGGCCAACTAATCCCCAAAAGGTTGAAAGACCCCGGAGAGAATTCACCCGCTTAAGCATGACTTTGTCGCAGATCCTGCCACAGTTGCTCTCAACCAATTTAGTGACTGTCAGGGAGGCGCCGAAGTTTCCAAATACTGCATCCCCCAAGTACAACCCGAATGCTCGTTGTGCCTACCATTCAGATAGCCCGGGGCATTCTACTGATGACTGTTGGGCGTTAAAGAATAAGGTGCAAGACCTTATCGACGCAAAGGAGATACAGTTCGAAGCGCCTGCGAAGCCGAATGTAGTTACTGCTCCTATGCCTCAGCATGGGGTAAATGCTGTGGATGAAGATGTTTATGCCATTTCTGTGGATGATCTAGCCACTCCTCTGAAGACTGTCAAAAAGAACCTGCTGCTGGCCGGTTTATTTCCGGGTTGCAGTGAGGGTTGCCGGTTCTGCGTTGTGTCCCTATCTGGTTGTCCCTTGCTAAAATTAGGCATCCAAAGCCTAATGGATAGCAAGGAGATTCTGTTTAAGAAGTCTGTTGTTCAGTTGGTTCCGATGGAAGAAGTTTCTGTGGTGACTATCTTCAATAATCCAATCCCGGCTCTCCCGAAGAAGCCCGTTCAAATCATGACCGTTGCACCTGTTATTATCACCGTTCCGGGGCCCCTGCTCTATGTATCTGATAAAGCTGTCCCTTGGCACTATGGGGCAGACGTATATGTAAATGGGATTAAACAAGAGTTCAACGCTGGCGCCAGCATTTGTGACATCACTGGCCCAACCAAAGTTACCCGCAGTGGCAGGCTCTTCTCGCCTGACATTGCACCGCCTGCTGCCCGAAGACCGCTCCTGATAACTCCTACAAATATACCTGTTCCTGCTGTTGATCCAATTGTTTCTCCTGCTGCCGAGTCATCCAATGCCCGAGGCAAAGGAGTTGAGGTTGAGCCTGCCCAGATGGAGGCACCTGTACCCATAACTGCTGAGGCCTCCCAACAAGAGATGGAGGAGATTCTAAAAATTATAAGGAAGAGTGACTTCAATGTGGTGGAACAGCTGGGGCATACACCCTCTAAAATCTCCATGCTCTCTTTATTGTTGTGCTCCGAGGCCCATGCCAAGGCCTTAATCTCATTCCTCAAGACGGCCCATGTGCCACATGAGACATCTGCAGTCCAGTTCACTGATTGCATAGCAAATCTGACGGCAGACAATGGCTTGGGTTTCTCAGATGCTGACTTGACCGCAAAGGGAAGAGACCATAATGATGCTCTGCATGTCTCTATTGAATGCAAGGGCACTACCTTGGCACATGTGTTGGTGGATACTGGTTCATCTTTGAACGTGCTACCCAAGAAGGCTTTGGACCGTCTAGATTGTGAAGGCCTGGAATTAAAACCCAGCAATATCATTGTCAGGGCCTTTGATGGTTCAAAGAGGATGGTCCATGGAGAGGTTGACATTCCGATTCGTGTGGGCTCTCAGGTGTTCGACTCCACTTTTTATGTGATGGATATCCGTCCATCTTACTCTTGTCTATTAGGGCGACCTTGGATACATAAGGCTGGGGCAGTGACCTCTACCTTGCATCAGAAGCTGAAGTACCCCGTCAGAGGGAAGATCGTCACTGTGCAGGGAGAGGAGGAATATATGGTGAGCCACCTGAACTCCTTCAGATACATTGAGATGGATGGGGAGTTTATTGAAACCCCCTTTCAGCATTTCGAGGAGGTGCTTCCAATCACAGCAGCGTCAGAAACAGCAGAAGAATTTGTTCCTTTGAAGATGGCTTCCCTAAAGGATGCCCGGGCTGTGGTTCAGAAGAGTGAAAGTGCCAACTGGGGCAGACTTCCAGACTTTACTCAGAAGACTGATAAATTTGGGCTGGGTTTTACCACAGAAGGTCAGAAAGCTATGAGGAAAGCGAAAATCGGAAGACCTCCTGTATTC
This sequence comes from Vicia faba, assembly GCA_948472305.1. Lineage (NCBI taxonomy): Eukaryota > Viridiplantae > Streptophyta > Magnoliopsida > Fabales > Fabaceae > Vicia > Vicia faba. The sequence continues at coordinate 1,441,927,613 of OX451738.1, read as the reverse complement.
ATTACAAGTTCAGGAGTGAATGCGGTTGGGGAAGACAACGAAGTGGATGAAGCGGAATTTAATAGCTGGATCTATCCAACGGCTGAAGGCGGGTTGAACAACTGGATTGCTAAGGACCATACCCCTGTTACCTTTGTGATGCAGTAATAAATTTCTTTGTTTCGTTATTTTGTAATAAACAATAATAAACTCTTTGGCCCAGTGTCTTACCCGAGGCACCATGGTTCTATTTGTGAGGGCATACAAATTGTCATTTCATATACCATGAATGAAAATCTTGGACGTATTTTCGCATTGCAAATATTGTGCTCCTTTTCTGTCTTTCTTTTCCTTTACATAATTTTCAAAACAGCTGTATTTACACACACACTCACTCATACAGGTTTCAATCCACTCTGGATCTCACTGATAACAACCCTGCTACTGCCAATTATAACTTCGAAAATCCGATCAACTTAGCCGAAGACGAAGGTGAAGATGATTGCGAGGTGCCTGGCGAGCTTGCAAGACTGTTGCTTCAAGAAGAGAGGGCAATTCAACCCCATGAAGAGCCAGTGGAAACAATAAACTTGGGTACTGAAGCAGACAGGAGAGAGGTAAAGATTGGCGCCAACCTAGAGCTCAGCGTGAAGCAACGGTTGACTCAAATGCTGCATGACTATATGGAGATCTTTGCCTGGTCCTACGAAGACATGCCAGGGTTGGATACCGATATTGTGGTCCATCACTTGCCAACTAAGGAAGACTGCCCTCCAGTTAAGCAAAAGGTCCGTCGGATGCGTCCAGAGATGTCTGAGAAGATTAAAGCCGAGGTCATGAAACAGTTTGATGCGGGGTTCCTTGCAGTAACTTCTTACCCTCAGTGGGTTGCTAATGTGGTGCCGGTACCTAAGAAGGACGGTAAGGTCAGAATGTGTGTCGACTATAGGGATCTAAACAGGGCCAGCCCCAAGGATGACTTCCCCTTACCTCACATTGATGTCCTTGTCGATAATACAGCTCAGCACAAGGTGTTCTCTTTCATGGATGGTTTCTCAGGTTACAATCAGATCAAGATGGCACCTGAAGACATGGAAAAGACTACATTTGTCACTCAGTGGGGCACCTTCTGTTACAAGGTCATGCCGTTCGGGCTAAAGAACGCCGGGGCAACCTACCAACGTGCCATGGTTGCTTTATTTCATGACATGATTCATCATGAGATAGAAGTATATGTTGACGACATGATCGCAAGGTCCCAGACTGAGGAAGAGCACCTAGATCATCTGCAGAAGTTGTTTGACCAGTTGAAACTGTACAAGCTGAGATTGAACCCGAACAAGTGCACCTTCGGGGTAAGATCTGGAAAATTGCTAGGCTTCGTGGTCAGTGATAAAGGAATTCAAGTGGACCCTGCTAAGGTCAAAGCTATTCAAGAGATGCCGGTTCCTAAGACAGAGAAGGAGGTCAGAGGCTTTTTAGGACGCCTGAATTACATTGCTCGCTTCATCTCACATCTGACTGCTACCTGTGAGCCAATCTTCAAGCTGCTGAAGAAAGATCAGGTAGTACGTTGGAACGATGAATGTCAGGATGCTTTCGACAAAATCAAAGAGTATCTCCAAGAACCACTTATCCTTATGCCACCGGTTGAAGGGAGACCTCTGATCCTATATCTGACAGTACTTGACAACTCAATGGGGTGTGTGCTGGGGCAGCATGACGAGTCTGGCCGAAAAGAGCATGCCATTTATTACCTTAGCAAAAATTTTACCGATTGTGAGACCCGATACTCATTGCTCGAGAAAACTTGCTGCGCTTTGGTATGGGCCGCTCGCCGGCTGAGACAGTATATGCTGACTCACACTACCTTGTTGATCTCAAAAATGGATCCTATAAAGTACATATTCGAAAAGCCTGCTCTGTCTGGGAGAATTGCAAGATGGCAAATGATCTTGACGGAATACGACATTCAGTACACGACCCAGAAAGCCATCAAGGGGAGTGTATTGGCAGACCACTTAGCACATCAAGCTGTAGATGACTATTAGTCTATGAACTTCGAATTTCCGGATGAGAGCATCATGATAGTGACAGATGGTGAAGTACCTGGACCGGATGAAGGACCTGAACCAGGATCCCGATGGTCTATGCACTTTGACGGAGCCTCAAATGCTTTGGGAAATGGTATCGGCGCCATAATCATATCACCTCAAGGTACTCATACTCCACTCACTGCCCGGCTATGTTTCAACTGTACCAACAACATGGCAGAGTATGAGGCGTGCATCATGGGTCTTCAAGCTGCGATCGACCTAAGGATCAAATTTCTAAGTGTCTTCGGAGATTCCGCTCTTGTGATCAACCAGATCAAAGGAGAGTGGGATACGAAACATCCAAACTTGATTCCCTACAGAGAATGTGTGTTGACCCTGATTCCCCACTTCACAGAGATAACCTTTGAACACTTTCCAAGAGAAGAGAATCAGTTAGCGGACGCGTTAGCTACAATGTCTTCTATGTTCAAGGTCAAATGGGATAATGAGGCTCCCCGAATCATCATCTGGAAATTGGACGAACCGGCATACTGTTGTGATCTCGAAACTGAATTGGTGACTGAGAAGCCTTGGTACCATGAGGTGAAGAGATATCTGGAAACTCAGGAATACCCTGAAGGTGCCTCTATCAATGATAAGAAGTTCCTGAGAAGGTTCGCAGCAAAGTTCTTCCTTAGCAACGGCATCTTGTACAAGCGAAACCATGATTCAACCCTACTGCGTTGTGTGGATAAGACTGAAGCAGAAAAGATCATGGAAGAGCTACATGAAGGGACTTTTGGTACGCATTCCAGTGGACACACTATGGCTAAGAAAATCCTACGGGCAGGATATTACTGGTCTACAATGGAAGCTGACTGTTACCAACATTCCAGGACATGCCACAAGTGCCAGATTTATGCAGACAAGGTGCATGTTCCTCCGGTTCCCCTGAATGTTCTGACTGCGCCTTGGCCGTTTTCAATGTGGGGTATAGACATGATTGGTGAGATTAAACCCACGGCATCTAATGGGCATCGCTTCATCTTAGTGGCGATTGATTATTTTACGAAGTGGGTCGAGGCAGCATCCTATGCTACGGTAACCAAGACTGTTGTAGCACGGTTCATTCGGCACAACCTGATCTGTCGGTACGGCGTCCCTGAGCGGATTATTACAGACAACGGTACCAATTTGAATAAAAAGATGATCGCTGAGCTCTGCGAGCAGTTCAAGATACAGCACCACAATTCTTCTCCTTACAGACCGAAGATGAATGGGGCTGTAGAAGCAGCGAATAAGAACATCAAGAAGATCGTGCAGAAAATGACAGTAACTTATAAAGATTGGCACGAGATGTTACCGTTCGCTCTACATGGGTACCGTACCTCAGCTAGGACGTCAACCGGGGAAACTCCTTTCTCTCTGGTTTATGGTATGGAGACAGTCTTACCGATCGAAGTGCAAATACCCTCTCTCCGGATAATGAAGGATGCAAATCTGAACGAAGATGATTGGATCCAGACACGACTTGATCAACTCAACCTCATTGATGAAAAGAGACTCGCTGCTATCTGTCATGGTCAGACGTATCAGAAACGGATGATCAGGGCATTTAACAAAAAGGTCAGACCACAGGAATATCGAGTTGGGGATCTGGTAATCAAGAGAATCATCCTTCCTCAGAGTGATCCAAGGGGCAAATGGACCCCTACGTACGAAGGGCCATTTGTGGTTAAACATGTGTTCTCAGGAGGAGCAATGATATTAACCAATATGGATGGTGACGACCTTCCTCACCCCGCCAATGCAGACATAGTAAAAAGATACTACGCATAAAAAAGACCCGCTATGCTGACATGCCTAGGCAAAAATTAGGGCTTCCCGTCGAACCAAAAGGGTTCGGGCAAAATGAAGGGATGAAACGAAAAATCTGTACACCCGGCAAGTCGAAAACCTGAAAAGGCAGCTTGGGCAAAAATGGGTATCCCGGTGGACTGAAAACCCGAAAGGGCGGTCCAGGCAAAAATTAGGGATAAAAGCGTAATACTATGTCTCATTGATCACTTTGCATCCAGAATCCGGTATCTACATCAAGTTCAGACGGCATCGATCAGTCAGCTTCACTTTCAACCAAGGTCATCAAGTGATGAGACGCTCGGAGTTATAAAAGCAATAGCAGAATTGAAACCCAGTGGGATCATTCATACTTCACACAGCTGTTTTATTTTCTTTTGTACAAATTTGTATAAACTCTTTTGTTCGGCGGCATTCTCTTACTAGGACGCCAACCTCTTGTACACAAAAACGCCTATTCACAGGCCATTCAAAATCAATACAAATATATTTTCAGCTAAACGTGCCCACTGTTTTTTTCTTTTTTTGTTTTGTTTTGCGAAGAACGTCCAAGGTTCAATTTGTGATATATGCATTGACAATAGTTTGCTAACTCATAAATATTTGCATACGAAACAAAGGATTTTATTGCAAGTGACATTAGAAACAAGGGCACTAAAAGAGTTGTCTGAGCAATCTAATTGTTTTATCCTCCAAAGTACCAAGGTAGGTTCGGCTGAAGAATGTGACCAAGTACATCTTAATTCCCCAGAGAGTGATTCAGCAAAACAGTACATTCCTCTCCAAGCAAAATTATCAAAATCTCAAGGAAATTGAGTATCCTCCCATAGATCTCAATACTTCCCCAGCAGCATATATTTATAACAAGCATCCCCGACAGTCTGGGTTTAAAGATTGTTCCCCGGCGGCAGACCAACATTCAAAGGAATCACTTCCCCAGCATATCAAAACTTCCCTAAGAGAGTCCAGTCCAATCCAGTTCCCCAGGAAAATTGGAATCCATATCCCCAAGCAGTAAGCTTATCCCCAGTAGATTCTGAAAGCTTATCCCCCGCAGAGCATGAACGCGTCGTCCGGCTTGATTTAAAGAGTTATTTCCTCAACAGGATATAACTGGGTTATCCTCAGCCAAAAGCCACGGAAAGAGCGTCCTCGACGAAGTCTTCTTACCCCAGCGAAGTCTATCAATACGTCCAATACAGCAAAGATATCCCCAGCGAAGTAACTATCAACATTCAACAAAGTATCTCTCTCCCCACAGAGTATTGCTTCCCAGCATGGTCGTCAGAGTATTTTCTCTCCCCGCAGAATCTTCCATTTGCCAAGTTTATTCCGCAACGGAGTCATCTCCTCCTACCGGTATCCTTGCAACTATCATCCCCAGCGGAAGCAAAAATCTATTCCTCAACATCAGCCCAGGATATGACTTCCCGACACCCGTCAAAGAGTTCACTTTCCTAGACAAAAACATACATAAAACATCACATACATCATTATAACATGCATAGACACATCATATCATACAAGTCTCATTTATATTGAGAACATCATTGCTTGATCCATATCATGCATTGCATATGACTGACCTTTACCTTTCAGGAAAGATCCAGTTAAATTCTTAGCTATATTCCAAGACCTTGTCCGGTTCAGTTAAATCGACCCTAAGATTTTCCTGATTCTTATCCAGTCAAAGGCCTTCTCTGGTTCAGTCAGATCGACCCTAAGATCTCCCTGATGCTTATCCAGTTGAAGATATTCCAAGACCTTGTCCGGTTCAGTTAAATCGACCCTAAGATTTTCCTGATGCTTATCCAGTCAAAGGCCTTCTCTGGTTCAGTCAGATCGACCCTAAGATCTCCCTGATGCTTATCCAGTTGAAGATATTCCAAGACCTTGTCCGGTTCAGTTAAATCGACCCTAAGATTTTCCTGATGCTTATCCAGTCAAAGGCCTTCTCTGGTTCAGTCAGATCGACCCTAAGATCTCCCTGATGCTTATCCAGTTGAAGATATTCCAAGACCTTGTCCGGTTCAGTTAAATCGACCCTAAGATTTTCCTGATGCTTATCCAGTCAAAGGCCTTCTCTGGTTCAGTCAGATCGACCCTAAGATCTCCCTGGTGCTTATCCAGTTGAAGATATTCCAAGACCTTGTCCGGTTCAGTTAAATCGACCCTAAGATTTTCCTGATGCTTATCCAGTTGAAGATATTCCAAGACCTTGTCCGGTTCAGTTAAATCGACCCTAAGATTTTCCTGATGCTTATCCAGTCAAAGGCCTTCTCTGGTTCAGTTCAGATCGACCCTAAGATCTCCCTGATGCTTATCCAGTTGAAGATTTCAAGACCTTGTCCGGTTCAGTTAAATCGACCCTAAGATTTTCCTGATTCTTATCCAGTCAAAGGCCTTCTCTGGTTCAGTCAGATCGACCCTAAGATCTCCCTGATTCTTATCCAGTTGAAGATATTCCAAGACCTTGTCCGGTTCAGTTAAATCGACCCTAAGATTTTCCTGATTCTTATCCAGTCCAAGGCCTCCTCTGGTTCAGTCAGATCGACCCTAAGATCTCCCTGATTCTCATCCCAGTAGAAGACACCCAAGATTCTCTCAGCGTTCCTGTTGGGGTAGTAATCGTCCAAGGTTCTCTCACCGTCCCGTTGAGGTAGTAACCATCCATAGTTCATTCATCATCTGTCGAAGCTCCAGACCCAGCTCCTGCAACCAGTCAGGACATATCTATACCAAGCATCTAAAAATCAGCTCCTGCAACGTGTCAGGTACTCATTTTCTGTTTTGCAGGTATGCAGGTTCTCGCTAAGGAATCTCTTACGCGATCAACATCCAGATAGCATCTATAAGCCCATTCCCACCACACTGCCACTATGTGAGCGCAAATTTCTGGGCACTCTAGTGTCCAATCATCTTCTACCCTCGGATTACGAAAGGCACGTCAGCCAATCTGCATCCTCAGGTCTAAGAAGATTGAACAGGGGCAACTGTTGTACCCCAAAATTTGCCCTCCCATATTCTTCAAGAAATTGCCAAGCCAAGTCACAAAATTCCCCAAGGGTTGCACAGTGCAAAGGTCTCCTATACAGTCAAAACTAGGGTTTGTGTTCTGATTAAGAAAATGAAGTTTTCAAGGGCCCAATCAAGTCTCATATGCCTACAAATATGGTCAAATATTCTCATATCAAGTTTCAAGACATTCAGCACAAAATTGCACAGTCAAAACCCTAAGTTGCACTACAATCAACTGTAGGGGCAAAATGGTCATTTGACAGTCAGAAGTTCAAATTTTTGGTCAACATATCATTTTGAAGCCACAAACATCATTTGATCAATGCTTGATCATGATTCTCAAAATTTGGCTCAGAAATCATCAAGATGCAAAAGTTTCCTTATTTGGACAGCTGAAAAAGTCAACTGAAATTGACCAGGGCATAACTTTCACATGGATTATCAGAAAAATCCCATCCAAAGCTCATTTTGAAGAGAAAGACATTTCCTACAACTCATCTTCATACTTCAAGTCCAAGAAATGCTCTCACAAAAAGTTATCAATTTCAACATTATAGGTCATTTTCAAAAGTCAACAAAAAGGGACTTTAAGTCAAAGGCCATAACTTGAGATTGGTAAATCAAAATGACATGGGACCAAAGTAATGGGTTAGAGGACTCAAAGACCTTTCCAAAATGTCCAAGAACATGAGAAAATCTTAAAAATTGAGCAAGTTATGCCTTGTAGAAGTTGGGAAAGTTTTGGATATTTTGAAAAGTCAACATTGATTCAAATGACCTAAAATTGCTAATGGGCCCATTTTTCTTCCATAATTCATCATCCATGACATGTGCACGACCACTTGGCCCAAAGGGAAGTATTTTCTCATTTTTTATTTATTTATTTGAATTTTTATTCATATTAATTCATTTAAATCATTTAAATATATGAAAAATATTTAACTTAACCTAACCAATCTTTTTATACATGTTTTAGACTCAATATTTCGTGCCTAATCAAATAGGGAAAGATTTAGAGCAAATTGATCATAATTGACACAAGAACACATGGAAAAGATATGAAAAGATCCTTAGAAAATCAAATTTCCAAATCAATGAATGCAATGGATTTGATTGAGTTTTGTTGACCTAATGCACTCACTACATATGCTAGAACACAACCCTAATCAGAATGAACTCTAAGCTGCGCAAGAAAGCTCTTCACAAACTTGAAAAAATTCTCAAAAAAGTCAATACTGAAAACTGACTTGCAGGTGAATTCAAGACCTAATTTTCATTCCAATAGCTTCCTCAAGGTCTACTGAACGTATTCCAATCAGAATCATCCATCACCACGCCAAGAATTGGTAAAACGAACATGAACTGTACAGAGAAAAATTCATTATCGTGTTTCAATATTTAGGCATTTTTATAACATTTTGTTCATGGATTCTTATTCCTCATTTGATTCTGAAGCTAACCAATATGATTAATTGTCTTTTTATGCTGTGTATGCGATTTCGCCATGACTGTTTTCTAGGGTCTACAAAGCTTCGAATTAGGGATTTTGAAACCAAGAAAAATTAGCCCTCAAGGCCACCACCACTAGAATCCTCATGTCTGGACGAACAAGAACCAACCCTCGCGCTCAATTTATGAGCGTTTGAGGGCTAATCGCTATTTTCTGGAAAGCTATCTAACACAACGCATGAAAAACCGTTGCTTTTGTTTTTGTGTTTCAGGCACGCGAGGAAGACGAAGTCGTGGCAAGAAGTGATAGGCTGTTTTGAATTTCGCGCGCTTTAACCCACTAACGCGTTGTTTTCTTTTATCATATTTGTTGTTTATTTATTTAACAAACGCGTGATGATGGCTCAGTGTTAGGTGTGCACGTTTGCAATGTCCATGACCTGGGTTCGAGCCCCAGGTCTTACATGTTTCCATATTATTTTTCCATAGCAATTCCCATGTGCTTCAAGGCTGCAGGCGCATCATATTCTTTCATCATCTATCCATCCACGCGTCCTGGGAGATCAAATCAAAGGCATGGATTTAAAGAATACGCTACGCCCTAGTCAACGCACCATACGTGATTCAAAAGAGTCTACCAGGCCTTGCTAAATGGGCCAGATTACTAAGGCCAAGACCTCCACTTTGGGGACTTCCACCCCCCCTGGTTTGCAATTTTCCTTATATCTTATTTTTTTTCAATTATTATTTTATTTTCTTTATTGTTTTAAATTAATTAATTATTTCTACAAAATATAAAAAAATGCATAAAAATCAGAAAAGATAGAAAATACAATAAATATTTTTGTTTTAATATTTTCATAAATAAATTGGCATGTAATTAATTAGTTTAAATTAGGTGTTTTAACTTTAATTTCTTTAATAAAAAAATCTAAAAAGAAGTAGAATTAGGTTTAATTAATGTTTTTATTCCTTTTTAATTTTTCTTTCTCATAATAATATTTATTTATTTATTTTATAATCAAATTTGCATGTAAATTAGTTAGGGTTTAATTTAGGTTAAAAAATTCAATATTTTCTTAAACAAATTAAAATAAAATAGAATTAGGGTTAATAGTTAATTTTAATTAATTCTCTCTTTTTTTATTAAATCCTAAAATATTAAAAACACAAAAAAATAAATTCTTGCTTTCTTTTAATTTTAATTTTAATTCCTCATTAATTTTAAATTTGGTAAAAGGGTCCAACGCCCTCGTTCGTAATTTCTTATTTCTTCGCATATTTATTTTATGTCATTTAAATAATTATGTACCTCTCCCGAAGCCTTGTAAATTATTCGTCGCACTTTTATTTTCTTTACTTCTTTATTTTCTGTCAAAATCGGGTCCTGGTTAATTTTGGCGATGTGGACCCGCGCCTTTTGTAATAGCTTAGAATTTTACTTTTCTCGCAATTTTTAACTGTTAAATAATGGCATGAAAGAATGTATGGACAAAATAAAAACAAACGCATAGATCACTTTGACATGACAAGACAAAATAAATGAACATGACACACAAATCACACACCACCCCTAGGGTACGCCTCACTATTGCCTTGCCTCGAAAGGTGATCGTCGAGTAGAGGATGTCTTAGTAAGTCCTCATGATCCGGGAACCCGGCATGAGGGTAGCTTCTAAGGTGTCTTCCCATTGCTCTGGTGATCACCATGTCCCGGACCTCGAATTGACCCGAACACCTCCAACGGTGGTGCTACCTACCTCTCAATGGTGGGATGGCACTACCTCAAAGGACATTTACACAGACGAATTCCTTAGGGTAGGTAGACGACTCGTGGATACTTGCTCTAATTCAAAACAAAACAAATCAAAAATACTTTTCACACCAACACATTTTCAAAAAGTTTTCGAAAGCAATTTTTCAAACACTCTTGAGGACCGATACAAGAGTCGAACTGGAATTTTCAAAGAAACCTTTTTTAAAACCCACATTGAAAAGCAAACAAACCATTTTGAAAACACAAATGAGCAAGTATCTAAGAGCCCATGGATAACCATGGATAGAAAGGGTGCTAACACCTTCCCTTTCTATAATCTACCTCCCGAACCGAGAGTAATCTCTTTAAGGAATTTTTCTGTGCTTTTGTCCTTTCCATTTGGAGAAAATAAAAGACGGTGGCGACTCTTGCTTCCGCGACATTTCGCGAACTAGCGTTAAACAGTCAGTTCCAGATCCACCGATCACAGTAGTGTTTGAATAATACCAAACTGGCGAGATACCAGGTTTGGTTGATATGCAATAAGACTTAAGTGAGTCTTAGAGCTCCTGAATCGAAGAGGCATTATTCTTGGTGTGAGGAACGCCTCCCACATTGTTGTATGTTCGTCAACCTGAGGACCACTCGACGTCCTAGGATGTGGCCTTGTGAACCACTCTGGGCCAACCTTCCGTCGAGAAAACGAAGCCATAGTCGAAGCAAACTCTTTCCTTCTAGCAAACATTAGAACGAAGTTTGTGAAAGTTTGCTGAAGCTCCAGCCCATCTTCCGTTGGAGTCAACAGAGCCAATCTGGTCCCTTCGACGCGTCTGTTTGCTATTTCTGGAGCCTGCTCATTTATTTGAATCTTCTTAGGCAAGAAAGACTCGAAGGTGGCATTGAGCCACAGTTGAAGCAGCCAAAAAGGTCCAGCAAGCAGCAGACTGGCCCTGTTCTCGATGATCTTCAGAAGAGTCGCTCCATTACTAATCGACTCATATAGGCTAGCCAAAATCAATTCTGCTAAACAGATATTTTGGCCATGATGGAGTTGAGTGGCGAGAGTGACCATCTTCTTGGTCACCTGTAAGGACTTGGAACAAAACACAAAGCGTGTCAGCCATAAGGCTAGAAACGCAATATGTTCGACATCCGACACAGCATCTGTCGACCTATCATGGTAGTGATTGATGAAGGTGGTGTAGGTTGGTTTTGTGGTAGAGAATCCAATTTGATCCTCCGACATTTCTTCCGAGTCAAAATAGTCCCCGGTGGGTCGAAGGCCAGTGATGGCGGCCACGTCGAAGAGCGTCAGAGTCAGCATTTCACAGGGAAGATGGAAGGTGAAATGGGTGTAGTCCCAGAAGAGTAAAGAAGCTATCAACATCTCTGGGGAATAGTTAAGACATGTCTTCGACAGCATGACCAGGTCAAAAATCCCCATGTCTTTCCAGATCGAAGCCTGGCGTTTCTCCATTTTTTCCAGCCAAGCACTATAATCAGGAGTAAGGCTAGGGCCAGACCTGAAAGCCCTAACACCTTTGTTGAAGAAACGGAGGTCGATTTTCTCTTTGGCAGGATCTTCATTATCCTCTGCATCTTTCTTGGAGCATCCAACTGGTTTGAGTCTCTCAAGTACCGGAAAGTAACTTTTGATCTTCATGGCCTCAGCAATGCTTGGGTACAATGGGCCAAACATAGCAAAGATCTGGTTGGAATATCCAACCGGAATCATAAGGTGGCGTGAGTAAGCATCACGTACAGCAATGTCCAAAGGTTCAGGGACCCTTCGTTGGCCCGTGGGAGTCACTACTGGAGCAGTGGCGAAAACCCTAGGTTTGACGTTTCCAGATGGTGCGTTGGCGCTAGGAGCGTTGGAAGAACCAGATGCCATTGTTGGTAGTGAGGTTGAAGACGAAGTGAAGAAAAAGAGGTTTGCAAAGTTGACAAGTTTGAATGCAAATGAGGAATTCTGAAAGCAAGGTTGCGTAAAAAGTCCCACAATGGGTACTTACTGCTATTTATAGTAGTGGGGGAAATCCCCAAATTCGAGGACATTAAATGCCATTTAATGTTGCAGAAGGTAGTGGGACACGTGGCGTCTCCCTGTTGTTTTAGCCGTTCTGTAGAAATGGAAGGGTGCAGCGTGCGCCCTCGTTTTTGGGAATTGTCATGATGACAATTTGTGAAGTGACGTTTGGCACACTGCACGCCGTACTGAGGTGACGTCTTAGGTACGGATAAATGATGGTTTTTCTTGGGATTGTCAGTAGTTGGTAGAAGACAACAAAAAGTGCACAATTTAATTTGTGACTAAGAATGAAAAGCCAGGTGTCGAATGGCATTTCAAAGAATGCCTTTTTCTTTCAGAGTCGAAATAAGGCATTCTTGGGGGGCAATTTGTTGGCTCCTAAATTCGACACCCTGGTTTCATTAATGTCAGTCATTGAAGCTGAAGGATGTTTTCGACTAGCTAGGTCCGTCGAAATGCCCATCGAAAGATGGCAATGTACTTAGAAGATTTCTTCCAAAGGAGAAGTTGGTTGCCTTCGACGTCGAAGGTGTTTCTCGTCGAAGATGCTTCTCGATGAAGGTGTTCGATGGTTCAGAGTGGAACGGTTTGAAGTTCAAGCGTTTGGAGGGAAAACGGTTTCCAGCGGTTATCAAGTGCAACGTGCAAAGATCTGGAGCGTCGAACGTTGAGAACGTGCCAAGTGGGATCATCTCGAAGCAGTGTAACTGCCCGACTGTTACTTGGGATGTTTTAGTATAAATAGTAGTAGTTCACGCAGTTTCTCGTGTGTGTTCACAACTATATACAAAGTCACTCATATAGATTCGAGTACCCAGCGTGTGAGAAAGAATTGTTGAGAAATGTATGTGTGAAACACCAACTTTATTAATCAAAGTCATTTACTTTTCCAGAAACTTTACTTGCTTTCTTCTTTACTTTCCTGTCGAAATCCTTTACTTTAAGCCTTAATTTATTTTACCAAGCCTACTTCTTCATGCAATTTACTTAAAGCCTCTTTATTTTATTGCCATTTAACCAATATCCAATTTACTCAAAACCTCAAAATCAACCTATGTCCTAGGATCAATCTGAGCGATCCTGCGAGTAACCAAATAAGTAACCATTGGGAGGATCAGCGGTTGTTTACCAATAACCACGGTAAACAACTTGTTCCATCTTACTCAGTCATTCTGAGTATTCTGAAGTAAGACTAGGACAAGATCGAAAGATTCTATTGCCTTTGTTCATGAACTGAAGGTTGATATCTTCCTTCGTTTGAGGATGTTGTTGGTTGGCAGGAGTTACATCTTCAGGATCATTCCTGAGTTTTTTCGCACAACCTATAGGCTTGATCCTAGGGTGAGTTAGGAAGAAGTTGTTATTCTGTTTTGGGTTCTAGAAACATGAAGACAATGGGCCAGACATAGCATACATTTGCCCAGAATACCTAACAGTGATAAGCAACTGGGAGTCATAAGCATCACGCCACTCTTTGGCCATGGGTTCGGATACGACCCTTTGCTCCCCAGTTGAAACAGGTACATGGTTAGTAGAGAAAACATCTAGTTGTCTTTGAAGATCAGAAACATTCTTAGTTTTTGGATTGTTAGGTGCATTGGAAAGGAAGGCCATGGCTGAAAGTAGTAGTGAAAGAGCGAAGAAGACAAAGTTGTTAAGGTTTTTCTTTGCAAGGAAGTGAAGAATGCTAGGAGTTGTAAAAGAATTCCCAAAAGAAGATTCGTCTATTTATAGTGTTCAGGAGGGAGTGTTTTTCCCAAGACCATTTAATGTTGTAGAGTTCATGGGGCACGTGGCGAACATTAAAGCAGTTATCATACGAGAAATGAAAATGTTTGCCATACTTTCCTAGGTTATAGGGATAATGGCCATCATGGCAGCATGGTAACGGTTGATTGATAGTGACGTGTTGGGAAAAAGGTAATGATGACTTTGAATACTAGCAGGAGTTGGTAGAAGGCGAAAAGCATACAAACGATTTTTGTGGTAAAAAAGAAAGACAAATGTCGAATGGGAATCTCAAAGAATAATTATCTCTCCTTGCGTTGAAACTGATATTCTTTAGGGGCAATTTGTTAGCTCCTAAATTCGACACCTACAACAAGTTGGCCTTATGGGCCAAAAATAGATTGAACAAGTCTAAGTTGGAAAAGCTTCGACAAAGTAGAAAAGTACTTAGAGAAATTCTAAGTTAAAATGAGTCTTCGACCAGAAGGTTCTCAATCCCTTCGACTGAAGGGACTCCAAGGTATTCGACCAGAAGGAAGCTTCATATATGCCCCAGAAGATTTTTGAATCTGGAGAAAGGTGGGAAAAGCAGATCGCTTGGCAGTTGAGGAAAACAACGTGGCGTGCAAAGAGGGTCGAAGCGCATACAGAAGACACTTATTTTCATCCTGGAGCAAGGTAAATCCTCGACGGTTATCTAGTTTTAGTATAAATATAGGAAGTTTATGTGGACTTCCGGGTGTTCAACTGATCGTACAGATTATTCAATATTATTCAAGTACCCGTTGCGTGAGAAAGAATATTGAAAAATGTATGTTTGAATTACCATATTTTACAATCAAAGTCTTTTATTTCTCTCTTTACATTTCTTGCCTCTTTATCTTATTTGCACTTTATCTTCACTTTTACCCAAATTCCTGCACCTAACCTCTCATTAACCCCATCTTTCTATTTACTTTCTGCACTCAAACTCATCCCTTTCCCAGTCGAATTTGAGTTCTTCACCCACATTAATGTTTATGTCCAAACAACATCAAAAATTAGCATATGCCCTAGTATCAAACTGATCAATCCTACGAGTAACCAAAAAGTTATCCTTTTTGGAAGATCAGCGGTTGTTCACCAGAAAACACGGCGAACACCCACATGCCTTAAACATTGCCTCATATTTTATTTGTTTTAATTTGAATTTAAATGAATAAAAATTCAAATAAAGGAAATAAAAAACATAAAAAAATATGTGCATGGATTTAGAGGTCTTCTAACACATTATGAACATGTTTGAACGTCAAAAGTTAGGTCCACTAGTTTAAAATTTCAAGTTTTCTCATTTTGCACTTCATACATTTTACCAAAATTTCCTAACTTGGAATGGTCATAACTCTCTCAACTTTCATCTTTTGAATGTGATATTGGACTTTTTGGAAATCTCAAGATGTCCTATTTAATTTCTCTTTTGATAATTCTTGCAATTGGAGACTTTATCTTGATGTAAGTTGCCTTGGAAAAAAATGTCTTTATGTTGACTTTTGAAATGACCTATAATGTATGGGCTCATATCTCTCAAATGAAGCACTTTTTGGACTCGAGCATACGGATTCAAAGTTGTATAGAATTGAATTTCCTTCAAAATAGGCTTTGGTTGGGGAAAAGTTGATGAAGCATGTGAAAGTTATGCTTGGTCAAAGTTCAGTCGACTTCTCCTAAGAAAACCCTAATTTGGCAAATTTTAACTTTTGATGATTTGAGGGCTTTCCTTGAGGAATCATGATCAAACCTTGATCAAATGATTAATATCACTTCAAAATATTGATGTTGACCAAAAATCTTGAAGTTTGACTGTATGTTGACCATAGTTGACTTTTTACTCAATATAGTTGATTTTCAATCATCTGAGCCATTGACTGGGCAAACTTGAGATGCAAGACTTAAAACTTGACATGAACATTGTTGAAGACCTATGGAGAACCATGGAAACCACTTTATACCTTTAAAATCCAATCTTCCTTGAGAAACACAAAACTCTAGTAATGGACCCATTGCTTAGGAAGAGAATTGACTGGTCATCTCTTGAGTAGCCTTGAACACTTGAAAACCCTTGAAGAATGTCTTGAATAAAATAGGAGATAAAATTTTGGGGTATAACAGCAGTGATAACATTAGGAGTCTCAGGAGTATCAAATTTAATTTCCTTAGCATCAATCATGTCTTGGATTTTATTCTTTAGAGCCCAATAATTGCTAGTCTCATGCCCGGGACTGTTAGAGTGATATGCACACCTTGCATTGGGATTGTAGCATGGAGAGGAAGTATTGGGATTCTAAGGAGGTTCTCTCAATATAATCAACCATGTATTTAACATGTGTTACAATTCTTGAGCCAACGACATGTTGATTTTTATGAACTATCTCCTGGGTGCATCTTGCCTACGCTGATTATTCTGTTGTTGTTGTTGCACTGTCGTAGGATTAGAGATCAGTACTTTCCCCACAGATTGGTTGTGGTCACTCTTATTACAACCCTTATGGTTATACATAACATTGGATTCTCTCTTACCATTATAAGACTTCTTCATAGTATTTAAAGATGTAGCCACCTGAATTTTACCGCTTTTGATTCCGTTCTCAACACATTCCCCGATCAATATCAGTTCAGTGAAACCAGTTGAAGAACTTCCAAGTAGGTGATTATAGAAAGGACGTGTCATTGTACTCACGAACATGTCAACCAACTCTCTATCAGCCAAAGGAGGTTGAACTTTGCCCACAAGATCTCTCCATTTATGTGCGTACTTTTTAAAGCCTTCCTCAGAACCCATGAACATACTCTATAGCTGCATGCGGGTTGGTGCCAAATCAAAATTGTATTAATATTGTTTGTAGAAAGCTGCAGCCAAATCTTCCCAAGTACAGATGTTGACACCTTCAAGTTGATAGTACCATTCTAGTTGTGTTCCTGGCAGACTTTCTTGAAAGAAATGCAACCATAATTTTTTGTCAGTAATGTGTGGTTGAATTTTCCGAACATATGATCTCAAGTGCGGCTTAGGGCAGGAAACACCATCATACTTGGAAAAGGTAGGAGTTTTAAATTTCGGAGGAATGACAATTCCTGAAACCAAACCCAAATCATCAAAATTCAATCCAGGCACCTTCTGGATCTCCATAGCTCTCAAACGCTCTTCCAACAACTTATACTTCTCATCAACAGGGAGATATTGCTCATCCAAATAACCATCTTCCTCTTATCAGGAAATTTGTCAGAACCATGATTGCTTCTTTCAATTTTCACACTCTTACCATCTTCATCTTGTTTGTCATCTTCATTCGATGGGATATTGAGATCTCGAGCTTGCTTGACTGGACCTCTGAACCTTCTCCCCATGTTAAGGATGTTGATTGGTTTCTTTGTTTTCTTTTTCTTCTTCCCATTGGTGACCAATGCCTTCAATTCTTCTTGCCCCTTGGCCAAATTCAGGAACATTTATTGGAATTGGGCATTCTGAGCTTGGAGATCTTTGAGTGTCTGTTCAAGAGCCATTTTTCTACTGAAATAAACAACAAGAAGATGAGAAAACGTGTCTTGAGAATACATGTTATGTAATGATATGCATGACATGTAGATCCATATGCAATGTTTTCAAGGATCTCGTTGGATTAAAATATTAGGAAAAAAAATTGGTTTCAACTTTGTCTGAAGAACTTTGAGTCTTCATCTTTGAACGTCCTTCTATAGGAATCAAGCTCACCATATCAAGTGGGTCATAGCCTTTGACTCAAGAGAATGTACTTTGATCTTGACGGCATTTGGTTAAAGGAAAATGAATCCTCTTGCCCCTTGCTAGAAATCTGGCTTATGATAATTGATCGGAAAAGTAGCAAGTGTACTATTTTGACTCTTGTAATAACAGGGAAAATTCCCTGAATGTCGATCTCAAGAACTGCACATGATTATCGAGTTTAATGTGAGGTTTAATTAAACAAAACTCAATTTGGGGTTTGGTTTGGTTATTGTACTTAACAATATTTAAAAATATGCAAAAGTTAAATAATGACTTTTTTACTAGTATGAATATTATGCTAGGGGTGAGTGTGTGGTTTGCCCTGTAATGACCTTCACTATTAATCTCTTCTACAAGTTCATTACCTTCAACTACTGACCCTTTAGATTATTTTCCCCTAATACCTTAGTGAGAAAACCTTTAACCATCCATCCTAAATCATAAGTCCTTAGAAAAATCTGATGGAGTCAAGCCTTTATCTTATCAAGGGTTAAATTCGGTGACTATAGGGTATCCCTAGTCCTAGGTGATATCTACTATGGCCTAATCATACAAACACCTTAACAACCGCGGTCCAGCTGGTTGTTAATCGTAACTCAATCCTAATTGGTCCGATCAAGAAAGCATTAGAAACATTGAACGATTAAATTGAACGGAAACTACTGTATTAAAAATCAATAATTCATAGTCAATATATTTGCAAATCAGGGACACCCCCTAGAATTGGGGGGTTTAGACGCACATAATATTCAAAGTAATTTCAATAAAAATAAAGATATACATTACACAAATTGATAGTGAAGTCTGATCTTCAATTGCTTCTGCTCATGAATGGTCTTCGTTCTCTCAACACTTGCACAAACTTCAATCTTTTATCGTCAAATTCTCCAGTTGTCCAAAAAGCCTTTTTCTTCTTCTCACAAACATGTTTAAATAGTCTCGTTTTTCCTAGGTGATGCCAAAAGTCCAAAGTATCCTCCAGGGTTCAAAAACACTAAAAGCTCTCAAACTTAAGAATTATCAGCGCCTGAGCTGACACGGGCGGTGTCAGTGGACACGGACACCCGTGTCAGTGTCTGTAATCCTTCCTTAAAAATTCCATGCTTCAACTGACTGGTCATGGGACGTGTCACCGGACACAGGCACCCGTGTCAGCTTCTGTGATTTGCCTCTTTTACCTTTTAGCTCGGCTGATTTGACACAGGTCATGTCGTGTGACACGGGCACCCGTGTAGCCTTTTGTTATGCTTCTAACTTCAATTTTTCCAGTCTTCCCCCTGACACAGCCCGTGATAGGTGACACGACCACCCGTGTCAGGGCTCCTAAAGCCCTTCTTCCTAAACTTCTAAATTATGCACTTTTCTGCCCCAATTTGTCTTGTTTTATTCTTTTAAACCTGAAAACACTAAAATACCAAATCAAAGCATAAAATGCGGTAAACTGCAATAAAACACCAGTCAAATAAAAATAAACAATAACTAAAATAAATGCAAAATTCATGTGTAAAAACCACTGATCAAACTCCCCCAAACTTAAGTTGTTGCTTGACCTCAAGCGACTATTACAAGAACTCATGAAAATCACAGTAGCTCGGTACTCATACGTGAGACATCCGTTCAAATTGATCAAACAACAGTCCTTCTGATGTTCACATGACACAAAGAGTTGCTTAAGAATCTTTAAATTTAGATTTTCCTCTTCAGATACCTCTCTAACTATGCTTTGTATTTAAGTATCTTTCCAATTTTCCTCCTTTTTCATTCGGACAGTCAAATTAAGATAATGATAATTATTGATGATCATCACACGCACCAGACTGATCAAGAGAAATTTTTGCTCAGGCACCTAATATGAGCTTTTGCTCCTTTATAAATTCAGATGAAATTTTCAAAACTTTTTAGTTTATCTATTGCCCTTTATGGATGGCGTTTGGGGATCAACCCCATTTTGGCTGAATAACCTGGTGAATGCTACCCAACTTAGCGAGTCAGTTTCCTTTTACCGCCTTTTCATCATTTGGTTCCAAATTTATTTCTTTCTCCTTCAATCGTACATGCATGTGAATTTATGTTATGCTAGACTGTAAAGATAAACTACTTCAGGAGTACTTCTCAGGATTCAAGCACTACGGTACAAATATACACGTTAGACTCATATCTTGTCACATTATTTCGAACTTCGTACCCTCGAACAACCATCCCTTTGTCTCTATATACTATTCCCAAACTCGATGATAATCAGGCTCTTGATAAAAAATAAAAAAAATTGGCTAACTTTGGAAGACTTTAACACGTGGAATTACATAGCAATTCGTATAGAACTAACCAATAATTCAAAAAGAAGAAAAGCAATAAAACCTCCCAAACTTTAACTAAACATTGACCCCAATGTTTCGAAATAAGCTCGAGAAGATGACTCACAAAGGGTAATGCAACACATGTTGCTGCCTCCTAACTTTCACCAGTAAGACTCCCTTTTATTACCTGTAAACAAAACAAACAAAAAAACTAAGTTATTAAAAACGTGGGTTACCTTCCACGAAGCACTTCGTTTAACATCGCCTGGCTCGATGGTTCATCCCCTTATGGGGGGTACTTCCTCTTCCACACCTTGTTGCATATTTCTTCCGCACTCTAGAATTCATTCAGATCAAAAGTCTCAACCCTTTTGTGCTTCCAGCCACTTCCAACTTCCATCTTTTCAGCTCTGTGTTCCTTCTTCTTTCTTTGTTGACTGCATTTATAAAATTTTATTGATTCCACCTGAGAGATTTTTCCTGCGGCTTCTTCTAGTTGTGATTTTGAGTTGTTGCCTTCTCCTTCTACTTTGATCATTCCAACCAAATATTTATCCTTTCCACTTGTACCTTGCTTGTTGATTTCCAATACCTTCAAGGTTATCTCCTTATCAAATGATTTTAGTGTCAGTTTACCGGTCTCGATATCAAAATTGCATCGACTCGTCAGCATAAATGGTCGACCAAGAATGATATGAGTCTCTTCATCTCAGGTATGCCCATGATCTGAAAGTCAACTGGGAAAACAAAATTGTCAATTTTTACTAAAACGTCTTCAGCTATCCCAAATGACCGCTTGATGGTTTGATCAACAAATTTCAATTTTGTCCCACTCCCTCTTATCTTCTCAATATCAAGCTTCTTGAAAATTGATAACGACATTAAACTCACACTAGAGCAGGAATCAACCAGAACCTTCTTAAAAGCTTTGTCTTTTATTGTGCATGGTATTGCAACTGACCCCATATCCCTCTGCTTGACAGGTATTTTCTCTTGGGTGCAATTGTACAAAATTTCTCATCAATGAGTACTGATCCCTCTCATGTTGATCTCTTCTTTGATAACATGTCATTCATGAATTTCTGATACAAGGGAATTTTGTTGAGTGCTTCAAAGAACGGTATGTGGATCTCCATCTTTTTGAAGATTTTGACAAATTTCTCAAAATATTTTTCTTTTGTGTCTTTATTTTCCACTCGAGAGGGATACGGTAACTTGATCGCTGGTTTAGTATTTTCTTCAATTGGCTTTACATGCGATACCACTTCTTCCTGTTTGTTCATGTTCTCTCTCACTTCCAACTCTACTTCTATGATATTGTCATTGGTATCAGAGCAGGTTATAGGTAACCTGCTCCTAAAAGATCCAGAATGGCTTTTGCAAATCATAATCCCGTTTTCAGAGATGGTGGTAGTAACAACAAACCTCCTCTATTCTATGGTGAATATTTTGACTTCTGGAAAATACGCATGAAGGCGCATCTAGAAGCACAAGGAGAAGAAATTTGGGATGCTGTAAAAAATGGTCCATTTATCCCGGTTATGGTAATCAATGGTGTTGGCTCTTCAAAGCCTAAAACTGCATGGGACGATGATGATAAAAAGAAAGTTCTCTATGACAAAAAGGCAATAAATCTTCTTCAAGGTGCACTTAGCATGGACGAATTCTTCCGTGTCTCGGCATGCAAAACATCGAAAGAAATATGGGAACCTTGGTAGACACGCATGAGGGAACTGCTGAAGTTAAAAGATCGAGATTAAATACTTTGAGTCAAGAATATGAACTATTCAGAATGCATCCCCGAGAATCAATCCTCGACTTGCAGAAAAGATTTGTACACTTGAAAAATCATTTGAAAGCACTCGGTAAGACTTTAACTAATGATAAACTTAATCTTAAAGTGCTTAGATCTTTATCCAGGGAATGGCAACCAAAAGTGACAGCAATATCCGAGAAGAAAAATCTATCCACAATGACTTCCGCCACTTTGTTTGGAAAACTTTAAGAATATGAGACAGAACTTGCGAGACTTGAAAAGCATGAAATCCAAGTAAAAGATTCAAAAGGCATGGCTCTAAATACAAGGATAAAAGATCATGACAGAAATCAAGAGGATGAATCCACTAGTAGTGAAGATGATGATCTTATCAAGAAGATTGAAAAGGTTCTACGAAAAGAAAGAAAAAGGGAAGCACCAACAAGGAAGGTTATATGCTTTGAATGTGGAGAAAAGGGACATGTTAAAAGTGAATGTCCTACACTTGAAAAGAAGAATAAATATTTCAAGAGAAATAAAGATAAGAAGTCAAAGAAAGCATATATAGCATGTGAAAGTTCATCTTCCGATTCCGAAAACAATCAACGTGTTAATCTCGCATTGATGGCCTCACACCATTCCGATGATGAAGACAATGAGGTTAGTAATGAATTTTCTCTTTTTGATAGTGATGCTCAAGGTTCTATAGATGAACTATTGAATGAATGCAAAATTCTGTATAAAACTATTTCATCACAAAAGAAACAAATTTCATCTCTAGAAGAAAAATATGTTTCAATGGAAAAAGATTTCAAAGAAGAAAAACAAAAATCAAGTGATGAACAAAAACAAAATTTTGTATGCAAAAATTGTGATTCACTCTCTTTCCAAATTGTCCAATTAAAAAGAGTCATTGAAAGATATGAAAAAGGGCAAATTGGATTGTAAGGTGTTCTTAGCCAACAAAGATACTCCAATGATAAAAGTGGTCTTGGATATTCAAAGTTCTCAAAACCAAGTTATAACAAAACTATCTTTGTTAAGGCAAGTGATCAATCTTCCAAAGAGAAAGTGAACAAACCTAAAATAGTTCATCACTATCCGAAAAAGAAAACATTTTCTAAGAATAAATCTTATCCTTCTAGATATAGAAGTAAATTTGAACCTACTTGTTTTTATTGTGGTATTACAGACCATACATCTAATGCTTGCTATGTTAGAAACTTCAGTGTGGCAAGTGGGCATTATGTATGGGTAAAGAAAGGCACTAATTATGAAGGACCCAAAGCAACTTGGGTACCTAACAAAACCTAATTTGTTTTGCAGGTATGCTTGAAGACCACATGCAATCTTCGGTATCTTGATAGTGGTTGTTTAAAGCATATGAAGGGAGACATATACTAACTTTCAAATCTAGTTCAAGTCCAAGGATTATTTCACATATGGGAAATACCTTAAAGGAAGAATTCTTGGCATTAGCAAAGTTGATACACTAACTTTCATATCCATTGAAGATGTACTTTATGTTGAAGAACAAAATGCAACTTCTAAGTACAATACAACTTTGTGACAAAGGCTTCAACATCATGTTTTGATGAAGATAACTACTATGTTATTTCATCAAAGGATGATAAAAAGTATCATGAAGCAATATGGCTATGGTTAAGTTTTCAATATTATCATATATTATTGTCATTTTTTTATGCATCTTTCCCTTCTTTTTGATAATGTCAAAGGAGGAGAAGGATGTGGTACTTTATGCTTGTATTTCCTGTGTCTTAATTTTCAAGGTACTCTCCAATCAAGATGAAGAATTGCAATTGTAAAGGATTCCAACCCTCTCCTACATAGGGGGAGTTTTGCATCTTAGGGGGAGAAGCTCTTCCGGAAAGTACATTGCATAAAGAAAGATTGTTTGTCATCATCAAAAAGGGGGATAATGTAAAATCAGGCTTCTCAAATAAGCTTTTGTTTTGATGAAGACAAACCATGGCTAACAAAGAAGGCAAAGATTTTGGTCAAGCATCTAAGGATAATATCTTCACTCAAAGCTCTCAACAACTTTAAAGGTATAATAATATTATCAACTTTGATCTCAAGATACAGATGCTCAAAAATGAAAAAGAAATGTTTAAGAATCATTACTCAAGCTTTTCAAAGATAAAATTTCACTTTTCTTCTGCATGCAATCGATTTACATCTTAGTGCAATCGATTGCACTCTTCAAAATTCCAAATGTTTTGCTTCTGTTTCTTTGTGCAATCGATTACATTGTTAGTGTAATCGATTACACTCAGTTAAATTTTGCTACTGACTTTGTATGCAATCGATTACATTGTTAATGCAATCGATTGCACTCTTAAAATTTTGAAAATATAACTGTTGAAAACCTTGTGCAATCGATTACACTAAAGGTGCAATCGATTACACACTGCACGAATTTGAAAAATTACAGCTTTGTTCATGCCTTTTGATCA
Source organism: Vicia faba (assembly GCA_948472305.1). NCBI lineage: Eukaryota > Viridiplantae > Streptophyta > Magnoliopsida > Fabales > Fabaceae > Vicia > Vicia faba. The sequence goes on along the minus strand of OX451738.1, from coordinate 1,441,903,447 downwards.
TGCCTTTTCATTACATCTTGTCACTCAAACTTGGCATTTGTTCATGATACATTTCCAGATCTTCATGATGTTTCAAAAGGGTGTTACGAACATATAAATATTCAATTTCAAATTCATATCTAAAACCTTCTTTCATAATATTTTTCTGAACTTTGAAAATACAAACTCAAGCATTCTTCATTTTCATGCATAAGTTTTCTGCATTTATTTTCATACTTTAAACATAAAACTTTGAGCAAATATATCTCGAGTCTTTGTACAATATTATTATTGAAAGAAGAAGATTATACATTGTCAAAATCACTCTTAAGTGATCAATATACTCTACTCACTCAAACTCACAAATTGATATTTACTTACTTAATTTCCAGGATTGTTGGAATTAAGTTTAAGTGTTTTTGTTGAAATCTTGTCTTTCCAAGTTGTTGGATACAAGTGTTGTTACATTGAGAGGATTGTTCTCATAGGTAACTTAGTGAAAATCCAAGAGGATTGTTCTTGGTCCAAGAGGATTGTTCTTGGTCCAAGAGGATTGTTCTTGGTTTAGTTGGTAGTTCTTATGTAAGTTTGCCACAATAAGGAAATCTCTTTCATGTTGAAAGGGGACTGGAGTACTCTCGGACTGTGAGGGGAACTAGGATATATCGCCCGTGTCTCTTTATTTTTCTGCATTTTTAAGCTTTCCTAAAATCTCTTATAACCAGAAAAATAAGAACCATCATCACTAAAAACCAGAATTTTTAAAAGTACCTAATTCACCCCCTCTTAGGCGCACTTCGTACTTACAGTCATCAAACTTCACCTCATCTAGTTTTTCTCTATCCATTTTTTCATTCCTTGTTTTGACAGCATTCACATTCTCATGACTTTTCTGACTTTCTTGTGCTTGCATCGCTACCTGTTGTGCAATCTGTCCCATTTGAACTTCCAAATTTTTTTATTGCAACTATGATATTCCTATAATTACTCCTTGTCTTTTATTGAAATTGAGAGTTTTGGGCAGCCATATTTTCAATCGCCACCTCCCACTCTGCCTTTTGAGGAGCTTGTTGTCGCTGATCTTTCTAGGAGAAGTTGGGATGATTCTTCCACCCAGGATTATAGGTGTTAGAATATGGATTGTTTTGCCTCAAGAACTTTATATCCTTAATTTTTTGTGGCGTTGCAAGACATTTCACAGTAATGTGTGGTCCATAAAAAATTCACAAGCTACCTTCTGAACCTGTTGAACCTGAGCTACCTGTTGAGTACCCATGTTCATTGCTTTCAGCTTTTTCTCTACTTCTGTAGCAATGGCTTCTTCAATTTTCAGTTGCTTATTAATTTCCAACTTTAAATCAATCAATCCCTTTGGTTTTCTTACAACTCTATCATATAGCTCCAGATTCTCATTCACAGCAATTACTTCAATAATCTTCTTCACACCAGTGGCTATTGCAAAGTTGGCTGAGCCACTGGCTGCTGTATCAATAAGTTGCTTTGTCTTCATTCGGAGGCCATTTACAAACATCTGCATTTGCTCAGTTTAACTCATGTTATGCGTGGGACAGGCTACCAGTAACCTCTTGAACCTCTTGTAAGCATCACCTAGTGACTCTCCTTCTTTCTGCTTAAAATTCACAATTTCATATCTTTTGTGAATGTAAACAGAAGCAGAAAAGTATTCATCAAGAAAAGTCTTCTTCATTTGTTCCCAAGTGGTGATACTTCCAGCAGGCAATGAGTAAAACCACTCTTCAACATCTTCATACAGCGTAAACGAGAACATTCTTTATTTCTTGGCTTCTTCAGAGTGCCCCTCAATCTTTAAAGTAGTGCTCATGGTGAGAAATATCTGCAAATGCTTATTGGCATCTTCATTGATCTTTCCAGTGAAATATTTGTTCTCGAGCTGGCAGATGGTTGAAGGATGCAGTTGAAAATTTGCAACATTGACCGATTAATTCACAATAGTCAATCGACCTGCTGAAGCATTTTCTCCTTCGTAATCCCCAAGAAGTCTCTCAGGTGGTGGTGGGTCTTCAGCCATTGGTTTTTCCTCTTCAGACTCTGAACCTAATTGATCTGATGAACCTTCTGACTCATGTCTAACTGACCGAATGTGTCTACGCCTTGCATGAAAAGTTCTTTCTATTTCTGTGTCAAAAGGAAATTCAGCTGAGGATTCTCATCACATGCAAAGGTTAGGAAAAATCAGTAATAACCAAAATATAGAAATTATAGAAAAAAAATTTTAGTTGCAGATCAACAAAATTTTAATTGAACTCAAATTAAACTTAATGATTAGGAAGTCCCCGACAATAGCGCCAAAAACTTGATCAGAAAAATATCAAGTGTACTATTTTTCCTCTTGTAATAACAGGAAAAATTCCCCAAATGTCGATCTCAAGGACTGCACAGAATTACCAAGTTTAATGTGAGGTTCAGTTAAACAAAACTCAATTTGGGGTTTGGTTTCGTTATTGTACTTAACAATAATTAAAAATACGCGGAAGTTAAATAATGACTTTTTTACTAGTATGAAAATTATGCTAGGGGTGAGTGTATGGTTTTCCCTGTAATGATCTTCACTATTGATCTCTTCTACAAGTTCATTACCTTAAACTACCAGCCCTTTAAATTATTTTACCCTAAGTCCTTAGTGAGAAAACCTTAAACCATCCATCCTAAATCCTGAGTCCTTAGAAAAATCTGATGAATTCAAGCCTTTATCTTATCGAGGGTTAAATTCGGTGACTATAGGGTATCCCTAGTCTTAGGTGATATATATTATATCTTAATCAAAAACCTTAACAAATGCAGTCCAGCTGGTTGTTAACTGTAACTCAATCCTAATTGGTACGATCAAGAAAGTGTTAGAAACCTTGAATGATTAAATTAAAAGGAAACTACTGCATTAAAAATCAATAATTCATAGTCAATACATTTTCAAATCAGGGACACCCCCTAGCATTGCAGGGTTTAGCCACACATAATATTCAAAGTAATTTCAATAAAAATAAAGATAGACATTACATAAATTGATGGTGAACTGCCACCCGTGTCAGGACTCCTGAAGCAGTTATTTCTGAACTTCCAAATTCTGCACTTTTTTTGCCCCAATTTGTCTTGTTTTATTCTTTTAAACCTGAAAACACTAAAATACCAAATCAAAGTATAAAATGCAGTAAACTGCAATAAAACACCAGTCAAATAAAAAGAAAAAACAACTAAAATAAATGCAAAATTCCTGTGTAAAAACCACTGATCAATAGTCATGCACAAAAGATCCCTAAGATCCTTGAAATGGTTAGTAAAAATGCGATGTCATGATAATATGATGTTATGATGTCATGTTCGTGTTAGATAGATAGCAAACACAAACAAGCCACACAAGAGCCCTATGTTTAAAGGCTTGCATGAAGTCCATAGGTAAGTACCCTTCCCCATTAAAGTTAAGTTGGCTCAACCTGTCCTAAAAATAGTAAATGGGTTCTAGGAATCTCATATCACCGATCTTTCTCGCATGCTTTATTTTAGCACAATAATTGGCTTGCCACCAAAACATCCCAAGAGTTGAATCTCAATGACCGTAGCATAGAGTATCAACCAGCCTTGAACTGCATCAAAGTCGACCATCTCACTACTTTCTAATGGCCAAGATGGATCAATTAAGGTTCTAAAAGTAAGTTAGTGTTAACGACACCACACAGAAGCCTAACGTTATCCTTGACTGACTCAAGGAACATTAGTACAAATGAAAGTGTCACACTATCTATAGCCATCATATTAACCATATTGGTCTATGTTATACAATCTTTATAATCTATTGCTACTTACCTAAGGAATCCCTAGATCCGGGTGTAATATATTTCAAGCGACAGTACCCAGACAAGCCCTTAAATTAAAGCAAATAAATCAGACAATTGAAGCAAATAAAAGTAATCTAAACTTTAAGGTAACTCCTCTTTTTTAAGTGTCCCCAACATGGTCTCTAGTTCTGTAATACGGTGGGAGAACTGACTTTTTGGTTTTATCCAAATATGCGGATAGCTAGAGTAGCCACCGACTTTTCTTTTATCCAATATTTAGGAAAGGTGAAAAGAACAGGAAAAACCTTTGATAGATTTTGAGTTCGGGGGTTAAATTTTGAAAAGGGAAGGTGTTAGCACCCTTTTCATCCGTAGTTATCTACAGGCTCTTAATTGCTAGCTCACTTTTGAAAATTTGCTTTGTGTGTGATTTGCTTGAAAATATTTTGAAAAGCCAAAGTCAGGCCAACTTTGTAATGATTCTTGTATTAGTCCTCAAGAATGCGTACAAAGTGTTTGCAAATATTTTGTTTGAAAAGTGTGATGTGAAAAATGTTTATTTTAGAAAAAATCGTGAGCAAGAGATTAAGAGTTCCTTACCCACTAAAGGTTGTTCTTATTCTTTTCCTTCTCCTTTAGAGATAGTGCTATCCATACCATTAGCTGGTAGGTAGCCCCATCTATTGGATGTGAAGGGACAAGCATAGGGTCATCGAATGGTCATTGAAGACAACATGTAGAAATACTTTAGCAATTTGTATCGGAGGGACTAAATCATTTTCATAGGCAACTTCAAAGGGTCATCGAGGGACTATGATCTTTATTCGTAAGGGACTTTTGCTAAAGTATTCCTACTTTCGAGGGACATGACCATTAATCGTAAGACAACAAGAGAGGGTACCCTAGAAGTGCAAATGTGAAGAGTGTATTGATTTCAGTTATTTATCTTGAGATTTAGCGTTTTCTACGTTTATTTTTAATCTTGCCATACAATCCTAATTACTAGCAGTTATAAAGTATACAAAAAATAAAGGTGCGGAAAATAAAATCCATACCTTATTACATGACTTTGGGGCAGTTACATAATAGGAGAGTGCAAGAAATTAAACCTATTAATATTACATCCTCGGAGCAGATACATAATAGGAAAAAATGCGGAAAGTAAATCTACGCTATTATAATAGAGAGTGTGTCCTATACACTTGATCTATGAGGATAAATAAAAGAAATAAGAAAATGCTTTGAGAAAAGTTTGAAAGACCTACAATTCTAAGTATTAGTATTTTGGTATTTTGTGGAAAAATAATTTAAAGGATAATAATTAATAAAAACCTAAATTCTAATTGATTTTAATATTTAAGAAAAGATTAATTAATTAATTAGTTTAGTAAAATAAAAAATCAAGAAAATTAAATGTTAGTTAAAAACCATAAACCTAATTTATTAAATATTAGAAAAAAATTAGGTTAATTGATTGTTAAAGAAATAATTAGGGTTTAATAATAATTCTGATTAATTTTAAGAAAAGAAAAGGAAAATAGGTTAGAATAGAAAACAAGGTAAAAAAATGTATGAGGTGGGTGTTGAACCCACACCCCAAAGTTCAGAGCCTGTACTGCACGCCACTAGGCCAATCGCTTGTTGGTGTTAGGAAATATAACATGATTATTATATTTGAAACTTGTATGTTAGTATGGAAAATAACGAAAATAATGTGAAAATGCAGGGATCAAATCCACGTCCTCTCATTCATCGCGTGAGTCCTTCACCAACTGAGTTGTGCCTTCAATTTGTTAATATAACATAACAAAACCAGTGAACCGGAGAAGCGCCGGAGCCCTAGCTCCGGTTGTTTTCTCCGGCTAGACCTTTTTGTTCCTCCAAGAATAACGCTTGTTATAACCAAAGGAGGACCCTACCCCCCTAAATCAACCCTCCTGAATCCAATGGTGATGTTATTTTTGGCTAATTCGACCCGCATAACGATATACAACTAAAATAAAGTAAAATGACATGATTATGGAAATGGAGTGTTCTGGCATTATGAGACTCATGCAAGGGGTGAAACTTGCACTAATTGATCTCAGAAACACGTTAGAATTGTTAGTTTCAAGCAAAGTATCATAAATATTAAAATACAAAGTTGGAGAGACAAAGTTGTAGATAATTAAATTTCCATCAAAATGGGCTTTGGTTGAGAATTTTATGATGAAGTATGTGAAAGTTATGCTTGGTCAAAGTTCAGTTGACTTCTCCTAAAGAAAACCTTAATTTATCAACTTTTGACTTTTGATGAATCTTGAGGTTTCTTGATGAATCATGATCAATTCTTGATTAAAAATATGAGTTCAAAATCTTGATGTTGACCAAAAATCTTGAAGTTTGACTGTAAATTGGTCAAAGTTGACTTTTTATCCAATACAGTTGATTTTCAATCATCTGACTATTTGACTGAGCAACTTGTGGTGCAAGGCTTGAAATTTGGCATGAGAATACTTTGAAGCATATGATAAACCATGAAGTCCACTTGAGGCATTATAAGTCCAATTTTCCTTGAGAAAATCAAAATCTTAGTTGTAGGCCACTGCTTAGGAGAAGGATTCATCTGATCATTCTTTGAGTAGTCTTGAGTACTTGAGAATCTTAGGAGTATGAGAAGGTATTTTGAATCATATTGTCTTGAAAAATAGGAGGGAAAATTTTAGGATACAAAAAGCGATCTTAAAATTCCAACTTAACTCGCCATAGTTTGGCGGCTGTACGGATCGGCCCGGCGGACCACAACCTCTTTTGCCACTCCTAATTCAAATAGCCATCAATAAAAATATGATTTTTTATTTTTAATGTTGTTATACTGTTTTCTAGTTTTAATAATAATAATAATAATAATAATAATAATAATAATAATAATAATAATAATAATAATAATAAGGCTAAATTACAATTTTGATTCTCCTATTTTGTCTTATTCACGGAATCAGTCTCTTTATTTATTTTTTAAACACTTTGGTCCTCCGAACCTATTTTTCATCCAAAAAATATTGAGTTGTCCATTTTTTTAAAAACATGACATTAATGTGATGACATGATACGAAATAAATTGATATTTAATTATTAATAAATATTTTAATTAATAAAATAAAATAAAAGAATTAAATTAAAAACTAAATAAAACCAACAAATTAAAGAACACGAAAGAATAAAGTGAGGGACAAGAAAGACGAAGGTGGAAGCGAAGACCAAACCAGCAAAGAACAACACAACAAAGACGAAGTCCTCACTTTTTCACAAGATATTATCTCGAATCAAATCGTTTTCTAAGATTGAAGAACATCACAAATCAAAATCCTAACTTCAATTGCAATGTCAAATATCAGTGGAATATCGTTTTCTTACGATGCACCATCTTCTTGCAATATAAACGACTGATTTAAAGTTACATACATTGAGAATTTTCTTCCTCTTTCTTCTATTATTGAATCAATCTTTTATAATATTCTTTTTCTTCTTCGATCAATTTAATTCTTTTCTATATTTTTTTTTATGAATTCTACCGTAAATAAGATGGAAATCAAAGATTTATGCATCAATATAAATCTCATATGGTTTCTACGGTTGCTAAACAAGAAAGGAAAGTAAAATTTTTAGCTATAAATAAAAAGGCCACTAAACTTTTCTATTTGATTTCTATTTGAATAAAAGACTCAATTTTTTTAAAATCCGAATCAAGTTTGCATTGAAGGACGAGCTAAAAATAAAGTAGAATAAATTTTGTGTTCTTTAATTTTGTGAGTTTGTGTTCGCGATCTTCTGAGTTTGGTGTTGGTGTTCTTTTGAGTATGTGTTCAATATTTCATTTGATATATTGAGTTTCTTTTAAAAATTATTTAAATTTTTATGTAATTTGATTACTTTCACTTAACTTAAGCAATTAAAAATTCAATTAATAAATAAAAAAATCAGTCATCTCGTGCCACATCATCAACATAATGTCACATATATAAATAAAAAATGACACTTTAATATTTTTAAAAAAAAATTAGAGATGAAGATCAAAACTTTAAAAATAAAATAAAAGAATTAATTTCGCAAATTAAGCAAAATAGAGGAACAAAAATTTTAATTTCGCCTAATAATAATAATAATAAAAAATAAAAAAATAACAATAATAAAAAATAAATAAATAATAATAATAATAATAATAAAATAATAAAATAATAATAATAAAAAAATAAAAAATAACAATAATAACAATAATAACAATAATAACAATAATAACAATAACAATAACAATAATAACAATAACAATAATAATAATAATAACAATAATAATAATAATAATAATAATAATAATAATAATAATAATAATAATAATAATAATAATAATAATAATATAATAATAATAATAATAATAATAATAATATAATAATAATAATAATAATAATAATAATAATAATAATAATAATAATAATAATAATAATAATAATAATAATAATAATAATAATAATAATAATAATAATAATAATAATAATAATAATAATAATAATTTTTATAAGAAAATTATAAAAATATGATATAAATAAATAACATACACAAAATCTTAATTGTGTTTTCTATGGCTCTATGGAAAAATGCATCATATTTTATTTGAGTGCAGGGAAATAAAAGATATTTGACAGAGTGTGCTAAGATGGATGAATATACAGCATAATATGCAGGATTGAGATTATGAGTTTCCATAAACTATTAAGGTGTGTAAGAGTAAAATTTGGAGAAGTAAGATTCTAAAGATAGCACTGGCTGAAACAGTGTATGCTGTTTGGAGAAAGAGGAACGATGTGGTATACAAACAGGATAATAGTGATACTCATATAATTAACAGAATAATAAAGATCATTGTTAATAGAGTGTGAATAAATCCCATGTATAAAAATAGAATAGCTAAGCTGATTGGCTTAGTGTTAGTGTGAATTTGTGGTTATGCTAGACCCTATGAATCGTTTGAGTATAAATTATTTTTGATTATATATAATCTTTATTTTTAATTATATATATTATCTGTCCGACGTGGGTTGAATCCCAATTTAACCTTTAAACTTTAAACCTATATCTATTCCGGTTGAATCTTGATCTGTTTTTGATTACCTTGTGTAAAAGTATCGAATTAGAAGCGCAAAGCAACGGAAAGTGGGTAAACCTAAAAATTTGATACGGCCGGCCTGACTTGTGCTGCATCCGACATCGCATCCAGCTTCCCCATCCGGCACCACCCCTCCCGCTCATTGCGTCGCGTATCTTCGTCGCCTTCGCCCCCTCTCCTTGTTAAGGTATCATTTTCGTTTTCAATTTCAGTAGCTTAGTCCTGAATTGTACAGTGTTGAATTTGTGAAATTCCTTGTATGATACCAAACTCTCTTACATTTTCAGCATGATTTCGGGTTCCTTCCTTTTCTATTTGCAGAATAACATGTGTGCTGCTAATTCAGGTTTTCCTTTTCAATCATTCTATAACAAACAATGGAGCCTGGAAAATTCGAGCCGAAACACTCGGGAGACCTGTTGAAGTAAGTACACTTCCTATCTTTCTTTTTTTCTTCGTGTTTTACTTCATGCGATTTATCTGCTGTGAGCTGTTTGTGGTGAATAGGCATATGGATAAGCAGAATGAGGTCCTCATGGAAGCTTACAGATCAATGTTGCATGAATTGCAAAAACTTCAGGTTCTAATATTTCCCATGCATTAACTACTTCCTGCGCTTTATTCTCCTTTATCTTTGCAATATAATTCTAAGCTCATTTCAGTCGCTTGCTGTAAATGTTTCTTTCATTTTGATTCATCCTATAATTCTCTCATATATCTTCTGAATGATATGTTTATGACACATTTTAACATATCATTATGACTTCATTTGCTATTTTCATGTTTCTGACTTCATTTGCTATTTTCATGTTTATGACTTCATTTGCTATCCTTCGAATGTCTTGGTTATGAATATGTTTACTCAACGTATGCGGAGTGGACAACCTATAAAAATTGCTTGTTTTTTTGCTCTAACTCTTGAATTTGTAATTGTCACTCTGTTTGTGACCACCAAGTATACTTTCTTCCTCCGTTTTTGTTGCTGGCTACAATGTATACAGGACATGTTTCTTTTCTTTTATTTGTTGTGTATCAATATTCAAGAAATAACTAGACTCATACTTGTCTTTGGTGATTATCATTTTGAACAAGTAAATAACATGACACCTACAAAAACATGAATCTCCTAAATCTTGGAGTTCTGGTTGTTAGGTGGAAGAAGAGATGCTTATGCGCAAGCTTTATGAAGTTGTTCGTCCACGGTCTCACTAAACAGGTTAAACTTTGTCGACGTTATCTCAGATTCTCAGTTGCCACCAACCTATGTATATGATATTCCTGACATATCTGCAAAAGTTTTGTGCAGTTTAAGTTTTGTAAACAATGAAGACAACTCCACCAAATACAAAAAAAAAGATCAAGATGGGTTAATTTTCTCATAGATTTGGTTTAAGACCAAAGTTTGTCATATACTTGTATTTAAACAATCATGTAACCCATATAGAAAAGATAAAATACAAAACAAAAAAAAGTAGATTAATGTTTGATATTAGTGATATATTTAATCTCAAAAGTAATAGGAATAATTATTTTAAAAAATGTATTGGTACTGTCATGATGTAGTTGAATGTGGTTTGATATGCATAGTTTTAAGAGTTATTAATAGGTGGGAATGAAAAATTAATTGTGTATGATTTATCAAAAAGTTAATGATATAGTGTGTGTTTTTATTTCTTCTTTAATTAAATATTGTAAGATTTAAAAATTTAAATTTAGTCCAATATTAAGTTTTTTACTAGAGCATCTACTTTGGAGGGATAATATTAAACTTATATTTTTATCAAACTTTAAAAATTTAAAATATTGGTATCATAATATATTTTTTTAAAAATTGTTTAGGAAAAACTATAAATGAATGAAATGAAAGTAAAAATAAAAGTAAAAGTATTTAAACAATTAAAATTTTGTAGTTTTTTGGTCTCTTTAACATTTCTTAGTTTTTTCAACTCTTTGATTTATGCTTAGTGTGTTTGATGATTAATTCAAAAAGTATCATTATGCAAATATCTAGTGAATACAAAACGAAATGAATAAATAAAAAATGCGTACTAAATCACGATGGACCTGAACCCTCTGCTAGGGAGGGCCTATGCCGTCAGAGACTTTGCATGGCAAATCGTCGGAAGAAGAAGACTTGCAGAAAAGAAGCACGGAAAAAGCTAAAGATAAACATGAAAACAATTTCATCGTGGGAAACATTCTGACGGCAGAAGGAATTCAGCAGGAAGTGCTGAATAATATGGAGGTAGAGACCAATCATGCTAATAGATCCTACAAGGATATGGTTATGGGAGTGGAAGAAGAAGATGATAAGGTGGATCAGGAGGGAAGAATTGACTGGGATAGTGAAGAGGATGAACCTGAAGAAGAAGGAGTGGAGGCAATACGAGTAGTGGAGCAGAAAATAGGAGGCTATGATTGTCCATTGTTTATCCTCTCTAAAGCGGAGGAGAAGAGGATCCAAAAACCATGGAAACGTTGGGTTATTGTTAAGCTTTTGGGAAGGAGAATTGACTACAAGACTTTGGAGATGAGGTTGAAGCAAATGTGGGTGAAGAAAGGAATAATAGACATTATTTGATTTAAGTAATGATTATTATCTTTTCAATTTCACCCATGATCAAGACCACATGATGACGTTGATGAATGGCCCCTGGTTCATTTACGATCATTACTTATTTGTGAATGAATGGTGTCCGAATTTCCATCCTCAAAGTGACACGATCAAATCTGTTGCGGTGTGGGTGAGAATCTCGGAACTACCTGTCGAGTACTACGATTGTAGAGTTCTACATCATATTGGCAATAAGATAGGGAAAACAGTCAAAGTCGATTAGAATACGGTCATGCATTCTCGTGGAAAATATGCCTGTATTTGTGTAGAGGTTGATTTGACCAAGGCACTGGTAGCTATGTTTATGATCCAAGACCGGTCATATAATGTGGAATATGAAGGCTTACATTTGCTCTGTAGCGGGAAATTTGGGCATTATAAAGAAGGATGTCCAAATATATTTGAAAAAACTTTGGCTGATCAAGGTGGAAGAGAAGCAGCAGATGTCATAAATAATATTAATGATGGTAAGAGTGAGGCCAAGTAGTGACGAATTAGTAATTTCTTTGAAGAATATGGGAATCACGAAGAAAATGGATGAGGCGCAGGATAGTAGAAAAAATGATGAGATAAATAGTATAAAAAAAAGTGCAAGAGAAGAAGATTATTAATACAAGCAAATCCATCAACCTGTGTACAAAAGGAGGTATCAATAATAAGGAGAAGACCATTAGTATTAGTAAAAAGGGCATAGAAGATTTATTTGGCAAAAATATCACTTGGAACAATCATCCTGAAGTCAAATCTGATCTCTATAACTTGCAAAAGAGAGACTACGGTTTGATGTCCAGAGACCTTTCCTCTCAAAGCACCGATGCAGATAATCCTAATGTCTCTTCGGCTTTGGATAATCTGCATGAACATGAAGATGGTTACAACAAGCTAGACAAACCTCCTGATACAACAATTGGGATCAGTAGAAGATTTAGATTTGGCAATGATTACTCAAAGAACCCAATTGATGAAAATGTTATTAAAGGAGCTACCATTGAAAGTGAGCTTGAACTTACAATGGAAGTTGTTGAGGAGTCTCCCCTGGGAGCTTAAGGTTGTTTGTTCTTTCTTGTTGTATTTTCCTTATGATTAATACACCAAATAAGATAATGGTTTGGAATTGTAGAGGTGCAGCTAGCAAATCTTTCTACAGATATTGCAAGTACCATATAAATATGTATAGTCCTTCTATGGTGGCAATTTTGGAAACCAGATGTGATCCAAATTTGCTTAAAAATACCTTTGAGAAGTTAGGTTATGATGAAAGGGTGATTGTGGACAATATAGGATATTCGGGAGGCATTGTTGTAGTGTGGAAAACCAACTCTATGAAAGTGAAACTGTGCAAAAAGGACAATCAGTTTATTCATCTTCGGATTAGATCAAATCATAATCAAGATTATCTCTTTACAGCGGTGTATGCAACTCCGAATGAGAATGATAAGAATCTGCGGTGGGATGAGCTGAAAAATATTTCTAATAACATCAAAGAACCGTGGCTTCTTGCTGTTGATTTCAACGATATTGCAGATAACACATAAAAGAAGGGTGGACTTCCATCTTCGCATAACAGATGTGTTGTGTTCTGCAGTAGAATAAAAAGTTGTAACCTAAATGATCTTGAAGCTAAAGGCCCAAATTTCACTTGGCGTGGCCCAATCTTTCATGGTGGGCAGCGTATATATGAAAAGTTGGATCATGTCCTAAGTAATGATGATTGGAGATGGTGCTTTCCGGATGCGATTGTTAAAGTTTTGGTTCGTGTTGAATTTTCAGACCATCATCCGATTCTCATAGTTCCTTCCGTAGACACGCATAATAAGCAAACTAAACCATTCATGTTTGAGAATGCTTGGCTCCTCAATAGCACTTATATGATATGCTCCAGCAAGTTTGGAATAATGAAAATGACATGACTCAGAATGTAAGGAACACAAGGGAAGGTATTAAGGAATGGAAGTATGACACTTTTGATGAAGTTAAGAGGAAGAAAGTTGAACTCATGAGAAGGTTGAATGGTATTCAAAACAAACTGCAAGTGCAGTATAACTATGGTGGCATGAAAAGGTTAGAGGTGAAATTACAGACTGAGCTCAGTTCTATTCTGAAACAAGAGTTGATGTGGTTTCAAAAGGTCTTAGCGGATGGAGACTGAAATAGGAAGTATTATCATATGAAAGCTATTACTAGAAGGAAGAGAAATAGAATCATGATGCTTAAAGATGAAGATGGGAATTGGGTGGAAGATCACAAAAAATTACAACAGCTGGTTTCCAATTATTTCAAAGACTTGTTCAAGTGCCTTAATATGTGGAGCATGTGGTTTCAGACTAATGTCACTTTCCCGAAGCTTGATGCCAACATTATTCTCCAGTTAAACGATGACATTAAGACAGAAGAAGTTAAGCATACCTTGTTTGCCATGAAGCTGTGGAAGGCTCCGGGTCCTGATGGATTCCCGACAGGTTTTTACCAAAAAGGTTGGGAAATTGTGGGGAAAAATGTGTGTGATTTTGTGAAGCATGTGTGGAGAAACCCTAGCGTGATGTTAACAAGACTGACATTTGTTTGATCCCCAAGGTTAATCAACCCAATCTAGTGAGCCAATTTCGACCTATCTCTCTCTGCAAATACCATATACAAAGTTGTTACCAAGGTATTAGTGGAGATACTTAAGCCTCGCATGTCTTATATTGTTTCTCCTTATGAAACTGGTTTTGTGCCTAGGAGAGCAATCCAAGAGAACATTATCATTGCTACAGAAGTTATGCATAGCATGACCGAGAAGAAAGGAAAAAAAGGTTTCTTTGCTATCAAGATCGATCTTGCAAAGGCTTACGACAAGATTAATTGGGAGTTTATCTGGAGAACTCTTGTTGAGATTGATATTCTAGATAATATGATCAACCTCATTATGCATGGAATCACGAGTGTTGATTCTAACATCAATTGGAATGGGAGTAGAGGCGAGTTCTTCCGCCCCCAGTGTGGTATTCGACAAGGTGATCCAATATCTCCATATCTTTTTGTGTTATGTATGGATAAAATCTCCCATATCATTGAACATGAAGTTAGCAAAAAGAATTGGAAAGGTGTGAAATTAGGTTCCAAGGGCTTGACCATCTCCCACCTAATGTTTGCAGATGAGCTCCTTCTTTTTGGTGAAGCCAGTGAAGATAAAATGAATTGTGTTCTCAACTCTTTGAATACCTTTTGTAATTTATCTAGACAGGAAGTTAGCAGAGAAGAATCTTGTATTTTTTTCTCTGATAACGTGAAAAGGAATATGCGGTTGAAGCTTTTGCATCTTTCTGGGTTCCGTGGAACCAAAAAGTTTGGCAAATATCTTGGAGTCCCATTAAGTGGGAATTCTATCAAAAGGCAAGATTATGAATATCTCATAGATCAAGTCTCTTTCAAGTTGGCTAATTTGAAATCTAGAAATCTGTCAATGGCGGGTAGAATTACTCTGGCAAATAGTGTTATTGGGGCTATTCCTGTTTATCCTATGATGACAAACTTAATTCCGAAATCCTGCATCAACGAGATTCAGAAACTTCAGCGAAACTTCGTTTGGGGTGATACTGAAATTAAAAAGAAAACTCATGTTGGATGGGAGACTGTAATGAAGCAGAAGGATAATTGTGGGTTGGGTCTTCGCGACCATGAGCTTATGAATCAAGCCTGCATTATGAAGTTGAGCTGGAAAATGATGAATCAATCCTCTGATTTGTGGTGTAGAGTTATGCGCAGCAAATACCAAATGGATAAATATCATACTGACATTAAAAGCAAAAGTACGGATTCGTACATTTGGAAAGTTATTGTTAAATTCATGCATGATCTTCTGGACGCGAGTATTTGGTGTATTGGGAACGGTAAAACTATTCATGTCTCGAATGATTGTTGGGTTGATACTGGCAAAAATATTGCAGATTGTGATTTGGATATCCCCCGCGAATTATAAACTGCGAAAGTCTGTGACTTAATTAGCGCTAATGGTGACTGGAATTGACAACTATTGGATAGTTGAATCCCCTCCAATTTTCACCTTGCCATCGAAGCTATTCTTCCGTCTATTGACCAGGAAGCTGAAGATAAAATGCAGATTGTAGGAACGAAAGACGGCTCTTTTTTTATCAGCTATATGTATCAGAAGCTTCGGGATATTGATGAAGATGAGAATGTTGATGTTTGGAGATGTATTTAGAAGCTGAGGGTTCCAGAGCGTGTCAAAGTGTTCATTTGGCTGCTCGCGCATGATAGACTAATGACGAATTACCGTAAAAGTTTGTGTGGATAGGAGCTGCTGCCTACCAATTATGCAGTGATGTTTGCGAGTCTGTGTTGCATGCTTTGCAAGACTGCCTAATAGCAAAGAATACGTGGGATAATTTAGTCCCAAGTAACTTACATTTCAGCTTTTTTGCAGGTAATCTTCAAGATTGGATTTATGTTAATTTGATTGTGCATTGAGCTAATAATGATTAGTACAACACGTGGGCAATTGGCTGCCATGCACTTTGGTCTTGGAGGAACAAATATATACATGTGGAAGACCATGCTAGACCCTTATTATGATGGACATAGTATAGCGGGACGAGTTCAAGATTATGTTTCAGCCATGTCTTGGCAACATGATATTGTGAGTAAGAAGCTTTTGGTGGAAGAGGTTAGATGGTTCTTGCCTAATTCCTCATTTGTTAAGATTAATGTGGATGGTTCTTGTGGTGCCGGAAAAATCTCAGGGTGTGGGGGTTTCATTCGGGATGATAGAGGCAATTGGTTATGTGGTTTCTCGAAATTTATTGGAGTTTGTAATGCGTTTATGGCTAAGGTGTGGGGGAGTTTATGAAGGTCTCAAGCTTTCTTCCTCTAGAGGCTTTGGGAAAGTCATTATTAATATAGACTCCAAAAGAGTTAATACGGAAATTTTGCATAAAACGAGTACCGGGGATTCAAATTTGGCCTTAATTTGTCAAATTCGTCTTTTAATGGCCAAACATGAAATGGTACAGTTAGAACATATTTTTCGAGAAGTAAATTGTGTTACAGATGAGCTAGCAAAGAAAGGGCATCTTTTGAAGACCGGTTGCAAGGTGTATTGAATTCATCAAGAATCTTATTTATAAGGATTCAATTGGTTTATCTACTCTTAGAATAGTTGTTGTGTAGTATCTTTTCTGTTTTGGGCTTAGGCCCTCTTGTTTATAAAAAAAAAAAGTATCATTATGCAAGCTTATGGCCAATCCATCATTTTTTAATTCATTTGTCTCATTTTCTCTCTACTATAGTAATCATTATTTTGTGTGTGTTATTTTAATCGGTTTTATATAAATTATTGAATTTGTCAGGGTGTATTTTAACATTATTAAATTTTGTTTATCATATAGGATTAAAAGTCCAAAAAAAAAAACCATCATGACATCAAACGAAAAAATATCATTATTTTGTGTGTTTTATTTTAATCGGTTTTATATAAATTATTGAATTTGTCAGGGTGTATTTTAACATTATTAAATTTTGTTTATCATATAGGATTAAAAGTCCAAAAAAAAAAAAAACCATCATGACATCAAACGAAAAACATATTACTAGAAGAGGTAAATTATTTTTTTTTAGTCTTTTATCTCTACCTTAGATTTTATTATACTTTTTTAACTTTTAAAAGATAAATCTTTTATGTATTCAAACAACGTCATATTAGTCTTTTCTGTTAGGTCTATTAGAGTATCTCCAATAATGAAACTCATTTTTGAGTTTTTTTGTGAGACCTATTAAACAACATCATCATGAAACAATTCACTTTAATGGTGCAATTCTAAAAAATCAATATTGGGTCCTACAATTCTAAATCAAATCAACAAAATTGTATGCTAAAATGTGAAACTGTAACAATTATGTAAATATTTTAGTCAAAGAGACGTTGCTTGCCGAAGAGACGATAGCAACATGCTGGCGAACTCCAACGGTAAAAATTCCACTTTTTGATTCTCCAGCTTGGCGAACCATGTGAAAATCTAGCCACTGGAGGCGCTCTTTATCAAAATCAAAATAAATGGCCATTTGGCATACACCCGACGCTGACGTGGCATATTGTTGTACCCCAAAATTTGTCCTCCCATTTTCACACAAGACATACTCCTAAAGGTTCTCAATTGCTCAAAGGTTGACTAGACAATTCTCCTTTTGAGGCAATGAACCCCCAACCAGGGTTTCCATTTTCATCAAGACGGTTGAGCTCCAAGGATCCCAAATGTTCTCCATTGTCCTAATATGCCCTCAAGGTCATCCATGTCAAATTTCAGGCCTTGCACAAAAAGTTTGCTCAGTCAATTGCTCAAGTATTGGAAAATCAATCGTGTTAGGTCAAAAGTCAAATGTGGCCCATGTACATTCAAACTTCAAGATTTTTAGTCAAAATCAATATTTTGAAGTGATATCCATCATTTGATCAAGGGTTGATCATGATTCCTCAAGAAATTCTCCTAACCCATCAAAAGTCAAAAATGGCAAATTAGGGTTTATATAGGAAAAGTCAACCAAACTTTGACCAAGCATAACTTTATCATACTTTATCAGAAATTTTCCAACCAAAGCTCATTTTGAAGAGAATTCAATTCCCTACGACTTCTCTTCATCTCTCAAGTTCAAGAAATGCACCACTTGAAAGATACAAGTTCATACATTATAGGTCATTTTTAGAAAGTCAACAAAAGCCACTTTTTGCCAAGACCTTTTACATCAAGATAACATCTTCAAATGCGAAATTGATCAAAAGAGGGACTGGGCTTTCCAAAAAGTATAAGATCATTATCATGAGATAAAAATTGAGCAAGTTATGGCTTGCCCAAGTTGGGAAAATTTTGGAAATTTCAAGAATTGTGCATTGAGCAAATTTGAATTTTTGGATCAATGGCCTAACTTTTTAAGATTAAAATATCTTCCTAAGGTCATAAAGGACCTCTAATCTTATTTTTGCATGGCTTTGTATTTTCTACCTATTTTTTACATATTTATTTTAATTTATTTCAAGTAAATATAAAATAAATGGTATAAAATATTTGGAAGTGGGTTTAGACACGTGGGCTAGTGTTTTGGCTTGCTTAGAGGCCCAAGATTTCGTGCACAAGTGAACAGGTTCATTTAAGCAAGGATATGGCATGTTTTGGAAAATTTGGAAGGCCTTGAATTGGTTGGATTCTTGTTGGAAAACATGAGTTGTGGCCATAATCTTTCACATTCAATGGTGTCTCCTCCTTCCATACTATAAGAACAACATATTGGCCAGCTCAAAGGACGCACAAAAAGCCTGAAGAATTGCTGCATATTTCATTCAAAAATTCCAAAGTTGTAAAACTGAATTTCAAATTGCAGGTGGTTTTGATCCAAAAGAAAGGCCCAGACACGTTCCTGGAAGTCCCCAAAAACTTTTTCCAACCATCACCAAGTCCTAAAACGCCACGAAACGCATCCACCAACATCCACAGTTTGCTTCATTTTGAAATTTTGTTATGTACAATTCATGTAATTTCCCTGTGATTTAACCATGTATTTCTGGTTTATTGATCATTTGCAAGCTTCCTATATGGTTGGATTGAGTTTTTGATGCAGGAACTGTGTGTCACCATTGCTAGGGTTCTAAGTTCAAAATTGGGGTTTCTTAAAATACCCAAAATTAGGACCAACCAAGGATACCATCTTACTCAGGAGGTTGAGAGTAATCAACCCATGACCTCCAAGTGAATTTATTGTGCGTTTTGTGCTTGTTTCACGTGCAGGTTTTATAGTGACGGACAAAAATCTGTCACTATAGGTATTTCTACCTAAGACGACGGAGGGAGGTAGGAGATGAATGCGTGGCAGACCCCTATTGGGTGATTCAAATCAGCGCGCATGTTTTTATTTTTTTCTTTCTAATATTAACATTTTCTTGTATATTATATTATTGATTGAGTTTAGGTAACGAATGAGCAGGTTGGTGTAGCGGTGGGGCGCATGTTTATGAGGCTGGAGGGTCTGGGTTCGATCCCCAGCCCTTGAATTTTGTTTTCTATTATATGTTTCCTGCAGATCAGATGCTGAACAAGCCCATAGGAACACCATGCACCCTTACCCTCAGCCAGTTGATCACCACTGATTCAGATCAAACGATCCAGATCACCATGTGCTATCAAGGAGCGCCCCCTGGATCCAAGCAGTCTGGGGTCTCAAATGGGCCCAATGATTTTTCAAAATAACACCCCCTGTTTACTATTTAGCTCCAAGCCCATTAGCTTCCCTATTTATTTTATTTTGTTATTTACTTCTTTTTAATCTTTTTTTTAAATCACAAAAAATCAAAAAATTAATAATCATAGATTTAAGTTTTTCCAATTAATCTAATTAATTAATTTAATTAATTAATTTAATTATTTTGACATCATTTTATTAATTTAAAAATAATTAGAGCTAGGTTTTATACTCAAATATTTTCTTAACAAAAATACCAAAAATAATAGAAGTGGTTTTATTAATTTTTAATCAACAATATTTTTTTTATTTTTTAATTAATTAGGATTTTTTTTTTGTTTTTTTAGTTAATTTAGTTTAATTATTTTCTTAAAATGAACAAAATAAAAATATTTTTTTACTTAGACTTTTTTAGATTGTTAGACGTTTCTTTCCATTTTCACGCGCATTTATCTTATTCCCGCATCTTTTATAATATTGTACCTGCTGATGGGATGTAATAGATTAAAATAGGACTTTACTGCTTTTATTTATTTCCTTTCCCTCATTTGGACATGTAAATGCCCCATCCCCGAAAACATTGTAATAGCGTAGATTTAAATTCCTGCACTTTAAATTTCTGCTTGTATATAAACTGTTAGTAACTTAGGTGTGCATGACAAGATAAAATCAAATAATCGTTAGACCACTAATTGCAAGATAAATATAACTGAAAAAACACATTGTTGCATACTTACACCCTTAGGGTATTCCTCACCTGGTTGCCTCGGAAATGGTCATGTCCCTCGAACGTAGGGATACCTTAGCAAAGACCCTCAGTTTAAAAGTCATCATAAAAGATCATAGTCCCTAAACGTCCCTCGAGTTGCCTGCGAGAAATGATCTTGTCCCTCGATGTTGCCTCTATGATGACAGTCCCTTCAGAATGCTAAGTTATCCTTACATGTTGTCTTCAATGACCATAATGTCCCTTTCGATAGTCCCTCAACATCCGACGATAGGGCTACCTACTCACTAATAGTAGGGTAGCATTATCTAAAAGAAAGGAGGAAAAGTACGTCCTTTTTCGAGTAGGTATATGACTCTTAAGTACTTGCTCAAACTTGAAATTTTCACACGTACACACTTTTCAAAAACTATTTTAAAAAACACTTTATCACACTCTTGAGGACTGATACAAGAGTTATCATAAAGCAAACAAAATCTTTCAAAACACATAAACACAAACAGTTTTAAAAAATGAGCAAGTACCTAAGAGCCCGTGGAAAACCACAGATGGAAAGGGTGCTAACACTTTCCCTTTCCATAATCTACCCCCCTTACTCAGAAAATCTCGAAAAAGATCTTTTTATGTTCTTTTCACCCTTTCCTTTGTTGGATAAAAGAAAAGTCGGTGGCAACTCTTGCTTACCGCGACATTTGCAAACAAAAAATGCAAACCAGTATTAAACAGTCGATTCTGCCACCGTATCACAGAAATGGCGACTCTGCTGGGAGTATTATAAAAGTGAGGTTTACCTTAGGGTCTAGATCATTTATAATCTGTTTTCTTTGTCTTGATTGCTTTACTTTTAAGGGTATAGTTTGGGTTACTATAGATCCTACACCCGGATCTGGAGAAACCTTTTAGGTAAGTAGCAATAGATCATGGAAATTGTGCGGGTATACCAACACGGTTGAAGCGATGGCTACGTTGATGCGATACTTTGATTGTTACCGGTAGCCCTTGAGTTAATAAAGGATAATATTGGGACGTTGCGTGGTGTCATAAAGCGTTAATTGACGTTAGAAACTTTAAATGAATAACTTGGCCATTAGGACGTAGCGAGATGGCCGTCTTTGGTGTATTCCCAAAGTCGGCATATACTCGATGCTACACTAATTGAGACTTGACTCATGAGTTTTATTTAGTTGCGAGTCAGTTGCCTATCAAATGAAGCTTGTGGGAAAGGTCAATGATATTGAGATCCCTTAGAACCCGGTTACTATTTATAGGACAAGTTGAACCAATCCAACTTCAAGAGGGTACTACCTTAAAACCCATGCAAGCCTTAAACCTAAGGTCTCTTGTGTGATTTGCTTGTGCTTGCTATATCTGTGGTTTCTTAGCATAATCATGACATCATGACATGGCATATCATACTAACCATTTCAAGGATTTTCTAGGGCTTATCTTTGTCTTGTTTTGTAGGACATGACATCCGCTCGCAGGAACGCTATCCAAATCAACCTTGTGAAAGTGCGTCCTCAACTCAAGGAGTTAGCATCAAGGATTCCTGAAAGCTCTCCCTTCACTAAAAAACATGGTCGACTTCTCAACTTGGTCGCTGCAACCCCTGATGAAGAAACATTAAAGGTGCTCTTTCAGTTCTTTGACCCGTTGCACCACTGCTTCACTTTTCCTGATTACCAGTTATTGCCTACTATGGAGGAGTTTTCTCAGTTATTAGGGGTACCTATCCTTAATCAACTACCGTTCAATGGTACGGAAAGAGACCCAAAGCCTGAAGAGATTGCTTAAGCTCTATCTTTACAATGGTCTGATGTAGTGGCAAATTGGGAGACCAGAGGAGGTGTCCAAGGATTTCTAGCTAAGTTCCTATTTGAGAAATCTCACTATTTTTGGGATAATATGGATTTACAAGCTTTTGAAGAAGTGATGGCCCTTCTCATCTATGGGATGGTACTATTACCTAACACGGACCAACTCATAGATGTGAGTGCAGTTAAGGTTTTTCTATCGCATAATCCGGTGCCTACTTTGCTTGGGGATATTCTACACTCTCTGCATACTCGCACTCTAAAGAGAAGAGTTACCCTTCTGTGTTGTACTCCTCTATTGGCTAGGTGGTTTATTTCGCACCTACCCCTATCTATTTTCAAGAATGAGCAGGGTATGAGATGGTCTCATAAGTTGATGTCTCTTACTCATTCGGATATTCATTGGTGTTCTTGGTCCTTGGAGAGTGTCACCATCATTGATCGCTGTGGGGAATTACCCAAAGTCTCTCTCTTAGGCATTAGGGGAGGAATCACTTATAATCCTTGTTTGGCGTTACGACAGTTTGTATGCTATAAGGGATGGTCCTTATGACACACTCATCCAAGGGATCACATTTGACTATGATAATGATGTTCAGGGTTATCGTAAGAGGTTCATTCGAGCTTGGGGCATGATAAATAGAGTTGATAGCAAGACACTAGGGCACAAGAATTCCATCCCTCTTGAGCCTTACCTCAAATGGGTGCGAGCTCGTGCTCAATGTCTTATGATGCCTTACCCCACCATCTTACCTGTGATTGTGGAGCCAATTGCTGAAGGAGACACTCCTTATGTTGTTCTTTATCCTGATATGCTAACTGATTTTGAGGAGCTACAGAAATCCTGGATCTAACTTAAAGAAGAACAGGATACCTTTGAAACCCGATTCTACGCCAGCGAAAAGAAGGTTTTAGAGCTCACCCGGTTACTTCACGAGGAGAGGATCATAAATGCCTACATTGAACCAAAGAGGATGCATCCATGGGAAACTTGAAGTCTTCCTTGTGCTTGGAAAATTTTATTGTTACTTTGTTCCCTTTGTAAGCCCAAGAGGCATTATTATAATCAATAAAACTTCTTAATGCAATTAACATTTGTTCTCTTTCTGTTTAAGCAAATTTGAATCTTAGAAATCCTTGAAAACATTGCATATATATCATACGTATCATTGCATAAGCAGGTTTCAAAGAAGGTTTCTCATCCTCTTCGCTGTTTATTTCAGCAATGGCTCTAGAACAAACAGTGAAGGATCTACAGACTCAGAATGCCCAGTTTGAACAGATGGTCATGGCTCTGACCAAGGGGAAAGAAGAACTGAAATCCCTGTGTAACACGGTGGGAGAACTGACTTGGTTGTTTTGTGTTTGATCTCAAATGTTGCGGTTAGCAAGAGTCGCCACCGACTTTTCTTTTATCCAAAAGGAAAGGTTGAAAAGAACAGGAAAGACATTTTAGATTGTTTTCTTGAGTTCGGGGGGTAGATTGTGAAAAGGGAAGGTATTAACACCCTTTTCATCCGTAGTTATCTACGGGCTCTTAGTTACTTGCTAGATCACTTGGTTTTATTTGAAAATATGCTTTGTGTGGTTTTTGAAAGTATTTTGAAAAGGCGCAATCGTTTAGGCAAACTTTGTAATAATTCTCGTTTGTAAGAATGTATACAAAGTGTTGATCTTTTGAAAATGTTTCAAGTTTGAAAGATGTTTGGAAAGTGTTGGTGTTTGTTTTGAAAACAGCAAGGATGTTTTGGTTTGAAAATGAGCAAGCAACTAGGAACATTCTACCTACTCAAAAGTCTTTCTTGTTTATTTCCTCTTTCCTTTGACATTGTTATTTTACCATTGATTGGTAAGTAACCTTATCTTTGGATGTAAAAGGGATGGGCATGGGTCATCGTATAACGATGATTAACAATGTTGTAAGATATCTTAGCATTTTCCTTAAGGGACTAAGATCATTTTTGAAAGGCAACTTTGATAGCGTCATCGAGGGTGTTGTACCCCAAAATTTGCCCTCTCAATTCTCAAGGTTTTTCTTACAAAGATTCTCAAGGTTCAAGCTTGCACAAGTGCATTGGGATTTTCCAGTACCAAAATTAAAAGGAAACTGTCAAAAATGGAGAAAACAGATAAAAATAACATTTTGACAAATTTGGTGGAAAACATGTCTCCTTCGATTCAGCATACTTCGATTGACTCTTGGCCTCTTTCGATTGCTCAAAATGGCTACTAGCGTGCCTCTTTCGAACCTGGACATTTGGCCTCCTGTATGCCTCTTTCGAATGCAACTTGGGTACATCCTTCGTTTGGATTGGAAACATCCTTCGATTCAACCTTTCGATTGGACAAGTAGCTGCCTGTAAGTCTGCTTCGATTTGGACAAGTAACTGCCTACAAACATGCTTCGATTGGGCAACATTGTTTCCTTCGAACACGAACTTTCGATTGGGAAATATGTTTGCTTCGAGCAGGAGCTTTCGATTGGGCAATAGCTTCCTTCGAGTTAGCTTGTTTCGACCACATGATTCGACTGAGACAAAGGCTTCCTTTGAACCAGTGCGCTTCGATCTCACTCTTGCCTTTGACTCAAAACTAAATCTCGTTTTCCAGGCTGTGTTGCGTCCAGATCTTTACATAGTCAGAAGTTTGCACAAGGGTTTCAAACTTTGTCTGTTGGATACTGCTATTATGGGCTAAAGGCTACATACTTTCTCTTCAAGCAGAGAGTACTCTATCACAAAAGCAGCTTTCCATCTGATTTCAGTCTGAGCACAAGCAACGTCAGAGGCATCTTCTGCACCCCACTGCTGCTGCTGCCAACAGCCCCCCCACTTGTACTGTCACGTTACAGTATTTTATTATTGTTGCAAGGCTGGCTGTTTTCAAATATATCCACTCTTTTTCTCTATAAATACAAGAATTTATGCAACAGCTGAGGAGAGGACTTTCGAGCCAGAGGAACGAATCTGCAGAAAACTGTTCTCAAACACCACAAAAAAATCTCAAGTTCATCAACACTTGAGAAATCAAAAATATCCAGAATCCAAACACTTGTCCCCTTAGAATCTGAAACGTCCATACACCTTGTTACCCTTTTGAATCCAGTAGGAAGAACCTCACACTTGTTCTTCTCTGTTGAATCCAGTATCAAGGACGTGACCCCTGGTTTCCCCCTCCGAATCCAGAAGCATTCAAGGGCCACCACTCAAGGCCCCACATCCATTCAACGCCTCCATCAAGGTAAGTCACTCTTATCCTTGAACTTTTCATTTCATGACATAACATGTAAATAAACTCCCTTTCGTTTCAAGCCTGTACATACTGTTGTTTTCCCTTTTCATTTCCACCCTGTTAACATGTTTCGTATCGCTTGCTGTTTGCCTGAATTAGCTTTAGTTATTAAACTGTTTACTAGCATGGCCTTAGGACATGTTGCTATTTAATGTCTCAAACGAAGTAAACAGGAAACATGAATATGAAATGAAGCCTCAGGCTTCCTCACTGACTTCGGGCCCAATCGAAGAAGGCAACAAGGCAGAAAGGCCCAGCCAGAGGCACACTTGCACTAAGTCCAGGCTCAGTCGAAAGGTACTCCCATGCTGGTGCCAGTCTCCAATCGAAGTACATGACCTGACTGGTGTCAAAGCCCAATCGAAGTACATAACCTGACTGGTGCCAAAGCCAAATCGAAAGACATGACTTCACTGTTGCTGACCCCAATCGAAGGAGGCCAACAGAATGCAAATCGAAGGCTGCTCCTGCCCAAATCGAAGGAGGCCAGCAGAATGCAAATCGAAGGATGCTGCTGCCTGAGTCGAAAAGCACATTTTCCTTGTTTTTTTATTTTGTTTTTTTTTCCTTTACATTTCTATGCACTTCAATATGGTTGTAATAGTGTAGGATTTATCTCTTGCATTTTTATTGCTTTGTATAAATGCTAGTAAATAGGCGTGTATGGAAAGATAAAGACAACAAAATAGATAATCCTAATCAAAGACAAAAGCATGTAAATAAATCACATTTGCACACTTGCACCCTTAGGGTAACCTCACTTGTTGCCTCGGAAAATAGTCATGTCCCTCGAGCATGGGCGTTTTAGCAAAGACCCTCGATAAAAGATCGTAGTCCCTCGATGACCCTCGATGTTGCCTTCGGTAAACTATCTAGTCCCTAAAACGACATTGCTAAAACGTCCCATATGTTGCCTTCTATGACTATACAAACGTCCCAATGCCCGTCCCGTTCAACATCCTAACACAAGGTTGTTCACCAAATACAATGGTGAAACAACACTGTTAAAAAGGTTAAAAAACATAAGAAAGATATTTGAGTAAATTAGGGTAGATAGCTCTTAGTTACTTGATCAAACTTGCAAAACATCCTTGCCATTTTTTCAAACACACATCTCAACACAGTTTCAAAACAAACTTTCAAAAACATTGAAACATCTTTTCAAAGAGACAAACACCTTTGTAAAACATTCAAACGAATTGTTACAAAGGTTGCCTAGACAAGGCATCTTTTTCAAAACATTTTCAAAACCACACACACAAAACACCATTTCAAGCAATTGAAAAACAAAGGCAAGTTATCTAAAACAAGTAACTAAGAGCCCATGGATAACCATGGATGAAAAGGGTTCTAGCACCTTCCCTTTTTATAATCTACCCCCCGAACCCACGAAAACATCTCAAAGGTCTTTCCTGTGCTTTTTGACCTTTCCTTAGGATAAAATAAAAAGTCGGTGGCGACTCTTGCTAAACTGAACATTTGCGAACACAAACGCAAAACCAAGTCAGTTCTCCCACCGTATCACAGAATTAGTGACTCTGCTGGGAAATTTTCTAAAAGTGGGGTTACCTTAGGATTTTAGATCACCTTTACATGCTTGTTTTGATTGCTTTACTTTTTTGGATCCTTGCTTGGGTTTGTTTTAAATCCTACAACCGGATTTGGGGGTACCTTTTAGGTAAGTAGCAATAAATTGTGAGGGAACTGTGCGGGGTATACCGACATGGTTGAAGAAGTATCTATGTTAGTGTGACATATTTGTGGGTACCGGTAGCCCTTGAGTAGTCAAGGAGAATACGGGGCCGCTGAGCGATGTCATGAAGCACTATCGAACTCTTAGAACCTTACTTGACCATCTTGGCCTTTTTAGGGGTAGTGAGATGACCGACTTTGGTGCAGTCCAAAGTTGGTAGATACTCGATACTACACTCATTGAGGATTGTTTTCTTGGGATATTTTGGTCGCCAGTTAAGTGGCTAAACCAAAACAATGAACATAGAAAATAATCCAGTGATATTGAGCTCCTTAGAACCCGGTTTCTATTTTAGGACAGGTTGAGCCAACTAACTTCAAGAGGGTACTTACCTACAAACCCCATGCAAGCCTAAACCTAAGGACTTGTTTGCTCTATGTGAATATGATTACATGTATATACACTTGCTTACTTTTGCATACATGTACATGACATCATAACATCATACCATAGCATTTTCAATAACCATTTCAAGGATCTCGAGGGTCTTTTGATGCAGGGTTACGTTGAACCAGACATCTACCAAAGGGCAAGAGGATTCTCCTCTAAACAAACGCCATCAAGTGCAACAACTTGAATCAGGGGCTATGACCCACTTGACATGGTGAGCTTGATTCTCGTGGAAAGACATCCACCATTACAAAGTTCTCCAATCAAAGATGTTCAACCTCTAATATTTTCTTGTGTTTACCCCGCGAGATCCTTGAAAACATGCATCCACATATCATGCATCATATCATGACAGGTTTCTCCCTTACAGGTCTCCTTATCTTCCTGATGTTTATTTCAGTAAGATGGACATGGAACAAACGGTGAAAGATCTCCAAGCTCAAAAAGCTCAGTTCCAGCAAATGCTTCTGGCTATGGCTAAGGGGCAGGAGGACCTGAAAGCTCTCCTTCTCAAAGACAAGAAGAAGAAGTCCAAGAAGGCAACGAACATCCTGAACTTGAGAGGAAGACCTGGAGGACCAGTCAGGAGAACTCTAGATCTTTCAACTCCATCCAACATAGGGGATAGTCTCGAAGAAGACCACAATTTGGAGATTGATGAAGTTGAAGCTCACTACTCCGAGGAACAATATCCTCCCACTGATGACAAGTACAAACAGTTGGAGGATCGCCTCAGTGCTATGGAGATTCAATAAGTACCTGGCTTGGATTTAGGAGACATGGGTTTAGTTTCTGGATTAGTCATCCCTCCAAAGTTCAAAGTCCCTACCTTTGCCCTATACGATGGAGTCTCTTGCCCTAAGATGCACTTAAAGTCTTATGTCCGCAAGATTCAACCATATACAATTGATCCGAAGCTTTGGATCCATTTCTTCTAAGAAAGCCTAGTAGGGACTCAACTCGAATGGTTCTATCAATTGGAGAGTTCCCGCATCCACACCTGGGAGGATCTAGCCACTGCTTTTTACAAACAGTATCAGTACAATGCTGATCTTGCACCAACTCGTGTGCAATTGCAGAGCATGACCATGGGTTCCAACGAGAGCTTCAAAGGATATGCCCAAAAGTGGAGAGACCTGGCTGGTAGGGTACAACCCCCTTTAACTGACAGGGAGCTGATTGACATCTTCATGGGAACTTTGACAGGGCCTTTCTTCAATCACTTAATTGGAAGCTCCTTAGCCGGGTTCACCGAGCTAATACTAACCGGCGAAAGGGTCGAAGCTGGCATCAAAAGTGGAAATATCCAAGGAGATACACCCTCTGATGCCCAGAAAATACCCTACAATGGGAAGAAAGAGTCCAATGCTGTGAACAGTCAAAAAAGTCACCGTCACCAGCACGTAGGGGCATTCCTGGTCTCTGGTTCTACGTCACACCGACAACAGCAAAAGGGAAATCAACGAAAGCCAGATGAGCCTAAAAGACAGTTCACCAACATCAACATGCCGTTATCTCAAGCGTTGCAACACTTGTTGAGGATGAATCTAATTACATTAATAGGACCTCATCCAAACCCCAAGACTTCTTCTCCTAACTACAATCCTAATGCAACGTGAGCTTATCATTCTGACAGTCTCGGGCATGATACTAACGATTGTTGGACATTGAAGTACAAGATTCAAAATTTGATTGATGCCAAGGAGATCGAGTTTGGTCCTCCAGAGACTCCAGCATAATCAATGCTCCTTTGGCAAATCATTGAGAGCGTCTTTGTTTCATTTGAATTTTCAAGTTATATTTCCTTTTGTTATTCAAACAATTATCTATTAATGTCAAACTTTGTTTCATTAATGCATTGCATATGTTTGTCTTGATTTGATCCACTCATTTTCATTACATTTAAACTGTGCTTTTTATTCTCTTTATGACATTTAACTCTTGCTAAAAGTTACAAGCCTTTAGAGGGAGGATGACGAAATAATGCCATAATCTCATACAATATGCTTTTGAACAGACCTTGCTGATGATGTACAGGCATTTCTTTCAAATCCTAAACACCAGAGTTATAAGGAAGATAATCCCTAGTCAACCCCTTCGAGCCAAAGAAGTAGAAGTTTTCTGTTTTAAACACAAATTGAAACCTTTAATTTAAACCTGGGGCAGGGTAGTCACTCAGTTAATTCAAAAGAGGCGCATCAAAGTCGCAAAACTCTCAGTTCATAATACAACGAACGAAATCAAAAAGCATTCCTCTGGAATCAAAAGACAGTGGTGGTTCCTTATCTCATAGGCAGTCAATCTCTCAAAAAAAAGAGAAAAGCCCACTAAGCCAAAACCTACAAAGGAGGCTTAAGAAAGTTGGGGCATCCCGCTGACTGTAATCTCGAAAACAGGAACAGTCAGGCAAAATTTAGGGATAACAAATCAAAAGAACGAGGTCACTGCAAATCCTCGACAACATGAAAAATGTTGCAAAAATGATGACTGCCTTCAAAAACCAAACTTGTGTGAACCATCACCAAAAACGTCGTTCCAGACTCATTTGGAGTTCAAATGCACAATTAACTGAGCTTAGGATTGAAGAACATCACGAAGAATGGGTGGGTACAAATACACTTTGAGCCTTTATCCTTTGTTCCTTAAACCGTGAACCAAGCCACGTTACAACCCTTCAAAAGTCCTAATTGAAGCATGGGTTAGTTCAAAAGCATACTGTTACAAAAGGTATCCTGACTCCTGTAAGGCTTTACTCAAAATCCTGAGTTGAATTTTTCTTACAAAACTTCTTTAGTTGCTAAAAACGCATTTTTCAAAACTTCAAGACAAACATAAACTTCGCATTCCTTGAATATCACTGTTTGCATTTTGGCTATTTGTTTGACAGCGGAGAAATTCACACAACGAATATCCGATGAACGAAAGCCCTCTCAGTGAACAAAATCACTTTAAAAAGGATGACACTTCCATTGACAAATCTCCTATCAACAAAGGGACATGACATGTCACTATCCAGCACACCTGGGGAAGTCCAGTCAAGATTCCAAGAAATCTCTCAAGAATTGCAGAGTAACCAGGGGCAGGTCTCCATCTCCGTCACTTGGGACATTGAACGTCAATTCCGACGAAGGGTAACGTACACTCGAACATTTCCAGGCAGTGCCACAAACATTCGCTACTAGGGGCAATGACAAGTCTCCCCAAAGTCCTTATCATGGGATGACTCCCAGAAAGGGTTTAATCTCTGAAAACCTTTCCCCAGTTAAATCAACCTCAAGAATCCTCGAGGACTTCCCCCAACGAAAAGGTCACCTCTCTAGCGGACTGACGACAAGGTTAATTTCCCCAACAACACCAGGATTCCCCAGCTTGAGTTTGCCTCTCCGACTACTACAAATCAAAGGACCATAACTCCTCTTCTCCAGTAGACTACTCTACAATCCCCAGCAAGTTATTGCGAAACCTGGACCCGACCAGATATCAGTTCAACTTCGATTCCCCAGTAGAGCAATGAACGACTAAGACTCCTAAACTCTTTTCCCAAGTTGAAATAAACATACTCCCCACATAGTTTTCAACTTCCCCCAGCGGAGTTCTCCTCAAACAACAAAACAGGAATCCTTTGGAAATATTCTAAGCAAAGTTTGAAGACACACATACTCTTCAACAACAGTCCAGGATTTAACGACTCCCCAGCTTTTGTCAAGGATTTATTTTCCCAGACAAAAATACACTCATTAACATTTCACATTTCATACATCCTATTTACATAGATGATAAGTGCATACAACGCAATCTCATTTATTTTGAGAACATCATGACATCGTGCATTTCATACATCATGACATTGCATACAACTAACGTTTTACCTTTTTCAGAAAAAGGTCAATCAACAGATGGCTACCATCAACCTTCTTAAACTCTAGATGCAGTTTTACACTGACTCATCATCAGGCAACCATACACCGGTTCCTTCTCAGATCCAGATGTAGTTTTACACAGACTCATCATGAAGCAACCCTACACAGGTTCCTTATCAGAATCCAGATGCAGTTTTACACGGACTCGTCATCAAGCAACCCTACACCGGTTCCTTCTCAGATCCAGATGCAGTTTTACACGGACTCATCATCAGGAAACCCTACACCGGTTCCTTCTCAGATCCAGATGTAGTTTTACACGGACTCATCATGAAGCAACCCTACACAAGTTCCTTCTCAGAATCCAGATGCAGTTTTACACGGACTCGTCATCAAGCAACCCTACACTGGTTCCTTCTCAGATCCAGATGCAGTTTTACACGGATTCATCATGAAGCAACCCTACACCAGTTCCTTCTCAAATTCAGATGCAGTTTCATACGGACTCATCATCAGGCAACCCTACACATGTTCCTTCCTTCCAAGATGCAGTTTCATACGGACTCATCATCAGGCAACCCTACGCCGGTTCCTTCTCAGATCCAGATGCAGTTTTACACAGACTCATCATCAGTCAACCCTACAAGATGCAGTTTCACACGGACTCATCATCAGTCAACCCTACACAGGTTCCTTCCTTCCAAGATGCAATTTCACACAGACTCATCATCAGTCAACCCTACACAAGTTCCTTCCTTCCAAGATGCAGTTTTACACGGACTCATCATCAGGAAACCCTACACAGGTTCCTTCTTTCAACTTACAAAATTACAATTCAACAGGAATTCTTGGATGGCATCTACAAGCCCATCTCCAACAGGATTCTATCATCTTTCCAAATGGCATCTTTAAGCCCATCCCCGACAAGATTCTGTCACACTCCTGCAGATGGCATCTATAAGCCCATCCTCCTACCAACAATCTCCAAATGGCATCTATAAGCCCATTCCCGACATCACAATGCTGATACTACACCATACGAGTGCAAATTTTTGGGCACTCTAGTGTTCAATTATCTTCCACCTTCAGATCACGAAAGGCTCGAAAGCCAATCTATATCCCCAGGTTTAAGAAAATTGAACAGGGGCAACTGTTGTACCCCAAAATTTGCCCTCTCAATTCTCAAGGTTTTTCTTACAAAGATTCTCAAGGTTCAAGCTTGCACAAGTGCATTGGGATTTTCCAGTATCAAAATTAAAAGGAAACTGTCAAAAATGGAGAAAACAGATAAAAATAACATTTTGACAAATTTGGTGGAAAACATGTCTCCTTCGATTCAGCATACTTCGATTGACTCTTGGCCTCTTTCGATTGCTCAAAATGGCTACTAGCGTGTCTCTTTCGAACCTGGACATTTGGCCTCCTGTATGCCTATTTCGAATGCAACTTGGGTACATCCTTCGTTTGGATTGGAAACATCCTTCGATTCAACCTTTCGATTGGACAAGTAGCTGCCTACAAGTCTGCTTCGATTTGGACAAGTAACTGCCTACAAACATGCTTCGATTGGGCAACATTGTTTCCTTCGAACACAGACTTTCGATTGGGAAATATATTTGCTTCGAGCAGGAGCTTTCGATTGGGCAATAGCTTCCTTCGAGTTAGCTTGTTTCGACCACAGGCTTCGACTGAGACATAGGCTTCCTTCGAACCAGTGCGCTTCGATCTCACTCTTGCCTTTGACTCAAAACCAAATCTCGTTTGCCAGGCTGTGTTGCATCCAGATCTTTACATAGTCAGAAGTTTGCACAAGGGTTTCAAACTTTGTTTGTTGGATACTGCTATTCTGGGCTAAAGGCTACATACTTTCTCTTCAAGCAGAGAGTACTTTATCACAAAAGCAGCTTTCCATCTGATTTCAGTCTGAGCATAAGCAACGTCAGAGGCATCTTCTGCACCCCACTGCTGCTGCTGCCAACAGCCTCCCCCCCACTTGTACTGTCACGTTACAGTATTTTATTATTGTTGCAAGGCTGGCTGTTTTCAAACATATCCACTCTTTTTCTCTATAAATACAAGAATTTATGCAACAACTGAGGAGAGGACTTTCGAGCCAGAGGAACGAATCTGTAGAAAACTGTTCTCAAACACCACAAAAAAATCTCAAGTTCATCAACACTTGAGAAATCAAAAATATCCAGAATCCAAACACTTGTCCCCTTAGAATCTGAAACGTCCATACACCTTGTTACCCTTTTGAATCCAGTAGGAAGAACCTCACACTTGTTCTTCTCTGTTGAATCCAGTATCAAGGACGTGACCCCTGGTTTCCCCCTCCGAATCTAGAAGCATTCAAGGGCCACCACTCAAGGCCCCACATCCATTCAACGCCTCCATCAAGGTAAGTCACTCTTACCCTTGAACTTTTCATTTCATGACATAACATGTAAATAAACTCCCTTTCGTTTCAAGCCTGTACATACTGTTGTTTTCCCTTTTCGTTTCCACCCTGTTAACATGTTTCGTTTCGCTTGTTGTTTGCCTGAATTAGCTTTAGTTATTAAACTGTTTACTAGCATGGCCTTAGGCCATGTTGCTATTTAATGTCTCAAACGAAGTAAACAGGAAACAGGAATATGAAATGAAGCCTCAGGCTTCCTCACTGACTCCAGGCCCAATCGAAGAAGGAAACAAGGCAGAAAGGCCCATCCAGAGGCACACTTGCACTAAGTCCAGGCTCAGTCGAAAGGCACTCCCATGCTGGTGCCAGTCTCCAATCGAAGTACATGACCTGACTGGTGCCAAAGCCCAATCGAAGTACATAACCTGACTGGTGCCAAAGCCCAATCGAAAGACATGACTTCACTGTTGCTGACCCCAATCGAAGGAGGCCAACAGAATGCAAATCGAAGGCTGCTCCTGCCCAAATCGAAGGAGGCCAGCAGAATGCAAATCGAAGGATGCTGCTGCCTGGGTCGAAAAGCTCATTTTCCTTGTTTTTTTATTTTGTTTTTTTCCTTTACATTTCTATGCACTTCAATATGGTTGTAATAGTGTAGGATTTATCTCTTGCATTTTTATTGCTTTGTATAAATGCTAGTAAATAAGCGTGTATGGAAAGATAAAAACAACAAAATAGATAATCCTAATCAAAGACAAAAGCATGTAAATAAAACACATTTGCACACTTGCATCCTTAGGGTAACCTCACTTGTTGCCTCGGAAAATAGTCATGTCCCTCGAGCATGGGCGTTTTAGCAAAGACCCTCGATAAAAGATCGTAGTCCCTCGATGACCCTCGATGTCGCCTTCGGTAAACGATCTAGTCCCTAAAACGACATTGCTAAAACGTCCCATATGTTGCCTTCTATGACTATACAAACGTCCCAATTCCCATCCCGTTCAACATCCTAACACAAGGTTGTTCACCAAATACAATGGTGAAACAACACTGTTAAAAAGGTTAAAAAACATAAGAAAGATATTTGAGTAAATTAGGGTAGATAGCTATTAGTTACTTGATCAAACTTGCAAAACATCCTTGCCATTTTTTCAAACACACATCTCAACACAATTTCAAAACAAACTTTCAAAAACATTGAAACATCTTTTCAAAGAGACAAACACCTTTGTAAAACATTCAAACGAATTGTTACAAAGGTTGCCTAGACAAGGCATCTTTTTCAAAACATTTTCAAAACCACACACACAAAACACCATTTCAAGCAATTGAAAAACAAAGGCAAGTGATCTAAAACAAGTAACTAAGAGCCCATGGATAACCATGGATGAAAAGGGTTCTAGCACCTTCCCTTTTCATAATCTACCCCCCGAACCCACGAAAACATCTCAAAGGTCTTTCCTGTGCTTTTTGACCTTTCCTTAGGATAAAATAAAAAGTCGGTGGCGACTCTTGCTAAACCGAACATTTGCGAACACAAACGCAAAACCAAGTCAGTTCTCCCACTGTATCACAGAGGGACTATGATATTGTATTTTTTGATCGATTTTGCTAAGATACCCTACATGCATAATATGACCATTTTCATAAGGCAACAAAGTGGATTTACCCTAAGGGAGTAAGTGTGCAAGTGTGTTGGTTTACATGCATTGTTTTGTCTTGATTAGGGTTTGCTAATCATTGGTTTTAGTCTTGCCATACCAACTCTAATTTACTAGCATTTATATATAAAGCATTAAATTGCGGAAAATAAAAATACTAAGCTATTACATCAATAGGGTAGGGGTGTACAAATTTACTAATGAGGATTTTGCAAGAAAATTAAATCTAATTAACTATTACAATCATATTGAATATTGTACAAAATTGAAAATAAAAATGCAAGAATGTAAATGGAAAAAAAAATGATTTTGTTTGTTTTTTATGAAAGGGTTTAGTCTTGACCTAATTAAAAAATGATTAAGGAAAATTAAATAAAATTAACTTAAACTAAATAAGAAAAGAAATTAACTAAAAAAAGGATTTTTTAGGGTTTTATTTATGAAAAGGTTTTAAATTAATAAAAATAATATGGATATTAATTAATTAAAAGAAACCTAAGTTCTAACTTAATTTTAATTATAAGAAAATAATATAATAGTTAAACCTAAACCTAAATATTAATTATTAAGAAAAGAAATTAATTTATTAAGAAAATGTTTTTATTCTTTTAGTTTTATAAATAAATAAACTAAATAAGTGTAAAAATAATAACTAAAATACATTTGGATTTTTATTAATAACAATAAAAATAATATTAATAATAATACTAATAATAATAATAAAGGAAAAAGAAATAAAATAAAATAAGAAAAAGAAAATAATATTGAAAATTGGGCCAGGGGTGTTGAAGTCAGGGGTTAGTAAAAGAAAAAAATAATCAGGCCCAAGTTGGAGGCTCCACACTTGTTCAAACAAAAAAAGGAAAACAAAAAATATGACAAAAAATGGTAAAACGGACGCTGGGGCTCGAACCCAGGTCCAAGGGGTGACAGACACACACTTTAACCACTGGGGTGGTGATACATCTGTTAACATTGGCACAACAATAAATACATAACACATATTTTTCCCTTACTGTACTTCATCTTCAACCTCCAGCCAAAGGATTTCAAACTTGCTCATTCCTCAACCATTTTCAAAAATGTAAACATGAAACTTGTGCATTTTTCCAACACGAATCCAACAATGTAACTAATTTAAGCTAACATTCAAAGATAAGGATGAATTTATGAAAGTACCAAATTTTGACCTAAACGTTTCAGCAAGTTCAAACTCAAAATTCTCCATGCTTAAGTAACATAAATGAAATCTATGGACATGTATAGTTTCATGGCAATGATATCTACATTCTATCTTCACAAATGCAAGCCTAACAATGCCTAAATAATGAGATAGAAGTTCAAGAAAAATACCTCAAAACTGGAAATTGTGAAATGAGTTTGAGCTTCTTTCAAGTGATGGTGATGATCAGGTTAGCTTCCTTGGACCTCTAGGAAGCTAATGCAATGGCTGGCTTGAGTTGAAGGTGGCTGGAATGGTCCACAGAAGTCCAACTGTGGTGCTCTATTTTTGAACTTGAAAACGGGTGAAGATGGTGTTACAGTCGTGTAACAGGGACAAGGATGCTTATGTATGATGTTTTAAAGATTTTGGAAGCAAAAGGCCAAGAAACGCACTAGTAGTTTTTGATTTTGGGATTTCTGGCCAGAATATGCAACAATGGAAGTCTGAGATGCAGTTCTGAGTTTTGGTGTGTTTTGGAGCTTGTGTATTCGTGTTTTAGCTTGCAAACAACTTGTGCATAAGTAAGGAAAATGTTGTAGCACTTGATAGGGTCAGAAGTGCAAGATATAGAGTTATGGCTATCTTACTTGATTTTGAAGAAAAGTGGAAATATAGTTTAAAGGCAAAGTACAAGCATTGGCTGAGTTGTTATAGGCTTTAGACAAGTTTGTTTTGGGTTATAGGTTGTGTGTGATCAGAAGAAAACAAGTGCAAAGCTTAAGAATTGATTTTGTGCATAAAAGCTACTTTTCCAAAATGGCAATGTGCACTTTCTTCCCAAAATGGAATTATCAATGGGCAATGCATTGAGTGCTTAGATTAAAGCCTCTAACAGCTATGCAAAACATTAATTATGGAGTGCCAAGA
Organism: Vicia faba; assembly: GCA_948472305.1. Lineage (NCBI taxonomy): Eukaryota > Viridiplantae > Streptophyta > Magnoliopsida > Fabales > Fabaceae > Vicia > Vicia faba. The sequence continues at coordinate 1,441,865,687 of OX451738.1, read as the reverse complement.
AAGTTTGAGGCTTGCAAAGCAAATATTGTTCAGCCTAGCATGGATTTGAATTCTTGTTCATCACAAAATTCTGCCTTGTAAAACAACTTGAAACCCTAACTTCTGACCTTTGATTCTCCTTGCTCACAAATGATCTCAAGGAGTTCTTGGACTTTTCAGAAAGCTTATAATGTGATATACAACCCCTCTTTGAATTACTTTTGCAAAATCTAAATGGAACTGTGTGAAACTTAGCTCAGAAGTTAGGTCAAAATCCTGACCAAAATGCTCAAAATTTCACTAAGTGTTTTAGTTTCATGACCATGATTTCATGGATTAATAACTTGAGATCCAAGCATTTTTAGGAGGAGTTGTGTAAAGAAATGTTTTAGATCTCATTGAGATATACAACTTTAATTTTGAAAGTTTCTTTTGAATCATCTTGCATCATGGTGAAAAATTGGCTCAAAGTTGTGAAAAAATATGAAGTTTTAAATTTCTAAGTTTGGAAACTTTGACTTTTCAAAATGAAATCTTGAATTTTTGATTTCTTGATGAACAAGTTTCATATTTTGACATGTTTTGATGAATTGTGATCTTTGACACTTGATTTTGACCAAAAAGTCAAAGTTTGACTTTTCAGTGTACAGTTGACTTTTAACCAGTTGATTGAAAATCAACTATCAATCAATTGATCTTGAGGGAATTTTTGAGTCATACCATTAGGTAAAAATGATGCATTTTAAACCTTGAGATCATGTCTCAAACCAAATAACCATTTTCTAGGTCAAAAATCAGAAATTGCCCTTTCTCAATCAAAATCCTAATTTTGACCATTTTGCCCTTTTGATGATCTGATCAAATTTATTGAGGAATTATGGTACAAACTTGATAAAATGACATATAGGAGTTCAAAATGTTGATATGGATAAAAAATTATGAAGTTTGACTGTAAATTAACCACCGTTGACTTTTCCCCCAATACAACTGATTTTTAGGTCAACTGGTCAATTGACTGAGCAAAAATGTGATCCAAGACCTCAAACTTGACATGAGAAATTTTAAAGGTCCATAATGATCCATGAAAGTCATATGAGACATTAAGAGTTCAATTATCCTTGTGCAATCTCAAACCCTAATTTCGGTCATCAATGCTTAAGGAGGTGTCTTGAGCTGATCAACCCTAGTGCAGTCTTGAACCAAAGGAGATCTTGTGATAAAATACTTGATAAATGAGAGGGAAAATTTTGGGGTACAACAGATTCCCCTGTTAAATCTTCTTAAACCTGAAAAGTTAGATTGGCGGATCCGCCATTCGTGACTCGAAGGTGGAAGATGATTGAACACTAGAGTGCCCAGAAATTTGCACTCGAAGATGAATTGTGAATGGGCTTATAGATGAAATTTGGAGGAATGGGGGAGATTTTCCGGAGATGGGCTTGTAGATGCCATCCAAAGGTGATTGTTGACAGAAAATGGACTAAGTCTGAACTTGATTTCAATTGGAAAAGAATCAGAATAAATCTTTGGAGCGATTTATTCGAAACTAGCAGAAGTCTTGTATGTTGTTTGAATAGGAAGAATCAGAATAAATCTTGGAGCGATTTATCTGAACCAAACATGTTCATATGGAAAGTATAAGGATAAACCATTGAGAGGTTTAAACTGAACCAAAAGAGGTCTTGAATATTCTTTAATTGGAGAGAAACAGAGTAGATATTTGAGCGACTTATCTGAACTAGAGAAAGTGTCTGCGGGAAAGAATCAGAATAAACCGTTGAGAGATTTAAACTGAAGCAGCATGGATCTGGAGAAGAATCAGAATAAATCATTGAGAGATTTATCTGACCCAGAGAAAATGTCCACAGGAAAGAATCAGAATAAACCGTTGAGAGATTTAAACTGAGCCGGAGAAAACGTCTGCAGGAAAGAATCAGAATAAACCGTTGAGAGATTTAAACTGAACCGGCAGGGGTCTGAAGGAAATATCTGTTATGTAGATGGTTGACCAGTACTTTCTTGGGAATTGATTTGTAATTGACTTGTTGAAAATTCGACGATAATTTTCTGTTAATTGATCTTTCCTGAAAAGATGAAAGGTTAGTTGCATGCAATGCCATGATGTATGAAATGCATGGTATAATGTTGTTTCTCAAAATAAATGAGATCGCGTTGTATGCTTTTGTGTTGTCAATACTATGATGTATGGATGTAATGTATGGACACGTTAATCGTTATTCCACAGTGTTGCTGGAGTCGGGGAAAATAAATCCCTGAGTACCGCTGGGTATGAGGAGTGTAAGTCTTCATATTTTGAAGTTGAAGTGTTGATGGATGAGTTTCCATTTATTAGAGAAATAAACTATGTCGTGGAAGGGAAACGCCGCGCATGGCTTGTGGACCTCATGAAATCCTGCTGGGGAATCATGAGAAACTGGGCGACCTACACTGGGGAATCTTTGGAGCGGTAACTGGAAGTTTTATTCCATAGGGGATGTGAGAGCACTTGATAACATTAGGCTACATACTGGAGATACATTAGTGATCCTGTAGTGGGATGTCTCGGTTTCCGCTCTTGATGGAAAAAGTACCTGCGGAGGATTTTATGGAATGGTCTAAAGATATTATCCTATTTCTTAAAGCCATTACTGATTGTCTTTCTATTTTCTGTTCCTCTTTTTTGTTCATTTGTAAACAATAGTCACGTTCAAATGCATATGTTCAAAAATAATCATTGGATGTTTTCGCAAACAAAACACGGAAATAAAAGAAAAACAAATAGTTTTGCACTTTCAAAGGGATATCTTTGTATTAACTAGAATAAGTATTTTCTGTACAAAGAGACAAACATCCTAGTAAGGGAGTGTCGTCATAGAAAATGAAAATTGATACAAAGAAAAGATAGCTATGTGAAATAATCCCATGGGGTTCCCATTCTGCTATAGCCTTCATGTCTTTGAGCGTCTCGCCCACTTGCTGCCTTGTCTGAAGTTGATTGGATTGATTAGACCCGTTTGGGCTTGTCAGTCGATGCTAAAGGTTGTCTACAAGGTGATCCAACGGGACATAGTCATACGCTTTAATTCCCTAACTTTTTCCTGGACCGCCCTTTCAGGTTTTCAGTCAACCAGGATACCATTTTTTTTCCAAGCCGCCCTTTCGAGTTTTCAGCTTGCCGGGTGTACATATTTTTTTTGTATTTTATCCCTAATTTTTTCCCGAACCTTTTTGGTTCGCTGGGATGCCCTAATTTTTGCCTAGGCCAGTCGACCTAGCAGGTCTTTATTTATGTGTAGTATCTTTTGACTATGTCCGCGTTTACAGGATGTGGAAGGTCATCGCCATCCATAGTGGTTAAGATCATTGCTCCACCAAAGAATATGCTTTTGGTCACAAATGGTCCTTCGTATGTAGGAATCCATTTTCCCCTGGGATCACCTTGTGGCAATATGATACACTTGATTACCAAGTCACCAACCCGATATACCTGACGTCTGACCTTCTTGTTAAAAGCTTTGATCATACGTTTTTGGTACATCTGACCATGATAGACATCCGTAAGCCTCTTCTCGTCAATCAAATTCAACTGGTCAAGTCGAGTTTGAATCCATTCATCTTCATTCAGCCCTGGATCCTTTATGATTCTTAGAGAAGGTATTTGGACTTCAATTGGTAGAACAACTTCCATGCTGTATACAAAGGAGAAGGGAGTTGTCCATGTTGATGTGCGCGCCGTGGTACGGTAACCGTGGAGAGTGAATGGTAACATCTCATGCCAGTCCTTATAGGTCACTGTCATTTTTTGTATGATCTTCTTGATATTTTTATTTACGGCTTCAACTGCACCATTCATCTTTGGCCGGTAAGGAGAAGAATTATGGTGCTGGATCTTGAATTACGCGTATAGTGCAGTAATCATAGTATTGTTGAGATTCGTACCATTGTTTGTGATGATTCTCCCCGGGATACCATATCGACAGATGAGATTCTATTTGATGAATCGGGCTACAACGTTCTTGGTAACAGAAGTGAAAGAAGCTACCTCAACCCACTTCGTGAAGTAGTCAATGGGCACCAAGATGAAGCGGTGTCCATTAGAAGCTGTAGATTTGACTTCTCCAATCATTTTGATGCCCCACATCGCGAATGGCCAGGGAGCAATCAGGACATTTAGAGGAACTGGAGGCACATGTACTTTGTCAGCATAAATCTGACACTTGTGACAGGTTCGTGAATGCTGATGGCAATCTGCTTCCATGGTAGACCAGTAGTACCTCTCCTGTAGGATCTTTTTAGCCATCGTGTGCCCACTAGAATGAGTGCCAAAAGTGCCTTCATATAGATCAGCCATGATCTTGTCTGCCTCAACCTTGTCTACGCAACAAAGCAAAGTAGAGTCGTGGTTGCGCTTGTAAAGAATGCCATTACTGAGGAAGAACTTAGCAGAGAATCTTCTTAAGAAGTTCTTATCATTGATTGAAGCTCCCTCCGGATACTCTTGGGCCTCGAGATACCTCTTAACTTCATGGAACCAAGGCTTGTCCACTATCTCTTCAGTATCGATCTCGTGACAGTAAGCTGGTTCATCCGTCCCCTCAATGGTGATCTGGGGATCCTCATTACCCCACTTGAGTTTAAACATGGATGACATAGTGGCTAGCACGTCAGCTAGTTGATTTTCCTCTCGTGGAAAATGCTCAAAGGTAATTTCCTCTAAATGTGGGATTAATGTCAACACATGTTCTTTGTAGGGGATGAGATTATGGTGCTTCGTGTCCTATTCTCCTTTGATATGACTGATGACTAAGGTTGAATCTCCAAATACACTTAAGGACTTGATTCCCAAATCTATGGCAGCTTTGAGACCTATAATACACGCTTTGTATTCCGCCATATTATTGGTATAGTTGAAACAAAGTATTGTAGTGAAGAGAGTATGACATCCTTCAGGGTATATGATTACAGCACCTATGCCATTTCTGAGTGCGTTGGAGGCTCTGTCAAAAACCAAGGTCCACCGGGATCCTTGTTCAGGTCCGTCATATGGTCTGAGTTCTTCAAAGTTGTTTACCAACATGATGTCTTCATCTGGGAACTCGAATTTCATGGACTGATAGTCATCCACAACCTGATGAGCAAGGTGATCGTCTAGCACACTGCCCTTTATTAATTTTTGGGTAGTGTACTGAATGTCGTATTCAGTCAGGATCATCTGCCATCTTACTATTCTCCTAGAGAGGGCAGGCTTCTCGAATATGTATTTAATTGGATCCATCTTGGATATCAATATGGTAGTATGGGTCAACATATACTGTCTTAGCCGGAGAGCAGCCCATGCCAGAGTGCAAAAAGTTTTCTCGGGAAGTGAATATCTGGTTTCACAGTCGTTAAACTTTTTGCTCAGGTAATAAATAGCATGCTCTTTTCGGCCAGACTGGTCATGCTGCCCCAACACACACCCCATTGAATTTTCCAAGACAGTTAGACACATGATCAAAGGTCTTCCCTCGACTGGCGGCATCAAAACAAGAGGCTCTTGAAGGTACTCTTTGATCTTGTCGAAGGTAACTTGGCATTCATCATTCCATTTGACTACTTGATCTTTCTTCACTAATTTAAAGATTAGTTCACAAGTAGCGGTTAGGTGAGAAATGAATCTGACGATGTAGTTTAACCATCCTAAGAATCCTTTGACTTCCTTCTCGGTGCGAGGAATAGGTATTTCTTGTATTAATTTTACCTTTGCAGGGTCCACTTCGATACCTTTACCGCTGATGATGAAGCCTAAGAGTTTACTGGACCTCACTCCAAATGTGCATTTACTCGGGTTCAGCCTTAGCTTGTATTTCTTTAGCCTTTCAAACAGTTTTTAAAAATGGTCAAGATGTTCCTCTTCAGTTTGAGATCTGGCTATCATGTCATCCATGTAGACCTCTATTTCGCGATGGATCATATCGTGAAACATAGCTACCATGGCGCGCTGATAAGTTGCCTCAGCATTTTTCAACCCGAATGGCATAACTTTGTAACAGAACGTGCCCCACTGTATGATGAAGGTCATTTTTTCCATGTCCTCGGGTGCCATTTTGATTTGATTATAGCCTGAGAAACCATCCATAAATGAGAACATTTTATGCTGTGCGATATTGTCAACCAAAATATTGATATGGGGAAGCGGGAAATCATCCTTAGGGCTTGCCCTATTCAAATCTCTGTAATCTAACACACATGCGTACTTTACCGTCCTTTTTAGGAACTGGAACAACATTGGTGACCCATTGTGGATAGGAGGTGACGGCTAAGAATTCGGCGTTGAATTGTTTCATGACTTCAGTCCTGATCTTCTCTTACATGTCTGGACACACTTTCTGTTTTACCAGAGGGCGGTCTTCTTTTGTCGGTAGATGATGGACCACGATATCAACGTCAAGTCCTGGCATGTCTTCGTATGACCAAGCAAAGACCTCAACATAGTCATGTAGTAACTGAGTTAAGCGCTTCTTGACACTGGGTTCCAGATTGGCACCTACCTTGACTTCTTTCTTGTCCTCTTCGGTACCTAAGTTAACTGTGTCAACCGGTTCTTCGTGGGGCTGTATGGTCCTTTCTTCCTATTGTAGTAACCTGGCTAGTTCCCCTGGTACATCACAATATTCCTTATCTTCGTCTTCGGCTTGGTAGATCGGATTTTCAAAGTTACAATAGGCCATAGCAGAATCGTTACCCATGGGATCCTGAGGGGATGTGGATCTGCATTTTGATATGTAAGTGTGTGTAAGAGCATAGCTATCTTTGAAAGAAATAAAAAATGTAAAAAAAGAAGAACAAAGAGCGTAAAATTTTCATGCAAAACGTCCATGATTCATTGATGACATATGAAAATGAAGTAACAACCCTTACAAATGGACCGTTGTGCCTCGGGTACAAGGTTTTAAAAGTCTAAATTGTTTAATTATTACAAGTCTGACAAAAAAGACAATTACTGTTGGATAAAAGTAATAGGGACAAATTCTTTGGATTCCCAGTTGTTGAGTCCTCCACTGATAGTTGGAAAAATCCATTCTTCCAGGTCACAACTATCATCACTATCTTCCATTGCGTTGACTCCATGGTTGTTGATCCGCAAAGATGGTTCCCCGGCACGAGCATGACGAACAACTTTCTGGGTTCCTGAAGTAAAACTCAAACCAAATTTGTCAGACTTGTAGGGAATATTCGGGAGTTGGCCCCAAATAGTACACCCACCTTCTTCGACTATTGCCTTGGCATCTTTTAGAGAAGCCATCTTCAGCGGAGGTCTGGTAATCTTCGAAACTTGGGAAACAATCTTGGTTGCCGCAACTGTTTGTGGGACTTCCTCGAAATACTGACACGGAGTTTTGATGAATTCACCATCCATTTCCACATATCTGAAGGAGTTCAGGTGACTGACCATATATTCCTCCTCTCCATGGACAATGATGATTTTTTACTTGATTGGGTACTTCAACATCTGATGTAATGTAGAAGTGAAGGCACCAGCGTTATGAATCCAAGGTCGGCCCAATAAACAGGAATAAGAAGGGAAAATATCCATCACATAGAAAGTTGAATCAAAGGTTTGAGTCCCAACTTTAATGGGGATGTCCACCTCCTTGTGCACCATTCTCTTTGAACCGTCGAAGGCCCTTACCACTATGTTGCTGGGTTTTAAGGTCAAACCTTCACAGTCTAGTCTATCCAGAGCCTTCTTAGGCAGCACATTCAATGATGAACTAGTATCTACCAGGAGATGGGCCAAAGTGGTGCCCCTACATTCGACAGAGACATGTAACGCCTCATTGTATTTCCTCCCTCTAGGTGTAAGGTCAGCATCAGAAAAACCCAAACCGTTATCAACGGTAAAACTGGCCACACAATCTTCGAATTGGTCAACAAAGGTTTCCTGTGGCACATGGGCAGTTTTAATAAATTTCACCAAGGCCTTCGCATGAGCTTCAGAGCACAACAGTAAAGCTAGCATAGAAATCTTTGAAGGGGTCCGCCCTAGCTTTTCGACTACATTATAGTCGCTTCTCTTTATAATTTTCAAAATTTCTTCCATCTCCTTCTTGGAAGCCTCTGGGATAGATAATGATTGCACCTTCATCCGGACAGGTTCAACCAAAATTCCTTTGCCCCGAGTCTCGATCGACTCAGTAATAGGGGTGTCAGCAGGGGTAACCACAGGAACTGTAGTAGTAGTATCAGCAGGAACAAAAGCAGGAATGATCACAGGACCGTTAATAGTTTTCGGAGGAGCAATCTCAAGGGAGAACACTCTTTCACTTCTGGTTATTTTGTTGGTTCCCACAATGTTATCGATGTCGGGGTCAGCCCTTTTCAAAAATCGAATCTTCATCAGCCAGCCAATCTTGCTTGACGTCGTGGTAGTAGACATCACCCCCATAGTTCCAGGGGACAGTTTTATCTGAGGAGTATGGGATTGGCCATGGAATAGTAATTATCAGTGGAGTTACCTTCAGAATGGATGTAATCTTGACGGGTCTTTTAGTGGAGACCCTGGGAGGATTGGCGGAAATGGTTACTATTGAAACATCCGTGTAAGCAATGGTTGGAATGGGAGTCTTTTCAAATAAAATCTCTTTGTCATCCATCAGGCACTGGACACCTACTTTCAATAAACGGAAAACAATCGGTAGGGATAACCAGAGGTGGCAGCCTTCGCCACAGCCTGGAAATAAGTCGGCCTTCAATAGGTTCCTTTTGACGGTCAGGAATGGAGTAACAAGTTCATCAACAATAGTAACAAACACATAATCTTCAACAGCGTTAACACCACGGCCGTGCTTGGGCATAGGAGTGGTGATAACATTTGGGATCTCGGGGGCGTCAAATTCAATTTCCTTTTCCTCGAGAAGGTCTTGCACCTTGTTTTTCAAATCCCAGCAGTCGTTTTTATCATGACCTGGACTTTCTGAATGGTAAGCACAACGAGCATTTGGGTTGTAATGGGGAGAGGCAGTGTTGGGATTCTTCGGAGCTTCCCGCAAGGTTACCATATTAGATCTCAACAAATGTGGCAAGACTTGAGACAACGTCGTATTTATCCGGGTAAATTGTCTTACCGGTCTTTCTGTTCTAGGCTGGTTATTCCTTTGTTGAGTAGGTGCAAGCTTAGGGATCATGATGGTCCCTACCGTTGGACGGTGTTCAGTTCTGTCCTGATTCCTTTGATGGTACACATCACCAACCTCTTTCTTCCCAGTGAATGGTTTTATCACGGCACTGGAGGATGCATCCTTTTGGATCTTCCAACTCTTAATCCCAGCTTCCACTCTCTCCCCGGTCAAGCTTAATTCAGTGAAGCCGGCTGAGGAGCTTCCAATTAGATGATTAAAGAAAGGACCAGACAGGGTACCCAGAAACATGTCCACTAGCTCCCTGTCAGACAGGGGTGGCTGGACTCTTCCTGCTAAGTACCTCCACTTCTGAGCGTAGTCTTTGAAACCCTCGCTCAAACCTATAGCCAAACTCTGGAGTTGAGTACGGGTGGGAGCAAAGTCTGCGTTGTACTGATACTGCTTATAAAAATCAGCAGCTAGGTCTTCCCAATTATGGATATTGGCCCTCTCCAGTTGATAGAACCAATCTAGCTGAGTCCCGAATAGACTATCCTTAAAGAAATGGACCCACAAATCTCTGTCAGCAGTGTGAGGTTGTATCTTCCTCACATAAGATCGGAGGTTCATCTTGGGACATGAAACCCAGTCGTACTTAGCAAACACTGGTGCCTTGAACTTTGGTGGAATAACAATCCCATACACCAAACCCAGCTCTTCAAAGTCCAGTCTGGACACTTTCTGAATCTCCATTGTACTTAGACGTTCTTCCATCTTCTTGTACTTCTCATCAACTGGAGGATATTTCTCTTCAGAGTAATCATCCTCTTCTTCCTCTTCAGATTCTGGATGGTCAGTCACTTCCTTGTTTTTCCCTTCTTGATTGTCCCCTTCACCTGATGATGTTGCGAAGTCTAGGGTCCATCTGGATGGCCCTTGGAACCTTCTTCCCAGATTCATAACACTGGTTGATTTCTTCGCTTTCTTCTTCTTTTCTTTGATCAACAAAGTTTTCAAATCCTCCTGTCCTTTTGCCAAAGTCAAGAACATTTGTTGAAACTGAGTGTTCTGCGCCTGAAGATCTTTTACTGTCTGTTCAATATCCATCTCACTGAAATAAACAATAGAAAGATAAGGAGACTTGTTTTAAGAAACATGTTTGTGTTATGATGAATGAAGACGCATATGCAATGATTTCAAGGAAATTAGAGATTTAAATTTGCTTTAGAAAAAAAAGGAACACATGTTATATTAATAAATCAAAGTTTGAGTACATTATTCCTCTTTGGGCTTACAAAGAAATACAAAAACTAAGATAAAAAATTTGAACGCATCCTCTTTGGTGCGATGTAGGCGTTCAGACTTCGCTCCTCATGAAGCTTCTTGGTGAGTTCCATAACTTTCTTCTCGCTGGCATAGAATTGGGCTTCGAAAGTGTCTCGCTCTTCCTTAAGTTGTATCCAATCCCTTTGTAAGTCTTCGAGAGAGGTGGGCATGTTAGGATGAAGGATAGTGTATGGGACATCTCCTTCCACAACAGGCTCTATGATAACTGGGAGAATGGAGGGGTAAGGCATCATAAGACTTTGAGCACGGGCTCGTACCCATTTTAGATAAGGCTCAAATGGGATGGAATTCTTGTGCCCCGGTGTCTTGTTATCCACCTTGTTTACCATCCTCCAAGCTTGCATAAACCTCTGAAGGTAGCCTTGCTCATCGCTTTCATAGTCGAACACCAAACCTTGGATGAGTATCTCATGAGGACCATCTCTTTGGGCATACCCAAACTATCATAAATCTAAGCAAGGGTTGTAAGTGATGCCTCCCCTAACACCAAGTAGAGGGACGTTAGGGAATTCCCCACCATGGTTAATGATAGAAGTATCAGTCGAGGATCTTGAACACCAATGAATATCAGAGTGGGTGAGGGACATCATCCTTTGAGACCATGTCAATCTTTGCTTGTTCTTCAATGTTGATCGAGGTAGGTGTGAAATGAACCACTTGGAGAGTAGGGGAATACAACACAAAAGGGTACCTCTTTTCTTCATGGTGTGGGTATGGATGCAATGTAATATGTCTCCCAACAAGGTAGGTATATGATTATGGGAGAGAAATACTCTGATGGCATTTACATCTATGAATTGGTCCGAGTTAGGGAAAAGAACCAGACCATAGACGAGAAGGGCCAGGACACCTTCAAAGGCTTGAAAATCCATATCTTCCCAGAATGAACGAGCTTTCTCTAATAGAAATTTGGCTAGGAACCCTTTGACTCCACTTCTAGTCTTCCAATTTGCTATGATGTCGGCTTTCGTCAGATGCAGAGCTTCGGCCATGACCTCAGGTTTCAGGATCCCTTATAGACTGGTGAACGGTATCTGATCAAGCACGGGCACTCCTAATAATAGAGAGAACTCTTCTAGTGTAGGTACTAACTGATAGTCAAGAAAGGTGAAGCAATGATTTATGGGATCAAAGAATTGGAAGAGCACACACATCATCTCCTCTTGGAAATTGAAGGTAGCCAAACTGAGGAGTCGTCCATATTTCTTGCTAAAAGGAGAATCTCCAGGCACCCTTGATGCTAACTCTTGGAGCTGAGGGTGTGCTTTCACGAAGTTGATCCGGATGGTTTTCTTCGGACGGAGTTCATGGCCTATAAAATAAAAACAAAGATAAATACCTAAATACTTGAAATGGTTAGTGAGATTGCGTATGATATTATGATGTTCATGATGTTATGTACAAGTAAGCATATACACACAAGGCAAAAACAAGTCCTTAGGTTTAGGCTTGCATGAAGTTTATAGGTAAGTACCCTCTTGAAGTTTAGTTGGCTCAAACCTGTCCTAGTTAATAGTAACCAGGTTTTAAGGGATCTCAATATCACTGACCTTTCTTTTAGGCATTGTCCCAGCATAATCAATCTTTTCTTGCAGTCGGGATATCCCAAAAGTCTAGTCTCAATGAGTGTAGTATCGAGTATCAACCAATTTTCATCTTTCTATTGAAACCGGTTACCTCAATACGTCATAATTGGCCAAGTTTGTTCAATTAAGGTTTTAAATCTAGTTAGTGCTTCATGACGCCACTCAGCGGCCCCGTATTCTCCTCGATTCAACACAAGGGATACCGGTACCCACAAATTCGTCACAGTAACGTAGCCATTGTTTCAACCATATCGGTCTACGCCATACAGTTTCCATAATCTATTGCTACTTACCTAAAAAGGTGTCCCAGATCCGGGTGGAGGATCAAAGCAAGCCTAAACAAAGAACCATAATGTAAAGCATGCAAGTCAAACAAGGAAAGCAAGTAAATGTGATCTAGCCCTAAGGTAACCCCACTTTTAAGTTTAGTCCCCAGCATAGTCGCCAGTTCTGTAACACGGTGGAAGAACTGACTTGGTTGTTTTGCGTTTGATCGCAAATGTTGAGGTTAGCAAGAGTCACCACCGACTTTTCTTTTATCCAAAATGAAAGGTTGAAAAGAACAGGAAAGACCTTTGAGATTGCTTTCTTGAGTTCGGGGGGTAGATTATAAAAAGGGGAGGTATTAGTACCCTTTTCATCCGTAGTTATCTACGGGCTCTTAGTTACTTGCTAGATCACTTGCTTTTGTTTGAAAATATGCTTTGTGTGGTTTTTGAAAGTATTTTGAAAAGGCGCCATCGTTTAGGCAAACTTTGTAATAATTCTCGTTCGTAAGAATGTATACAAAGTGTTGATCTTTTGAAAATGTTTCAAGTTTGAAAGATGTTTGGAGAGTGTTGGTGTTTGTTTTGAAAACATCAAGGATGTTTTGGTTTGAAAATGAGCAAGCAACTAGGAACATTCTACCTACTCAAAAGTCTTTCCTATTTATTTTCTCTTTCCTTTGACATTGTTATTTTACCATTGATTGGTAAGTAACCTTATCTTTGGATGTAAAAGGGATGGGCATGGGTCATCGTATAACCATGATTAGCAATGTTGTAAGATATCTTAGCATTTTCCTTAAGGGACTAAGATCATTTTTGAAAGGCAACTTTGATAGCGTCATCGAGGGACTATGATCTTGTATTTTTTGATCGCTTTTGCTAAGATATCCTACATGCATAATATGGCCATTTTCATAAGGCAACAAAGTGGATTTAACCTAAGGGTATAAGTGTGCAAGTGTGTTGGTTTACATGCATTGTTTTGTCTTGATTAGGGTTTGCTATACATTGGTTTTAGTCTTGCCATACAAACCTTAACTTACTAGCATTTATATATAAAGTATTAAATTGCGGAAAATAAAAATACTAAGCTATCACATTAATAGGGGAGGGGGTGTACAAATTTTCAAATGGAGATTTTGCAAGAAAATTAAATCTAATTAACTATTACAACCATATTGAATATTGTACAAAATTGAAAATAAAAATGCAGGAATGTAAATGAAAAAAGAAATGATTTTGTTTGTTTTTCATGAAAGGGTTTAGTTTTGACCTAATTAAAAAATGATTAAGGAAAATTAAATAAAATTAACTTAAACTAAATAAGAAAAGAAATTAACTAAAAAAAGGATTTTTTAGGATTTTATTTATGAAAAAGTTTTAAATTAATAAAAATAACATGGATATTAATTAATTAAAAGAAACCTAAGTTCTGAATTAATTTTAGTTGTAAGAAAATAATATAATAGTTAAACCTAAACCTAAATATTAATTATTAAGAAAAGAAATTAATTTATTAAGAAAATGTTTTTGTTCTGTTAGTTTTATAAATAAATAAACAAAATAAGTGTAAAAATAATAAATAAAACATTTTTGAATTTTTATTAATAACAATAAAAATAATATTAATAATAATACTAATAATAATAATAATAGTAATAATAAAGGAAAAAGAAATAAAATAAAATAAGAAAAAGAAAATAATAATGAAAATTGGGCCAGGGGTGCTGAAGTAAGTCAGGGGTTAGTAAAAGAAAAAAATAATCAGGCCTAAGTTGGAGGCCCCACACCTGTTCAAACAAAAAAAGGAAAACAAAAAATATGACAAAAAATGGTAAAACAGACGTTGGGGCTCGAACCCAGGTCCAAGGGGTGACTGACGCGCGCTTTAACCACGGGGGTGGTGATACATCCGTTAACATTGGCACAACAATAAATACATAACACATATTTTTCCCTGACTGTACTTCATCTTCAACCTCTAGCCAAAGGATTTCAAACTTGCTCATTCCTCAACCATTTTCATAAATTCAAACATGAAACTTGTGCATTTTCCCAACACGAATCCAACCATGTAACTAATTTAAGCTAAATTCAAAGATAAGGATGAATTTATGAAAGTACCAAATTCTGACCTAAACGTTTCAGCAAGTTCAAACTCAAAATTCTCCATACTTAAGTAACATAAATGAAATCTATGGACATGTATAGTTTCAGGGCAATGATATCTATATTCTATCTTCACAAATGCAAGCCTAACAATGCCTAAATAATGAGATAGAAGTTCAAGAAAAATACTTCAAAACTGGAAATCGTGAAATGAGTTTGAGCTTGTTTCAAGTGATGGTGATGATTAGGTTAGCTTCCTTGGACCTCTAGGAAGCTAATGCAATGGTTGGCTTGAGCTGAAGATGACTGGAATGGTCTGGAGAAGTCCAACTGTGATGCTCTGTTTTTGAACTTGGAAATGGGTGAAGATGGTGTTACAGTCGTGTAACAGGGACAAGGATGGCTTATGTATGATGTTTGGAAGCTTTTGGAAGAAAAAGGCCAAGAAACGCACGAGTAGTTTTTGATTTTGGGATTTCTGGCCAGAATATGCAACAATGGAAGTCTGAGATGCAGTTTTGAGTTTTGGTGAGTTTTGGAGCTTGTGTATTTGTGTGTTAGCTTGCAAACAACTTGTGCATAAGTAAGGAAAATGTTGTAGCACTTGATAGGGTCAGAAGTGCAAGATATAGAGTCATGGTTATCTTACTTGATTTTGAATAAAAGTGGAAATATAGTTTCAAGGCAAAGTACAAGCATGGGCTGAGTTATTAGAGGCTTTAAACAAGTTTCTTTTGGGTTATAGGTTGTGTGTGATCAGAAGAAAACAAGTGCAAACTCAAGAATTGATTTTGTGCATAAAAGCTACTTTTCCAAAATGGCAATGTGCACTTTCTTCCAAAAATAGCATTAAGCATGGGCAATACATTGAATGCTTAGATTAAAGCCTCTAACAGCTGTGCAAAACATTAATTATGGAGTACCAAGCAAGTTTGAATCCTGCAAAGCAATGATTGTGCATCCTAGCATGGATTTGAATTCTTGTTCATCACAAAATTTTGCCTTGTAAAACAACTTGAAACCCTAACTTCTAACCTTCGATTCTCCTTGCTCACAAATGATCTCAAGGAGTTCTTGGACTTTTCAGAAAGCTAGTAATGTGCTATACAACCCCTCTTTGAATCACATTTTCAAAATCCAAATGGAACTATGTGAAACTTGGCTCAGAATTTAGGTCAAAATCCTAACCAAAATGCTCAAAATTTCACTAAGTGTTTTAGTTTCATGACCATGATTTCATGGATTAATAACTTGAGATCTAAGCATTTTTAGGAGGAGTTGTGTAAAGCAATGTTTTATATATAATTTGGATATACAACTTTCATGTTTGAAGTTTCTTTTGAATCATCTTGCATCATGGTGAAAAATTGGCTCAAAGTTGTGAAAAAATATGAAGTTTTCAACACTTAGAAAAATTTCTAAGTTTGGAAACTTTGACTTTTCAAAATGAAATCTTGACTTTTTGATTTCTTGATGAAAAAGTTTCATATTTTGACATGTTTTTATGAATTGTGATCTTCGACACTTGATTTTGACAAAAAAGTCAAAGTTTGACTTTTTAGTGTATAGTTGACTGAAAATCAACTATCAATCAATTGATCTTGAGGGAAGTTTTGAGTCATACCATTAGGTAAAAATGATGCATTTGAAACCTTGAGATCATGTATCAAACCAAATAACCATTTTCTAGGTCAAAAATCATAAATTGCCCTTTCTCAGTAAAAACCCTAATTTTGACCATTTTGCCCTTTTGATGATCTGATCAAATTTCTTGAGGAATTGTGGTCCAAACTTGATCAAATGACATATAGGAGTTCACAATGTTTATATGGATAAAAAATTATGAATTTTTATTGTAAATTGACCACAGTTGACTTTTTCTCCAATACAACTAATTTTTAGGTCAACTAATCAATTGATTGAGCAAAAATGTGATCCAAGACTTGAAACTTGACATGAGAAATTTTGAAGGTCCATAATGATCCAAGAAAGTCATATGAGGCATTAAGAGTTCAATTATCCTTGTGCAATCTCAAACCCTAATTTCGGTCAGCAATGCTTAAGGAGGTGTCTTGAGCTGATCAACCCTAGTTCAGTCTTGAACCAAAGGAGATCTTGTGAGAAAATACTTGATAAATGAGAGGGAAAATTTTAGGGTACAACATCATGCTTATTAAATAAAATAAGAAGCCAAGAAATCCAACTGGGTTAGTGAATCTGGGAAGAAGGATCAAAGGACCAGTGCGGCGAGCCTCTGAACTAGTAACTTCATCAAAGGAAGGAGGTAGTCAAGAAGAGGAAACAAGAGAGGAAGACTCCAGTATAAAAGAATATGATGATGAATCTGACTATAATGAGGAACAATATCCTCCTGCTGATGAAAAATACAAACAGCTGGAGGATCGTTTGAATGCAATGGAGGTCTAAAAGGTACCGGGTCTAGACTTTGAAGAGTTGGGTTTAGTCTATGGGGTTGTCATCCCGCAAAAGTTCAAGGTGTCGGTGTTCTCCAAATATGATGGGGTTTCATGTCCCAAGATGCACCTCCGATCTTATATGAGGAAGATTCAGCCTCACACTGCCGACAAGGACTTGTGGGTCCACTTCTTTCAAGATAGCCTGTCTAGAACTCAACTAGAATGGTTCTACCAGCTGGAAGGGGCCAATATCTGTAATTGGGAAGACCTGGATGCTGCTTTCTATAAGCAGTATCAGTATAATGCAGACCTCGCTCCCACCCGTACTCAACTCCAAAATATGTCTATGGGTTCGAGCGAGGGCTTTAAGGATTATTCTCAGAAGTGGAGGGACTTAGCAGGAAGAGTCCAGCCTCCCCTGTCTTATAGGGAGCTAGTGGATATGTTTATGGGTACCCTGTCTGGTCCATTTTTCAATCACCTGATTAGAAGTTCCTCAGCCGGTTTCTATGAATTGATCTTGACGGGAGAAAGAGTGGAAGCTGGAATTAAGAGTGGTAAGATCCAGAAGGATGCATCCTCCAGTGCAGTAAGGAAGCCATTTGCTGGGAAGAAAGAGGTTAGTGTTGTGTAATGTTGTACCCCAAAATTTTCCCTCTCGTTCTATCAACTTTTCTCCTCACAAGGCTCTTGGAACTCAAGATCAAGCTAGGGTTTGCTCTGCTCAAGACATCTCCTTGCACTGTTGACCTAAATTAGGGTTTGAGTTTGCACAAGGATTTTTGGATCTTCAATGCTCAAATTGACTTTCATACTTCATATTCGACTCATAAGTTTTCCCATACCAAGTTTCAAGCCTTGAATCAAATTTTTGCCCAGTCAATTGGACAATTGACCTAGAAATCAGCTGTATTGGGGAAAGAGTCAACTGTGGCCAATTTACAGTCAAACCTCATGAATTTTGACCCACATAAACATTATGAACTCATATGAACCATTTGATCAAGTTTGGACCACAATTCCATAAGAAATTTGATCAGATCACTAAAAGGGCAAAATGGTCATTTTTAGGGTTTTGACTGTACAAAGGCAATTTTTGACTGTTTGACTTAGCCAATGGCAAATTAGGCTCAACCATGGACTCAAGGACTCAATGGCATCATCTTGACCTATTCAACAAGTTCAAAAGACCTCAAATGCATGGGATTGACAGATGAATTTTTCAGTCAACTGAGCAAAATTTGACTGTACACTGAAAAGTCAAACTTTGACTTTTTGGTCAAAATCAAGTGCCAAGGGTCATTTTTCATCAAGATGTGTCAAATTATGAAACTTGTTCATCAAGAAACCCAAAATTGCAAATTAGGGTTTGAAATTGAAAATTTTCATAACTTAGAATTTTTCTAAGTTATGAAATTTTCTTAATTTTCCCTAACTTTGTCCCACATTTTCACCATGATGAAAATGGATTCAAACAAGACTTACAACATGAACTTTGTAGTCCTCCACAAATTCTACAAGTTTGATTCACAAAGTTTTCTCAAAAGAATCTTGGATCTCAAGTTATTATTTTTGGAACAAGGGTCCCTAAAACTTTTAACTTAGAGAAATTTTGCCCTAGTTTAGGCAGGATTTTAACCTATCTTCTTGACCATTTTTCACATAGTTACACTTGGAATATCACGTTTCATTTCAAATATGGATTATAGTGCATGTTGCAAGCTTTCCAAATTGTCCAAGAACTCCTCAAACACATTTTTGGTTAGGGAGAATCAAATGCTTGAAGTTGGCAAAAACTTACTTTGTATCCATGGCAAATTCATGTTCACTCGAGTGGCATTTTCAAACCAGCATGCCTTGTACTAGTTTTCAGGCCTCTAAACCATTTCACACACCATAATTTAATGCAAATCCATTGAGATATTGCATTATCTTGGTCATTTGGGTATTGTATACAAAACTAAGCCCTAAGTAGAAAAAGGCACGTTTCCATTTTTGCAAAAGTGTGCTTTATGTCAAACCACTATCCCTTGAACATTGGTCCATATCTCAGAAGCCAAATCAAATCCACAAATTTCAGGGGCCAAGAGAAAAGTAGGCAGCATATTTGATGGCTTGTACAGGCCTGTAATCACGACTTCCACATTCTTGCTTCACAAAGAAGAAACTTGTCAAAATCCACACAACTCAAAAACCAGCCAACACCAACTTACACAAACATTTCAAACAACTTTCACACACCCCTTTGAGAAAGATACACGAGTGTTTGAGCCCCTAAGCACCTCATATCCAGAAATCACACTTCTTTGGCAAAATAGGGCAAGTGTTGCAACTTGAGTTCCATAGCTCATTTGGCTCGTGCGTTTTGCCCCTTTTTGCTTCAAACACCTTCCATTCAACTCACTCAAGCTATCCCAAACCTCCATTGCCAACTATAACTCCATTTACAGTGTTCACCATTTTCATTTCAAGCTTGTGCAGGTTGAATTCTATAGGCTGATTCAGGGACATTCAAGGCTAGCTAGCTATTGGAAAAGATCAAGTGAAGTTCAGGCAAGCTACCAGACACCTCAAAACTTGTTGAGAAGCACTGCATTGCCCTACACGAATCCAACTGAAACAGGTTTTTCCTCACTTTTTACCTCTCTATTTAGGAACATTTAGCCTTAGGTTTGTGAATAAAAAATGTAGTGTTCATTGCTAGGAAGCCATACATATGCTCAACTTTCATTTATATTAAGTGTGCTAGGAGAATTTCATCCATGAACATGCTGAAAAAACTAGGTCAAATTTAGGGCCAGAGAAATTCTCTCTGGTCTTTGAGAGTTAGGATTAATGCTTTATATGGTTAGAATCGTATTGAAATTCTCTACAAGTTTGATGTTGTGAGTTTTTGCAAAAGATCAAGTATACAGGATGTCCAAGTTTGTACAACAGGCGCGCGTTTTTTTCAAAGTCTGGAGGAAGATGATGAAGTTGGTGGGCTGGGCTTGGCCTGGCTTGCTTCTAACACCTCCCATTTTCATTTTGCACCCCTGGCCCAATTTCTTATATTTTCACATTTTTGCATTTTTGATTTCTTTTCTGATTTTGTTTATTTATTTCCAAATATAAAAAATGCCTAAAAAGTATTTTCATAATTTTTTACATTTATTTAGCATTTTATTTTTATTTTTCTAATATAGAAAACATTTTAAATACTTTTGTATTATTTACTTAAACTTAAAAATATTATGGAAATCATACTTTTATTTTTATTTCTTATTTTTATTCACACTGAAAATATTATTTAAAATATAATTTATTTTTGTACATATTTTATTTTATATTATACATATTAATATATTTAATATACATATATATACATATATACTTTTATTTTATTAAATACTTAGAATAAAAAATACAAAAATATTACATTTTTATTATTACTATTATTTATACTAAAAAATACCTTTTTTTTAAGTATATTTCATTTTTACACATATTAATATATTTTTTGTATATAAATAATATAGTGTATTTATTTTCTTAAAGAAATTAGGGTTTCATCCCGTATACAATTAAGTTAATCTTTTTATTTATTTATTTATTTCTTTATACTTTTCACATCAAAAATACTTTTACATACATAGGTAAATAAAAACCTTTTTTTGCATAATACATTTTATTTAATATTTATTTATTTTGTTTAATTAAATATTGCCCATTTAAATATTTAGGCAATTAATTTCAATTTGGATGTAATAGTAAGTTAGGGTTTATATTTCTTGTCAAATATCCCCCCATTCAAAATTGTACCCCCATCCCCATAATCATGTTGTAATAGCTTAGAACTTTAAATTCTCGCACTTTACGCTTTCAATTATGCCATGATTAGAGAATTTGGGTTTGTATGCCAAAAATCCAAATCAACAAATAGCTTGACCTAATCAAAGACAAACATGCATGAAAATCAAACACAATACACACTTGCACCCCTAGGGTTACAATCCACTTGTTGCCTTCAAAAATGGGCCATGATATGCATGTTGTGTACTTTGGCAAAAACAAAAACAAAACAAAATATCATAGTCCCTCGATGACGCTATCTTAGTTGCCTAAACAAAAATGATCAAGTCCCTCAAGAAAAATTGCCAAAGATACTTAACACAATTGATATCATGGTCTATACGATGACCCGCGCCTGTCCCGTTTAACATCCTAACACAAGGTTGTTCACCAAATGCAATGGTGAAACGACACTGTCAAAAGGGTTAAAAACATAAGAAAGATCTTTGAGTAAAATAGGGAAGATAACTCTTAGTTACTTGATCAAAAACTTGCAAAAAACATCCTTGTTATTTTCAAACACACTTCACAAACACAATTTCAAAACATTTCCCAAATCAAACTTTAAAACATTGAAATCTTTTCAAAAGACAAAAACATCTTTGTATACATTCAAACAAGAATCATTACAAAGGTTGCCTAGACAAAATGCCTCTTTTCAAAACGTCTTTCAAAACCACACACAAAGCACCATTTCAAACAATTGGAAAAGCAAAGCAAGTGATCTAAACAAGTAACTAAGAGCCCATGGATAACCATGGATGAAAAGGGTGTTTTCACCTTCCCTTTTCATAATCTACTCCCCGAACCCAAGAAAACATCTCAAAGGTCTTTCCTGTGCTTTTTGACCTTTCCTTAGGATAAAATAAAAAGTCGGTGGCGACTCTTGCTAAACCGAAACATTTTCGAACACAAATGCAAAATCCCAAGTCAGTTCTCCCACCGTATCACAGACCGTTGGGATTTTGCGTTTGTGTTCGCAAATGTTTCGGTTTAGCAAGAGTCACCACCGACTTTTTATTTTATCCTAAGGAAAGGTCAAAAAGCACAGGAAAGACCTTTGAGATGTTTTCTTGGGTTCGGGGAGTAGATTATGAAAAGGGAAGGTGCAAACACCCTTTTCATCCATGGTTATCCATGGGCTCTTAGTTACTTGTTTAGATCACTTGCTTTGCTTTTCCAATTGTTTGAAATGGTGCTTTGTGTGTGGTTTTGAAAGATGTTTTGAAAAGAGGCCTTTTGTCTAGGCAACCTTTGTAATGATTCTTGTTTGAATGTATACAAAGATGTTTTTGTCTTTTGAAAAGATTTCAATGTTTGAAAGTTTGATTTGGGAAATGTTTTAAAATTGTGTTTGTGAAGTGTGTTTGAAAATAACAAGGATGTTTTTTGCATGTTTTTGATCAAGTAATTAAGAGCTATCTTCCCTATTTTACTCAAAGATATTTCTTATGTTTTTAACCCTTTTGACAGTGTTGTTTCACCATTGCATTTGGTGAACAACCTTGTGTTAGGATGTTAAACGGGACAGGCGCGGGTCATCGTATAGACCATGATAGCAATTGTGTTAAGTATCTTTGGAAATTTTTCTTGAGGGACTTGATCATTTTTGTTTAGGCAACCAAGATAGCGTCATCGAGGGACTATGATCTTTTGTTTTGTTTTTGTTTTTGCCAAAGTACCCAACATGCATATCATGGCCCATTTTTTAAGGCAACAAGTGGATTGTAACCCTAGGGGTGCAAGTGTGTATTGTGTTTGATTTTCATGCATGTTTGTCTTTGATTAGGTCAAGCTATTTGTTGATTTGAATTTTTGGATACAAACCCTAATTCTCTAATCATGGCACGATTGAAAGCGTAAAGTGCGAGAATTTAAATTCTAAGCTATTACAACATGATTATGGGGACGGGGGTACAATTTTGAATGGGGGGATATTTGACAAGAAATATAAACCCTAACTTACTATTACATCCAAATTGAAATTAATTGCATAAATATTTAAATGGGCAATATTTAATTAAACAAAATAAATAAATATTAAATAAAATGTATTATGCAAAAAAGGTTTTTATTTACCTACGTATGTAAAAATATTTTTGATGTGAAAAGTGTAAAGAAATAAATAAATAAAAAAGATTAATTTAATTGTATAAGGGATGAAACCCTAATTTCTTTAAGAAAATAAATACACTATATTATTTATATACAAAAAATATATTAATATGTGTAAAAATGAAATATACTTAAAAAAGGTAGTTTTTCGTATAAATAATAATAAAAATAAAAATGTAATATTTTTGTATTTTTATTCTAAGTATTTAATAAAATAAAAGTATATATGTATATATATGTATATTAAATATATTAATATGTATAATATAAAATAAAATATGTACAAAAATAAATTATATTTTAAATAATATTTTCAGTGTGAGTAAAAATAAGAAATAAAAATAAAAGTATGATTTCCATAATATTTTTAAGTTTAAGTAAATAATACAAAAGTATTTAAAATGTTTTCTATATTAGAAAAATAAAAATAAAATGCTAAATAAATGTACAAAATTATGAAAATATTTTTTAGGCATTTTTTATATTTGGAAATAAATAAACAAAATCAAAAAAGAAATAAAAAATGTAAAAATGTGAAAATATAAGAAATTGGGCCAGGGGGTGCAAATTGAAAATGGGAGGTGTTAGAAGCAAGCCAGGCCAAGCCCAGCCCGGCCCACCAACTTCATCTTCTTCCTCCAGACTTTGAAAAAAATGCGCGCCTGTTGTACAAACTTGGACATCCTGTATACTTGATCTTTTGCAAAAACTCACAACATCAAACTTGTAGAGAATTTCAATACGATTCTAACCATATAAAGCATTAATCCTAACTCTCAAAGACCAGAGAGAATTTCTCTGGCCCTAAAATTTGACCTAGTTTTTTCAGCATGTTCATGGATGAAATTCTCCTAGCACACTTAATATAAATGAAAGCTGAGCATATGTATGGCTTACTAGCAATGAACACTACATTTTTTATTCACAAACCTAAGGCTAAATGTTCCTAAATAGAGAGATAGAAAGTGAGGAAAAACCTGTTTCAGTTGGATTCGTGTAGGGCAATGCAGTGCTTCTCAACAAGTTTTGAGGTGTCTGGTAGCTTGCCTGAACTTCACTTGATCTTTTCCAATAGCTAGCTAGCCTTGAATGTCCCTGAATCAGCCTATAGAATTCAACATGCACAAGCTTGAAATGAAAATGGTGAACACTATAAATGAAGTTACAGTTGGCAATGAAGGTTTGGGATAGCTTGAGTGAGTTGAATGGAAGGTGTTTGAAGCAAAAAGGGGCAAAACGCACGAGCCAAATGAGCTATGGCACTCAAGTTGCAGCACCTGCCCTGTTTTGCCAAAGAAGTGTGATTTCTGGCTATGAGGTGCTTAGGGGCTCAAACACTCGTGTATCTTGCTCAAAGGGGTGTGTGAAAGTTGTTTGAAATGTTTGTGTAAGTTGGTGTTGGCTTGTGTTGTACCCCAAAATTTGCCCTCCCATATTCTCCAAGATTTGCTAAGAGCATGCTTCAAAATCTCCCAAGGGTTGCACAGTTCAATGACCTCCTAACAGTCAAAAATTAGGGTTTTGGTTATGGCAAAGAAATTGAAGCTTCCAAGGGTCCAAACAAGTCCCACATGCCTACAAACATGGTCAAACATCCATATGTCAAGTTTCAAGACTCACAGCACAAAATTGCACAGTCAAAAACCCTAATTGCTCAACAGTCAACTGCAGGGGCAAAATGGTCATTTGACAGTCAAAGGTCAAGATTTTTGGTCAACATCTTATTTTGAAGCCACAAACATCATTTGATCAATTCTTGATCATGATTCTCAAGGCATGGCTCAAAAAGTCTCAAGATGCAAAAGTTTCTATATTTGGACAGCTGAAAAAGTCAACTGTAACTTGACCAAGGCATAACTTCCACATGGTTTATCAGAAAAATTCCATCCAAAGCTCATTTTGAAGAGAATGAAATTTCCTACAACTCATCTTCACACTTCAAGTCCAAGAAATTCTCTCACAAAAAGTTATCAATCTCAATATTATAGGTCATTTTCAAAAGTCAACAAAAAGGCACTTTAAGTCAAAGACCATAACTTGAGATTGGTAAATCAAAATGACATGGGACCAAAGGAATTGGTTATAGGACTTCAAGATCTTTCCAAAATGTCTAAGAACATGATCAAAGCTTAAAAATTGAGCAAGATATGCCTTGTGGAAGTTGGGAAATTTTTGGGAATTTTGAAAAGTCAACTTTGCTTCAAATACCTCAAAATTGCTAATGGGCCTCAATTTCTTCCAAGAATCATCACCCAAAAGCTATGCACGACCCATTGACCCAAAGGGGAGTTATTTTCTTATTTTTAATTTATTAATTGAATTTTTAATTCTATTAATTCATTTAATTAAAATTAAATATGAAAAAAATACTAAATGCCAACTTTCAAATCTTTTTATGCAGCATTTCCACTCTTTATTCACTCAATATTTCGTGCATACCAAAAAAGGCAAGAATCTTCAATGATTGGCATCAAAAAGGAATGAAAAAAGATTGAAAAAATCATGGAAGATCACAAATTTGAAAGGCATTAAAACTTGGATGTTAGGCTTGTTTTGTTAACCTAAATTGTTCACATACATAAACAGAACACAACCCTAATCCTAAAGAGAAGCATGCTGCGCTGAAACCTCAAGAACACAAACTTGAATTTTTCTTAAAAAGCTCAAAACTGAAAACATAGTTGCAGTGATTTTCAAGGTCTAAAAAGTATCCCAAAAGATTGCTGGAGCCTTCTTGAACGTGACTCAATACGTTTCAAGTCTCCATACTCGAAGAAGTGGTAGAACACAGTTGCCCTGTTCATGAAAATTTCATTAATCGTATTTGAATTTACATGCATTTTCCATATGTTTTAGTGTTTGATTTATACTAATATGATGATTCTGAAGCTAGTGGCACAATTTAATTGAAGAATGCTTGCATGTATGGAAAGTTACCATGAACGATGCCTAGGGTTTCAAAGCTCCAGATTTGGGGTTTTACGCATAAGGCAAAATTAAGCCACGAAACTTATACCATTGAAACCAGGACCTTCACACGAACACAATCACCACCTCGCGCCTTTTTTATATGGGCCCAGGAGCTAATCGCTATTTTTGTATATTGTGGTTAGTGGGGGTTTAAAACCCCCGCTACTTGTTTGATATTTTTGCAGGAAGAAGAAGACGATGCTTGCGTGTCTGGACGTGAATGGGAGGTTCAAATCTTCGCGCTTAATTTTTGTTTTATCCCAATAGCATTTGTTCTCTCTCATATTGATCAGGTTCCACTAAATGAACAAAGAAACGCGCTTGGCTTGGTGGAAGATGTGTTATCATGCAATCAATGGGACCTGGGTTCGATTCCCAGGTCCCCCATATTCCTTTCATATATTTTTTCCTAACGTGCTTCTATGCAGTGTGTCCTCAAAGACCCACCATGCGCCTTCACCTCCTAGCTTGCCATGTGTCTCAGATGATCAATCTGAAGGCCATGGTATGAATTCCAGGATACGCGTTAGTCAACCATGCACACTCAAACGTGGAAAATTCAAACAGGCCTTTGTCCCATGGGCCCAAATCACTCTAACAACACCTCCAAAGGGGTCAACACCCCTTATGTTTGTATTTCTTTCCCTTATTCTTTTTTCCATTCTTTTTATTTGTTTTAATTATTTTCTTTTAATTCCTTAAATTAATTTTAACAGTACAAAAAATCCAAAAAAATCATAAAAGTAAAAATAAAAAAATATGTTTTATTTAATAGTTTTTGTAAATAAATTTAATAATCAATTTAGTTTTAATTTTAGGTTTTAACTTTAATGTTTTTTTTTTAAATAACTAAAATACATAAAAATTAGGTTTTTAGCATTTCATTCTTTTTCTCAATAAATAAATTTTTATTCTTATTATTATTAATAATTAATTACTTTTGTAAATAAATTTGTCATTAAATAATTAGGTTAAATTAGGTCAAACTTAAACATTTTTTTAATAAATTAAAAACAATTAGAACTAGGGTTTTATTTAACTTTTAAATTTCAATTAATTCTCTTTAATTGCATAAACACAAAAATACAAAAAAAACATAAAAACAAGTTCTTTTCTTTATTTAATCATTAATTATTTTTTCAATTCCAATTTAATTTCCTTAAAGGGTTCAACGCCCTCGCACTCTCGATTTTTATTTCTTTTCGCACGTTCGCTTTTATTTCCTTTTTTTGAATGTAACGTATTTGCCCCAAGGCCTTGTAATAGATAATTAGGACATTTACTTTCCGCATTTTATTTATTCAAATCGGGTCTTGGTTTAATTTGGCGATGTAGACCCGCGCCTTGTAATAGCGTAGGACCTTTATTTTTCCGCACTTTAAATTCCGCACCCTTAACTGCTAATAATCACATGAAAGAATGTATGCTCAAATAAAAAAATAATGCGTAGATCACCAATGCATGACAAGACAAATATTAACTGAAAATGACACACAATTCACGCACCACTCTTAGGGTACGCTTCACTGTTGCCTTGCCTTTCGAAACGTGGTCGTCGAGTAGAGGACGTTTTAGTAAGTCCTCATGTCCATGAACATGGCATGGGGGTAGCTTCTAAGGTATCCTCCTATTACTCTGGTGACCACACTGTCCCTAATCCTCGAATTGACCCGAACACCTCCAATGGTGGTGCTACCTACCCCTCAATGATGGGATGGCACTACCTTAAGGACATTTACACAGACTAATTCCTTAGGGTAGGTAGACGACTCGTAGATACTTGCTCTAATTCAAAACCAATAAAAAAAAACTTCTTTTCACACCGACACTTTTCAAAAAGCTTTCAAAAACAACTTTTCAAACAATCTTGAGGACTGATACAAGAGTCGAACTGAAATTTTAAACGGAACTTTTTTAAACCCACAGTTGAAAAGCAAACAAACACTTTTGAAAACACAAATGAGCAAGTATCTAAGAGCCCATGGATAACCATGGATAGAAAGGGTGCTAACACCTTCCCTTTCTATAAATCTACCTCCCGAACCGAGAGCTAATCTCAATAAGGAATTTTTCTGTGCTTTTGTCCTTTCCATATTGGAGAAAATAAAAGACAGTGGTGACTCTTGCTTCTGCGACATTTCGCGAACCAGCGTTAAACAGTCAGTTCCAGATCCACCGATCACAGAACTGGCGACTCTGCTGGGGACTCTTATAAAGTGAGGTGTACCTTAGGATAGTTCATAAACTGTGTTTTCAATTACTTTGACTTGTTTGCTTTAAATTGTGGGACCGTCTTGGGAGTTCTATAGATCCTAACCCGGATCTGGGGATACCTTCTTAGAAAGTAGCAACAAGGCTGTGAGGGAACTGTGCGGGGTATACCGACATGGTTGAAGCAGCCTGCTATGTTGATGTGGCACTTTGGTGTGTACCGGTAACCCTTTAGTTTAGTCAAGGAGAGTACGGGGCCTCCATGTGGTGTCATGAAGCCTCAACTGACCTTAGGAACCTTAATTGAACTATCTTGGCCTCTTTAGGGTAGTGAGATAACTGACTTTGGTGTAGTCCGAGGTTGGTTGATACTCGATACTACACTCAATTTAGGGTTGCTTTCCTAGAATATTTCGGTCGCCAGTTCAGTGGCTAAATCGAAACGATGAACAATGAAAGAAATCCAGTGATATTGGGACCCTTAGAACCCGGTTACTTCTGATAGGACAGGTTGAGCCCACCAACTTCAAGAGGGTAATACCCAGACCCCATGCAGGCCTAAACTCTAAGGGCTTGTCTTGTGTGACTTGTGTGCCTTATCATGTTTGCCTTTGTAAATATTTGTGGTGTGCTTAATCATAGCATCATAACATCATACATCATCATATGCATTGGCTAACCATTTCAGGGGTTCGAATCTTCATCTTTGTTCTTGTTTTGTAGGACATGGAAACTGTTCGCAGGAAGACAATTCAGATTAGCCTTGTAAGGATCCCTCCTCAGCTTAAGGAGCTTATATCCAGGATTCTCGAGAGCTCTTCATTCAGTGAAAGACATGGAAGACTCATCAACTTGGTCAACACCAACATTGAGGAAGATATGATAAAGGTCCTATTCCAGTTCTTTGACCCTCTGAATCACTGTTTCACTTTCCTGGATTATCAACTGGTACCTACATTGGAAGAGTTCTCCCGGCTTCTGAAGATCCCTATCCTTGATCAACTACCCTACAACGGTACGGAAAAGGAACCCAAGCTTGAAGAGATTGCTAAGGCCTTACACCTACAACCATCTGACCTCAAGGGACATTGGGAAGCTAGAAGTGGTATCAAAGGGTTCTTAGCCAGGTTTCTGTTTGAAAAGGCCCAGGAATGTTGGAACTCCCTTGACCTACAAGCTTTTGAAGAAGTTGTGGCCCTCCTTGTCTATGGTTTGGTGTTGTTCCCTAACCCATATCAGCTTATAGATATCAGTGCTGTCCAGATCTTCATGTCCAGAAATCCTATACCTACGTTGCTTGGGGACATCCTTCACTCATGTTACACTCGAACCATGAGAAAAAGAGGTGTCCTTATGTGCTGCACTCCTCTCCTGGGAAGGTGGTTTATTTCGCACCTTCCACAATCAGTTTTGAAGAACGAGTGGGGTTTGAGGTGGTCACAACGATTGATGACTCTTACACATGCAGATATACATTGGTGCTCTCGGTCCAGAGAGGATGTCACTATCATTGATCGTTGTGGGGAGTACCCTAATGTTCCTTTACTTGGAATTAGAGGGGGTATTACTTACAACCTGTGCCTGGCTTTGAGACAATTTGGTTATGCTCGGAGGGACGACCCTCATGACATGTTAATTCCTGACATAGTTTTTGACTTCGACAATGATGCACAAGGACTTCGCCAGAGATTTATCAGGGCTTGGAGGATGCCAAGTAGGATAGACAGCAAGACCCTGGGGCACAAGAATTCCATCCCATTGGAACCTTATCTCAAGTGGGTACGAGCCCGCTCCCAGAAGTTAGTAATGCTTTATCCTCATGTTCTCCCTGTGATCAAAGAGCCAGTCTTGGAGGGAGAGGTGTCCTACACTATTCAACATCCTGACATGCCCACGTCCTGGGAAGAGATGCAGAAGAGCTAGATCCAGCTTAAGGAAAACAGAATTCTCTCGAGACCAGTCTACATGTTAGTGAAAAGAAGGTCTTGGAACTCACCCGCCTACTGCACGAGGAGAGGAATCTCAACACCTACATAGCTCTAAAGAGGATGCGTAGTGTCTTTTGGAATTGATTTGCTTTGTAATATGTGCCCATGAGGCTTTGATGTATTGAACAATTATTTCCTTAATGATAATGTGTGTTCCTTTTTGTCTACAACAAATTTGAATTTTCGAACCCTTGAATGCATTGCATAAACACATATCATTCATCATATGCGTAGCAGGTACTCTTCTTTTCAGGTTGCTTACTGTTCTTCGCTGTTTATTTCAGCATCATGAACCCTGAATCGTCAACCGAGCAGTCTATCAAGGCCCTTCAGGCGCAGAACGCACAATTTCAAGAGCTGATCATGGGTCTGGCTCAAGGCCAAGAGGAGCTGAAGGCTTTGCTCTTGAAGAAGGAGAAGAAGAAGAAGAGAACTGTTCTATTCAACTCGGGCCGGAGGTTTGGTAATACTCTGCAGAATGAGGAAGCTGGTTCTTCTGTAGGCAAAGACAGTCCCCAGGGGGGAAAGGCTACAAGTCCAGTAGTCTCTGACAACGAGACTGATTTTAATGAGGAACAGTATCCTCCTGCTGAAGACCGGTACAAGCAGTTGGAAGACAGACTGAATTCCATGGAAATTCAACAAGTGCCTGGTTTGGATTTCGGAGACTTGGGCTTATCTACTGGTGTGATCATCCCTCACAAGTTTAAGGTACCATCTTTCACCAAGTATGACGGGGCGTCTTGCCCTAAGCTACACCTCAGATCCTATGTGCGGAAGATTCAACCGTACACAGTGGACAAGAATTTGTGGATCCACTTCTTCCAGGAGAGTCTTTCAGGGACTCATCTCGAATGGTTCTATCAGCTGGATGGAACCAAAGTTCGTAACTGGGAGGAGTTGGCTACTTCTTTTTACAAGCAGTATCAATATAATGTCGATCTTGCTCCTACACGTACCCAACTCCAGGGTATGTCGCTAGGATCAAGCGAAGGTTTTAAAGAGTATGCACAAAAGTGGAGGGATCTGGCTGGCAGGGTGCAGCCACCATTAACTGACCGTGAGCTGGTAGATATGTTCTTGGGGACCCTGTCCGGGCCATTCTTCAATCATCTTATCGATAATTCATCTGCAGGGTTCACTGACCTCATTCTGACTGGGGAAAGGATAGAGGCTGGAATGAAGTCCGGTAAAATTCAGAAAGGTGTGTCTTCAAGTTCTGAGAAGAAACCCTTTAAGAAAGAGGCCAGTGCTGTGTATGAGCCTAGGAGGCAAGATAAACTGGAGCACCGCCAATCTGTCAACACGGTGATGATTGCTAAACCTGCTGCCGCTCCTCGGCAAACTAATCAACAAAGGGCTGAGAGACCCAGAAGAGAGTTTACCCGGCTGAGTATGACCCTATCACAAATCTTGCCGCAGTTACTATCCACCAACTTGGTGACTATCAGGGAGGCCCCGAAGGTTGTGAATACTGCCTCTCCAAAGTATAATCCAAATGCCCGCTGTGCTTATCACTCCGATAGCCCGAGGCATTCTACTGATGACTGCTGGGCCTTAAGGAATAAGGTGCAAGACCTTATTGATGCGAAGGAGATCCAATTTGAGGCGCCTGAGAGGCCAAATGTGGTGACTGCTCCTATGCCCCAGCATGGAGTGAATGCCGTTGATAAAGATTTGTATGCCGTTTTTGTGAATGATGTAGCTACCCCACTGATGACTGTTAAGAGAAACCTACTTCTGGCCGGTTTATTTCCGGGTTGCAGCAAGGGTTGCCTTTTGTGTGCTGTTACCCCTACTGGTTGTCCTTTTCTAAAGTTAGGCATCCAAGGCCTGATGGATAGCAAAGAGATTCTCTTCAAGAAAACCGCTGTTTCATTTGTTCCTATGGAAGAAGTATCTGTCGTTACCATTTTCAATAATCCAATCAAGGCTTCCCTGAGGAAGCCAGTTAAAATCATGACTGTCGCACCCATTGTTATTACTGTTCCGGGGCCCCTCCCCTATGAATATGATAAGGCTGTCCCATGGCACTATGGGGCAGATGTATATGTACATGGAATAAAGCAAGAGTTCAACACCGGTACCAGCATCAGCAATATCACTGGCCCAACAAAAGTTACCCGCAGTGGCAGGCTCTTCTCGCCTGACATTGCGCCACCAACTATTCGAAGACCTATCATTATAACACCTGCAAGTGCACCTGTTCCCATTTCTGATCAAGTTGCTTCCCCTGCTGCTGAGTCATCTAATGCTCGGGGCAAAAGGATTGAAGATGAGCCTGCCCGGATGGAGGCACCAAAATCTGTGAATGTTGAGGCCTCTCAGCAAGAGATGGAGGAAATCCTGAAAATAATCAAGAAGAGCGACTTCAATGTTGTTGAACAGCTGGGGCATACGCCCTCCAAGATCTCTATGCTCTCCTTACTACTGTGCTCAGAGGCCCATGCTAAGGCCCTGATTTCATTTCTAAAGACGGCCCATGTGCCACAGGAGACATCTACAGACCAGTTTACTGATTGCGTAGCCAATTTGACAGCTGACAATGGTTTGGGTTTCTCGGATGCTGACCTTACTGCTAAGGGAAAGAACCACAATGATGCCCTGCATATCTCTATAGAATGCAGGGGCACTACTCTTGCGCACGTGTTGGTGGACACCGGTTCTTCCCTGAATGTGCTGCCCAAAAAGGCCTTAGACCGGTTGGATTGTGAAGGCCTGGAATTAAAACCTAGCAACATCATTGTCAGAGCCTTTGACGGTTCTAAGAGGATGGTTCATGGAGAGGTAGACATTCCTATTGTAGGTGTTTAGGTATTGGCTTGCATTTTTGGTAAATCCCAAGTGTATGTGTGAATGTCATGACTGATGTCATAACATTCTAGGTCAGTTTGTACTGACTCATTAGGTACCTTTGCAGAAAAATATTGTAATTGAAGTACTGATGTTTATAAGTGTGTATCTGAGCATTTTGCAAAATGATCACATTTTGCTAAATCAGTAGACAGGTTTTCTCAGATGTCATAACAGATGTTATGACATCCTGTTCTGAACTAACAGGTTTGCAGGATGGATAAGTCTGAGTTTTTTCAGGAAATAACTCAGTCTTTCCTGAACAGAATCCTGCGTTTTCTGAGGGGTAACCTAGCTCAACCCTAACCTGGTTAATAAAGTCCTGTGACCTGGTCTTTAGGTCAAACGGAATTAACCCTAGGTTTTTGTGGAAACCCTAACTGAAGTTGCAGCTGCTATATATTCAACAGAGCTGCTGTTTTTCAACGGATCTCTATTTATTGATCAGAAGATCATTTGTAATCTGTATAGATTTGATTATTGTACTCCAAGCAATTATCATTGTGATAAGTGCCTTGGAATAGGTTTCAAATTGTAAGGGTTGTGTAACACTAAAAGCTTTGAAGCAAGAGTGTTTGAATGTTCCTTGACTAAAGCTGTGAAGCAGAGTCAAGTTAGTTGTGTGCATCACTCAAAGCTGTGAAGCACGAGTGATTGTGTTGCTTGATTAAAAAGCTGTGAAGCTTAATCAAGTGTTTGTTTTTGAAGAGTGTCTTCATCAATTCTTAAGTCAAATTGGTTTATGTATCACTGCTGTGATTGAGGGGGAGTGAGTAGGAACTCAGGTTTAAGTTGTACTTAGATTGGAATTGCATTGGGTAGGTCTTAAGTGAAGGAGATAAACTGGTTGGTTTATTCCTGAATTAACATCTCTTATAGTGGATTTCCTCCCTGGCTTGGTAGCCCCCAGAGTAGGTGTTGTTGCACACTGAACTGGGTAAACAATTGACTGTGTTCTTTATTGCTTTTGTATTTACTGTCATATAGTAAGTCAGATACGGTGTCATAACATTGAATGTGACATTGAGTATCTGCAGCCAGAATTTCAATTGGTATCAGAGCAGGCACCCTGCCTGTATTACTGGGTGAGATCTAGGGATATCACTTTCTGGCACTATGGACAAAGAAGGAGTTTTTGGAAATAGACCACCCATTCTGGATGGAACTAATTATGACTACTGGAAACCTCGTATGATTGCCTTCCTAAAATCTCTGGACAAAAAGGCTTGGAGAGCTGCTGACAAAGGATGGATTCATCCCACCATAACTGAGATAGATGGGACAATCAGTCTGAAGCCTGAGGAAGATTGGAATAAAGAAGAAGATGAGTTAGCTCTGGGAAATTCAAAAGCTTTAAATGCCTTGTTCAATGGAATTGATAGAAACATTTTCAGACTAGTACATCAATATGAACTGGCCAAGGAAGTTTGGGACACTCTCAAAACTACTCATGAGGGCACTTCCAAAGTAAAAATGTCAAGGCTTCAGATGTTGACTACCAAATTTGAGAATCTAAAAATGATGGAAGATGAAACCATTCATGAGTTTCACATGAACATCTTGGAGATTGCCAACACCTCAGGAGCACTGGGAGAAAAGATGTCAGAAGAAAAACTGGTGAGGAAGATTCTCAGATCCTTGCCTAAAAGATTTGCAATGAAGGTAACTGCCATAGAGGAAGCCCAGGACATTAACAAGTTGAAAGTGGATGAACTTATTGGGTCTCTTCAGACTTTTGAGATGGGGATCACTGATAATGGTGACAAGAAGAACAAAAGCATAGCACTTGTATCCAACACTGATGTTGAATACAAGGAGGATGAAGAAGAAAACATATCAGAAGCTATTGCCATGCTTGGAAGACAGTTCAACAAGCTCATCAAAAGAATGGATCCAAAGTCAAGGTCTAATGTTCATAACATTCCCTCTGACATTGACAGTTCCAGCAGAAGACCAAGGTCAGAAGATAAGGGAAACCAAGGCAGAGGTATTCAATGCCATGGATGTGAAGGATATGGACATATTCGAGCTGAATGTCCTACCTTTCTTAAGAAACAAAAGAAAGGAATGACTGTTACTTGGTCTGACTATGATTCAGAAAGTAATTCTGAAGAAGAATCTGCCAAACTAGTTACTGCCCTAACTAGTGTTTGTACTTCTGAAAGTGACACTAGTGATGAAGAAGTGACATTTGAAGAACTGGCTGATACCTACAAGAAATTGTGTATCAGAAGTGCTGAAGTCTGTGTGCAGAATGAGAAACAATCAAAACTCATTATAAAGCTGGAGGCTGAAAAAAGGGCAAATCTTGAAACTATAAATCATCTAGAAGGAGAAGATCAATTGCTGAACTCACAACTGAATCACATGACCAAATCTGTCAAGATGTTGACAAATGGAACAGACAAATTGGAAGAGATCCTTCAGGTTGGACAAAATGTGGGAAATAAATCTGGACTAGGATTTATGGAAGCAAAGAAATCTGGTACTGGTAAGCAAATGTCAAAACAGATGTCTCAACACAACTCTCAACATCAGGAACAGAGACATATGAAGAAAAGGTACCAAAGATGGAAATGTCATCATTGTGGGAGATATGGTCACATAAAGCCCTTCTGCTTCAGACTACATGGATATCCTAATCAGAACTCAGGTGTCAAACCTAAGTCTAAAAAGGTACCACATGCTCCTAAATGGAAGAAAAAGGCTACTGCACTGATAGCTCACACTTCCCTGAGGGTCTCTGCAAAGGAAGATTGGTACTTTGACAGTGGATGTTCCAGACACATGACTGGATTCAAAAATCTCCTCAATAATGTTATGCCTCACACCACCAGTTTTGTGACCTTTGGAGATGGTGCTAAAGGTGAAGTCAAAGGAGTTGGTAATTTGGACTGCCCTGGAGTTCCAAGTCTGAATAAAGTACTGCTGGTAAAAGGGTTGACTGCTAATCTCATTAGTATCAGTCAATTATGTGATCTAGGATTCAAGGTCAACTTCTCAAGATCTGAATGTCTAGTAATTAATGAAAAACTAGAAGTTGTAATGAGAGGAATCAGATCCAAAGATAACTGTTACGTGTGGCAGCCTGAGAACACTGATATCTCCACTATGTGTCAAATCATCAAAGAAGAAAAAGAGATGAAACTGTGGCAGCATAAGCTTGGTCTCCTTCATCTGAGAAGAATGAAAAGAGCTAGTTCTATGGAAGCTGTCAGAAGAACTCCAAAACTACAGGTTGATAATATCTGTGATGTGGCAAATAAACTTGAAGAAGGATGTGTTGTCAGAACCTTAAGTCATCTTGACAAGGATGTTGAAAATAACAAGTCTAACAAATTCTGTTCTCAAAACATCTGGTCAAAACAGATGCTCCCTGAGTACAATGTTACACAAGATGTTGTGACATTGTGTTGTGACAATCTGAAAACAATCAACATTTCCTTGAACCCTATTGACTTTGAAGAGAAGAAGTCATTTAAACTGGAACATAGTTTCTCTAAGCTTCAGCTGACTGATTCTTCTACCAAGGCTCTTGTTGGAAATAAACTTGAAAATTTGAGGGGCAGGTTGGGTATTCACCAACATAAGAAATTATAGCAATTAATTTTTCTTAAAACAAAGGTTGAAGGAATTAACTTTATTAAGTCTATCATTAGTGGGTTAATCTTATACTTTCACAATTCTTTCAAAATCTTTAAGAAGTTGAAAAGACTCCCTTTTACCCTCTACCTCTCTCGTCCTTGCAACCTGTTTTCTCCTCTCAATCAAAGATCTTTCTCAAACTGCTACCATTACTCAAAGTCAATCAAAATGTCTCAGACATCGCCTTCAACCATGGCAACTTCGTCATCCTCATCATCGTCATCATCTGACCAAGATTCTAGGGCAATCACCACATGCATAGAATCTGAAGTTCTTGAGGTCACTCCTCTCAGAGAGATGGCAACTGACCCAGCCAAAGTCAAAAAGCTCAGAACCAGACATGCAGGAAGAGCTCAAGCTACAGCCTCTGGTAATTCTTCTCATCCTTCGTCTTCTGTACCTAATAGAGAAGGATCAGTTCAAGTTCACCAAGCTATTTCTAGGCTGGTTACTAGTATACTGAGTGGCAACCAATCTGTACCGGGGATTTCTGTCCCTTTAAATCAATCAGAAAGTCCAAATGTGGAAGTTTCTGAAAATGTAGATGTCACTAAGAATGTTGTGACACAAAAAGACAACATTCAGAACCTCTCAGAAAAGGCTGCTGATCCACCTATCATTGATGTGGATGAGGATTACTCAGATAATGATCTGATTGCTAATGTGAACCCTAGCATAGCTAGGAGATTGATGAAAAGAAAGAGTAGTCAGAATGATAAACCTAATGCTAAGAAATCCAAGGCTGAAGGCATGGCTGAGAAAAGTATTCAGACAAAAGGGAAGAAGGCCCAGGTGCATACTGCTAGACAACCAATCTCTAAGAAGAGTAAAGAACCTGAAACTTCTGATTCTGATGAGGAATCAGAATTTGAGATTGATATTGAAGAAACTCCCATCAGAAGGAAGCTCCCCTCCAGCAAAATTGCTAGAGTGCCTGAAGTTCCAACAGACAACATCTCTTTTCATCATCCTGACAATGCAAACAGATGGAAGTATGTTTGCTTAAAGAGAATAGCCTTAGAGAGAGAACTCAACAATGATGCCTTGGAGTGCAAAGACATCATGGACCTGATCAAGAATGCTGGACTAATGAAGACAGTGATAAAGTTTAACAAATGTTATGAAAATCTGGTCAAGGAGTTTGTAGTGAACTTGTCTAATGATTGTGCTGATGGAAGGTCAGCTGACTTTGAAAGTGTTTTTGTTAGAGGAAGAAGGGTCAAGTTCTCTCCATCAAAAATCAACAAGTTTCTTGGAAGAACAAATGAGGACTGTCCTGATCTAGAGGCAACTGACAATGAAGTTTGTCTAACCATCACAGCCAGGCAAGTAAAGTGCTGGCCCTTGAAAGGGAAGCTGAATGCTAGTAAACTCAGCATGAAATTTGCCATCTTGCATAAAATAGGTGCAGCCAACTGGGTGCCTACAAATCACAAATCAACTATCTCCACAGGATTGGGGAGATTTATCTATGCTGTGGGAACCAAGACTGCTTTTGACTATGGGAGGTACATCTTTGAACAAACTTTAAAGCATGCTGGCAGTTATGCTGTCAAAGGACCAATTGCCTTTCCCTCCCTCCTTTGTGGAATCATCCTTGCACAATACCCTGATATCCTTGTGGCAAGAGATACAGTCTGCAAAAGAGCTCCTGCCCTTGGCCTGCACTACAAACTGTTTCAGGGATCTCATGCTCCAGACATTGTCATAACATCAGCTGAGACATCGTCTGTGAAGACCCAGTCCAAGACATCAGATGTCATAGCTGTTTTAAAAGAAACTTGCAAAGAGCTGGATGCTAGAAAAAGGACCCTAGAAATTATAATTGCCAGGCTAGAAAAGGAGGAAGCTGAAGAAAACAGAAGGGAAGAAGGTGTAGAAGCTGAAGGACATCTCAACATTGAAGAAACTAGCTCCTCTGAGTCTGATGACAGTGCTTGAAGGTTGATTGCTGTTTGGTGGTGTTGCTGGTTGGTGCTGATATCTGGTGGAGTTTGGAAGTGTATTCAGTTATTTTCTGTTGCTGCTCTTATTATTTTGTTTTGGATAACTGTATAATTTTATGAACATGTATCTTTGGCCCATTTGTGGCTAAAGAGGGGGAGAATATTTTGGTACTTACTTAATTAGTACTTGACATTCTATTTTTCTGCTGTCACTTATTTCTGCTGCTATCTATCTCTGATTGCTTAGGGTCTTTAGCCAAAAATCTGCCAAAGGGGGAGTTTGTAGGTGTTTAGGTATTGGCTTGCATTTTTGGTAAATCCCAAGTGTATGTGTGAATGTCATGACTGATGTCATAACATTCTAGGTCAGTTTGTACTGACTCATTAGGTACCTTTGCAGAAAAATATTGTAATTGAAGTACTGATGTTTATAAGTGTGTATCTGAGCATTTTGCAAAATGATCACATTTTGCTAAATCAGTAGACAGGTTTTCTCATATGTCATAACAGATGTTATGACATCCTGTTCTGAACTAACAGGTTTGCAGGATGGATAAGTCTGAGTTTTTTCAGGAAATAACTCAGTCTTTCCTGAACAGAATCCTGCGTTTTCTGAGGGGTAACCTAGCTCAACCCTAACCTGGTTAATAAAGTCCTGTGACCTGGTCTTTAGGTCAAACGGAATTAACCCTAGGTTTTTGTGGAAACCCTAACTGAAGTTGCAGCTGCTATATATTCAACAGAGCTGCTGTTTTTCAACGGATCTCTATTTATTGATCAGAAGATCATTTGTAATCTGTATAGATTTGATTATTGTACTCCAAGCAATTATCATTGTGATAAGTGCCTTGGAATAGGTTTCAAATTGTAAGGGTTGTGTAGCACTCAAAGCTTTGAAGCAAGAGTGTTTGAATGTTCCTTGACTAAAGCTGTGAAGCAGAGTCAAGTTAGTTGTGTGCATCACTCAAAGCTGTGAAGCACGAGTGATTGTGTTGCTTGATTAAAAAGCTGTGAAGCTTAATCAAGTGTTTGTTTTTGAAGAGTGTCTTCATCAATTCTTAAGTCAAATTGGTTTATGTATCACTGTTGTGATTGAGGGGGAGTGAGTAGGAACTCAGGTTTAAGTTGTACTTAGATTGGAATTGCATTGGGTAGGTCTTAAGTGAAGGAGATAAACTGGTTGGTTTATTCCTGAATTAACATCTCTTATAGTGGATTTCCTCCCTGGCTTGGTAGCCCCCAGAGTAGGTGTTGTTGCACACTGAACTGGGTAAACAATTGACTGTGTTCTTTATTGCTTTTGTATTTACTGTCATATAGTAAGTCAGATACGGTGTCATAACATTGAACGTGACATTGAGTATCTGCAGCCAGAATTTCACCTATTCGTGTTGGTTCTCAAGTATTCGACTCAACTTTCTATGTGATGGATATCCGTCCATCTTATTCCTATTTACTGGGTCGACCTTGGATTCACAAAGCTGGGGCAGTGACCTCTACCCTACACCAGAAGCTCAAGTACCCTGTCAGAGGGAAGATTGTCACTGTGCAGGGAGAGGAGGAGTATATGGTTAGTCACTTGAATTCCTTCCGATATATTGAGATGGACGGGGAGTTTATTGAAACCCCCTTTCAGCATTTTGAAGAGGTACCTCCAACATTGGCAGCGGCAGAAGCGGTGGTTGAAGAAGACCTTCCCTTGAAGATGGCTTCCTTGAAGGACACCCGGGCTGTAATCAAGAAAGAGGCTCAGAAGGCTGTGCGCAAAGCTAGAATCAGAAGACCTCCTGTGCTCATCACCAATCCAGGAGTGAATGCTATTGGGGATGAAGACGAGGTGGAAGAATCAGAGTTCGATAGCTGGATCTACCCGACGACTGACGGTGGATTGAACAATTGGACCGCGAAAGATCATACTCCTGTTACTTTTGTTACGCAGTAATAAACTCATTTGTTTTTGTTATTTGTAATAAACAATGAATTAAAACTCTATGGCCCGGTGTCTTACCCGGGGCACCGTGGCTTCATTTGTGAGGGCATATTAATTGTCATTTCATATATCATGAATAAAGACCTTGGACATTTTCCCGCACTTCAAATCTTATGCTCCTTTTCTTTCTTTCCTTTATTTATATATTGCAAAACAGCTGTATTTACACACACTCACCCATACAGGTTTCAATCCACTCTGGATCTCACTGGTAACGACTCTGCTACTGCCAGTTATGACTTCGAAAATCCGATCAACTTAGCCGAAGACGAAGGTGAAGATGATTGCGAAGTGCCTGGTGAGCTTGCAAGACTGTTACTCCAGGAAGAGAGGGAAATTCAACCACATGAAGAGCCAGTGGAAACGATAAATCTGGGTACTGAGGCAAACAGAAAGGAGGTTAAGATTGGTTCCAACCTAGAGCTCAGCGTGAAGCAACGGTTGACTCAGATGTTACATGATTATGTGGAGATCTTTGCCTGGTCCTACGAAGACATGCCCGGGTTGGATACCGACATTGTGGTCCATCATTTGCCTACCAAGGAAGACTGCCCTCCGGTTAAGCAAAAGGTCCGCCGTATGCGTCCAGAGATGTATGAGAAGATCAAAGCTGAGGTTATGAAGCAATTCGATGTCGGGTTTCTTGCAGTGACTTCTTATCCTCAGCGGGTTGCTAATGTGGTGCCGGTACCAAAGAAAGATGGTAAGGTCAGAATGTGCGTTGACTACAGGGATCTGAACAGGGCCAGCCCCAAGGATGACTTCCCCTACCTCACATTGACGTTCTGGTTGATAATACTACTCAGCACAAGGTGTTCTCCTTCATGGATGGTTTTTCAAGTTACAATCAAATCAAGATGGCTCCTGAAGACATGGAAAAGACTACCTTTGTTACTCAGTGGGGCACCTTCTGCTACAAGGTCATGCCATTCGGGTTGAAAAATGCTGGGGCAACCTACCAACGTGCCATGGTTGCTTTATTTCATGACATGATCCATCATGAGATAGAAGTATATGTTGATGATATGATTGCAAGGTCCCAAACTGAGGAGGAACACCTTGACCATCTGCAGAAATTGTTTGACCGACTGAAATTGTACAAGCTGAGGTTGAACCCGAACAAGTGCACCTTCGAGGTAAGGTCTGGAAAATTACCAGGCTTCGTTGTAAGTGATAAGGGTATTCAAGTGGACCCTGCCAAGGTTAAAGCCATTCAAGAGATGCCAGTCCCTAAGACAGAGAAAGAGGTCAGAGGCTTTCTAGGACGTCTGAATTACATTGCTTGATTCATTTCGCACCTAACTGCTACCTGTGAGCCAATCTTCAAGCTGCTGAAGAAAGATCAGGTAGTACGTTGGAATGATGAATGTCAGGCCGCTTTTGACAGAATCAAAGAGTATCTCCAAGAACCACCCATTCTTATGCCACCGGTTGAAGGGAGACCTCTGATACTATACGTGACAGTACTTGACAACTCAATGGGGTGTGTGCTGGGGCAGCATGACGAGTCTGGCCAAAAAGAGCATGCCATTTATTACCTTAGCAAAAAGTTTACCGACTGTGAGACCCGATACTCACTGCTCGAGAAAACTTGCTGCGCTTTGGTATGGGCTGCTCGCCGGCTGAGACAGTATATGCTGACTCACACTACCTTGTTGATTTCAAAGATGGATCCCATAAAGTATATATTTGAAAAGCCTGCTCTGTCTGGGAGAATAGCAAGATGGCAAATGATC
Source organism: Vicia faba (assembly GCA_948472305.1). Classification (NCBI taxonomy): domain Eukaryota; kingdom Viridiplantae; phylum Streptophyta; class Magnoliopsida; order Fabales; family Fabaceae; genus Vicia; species Vicia faba. Next base: position 1,441,823,594 of record OX451738.1, on the reverse strand, counting down.
TTGACAGAATACGACATACAATACACGACTCAGAAAGCCATCAAAGGAAGTGTATTGGCAGACCACTTGGCACATCAGGCAGTAGACGACTATCAGTAAATGAACTTCGAGTTTCCAGACGAAAGTATCATGATAGTAACTGATTGTGAAGTACCTGGACCAGATGAAGGACCTGAGGAAGGATCCCGATGGTCTATGCACTTTGACGGAGCTTCAAATGCTTTGGGTTACGGTATTAGCGCTGTGATCATATCCCCTCAAGGCACTCATACTCCACTTACTGCCCGGCTATGTTTCAACTGCACCAACAACATGGCGGAGTATGAGGCATGCATCATGGGTCTCCAAGCTGCGATTGACTTAAGGATCAAGTTTCTGAGTGTCTTCGGAGATTCCGCTCTCGTGATCAATCAGATCAAAGGAGAGTGGGATACGAAACATCCGAATCTTATTCCTTACAAAGAATGTGTGTTGACATTGATCCCCCATTTCACAGAGATAACTTTTGAACATTTCCCAAGAGAGGAGAATCAGCTGGAGGACGCGTTAGCTACGATGTCTTCCATGTTCAAAGTCAAATGGGACAATGAGGCTCCCCGGATCATCATCTGGAAACTGGACGAACCGGCACATTGTTGTGATCTTGAGACTGAATTGGTGACTGAGAAGCCTTGGTACCATGAGGTGAAGAGATACTTGGAAGCTCAGGAATACCCTGAAGGTGCATCTGTCAACGACAAGAAGTTTCTGAGAAGGTTCGCTGCAAAGTTCTTCCTTAGCAACGACATCCTGTACAAGCGAAACCATGATTCGACCTTACTGCGTTGTGTGGATAAGACTGAAGCAGAAAGGATCACGGCGGAGATACACGAAGGTACTTTCGGAACGCATTCCAGTGGACACACTATGGCAAAGAAAATCCTTCGGGCAGGGTATTTCTGGTCCACAATGGAAGCTGATTGTTACCAACATTCTCGGACATGCCATAAATGCCAGATATATGCAGATAAGGTGCATGTTCCTCCGGTTCCCCTAAATGTCTTGACAGCACCTTGGCCGTTTGCAATGTGGGGCATAGATATGATCGGTGAGATTAAACCTACGGCATCCAACGGGCATCGCTTCATCCTGGTGGCAATTGATTACTTCACGAAGTGGGTTGAAGCAGCTTCCTACGCCACAGTAACCAAGAATGTTGTGGCACGGTTCATTCGGCATAACCTGATCTGTCGATACAGCGTCCCAGAAAGGATCATTACAGACAACGGTACCAATCTTAATAACAAGATAATCACTGAGCTCTGCGAGCAATTCAAGATACAACACCACAACTCTTCTCCTTACAGACCGAAGATGAATGGGGCTGTAGAAGCAGCGAATAAAAATATCAAGAAAATTGTGCAGAAGATGACAGTGACCTACAAAGATTGGCACGAGATGTTACCGTTTGCTCTACATGGGTACCGTACCTCAGCTAGGACGTCAACCGGGGCAACTCCTTTCTCTTTGGTCTACGGTATGGAGGCAGTCTTACCAATTGAAGTGCAAATACCCTCTCTCCGGATAATGAAGGATGCAGATCTAAGCGAAGATGATTGGATCCAGACACGACTTGATCAACTAAATATAATTGACGAAAAAAGACTTGCTGCTATTTGTCATGGTCAGACGTACCAAAAACGGATGATCAGGGCATTTAACAAAAAGGTCAGACCACAAGAGTATCAAGTTGGGGATCTGGTAATCAAGCGTATCATCCTTCCTCAGAGTGATCCAAGGGGCAAATGGACCCCTACGTACGAAGGGCCATTTGTGGTTAAACATGTGTTCTCAGGAGGAGCCATGATTCTGACCACCATGGATGGTGACGACCTTCCTCACCCCGCCAATGCAGACATAGTAAAAAGATACTACGCATGAAAAAGACCCGCTAGGTTGACATACCTAGGCAAAAGCTAGGGCTTCCCGGCGAACCAAAAGGGTTCGGGCAAAATGAAGGGATGAAATGAAAAAATCTGTACACCCGACAAGTCGAAAACCTGAAAGGGCGGCTTGGGCAAAAATGGGTATCCCGGTGGACTGAAAACCCGAAAGGGCGGTCCAGGCAAAAGTTAGGGATAAAGCGTAATACTATGTCTCATTGGATCACTTTGCATCCAGAATCCGGTATCAACATCAAGTTCAGACGGCATCAATCAATCAGCTTCATCTCCATCTAGGTCATGAAGTGATGAGACGCTCGAAGATATAAGGGCAATAGCAGAGTTGGAACCCAATGGGATTATTCTTTTCACACAGCTGTTTTGTTTTCCCTTTGTACAAATTGTATAAACTCTTTTATTCGGCGGCGTTCTCTTACTAGGACGTCAGCCTCTTGTACATAAACGCCTATTTACAGGCAAATTTAAAAAAATCAATACAAATTCACTTTTCAGTTAAAATTGCCAATTGTTTTTCCTTTTCTGTTTTGTTTTGCGAAGAACGTCCAAGGTTCAATTTGTGATATATGCATTTGACGCTAATTGCTAACTCATAAATATTTGCATACGAAACAAAGGATTAATTACAGGTAACATTAGAAACAGGGGCAATAATGAGTTGTCTAAGCGATCTAATTGCTCTGTCCACCAAGGTACCAAGGTAAGTTCAGCTGAAGAACGAAACCAAGATACCTTAATTCCCCAGAGAGTGAGTCAGCAAGTCAAAGCACTCTCCCCAAGCAAAGTTATATTATCAGCCTTAAGGAAGTTGGGTATCCTCCAGCAGATCTCAACATTCCCCAGCATAATATACGAACATTCTTAACAAGCATCCCCGGCAGCCTTGATCTAAGATTGTTCCCCGGCGGTATACCAGACATTCAGCAGAGCCACTTCGCCAATGCATTTCAAAGAAATTTCCCCAGGAGAGCCCAATCCAAGATTTCCCCAGGAAAGTTTGAATCATCTCCCCAGCAGGAAGCTTATCCCCAGTAGATTCTGGAAGCTTATCCCCGCAGAGCACGAACGTGTCTCCCGGCTTTATTCAAAGGTTATTTCCCTACCAGGATATAACTGGGTTATCCTCAGCCAAAAGTCACAGAAAGATCGTCCTCGACGAAGTCTTCCTATCCCCAGCGGAGTCTATTAACATGTCCAACATAACAACGGTATCCCCAGCGGAGTTATCATCAGCATCCTAGCAAAGTACCTCTCTCCCCACAGAGTATTGTTCCCCAGCAAGATCGCTAGAATAATTTTCTCCCCGCAGAGTAATCCATTCGCCAAGTTTATTCCCCAACGGAGTTGTCTTCTCCCACCGGTATTCTTGCAACTATCATCCTCAGTGGAAACAACAAAGCACTATTCTCCAACATCAGCCCAGGATGTGACTTCCCGGCACCCGTCAAGGATTTACTTTCCTAGACAAAAACTTACATTCATAAACATCGCATTTCCATACATTATGGCATGTATATACACATCATATCTTACAATCTCGTTTATGTTGAGAACATCATTGCTTGATCCATATCATGCATTGCATATGACTGGCCTTTACCTTTCAGGAAAGATCCAGTTAAGTTCTCAGCTATTCCAAGACTTTCGTCTGGTTCAGTTAAATCGATTCTAAGATTTTTCTGATTCTTATCCAGTCAAAGGCCTTCTCTGGTTCAGTCAGATCGACCCTAAGATCTCCCTGATTCTTACCCAGTTGAAGATTTCAAGACTTTGTCTGGTTCAGTTAAAATCGACTCCTAAAGATTTTTTCTGATTCTTATCCAGTCAAAGGCCTTCTCTGGTTCAGTCAGATCGACCCTAAGATCTCCCTGATGCTTATTCCAGTTGAAGATTCCAAGACCTTTCCTGGTTCAGTTAAAATCGACTCCTAAAGATTTTTCTGATTCTTATCCAGTCAAAGGCCTTCTCTGGTTCAGACAGATCGACCCTAAGATCTCCCTGATTCTTATCCAGTTGAAGTTATTTCAAGACCTTGTCTGGTTCAGTTAAATCGACTCCTACAGATTTTCCTGATTCTTATCCCGTCAAAGGCCTTCTCTGGTTCAGTCAGATCAACCCTAAGATCTCCCTGATTCTTATCCCAGTTGAAGACTCCAAGACCTTGCCTGGTTCAGTTAAATCGACTCCTAAAGATTTTTCTGATTCTTATCCAGTCAAAGGCCTTCTCTGGTTCAGTCAGATCGACCCTAAGATCTCCCTGATTCTTATCCAGTTGAAGTTATTTCAAGACCTTATCTGGTTTAGTTAAATCGACTCCTAAAGATTTTCCTGATTTTTATCCCGTCAAAGGCCTTCTCTGGTTCAGTCAGATCGACCCTAAGATCTCCCTGATTCTTATCCCAGTTGAAGACTCCAAGACCTTGCCTGGTTCAGTTAAATCGACTCCTAAAGATTTTCCTGATTCTTATCCAGTCAAAGGCCTTCTCTAGTCCAGTTAAATCGACTCCTAAAGATTTTCCTGATGAAGACTCAGTAGAAGACATCCAAGATTCTCTCATCGTTACTGTTGAGGTAGTAATCGCCCCAGGTTCTCTCATCGTCACTGTTGAGGTAGTAATCGCCCCAGGTTCTCTCATCGTTACTGTTGAGGTAGTAATCGTCCCTGATCCATTCATCGTCCTGCTGAGGGCACGTCTAAAGAGTTCAAAGATTCGATACCTGTATCCATCCAGGGCGCATCTACACAAAGAGTGTGAAGACCAAATCCTGTAACAGGCCAGGTAATCATTTTCTTTTTCAGGTACGCAAGTTCTCGCTAAGGAATCTCTTACGCGATCAACACCCAGATGGCATCTATAAGCCCATCCACCTTTCCATCACCTCTCAACATGGCATCTGTAAGCCCATCTTCCTATCCATCAATCTCCAAATGGCATCTGTAAGCCCATTCCCACCATCACATTACTATGTGAGCGCAAATTTCTGGGCACTCTAGTGTTCAATCATCTTCCACCTTCGGATTACGAAAGGCACGCCAGCCAATCTACATCCTCAGGTCTAAGAAGATTGAACAGGGGCAACTGTTGTACCCCAAAATTTTCCCTCCCATATTCTCCAAGATTTGCTAAGAGCATGCTTCAAAATCTCCCAAGGGTTGCACAGTTCAATGGCCTCCTAACAGTCAAAAATTAGGGTTTTGGTTCTGGCAAAGAAATTGAAGCTTCCAAGGGTCCAAACAAGTCCCACATGCCTACAAACATGTTCAAGCATCCATATGTCAAGTTTCAAGACTCACAGCACAAAATTGCACAGTCAAAAACCCTAATTGCTCAGCAGTCAACTGCAGGGGCAAAATGGTCATTTGACAGTCAAAGGTCAATATTTTTGGTCAACATCTTATTTTGAAGCCACAAACATCATTTGATCAATTCTTGATCATGATTCTCAAGGCATGGCTCAAAAAGTCTCAAGATGCAAAAGTTTCTATATTTGGACAATTGAAAAAGTCAACTGTAACTTGACCAAGGCATAACTTCCACATGGTTTATCAGAAAAATTCCATCCAAAGCTCATTTTAAAGAGAATGACATTTCCTACAACTCATCTTCACACTTCAAGTCCAAGAAATGCTCTCACAAAAAGTTATCAATCTCAACATTATAGGTCATTTTCAAAAGTCAACAAAAAGGCACTTTAAGTCAAAGACCATAACATGAGATTGGTAAATCAAAATGACATGGGACCAAAGGCATTTGTTAGAGGACTTCAAGATCTTTCCAAAATGTCTAAGAACATGATCAAAGCTTAAAAATTGAGCAAGATATGCCTTGTGGAAGTTGGGAAATTTTTGGGAATTTTGAAAAGTCAACTTTGCTTCAAATACCTCAAAATTGCTAATGGGCCTCAATTTCTTCCAAGAATCATCACCCAAAAGCTATGCACGACCCATTGACCCAAAGGGGAGTTATTTTCTTATTTTTAATTTATTAATTGAATTTTTAATTCTATTAATTCATTTAATTAAAATTAAATATGAAAAAAATACTAAATGCCAACTTTCAAATCTTTTTATGCAGCATTTCCACTCTTTATTCACTCAATATTTCGTGCATACCAAAAAAGGCAAGAATCTTCAATGATTGGCATCAAAAAGGAATGAAAAAAGATTGAAAAAATCATGGAAGATCACAAATTTGAAAGGCATTAAAACTTGGATGTTAGGCTTGTTTTGTTAACCTAAATTGTTCACATACATAAACAGAACACAACCCTAATCCTAAAGAGAAGCATGCTGCGCTGAAACCTCAAGAACACAAACTTGCATTTTTCTTAAAAAGCTCAAAACTGAAAACATAGTTGCAGTGATTTTCAAGGCCTAAAAAGTATCCCAAAAGATTGCTGGAGCCTTCCTGAATGTGACTCAATACGTTTCAAGTCTCCATACTCGAAGAAGTGGTAGAACACAATTGCCCTGTTCATGAAAATTTCATTAATCGTATTTGAATTTACATGCATTTTCCATATGTTTTAGTGTTTGATTTATACTAATATGATGATTCTGAAGCTAGTGGCACAATTTAATTGAAGAATGCTTGCATGTATGGAAAGTTACCATGAACGATGCCTAGGGTTTCAAAGCTCCAGATTTGGGGTTTTACGCATAAGGCAAAATTAAGCCACGAAACTTATACCATTGAAACCAGGACCTTCACACGAACACAATCACCACATCGCGCCTTTTTTATATGGGCCCAGGAGCTAATCGCTATTTTTGTATATTGTGGTTAGTGGGGGTTTAAAACCCCCGCTACTTGTTTGATATTTTTGCAGGAAGAAGAAGACGACGCTTGCGTGTCTGGACGTGAATGAGAGGTTTAAATCTTCGCGCTTAATTTTTGTTTTATCCCAATAGCATTTGTTCTCTCTCATATTGATCAGGTTCCACTAAATGAACAAAGAAACGCGCTTGGCTTGGTGGAAGATGTGTTGTCATGCAATCAATGGGACCTGGGTTCGATTCCCAGGTCCCCCATATTCCTTTCATATATTTTTTCCTAACGTGCTTCTATGCAGTGTGTCCTCAAAGACCCACCATGCGCCTTCACCTCCTAGCTTGCCATGTGTCTCAGATGATCAATCTGAAGGCCATGGTATGAATTCCAGGATATGCGTTAGTCAACCATGCACACTCAAACGTGGAAAATTCAAACAGGCCTTTGTCCCATGGGCCCAAATCACTCTAACAACACCTCCAAAGGGGTCAACACCCCCTATGTTTGTATTTCTTTCCCTTATTCTTTTTTCCATTCTTTTTATTTGTTTTAATTATTTTCTTTTAATTCCTTAAATTAATTTTAACAGTACAAAAAATCCAAAAAAATCAGAAAAGTAAAAATAAAAAAATATGTTTTATTTAATAGTTTTTGTAAATAAATTTAATAATCAATTTAGTTTTAATTTTAGGTTTTAACTTTAATGTTTTTTTTTAAATAACTAAAATACATAAAAATTAGGTTTTTAGCATTTCATTCTTTTTCTCAATAAATAAATTTTTATTCTTATTATTATTAATAATTAATTACTTTTGTAAATAAATTTGTCATTAAATAATTAGGTTAAATTAGGTCAAACTTAAACATTTTTTTAATAAATTAAAAACAATTAGAACTAGGGTTTTATTTAACTTTTAAATTTCAATTAATTCTCTTTAATTGCATAAACACAAAAATACAAAAAAAAACATAAAAACAAGTTCTTTTCTTTATTTAATCATTAATTATTTTTTCAATTCCAATTTAATTTCCTTAAAGGGTTCAACGCCCTCGCACTCTCGATTTTTATTTCTTTTCGCACGTTCGCTTTTATTTCCTTTTTTTGAATGTAATGTATTTGCCCCAAGGCCTTGTAATAGATAATTAGGACATTTACTTTCCGCATTTTATTTATTCAAATCGGGTCTTGGTTTAATTTGGCGATGTAGACCCGCGCCTTGTAATAGCGTAGGACCTTTATTTTTCCGCACTTTAAATTCCGCACCCTTAACTGCTAATAATCACATGAAAGAATGTATGCTCAAATAAAAAAACAATGCGTAGATCACCAATGCATGACAAGACAAATATTAACTGAAAATGATACACAATTCACGCACCACTCTTAGGGTACGCTTCACTGTTGCCTTGCCTTTCGAAACGTGGTCGTCGAGTAGAGGACGTTTTAGTAAGTCCTCATGTCCATGAACATGGCATGGGGGTAGCTTCTAAGGTATCCTCCTATTACTCTGGTGACCACACTGTCCCTAATCCTCGAATTGACCCGAACACCTCCAATGGTGGTGCTACCTACCCCTCAATGGTGGGATGGCACTACCTTAAGGACATTTACACAGACTAATTCCTTAGGGTAGGTAGACGACTCGTAGATACTTGCTCTAATTCAAAACCAATCAAAAAAAACTTCTTTTCACACCGACACTTTTCAAAAAGCTTTCAAAAACAACTTTTCAAACACTCTTGAGGACTGATACAAGAGTCAAACTGAAATTTTAAACGGAACTTTTTTAAACCCACAGTTGAAAAGCAAACAAACACTTTTGAAAACACAAATGAGCAAGTATCTAAGAGCCCATGGATAACCATGGATAGAAAGGGTGCTAACACCTTCCCTTTCTATAAATCTACCTCCCGAACCGAGAGCTAATCTCAATAAGGAATTTTTCTGTGCTTTTGTCCTTTCCATATTGGAGAAAATAAAAGACGGTGGCGACTCTTGCTTCCGAGACATTTCGCGAACCAGCGTTAAACAGTCAGTTCCAGATCCACCGATCACAGCTGGTTTTTGAGTTGTGAGGATTTTGACAAGTTTCTTCTTTGTGAAGCAAGAATGTGGAAGTTGTGATTACAGGCCTGTACAAGCCATCAAATATGCTGCCTATTTTGCTCTTGGCCCCTGAAATTTGTGGATTTGATTTGCCTTCTGAGATATGGACCAATGTTCAAGGGATAGTGGTTTGACATAAAGCACACTTTTGCAAAAATGGAAATGTGCCTTTTTCTACTTAGGGCTTAGTTTTGTATACAATGCCCAAATGACCAAGATAATGCAATAGCTCAATGGATTTGAATTAAATTATGGTGTGTGAAATGGTTTAGAGGCCTGAAAACTAGTACAAGGCATGCTGGTTTAAAAATTCCACTTGAGTGAACATGAATTTGCCATGGATACAAAGTGAGTTTTTGCCAACTTCAAGCATTTGATTCTTCCTAAACACAAATGTGTTTGAGGAGTTCTTGGACAATTTGGAAAGCTTGCAACAAGAACTATAATCCATATTTGAAATGAAACTTGATATTCCAAGTGGAACTATGTGAAAAATGGCCAAGAAGATAGGTCAAAATCCTGCCTAAACTAGGGCAAAATTTCTCTAAGTTAAAAGTTTTAGGGACCCTTGTTCCAAAAATAATAACTTGAGATCCAAGCTTCTTTTGAGAAAACTTTGTGAATCAAACTTGTAGAATTTGTGGAGGACTACAACTTTCATGTTGTAAGTTTTGTTTGAATACATTTGCATCATGTTGAAAATGTGGGACAAAGTTAGGGAAAATTAAGAAAATTTCATAACTTAGAAAAATTCTTAGTTATGAAAATTTTCAATTTCAAACCCTAATTTGCAATTTTGGGTTTCTTGATGAACAAGTTTCATAATTTGACACATATTGATGAAAAATGACCCTTGGCACTTGATTTTGACCAAAAAGTCAAAGTTTGACTTTTCAGTGTACAGTCAAATTTTGCTCAGTTGACTAAAAAATTCATCTGTCAATCCCATGCATTTGAGGTCTTTTGAATTTTTTGAATAGGTAAAGATGATGCCATTGAGTCCTTGAGTCCATGGTTGAGCCTAATTTTCCATTGACTAGGTCAAACAGTAAAAAATTGCCTTTGTACAGTCAAAACCCTAAAAATGACCATTTTGCCCTTTTGGTGATCTGATCAAATCTCTTATGGAATTGTGGTCCAAACTTGATCAAATGGTTCATATGAGTTCATAATGTTGATGTGGGTCAAAATTCATTAGGTTTGACTATAAATTGGCCACAGTTGACTTTTTCCCCAATACAGCTGATTTCTAGGTCAACTGTCCAATTGACTGGGCAAAAATTTGATTCAAGGCTTGAAACTTGGTATGGGAAAACTTATGAGTCCAATATGAAGTATGAAAGTCAATTTGAGCATTGAAGATCCAAAAATCCTTGTGCAAACTCAAACCCTAATTTAGGTCAACAATGGAAGGAGATGTCTTGAGCAGGGCAAACCCTAGCTTGATCTTGAGTTCCAAGAGCCTTGTGAGGAGACATGTTGATAGAATGAGAGGGAAAATTTTTGGGTACAACAGTTTCCCCTGTTCAATCTTCTTGAACTTGAAGAGTTAGATTGGCAAGTTTTGCCTTTCGTGACTTGAAGGTAAAAGAGGATTGGACACTAGAGTGCCCGTAAATTTGCACTCGTCAAAATGTAGCTGAGGGAATGGGCTTAAAGATGCCATTTGGAGATGGTAGAGTCTTGCTGGAGATGGGCTTAAAGATGCCATCCAAAACTTTTTTGTTTAAAATCAGTAGAATGAACATCAGAATGGTATCCGTATTTGGAACGTATCTGAGCTGTATCTGGAGACTGGGTTCATATGAGCAAAGGAATGGCGTCTGTGTCTAGAGTGTATCCGAGCTGTAACTGTATTTGATTCTTGAATGAATACTAGAATGACTGTCGTGTCTGGAGTGTATCTGTATTCTGAATGGGTAACAGAGAAACAACTGTGTATAGAGCATCTACGTGCTGGGGATAAAATCCGAATGAGTGACAGAATGGAAACCGTGTCTGGAGCGTATCTGGACTGTATCTAAAGTTGAGGATCTGTATGAGTAGCATAATGACTTTCCGTGTTTGGAGTGTATTCGTACTGTAACTGGGATCCGGACAAGTGACATAATGACTTCCGTGTCTGGAGTGTATCTGAACTTGAAGTTGATAGTTGAATCTGAATGAGAAATAGAATGGCTGCCATGTCTGGAGCGTATCTAGTCTTTATCTGATTGCTGGAGTCTGAATGAGTAGTAGAATGACCGCCATGTCTGGGTTGTATCCATACTGTATCTTGACTTGAAATTCTGAATGAGTAATAGAATGACCGTTGTGTCTGGGGGTGTATCCATACTGTATTTGAAATCTCTGAATAGTTGTTAAAGATAGCTTTTTAATCTTATCCTGAAAAGGGTAGAATGTTAGCTAAAAACACGAAATTATGTTGCATGATATGTATGATGCAATAAAATGTGTTTCATCAATGTTTATGATATATGAATGTAATGGACGTGCAGGTAAGATAATTAGTTGTCTTGCTGAGGAACATAAATCCTTGATAGCTGGAGATAAATGAAATATTTGACTGCGGCCGGGGAAAGTAAATTCTTGACCGATGCTGGGGATTCCAAAAATATTTAGTTGTTGAAGATGAGAGAACCTTGCTGATTACTGTTAGGGATAGAAAATCCTGGGCAACTTGCGGGGATTATCAAAACTTTGACAACTTCTGTGGGGATGTGAGAATCCTTCATGACTTTCCTGGGGAAATAAGGAAAAATCTGACGATCTCTACTGGGGAATTAAAACCTGGGAAGCTTCAAATGGAGAAACAGGAACCAGAATCTCCGTTCTGCCAAGAAATAACTCTGTGGAGGAGAGTGTCATTCTGCTGGGGAAATCAGGAGCTTGGGTTGTATGCCAATCTACTGGGGAATTATCTTAGTCGGGGATAAGATAAAAAGTTAACTGTTATCTGGTTGATCCTCAGATTTTTTAAGATAACCTGCTGGGGAAATTGGGGAAAACTGAATGGTTCCCGCTGGGGATTGATAGTTGGAAATTTGACTCCGCTGGGGAAGAAGGTTTCATCTTCGCTGAGGATCTGTAGTTCAAAGTTTTTGGGCTCCACTGGGGATCGGGAGTTTAGAGACTTAACTCTGATGGGAATTTTAAAGCTTAACTCCGCTGGGGATATGCACTTCAAGGTTTTAGCTCTGTTGAGGATCTGAATGACATACTGTAGGGGATTTCTTCTAGAATAGCCTAAAGACGGCTTCCTATACTTTCGACCTATCAGTAATTATCCTTTCTTATTTCGTTTTATTTGTAAGCAGTGATTATATTCAAATGCATATGCCTATTTAACAAACAATTGGACGTTTTCAAATAAGTGTAAAAAGAAAGGAAAGGCAAGCAAATTTCTGCACTTTGAAGTATTTTTGTATTAACTTTTGTAAGTATTTTGTACAAAGGAGACAAACATCCTAGTAAGAGAATGTTGTCGTAAAAATAGATAAAAATTTTATACAAAGAAAGATGGCTATATGTAACAATTCCATGGGGTTTCCATTCTGCTGTAGCCTTCACAACTCTGAGTATCTTGTCCATTCGTTGCTTCGTCCGAAGGTGATTGGATTGATCATGAGCCTGGAGTTTGGTAGTGAAGAGATTGTCCTTAAAGTGATCCGACGAGACATAGTCATACGCTTTAACTCCCTAACTTTTGTCTGGACCGCCCTTTCGGGTTTTCAGTCCACCGGGAAACCCTTTTTTGCCCAAGTCGCCCTTTTGGGTTTTCAACTTTCCGGGTGTACAGATTCTTTTTATTTATCCCTAATTTTTTCCTGAACCGCCCTTTCGGGTTTTTGATTCACCGGGATGCCCATTTTTGCCCAAGTCGGCCTTTCGGGTTTTCAACTTGTCGGGTTATTTATGCGTAGTATCTTTTGACTATGTCTGCATTCGCAGGGTGCGGCAAGTCGTCACCGTCCATGGTGGTCAGAATCATTGCCCCACCAGAAAAGATGTTCTTGATCACAAATGGTCCTTCATAAGTAGGAGTCCACTTGCCCCTGGGATTACTTTGCGGCAAGATAATCCGCTTGATTACAAGATCTCCGACTTGATATACCTGACGCCTGACTTTCTTGTTAAAAGCCTTGATCATCCGTTTTTGATACGTCTGACCATGGCAAACAGCAGTGAGTCGCTTTTCGTCGATCAAATTAAGTTGGTCAAACCAGGTCTGAATTCAATCGTCTTCACTTAAACCAATATCTTTCATAATCCTCAAAGAAGGAATCTGGACTTCCATAGGTAAAACAACCTCCATGCCATATACCAAAGAAAAAGGGGTTGCCCCAGTTGAAGTACGCGCCGTGGTATGATATCCGTGCAGAGCAAATGGTAACATCTCATGCCAGTCCTTGTAGGTGACTGTCATCTTTTGAATGATCTTCTTGATATTTTTGTTCGCGGCTTCAACAACACCGTTCATCTTTGGCCGATAGGGAGATGAATTGTGATGTTGAATCTTGAACCGCTCGCACAGAGCGGTAATCACAGTGTTGTTCAAATTTGTACCATTGTCCGTGATGATCCTATCGGGGATACCATACCGGCATATGAGATTCTGCTTGATGAAGCGGGCAACAACATTCTTTGTAACGGAGGCGTAGGAAGCTGCTTCGACCCACTTGGTAAAGTAATCAATAGCGACCAAGATGAAGCTATGTCCATTGGATGCCGTGGGCTTGATCTCTCCAATCATGTCGATTCCCCACATCGCGAATGGCCAAGGGGCTGTTAGAACGTTGAGAGGGACAGGAGGAATATGTACCTTGTCAGCATAGACCTGGCATTTGTGACAAGTACGGGAATGTTGATGACAATCAGCTTCCATGGTAGACCAGTAGTAGCCTTCCCTTAGAATCTTTTTAGCCATCATATGTCCGCTCAAGTGGGTGCCAAATGTGCCACTATGTATTTCGGTCATGATCAACTCTGCTTCAACCTTGTCCACACAACGAAGTAGAACACAATCATGGCTACGCTTATATATGATACCATTGCTTAGGAAGAACTTGGCAGAAAATCTCCTTAAGAACTTTTTGTCATTGACGGAAGCTCCTTCAGGGTATTCTCGAGTCTGGAGATACCTTTTGATTTCATGAAACCAGGGTTGTTCCACTACTTCTTCGGTATTAATATCATGACAGTGCGCAGGTTCGTCCATTCGTTCGATGGTGATTTGGGGAACCTCATTATCCCAGTTGAGTTTAAACATGGAAGACATTGTAGCCAGAGCATCTTCTAGTTGATTTTCTTCTCGCGGGAAGTGCTCAAAGGCAATCTGCTCGAAATGAGGCAACAAGGTTAGGACATGTTCTTTGTATGGGATAAGATTAGGATGCTTGGTGTCCCACTCTCCTTTGATTTGATTGATACCCAAAGCCGAGTCCCCAAATACGACCAAAGATTTGATTCCCAAGTCAATAGCAGCCTTGAGACCAAAGATACAAGCTTCATATTCGGCCATGTTGTTGGTGCAGTTGAAGCAGAGTCTAGCAGTAAAAGGTGTATGGAAACCTTCAGGAGAGATAAGTATCGTATTGATACCGTTGCCAAGCGCATTTGAAGCACCATCAAAGTACAAGGTCCATCGGGATCCTTGTTCAGGTCCGTCATACGGTCCGTTACCTTCAATGTTGTCCAATGTCATGATGTCCTCGTCAGGGAAGTCGAATCTCATAGATTGGTAATCTTCGACGGCTTGATGAGCTAGATGGTCAGCTAGTACACTCCCCTTTATAGCTTTTTTAGTTGTGTACTGAATATCATACTCTGTCAGGATCATTTTCCATCTAGCGATTCTTCCAGATAAAGCAGGCTTCTCGAAGATATACTTAATCGGATCCATCTTGGAAATCACCAAAGTGGTATGTGTCAACATATACTGCCTTAGCCGGCGAGCAACCCATACCAAAGCGCAACAAGTTTTCTCGAGCAGTGAGTAGCGAGTCTCACAGTTGGTAAACTTTCTGCTAAGGTAATAAATGGCATGCTCTTTTCGGCCAGACTCGTCATGTTGGCCCAGTACGCACCCCATTGAGTTATCCAAAACAGTCAGATACATGATTAACGGTCTTCCTTCGACGGGTGGCATCAATATAGGAGGTTCTAGAAAATACCCCTTGATCTTATCAAAAGCAATTTGACAATCATTGTTCCATTCAATCACCTGATCTTTCTTCAACAGCTTGAAGATTGGCGCACAGGTAGATGTTAGGTGAGAGATGAACCTTACAATATAATTTAAGCGTCCCAAAAAACCTCTAACCTCCTTTTCAGTGCGAGGGGAAGGCATTTCTTGTATAGCTTTGACTTTAGCAGGATCAAACTCAATGCCTTTGTTGCTGACGATAAATCCCAAAAGTTTACCAGACCTGACTCCAAAAGTGAATTTGCTAGGGTTCAATCTGAGCTTATATTCCTTCAATCTGACAAACAGCTTTTGCAGATGATCGAGGTGCTCTTCTTCTGTCTGTGAACGGGCTATCATGTCGTCTACGTAGACTTCGATCTCATGATGTATCATATCATGAAACAAAGCTACCATGGCTCGCTGATAGGTTGCCCCGGCATTCTTCAGTCCGAATGGCATCACTTTATAGTAGAAGGTACCCCACTGTGTAACAAAAGTAGTATTCTCTATGTCTTTGGGGGCCATTTTGATCTGGTTGTATCCCGAGAATCCATCCATGAAGGGAAATACCTTGTGTTGAGTTGTATTGTCAACCAAGATGTCAATGTGTGGTAGTAGGAAATCGTCTTTAGGGCTAGCCCTGTTTAAGTCCCGATAGTCCACACACATTCTGACTTTGTCGTCCTTCTTAGGCACGGGCACAATGTTAGCAACCCATTGTGGATAGGAAGTAACAGCCAGAAAACCAGCATTGAATTGTTTCATCACCTCAGCTTTGATCTTTTCAGACATGCCGGGCCTCATCCGGCGGAATTTTTGTTTGATCGGTGGACAGTATTCTCTTATAGGGAGACGGTGAACCACAATATTTGTATCTAGTCCCGGCATGTCTTCATAGGACCAGGAAAAAATCTCAACATATTCATTCAGCAGCTGAACTAGACTGTTGTACCCCAAAATTTGCCCTTGCTTTTTTCCCCAAGAAATCACAGCTTCAGGCGTTTCCTGATATTTCAAACTGGCTCAAGAATCGGTCAAACAGACTTTTTCGTCAGTCAGACAAAATTAGGGTTTTCATTGGTTTTCATGGCTCTAGAACAATTCAAACAGTTTGTTTAGGGTTTTGGTCGATTTTGGCTCAACTTTGATCAGGCGAACGTTTCTTTGGCATTTGATCGGAATCAGGGTTTTTATGCGCGCATTCTCAGAAAGAATTAAATCCCCAAAGTGCTTTTCAAGTTATTCCGAGATATGGGCTGAGACATTTGGATTGAATTCACATTGCATGACTAAATCAGTGAAAAGATGCATTTGGATTGAATTTGCAGTGTTTGGTTAAAATCAGTGAAAGGAAAATACGTTTGGGCAGTTGTTGTGTTTGACAGTGCTTTGCTTTGGATTTTTGGAAGCGCCAAGTTTAATTGATCAAGGCTGAAACAATGTTTATTTAATTATTTATTATTCTGAATTTAAATGATGGGAATTTATTTTCCATTATTATAATTTAAAGAATTTTAAATAATAAATAAACAATTGGAGATAATAAAGAATTAATCAAATAAAAGGACTTTTTATTTATCTTTAAATTATTTGTATAATTGTTTTTGTTTACAAAATGTTTACAATAATAATATTACATTTATTTAAATTTAAATAAAACTATCCTAATCTTCAATTCTTCATCTTCTATCCCTTGCTCTCTCTGCCTCATTGGATTTTTATCTGCAAAGAATAAGAAAGGAGAAAAAGTCAGAAGCAGATAAATAATTAAAAGCAGATAAAAGAGAATTCATCATTAAAAGCAAACGGCCGGAATCAGTTTTACCCTCTTTGCAAATCACGGGATTTCTCCCGGTTCACAAAGAGGGATGAATATTGCTTGCTAAAACATGAAATGCAAAGTTGAAAAATGCACAAATTCAAAATTGGCCAACCAACTGCATAGTTCAAAACAAACAGCATGTATCACTATGAAAGTTCAAACTGAACTACAAGGTTCCCAAATTCAAAACATTCAAACTAGGCCAAAAGCTGTCAAAATGTCCAAAATATGGAAGGATGTCAAGATACAAAGGCTACTCCACACTGTAACAAAGATGCAGGAAAGCTGAAGAAGGAAAGTATGCAGGTTAAAAACCAACAATGCAAGCAATGTCATTTTTCATCACTTTCCAGCCTGGATGCTTTTTCAGAAAACAGATTATAAGCAATATTAAAATGCTTAAATCAGAGAGAGAAAAAAGAGAGAAAAGAAGTACAGGTTTGCAGGCTTAGGCTTGAAAGACAAAAATATAAAACAAGCTGCAATAGAACAGTAGAGGGGAGGGCAAAAAAATCACAAACAAAACTCAGAGCAAGCCAAAGCCTCAAGCTTAACTCCTCAAGCATAGAATATGTTCACAAAAATGCCCACCCTGCATTCAACAAACCTCAAATACATGGCCATGAAACACTCGACCTGTACCAGTTAAAAAAAACGAAACAAACTGTGTTCAAGCTTAGCAGTCATAACCTGTTCAAACCTCCAACCAGTAAACTCATCAAACACCAAAACCAAACAACCTGCAGCATAAACCTTAAAAAACACATAACCTGTTTAAACCTCCAACCCAAACAACCTCCAGCCTAAAACCAGTAAGGCCAAAACCTGTCAAGTTTAAACCAGTAAAACCATCCTCAACCTGTCAAAAAAAAACCTACAACCTGCTGTCCAACCAAAGCCTTAAACCAGCATAAGCCTGAACTGCTAAAGCTAAGCCTTTCAAGTACACAAACTTGCTAAAGCTTTACCTGTAAACAAAGGCCTTAAGCCTGATTGATACAGAAACAAGGCAACCACGAAAAGAAGCATTTCAAAGCATACTCAGAAAAGCAACGCAAACCCTCAGAACCTAAGGTTCATCATTGGGTTAACAGATTCAAAATCATACAACATCAAGCATAGCAACATAAGGCAACGAGAAGAAGGAGATAAAGAAGCAAACATAAGCAAAGGCGAGGCATCAAGATAATCAGAATAAGAAAAGTGAAATCAAAAAGTTCTCAGGCATTATCATCATCAAACTTAAAGAAGCAACACAGAGTACCGTGGATTCAAAGCTAGCGAACATCACCGTCCCTCCGCCCGTCAAGCCTCCAAACGCCTCCTAATCTCCTCCTCCAACGAAGGTAACATTTTTCGTCCTTCTCTTCACACCTCAAACAAAAAAAACGAATGATCAGAATCAATAACGAAGCTTAATCGAAATCAGAATACAAACTAAACATGCAAGACTTAAAGTTCAAAACCCTCAATGCGTTGAAACAAAACTATCACCTTACAGTCTTGTTGGACCGGAGGAGGGAGAGGAGGTGATGATGGCGTTGGTGGCTTGGGCGAAGGAGATTCAGATCCATGGCAAAGAGAAGACGAAGACGAAGGCGAAACGAAGACGAACAGCGCCTCTGCATGTTACAAACCCTAGCGCATCCCTAATGAACAATAATCACTCAAACCCCTTTGCAAAATTATTTTGTGAAGCACGTGGGCCACAACCCTTTTCCAACGCCTAAGCCCAAATGAATTTCCAACTGGCACCCCCCCCCCCCCCCCCTTTTTCTTTCTGATCCGTAGGCATTTTACATTTGGGCCTAAGACCCAGAAGCCCATCCCCCATTTTGTTTTAAACATAAAAAACTTTTGTTTTATTTAATCTTATATTAATTTCTGTTTTGTTAAATAAATATACTAACCTTATTTTACACTAATTAAACCAGGCTTAATACTAATTCTAAATTTTTTTTTATATTAACTATAATTATTTTTATATAATAATTATAATTTTTGTACATAATACATTATTTAAAATATACCCTAAACATTTCTTTTTTTTCTCTCTCTAATTAAAATAATTTTATTTGTAGATAAACATTAATACTAAAAAATACATAAGATTTAGGACTATTTAAAACATTTTTCTTTCTTTTAATTAAAATACCCTTTTGTACATATTAAACAAAGAATATAAAAAAAATACAAATTTAAAATCAAACATACAATACTTAATAATACATTAAATTCACATTTCCTAACTTATAAATAAATTACACGTACACTTACACAATACACTTTACATTTGATACATTATACATTTGCTACTCTCACACGTTGCTATACATTGCATTGATTACATTTGATCGCGATTCGATTTGGTTGTAATTATTTAAGTCTCATCCCCATTTGTACATTTATACCCCCACTCCCGGATATTGTTTGTAATAGCGTAGACTTTATAAATTCCCGTAATTTACCGCTTTCGAATTATACCATGATTAGACCTAGGGTTTGTATGTACATAAAATCAAACGCTAGATAACCTAATACAAAGACAAATGCATGAAATCAATACACAATCACACTTGCACCCCCTAGGGTGATCCCACATGTTGCCTTCCAAAATGGGCCATGCTTGCACGTCGAGTTTCTTTGGCAAAACAATCAAATGATCATAAGTCCCTCGATGACGCTTTCGAAAGTCGCCTATCAAAATGATCAAGTCCGTTTAAGCAAATTGCCAAAGACACTTGGCGCCATTGCATTCATGGTCCATACGATGACCCACGCCCGTCCCGTTAAACTTCCTAAACGCAAGATTGTCCACCAAATTCAATGGTGGAACAAAATTGTTAAAAAGGGGTTGAAAACATAGAGAAAACCTTTGAGTACAATGGGGGTAGACAAAACTCTTAGTTACTTGAGATCAACTTGCAAAAAAACCCTTGCCTTCTTTTCAAAAACCACACCTCACAAACACTTTCAAAACAAATTCTCAAAAACATTTGAAACATCTTTTCGAAAAGATACACACTTTTGTAAAACACTCAAACACGAGTCAATTACATTGGTTGCCGCAACAAAGGCGTCTATTTCAAAAACATTTTCAAAACACACACATACACCACAATTTCAAGCAATCAAAAATCAAGGCAAGTGATCTAAAAACCAAGTAACTAAGAGCCCATGGATAACCATGGATGAAAAGGGTGCTAATACCTTCCCTTTTCATAATCTACCCCCCGAACCCACGAAATATCTCAAAAGGTTTTTCCTGTGCTTTTTAACCTTTCCTTTAGGATAAAATAAAAAGTCGGTGGCGACTCTTTCTAAACCGAACAAGTGCGAATACAAACGCAAAACTCAAATCAGTTCTCCCACCGTATCACAGAACTGGCGACTCTGCTGGGGATAAATAAAAAAAGTGGGGTTACCTTAGGGTTTAGATCACCTTTGTTTTCAATTGATTGCTTTGTTTGATTTTACATTTGTGGGCTTTGCATCGGAGTTTCATAGATCCTAACCCAGATCTGGGGAATCCCCTTTTAGGTAGCATAATCTGTGAGGGACCTGTCCGGCGTAGACCGACATGGGTGAAGCAGTGGCTACGTTGGTGTGGCACCTTGGTATGTACCAATATCCCTTGTGTTGAAACGAGGAGAATATGGGTCTTCTAAGGAGTCATTAAACACCAACCGACCTTAGAACCCTAAATTGACCAAACTTGGCCATAGAGCAGTAGCAGTATGCTACACTCATTGAGGCTAAACTCTCGCGATGGTTCTGGCTGCAAGAAAAGATTGCGATGCTGGAGTTATGACCGATTGAGGGTAGTCAAGGATTTGAGATCCTCTAGAACCCGGTTACTTTTGATAAGACAGGTTTTAACCAACGAAACTGAAAGAGGGTAGTACCTGAACTTCATGCAAGCCTAAACCTAAGGACTTGTTTGCTCTGTGTGAAGATGTTTGCTTGTATATACACTCATTTGCTTTTACATACATGTACATAGCATCATAACATCATACCATAGCATTTTCAATAACCATTTCAAGGATCTCGAGGGTTCTTTTGATGCAGGGCTACGTTGAACCAGACGTCTACCAATGGGCAAGAGGTTTCTCCTCTAAACAAATGCCAACCAAAGATCAAGTGCAATAACTTGAATCGGTGGCTATGACCCACTTGACATGGTGAGCTTGATTCTCGTGGAAAGACATCCACCGGTGCAAAGTTCTCTAATCCAAGAGCAAAGTTCAACCTCTAACATTTTCTTGTGTTTACCCCAAGAGATCCTTGAAAGCACGCATCCACATATCATGCATTGCATTTTGACAGTTTTTCCTTTTTCAGGTTTCCTTACTCTCATACTGTTTATTTCAGTAAGAGATGGCTCTAGAAAGGTCTGTCAAAGACATCCAAGACCAGACTGCTCAGCTGCAGGAAATGTTCCTGAACTTGTCTCTGGGGCAAGAAGAAATGAAAGCTCTCCTCACAAAAGGCTTGGAGAATTCAAACAATGCTAGGAGTGATCAGCTTGCAGAGCTGCAGTTTGATCTGGCAACATTGAGGATCCAAGTGATGGGGCAGTTGGTGGGCCAGATGGCTCTCATCCAAGACCTGTCTCAAAGACAAGAGGAACTCAGAGTTCTCGTCCGCCAACTGCTTCAAAACAACCAATTGGGGCAGGCAGCTGAGGTTGAAGAGCAAGTCACTACCCAACCTCCATCCACTCAAGAAGACAAAGGGAAGGCTCCTTTGCTTGCTTCAGGGTCACAAGCCCAGCAACAACCTCGCCAGCGTCAACGGGGTAATCGACGAAAGCGAGATACTTCGGGAAGACAGTTCACGGAGACTGAAATACCATCATTCTTCATATTGAAGCGCCTGTTGGAGGTCAACCTTCTTACTTTAAGGGATCCTCCTCGGAAGCTCAATACCTCTGCTCCTAACTATCGTCCCGACGCATTTTGTGTTTACCACTCCTACAGCCCGGGACACGACACCGACGACTGTTGGGCCTTGAAGAACAAGATTCAAGATCTGATCGACATTGGAGTGCTGGAATTCATGCCAGACGGCGAGATGAAAATCTTCCGTTAAGGAGTTCTCCACCTGAAGTGACGAAGCTCAGGCTGAAAGACTTTTGCTTCATTTTGAATTTTCAAAGTTGTAATTTCTTTTGTTATTCAAACAATTAATTGTTGATGTTAAACTCTGTTTCATTAATGCATTGCATATGTTTGTCTTGAATTCATCCATTCGTTTTCACTACTCTTATGCTTTCTTTATGATATTTGACTCTTGATAAAAGGCTACAAGCCTTTAGAGGGAGGATGACGAAACAATACCATGATCTCATGCAGTATGCTTTTGAACAGACCTTGCTGATGATGTACATGCATTTCTTTCAATTCCCAAACACTGGAGTTATAAGGAAGTTAATCCCTAGTCAACCCCTTCGAGCCAAAGAGGTAGGAGTTTTCTGTTCTAAACGATCAAAACCTTTGATATAAACCTGGGGCAGGGTAGTACCTCAGTTAATTCAAAAGAAAATGCGCATTGAAGTCGCAAGCTCTCAATTCGTAATACAACGAGCGACGAAAAGCATTCCTTTGGAATCAAAAGACAAGGGTGGTTCCCTATCACATAGGCAGTCAATCTCTCAAAAGAGAAAAGCTCACCGAGCCAAAACCTGTAAAGGAGGCTTAAGAAACCTGGGGCATCCCGCTGACTGTGATCTCGAAAACAGAGACAGTCAAGCAAAAGTTAGGGATAACAAATCAAAATGAAAATAGATAGGTCATTACAAATCCTCAACAACATGAAAAATGTTGCAAAAGAAAAAGGAGATGATGACTGTCTCCCAAATTCAATTGGTGAACCATCACCCAAAAAGTCGTTCCAAACTCAAAACAGAGTGCGACACACAATTAACTGAGCTTAGGGTTGAAGAACATCACGAAGAGCGAGTGGGTACAAATATACTTTGAGCCTTTACCCTTTGTTTCTTAAACCGTGAACCAAGCCACGATACAACCCTTCAAAAGTCCTAATTGAAGCATGGGTTAGTTCGAAAGCATACTGTTTCAAAAGGTATCCTGACTCCTGTAAGGCTTTGCTCTAAATCTTGTGTTGACTTGTCTCATAAAAAGTCTTCTGCTAAAAACGCATTTTTCAAAACTTCGAGACAAACATAAACTTTGCATTGCTTGAATATCACTGTCTGCATTTGGCTTTTTGTTTGACAGCGAAGAAATTCATACAGCAAATGTTCAGAGGAACGAAAACTCTCTCAGTGAAAAAAATCACTTCAAAAGGATGACACTTCCAACGACAAACCTCCTATCAACAAGGGGCATGACATGGCACCATCCAGTTAACCTGGGGCAGTCCAGTCAAGGTTTCAACGGATCTTTCAAAGTTCAGTTAACCTGGGGCAGTCCAGTCAAGATTTCAAGAAATCTCTCAATCCGTAGAGTAATCTGATTCAAGACTCCTTCATCATCACTTGGGGCATTCGAATGTCAAAAGTGTTCAATCATTCCTTCGCCACCTTATGGAAATTACAACCGCCAACAAATTAACTATCACAATTCCATATTCGATTCCTGTATCTAGCCAAGGCACATCTGTGAGTGATTGATGACAGATTCGATACCTGTATCTAGCCAGGGCATATCTGCATAAAGAGATTGAAGATCAACACCTGTAACAAGCCAGGGAACCATCTTTCTTTCTCAGGTCAGAGATTAACACCTGTAACAAGCCAGGACAATATCTCCTTGACCAACTTTTCTTAAGTTCCAGATCAACACCTGTAACAAGCCAGGAAAGTATTTGTGAACGACCGATTGTGGATTAACACCTGTAACAAGCCAGGAAATCATCTACATGAAGAGATTGAAGATCAACACCTGTAACAAGCCAGGGAACCATCTTTCTTTCTCAGGTCAGAGATCAACACCTGTAACAAGCCAGGACAATATCTCCTTGACCAACTTTTCTTAAGTTCCAGATTAACACCTGTAACAAGCCAGGAAATTATCTACATCACCACTTGGGGCATTCGAATGTCAAAAGTGTTCTCAAAACCAGATGCAATTTTACACGGACTCATCATGAAGCAACCCTACACAGGTTCCTTCTTTCAACTTACAATTCAACACATCTCCAGTCAATCATCCATCCTATCTCCAAATGGCATCTGTAAGCCCATTCCCGAGATCAATTGCCCGCGGCAATCAGAAGATTCTTGCAATCCCCAGCCTGAGAACCTTCCGGAATCTAATTCCCCTCAGAATCAAGTTTCAATATCCCCAGCGGAGCTAAACTTCCAACTATCAATCCCCGAGCAGAGTTGAAGACTCTCATTCTCAGTTCTTCACAAAATATTCGAATATTCTCCAGTGAAGACCTCCTCAAGACAGGAGTTCCCCAGTTACAACCCAAGCTTCTGATTCCTCAACAGTGGTCCCAGGACTTCTCATCTTCAGCAATCAAGAGATTCTTGCTCTCCACAGCAGTAGCCAAGGATTTACTTTCCCCGGCGGCAGTCAAGATTCTTTTATCTTCAACCATCCAGGATTCATCTATCCTCAGAAAGATAGCTCATCAGCCTACAGGCGCATTCATCACATTCATATCAACATACATTGCATCATGCATCATGACATTGCATACAACTAACTCTTTACCTTTTCAGGAAGGATCAGTCAACAGACAAAGACCGTCATCTTCCGAGATTCTTTCTAGAAATAGTTCTGATGTGACCCAGACACGGCGACATTCTGATACTTATTCCAGATTCACTCAGAGACAGTTCAGATGTGACCCAGACACGGCGACATTTTGATACTTATTCCAGATTCACTCAGAGACAGTTCAGATGTGACCTGGATACGGCGGTATTCTGATACTTGTTCCAGATTCATCCAGATGTAGTTTTACACGGACTCATCATCAGGAAACCCTACACCGGTTCCTTCTCGACTTCAAGAATTCTGAAAATAGTTTACGGATCCTTCCCAACATCGGATGTTAGTCTATCACTTGTTCAGATGCAACTTCTTCACGGACGCTTCCCAATGACGGATGCTGCTTCAACTCCTGAAAACAGTTTACAGATTCTCCAAACACGGATGTCGATCTATTGCTTGTTCAGACCCCCAGTTCAGAGACGTTCCAAAACATGGGTACCTTTCTGATACTCGTCCACTCACCGGTGACATACAGTTCAACAATCATTTCCAGATGGCATCTATAAGCCCATTCCCCTCAACAAACATTTCCAAATGGCATCTTTAAGCCCATTTCCAGATGGCATCTATAAGCCCATCCTCCTACCAGCACTCACCAGATGGCATCTTTAAGCCCATCACCAAATGGCATCTTTAAGCCCATTCCCTCTACCGTCACGTCACCAAGTGCAAATTTTCGGGCACTCTAGTGTCCAATCTCCTTTTACCTTCGAGTCGCGAAAGGCAAACTTGCCAATCTAACTCTTCAGGTCCAAGAAGATTGAACAGGGGCAACTGTTGTACCCCAAAATTTGCCCTTGCTTTTTCCCCAAGAAATCACAGCTTCAGGCGTTTCCTGATTTTTCAAACTGGCTCAAGAATCGGTCAAACAGACTTTTCTCGTCAGTCAGACAAAATTAGGGTTTTCATTGGTTTTCATGGCTCTAGAACAATTCAAACAGTTTGTTTAGGGTTTTGGTCGATTTTGGCTCAACTTTGATCAGGCGAACGTTTCTTTGCATTTGATCGGAATCAGGGTTTTTATGCGCGCATTCTCAGAAAGAATTAAATCCCCACATTGCTTTTCAAGTTATTCCGAGATATGGGCTGAGACATTTGGATTGAATTCACATTGCATGACTAAATCAGTGAAAAGATGCATTTGGATTGAATTTGCAGTGTTTGGTTAAAATCAGTGAAAGGAAAATACGTTTGGGCAGTTGTTGTGTTTGACTGTGCTTTGCTTTGGATTTTTGGAAGCGCCAAGTTTAATTGATCAAGGCCGAAACAATGTTTATTTAATTATTTATTATTCTGAATTTAAATGATGGGAATTTATTTTCCATTATTATAATTTAAAGAATTTTAAATAATAAATAAACAATTGGAGATAATAAAGAATTAATCAAATAAAAGGACTTTTTATTTATCTTTAAATTATTTGTATAATTGTTTTTGTTTACAAAATGTTTACAATAATAATATTACATTTATTTAAATTTAAATAAAACTATCCTAATCTTCAATTCTTCATCTTCTATCCCTTGCTCTCTCTGCCTCATTGGATTTTTATCTGCAAAGAATAAGAAAGGAGAAAAAGTCAGAAGCAGATAAATAATTAAAAGCAGATAAAAGAGAATTCATCATTAAAAGCAAACGGTCGGAATCAGTTTTACCCTCTTTGCAAATCACGGGATTTCTCCCGGTTCACAAAGAGGGATGAATATTGCTTGCTAAAACATGAAATGCAAAGTTGAAAAATGCACAAATTCAAAATTGGCCAACCAACTGCATAGTTCAAAACAAACAGCATGTATCACTATGAAAGTTCAAACTGAACTACAAGGTTCCCAAATTCAAAACATTCAAACTAGGCCAAAAGCTGTCAAAATGTCCAAAATATGGAAGGATGTCAAGATACAAAGGCTACTCCACACTGTAACAAAGATGCAGGAAAGCTGAAGAAAGAAAGTATGCAGGTTAAAAACCAACAATGCAAGCAATGTCATTTTTCATCACTTTCCAGCTTGGATGCTTTTTCAGAAAACAGATTATAAGCAATATTAAAATGCTTAAATCAGAGAGAGAAAAAAGAGAGAAAAGAAGTACAGGTTTGCAGGCTTAGGCTTGAAAGACAAAAATATAAAACAAGCTGCAATAGAACAGTAGAGGAGAGGGCAAAAAAATCACAAACAAAACTCAGAGCAAGCCAAAGCCTCAAGCTTAACTCCTCAAGCATAGAACATGTTCACAAAAACTCCCACCCTGCATTCAACAAACCTCAAATACATGGCCATGAAACACTCGACCTGTACCAGTTAAAAAAAACGAAACAAACTGTGTTCAAGCTTAGCAGTCATAACCTGTTCAAACCTCCAACCAGTAAACTCATCAAACACCAAAACCAAACAACCTGCAGCATAAACCTTAAAAAACACATAACCTGTTCAAACCTCCAACCCAAACAACCTCCAGCCTAAAACCAGTAAGGCCAAAACCTGTCAAGTTTAAACCAGTAAAACCATCCTCAACCTGTCAAAAAAAAACCTACAACCTGCTGTCCAACCAAAGCCTTAAACCAGCATAAGCCTGAACTGCTAAAGCTAAGCCTTTCAAGTACACAAACTTGCTAAAGCTTTACCTGTAAACAAAGGCCTTAAGCCTGATTGATACAGAAACAAGGCAACCACGAAAAGAAGCATTTCAAAGCATACTCAGAAAAGCAACGCAAACCCTCAGAACCTAAGGTTCATCATTGGGTTAACAGATTCAAAATCATACAGCATCAAGCATAGCAACATAAGGCAACGAGAAGAAGGAGATAAAGAAGCAAACATAAGCAAAGGCGAGGCATCAAGATAATCAGAAGAAGAAAAGTGAAATCAAAAAGTTCTCAGGCATTATCATCATCAAACTTAAAGAAGCAACACAGAGTACCGTGGATTCAAAGCTAGCGAACATCACCGTCCCTCCGCCCGTCAAGCCTCCAAACGCCTCCTAATCTCCTCCTCCAACGAAGGTAACATTTTTCGTCCTTCTCTTCACACCTCAAACAAAAAAAACGAATGATCAGAATCAATAACGAAGCTTAATCGAAATCAGAATACAAACTAAACATGCAAGACTTAAAGTTCAAAACCCTCAATGCGTTGAAACAAAACCGTCACCTTACAGTCTTGTTGGACCGGAGGAGGGAGAGGAGGTGATGATGGCGTTGGTGGCTTGGGCGAAGGAGATTCAGATCCATGGCAAAGAGAAGACGAAGACGAAGGCGAAACGAAGACGAACAGCGCCTCTGCATGTTACAAACCCTAGCGCATCCCTAATGAACAATAATCACTCAAACCCCTTTGCAAAATTGTTTTGTGAAGCACGTGGGCCACAACCCTTTTCCAACGCCTAAGCCCAAATGAATTTCCAACTGGCACCCCCCCCCCCCCCCCCTTTTCTTTCTGATCCGTAGGCATTTTACATTTGGGCCTAAGACCCAGAAGCCCATCCCCTATTTTGTTTTAAACATAAAAAACTTTTGTTTTATTAAATCTTATATTAATTTCTGTTTTGTTAAATAAATATACTAACCTTATTTTACACTAATTAAACCAGGCTTAATACTAATTCTAATTTTTTTTTTATATTAACAATAATTATTTTTATATAATAATTATAATTTTTGTACATAATACATTATTTAAAATATACCCTAAACATTTCTTTTTTTTCTCTCTCTAATTAAAATAATTTTATTTGTAGATAAACATTAATACTAAAAAATACATAAGATTTAGGACTATTTAAAACATTTTTCTTTCTTTTAATTAAAATACCCTTTTGTACATATTAAACAAAGAATATAAAAAAAATACAAATTTAAAATCAAACATACAATACTTAATAATACATTAAATTCACATTTCCTAACTTATAAATAAATTACACGTACACTTACACAATACACTTTACATTTGATACATTATACATTTGCTACTCTCACACGTTGCTATACATTACATTGATTACATTTGATCGCGATTCGATTTGGTTGTAATTATTTAAGTCTCATCCCCATTTGTACATTTATACCCCCACTCCCGGATATTGTTTGTAATAGCGTAGACTTTATAAATTCCCGCAATTTACCGCTTTCGAATTATACCATGATTAGACCTAGGGTTTGTATGTACATAAAATCAAACGCTAGATAACCTAATACAAAGAAAAATGCATGAAATCAATACACAATCACACTTGCACCCCATAGGGTGATCCCACATGTTGCCTTCCAAAATGGGCCATGCTTGCACGTCGAGTTTCTTTGGCAAAACAATCAAATGATCATAAGTCCCTCGATGACGCTTTCGAAAGTCGCCTATCAAAATGATCAAGTCCCTTTAAGCAAATTGCCAAATACACTTGGCGCCATTGCATTCATGGTCCATACGATGACCCGCGCCCGTCCCGTTAAACTTCCTAAATGCAAGATTGTCCACCAAATTCAATGGTGGAACAAAATTGTTAAAAAGGGGTTGAAAACATAGAGAAAACCTTTGAGTACAATGGGGGTAGAAAAAACTCTTAGTTACTTGAGATCAACTTGCAAAAAAACCCTTGCCTTCTTTTCAAAAACCACACCTCACAAACACTTTCAAAACAAATTCTCAAAAACATTTGAAACATCTTTTCGAAAAGATACACACTTTTGTAAAACACTCAAACACGAGTCAATTACATTGGTTGCCGCAACAAAGGCGTCTATTTCAAAAACATTTTCAAAACACACACATACACCACAATTTCAAGCAATCAAAAATCAAGGCAAGTGATCTAAAAACCAAGTAACTAAGAGCCCATGGATAACCATGGATGAAAAGGGTGCTAATACCTTCCCTTTTCATAATCTACCCCCCGAACCCACGAAATATCTCAAAAGGTTTTTCCTGTGCTTTTTAACCTTTCCTTTAGGATAAAATAAAAAGTCGGTGGCGACTCTTGCTAAACCGAACAAGTGTGAATACAAACGCAAAACTCAAATCAGTTCTCCCACCGTATCACATAGACGCTCTTTGACACTTGGCTCCAGGTTGGCACCCACCTTAACCTCTTTCTTGTCTTCCTCTGTTCCCAGATTGATGGTTTCTAACAACTCTTCATGGGGCAGAATAGCCCTTTCTTCTTGTTGCAAAAGTCTGGCTAACTCTCCAGGCACTTCACAATCTTCATCACCTTCGTACTCGGCATGATTGACCAAATATTTAGAGTCACCGAAGGCTAAAACAGAATAGTCATCCATGGAATCCAGAGTGGATGGGTACCTGCATTTTGTGAGTGTGGGTGTGTGTAAGGGATATCCATCCTTAAACAAAACAAAATGTAAAAGGAAAGAAAATTAACACAACAGTTTATAGATGAAAACGTCCAATGATTCACTTAAAAATGGCATATGATAATGAAGAAATCAAGCCCTTACAAATGGACCTATATGCCCCGGGTAAGGCATAAGGTGAAAATAGTGTATGAATTGTTTAATTATTACAGACCAAAATAGGAAATTGTTCAAAGATAAATTACTGGTTGATGAAAGTGATGGGAACGAAGTCTTTCGCCTCCCAGTTGCTTAATCCTCCTTCAACGGTTGGAAAAATCCAATCTTTAAAGTTGTCTTCTTCATCATTATCTTCTAAGGCATTAATTCCATGGTGAGTGATTTTTAAGGGTGGTCCTCCAGCCCGAGAGCGATGCACAGCTTTCTGGCCAGCAGCAGGAAAACCTAGTCCAAACTTGTATGTCTTGTGAGAAAAATTAGGCAGTTGCCCCCACATTGTACTCCCTCCTTCTTTGATTACGGCCTCCGCATCTTTGAGGGATGCAATCCTAGACACTGGCTTGGAAACGACAGGCACATCAGTCATTGTCTTTGCAAATGCGACTTCGGGAGAAACTTCTTCAAAATGTTGGAAAGGAGTTTCTATGAATTCGCCATCTAACTCCACATAGCAGAAGGAGTTAAGGTGACTTATCATATACTCTTCCTCGCCGTGCACCGTTATGATCTTACCCTGAACTGGATACTTTAGCATTTGATGTAGAGAGGAAGTGACTTCCCCAACGTTGTGGATCCACAGCCTTCCCAATAAGCATGAATATGAAGGACGGATGTCCATCACATAAAAAGTAGAGTTGAAAATTTTTGTACCCACTTTGACTGGAATGTCCACTTCTCCGTGAACCATCCTCTTAGAACCGTTGAAGGATCTAACAACGATGTTACTGGGCTTTAGGGTCAAACCTTCACAGTCTAATCTGTCCAACGCCTTCTTTGGTAGCACATTTAAAGATGAACCAGTGTCAACCAGAACATGGGCAAGTGTGGTTCGCCTGCACTTTACTGAGACATGCAGCGCGTCGTTATGTTTTCTTCCCTTGGGGGTCAAACCAGCATCAGAAAAACCAAGAACATTATCAGCTGTAAGGCTAGCCACGCACTCTTGAAACTGGTCAGCAGAAGTTTCTTGAGGCACGTGTTCCATCTTTAGAGATTTGATCAAGGCTTTAGCATGAGCCTCAGAGTAGAGTAGGAGAGCCAGCATGGATATTTTGGAAGGGGTTTATCCTAGCTGCTCCACAAAATCGTAGTCACTCTTCTTGGTTATCTTTAAGATTTCTTCCATCTCTTTTTGGGTGGTCTCGAGGATTACCACAGTCTGAGCCTTCGTCCTGATAGGCGCTTCTAGTATCCCCTTACCTTTATCGGAAGTAACATCAGAGGGTCTAGCTTTGGGTATATCAATTTCTTCAATTATCGGACTTTGCACAGATGGTTTGACAGGCACAGAAACTCTCGAGGGTCCGAAAACTGCTCGTGGGGGAGCAATCTCCAGAGAGAAGATCCTTCCGCTGTGAGTTATCTTGCTCGTTCATGCAATATTCCCTATATCAGGGGTTTCATCATCGCAATTCTCTTGGACTGATTCAATCTGCTTGATACCATGATAGAAGATTTCTCCTTCGTAGTTCCATGATATCATCTTGTTAGATTTATACGGGACTGGCCCCGGCATGGTGATTTTCAATGGCACAAACTTAGGATCAGGCGTAATCTTAACAGGCCTTTTGTAGGTCTTGGAAAGATCGTCGGAGATGGTTATTATGGAAATGTCATTGGTAGGAGTATCAAAGGTAGTAGGAGTAACATGAGTGATAGTATCAACAGGAGTCTTTTGAAAGAGGATCTCTTGGGTATCCATCAAGCGTTGGATGCCTGATTTCAACAGTGGGCAATCAACTTGCAAGTTTGAATAGAAGTAACAGTCTTTTCCACAGCATGGAAATATTCCGACTTTCATCAAATTCACTTTAATTATTGGTAACGAAGTCAAAAGGTCATCAATAGTGGTAACATGAAGATCTTCCATAACGGCATGGACATTATTACCGTGCTTCGGCATTGGGGCAGAAATCACATTCATTTTTTCGGGCGCATCAAATTCTACCTCCTTGGCGTCTATCAAGTCTTG
Source organism: Vicia faba (assembly GCA_948472305.1). Classification (NCBI taxonomy): domain Eukaryota; kingdom Viridiplantae; phylum Streptophyta; class Magnoliopsida; order Fabales; family Fabaceae; genus Vicia; species Vicia faba. Next base: position 1,441,791,522 of record OX451738.1, on the reverse strand, counting down.
GATTTTGTTTTTAAGAGCCCAACAGTTGTTGGTATCATGCCCTACACTGTCAGAGTGGTATGCATATTTTGCATTGGAGTGATAATAAGGAGAAGAGGTATTAGGGTTTTGCGGCGCTTCTTTCAAGTTGGTGAGTGTGATTGGTGGATTTAGAACTGACTGTTTAACGCTGGTTCGCGAAATGTCGCGGAAGCAAGAGTCGCCACCGTCTTTTATTTTCTCCAAACATGGACAGGACAAAAGCACAGCAAAATTCCTTATGAGATTATCTCTCGGTTCGGGAGGTAGATTTATAGAAAGGGAAGGTGTTAGCACCCTTTCTATCCATGGTTATCCATGGGCTCTTAGATACTTGCTCATTGTGTTTTCAAAATGTTTGTTCGCTTTTCAAGTGTGAGTGGGTTTGAAAAAGTTTCGTTTAAAGATTTCGGAATAACTCTTGTATCAATCCTCAAGAGTGTTTGAAAAATTGTTTTTGAAAGCTTTTTTTGAAAGTGTCGGTGTGAAAAGAGTTTTTTTAATTTTTTTTTAATAGAGCAAGTATCTATGAGGCATCTACCTACCCTAAGGAATTAAGCTGTGTAAATGTCCTTAAGGTAGTGCCATCCCACCATTGAGAGGTAGGTAGCACCACCGTTGGAGGTGTTCGGGTCAATTCGAGTGTTTAGGGACAATGTGGTCACCAGAGCAATAGTAGGATACCTTAGAAGCTACCCTTATGCCCTTGATCCTTTTTTAATCGAGGCAACCATTTCGAGGCAACTGGATCATGGACATAAGGACTTACTAAAACGTCCTATACTCGACGACCACGTTTCGAAGGTAAGGCAACAGGTGAGGCGTACCCTAGAAATGGTGTGTGAATTGGTGTGTTATTTTCAGTTTATGTTATCTTTGATCATGCATCATTGTGAGCTACGCTTGTTTTTAATTTGGCCATACATTCTTTCAGGCAATTAGAATTTAAAAATGCAGAAATTTAAATACGGAAAGATAAATCCTACGCTATTACAAGGCGCGGGTCTATACATCGCCAAATTACAAAGACCCGTTTGATAAAAATGCGGAAAGTAAAAGACCTAATTACTATTACAAGCCTTGAGCAGTTACATAATATTCAAAAAGAAAATAAATGTGCGAAATAGAAATTAAAACTGACAGTCCGAGGGTTTTGACCCTTTTGAAATTAAATTGAATTAAAAAGCTAATTAATTATTTAATTAAGAAAAGAAATTGTTTTTATGTTTTTTGTATTTATGAAAATAAAGAATTTACAAGGAAACCCTAATTCTAGATTATTTTTAATTATTTAAGAAAATATTCAAGTTAATCTAATTTACACTAATTAATTAAATTACATGTTTGTTTACAAAAATATTTAGTAATTAATAATAATAATAATGAGAGAAAATTATTTATTAAAAAAAGATGAAAAGGTCAAAAACCCTAATTCTACTTATTTTATTTATTAAGAAAAGATTAAAGTTTAAAACCTAATTTACTAAATTAATGGTTAGAGTTTATTTAAAAACATTTTAATGGTGAAATTAAATATAATTAAATATATTACAATTTTTGGTTTCTGATTTTTTATAGAAAATTATTTTATGAAATTAAAGAAAACAATTTAAAAAGAATTAAAATTGAAAAGAAAATAAAATTAAAAGATTGCAAACCAGGGGGTTTCAGGCCCCAAAGGGAGGTGCTTGTAAGAAATTCAGGCCCACTAGAACAAAGCCTTGTTTGACCTTCCATGCTTGGAGGCACGTTGGTTGACTGCGCCACACCCTGGATCTCATTCAGTGACCTTCAGATTGATCATCCAAGCCACTTGGCAAGCCATGCGTGAGGATGTATGGTGAGACGTTGAAGAATACGCTGCACTGGAAAGCATTATGGGAAAAATTATGAAATATGTGGGGGACCTGGGAATCGAACCCAGGTCCCAGCATTTACCAAGTCACGTTCCCACCATCTAAGCTGTTTGTGCGCGTTTGTATTGTTAGTGGAAACAAATAATATAAAACAAAACAAACGTTGATGATATAAAACAAAAAAAACGCGCTGAAATTCAAATGCTCCAGTCACGCCTTGCCACGCATGCTTCGTCTTCGTCTTTTCCTGCAAATTGTAAAACAAGTAGCGGGGGTTTTAAACCCCCACTAAATGGAAACTGTAAAAATAGCGATTAGAAGAGGAATAAATATAAATTGAGCGTGAATAGTTCATTGGATTCGTCTTGCTGCAACGATTCTATCCATATAGGTTAGGTGGTCTAATTTTTCCATGCCAGGAAAGCCCTAATTGGAACGTTCTAAAAACCTAATATCCTTTAATGGCGGATTTGGATTTAGGCAGAATTAGGTCAATTAACCTATGCCAATCGCTTCAGGAGGTACCTATTAGTGTAAATCAAACAAGAAAACCAATTAAAAGCACATGAATCATGCTATGCGAATTTGAAAAACAAGACAAACCGTAGGGCATGTATTCTTCAATTCCTCACGTGTTTGGATTGGTTCTTGATGCTAATCGATTCCTGGAAGGTCCAGTGTGATACGGTGGGAGAACTGACTATGGTTTTGTGCTTGTTTTCGCAAATGTTTCGGTTGAGCAAGAGTCGCCACCGACTTTTCATTTTATCCTAAGGAAAGGTTTAAAAAGCACAGCAAAAACCTTTGAGATATTTTCTTGGGTTCGGGGAGTAGATTATAGAAAGGGAAGGTATTAGCACCCTTTCTATCCATGGTTATCCATGGGCTCTTAGGTACTTGCTTAGATCAACTTGCCTTGGTTTTCAATTGTTTGAAATGGTGCTTTGTGCGTGGTTTTGAAAAATGTTTTGAAAAAAGATGCCTTGTCTAGGCTACCCTTGTAATAATTCTTTACTCGAATGTTTTACAAAAGGTGTTTGTCTTTTTGAAAACATGTTTCAAGGTTTTTTGAAAGTTTGTTTTGAAAGTGTTTGTGAAGTGTGGTTTGAAAAATAGGCAAGTGTTTTTGTTTTGCAAGTTGACAGGTACTTAAGAGCTATCTACCCTAAAGTTCTCAAAGATTATTGCTATGTTTTAACCCTTTTAACAATTTTGTTCCACCATTGTATTTGGTGGACAATCTTGTGTTAGGATGTGAACGGGACGGGCGCGGGTCATCGTTTAGACCATAATTGCAATGGTGCCAAGTATCTTTGGGCAATCTTTCCTTTATGGGACTTGATCATTTTTTAGACAACTTTCGAAAGCGTCATCGAGGGACTATGATCATTTGAATTTGTGTTTGTTTTGCCCAAAGAGACCTAACATGCAATATGGCCCATTATTGAAGGCAACAAGTGGAATACCCTAGGGGTGCAAGTGTGATTAGTGTTGTCCATTTTCATGCTTGATTATCTTGAAATTAGGTCAAACTATTTTGTTGTTTTTATTTGCATACAAACCCTAATTCTAACATGGTATATTTAGAAAGCTTTAAAGTGCGAAAATTAAAGTTCCTAAGCTATTACAACACAATATGGGAAGGGGGGTACAAATGTTCAAATGGGGGGTATTTGACAAGGAATTTAAACCTAGCTATTACATCAATTTAGAATTATTTACAAGATATTCAATTGCACAAATTAAATAGAAATAAAATAAATATGCAAGATGCAAAAAAAATGTTTTTATGTGTATGAAAAAGAGTATTTTTATATGTCAAGTAAATAAAATAAAAAGTATTAATTTTTGAGTATTTTTATGTTTAGGGTAAAACCCTAATTTTATTAGGTAAAAGGTATTATTTATTTAATATGTACAATGTTTATTTATTATATACAAAAATAAAATAAAAATGAAGTATATTTATAAAAAAGGTATTTTTAATGTCAAATATTAATAAAATAAAAAATGTATATATTTTATATTATTTACTAAATATGCTAATTAATATGTATGTATTTATATAATTTATCAAATATATTAAATATGTGCAAAAAATAATAATATTTAATATTTACAAAAAAGGTATATTTTATATAAAATATTTTCAGAAGATAAAATAAAATAAAAATGAAAATGAATGTGTTTACATTATTTTTTCTAGCTATTCTAAATAATAGTATTTATATTATTTATGCACAAAAACTAAATAAGACTAATAAATATCAAAATAAATGCAAAAAATGTGGAAAAAAAGATTTTTATATTTTTTCATACTTAAATAAAAATATAGAAATGAAGTCAAAAAGAAAAAAATGGAAAATGATAAGTAAAAATCAAAATGGTTCAGGGAGGTTCAAAAGCAAAAGCAAGGTGCAAATAAGAAAAATAGAACAAGCCCAGCCCAATAGGTCCTTCTTCAACCTCTGGCCAGAACTTTGACAAAAAACGCGCGCTTGTACAATGATTCAAACACCTGGATTCTTGGACTTTTAGCACAAACTCACAACATAAGAAATGTTAATCATCAAGCCACGATTCTGAATATGTAAAGAACTCGTCCTAACTCTCAGAAATGAGAGAGAATTTCATCATTCCCAAATCTTAACCTAACTTTTTATCAATGTTCAGACCTTAAATTCTCACAACATATGCAAAATAAATGGAAAGTAAAGGTATGTACAGTTTCAGGGGCATGAGTAGAACACTTCTTATTCACAAACTTAGAGCTAATGATGTCTACATTGAGAGATAGAAGTTCAAGAATATACCTGTTCAGTTGGAATCGTGTCTGGCAATGGGGGAGCTTTCAGAGCAAGATGATGATTTGTACAGCTTCCTTGAAGTGTGAGGATGCTATTCCAATACTTGGTATGCTTTGAAACCTTCTATACCAAGCTGCAGAAGTCAACCTGCAAGAGGAAGAAATGAAAATGGCCAAACTGATTAGAGGAGTTACAGTCCACTTCTAATGCTTTGGATAGTTTGGATTGATGGTAAGGAAAGTGTTTGAACTGGTTTTGGCCAAGATGCACGATGGAAATGAGTTGTGAGATTCAAGTTGCAGAATGTGCCCTGTTTTGCCACAAAGCTGTGATTTTCTGTAACTAGATGGATGAAGGGTTGTTTGGTCGTGTTTGAGGTCAGTTAGGGAGTGTGAAATGTGAGGACAAAGTTTGCTTTGGTTTATCTTTGCTGAGATGAGAGTTGTTGTACAAAATGCAAGCTTTCTTACACTTTAAGCAAGAGATGGCAAGTTGGTGTTTCTAGCCTGTACAGGCCCCCAAGCTATGCTGCTAACCTTCCCTTTGATCAGTGTGTTTTATTCATAAACTTGTGCCAAAGAGATTTGAACTGTACCACTTGGATTGCAAATTTGACATAAAGTGCAACTTTATCAAAATGGATATATTGCTTTTTCTAAATAAGGATTAATTCTCCATGTAATGTCCAAATGCATAGAACAACATCTTGGCACAATGGTTTAGCATTGAATTATTGAGTAAAAATGGGATTAGAGGCCTGCAATGTAGCTTGCACATGCTGAGTTTGAAAATGCACAAGTTATGGACATGTAAATTGGCCAAATCAAAAGTGAGTTTTTCCCATATTGCCAAATTCGATTCTCTCTAACCATGAGGTTGTTTGATGAGTTCTTGGACATTTTGGAAAGCTTGGAATATGTACTACAATCCCTCTTAGAAATGCAAATTTAAATTCCAAGTGGAAGTATGTGAAAAATGGTCTTGAAGTTAGGCAAAAATCCTGCCTAAAATAGGTCAAATTTTCTCTAAGTTAAGAATGGTTTGGTACCCTTGTTCCAAAAATTGTAACTTGAGCTACAAGCTTCTTTTGGGAAAACTTTGTGAATCAAAGTTGTAGATTATGCAATAGGCTACAACTTTCATGTTTTGACTTTTGCTTGAATCCAAATGAATCCTGGTGAGAAAGTGGGGCAAAGTTAGGAAAAAATTAGGGTTTTTCATAACTTAGAAAAATTCTAAGTTATGAAAAATCTTCATTTCAAACCCTAATTTGCAATTCTTGATTTCTTGATGAACAAGTTTCATGATTTGGCATGTTTTGATGAAAAATGAATCTTGACACTTGATTTTGACCAAAAAGTCAAAGTTTGACTTTTCAGTATACAGTCAAAATTGATCAATTGACTGGGAAATTCAACTGTCAATCTTGTGCATTTGGGATATTTTGAACTTGTTGAGTATGTCAAGACAATTCCATGGGGTCCTTGAGTCCATATGTGAGCTTGGTTTGCTATTGGCTAGGTCAAACAGTCAAAAATTGCCCTTGTGCACTCAAAACCCTAAAAATGACCATTTTGCCCTTTTGGTGATCTGATCAAATTTCTTGTGGAATTGTGATCCAAACTTGTTCAAATGGTCCATGTGAGTTTATAATGTTGATGTGGGTCAATTTTCATGAGATTTGGCTGTCAATTGGCCACAGTTGACTTTTCCCCCAATACAGCTGATTTCTAGGTCAACTGTCCAATTGACTGGGCAAAGTTTGGAATCAAGGCTTGAAACTTGATGTGGATAAACTTGGGAGTCCAACATGAAGCATGAAATTCATCTTAGGCATTTTAGGTCAAAATATCTTTGTGCAAACACAAACCCTAATTTGGGTCAACAGTGCAAGGAGAAGTCTTGAGCAGATGAAACCCTAACTGGATCTTGAGCTTCAAGGGTTTTGTGATGAGAAAATGTAGAGGAAAAGGGAGGGCATATTTTGGGGTACAACATCCAGCAATATGTTATAATCGTTTTTAGGCTTTGAAACGTGTTGGAACTATGATTTCAGTTTTTAAATTTTTGATGAAAAGTTGCAACTTTGTTCTGAGTTCTTGGGCAGCCTTTTGTGTATCTTTTAATAGGGTTTCACTATGCCTTTGTATCTGAACGTGATTAGGTCAAAAAAACAAGCCCAAGGTCCATGAATTGATGATTTGAAGATTTGATTTTCAACATATCAATTTCAATCTTTTTCCATTGAAACTCTTGCCAATCATGGAAAATCTTCCCTTTTTGAATGTGAAACGATTTTCCACCTTGCCCTAGTTTGATTTGCTGCACAAAAAAGATTTAAAAAGCATGATTTGATATTTTCTCATAATTAAATCTAATTAAATGAATTAATAGGAATAAAAATTCAATTAATTAATTAAAAATAAGAAAATAAATCCCTTTGAGCTTAATGGGTCGTGCATATGCTTTGGGTAATGATTCAAGGAAGAATTTAAGGCCCATTAGCATTTTTGAAGCTTTTGAAGCAAAGTTGACTTTTCAAAATTCCCAAAAATTTCCCAACCTCTCCAAGGCATATCTTGCTCAATTTTAAAGCTATGATCATGTTCTTAGACATTTTGGAAAGGTCTTGAAGTCCTCTAACCAATGCCTTTGGTCCCATGTCATTTTGATTTACCAATCTCAAGTTATGGTCTTTGACTTAAAGTGCCTTTTTGTTGACTTTTGAAAATGACCTATAATGTTGAAATTGATAACTTTTTGTGAGAGCATATCTTGGACTTGGAGTGTGAAGATGAGTTGTAGGAAATGTCATCCTCTTCAAAATGAGCTTTGGATGGAATTTTTCTGCTGAACCATGAGGAAGTTATGCCCTGGTCAATTTGCAGTTGACTTTTCAACTGTCCAAAAATAGAAACTTTTGCATCTTGAGACTTTTTGAGCCATGCTTTGAGAATCATGATCAAGAATTGATCAAATGATGTTTGTGGCTTCAAAATAAGATGTTGACCAAAAATTTGGATTTTTGACTGTCAAATGACCATTTTGCCCCTGCAGTTGACTGTGAAGCATTTAGGGTTTTTGACTGTGCAATTTGATGCTGTGAGTCTTGAAACTTGGCATATGGATGCTTGACAATGTATGTAGGCATATGGGACTTTATTGGACCCTTGGAAACCTCAACTTCTTTGTCAGAACCAAAACCCTAGTTTTGACTGTGTTAGGGGGCAAATGGACTGTGCAACCCTTGAGGGATTTTGGAGCCTCTGGAGGTTGATCTTGGAAAATCTTTGAAGAATATGGGAGGGAAAATTTTGGGGTACAACAGTTGCCCCTGTCAATCTTCTTAAACCTGAGGATGTAGATTGGCTGGCGTGCCTTTCGTAGTCCGAAGGTGGAAGATGATTGAACACTAGAGTGCCCAGAAATTTGCACTCACATAGTAGAGTATCAGCAGTGTGATAGCGGGAATGGGGTTACGGATTCCATTTGGAGACTGATGGATAGGAGGATGGGCTTATAGATGCCATCTGGATGTGTGATAGTACCTTTTCGGGAATGGGCTTATGGATTCCATTTGGGGACTGTAGTGGTACTCGTGGAGATGGGCTTATTGATGCCATCTAGGTGTCGATCGCGTAAGAGATTCCTTAGCGAGAACTTGCATACCTGAGAAAGAAATATAATTACCTGGCCTGTTACAGGGGTTGATCTTCAAACTCTTCGTGTAGATGTGCCCTGGCTGGATACAGGTATCGAATCTTTAAACCCTTTATGTAGATGTGCCCTGGCCGGATACAGGAATCGAGTCTACAATCGGTTACTCACAGATGTGCCCTGGCTAGATACAGGAATCGAATCTGGAAATAGTCGTCAACAGATACACCCTGGCTGGATACAGGAAACGGATCTTCAAACTCTTCATACGTACCCTGGCTGGTTACAGGAATCGAGTCCGGAAATATTCGTCAACAGATACACCCTGGCTGGATACAGGAATCAGATCTTCAAACTCTTCAGACGTACCCTGGCTGGTTACAGGAATCGAGTCTGGAAATAGTCGTCAACAGATACACCCTGGCTGGATACAGGAATCGGATCTTCAAACTCTTCAGACGTACCCTGGCTGGTTACAGGAATCGAGTCTGGAAATAGTCGTCTACAGATACACCCTGGCAAGATACAGGAATCGGATCTTCAAACTCTTCAGACGTACCCTGGCTGGTTACAAGAATCGAGTCCGGAAATAGTCGTCAACAGATACACCCTGGCTGGATACAGGAATCGGATCCTCAAACTCTTCAGACGTACCCTGGCTGGTTACAAGAATCGAGTCCGGAAATAGTCGTCAACAGATACACTCTGGCTGGATACAGGAATCGGATCCTCAAACTCTTCAGACGTATCCTGGCTGGTTACAGGAATCGAGTCCGGAAATAGTCGTCAACAGATACACCCTGGCTAGATACAGGAATCGGATCCTCGAACTCTTCAGACGTACCCTGGATGGTTACAGGAATCGAGTCCGGAAATAGTCGTCAACAGATACACCCTGGCTGGATACAGGAATCGGATCTTCAAACTCTTCAGACGTACCCTGGCTGGTTACAGGAATCGAGTTCGGAAATAGTCGTCAACAGATACACCCTGGCTGGATACAGGAATCGGATCTGAAATCAAGACAGTTGATAGTAATCATCTTTGTACTGATCTTTTGTCCTGAAAAGACAAAACATTAGTTGTATGTGATGTCATGATGTATGACATGCGTGATATTCTCAGAATAAGTGAGATTGTAGGTTCATGATGCGTGTATGCATGCTATAATGTATGAAGATGTGATGAATGTATGTGTTTTTTGTCCAGGAAAATAAATCCTTGACGAGTGCCGGGAAGTTAACTCCTGGGCTGATGTTGAAGAGTAGTGTTTTGTTTCCGTTGGGGATAGGATGATTGCAAGAATACCGGTAGGAGCAGATGACTCCGTTGGGGAATAAACTTGGCGAATAGATTACTCTGTGGGGAGTGAACTTTGTGGGGAAAGAGAGGTTCTTTGTTGAGATGTTGATGATGACTCCGCTGGGGATACTATTGTTAAGCTTTGTTGGGAAGTTTTGATGAACTCCGATGGGGATAGGAAGACTTCATCGAGGACGATCTTTCCATGGTTATTGGCCGAGGATAACCCAGTTATATCCTGGTGGGGAAATAACCTTTAAATAATGCCGGGGGGAGCGTTCGTGCTCTGCAGGGGATAAGCTTCCAGAATCTACTGGGGATAAGCTTCCTGCTGGGGAGATGGATTCCACTTTCCTGGGGAAACTTTTCAGATTGGACTGGGGAATGGCTCCACTGGATGTCTGGTGTACCGCCGGGGAACAATCTTGTATTTAAGACTGTCGGGGATGCTTGTTAGGAATGTCCATATACTGCTGAGGAATGTTGAGATCTTCTGGGGATATCCAACTCCCTTAAGGTTGACAGTAGACTAACTCTGCTTGGGGAGAGTATCGCTGACTTGCTGGAGATATTGTGCCTTGTAGGGCTGATTGGGAGACCAACTGCTTGGGGAGTAAATTGTTGAATCTTAGTGACTTCACTGGGGAATGAAGGTAACTTGGTTATGTTCTTCAGTAGAACCTACCGTGGTACTTTGGTGAACAGAGTAATTAGATTGCTTAGACCACTCATTATTGCCCCTGTTTCTGATGTTACCTGTAATTAATCCTTTGTTTTGCATGCAAATATTTATGAGTTAGCAATTAGTGTCAAATGCATATATCAAAAATTGAACATTGGACGTTCTTTGTAGAACAAAATAGAAAAAGGAAAACAATTGGCAATTGGTCTGAAAGAGTGAATTTGTATCGATTTTTGAATTTGCCTGTAAATAGGCGTTTATGTACAAGAGGCTGGCGTCCTAGTAAGAGAACGCCGCCGAACAACAGAGTTTATACAATTTTGTGAAACAAGAAAACAAAACAGCTATGTGAAAAGAATAATCCCACTGGGTTCCAACTCTGCTATTGCCTTTATATCTTCGAGCATCTCATCACTTGGCTGCTCAGTTGAAGATGAAGCTGATTGATCGATGTCGTCTGAATTTAATGTAGATACCGGATTCTGGATGCAAGGTGATCCAATGAGACATAGTATTACGCTTTAATCCCTAACTTTTGCCTGGACCGCCCTTTCGGGTTTTCAGTCCACCGGGATACCCATTTTTGCCCAAGCCGCCTTTTCAGGTTTTCGACTTGTCGGGTGTACAGATTTTTTTCATTTCATCCCTCATTTTGCCCGAACCCTTTTGGTTCGCTGGGAAGCCCTAATTTTTGCCTAGGTATGTCAACCTAGCGGGTCTTTTATCATGCGTAGTATCTTTTTACTATGTCTGCATTAGCAGGGTGAGGAAGGTCGTCACCGTCCATGGTGGTTAGAATCATGGCTCCTCCTGAGAAGACATGTTTAACCATAAATGGCCCTTCGTATGTAGGGGTCCATTTGCCCCTGGGATCACTTTGAGGAAGGATGATGCGTTTGATTACCAGGTCCCCAACTTGATACTCTTGTGGTCTGACCTTCTTGTTAAATGCCCTGATCATCCGTTTTTGGTACGTTTGACCATGACAAATAGCAGTGAGTCTCTTTTCGTCGATTAGGTTTAATTGATCAAGTCGAGTCTGGATCCAGTCATCTTCGCTCAGCTCTGCATCCTTCATTATCCGGAGAGAGAGGGTATCTGGACTTCAATCGGCAAGACTGCCTCCATGCCATAGACCAAGGAAAAAGGAGTTGCCCCGGTTGACGTTCTTGCTGAGGTACGGTACCCATGAAGAGCGAACGGTAACATCTCGTGCCAATCTTTATAGGTCACTGTCATCTTCTGCACAATCTTCTTGATATTCTTATTAGCTGCTTCTACAGCCCCGTTCATCTTCGGCCGGTAAGGAGAAGAGTTATGGTGCTGTATCTTGAATTGCTCGCAGAGCTCAGTGATCATCTTGTTGTTAAGATTGGTACCGTTGTCCGTAATGATCCTTTCCGGGACACCTTATCGACAGATCAGATTGTGTCGAATGAACCGTGCCACGACATTCTTGGTTACAGTGACGTAGGAAGCTGCTTCAACCCACTTTGTGAAGTAATCAATCGCTACTAGGATGAAGTGATGCCCGTTGGATGCCGTAGGTTTAATCTCGCCGATCATATCAATGCCCCACATTGAAAAAGGCCAAGGTGCTGTCAAGACATTCAGAGGAGCTGGAGGAACGTGCACCTTATCTGCATATATCTGGAACTTATGACATGTCCGAGAATGTTGGTAACAATCAGATTCCATTGTGGACCAGAAATATCCTTCCCGAAGGATCTTCTTTGCCATGGTGTGTCCACTGGAATGTGTTCCAAAGGTACCTTCATGTAGCTCTGCCATGATCCTTTCTGCTTCAGTCTTATCCACACAACGTAGTAAGGTTGAATCATGGTTTCGCTTGTACAGAATACCATTGCTGAGGAAGAACTTCACTGCGAACCTTCTCAGAAACTTTTTGTCGTTGACAGATGCACCTTCAGGGTATTCTTGAGCTTCCAAGTACCTCTTCACCTCATGATACCAGGGTTTTTCAGTTATTATCTCAGCCTCAAGATCACAACAATATGTCGGTTCGTCCAGTTTCCAGATGATGATCCGGGGAGCCTCATTGTCCCATTTGACTTTGAACATTCTTGAGCTTCCAAGTACCTCTTCACCTCATGATACCAGGGTTTTTCAGTTATTATCTCAGCCTCAAGATCACAACAATATGTCGGTTCGTCCAGTTTCCAGATGATGATCCGGGGAGCCTCATTGTCCCATTTGACTTTGAACATGGAAGACATCGTAGCTAACGCGTCCGCCGACTGATTCTCCTCTCTTGGGAAGTGTTCAAAAGTTATCTCCGTGAAATGGGGGATCAATGTCAACACACATTCTCTGTAAGGAATAAGGTTCGGATGTTTTGTATCCCACTCGCCTTTGATCTGATTTATCGCGAGAGCGGAATCTCCGAAGACACTCAGAAACTTGATCCTTAAGTCGATTGCAGCTTGAAGACCCATGATGCATGCCTCATACTCTGCCATGTTGTTGGTGCAGTTGAAACATAGCCGGGCAGTAAGTGGAGTATGAGTGCCTTTGGGGGATATGATCACAACGCCGATACCGTTACCCAAAGCGTTGGAGGCTCCGTCAAAGTGCATAGACCATCGGGATCCTTCCTCAGGTCCTTCATCCGGTCCAGGTACTTCGCAATCAGTCACTACCATGATATTCTCGTCTGGAAATTCAAAGTTCATCGACTGGTAATCGTCCACTGCCTGATGTGCCAAATGGTCTGCCAATACACTTCCTTTGATAGCTTTCTGAGTCGTGTACTGGATGTCGTATTTCGTCAAGATCATTTGCCATCTTGCTATTCTTCCAGACAGAGCAGGTTTTTCGAATATGTATTTTATTGGATCCATTTTTGATATCAACAGAGTAGTGTGAGTCAGCATATACTGTCTCAGCCAACGAGCAGCCCATACCAAAGCGCAACAAGTTTTCTCGAGCAGTGAGTATCGGGTCTCACAGTCGGTAAACTTTTTGCTAAGGTAATAAATGGCGTGCTCTTTTCGGCCAGACTCGTCATGCTGCCCCAGCACACACCCCATCGAGCTGTCAAGTACTGTCAGGTATAGTATTAGAGGTCTCCCTTCAACCCGTGGCATAAGAATGGGTGGTTCTTGGAGATACTCTTTGATTCTGTCAAAAGCGGCCTGACATTCATCATTCCAACGTACTACCTGATCTTTCTTCAGCAGCTTGAAGATTGGCTCACAGGTAGCAGTTAGGTGCGAGATGAATCGGGCAATGTAATTCAGACGTCCTAGAAAGCCTCTGACTTCTTTCTCTGTCTTAGGAACTGGCATCTCTTGTATGGCTTTCACCTTGGCAGGGTCCACTTGAATACCCTTGTCACTTACGACGAAGCCTAACAACTTTCCAGATCTTACCCCGAATGTGCACTTGTTCGGGTTCAACCTCAGCTTGTACAGCTTCAGACGGTCAAACAACTTCTACAGATGATCAAGGTGTTCCTCCTCAGTTTGGGACCTTGCAATCATGTCGTCGACATATACTTCAATCTCATGATGGATCATGTCATGAAATAAAGCAACCATGGCACGTTGGTAGGTTGCCCCAGCATTTTTCAATCCGAATGGCATGACCTTGTAGCAGAAGGTGCCCCACTGAGTAACAAAGGTAGTCTTTTCCATATCTTCAGGAGCCATCTTGATCTGATTATAACCTGAAAAGCCGTCCATGAAGGAGAACACCTTGTGTTGAGCTGTATTGTCAACCAGAACGTCGATGTGAGGCAAAGGGAAGTCATCTTTAGGGCTGGCCCTGTTCAAATCCCTGTAGTCAACACACATTCTGACCTTACCATCTTTCTTCGGCACTGGAACCACGTTGGCAACCCACTGAGGGTAAGAAGTCACTGCAAGAAAACCGGCATCAAATTGTTTCATAACCTCGGCTTTGATCTTCTCGGACATCTCTGGGCGCATACGGCGGACCTTTTGTTTAACCGGAGGGCATTCTTCCTTGGTAGGCAGATGATGGACCACAATGTCAGTATCCAACCCCGGCATGTCTTTGTAAGACCAGGCGAAGATCTCCACATAATCATGCAACATCTGAACCAACCGTTGTTTCACGCTGAGCTCCAGATTGGCACCAATCTTAACTTCCTTTCTATCTGTCTCAGTACCCAGATTCACCATTTCCACTGGCTCTTCATGTGGCTGAATGGCCCTCTCTTCCTGGAGTAGCAGTCTTGCAAGTTCGCCAGGCACTTCGCAATCACCTTCACCTTCTTCTTCGGCTAAGTTGATCGGATTTTCGAAGTCATAACTGGCAATAGCAGAGTCGTTACCAGTGAGATCCAGAGTGGATTGAAACCTGTACGAGTGAGTGTGTGTAAATACAGCTGTTTTGCAATATATAAAGAAAGAAAGAAAGGGAGTGCAAGATTTGAAATGCGAAAAACGTCCAATGTATTTATTCATGATATATGGAAATGACAGTTAATAAGCCCTCACAAATGAAGCCAACGGTGCCCCGGGTAAGACATCGGGCCATAAAGTTTCAATTTATTGTTCATTACAAATAAAAACAAAGGAATTCATTACTGCGTAACAAAAGTAACAGGTATGTAGTCTTTTGCGGTCCAATTATTCAGTCCACCGTCAGTCGTCGGGTAGATCCAGCTATCAAACTCTGATTCCTCCGTATCGCCTTCAATGGCATTCACTCCCGGGTTGGTGATGAACACGGGAGGTCTTCCGATCTTTGCTTTGCGTACAACCCTCTGAGCCTCTGCAGTAAAACCCAGCCCAACCTTGTCAGTCTTAGGAGTAAAATCAGGGAGCCTGCCCCAGTTAGCACATTCACCTTTCTTAATTACAGCCCGGGCGTCCTTTAAGGAGGCCATCTTCAGAGGAAAGTCTTCTTCAATCACCAACTCAGCTGACGCCAATGTTGGAGGCACCTCTTCAAAATGTTGAAAGGGGGTTTCAATAAACTCCCCGTTCATCTCTGTATACCGGAACGAGTTCAGATGACTAACCATGTATTCTTCCTCCCCCTGCACAGTAACAATCTTCCCTTTGACAGGGTACTTGAGCTTCTGGTGTAGAGTGGAGGTCACAGCCCCAGCTTTATGAATCCAAGGTCGACCTAGCAAACAGGAATAAGATGGACGAATGTCCATCACATAGAACATTGAATCAAAGACTTGAGAGCCAACCCGAATCGGAATATCTACCTCACCATGAACCATCCTCTTCGACCCGTCAAAGGCTCGGACCACGATGTTACTAGGCTTCAACTCCAGACCCTCGCAATCCAACCTGTCCAAGGCCTTCTTGGGCAATACATTCAGTGACGAGCCGGTGTCTACCAACACGTGTGCGAGAGTAGTGCCCCTGCATTCAATGGAGACATGCAGGGCATCATTGTGGTTCCTTCCCTTGGCGGTTAGATCAGCATCAGAGAAACCCAGCCCATTGTCAGCGGTCAAGTTGGCCACACAATCAGTGAATTGATCAGCGGACGTCTCTTGTGGCACATGAGCCATCTTCAAAAATGAAATTAGGGCCTTGGCGTGGGCCTCTGAGCATAACAACAACGATAGCATAGAGATCTTGGAGGGGGTATGCCCCAGCTGCTCAATGACGTTGAAGTCGCTCTTCTTAATAATCTTGAGGATTTCCTCCATCTCTTGCTGGGAGGCTTCAACATTAACAGTTTTTGGTGCCTCCATCTGGGCAGGCACATCAGCAATCCCTTTGCCCCGAGTGTCAGATGACTCGGCAGCAGGGGTAGAAACTTGAACAGGTGCATTTGTAGGTGTGATAATCAGAGGTCTTCGGATGACTGGTGGCACAATGTCAGGCGAGAAGAGCCTGCCACTGCGAGTAACTTTGGCGGGACCAGTGATGTTACTGATACCGGTACTAGTGTTGAACTCCTGATTCACTCCAAGTACATACACATCTGCCCCATAGTGCCATGGGACAGCCTTATCAGACTTGTAGGGGATTGGCCCCGGAACAGTAATGGTTATAGGTGCAACAGACATGATTTTGACTGGCTTCCTCGGGGGAGCCTTGGTAGGATTGTTGAAGATGGTGACAACAGATGCTTCTTCGGTAGGAACAAAAGGAACAACGGTCTTCTTGAACAAGATTTCTTTGCTATCCATCAGGCTTTGGATGCCTGACTTCAGCAATGGACAACCAGTAGGGGAAACAGCACACAGAAGGAAACCCTTGCTACAGCCCGGAAATAAACTAGCTAGCAACAGGTTCCTTTTAACAGCCAATAAAGGGGTAGCAACATCATCCACAGAAATTGCATACAAGTCTTCCTCAATAGCATTTACTCCATGCTGGGGCATAGGAGCGGTCACAACGTTGGGCCTTTCAGGTGCCTCAAACTGTATTTCCTTCGCATCGATAAGGTCCTGAACCTTATTTCTTAGGGCCCAGCAATCATCAGTAGAATTCCCCGGGCTATCAGAGTGATAAGCACAACGGGCATTTAGATTATACTTGGGGGAGGTTGTGTTCACCACCTTTGGAGCCTCTCTGACGGTTACCAAGTTGGTCGATAGCAGTTGCGGCAAGATCTGTGACAAGGTCATACTAAGCCGAGTATATTCTCTTCTGGTTCTCTCAGCCCTTGGTTGGTTAAGTTGCCGAGGAGCGGCAGCAGGCTTTGCAATTACCACCGCGTTGACCGCTTGGCGGCGTTCTGGTTTGTTTTGCCTTTTAGGCCCATACACAGCACTGGCTTCCTTCTTGAAAGGCTTCTTCTCAGAACTTGAGGATGCACCTTTATGTATTTTCCCTGATTTCAAACCAGCCTCTATCCTTTCCCCAGTCAGAATGAGATCTGTAAACCCTGCAGACGAATTGCCAATGAGATGATTGAAGAACGGCCCGGATAGGGTCCCCAAGAACATGTCCACTAATTCACGGTCGGTTAACGATGGCTGCACCCTGCCAGCCAGGTCCCTCCACTTCTGCGCATACTCTTTAAAACCTTCTCCCAATCCTAGCGACATACCCTGGAGTTGGGTACGTGTAGGAGCGAGGTCGGCATTATATTGATACTGCTTGTAAAAAGCAGTAGCCAAATCCTCCCAGTTACGAACCTTGGTTCCATCCAGTTGATAGAACCATTCAAGATGAGTCCCTGAAAGACTCTCCTGGAAGAAATGGATCCACAAGTTCTTGTCCACAGTATACGGCTGAATCTTCCGCACATAAGGTCTGAGATGTAGTTTAGGGCAGGACGCCCCGTCATACTTTGCGAAAGATGGTGCTTTGAACTTGTGTGGGATCACCACACCAGAAGATAAACCCAAGTCTTCGAAATCCAACCCAGGCACTTGTTGAATTTCCATGGCATTCAGGCGATCCTCTAACTGTTTGTACTTATCTTCAGCTGGAGGATATTGCTCCTCATTGAAATCAGTCTCGTTGTCAGAGACCACTGGACTAGGAACTCTTCCCCCCTGGGGACTGCCTTTTCCCACAGAAGAACCAGCTTGATCAACCTCATTCTGCAGTGTGTTACCAAACCTCCGGCCCGTGTTGAATAGTACAGTTCTTTTCTTCTTCTTCTTGACCAGCAGAGCCTTCAACTCCTCCTGTCCTTGGGCCAAACTCATGATCAGCTCTTGGAATTGGGCGTTCTGAGCCTGGAGGGCCTTGATGGACTGCTCGGTAGATGATTCAGGGTTCATGATGCTGAAATAAACAGCGAAGAACGTTAAGCAACCTGAAAAGAAGAGTACATGTGATGCACATGATGAATGGAATGCGTATGATTTATGTTTTCAAAGACAATCGGGAATCAACTTTGTAAACAAAAAGGAACACACTTCATTAGATTCAACCTTGAAATTTAAATTGTTCAACAGATTGCCCTTAGGCGTTACATAAAATGGAAATACTGAAGAGGAAAATAAAAACTGTAAAAGGACATCCAAAGCTCATCACTGATCCCAGGGTCTCCTCTTCTCAGTACGGATGTAGTCATTCAAGGCCCGCTCGCTCTCCAACTGCTTTGTCAGCTTCTGGATCTTCAATTCCTGCTCGTTGAACTTTTCCCGATAAGAATCCCGTTCTTCTCACAGTTGCGCCCAAGACCTCTTTAGTGTATCAATATCAGTAGGTATCTGAGGAGGGAGAACAGATGGAGGAGCCCCATCTCTATCAGGATATTCAAGAATGATGGGTCTGACAGCTTCATACGGCATACCTAACTTCTGAGCACGGATGCGGACCCATTTGTAGTAGGCTTCCATAGGTAGAGAAGTCTTTGGTCCCAACTCTTGTGGGTCAGCTTTGTGAATTTTGTCCCAAGCCTTGATGAACCTACGACGCAGCTCGTCACTATCTACCTGAAACTCAAAACTGATGTGAGGCACCAACATCTCATGAGGCCCTGCCCTTCTGGCTCTTCCAAATTGACGGAGAGCTAGACATGGATTATAAGAGATTCCTCCTTGGGTACCAATCAAAGGAACATTAGGATATTCTCCGCAACGATCAATAATAGCTACCTCATCCAAACCTCTGAGAGTCCAAATGATGTCCTTATCAGTGAGAGACATTAACCTATGGGCCCAACCTCTTCCTTCTTTGTTCTTCAGCACGAACTTAGGGAGGTGCGAAATAAACCACCTCACTAACAAAGGAATACAACACCACATAGTTCCTCGTCTTCGGGCAGTACGAGCATACAGTTGTTGCAGGATATCACCCAACAGAGTGGGCACAGGGTTCCGAGACATGAAGATCCTTATGGCAGTGACGCTAATGAAGTTATCAGGATTAGGAAACAAGACTAGACCATAGATTAAGAGAGCCAGAATGTCTTCATATGCCCTAAAGTCCAGGTCATTCCAGAAACTGTTAGCTTTACCGATCAGAAACTTGGCCAAGAAACCTTTAACTTTGCTTCTAGTCACCCAGTTGTCCATTACCTCCTTGTGGGTCAAAGGGAGGGCTGCAGCAATCTCCTCGAGCCTAAGAGTCTTTTCCCAACCAGTGAAGGGAGTCTGATCCAAGATAGGGATACCAAGTAAACCAGATAACTCTTCTAGGGTAGGGACCAGCTGGAAGTCTTGAAAGGTGAAGCACTGGTACAGAGGGTCATAAAACTGGGTCAGGACACTCATCAGTTGTTGGTCCCACTTTGTCGTGACTAAACTGAGAAGAGAACCATGCCTCTGGATGAAGGAAGTAGTATTTGGAATTCTTCTAACCAACTCTTCAAGCAACTCAGGTGGGTGAACAAAATTGAACCGGATAGTGTTCCTTCGCATAGGCATCATGATGTCCTACAAAACAGAGCAAAGGTGAAACCCTTTTGTCTTTGAAATGGTCAGTCCTTATGCAGGATGCATGCAATGTTTATGATGGCATGATGTTATGATAAAGCACACCACAAATATTCACAAAGGCAAACATGATAAGGCACACAAGTCACACAAGACATCCCTTAGAGTTTAGGCCAGCATGAGGTCTAGGTATTACCCTCTTTCAGTTTGTTGGTTAAGACCTGTCCTATCAGAAGTAACCGGGTTCTAGAGGATCCCAATATCTCTGACTACCCTCAATCGGTCATAACTCCAGCATTGCAATCTTTTCTTGCGGCCAGAACCATCACGAGAGTTTAGCCTCAATGGGTGTAGCATACTGCTACTATTCTATTGGCCAAGTTGGGTCATTAAAGGTTCTAAGGTTGGTTGGTGCTTAATGACTCCTCAGAAGACCCATATTCTCCTCGTTGCAACACAAGGGATATCGGTACAGACCAAGGTGCCACACCAATGTAGCCACTGCTTCACCCGTGTCGGTCTACGCCAGACAGGTCCCTCACAGCTTATGCTACCTAACAGGGTATCCCCAGATCCGAGTTAGGATCTATGAAACTCCAAGACAAGCCCAATAATTTAAAGCACACAAATCAGGCAATTGAAAACATAAGTCTGAGCTATCCTAAGGTACACCTCACTTTAAAGAATCCCCAGCAGAGTCGTCAGTTCTGTGATCGGTGGATTTAGAACTGACTGTTTAACGCTGGTTCGCGAAATGTCGCGGAAGCAAGAGTCGCCACCGTCTTTTATTTTCTCCAAACATGGACAGGACAAAAGCACAGCAAAATTCCTTATGAGATTATCTCTCGGTTCGGGAGGTAGATTTATAGAAAGGGAAGGTGTTAGCACCCTTTCTATCCATGGTTATCCATGGGCTCTTAGATACTTGCTCATTGTGTTTTCAAAATGTTTGTTCGCTTTTCAAGTGTGAGTGGGTTTGAAAAAGTTTCGTTTAAATATTTCGGAATAACTCTTGTATCAGTCCTCAAGAGTGTTTGAAAAATTGTTTTTGAAAGCTTTTTTTGAAAGTATCGGTGTGAAAAGAGTTTTTTTGATTTGTTTTTGAATAGAGAAAGTATCTATGAGTCATCTACCTACCCTAAGGAATTAAGCTGTGTAAATGTCCTTAAGGTAGTGCCATCCCACCATTGAGAGGTAGGTAGCACCACCGTTGGAGGTGTTCGGGTCAATGCGAGTGTTTAGGGACAGTGTGGTCACCAGAGCAATAGTAGGATACCTTAGAAGCTACCCTTATGCCCTTGATCCTTTTTTAATCGAGGCAACCATTTCGAGGCAACTGGATCATGGACATAAGGACTTACTAAAACGTCCTATACTCGACGACCACGTTTCGAAGGTAAGGCAACAAGTGAGGCGTACCCTAGAAGTGGTGTGTGAATTGGTGTGTTATTTTCAGTTTATGTTATCTTTGATCATGCATCATTGTGAGCTACGCTTGTTTTTAATTTGGCCATACATTCTTTCATGCAATTAGAATTTAAAAATGCGGAAATTTAAATGCGGAAAGATAAATCCTATGCTATTACAAGGCGCGGGTCTATACATCGCCAAATTACAAAGACCCGTTTGATAAAAATGCGGAAAGTAAAAGACCTAATTACTATTACAAGCCTTGAGCAGTTACATAATATTCAAAAAGAAAATAAATGTGCGAAATAGAAATTAAAACTGACAGTCCGAGGGTTTTGACCCTTTTGAAATTAAATTGAATTAAAAAGCTAATTAATTATTTAATTAAGAAAAGAAATTGTTTTTATGTTTTTTGTATTTATGAAAATAAAGAATTTACAAGGAAACCCTAATTCTAGATTATTTTTAATTATTTAAGAAAATATTCAAGTTAATCTAATTTACACTAATTAATTAAATTACATGTTTGTTTACAAAAATATTTAGTAATTAATAATAATAATAATGAGAGAAAATTATTTATTAAAAAAAGATGAAAAGGTCAAAAACCCTAA
Organism: Vicia faba; assembly: GCA_948472305.1. Lineage (NCBI taxonomy): Eukaryota > Viridiplantae > Streptophyta > Magnoliopsida > Fabales > Fabaceae > Vicia > Vicia faba. The sequence continues at coordinate 1,441,769,878 of OX451738.1, read as the reverse complement.
TTCTACTTATTTTATTTATTAAGAAAAGATTAAAGTTTAAAACCTAATTTACTAAATTAATGGTTAGAGTTTATTTAAAAACATTTTAATGGTGAAATTAAATATAATTAAATATATTACAATTTTTGGTTTCTGATTTTTTATAGAAAATTATTTTATGAAATTAAAGAAAACAATCAAAAACAAATTAAAACAATTTAAAAAGAATTAAAATTGAAAAGAAAATAAAATTAAAAGATTGCAAACCAGGGGGTTTCAGGCCCCAAAGGGAGGTGCTTGTAAGAAATTCAGGCCCACTAGAACAAAGCCTTGTTTGACCTTCCATGCTTGGAGGCACGTTGGTTGACTGCGCCACACCCTGGATCTCATTCAGTGACCTTCAGATTGATCATCCAAGCCACTTGGCAAGCCATGCGTGAGGATGTATGGTGAGACGTTGAAGAATACGCTGCACTGGAAAGCATTATGGGAAAAATTATGAAATATGTGGGGGACCTGGGAATCGAACCCAGGTCCCAGCGTTTACCAAGTCACGTTCCCACCATCTGAGTTGTTTGTGCGCGTTTGTATTGTTAGTGGAAACAAATAATATAAAACAAAACAAACGTTGATGATATAAAACAAAAAAAAAAACGCGCTGAAATTCAAATGCTCCAGTCACGCCTTGCCACGCGTGCTTCGTCTTCGTCTTTTCCTGCAAATTGTAAAACAAGTAGCGGGGGTTTTAAACCCCCACTAAATGGAAACTGTAAAAATAGCGATTAGAAGAGGAATAAATATAAATTGAGCGCGAATAGTTCATTGGATTCGTCTTGCTGCAACGATTCTATCCATATAGGTTAGGTGGTCTAATTTTTCCATGCCAGGAAAGCCCTAATTGGAACGTTCTAAAAACCTAATATCCTTTAATGGCAAATTTGGATTTAGGCAGAATTAGGTCAATTAACCTATGCCAATCGCTTCAGGAGGTACCTATTAGTGTAAACCAAACAAGAAAACCAATTAAAAGCACATGAATCATGCTATGCGAATTTGAAAAACAAGACAAACCGTAGGGTCTGTATTCTTCAATTCCTCACGTGTTTGGATTGGTTCTTGATGCTAATCGATTCCTGGAAGGTCCAGCAATATGTTAGAATAGTTTTTAGGCTTTGAAACGTGTTGGAACTATGATTTCAGTTTTTAAATTTTTGATGAAAAGTTGCAACTTTGTTCTGAGTTCTTGGGCAGCCTTTTGTGTATCTTTTAATAGGGTTTCACTATGCCTTTGCATCTGAACGTGATTAGGTCAAAAAAACAAGCCCAAGGTCCATGAATTGATGATTTGAAGATTTGATTTTCAACATATCAATTTCAATCTTTTTCCATTGAAACTCTTGCCAATCATGGAAAATCTACCCTTTTTGAATGTGAAACGATTTGCCACCTTGCCCTAGTTTGATTTGCTGCACAAAAAAGATTTAAAAAGCATGATTTGATATTTTCTCATAATTAAATCTAATTAAATTAATTAATAGGAATAAAAATTCAATTAATTAATTAAAAATAAGAAAATAAATCCCTTTGAGCTTAATGGGTCGTGCATATACTTTGGGTAATGATTCAAGGAAGAATTTGAGGCCCATTAGCATTTTTGAAGCTTTTGAAGCAAAGTTGACTTTTCAAAATTCCCAAAAATTTCCCAACTTCTCCAAGGCATATCTTGCTCAATTTTAAAGCTATAATCATGTTCTTGAACATTTTGGATAGGTCTTGAAGTCCTCTAACCAATGCCTTTGGTCCCATGTCATTTTGATTTACCAATCTCAAGTTATGGTCTTTGACTTAAAGTGCCTTTTTGTTGACTTTTGAAAATGACCTATAATGTTGAAATTGATAACATTTTGTGAGAGAATTTATTGGACTTGTAGTGTGAAGATGAGTTGTAGGAAATGTCATCCTCTTCAAAATGAGCTTTGGATGGAATTTTTCTGCTGAACCATGAGGAAGTTATGCCCTGGTCAATTTGCAGTTGACTTTTCAGCTGTCCAAAAATAGAAACTTTTGCATCTTGAGACTTTTTGAGCCATGCTTTGAGAATCATGATCAAGAATTGATCAAATGATGTTTGTTGCTTCAAAATAAGATGTTGACCAAAAATTTGGATTTTTGACTGTCAAATGACCATTTTGCCCCTACAGTTGACTGTGAAGCATTTAGGGTTTTTGACTGTGCAATTTGATGTTGTGAGTCTTGAAACTTGGCATATGGATGCTTGACAATGTATGTTGGCATATGGGACTTGATTGGACCCTTGGAAACCTCAACTTCTTTGTCAGAACCAAAACCCTAGTTTTGACTGTGTTAGGGGGCAAATGGACTGTGCAACCCTTAAGGGATTTTGGAGCCTCTAGAGGTTGATCTTGGCAAATCTTTGAAGAATATGGGAGGGAAAATTTTGGGGTACAACAGTGAGGTTCAGCTTTAACAGATGAGGGAGGACTTGAGTCGGTTTCATGTTGATTCGGGTGAACTGCCGTTGTGGCCTTTCTACCCTTTGTTGATTAACTCTTGGTTGATTGCTACAAAGTTGATCGGTTGAGGAGTTTTGGATCATAATAGCCCCCACCGTTGGTCAGCGCTCTATTCTTCCTTGGTTTCTCTGGTTGTGAACAACAGGAACTTCCTTCTTAGTTGGGAAGGTCTTCTTAATAGCAGTGGAAGTGGAGGCATCTTTCTGAATTTTACCACTTTTAATGCCAGCTTCGACCCTTTCACCGGTCAGAATTAATTCGGTGAATCCTGCAGATGAACTCCCGATTAAATGATTGAAGAATGGACCTGACAGAGTCCCTAAAAACATGTCAACCAGCTCTCTATCCGACAGTGGTGGCTGCACCCTTCCAGCCAAATCCCGCAACTTCTGGGCATACTCCTTAAATCCCTCATTAGAAGCCATACCCATACTCTGTAGTTGAGTACGAGTAGGTGCTAAATCTGCATTGTATTGGTATTGTCGATAGAAAGCAGCAGCTAAGTATTCCCAGTTATGAACATCTGATCTCTCAAGTTGATAGAACCAGTCCAATTGCGTGCCTGACAAACTATCTTGAAAAAAGTGGACCCAAAGATCCTTATCAGAGGAGTGAGGTTGGATCTTTCTGACATAGGACCTCAGATGCATCTTTGGGCAGGACAAACCGTCATACTTAGCAAATGTAGGTACTTTGAACTTGGGAGGAATGACGATCCCAGCAACCAATCCTAGTTCTTCGAAATCTAAACCAGGTACCCTTTGCAACTCCATGGCTGCCAACCGATCCTCAAGATTTTTATACTTATCATCCGCCGGGGGATATTGCTGTTCTGAGTAATCTTCGTCCTCTTCCTCTTCTTCCTCTTAAGCTTCAGATTCAGAAGGCATTGCAGCGCCTTTTCCTTTACCAACCCCTTCGTCAGATGTCGAGGGGAACTCCAGAACTCTCCTAGCCTGATGCTCAAATATCCTTCCCATAGTGGCCACACCAATTCTTTTCTTTTTCTTCCTTTCCGGTTCCTTCTCTTTCTCTAACAGTTCTTTGAGATCCTCTTGACCCTTTGCTAAGGTCATGAGGAGTTGCTGGAATTGCGAATTCTGTGCTTGCAGATCTTTAACCGTCTGCTCCAAATCCATCTTGCTGAAATAAACAGCAGAAAGATAAGGAAACCTGGTGTGGAGACCTGTTTATGCATATGATGAATGATATTTTATTCATGTAATGCATTCAAGGGTTCAGAAATTCAAATTTGTTGCAAACAAAAAGAACACACGTCATATTAAGAAGAAATTTGTTAGTACATAAATGCCCCATGGGAAAAAATATTACAAAATTCTTAATGTAAAAAGACATTGCACATCCTCTTTGGCGCGATGTAAGTGTTGAGAGTCTCCTCTTCATGAAGTCGGCGGGTAAGCTCCAAAACCTTCTTCTCACTGGCATAGAAGTTGGCTTCAAAAGTATTATGTTCTTCCTTGAGCTGGATCCAACTCTTTTGTAATTCTTCCCACGATGTAGGCATGTCTGGATGTAGGAGGGTGTATGGAACCTCCCCTTCCATAACAGGCTCTTTGATCACGGGGAGAATGTGAGGGTATGGCATCATAAGATTCTGGGCGCGGGTTCGTACCCACCTGAGATAAGGTTCAAGGGGGATGGAATTCTTGTGCCCCAGCGTCTTACTATCCACTTTGTTGGGCATCCTCCAAGCTCGGATAAACCTTTGTCGAAGTCCTTGCGCATCGTTGTCGAAGTCAAAAACCAGGTCAGGAATCAGCATATCATGAAGGCCATCCCTTCGAGCATATCCAAATTTTCTTAGAGCTAAACAGGGGTTACAGGTAATTCCTCCCCTAATGCAAAGTAATGGGACATTAGGGAATTCTCCACAACGGTCAATGATGATGACATTTTCTCTGGACCGAGAACACCAATGAACATCAGAATGTGTGAGGGTCATCAACTGTTATGACCACCTTAAACCCTGCTCATTCTTTAAAACTGTTTGGGGAAGTGAGAAATAAACCACCTTGCTAGAATATGAGTACAGCACATGAGAACACCTCTTTTCCTCATTGTTCGTGTGTAAAATGAGTGTAGGATGTCCCCAAGCAATGTAGGCACAGGATTCCGAGATATGAAAATCTTGACAGCGTTCACATCTATAAGCTGATCAGGGTTTGGGAACAAGACTAACCCATAGATGAGGAGTGCCACAATCTCTTCAAAAGATTGTAGATCTAGAGAATTCCAGCAGTCTTGTGCCTTCTCAAACAGAAACTTTGCCAAGAAACCCTTGACACCACTTCTGGTTTCCCAATGGCCTTTGATATCAGATGGTTGCAAGTGTAAGGCTTGAGCAACATCTTCAGGCTTTGGTTTTCTTTTTGTACCGTTGTAGGGTAGTTGATGAAGAATAGGAATCCTCAGGAGTTGAGAAAATTCCTCCAAAGTAGGTACTAGTTGGTAATCAGGGAATGTGAAACAGTGGTGTAGGGGGTCAAAGAACTGGAAGAGGACTTTCACCGTGTCTTCTTCAATGTTGGAGTTGACCAAGTTGAGAAGTCTACCATGTCTTTCACTGAAGAGAGAATTCTCTGGAATCTTGGAAGTAAGCTCCTTGAGTTGAGGAGGGATTCTCACAAGGTTGACTTGAATTGTTTTCCTGCGAAGAGATTCCATGACCTATAAAACAAGAACAAAGATGAAGATCCAACCCCTTGAAATGGTTAGTGGATGCATATGATGCTTTATGATGTTCATGATGTATGCACAATTATATGTACAAGCAAGTCACACAAGATCCTAGTTTCAGACTTGCATGAGGTTCCATAGGTAAGTACCCTCTTGAAGTTAGTTGGCTCAACCTGTCCTATAAATAGTAACCGGGTTCTAAGGCGCTCAATATCATTGGATTATTTTCTGTGTTCATTGTTTTGGTTTAGCCACTTAACTGGCGACCAAAATATTCCAAGAAAACAACCCTCAATGAGTGTAGTATCGAGTATCTACCAACTTCGGACTGCACCAAAGCCGGTCATCTCACTACCCCTAAAAAAGGCCAAGATGGTCAAGTAAGGTTCTAAGAGTTCATTAGTGCTTCATGACATCACTCAGCGGCCCCGTATTCTCTTTGATTGACTCAAAGGCTACCGGTACTCACAAATATGTCGCACTAATATAGCTATTGCTTCAACCATGTCGGTATACCCCGCACAGTTTCCACAACGTATTGCTATTTACCTATGAATGTTTCCCAAAAATCCGGGTGGAGGATTCAAAACCCAAACAAGAGAACTAAATGTAAAGCAATCAAAGCAAACAAGATAATCATACAAAAGGTGATCTAAACCCTAAGGTTACTCCACTTTTAAAGTTCTCCCCAACAGAGTCTCCAGTTCTGTGATACGGTGGGAGAACTGACTTGGGATTTTGCGTTTGTGTTTGCAAATGTTTCAGTTTAGCAAGAGTCGCCACCGACTTTTTATTTTATCCTAAGGAAAGGTCAAAAAGCACAGGAAAGACCTTTGAGATGTTTTCTTAGGTTAGGGGAGTAGATTATGAAAAGGGAAGGTGCAAGCACCCTTTTCATCCATGGTTATCCATGGGCTCTTAGTTACTTGTTTAGATCACTTGCTTTGCTTTTCCAATTATTTGAAATGGTGCTTTGTGTGTGGTTTTGAAAGATGTTTTGAAAAGGGGCCTTTTGTCTAGGAAACCTTTGTAATGATTCTTGTTTGAATGTATACAAAGATGTTTTTGTCATTTGAAAAGATTTCAATGTTTTAAATTTTGATTTGGGAAATGTTTTGAAATTGTGTTTGCGAAGTGTGTTTGAAAATAGCAAGGATGTTTTTTGCAAGTTTTTGATCAAGTAACTAAGAGCTATCTTCCCTATTTTACTCAAAGATCTTTCTTATGTTTTTAACCCTTTTGACAGTGTTGTTTCACCATTGCATTTGGTGAACAACCTTGTGTTAGGATGTTAAACGGGACAGGCGCGGGTCATCGTATAGACCATGATATCAATTGTGTTAAGTATCTTTGGCAATTTTTCTTGAGGGACTTGATCATTTTTGTTTAGGCAACTAAGATAGCGTCATCGAGGGACTATGATATTTTGTTTTGTTTTTGTTTTTGCCAAAGTACACAACATGCATATCATGGCCCATTTTTGAAGGCAACAAGTGGATTGTAACCCTAGGGGTGCAAGTGTGTATTGTGTTTGATTTTCATGCATGTTTGTCTTTGATTAGGTCAAGCTATTTGTTGATTTGGATTTTTGGATACAAACCCTAATTCTCTAATCATGGCATAATTGAAAGCGTAAAGTGCGAGAATTTAAATTCTAACCTATTACAACATGATTATGGGGATGGGGGTACAATTTTGAATGGGGGGATATTTGACAAGAAATATAAACCCTAACTTACTATTACATCCAAATTGAAATTAATTGCATAAATATTTAAATGGGCAATATTTAATTAAACAAAATAAATAAATATTAAATAAAATGTATTATGCAAAAAAGGTTTTTATTTACCTATGTATGTAAAAGTATTTTTGATGTGAAAAGTATAAAGAAATAAATAAATAAATAAAGATTAATTTAATTGTATAAGGGATGAAACCCTAATTTCTTTAAGAAAATAAATACACTATATTATTTATATACAAAAAATATATTAATATGTGTAAAAATAAAATATACTTAAAAAAAGGTATTTTTTAGTATAGATAATAATAAAAATAAAAATGTAATATTTTTGTATTTTTTATTCTAAGTATTTAATAAAATAAAAGTATATATGTATATTAAATATATTAATATGTATAATATAAAATAAAATATGTACAAAAATAAATTATATTTTAAATAATATTTTCAGTGTGAATAAAAATAAAAGTATGATTTCCATAATATTTTTAAGTTTAAGTAAATAATACAAAAGTATTTAAAATGTTTTCTATATTAGAAAAATAAAAATAAAATGCTAAATAAATGTAAAAAATTATGAAAATATTTTATAGGCATTTTTTATATTTGGAAATAAATAAACAAAATCAGAAAAAAGATCAAAAATGTAAAAATGTGAAAATATAAGAAATTGGGCCAGGGGGTGCAAAATGAAAATGGGAGGTGTTAGAAGCAAGTCAGCCAAGCCCAGCCCACCAACTTCATCTTCTTCCTCCAGACTTTGAAAAAAACGCGCGCCTGTTGTACAAACTTGGACATCCTGTATACTCGATCTTTTGCAAAAACTCACAACATCAAACTTGTAGAGAATTTCAATACGATTCTAACCATATAAAGCATTAATCCTAACTCTCAAAGACCAGAGAGAATTTCTCTGGCCCTAAAATCTAACCTAGTTTTTTCAGCATGTTCATGGATGAAATTCTCCTACCACACTTAATATAAATGAAAGCTGAGCATATGTATGGCTTCCTAGCAATGAACACTACATTTTTTATTCACAAACCTAAGGCTAAATGTTCCTAAATAGAGAGATAGAAAGTGAGGAAAAACCTGTTTCAGTTGGATTCGTGTAGGGCAATGCAGTGCTTCTCAAAAAGTTTTGAGGTGTCTGGTAGCTTGCCTAAACTTCACTTGATCTTTTCCAATAGCTAGCTAGCCTTGAATGTCCCTGAATCAGCCTATAGAATTCAACCTGCACAAGCTTGAAATGAAAATGGTGAACAATATAAATGGAGTTACAATTGGCAATGGAGGTTTGGGATAGCTTGAGTGAGTTGAATGGAAGGTGTTTGAAGCAAAAAGGGGCAAAACGCACGAGCCAAATGAGCTATGGCACTCAAGTTGCAGCACCTGTCATGTTTTGCCAAAGAAGTGTGATTTCTAGCTATGAGGTGATTAAGGGCTCAAACACTCATGTATCTTGCTCAAAGGGGTGTGTGAAAGTTGTTTGAAATGTTTGTGTAAGTTGGTGTTGGCTGGTTTTTGAGTTGTGAGGATTTTGACAAGTTTCTTCTTTGTGAAGCAAGAATGTGGAAGTTGTGATTACAGGCCTGTACAAGCCATCAAATATGATGCCTACTTTGCTCTTGGCCCCTGAAATTTGTGGATTTGATTTGCCTTCTGAGATATGGACCAATGTTCAAGGGATAGTGGTTTGACATGAAGCACACTTTTGCAAAAATGGAAATGTGCCTTTTTCTACTTAGGGCTTAGTTTTGTATACAATGCCCAAATGACCAAGATAATGCAATAGCTCAATGTATTTGCATTAAATTATGGTGTGTGAAATGGTTTAGAGGCCTGCAAACTAGTACAAGGCATGCTAGTTTGAAAATGCCACTTGAGTGAACATGAATTTGCCATGGATACAAAGTGAGTTTTTGCCAACTTCAAGCATTTGATTCTCCCTAACCACAAATGTGTTTGAGGAGTTCTTAGATAATTTGGAAAGCTTGCAACATGCAATATAATCCATATTTGAAATGCAACTTGAGATTACAAGTGGAACTATGTGAAAAATGGCCAAGAAGATAGGTCAAAATCCTGCCTAAACTAGGGCAAAATTTCTCTAAGTTAAAAGTTTTAGGGACCCTTGTTCCAAAAATCATAACTTGATATACAAGCTTCTTTTGAGAAAACTTTGTGAAAAAAACTTATATACTTTGTGGAGGACTACAACTTTCGTGTTGTAAGTTTTGTTTTAATCCATTTGCATCATGGTGAAAATGTGGGACAAAGTTAGGAAAAATTAAGAAAATTTCATAACTTAGAAAAATTCTAAGTTATGAAAATTTTCAATTTCAAACCCTAATTTGCAATTTTGGGTTTCTTGATGAACAAGTTTCATAATTTGACACATCTTGATGAAAAATGACCCTTGGCACTTGATTTTGACCAAAAAGTCAAAGTTTGACTTTTCAGTGTACAGTCAAATTTTGCTCAGTTGACTGAAAAATTCATCTGTCAATCCCATGCATTTGAGGTCTTTTGAACTTGTTGAATAGGTCAAGATGATGACATTGAGTCCTTGAGTCCATGGTTGAGCCTAATTTTCCATTGGCTAGGTCAAACAGTCAAAAATTGCCTTTGTACAGTCAAAACCCTAAAAATGACCATTTTGCCCTTTTGGTGATCTGATCAAATTTCTTATGGAATTGTGGTCCAAACTTGATCAAATGGTTCATATAAGTTCATAATGTTGATGTGGGTCAAAATTCATGAGGTTTGACTGTAAATTGACCATAGTTGACTTTTTCCCCAATACAACTGATTTCTAGGTCAACTGTCCAATTGACTGGGCAAAAATTTGATTCAAGGCTTGAAACTTGGTATGGGAAAACTTATGAGTCCAATATGAAGTATGAAAGTCAATTTGAGCATTGAAGATCCAAAAATCCTTGTGCAAACTCAAACCCTAATTTAGGTCAACAGTGCAAGGAGATGTCTTGAGCAGAGCAAACCCTAGCTTGATCTTGAGTTCCAAGAGCCTTGTGAGGAGAAAAGTTGATAGAATGAGAGGACAAATTTTGGGGTACAACATGTACCATCAAAGAAATCAGGACATAACTGAACGACGTCCATCGGTAGGGGCTGTCATGATCTCTAAGCCTGCACCTACTCAACAAAGAAATAATCAGCCTAGAGCAGAAAGGCATGTAAGACAATTCACCTGGATAAATATGACTCTGTCTCAAGTCTTGCCACAATTATTGAAGTCCAATCTGGTAACTTTGATGGAATCCCTAAAGAATCCTAACACTTCCTCTCCCTACTACAATCCAAATGCTCGACGCGCCTGCCATTCTGAGACTCTGGGGCATGACACGAACGACTGTTGGGCTTTGAAGAACAAGGTGCAGGATCTGATCGAGGCAAAGGAGATTGAATTTGATGCTTCCGAAACTCCCAATGTCATAACTGCACCCATGCCCAAGCATGGCTCTGGAATCAATGTTATTGATATTGTCTCCGCCACAGAAGATACTGACAATGACTATGACGCGGATAGCTGGATCTTCCCTACTACCAATGGTGGACCCAGTAACTGGACAACAAAGGACTTTGTACCAATTACTTTTATTTAGAAGTAATTGTCTTTCTTGTTTTTGGATATGTAATAAATAATATAAACTTTATGGCCATGTGCCTTACCCGGGGCACAATGGTTTATTTGTGAGGGTTATCATGTTTCAATTTCATATGGCATTAATAAAGCATTGGACGTTTATGCATACAAATTTTGCGCTCTCTATTTTTATTTTCTGTTTTTACTTCGTCTATACAACTATGCTCTTACACACTCACATATCAAACTGCATATCTATATCCACTCTGGATCCCATTGATAATAGTTCTGCTATTGCCGGTTATGACTTTGAAAATCCGATCAACCAAGCCGAGGATGAAGGTCAATATTCAAACTCCTAAAGAAAGATCAAGTAGTAAAGTGGAATGACGAATGCCATACCGCCTTCGAAAGAATCAAGGAATACCTTCAAAAGCCTCTAATTCTGATGCCTCAGATTGAAGGAAGACCTTTGATAATGTACTTAACAATGTTAGATAATTTAATGGGGTGTGTGCTGGGGCAGCATGACGAGTCTGATCGAAAAGAGCATGCAATATACTACCTTAGCAAAAAGTTTACCGACTGTGAAACAAGATACTCATTGCTTGAGAAAACTTGTTGTGCTTTGGCATGGGTTGCTCACCGACTAAGACAATATATGTTGACCCACACCACTTTGTTGATATCTAAGATGGATCCGATCAAGTACATCTTCGAGAAGCCCGCTCTCTTCGGAAGAATAGCAAGATGGCAAATGATCTTGACCGAATACGATATCTAATACACGACCCAGAAAGCAATCAAGGGAAGTGTACTAGCTGATCATTTGACTCATCAGGCTATGGATAACTACCAATCCATGAACTTTGATTTCCCGAATGAGAACATTATGTTAGTGACTGACTGTGAAGAACTAGGACCGGATAAAGGACCTGAGGAAGGATCTCGATGGACTATGGTTTTTTATGGAGCCTCCAATTCACTCAGCAATGGCATCAGTGCTGTAATCGTATCTCCCGAAGGCTATCATAATCCTTTCACGGTCGGATTATGTTTCAACTATACCAACAACATGGCGGAGTATGAAGTACGCATCATGGGTCTTAAAGCTGCTATTAATCTGAGAATCAAGTTCTTAAGCATTTTCTGGGATTCAGCCTTAGTAATAAGTCAAATCAAAGGAGAGTGGGACACGAATCACCCGAATCTTATCCCTTACAAAGAACTTGTGCTGACATTTCTTCCACACTTTGAAGAGATCACCTTTGAACATTTTCCACGAGAAGAGAACCAGTTAGCGAACGCGCTAGCTACTATGTCATCTATGTTCAATATCAAGTGGGACAACGAAGCTCCCCGGATCACCATTGAGAGGTTGGATTAAACGGAATACTGCTATGAGATTGACACTGAAGAAGTAGCAGACAAACCTTGGTTTCAGGAAGTGAAAAGATATCTCGAGGCTCAAGAGTATCCTGAGGGGGCATCTGTCAATGATAAGAAGTTTCTGAGAAGGTTCGCCATAAAGTTCTTCCTCAGTAATGGAATCCTCTACAAGCACAACCATGACTCTACTTTAATTTGGTGCGTAGATAAGAACGAAGCAAAGAGGATTATGGTAGATTTACACGAAGGTACTTTTGGCACCCATTATAGTGGACACACCATGGCTAAAAAGATCCTACGGGTAGGATACTATTGGGCCACTATAGAAGCAGACTATTACCAACATTCCCAAACTTGTCATAAATGCCAGATCTATGCTGATAAGGTGCATGTACCTCAGGTTCCCTTGAACGTCTTGACGACTCCCTGGCCCTTTGCAATGTGGGGCACTGACATGATCGGAGAGATTAGACCTACCGCTTGCAATGGGCGTCGCTTCATCCTAGTGGCCATTAATTACTTCACGAAGTGGGTTGAGGCTACCTCTTTTGCTATTGTTACCAAGAATGTTATGGCGCGGTTTATCAAGCATAACATTATCTGTCGGCATGGTGTTCTAGAGAGAATCATCACGGGAAATGGTACAAATCTCAATAATACAATGATCACCGAACTCTGTAAACAGTTCAAGATCTAGCATCATAAGTTTTCCCCTTACCGGTCGAAGATGAATGGCGCTGTGGAGCCTGCTAATAATAATATTAAGAAAATCATACAGAAGATGACAACGACATACAAATACTGGCACGAGATGTTACCATTTGCTCTTCATGGTTACCGTACCTTAGCACGTACGTCAATAGGGGAAACACCTTATTCTATGGTATATGGTATGGAGGTTGTATTACCTATTGAGGTCCAGATCCCTTCTTTGATAATCATGAAGGATGCAGGTTTGAACAAAGACGATTAGATCCAGACTCGACTTGATCAATTGAATCTGGTTGATGAGAAAAGGCTTATTGTTGTCTGTCATGGTCAAATGTATCAAAAACGGATGATCAAGGCTTTCAACAAAAAGGTCAGACGTCAAGTATATCAAGTGGGTGATCTGGTAATCAAGCGCATCATACTGCCACAAGGTGATCCCAAGGGAAAATTAACTTCCACGTACAAAGGGCCATTTGTAATCAAAAGTATATTTTCCGGTGGAGCCATGATTTTGACCACCATGAACGGTGACAAGCTCCCTCACCCTCATCCAGTTGATCACCACTGATTCAGATTAAATGATCCAGATCATGTGAAGGCTGGATGGTAGGGCTATGAGAAGGAACCTGGGTCGTAGGGTTACTTCGAAATGAAAGCATGGATAGTAGGGCTATGAGAAGGAACCTAGGTCGTAAGGTTACTTCAAAATGAAAGCCTGGATAGTAGGGCTATGATAAGGAACCTAGGTTGCAGGGTTACTTCGAAATGAAAGCCTGGATAGTAGGGCTATGAGAAGGAACCTGGGTCGTAGGGTTACTTCAAAATGAAATCCTGGATAGTAGGGCTATGAGAAGGAACCTGGGTCGTAGGGTACTTTAAAATGAAAGCCTGGATGGTAGGACTATGAGAAGGAACCTGGGTCGTAGGGTTTCTTCGGGATGAAAGCCTGGATAGTAGGGCTTATGGGAAGGAACCTGGGTCGTAAGGTTTCTTCAGGATGAAAGCTTGGATAGTAGGGCTTATGGGAAGGAACCTGGGTTGTAGGGTTTCTTCGGGATGAAAGCCTGGATAGTAGGGCTTATGGGAAGGAACCTGGGTCGTAGGGTTTCTTCATTTTTGGTTATAGAGATTAGTTGACCCGTTTGATCTTCGGGAACTAATTTTCCATTAGTTGTCTACAGCTATGACATGTATAGCTTCATAGATTTAATCTTGAATTGTTGGAATTGTTGATGATAACCACCTTTCCTGAAAAGATACAGAATTAATTATATGTGATGCATGAAATGCATTGTGTGATGATGTTCTCAAAATAAATGATATTGTGATGTATGCAATATGTATGCGCATGTCATTATGTATGTACATGAAATGTTGTTGGGACATGTCTGAGTCTGGGAAAATAAATTCCTGACTACTGCTGGAGGGTATAGCACTCCTGACTGTTGTAGAGAATTGTGGTTCTTCTACTTCCACTGGGGATGGTGAATGGAAATGACTATGCTGAAGATTTACTCTTTGTTGTTTGTGAATATTTCTTCAGGGAGAGACTCTGTTTGAGAATAGCTCTGTGGGGAATAATTTGGAAGGGGAATTTCCATAGTTGAAGTAATAGGCTCTGTCGGGGATTGAGCTTCTGTATTCAGAGAAATAAACTCTGCTTGGAGAGATAAAAATTATGATGATCCGCTCGCGATTCTGAAATTTGGCTGGGGATATAGCTGTCAGGTTTCTGAAAGATCCTGGCTGGGAGGTTACTTCCTGTTTTGGGAAAGCTTAAATCAATGCTTTGAATACTTTTGCTCTGCGGGTAATGTAGATGTCACGAGGTCGTGTGTACTGATGATTATACTTCAAAGTTGTATGTGCTCCGGTACCTGCTGGAAAGAGTAACTGTCGAGTTTGACATTTTTAGCTTTTGTTTTGCCCATGTTTCTTAAGTTACGAGAAATTGTCTTTCTGTTTCTTATGTGAATGTGAATATTTGTGAACAACAATCATATTCAAATGCATATGTGAAGAATAAAATGTTGTACGTTCTCGCAAGATAAAATAAAAAATAAAAAACACATAGTTTTTGTAAAAATGATTTGTATTGATTTCCGAAGTTGGCTTATAATAGGCGTTCTTGTACAAGGAGGCTGATGCTCTAGTAAGAGAACACCGTCATAAAAATCGAAGCTATACAATCTTATGTAAAAAGAAAAAAATAGCTATGTGCAACAACCCCACTTGGTTCCAATTTTGCTATTGCCCCTATGTCTTTGAGCGTCTCATCACTTTGCTACTTGTCCGAAGTTGATTAGATTGATTGGTGTCGTTCGAGCTTGATAGTCGATAATGAGGTGTGATCGCAAGGTGATCTAATGGGACATAGTGATACTCTTTACATCCCTAACTTTTGCCTGGACTCCCCTTTCGGGTTTTCAGTCCATCGGGATACCCTTTTTTGCCCAAGCCGCCTCTTCAGGTTTTCGACTTACCGGGTGTACATATTTTTTCATTTTCATCCCTTATTTTTGCCTGAACCCTTTTGGTTCGTCGGGAAGCCCTTATTTTTTCCTAGGCCAGTCAACCTAGTGGGTCTTTTAATTAGGCGTAATATCTTTTCACTATGCCTGCATTGACAGGGTGAGGAAGGTCATCACTATCCATGGTGGTTAGAATCATGGCTCCACCTGAGAAAACGTTTTTAATCACAAATGGTCCTTCGTACGTGGGAGTCCATTTTGCCCTGGGGTCACTTTGCGGCAGTATGATGCGCTTGATCACTAGATCCTCGACCTGATATTCTTGACGTATGACTTTCTTGTTAAAAGCCTTGATCATTCTCTTTTGATACGTCTGACCATGACAGATAGCGGTAAGTCTCTTCTTGTCGATTAGATTTAGATGATCAAGTTGAGTTTGGATCTAGTCGTCTTCGTTCAAACCTGCATCCTTCATAATCCTGAGAGAAGGTATTTGGACCTTGATGGGTAGGACTGCCTCCATGCCATATACCAGAGAGTAGGGTGTTGTCCCTGTCAACATCTATGTTGAGGTATGGTATCCATGAGGAGCAAATGGTAACATCTCATGCCAGTCTTTGTATGTCACAGTCATCTTTTGTACAATCTTTTTGATGTTCTTGTTAGCCGCTTCAACATCGCCATTCATCTTCAGCTGGTAGGGAGAAGAGTTATGATGTTATATCTTGAATTGCTTACAGAGCTTGGTGATCATCGTGTTGTTTAGATTTGTACCATTGTCAGTAATAATTCTCTCTAGCACACCATGCCAACAGATCAGATTATGTCAGATAAACCACGCCACAACGTTCTTGGTCACAGTAGCAAAGGAGGCCGCCTCAACCCATTTCGTGAAGTAATCTATGGCCACTAAGATGAAGCAATGTCCATTGGAAGTAGTAGGCCTGATTTCTCCGATCATGTCAATGCCCCACATTGAAAAGGGCCACTGAGCTGTCAAGACATTCAAGGGAATCGGAGGCACATGCACCTTATCAACATAGATTTGGCACTTATGACAAGTTCGGGAGTGTTGATAACAATCTGCTTCCATAGTGGACAAGTAGTATCCTGCCCGTAGGATCTTCTTAGCCATGGTATGTCCACTGGAATGGGTTCCAAAGGTACCTTCATGTAGATCTGTTATAATTATCTCTGCTTCGCTCTTGTCTACACACCGCAATAAGGTAGAGTCATGATTGCGCTTGTAGAGGATTCCATTACTGAGGAAGAATTTCGCGGCGAACCTTCTCAGAAACTTCTTATCATTGACAGATGCCCCTTCGGGATACTCCTGAGTCTCGAGGTGCTTCTTCACTTCATGAAACCAGGGTTTGTCTACCACCTCTTCAGTATCAATCTCAAAACAGTGCGCTGATTCATCCAACCTCTCAATGGTGATTTGGGGAGCTTCGTTGTCCCATTTGACTTTGAACATGAAATACATGGTAGCTAGCGCGTCCACTAACTGATTCTCCTCTCGTGGAAAATGTTCAAAGGTCACCTCCTCAAAGTGTGGGAGCAACCTCAGTACGTGCTCTTTGTATGGGATGAGATTCAGATGCTTCGTATCCCATTCGCCTTTGATCTGACTTATCACCAAGGTTGAATCCCCGAAGACATTTAAGAACTTGATCATGAGGTCAATAGCGGCTTTGAGACCCATGATGCAGGCTTCATACTCCGCCATGTTGTTAGTGCAGTTGAAACATAGCCGAGCAGTGAAAGGAGTATGACAACCCTCGGGAGATATGATTACTACGCCAATGTCATTACCGAGTGTGTTCGAAGCTTCGTCAAAAACCATAGTCCATCGGGATCCTTCCTCGGGTCCTTCATCTGGTCCATGTTCTTCGTAGTCAGTCACCAGCATAATATTCTCATCCGGGAACTCAAAATTCATGGACTGGTAGTCATCCACGGCCCGATGAGCCAAATGACCAGCCAATACACTCCCCTTGATTGCTTTCTGGGTTGTATATTGTATATCATATTCAGTTAAGATCATCTGCCATCTTGCTATTCTTCCGGAGAGAGCGGGCTTCTCGAAGATGTATTTGATTGAATCCATCTTAGATATCAACAAAGTAGTGTGGGTCAACATGTACTGTCTTAGTCGGCGAGCATCCCATGCCAAAGCGCAGCAAGTTTTCTCAAGCAGTGAGTATCATGTCTCACAGTCAGTAAACTTTTTGCTAAGGTAGTATATTGTGTGCTCTTTTCGACTAGACTCGTCATGCTGCCCCAACATACACCCCATTGAATTGTCTAGAAATGTTAAGTATAGTATCAAAGGTCTTCCTTCAACCGGAGGCATCAGAATTGGCGGTTCTTTGAGATATTCTTTGATCCTTTCGAAAGTTGTCTGGCACTCGTCATTCCATTTTACCACTTGATCTTTCTTCAAAAGCTTGAAGAGGGGTCCGCAAGTAGCAGTCAGATGTGAAATGAACCTGGCAATATAATTTAAACGTCCCAATAAACCTCTAACTTCCTTCTCTGTACGGGGAGCCGGCATCTCTTGTATGGCCTTTACTTTTATGGGGTCCACTTGAATACCTTTGTCACTGACAATGAAACCCAGAAACTTTCCAGACCTTACCCCGAAGGTGCATTTGTTCGGATTCAACTTCAGCTTGTACATCTTCAACCTGTCGAACAACTTTTATAGATGATCCAGGTGTTCCTCTTCAGTTTGAGACCTGGCTATCATGTCATCAACATAAACCTCGATCTCGTGGTGAATCATATCATGGAACAAGGCGACCATGGCTCGCTGATAGGTTGCTTCATCATTTTTCAACCCAAAAGGCATCACCTTGTAACAGAAGGTGCCCCACTGTATGGCGAAGGTTATCTTCTCCATGTCTTCAAGAGCCATCTTGATCTGGTTGTAGCCAGAGAAACCATCCATGAAGGAGAAGATTTTGTGTTGCACGGTGTTGTCAACCAGAACATCAATGTGAGGAAGCGGGAAGTTATCCTTGGGGCTTGCCCTGTTCAGATCTTTGTAATCCACGCACATTCGTACCTTGTCGTCCTTCTTAGGTACCGGAACGATGTTAGCAACCCATTGTGGATAAGAGGTGACAGCTAAGAACCCTGTGTAGAACTGTTTCATGACCTCTGCCTTGATCTTCTCTGACATTTCATGGTGCATATGGCGGACCTTCTGTTTAACCGGAGGACAATCTTCTTTGGTCGGCAGACGGTGTACCATAATATCAGTGTCTAAACCAGGCATGTCTTCATATGACCAGGCGAAGATCTCAACATAGTCGTGCAACATCTGTATCAACCGCTGTTTGGTCTTAGCTTCCAGATTTTCACGGATCCTGACTTCTTTTCTGTCTACTTCCGTGCCCAAGTTTATCGTCTCAACTGGCCCTTCATGGGGTTGTATAGCCCTCTCCTCTTGCTGTAACAGTCTAGCAAGTTCTCTCAGCACCCCACAATCGTCCTCACCTTCGTCCTCGGTTTGGTTGATCGGATTTTCGAAGTCATAACCGGTAGTAGCAGAACTGTTGTCAATGAGATCCAGAGTGGATATGGATCTACAGTATGAGACGTGAGTGTGTGTAAGAGTATAGCTGTTCTGATAAAGTGAAAGTAGGAAAGAAAAAATAAAGAGCGCAAAATTTGTATGCAAGGAACGTCCAATGTTTTATTGATGATATATGAAATGACACATAATAGCCCTCACAAACAAAATCAATGTGCCTTGGGCAAGACACAAGGTTGTAGAGTTTAAATTGTTTATTACAAATTCAGAAAACAAGTAAGACAATTACCGCGGAATAAGAGAAACTGGTATAAAATCCCTAGCCATCCAATTTCTCGGTCCACCGTTGGTAGTTGGGTAGATCCAGCTGTCAATGTCAGAGTCTTCCTTGCTATCTTCAATGGCATTAATTCCCCGATTGCTTATGCGTAGGGGAGGTCCTTCAGCTCGAGCGCGTCGAACAGCCCTTTGAACTCCTGAAGTAAATCCTAAACCAAACTTGTCAGTTTTGTGAGTAAAATCAGGGAGTTGTCCCCAATTGGTATACCCACCTTCTTCAACCACTGCTCTGGTGTCTTTGAGAGAAGCCATCTTTATAGGAGGTTTGGTGCCGGCAGTGGTCTCAGTGAATGTCAAGATCTGGGGAACCTCTTTAAAGTTCTAGAAAGGAGTCTCTGAATTCCCCGTCCATCTCTATGTACCTGAAGGAGTTGAGGTGGCTCGCCATATACTCCTCTTCGCCACGTATAATGACAATCTTCCCCTTTACTGGATACTTCAGTATTTGGTTCAGTGAAGAAGTAACAGTCCCAACTCCATGGATCCAAGGACGACCCAACAAACAAGAGTATGACGGTCGGATATTACATAGAAAGTGGACTCAAAGGTCTTAGAACCTACCTTGACAGGGATGTCCACCTCCCCATGCCCCATTCTCTTTGACCCGTCAAAAGCCCTTATCACAATATTACTAGGCTTTAAGGTTAAGCACTCACAATCTAGTCGGTCGAGAGCCATCTTCGGCAGGACATTCAGTGAAGACCCAATATCTACCAGCACATGAGCCATAGTGGTGTCCCTGCATTCGATTGAGACATGCAGGGCATCATTATGCTTCCTCCCTTTTAGTGTCAAATCAGCATCTGAAAAACTCAACCCATTGTCAGCAGTCAGGCTGGCCACACAGTCTTTAAATTGATCAGCCAAGGTCTCCTGCGGCGCGTGTGTAGTCCTGAGGAATGCGATCAAAGCCTTCGCATGGGCCTCGGAGCACAACAACAGAGACAACATGGATGGATATCTTTGAGGGGGTCTGCCCCAGCTGCTCGACCATATTGTAGTCGCTCTTCTTAATTATTTTTAATATCTCCTCTATCTCTTGCTTAGAGGCTTCTACGACAATTTTTCTAGGTTCCTCAGTCTGGGCAGGCTCACCTATAGCTTCTTTGCCTCGGGCACCAGATGACTCGCTAGCAGGGGTAACAATTGGAGTAAGAAAAGGAGTAGTAGTTGAAGTATCGGTAGGAATAGCAGGTGAAATAACAACTGGCCTATTGACAGTCCTTGGGGAAATCTCGGGAGAGAAAACCCTTCCACTTCTGGTAATCTTACTGGTCCCGAAAATGTTACTGACATCAGGATCAACCTCTTCATTCCTAAGGTCTTGTTTAACGCCATGATAGTAGACATTGGCGCCATAATGCCAAGGGACAACTTTGTCTGAGGCGTATCGGACAAGACCAGGAAGGGTGATTATTAATGGAGGGACTCTTGGAGCAGATGTAATCCTAACAGGTCTTCTCAAGGAGACCTTGGAAGGATTGGCGGAAATGGTTATAATTGCAATATCTTCACATGGAACAGTTGGAATCAAAGTTTTCTCGAACAAAATCTCTTTGTTGTCCATCAGGCGTTGGACACTTATTTTCAGCAAATGGCAACTGGAAGGCAGAGATGAACATACGTGGCAACCTTCACCACAACCTGGAAATAAACCGGCCAACAACAAATTCTTCTTAATAGTCATAAGAGGAGTAGAAACTTCATCAACTGAGGTTACAAATAGATCGGTATCAACAACATTAACTCCATGATTGTGCTTAGGCATGGGAGTAGTTATGACATTGGGCTTTTCTGGGGCATCGAAATCAATCTCTTTGGCCTCAATCAGATCTTGTACCTTATTTCTCAGAGCCCAACAATCATTTATATCGTGGCCAGGACTCTCGGAATGGTAGGCACACCGAGCGTTTGGATTATACCGAGGAGATATGGTATTCGAATTCTTGCGAGCCTCTTTCAAGGTTGCCAAGTTGGATCTCAGCAGATGGGGTAGAACTTCAGCCAACTTCATGTTAATCCAGGTAAACTGCCTTTATGGTCTTTCCACCCTTTGTTTATTATTGCATCGTGGAGCAGCCGCAGGTCTAGGTATCATTACAACACTTACTATCTGACGGTGTTCGGCTCTGCTTTGGCCTCTCGGGCTATAGATGGAATTGGCTTCCTTTTTACCAGTAAAAGGCTTCTTTATCGAACTCGAAGAGGCATCTTTCTGTATCTTACCACTCTGAATCCCAGCTTCTACCCTTTCTCCTGTTAATATCAGCTCGGTGAAACCGGCTGATGAGCTGCCAATCAAATGTTTAAAGAAAGGACCATACAGCATCCCAAGAAACATATCGACCAATTCTTTGTCAGATAAAGAGGGTTGGACTCTTCCAGCCAAGTCTCCCCACTTCTGCACATAGCCCTTAAAGCCTTCACCTGCACCCATGGTCATACTCTGGAGTTGAGTATGAGTAGAGGCAAGGTCTGCGTTGTATTGATACTGCTTATAAAAAGCAGCGGCCAAATCCTCCCAGTTTTGGACATTGGTTCTTTCCAGTTGGTAGAACCATTCAAGTTGATTCCCCGATAGACTGTCTTGAAAGAAGTGAACCCACAAGTTTCTATCAGCGGTGTGGGGCTGGATCTTCCTTACATAGGAACGAAGATGTAGTTTTGGGCAGGACACCCCGTCGTACTTTGCAAAAATTGGAGCCTTAAACTTCTGCGGGATGACTACTCCCGACACCAACCCTAGTTCTTCGAAATCTAACCCAGGTATCCTCTGGACTTCCATTGCAATCATACGATCTTCCAACTGCTTGTATCTATTCTCAGTGGGAGGATACTGCTCATCATTGTAGTCCATATCATTGTCAGAAACTTCAGGACTGGGGTCCTTTTCCCTTGTCTCTCTTTCTTGGTTCTCCTCTTCCTTGGATGAGGAGGTTAAATCAATTGGTTGCTTTAATGGCCCCCTGAACCTTCTGCCCATATTCAGAATACCAGAGACCTTCTTCTTTTTCTTCTTCTCCTTCAGGATGAGGGCTTTCAAATCCTCCTGCCCTTTCGCCAGAGTTATGAACATCTGTTGGAATTGGGTGTTTTGCGCCTGAAGATCTTTGATGCTTTGTTCAGAAGACATTTCTGCTGAAATAAACAGCGAAGAAGATGAGAAGCATGTAATGGTACTTGTATATGCAGTGTTTATGGATGGGATGCGTATGTAATGATTTCAAAGACTTTGGGAAATTTAAATTTGCGAACCATAATGAAACAGAGATTTTATTAGTAGAATTCAAAGTTCAATTGCCTTTTATGCGTTACAATTAAAACAAATCTAAAAAACTAGGGAAAAAATCGAATTTCCCATGGATGCTTCCTTTTTGTGCCGAGATAGACATTAAGGCTTCTTTCCTCATGAAGTTGCTTTGTGAGCTCTAAAACCCTCCTCTCCTGGGCATAAAACTGATCCCTGTAAGTATCCCGCTCTTTCTTCAACTGAATCCAAGACCTCTGTAGTTCTCCAAGATCGGTGGGCATATCAGGATGGAAAATCGTGTAAGGAATACCCCTTTCAGTAGTGGGTTCCACAATCACTGGTAAAACGGCCATGTAGGGCATCATAAGTTTCTGGGCACGAGCTCGTACCTATTGGAGATAAGGTTCCATAGGAATGGAAGCCTTCGGCCCCAAAGCCTTGGCACCGGATCTGTTTACCATGCTCCAAGCTCGTATGAACCTCTGGCGATACCCTTGAGCATCATCCTCATAGTTGAATACAATGCCCTCGATAAGTAACTCATGGGGACCATCCCTTCGAGCGTAACAAAATTGTCGCAGAGCTAAACATGGGTTGTAAGTTATGCCTCCTCTAATGCCAAGTAATGGGACATTAGGTTACTCCCCGCAATGGTCAATAATAGCAGTATCTCCCATAGCTCGGGAATACCAGAGGATATTCGTGTGAGCTAGTGACATTATCCTTTGCGACCAGCCCAAACCTTCTTCATTCTTTAGTACGGACTTAGGGAGGTAAGAAATAAACCACCTCGACAGCAATGGCATGCAGCACATAAGAACCCCTATTCTCTTCATGGTACGAGTATGGAGAGCGTGCAATATATTTCCGAGCAAGGTAGGCACAGGTTTACGAGAGAGGAAGATCTTGATAACATTTACATATATGAGTAAGTATAGATTAGGGAAGAGTACTAACCCATAGATTAAAAGGGCCAAGACCTCCTCAAAAGCCTGAAAGTCCATATCATCCCAAAACAACTGGGCCTTGTCTATTAGGAACTTGGATAGAAAACCTTTGACTCCGCTTCTTGTTTTCCAATTGGATACCACGTCGGCCCATTTCAGATGTAAGGCTGAGGCAATGACTTATGGCTTAGGAACCTCTTCTAAACCTGTGAAAGGCAACTATTCAAGAATGGGTATATCCAATAACTGAGAGAACTCTTCCATGGTATGCACCAACTGATAGTCTGGAAAGGTGAAGCAGTGGTGCTTGGGATCAAAGAACTGAAAGAGTACACCCATCATCTTTTCATCAAAGTTTGAAGTAACCAGGTTGAGAAGTCGACCATGTCTCTTAGTGAACGCATAAGTTTCAGGAACCCTTGATACTAGCTCCTTGAGTTGGGGAGGTATTCTTACAAAGTTGATTCGAATAGTGTTTCTACGAGCGGAAGCCATGATCTTTAAAACAGAACAAAGATAAATTCCCTTGGTCCTTGAAATGATTAGTGTAATAAGAATGGATGTTATGTTATGATGCATGATCTTATGTTCAAACAGAATAAATCACACACAAGCAAAACACACAATAGACCTTAGGTTCAAAGGCTTGCACGAGGTTAAAGGTAAGTACCCTCTTGAAGTTTAGTTGATTTCAAACCCGTCTTAGAAAAGTAACCGGGTTCTAAAGATTCTCAATATCACTGATCATCCTTTATCGGGCATTGTTTCAGCTCAGGCAATATTTTCTTGCAGCCGAAATATCCCGAAAGTCTGATCTCAATGAGTGTAGCATCGAGTATCAACCAATCCTCAGCTTTATACTGATTCCATCTATCTCACTACTTTCTAATGGCCAAGTTTATTCAACTAAGGTTCTAAGGTCCGTTAGTGCTTCACGACACCACGCGGCGGCCCCGTATTCTCCTTGTTTCAACACAAAGGATACCGGTACCAACCAAAGTATCACAGCAACAGAGCCATTGCTTAAACCATATCAGTCTACACCGTACAATCTCCACAATCTTTTGTTGTTTACCTAAAAAGTGCCCCAGATCCGGGTGTAGGATCTTTAACAATTCCCAAACAAAAAGCCCTTAAAGATAAATCAAGCAAAGCAAACAGGAAAGCAATTTAAAGATGACCTAAATCCTAAGGTAAACCCCACTTTATAATTTCCCCAACAGAGTTGCCAGTTCTGTAATACGGTGGCAGAACCGACTGTTATACTGGTTTTGTATTTGTATTCATAAATGTCATGGTAAGCAAGAGTCACCACCGACTTTTATTTCATCCAACAAAGGAAAAGGAAAAAGAACAGAAATAACCTTTTTCGAGATGTTTCTAAGTACGGGGGGGTAGATTATAGAAAGGGAAGGTGTTAGCACCCTTTCTATCAATGGTTTTCCACGGGCTCTTAGGTACTTGCTCATTTTAAATTGCTTGTGTGGGCTTGTTTTGAAAAGTTTTGTTTACTTCATGATAACCCTTGTATCAGTCCTCAAGAGTGTGACAAAGTTGTTTTTTAAAATTGTTTTGAAAAGTGTTTGTGAAAAAGTTTTGTTGTTTTGAGCAAGTACTTAATATTTCTACCTACTCAAAAAAGTCTGTTCGTTTTCGTTTCCTTTAGACAGTGTTATCCTACTATTAAGGAGTAGGTAGCTCCATCATTGGATTTTGAAGGGACGTTCAAAGGGACAAAATGGTCTCTGAAGGCAACAAGTAAAGATACCTTAGCATTTCAAAGGGACTATCGTCATAATATCAATTCATAGGCAACTCGAGGGATAAACAAGGACTATGATCTTTATGACGATTTTGAATCGCGGGTCATTGCTAAGGTATCCCTACATTCGAGGGACACGACCATTATTTCCGAGGAAACCAAGTGAGGAAAAACCCTAGGAGTGAGCATGTGCAAGTGTGTTTTTTTCAGTTAATTATCTTTGCACAATTAGGGTTTTCTACTGTGTTATCATTTATCTTTTACATGCAAGCCTATTGTCCATACATCTAGCAGTTAAATAGTTGCGAAAATTAAAAGCGAGAGATTAAAATCCTAACTATTACAAGGCTTTGGGGAGGGGATTACATAATCAAAAACTGGGGAATAAATAGTAAATAAAACCCTAATTTGAAACTATTACAAACCATCAGCAGTTACATTAATTGAAAAATGATGGTACAGAAAGAAATAAACGCGCGAAGAATTAAGATGGGAATAAGTTGAAAAGTACTAAAATCTAATTAATTAAAAATGTTTTTGTTTTTTTATTGAGAAAATAACATAAATTTTGAGATTTGCGAGTTAGTCCTAATTTCTATTAAATTTTAATTAAGGAAGAAAAATGTTTAAGTTAACCTAATTAAAACTAGTTAATTAAATGCAAATAAATATTTTATGAAAATAATTAACTAAATCTAATATTTTTTGTGATTTTTCTGATTTTATGATTTAATAAAAAATATTTTTATTGTGAAATAATGAAATCAAATGTTTTTTTTTGTAAAATAATTAAAACAAATAAAAAAAATTAAAAGTTAAAAGAGAATTAGAATTGGGCCTGTTGCTGGAAGGAAAAGGGGGGTGTGATTCTGAATTTGATGGGCCCAAGGTTGGTGGCCCAAAAGCTGCTAAGGATCTTGTGATGCTACCCTTTGAATCTCCAGCGTGGTCATTGTAAGTGTTTGGTTGTTGGCATTTTTTTTGGTAAAACCAGTTGTGTGAATGTCATGACTGATGTCATAACATTCTGGGATACAAGGTACATTATGCAGAAAAAGAATGTCATACAGGAGCTACTCAATATGAGTGTTTAGCTGATCATTAAGCAATGATCATATTTATTGCATTCTACCAAAATCAGTAAACAGGATTCTTGTTGTCATAACCAATGTTAAGACATCTTGTACTGATCTAACATTTGTGCAGATTTGTTATTCCTGAGAATTTTCAGGAATCTGGTTTATACTGTCCAGATCAGATTCTCACGTGGACATTAGGTTAACTCTGCTTAACCCTAATCTGGTTGTTAAAGACCTATGACCAAGTCTTGAGGTTAACCCTAATTAACCCTAGCTATTTTCGTGGAAGCCCTAACTGAAGAATAGCCGGCTATATATTCCTCATGAAGACTGTTGGTGAAGCACACTTTTTGACAGAAGATCAATAAGGGATTGTATAGTTGTAACTACTGTAATCCAAGCAATTATCATTGTGATAAGTGACTTGGAGTAGGATTTGATTGTAAGGGTTGTGTATCACTCAAAGCTTTGAAGCACGAGTGTTTGTGTCACTTGATTAAAGCTTTGAAGCAAAGCGGGTTGTGCATCACTCAAAGATTTGAAGCAAGAGTGTTTGTCACTTGATTAAAGCTGTGAAGCAAAATTATGTGTGTGTACTGAAGAGTATCTTCATAATTTCATTAATCAATAGTTTAGTATCACTGCTGTGATTGAGGGGGAGTGAGCAGGAACTCAGGTTTAAGTTGATCTTAGATTGAAGTTGCATTGGGTAGGTCTTAAGTGAAGGAGATAAACTGGTTGGTTTATTCCTAAATTAATATCTCTTATAGCGCATTTCCTCCCTGGCTTGGTAGCCCCCAGAGTAGGTGTTGTTACACACTGAACTGGGTAAACAATTGATTGTGTTCTTTACTGCTTTTAAAATTACTGTCTTGAAGTGTGTCAGATACGGTGTCATAACATTCACTGTGACATTGAGTATCTGCTGCCAGAATTTCAATTGGCATCAGAGCAGGCACCCTGCCTGTCTTACTGGGTGAGATCTAGGGATATTATTTTCTGGCTCTATGGACAAAGAAGGAGGATTTGGGAACAGACCACCCATTCTGGATGGATCAAATTATGACTACTGGAAACCTCGTATGATTGCCTTCTTAAAATCACTGGACAAAAAGGCTTGGAGAGCTGCTGACAAAGGATGGAACCATCCCACCATAACTGGGAAAGATGGGAGAACCAGTCTGAAACCTGAGGAAGAATGGAGCAAAGAAGAAGATGAGTTAGCCCTGGGTAACTCCAAAGCATTAAATTCCTTGTTCAATGGAATTGATAGAAACATATTCAGACTAGTACATCAATGTGAACTGGCCAAGGATGTTTGGGACACTCTAAAAACTACCCATGAGGGCACATCCAAAGTAAAAATGTCAAGGCTTCAGATGTTGACTACCAAATTTGAGAACCTAAGGATGATGGAAGATGAGACCATTCATGAGTTTCACATGAACATCTTGGAAATTGCCAACACCTTAGGAGCATTGGGAGAAAAGATGTTAGAAGAAAAACTGGTGAGAAAGATTCTCAGATCCTTGCCTAAAAGATTTGCAATGAAGGTGACTGCTATAGAGGAAGCTTAGGATATCTGCAACTTGAAGGTTGATGAACTCATTGGGTCACTTCAGACCTTTGAGATGGGGATCAGTGACAATGTCGACAAGAAAAACAAGAGCATGGCACTTGTATCTAATACTGAAGATGAAAACAAAGAGGATGAAGAAGAAAATATTTCAGAAGCTATAGCCATGCTTGGAAGGCAGTTCAATAAAATCATCAAGAGAATGGACCCAAAGTCAAGGTCAAATGTCAAGAACATCCCCTCTGACATTAACAAATCTTATGACTCCAGCAGAAGACCAAAGTCTGAAGAGAAGGGAAATCAAAGCAAAGGAATCCAATGCCATGGATGTGAAGGATATGGGCACATTCGAGCTGAATGTCCTACCTTTCTTAAGAAACAAAAGAAAGGAATGTCTGTTACTTGGTCTGATTGTGACTCAGAAAGTAATTCTGAAGAAGAATCTGCCAAACTAGTTACTGCACTAACTGGTATTTGTAACTCTGATAGTGACTCTAGTGATGAGGAAGTAACATTTGAAGAACTGGATGAAGAAGTTATGTATCAGAAGTACTGAAGTCTGTCAGCAAAATGAAGACAAAAAAAACTCATAGTAAAGTTGGAGGCTGAGAAGAAGGCAGGCACTGATACTATAAGTCATCTCGAAAGTGAAGTTCAAATGCTAAACTCAAAACTTGACCAAATGACCAAATCTGTCAAGATGCTGACAAATGGAACTGACAAATTAGAAGAAATCCTTCAGGTTGGACAAAATGTGGGAAACAAGTCTGGTCTAGGATTTGTGGCAGCAAAGAAATCTATTGTAGACAAGAAGAAAATTAGGCCTGATAAACAAATGTCAAAGCAGATGTCACAACATAGCACTCAACATCGAGAACAGAGAAATATGAAGAAAAAGTATCAAAGATGGAGATGTCATCATTATGGGAGGTTTGGTCACATAAAGCCATTCTGTTTCAGATTATATGGATATCCTAATCAGACCCCAGTTGTCAAACCTAAGTCTAACAAGGCACCATATACTCAACAGTGGAAGAAAAAGGCTGCTGCCCTGATAGCTCACGTCTCCCTTAGAGTCTCTGCAAAGGAAGAATGGTACTTTGACAGTGGATGCTCTAAACACATGACTGGAATCAAGAATCTTCTCAATAATGTTAAACCTCACACTACTAGTTATGTGACTTTTGGAGATGGTGCTAGAGGAGAAATCAAAGGAGTTGGAAACTTGGACTGCCCTGGAGTTCCAAACCTAAATGAAGTATTGCTGGTAAAAGGCTTGACTGCTAATCTCATAAGTATCAGTCAATTATGTGATCTAGGATTCAAGGTCAACTTCACCAAGTCTGAATGTCTTGTAACTAATGAAAAACAAGAAGTTGTAATGAGAGGAGTCAGATCTAAAGACAACTACTACTTATGGGAGTCTGAGAACACTAATTATTCTTCTGTGTGCTCTATTTCCAAAGAAGAAAAAGAAGTGAAAATGTGGCACCAAAAACTTGGTCATTTACATCTAAGAGGAATGAAAAGGATTATATCCATGGAGGCAGTCAAAGGGATTCCAAGGCTGCAAATTGATGAAGGGAGAGTTTGTGGTGAATGTCAGGTTGGAAAGCAGACTAGAATGTCACATCCAAAGACAAGACATCTGACAACCTATAAGGTGCTAGAACTTCTACATATGGATCTGATGGGACCAATGCAGGTGGAAAGTCTTGGTGGAAAAAGATATGCCTATGTTGTTATGGATGATTTTTCCAGATTCACCTGGATTAACTTCATTAGGGAAAATTCTGATGTATTTGAAGTATTTAAGGAACTGTGCAAAAGAATTCAAAGAGAAAAAGAAGGATGCATTGTCAGAATCAGAAGTGATCATGGCAAGGAATTTGAAAACAGTAAGTTTGATGAGTTCTGCTCCTCAGAAGGAATTAATCATGAATTCTCTTCACCCATAACTCCTCAACAAAATGGAGTTGTGGAAAGGAAAAACAGGACTATACAGGAATCTGCCAGAGCAATGATACATGCCAAAAGACTTCCTATTCATTTTTGGGCTAAAGCTATGAATACAGCATGTTATGTCCATAACAGGGTCACCTTGAGAAAGGGAACATCATCCACCATTTATGAACTTTGGAAAGGAAGAAAGCCTACAGTGAAGTACTTCCATGTATTTGGAAGCAAATGCTATATTCTGACAGATCGTGAATAAAGGAGAAAGATGGACCCTAAAAATGATGAAGGAATATTCCTAGGATACTCTACCAACAGCGGAGCTTATAGGGTATTCAATTCCAGGACCAAAGTTATGATGGAATCTATAAATGTCATAGTTGATGATTACCATGAGGAAACAAATGTCCCATATGATGTTGAGACATTCTTTGAGACCTCAACTCAAAAGGATGATGTTCCTAAAACTACTTCATCAGAATTTGAATCAAAGGAAGCTAACAAAGACCCTTCCATCATAATTCAGAAAGATCATCCTAAGGAACTCATCATAGGAGATCCTAACAGTGGAGTCATTACAAGATCTAGAGAAATCATCACAAACTCTTGCTTTGTATCTAAGATTGAAACAAGAAATGTTAAGGAGGCTTTAACTGATGAATACTGGATTGGAGCAATGCAAGATGAATTGAACCAATTCAAGCAACATGAAGTATGGGAGTTAGTTCCTAGACCAGGAGGAACAAACATCAGTGGCACAAAATGGATCTACAAGAACAAATCAGATGCTGAAGGAATTGTCACCAGGAATAAGGCAAGACTTATTGCTAAAGGATACACTCAATTTGAAGGGGTTGATTTTGATGAGACTTTTGCTCCTGTAGCCAGACTGGAATCAATCAGACTCCTATTGGGAATTGCTTGTCTCCTTAAGTTCAAGTTATTTCAGATGGATGTAAAGAGTGCCTTCCTTAATGGGTACTTAAATGAGGAAGTTTATATGGAACAGCCTAAAGGATTTGTGGATCCAAAATGCCCTGATCATGTCTACAAATTGAGGAAAGCTTTATATGGCCTGAAACAAGCTCCTAGAGCATGGTATGACAGGTTGACAAAATTCCTCTCTGACAAAGGATACAGGAAAGGAGGCTTGGATAAAACTCTTTTTGTCAAAAATGAAGGAGGAAAGATAATGGTAGCTCAAATCTATGTTGATGACATAATGTTTGGGGGAATGTCAAATAAAATGGTTAAACATTTTGCTGACCAGATGCAATCTGAATTTGAAATAAGCCTCATGGGAGAATTGACCTACTTTCTTGGACTGCAAGTCACACAGATGGAAGACTCAATTTTTCTGTCTCAAAGCAAGTATGCAAAGAACATTGTCAAGAAGTTTGGGATGGAGAATGCCAGTCACAAAAGGACTCCTGCACCTACTTATTTAAAGTTGTCCAAAGATTCAAGTGGGGTTAAGGTGGACCAAAGCTTGTACAGAAGCATGATAGGAAGTCTGCTATACTTAACAGCCAGCAGACCTGACATTGCTTTTGCAGTTGGAGTATGTGCAAGATACCAGGCTGAACCCAAAGTAAGTCATATCAACCAAGTGAAAAGAATTCTGAAGTATGTGAGTGGAACTTACAACTATGGCTTGTTGTACTCTCATGGATGTGAACCAACTCTGACTGGTTACTGTGATGCTGATTGGGCTGGAAGTGCTGATGATAGAAAGAGCACCTCTGTAGGATGTTTCTTCTTGGGAAATAATCTTGTCTCTTGGTTCAGCAAGAAACAGAACTGTGTGTCTCTATCTACTGCTGAAGCTGAATACATAGCAGCTGGTAGTAGCTGTTCTCAAATGATCTGGATGAAACAGATGCTTATTGAGTATAATGTCACACAAGATGTTATGACATTGTACTATGACAATCTGAGTACTATCAACATTTCCAAGAATCCTATTCAGCATAGCAGGACCAAGCATATTGACATTAAACATCACTTCATCAGAGATCTTGTGGAGGAAAAGGCGATTAAACTGGAACATGTTGCCACTGAACTACAACTGGCTGACATTTTTACCAAGGCACTTGATGCTAGTCAATTTGAAAATTTGAGGGGCAAGTTGGGTATTTGCCAACATGAAAAAATGTAGCAATTAATTTTGCTTAAAACAAGGGATGAGAGAAATATTTTAGTTAAGTCTACTCTGATTGGGCTAATCATTTGTTTCTATATTGCCTTCCAAAATTTTAAGAAGTTGAATAGACATGCATATATCTCCCTCCTCTCGCGTTTCTGCAACAATCTCCAATCTCTCAAACGAAGATTTCACTATCACTGTTACCTGTTTTCTAAATCACTCAAAATGTCTCAACTATCCATGTCATCATCCTCTTCAAAGGCGACTGCTTCTTCCGCATCCTCTGATCGCAAACCTAGGGCAATCACAAACTGCATGGATTCTGATGTTCTGGAGATAACTCCTCTTCGTGAACTGACAGCTGACCCCACTAAGGTCAAGAAGCTGCGAACCAGACATGCAAGAAGATCACAAGCCTCTCCATCTGGTAAATCCTCTCAACCATCATCTTCTGTTCCTCCAGAAATAGCAAATAAGGAAGGTTTTGTTTATGTTCATCAAGCTATAGCTAGACTAGTCACTAAGATTCTAAATGAGAATCACTCTGTACTTGGCATTTCTGTACATTTGAACCAAGAATCTGCTAGTCCAAATGTTGAAATGAATCCAGATGTCACTCGGAATGTTGAGACACCTGATGACAACATTAGGAAATCTCCTGGAAATCGTGATGATCACCAGAACCCTACTGAGAAGGATGTTGAACACCCGGTTATTGATGTTGATGAAGAATACTCTGACAATGACTTAATTTCCAATATCAACCCTAGCATAGCTAGAAGGATGATGAACAGAAAAGGAAAGCAGGATGCTGCCAAAAGCCTCTCCAAAGAGAATGCTACTGAAGTTGTTCATAAGAAAACCAGGTCTGAGAACAAGACTAGAGTAGAAGCTGTGAAGGCTGGATTTTAAAAAGAGAAAGGGAAGGTGAAAACTAGAGTACCTGTTGGTAGTCTCTAAAAACCTTTGAGACAACCAATAGCCAAGAAAAGGAAGGAGCCTGAACCCTCTGAATCTAATGAGGAATTAGAATTTGAGTTTGATGTTGAGAGTAATGTTCCAGACATTCCTCTCAGAAAGAAACTCTCTTCGAGCAAAATGCCTAAAGTCCCTGAAGTTGCCATTGACAACATCTCCTTTCACCATCCAGAGAATGCAAACAGGTGGAAGTATGTATTTTTGAAAAGGATCTCCTTAGAAAGAGAGCTGAACAACAGTGCCATGGAATGTAAGGAGATCATGGATCTAATCAAGACTGCTGGTCTAATAAATACTGTGGTAAAGTTTACCAACTACTATGAAATTCTTGTCAAATAATTCATAGTAAATTTATCTGATGGGTGTGCTGATGGAAAGTCAGCTGATTTTAAGTGTGTGTATGTGAGAGGAAGGAAGGTAAATTTCTCTCCCTCTGAAATAAACAAATTCCTAGGAAGACCTGATGATGCTTGCCCTGAGCTTGAGGTTACTGACAACCAAGTGTGTCAAACCATCACTGCAAATCAAGTCAAGAGTTGGCCCTTAAAAGGGAAGCTGAATGCAAGCAAGCTGAGCATGAAATTTTCCATTCTGCACAAAATTGGTGCAGCTAACTGGGTTCCCACCAACCATAAATCAACCATCTCCACGGGCTTGGGAAGATTTATTAATGTTGTTGGAACCAAGACAAACTTTGACTATGGCAAGTATATCTTTGATCAAACATTGAAACATGCTGGAAGCTATGCTATTAAAGGCCCTATTGCCTTTCCCTCTCTCCTGTGTGGTATAGTCATTGCTCAGTATCATGACATTCTAGTTGAAAAAGATATTGTATGCAAAAGAGCCCCTGCTCTTGGTTTGCACTATAAGCTATTTCAGGGAACACATGTTCCTGACATTGTCATGACATCTGCTGAGACATCAACTGTCAAATCTCATTCCAAGAAAACTGATGTTATAGCTGTGCTGAAGGAAACCTGCAAAGAACTTGATACAAGGAAAAGGACTCTTGAGGACCTGATTGCTAGACTAGAACAGGAGGAGAATGAAGGACAAAGAAGGGAAGAGGATGCTGATGAAGACCAGCATAATGCTGAAGATAGTGCCTCCTATGAAGATGACAGTGCTTGAAGATCAGTGTAGTTGACAAGTTTGCTGCTGGTACCTGTTGTTGCAAATGACTTTTGATTTTTTCTCTCTGTGTTTTTATTATTCCTTTTGGATGACTGTATAACTTAAAAGTACAAGTATCTTTGGCCTATTTATGGTTAAAGAGGGGGAGAATATTTTGTGATAATTTTGGTAGAATTAGACTTGGTAGATGTTATTAAAAATTCTGCTGCTTTCTAATCTCTGATTGTTTAGGGGTTTTAGCCAAAAATTTGCCAAAGGGGGAGTTTGTAAGTGTTTGGTTGTTGGCATTTTTTTTGGTAAAACCAGTTGTGTGAATGTCATGACTGATGTCATAACATTCTGGAATGCAAGGTACATTCTGCAGAAAAAGAATGTCATACAGGAGCTACTCAATATGAGTGTTTAGCTGATCATTAAGCAATGATCATATTTATTGCATTCTACCAAAATCAGTAAACAGGATTCTTGTTGTCATAACCAATGTTAAGACATCCTGTACTGATCTAACATTTGTGCAGATTTGTTATTCTTGAGAATTTTCAGGAATCTGGTTTATACTGTCCATATCAGATTCTCACGTGGACATTAGGTTAACTCTGCTTAACCCTAATCTGGTTGTTAAAGACCTATGACCAAGTCTTTAGGTTAACCCTAATTAACCCTAGCTATTTTCGTGGAAGCCCTAACTGAAGAATAGCTAGCTATATATTCCTCATGAAGACTGTTGGTGAAGCACACTTTTTGACAGAAGATCAATAAGGGATTGTATAGTTGTAACTACTGTGATCCAAGCAATTATCATTGTGATAAGTGACTTGGAGTAGGATTTGATTGTAAGGGTTGTGTATCACTCAAAGCTTTGAAGCACGAGTGTTTGTGTCACTTGATTAAAGCTTTGAAGCAAAGTCAAGTTAGGGTTGTGTATCACTCAAAGCTTTGAAGCAAGAGTGTTTGTCACTTGATTAAAGCTGTGAAGCAAAATCAAGTGTGTGTACTGAAGAGTATCTTCATAATTTCATTAATCAATAGTTTAGTATCACTGCTGTGATTGAGGGGGAGTGAGCAGGAACTCAGGTTTAAGTTGATCTTAGATTGAAGTTGCATTGGGTAGGTCTTAAGTGAAGGAGATAAACTGGTTGGTTTATTCCTAAATTAATATCTCTTATAGTGCATTTCCTCCCTGGCTTAGTAGCCCCCAGAGTAGGTGTTGTTACACACTGAACTGGGTAAACAATTGATTGTGTTCTTTACTGCTTTTAAAATTACTGTCTTGAAGTGTGTCAGATACGGTGTCATAACATTCACTGTGACATTGAGTATCTGCTGCCAGAATTTCAGTCATCAAATCTGGGACGTTTGATCCAGGCTTGAGGAGATCTAATGGACTGTTGATGGGAACGCGTGATGGACACTTAACTGTAAGTCATACTAGATCTGGAAAGAATTGTTCAGAAAATGAGAAAATGTTTGGACCTGGGATCGAACCCAGGTCCCTTGCTTCACATGCCCACACTCCTTGCCATCTGCGCTGTATTGCTTATCTGGTAATATAATAGACAAACAATATTATAATAACAATGCACACTTTATGCCTAAAAACACGCGTAAATTCAAATTGGCCAGTGGTTGGCTGCCACGCCACCGCCTTCTTCCCTAGACCATGGCTTTAGATAACACCCCTTTTACCTACGGACGCCCACTGTAACTACAACCCTGCAAACTTCAAAAATCAAAGCCAGGCATGATAAATTAATTCTAAGCATTCAGATCAACTCGTTTTGATCTCACGA
This sequence comes from Vicia faba, assembly GCA_948472305.1. NCBI lineage: Eukaryota > Viridiplantae > Streptophyta > Magnoliopsida > Fabales > Fabaceae > Vicia > Vicia faba. Next base: position 1,441,734,242 of record OX451738.1, on the reverse strand, counting down.
GTATGATGGTAACCTTCTTTTGGTCCAATTTTCCCTGCATCTCAAAGCCCTAAAATAGAGGTTAAAACCCTAACAATGGCAATTTGGCATTGATGCATCAAAAGTAGAAATTAAGTATGCAGAAAGCTTCTGGGAATCCATATGAACAAAAATATGCAATCAAAATAGATTAACAATGCAAGAATGTATGGATACGAATTTGAAAAAAATGGCAAACTGTGATGATGTTATGCAACGATTCCTGGAGTTTTGAGGCGTGCAAATGGTATTGTTAGCATCAAGAGGTGCCCAGGAGTGGATTGCAAAGGATGCAATATAGAATCCGAGTTTGAGTTTTTTATTGAATTTCGAAAGCTTGAGATCAGTTATTTTTGCATCAGCTGCGTGCCCACTAGGTCTGGCCATATTGTGTATATGTATTAGGAGGCATTAGGTCAACAAAAGAAGAAAGAAATCCATGCTTTCAATGAGAAAAATAATTGCTTTCAATTATTTTATTTTGCTCATTTTTGGAACAAATCCAATCTTGCTCTCTTTCCACGATTCCCCTCTGATTTTCCAGCACATTTTGATGTTTATTTGATGAGAAAAAGATTCACAGTCATATCTTACATATTTTTCATTATTTATTTATTTAATTTTGACTTTTAATGAATAAATAATCAAAATAAATAATAAAAATAATGGAAAAATATATGAGTGAGCTCAAGGGTCGTGGGCCATGTTAGAAGCACGGTGCAAGCATAAAAGGTTAGGCCTATTTGACAAAAAATGCAATTTTGAGCATTATTGACTTTTGACAATTCTCTAAAAATAGCCAACTTTGACAATGCACATCTCTCTCAATTTTGACCCTAAGAGGGTGTTCTTGGACTTTTTAGAAAGCTTAAGATGTCCTCTAAACAACCCTTTTGGTTTCATTTCAATTGGGTCTTCCATGTTCATGTAAGAAGCTTTGACCCACAAGGTGTTTTTGTTGACTTTTTGAAATGACCTATAATGTCTGAATTTATATCTTTTCATGAGTGCATTTCTTGAACTTGAGGTCTGAATATGAGTTGTAGGGAATTGGATTCTCTTAAAAATGATCCTTGGATAAGAAATTTCTTATAAAGTATGAGGAAGTTATGTCTGGTCAAATTTTGGTTGACTTTTCCTAAGAAACCCTAATTTGCAACTTTTGAGTTTTGATGAATTAGGAGCATTCCCTGGGGAATCATGATCAACCCTTGATCAAATTATGGATATCACTTCAAAATGTTGATGTTGACCAAAAATCTTGAAGTTTGACTATATGTGGGTCATAGTTGACTTTTGACCTAGTACAATTGATTTTAAGGCATCTCAGCAGTTGACTGAGCAAACTTCTTGTGCAAGGCTTGAAACTTGACATGGAGGGTCTTGAGAACATATTAGGACTATGGAGAGCATATTAGGAATTTGGAGCTCACCCATCTTAATTAAAATGGAAATCCTAGTTGGAGGTTCATTGCTTTAGGAGAGAGTTTGTTTGGTCAACTCTTGGGCATCCTTGAGCAAGTTGAAGATCTCAATGAACATATGTTGAGTAAAATGGGAGGGCAAATTTTGGGGTACAACAGTAGGGATATCTTAGAAAAGACCCTCAGTTTAAAAGTCATCATAAAATATCATAGTCCCTAAACGTCCCTCGAGTTGCCTACGAGAAATGATCTTGTCCCTCGATGTTGCCTCTATGATGACAGTCCCTTCGGAATGCTAAGTTATCCTTACATGTTGCCTTCAATGATCATAACGTCCCTTTCGATAGTCCCTCAACATCCGAAGATAGGGCTACCTACTCACTAATAGTAGGATAACATTATCTAAAGTAAAGGAGGAAAAGAACGTCCTTTTTCGAGTAGGTAGATGACTCTTAAGTACTTGCTCAAACTTGAAATTTTCACACGTACACACTTTTCAAAAACTATTTTCAAAAACGCTTTATCACACTCTTGAGGACTGATACAAGAGTTATCATAAAGAAAACAAAATATTTCAAAACACACAAACATAAACAGTTTTCAAAAATGAGCAAGTACCTAAGAGCCCGTGGAAAACCACAGATGAAAAGGGTGCTAACACCTTTCCTTTCCATAATCTACCCCCCTTACTCAAAATCTCGAAAAAGGTATTTTCTGTTCTTTTCACTCTTTCCTTTGTTGGATAAAAGAAAAGTAGGTTGAGGCTCTTGCTTACCGCGACATTTGCGAACAAAAAACACAAACCAATATTAAACAGTCGGTTTTGCCACCGTATCACACATATGATCATCACTAAATTCAGCAAAATTTAAAAAAAATACTCCAAAATTAGGGTGTTACATCAATCAAATACTTGAATCATTTAGTAATTTTCATAATTTCATAAGTTGTTTCATTCATAATGCTTTTGAGTGTGTTTTCATATGGTTGTCACTCAATGCACATATATCTTAATATTTTGTTAGCACAAGCTTTGTTAGAAAAAGTTTTTTTCCAAATTGTGTAGTTTATTGATTAAGTGGAGGAACCTAATCTGCATGAAATTCACATATTATCTTGGTTCCATACATAATAGTTCGAACTTATCTATAAACATGTTGATCTTAGAATCATTCACATCTTCAGCTCCCTCATAAAGGGTCCGAAGAGTGTTCCACGTTGCTTGCACGCTCTTATGATGTGAAATTGAGTAGAATACTTTCACGCTTAAAGCGGAGATAAGGATGTTCCTTGCTTTTAAACCATATGAAGCCTTTTTAGTTTCATCATCTGACCAATATTTTGGGTGTTTAACAACATCATCGCCGCCCTTAGGAATAAAAGGTCATTCGGTGACGACTACCCATATATTTTTGTCAATTGATAGCAAATGTACATATATATTTTCTTTCTAATAAGCACAAGTCTCAACTTTAAAACCAGGTGCTCTATTATACACTCCCTTTAGATCGACATCGTCAGCCATATTCCCAAACTTTTGAGTCGTTTAGACCTGATCAAAAAATAAAGCTCTAAGCCCAATTGTTGGGTGAGAAAATGGAGTAGAGAGGCGATCTAGAGGGGGTGAATAGACCCTTATTAAAAAATCGACCAATTTTCCAAAAATATAATAACAGAGGTTTTTCAAAACACGCAGAAGGCATAAAGCAAATATAGAGATCTTATGCTTGTATTGGAAGTCAACCACGTTAGCAAATACACAATTCACAAATCTCACAGATTGTTCAAAGACTATACACAAAAGTTGCACACAATGACTGATTGATTAATTGTAAATTACACGAGGTATGTCCTATACAATGATTCTGTTATTATTGGATTCTAATTTCACTAGTTTTCTAGATTTCAATCAACACTAAAGCTCAATTAGGTACAAATTCTAACAAAACCTAACCTTATGTAATAAATCGCTACTAACATAATTAAACGATAAACTACACTAAAAATTGATAACCTACGCATGTAATATCCTACAAAAATTAAAATGAAAGAGTCAAAGAGTGAGAGAGTGAGAGAGAGAGTACACCGAGATATATAATGGTTTGGCTCTTTTATCCTCGCAGAAGCCTACTCCAATCTCCAATGGTTTCCCATTAAAAGCTTTTCTTCCACTATGTTTTGAGAAATATTATCCAAGTTCATATAATTATCAATCCACAATAATACTGAGAAAAATAAATCTCCTATCTGAATCTTGACTTGTATGCAACCTTTATGCCAAACTTTGTGAAATCTTTACCCGATTATCACTTCTTGAATCTTCCAGCTTCACCAATCTACTCCAAGTCCTTTTGTATGGCAATCACTCATTGATCCTACCGATTTCTCGAGCAATAAACTGTCTGAAGATTTAGAAAAACTCCTACCTTATTTGTAGGCTTCCATACAACACTACCAAGGCCAACTAGAGAGAAAAACCCCATTCTTTTCACTGGAGTTTTTCAGTACCAGTCATAACAACCACACTTTTGCAAGCTTCTGGAAAATCTTAACAAATTCTTCCAAAACGGTTAGTTTCAAGACATGTCTCCCTCAATAATTACATATCTCCATAATTAAGATTTGAAACTAGACAAGAGGTTAAAGATGAAAGAGATTCTATTTGCAAGAGATTTTGAGTTTTCAAAATGAAGGTTATGATTTTCACAAAAATCACTCTGAAAAATGTTATTGGTTATTTAAGTTGTATTATGAATGAGATGACAAAAAAAATTTATATGTTCTTGAGATTAAGCATAAAAATGGATGGAAAAGTTAGTTAGATTCAAGTCAAGAATATTTTATAATTTGAGTCAAATGAGCAAATAGAGTGAAACAAGATCTCATAAAGAATAACTACCCATTTTCCCAAGATTTGAGTCACCTTATAAGCTAGATTCGAGTCATGAAGGCTCATGATTTGAATCATGTACAAAGCTTAATTCTAATAAAATTGTACAAAGTTAAATAGGAAAACATGAAAAATTGTGTGATTTGAGTCAAGTAGAAAATGTTATTCAAATCAAACTGGACATTGGCTAACATGAGTTGTGTGATTTGAATCAAGTGCAACTTGTGATTCGAATCAAGTGCAACTTGTGATTCGAGTCACAGTGTTGCATGATTCGAATCATGTGTAAACTGTGATTCGAGACACAGACAACAAAAAGTTTGTGTCCTTCACTGTTTGATTTGATTCGTGTCAGAGATTTTGAGTGACTCAAGTCACATACAACAAATCTCAATTTTTCAAGATTTTCAAAATAGTTTGATATTTCACTTCACATATAACTTGAACAAATATCACATATGGTTTGTGTTTCATTAACTCAAGCAAATGACTTCATAATCATGATCAAACTCAAATACAACAAATTGAATTATGCATGCTAAAAACAAATCAATTCAAACCAATTAATGGTGTGCAATTAATGAGGAGACTTAATAAACAAACATGAACGAAACAAGAGCTTAGAAGACAATCAACAAAACTATATTGGGGTTCTTCCTCTGAATGTATTAAGGACATGTGTCGTACCCCAAAATTTGCCCTCCCATATTCTTCAAGGTTTGTCAAGAATCATCTTCAAATGGTTCAAGTCTACTCAAGGATTGCACAATCCAAATACCTCCTAAGCCAGCTGAAATTAGGGTTTTGGTTCTTTCAAGGAATTTGAGGTTCTCAATGGTTCAATCAAGTCTCATAGGCCTCTATACCTTCTCAAGCACCTACATGCCAAGTTTCAAGACTCACAGTACCAATTTGCACAGTCAAAAGCCTCATGTGATCTATAGTCAACTACAAGGGCAAAATGGTAATTTCACAGTCAAAAGTCAAAAATTTTGGTCAACATCTTATTTTGAGTCCACAATCATCATTTGATCAAGTCTTGATCATGATTCCACAAGAATGGCTCAAAAATCATCAAGATGCAAAAAGTTACTATTTTTGGATAGTAGAAAAGTCAATTGTATCTTGACCAGGGCATAACTTTTTCATGGTTCATCAGAAAAATACCATCCAATGCTCATTTTGAAGGGGATGACATTTCATACAACTCATCTTCACACTCCAAGTCCAAGAAATGCTCTCATAAAAAGTTATCAATTTCTACATTATAGGTCAAATTCAAAAGTCAACAAAAATGCATTTTGAGTCAAAGACCATAACTTGAGATTGGTAAATCCAAATGACATGAGACCAAAGGAATTGGTTAGAGGACTTCAAGACCTTTCCAAAATGTCCAAGAACATGTCCATATGATCAAAATTGAGTAAGATATGCATTGGAGAAGTTGGGAAATTTTTGTGAATTTGCAAAAGTCAACTTTGCTCAAAACACCTTGTTTTTGCTAATGGGCCTCAAATTTCTTCTTGAAACTTTATCCATGGCCTATGCACGACCCATCAAGCCTAATGAATTTATTTTCTTATTTTTTATTAATTAATTGGATTTTTTATTAATATTAATTCATTTAATTAATTTAAATTGTAGGAAAATACAAAGATTTGATTTTTCAATCTTTTTGTGAAGCAAATGTGGTCAAGATATGCTGGCAATTTCGTGTACCAATCAAGGATGCAAAAATCTCCAAATTAGGCAACTTTTTCCAATCATGAAGATTCAAAAATATATGATTTCCAATCAAATATTTAATCATCATTCCAATGGATTTTTGCTCAAAGATTTGACCTAATTTCAGTCTCCTATATATACACAAGCCAACCCTAATCATGCCACAGACGTGAAATCTCTGCAGAAAAAGCCATAACCATATTGAAAAAATTCAAGAAAACTTGAAAATTGTTTTCTATATTCCAGGCCAATTCAAGGCGTTTTATTGATTCTAACACATTGCAGGAGTCCCCAGGAACGTGTAGGAATCAAAACCAAGCGTTGAAGCTCAAAGAATCATCAAGAACAGAACCACGGTTTGCTTGTTATTTTAAAAATCGAATAGCTTAATTCATGCATCATTAACATGATTTATTGTTTGTTTTGCATTGCTTGAATCCATATGAAGCTAATGGTACAAGTTAATTGAATTATAATGCCCAGAATCAAGAGTTGCCATGGACGAATTCTAGGGTTCATAAGCTTTCAAATTGGGGCTTTCTAAACCCAGAAAAATCAGGACTTGTAAGGCATATGGTTGGATTCGTGAGAATCAGACGAACACATTGGACTATTCGCGAAATATTTATATTCATCACATCCCTAATCGCTATTATTCCTCGTGTCATATAGTGGGGGTTAAAACCCCCCGCTATCTAACTTTGTTTTTTGCAGGCACAGCGAGGACGATGATGAGGTGTTGATTCATGGTTGGATAGTTTAAAAAGCGCGCGTGTTTTTTGTGTTAACAGCATATGAGTTGATTTGTATATATTATAATTGATTGTTATTATATTATCAAAAGCAAGCACATGGCGTAGTGGAGGATGCGTTGGCTGGAAATCATTGGGACTTGGGTTCGAATCCCAGGTCCCCCCAAAACGTTTCTATTATTTTTCTTAACATAATTGTGTGCAGAATTCCAAAAGAGGTCTACCATGTACTTCATCTTTCCAAGCGCCAGATGTCTACATGCACAAATCCAATGGTCAGAGGTGGATGATCACCATACTCCCAGTCAACACGCACCATGGAAAAGCCAGAAAGTCAAAAGGGCTTGTGTACAAATGGGCCAGAAATTTCCAATAATACCTCCATAATGGGCCAGCACCCCCCTTGGTTTATTTTTCTTTTAATTCTTTTTCTTTTTTCTTCTTTATTCTAAATATTTACTATAATTATTTTTATTACTTAAACTAACCAAATTAATATTTTTCATAATAAATTCAGCTAAACTAAAAATGTAAATATTTTTATTATTATTATTATTATTATTATTTATTAATTTCACTTTATTTTTTGTAAATAAATACTAACACAAATTAATTTAGTTTAATTAGGGTTAATTTTAACTTTTTCTCAATAATTTAAAATCAACATAGGATTAGGGTTTTCTTTTGACAATTTTAATCCTTTTTATTTTGTTTTCCTTAAAACATAAAAAACTAAATAATACTTTTTTTTCTTTTAATTAATTAATTAATTAGTTTTAGGTTTAATATCAATTAAATGCAAAATAACCAAAAAACTCATTCTTTCTCAAAACCCTAAGGACTTCTCTGATTTAATTTTATTTCGCGCATATTATTTTTGATCATATTTATGTAATTGCTCCAAGGATGTAATAGCGTTAATTAGGACTTTTTATCGCTTTCTTTTATTTTCTCGCAATTTACTTTTCAAGGGTTATGCTTTTGGCGATGTAAATACCCGACGCCTTGTAATAGTGTAGATTTACTTTCCGCAATTTACTTTCCGCAATTATTAACTGCTATGCATGACAAGACTTGTTCTCAAATTAAAATCAACCCGTAGCTCACCATAACATGTGCAAAGATAATCTAAACTGAATCCTGACACACTCGCACATGCCACTCCTAGGGTACGCCTCACTTGGTTGCCTCGACGTGGTCATTGAGTATAGGGTGTTTTAGAGGTCGCCCTCCTGTCTAAAAGATCCAAGTTGCCTCGAAACGGTTGCCCCGGATAAAAAGGATCTAGGACATTAGGGTTACCGCTAAGGCGTCCTACTATTGCTTTGGTGACCACATGTCCCTATAATCGAATTGACCCGAAAAAACTCCAACGACGGTGCTACCTACTTCTCAATAGTGGGATAGTACTGTCTAAAGGACATTTACACAGCTTAATTTCTTTTAAGTAGCTAGATTTCTCCTGGGTACTTGCTCTTTCAAAAAAAAACAAAAATACTTTTCGCACCTACATTTTCAAACAAAAGTTTTCGAACAAACACTTCATACACTCTTGAGGACTGATACAAGAGTTACCTAGAATTTTTCAAAACAAACTTTTTCAAAACCCACAAACACAAGAAAAGCAAAATCTTTTGAAAACATAGTGAGCAAGTACCTAACAGCCCGTGGATAACCACGGATAGAAAGGGTGCTAACACCTTCTCTTTCTATAATCTACCTCCCGAACCGAGAAACATCTCGAAAAGGAATTTTGCTGTGCTTTTGTCCTTTCCTTGTTGGAGAAAATAAAAGACGGTGGCGACTCTTACTTACCGCGACATTTCGGGAACCAGCATTAAAAAACAGTCAGTTCTATTTCCACCGATCACAGAACTGACGACTCTGCTGGGGACATAATAAGTGAGGTGTACCTTAGGATTAGATCATTCTATGTTTTCAATTGTATGCCTTGTTTGCTTTAACTTTGTGGGCTTGTATTGGAGTTTCATAGATCCTAACCCGGATCTGGGGAATACCCTTTAGGTAAGTAGCAATAAACTGTGAGGGACCTGTCCGGCGTAGACCGACACGGGTGAAGCAGTAGTTACATTGGTGTGACACCTTGGTCTGTACCGATATCCCTTGTGTTGGAACGAGGAGAATATGGGTCTTCTGAGGAGTCATTAAGCACCAACTGACCTTAGAACCTTAAATTGACCAACTTGGCCATAGAACAGTAGCAGTATGCTACACTCATTGAGGCTAAACTCTCGCGATGGTTCCGGCCGCAAGAAAAGGTTGCTAAGCTGGAGTTATGACCGATTGAGGGTAGTCAGTGATATTGAGATCCTCTAGAACCCGGTTACTATTTTTAGGAAGGTCTTAACCAACTGAAACTGAAAGAGGGTAGTACTTAAACCTCATGTCGGCCTGAAATCTAAGGGCTCTTTTGTGTGACTTGTGTGCCTTTACCATGTTTGCCTTTTGTGAATACTTGTGGTGTACCTTTATCATGACATCATAACATCATAACATCATAACATTGCATACATCCTGCATAAGGACTAACCCATTTCAAGGATCTCAAGGGTTTGTGATGCAGGTCATGATGAACCAAATGTCTAGCAAGGGGCAAAGGGGATTTATTTTCCTCTAGCCAAGGTTGTTTGGAGATCAAAACATGGTAACTTGAGTCAGGGGCTATGACCCACTGGATATGGTGAGCTTTGACTCTTGAAGAAGGACTCTCAGCAACATGAAGTTCCTTCAATCAAGCTGCAAAATTCAAATTCTAACAATTTTCTTGTTTACCCCCGTGAGATCCTTGAAAACATTGCATACATATATCATACATATCATTGCATAACAGGTATTCCAGTACGGGTCTCTCATGTTCTCGCTGTTTATTTCAGCAATGGCTTTCCAACAAGACAATCAGGATCTTCATACTCAAGAGACTCAGTTCAGGGAAATCTTCCTAAACCTATCCAAGGGGCAGGAAGAGTTGAGGACACTCCTCATGGGGAATTTGGTCAAGAAGAGTCCTGAAGGCAGTAAGGACGAAAGGCTGAAACATCTGCAAGCTGAGTTAGATGCAATGAGAACCCAGATGCTGGGGCAGATGGCTCTCATCCAAGGCTTAGCTCGGGAGCAAGAAGAGATGAGAACCATGATCCACCAGCTTCATCAAGACAGGTACAACAACATGGAGCAAACGGTCAAGGCTGGGGATCAAATCATTAATCAGCCTCTAAGAAGACAAGAGTTTGGTATGGTGAAGAATGGGCCTCTCCAAGTTGCTATTACCTCCAGGGTCCAACAACAACCTCGCCAAGAACAATGGGTCGATCAGAGTAAGCCCAGAAGGCAATTTACCAAGCTCAGCGTGTCGCTATCTCAAGCTTTACAACACTTGTTGAGGTTGAATCGGGTGACATTAAGGGACCCTCCTAAGAATCCCAACATAGCCTCCCTAAAGTACAATCCTGATGAAAGGTGTACATACCACTCTGACAGTCCGGGACACGACACAAACAACTGTTGGAGTTTGAAGAACAAGATCCAGGACTTGATCGACGGAAGGGTGCTGGAGATCATGCCGGATGGCGAGATGAAAATCTTCCGCTGAGAATTCTCCATCTGAGATTACTAGTTCAAACCAAGAGACTTTTTGTTCATTTGAATTCTGAAGTTGTATTTTTCTTTTGCTTGTTCAAACAATTATGGCAACTTTTTTATTTCTTTAATGCATCGTGTGATACGGTGGGAGAACTGACTATGGTTTTGCGTTTGTTTTCGCAAATGTTTCGGTTGAGCAAGAGTCGCCACCGACTTTTTATTTTATCCTAAGGAAAGATTTAAAAAGCACAGCAAAAACCTTTGAGATATTTTCTTGGGTTCGGGGAGTAGATTATAGAAAGGGAAGGTATTAGCACCCTTTCTATCCATGGTTATCCATGGGCTATTAGGTACTTGCTTAGATCAACTTGCCTTGGTTTTCAATTGTTTGAAATGGTGCTTTGTGTGTGGCTTTGAAAAGGTTTTGAAAAAGATGCCTTGTTTAGGCTACCCTTGTAACAATTCTTTACTCGAATGTTTTACAAAAGGTGTTTGTCTTTTTGAAAAGATGTTTCAAGGTTTTTTGAAAGTTTGTTTTGAAAGTGTGATTTTGAAAAATAGGCAAGTGTTTTGTTTTGCAAGTTGACAAGTACTTAAGAGCTATCTACCCTAAAGTTCTCAAAGATTTTTGTTATGTTTTAACCCTTTTAACAATTTTGTTCCACCATTGCATTTGGTGGACAATCTCGTGTTAGGATGTGAAAGGGACGGGCGCGGGTCATCGTTTAGACCATAATTGCAACGGTGTCAAGTATCTTTGGGCAATTTTCCTTTAAGGGACTTAATCATTTTTAGGCAACTTTTCGAAAGCGTCATCGAGGGACTATGATCATTTGAATTGTATTTGTTTTGCCCAAAGAGACCTAACATGCAATATGGCCCATTTATTGAAGGCAACAAGTGGAATACCCTAGGGGTGCAAGTGTGATATGTGTTGTCCATTTTCATGCTTGTTTATCTTGAAATTAGGTCAAACTATTTTTGTCGTTTTTTACTTGCATACAAACCCTAATTCTAACATGGTATATTTAGAAGGCAATAAAGAGCGAAATTTAAAGTTCCTAAACTATTACAACACAATATGGGAAGGGGGGTACAAATGTTCAAATGAGGGGTATTTGACAAGGAATTTAAACCTAGCTATTACATCAATATTGAATTATTTACAAGGTATTTAATTACACAAATTAAATAGAAACAAAATAAATATGCAAAATGCAAAAAGGGTTTTTATATGTATGGAAAAAAGGTATTTTTTATGTCAAATAAAAAAAATAAAAAAAAAAGTATTATTTTTGGAGTTTTTGTGTTTTAAGGGCAAAACCCTAATTTATTAAGTAAAAGTATTAATTATTTAATATATACAAATATTTATCAATTATATATGAAATAAAAATAAAAATGAAGTATATTTGTCAAAATGTATTTTTACTATCGAAATTAAAAAAAATAAAATGTATATATTCTTGTATTATTTACTAAATATTCTAATAAATATATATATATATATATATATATATATATATATATATATATATATATATATATATATATATATATATATATATATATATATATATATATATATATATATATATATATATATATATATATATATATATATATATATATATATATATATATATATATATATATATATATATATATATATATATATATATATATATATATATATATATATATATATATATATATATATATATATATATATATATATATATATATATATATATATATATATATATATATATATATATATATATATATATATATATATATATATATATATATATATATATATATATATATATATATATATATGTATTAATTTCTAAATATGTATTATATATACAAAAATAATAATATTTAATATTTATAAAAAAGCATATTTTATATAAAATATTTTAAGAAGATAAAACAAAATAAAAAATGAAAAATAAAATGTGTTTACATTATTTTTTTAGTATTTTAAGTAAAAAAGTGTTTATTTATTTATTTATGTACAAATATCAATATAAACAAATAAATGCCTAAAAAAATTCAAAAATGGTTTAAAAAATTATTTTTATATTTTTAATATCATGAGGAAAAATAAATAAGTCAGGAATAAAAAACAAAAGTCAAAAAATCATAAAAATAAGTCAAATGGGCCTGGGGGGTGTCAAAGTAACAAAAGAGTGTAAAAAGAAATGACAACACAAGCCCAGCCCACCAAGTCTTTCTTCAACCTCCAGACTTCTGTTTGAACAAAACCACGCGCCTCTTTCTTCCATTGCAAGGTCCTGATTCTTTGAGTTTTAGCAAAAACTTACAACATCAAAAATGTTAAGCATCTTCTCACGAATTCACACATATAAAGAACATGATTTAACTCTCAGAAATGAGGGAGAATTTCTTCTCCCCCAATTCTTAACCTAATATTTACTCTAAGTTCAGACATCAAATTCTCTAAGCATACATAATATAAATGAAAAGTAAAGGTATGTACAGTTTCAGGGGCATGAGTAGAACACTTCTTATTCACAAACTTAGAGCTAATGATGCCTACATTGAGAGATAGAAGTTCAAGAATATACCTGTTCAGTTGAAGTTGTATCTGATGATGGAGGTACTTTCAGAGCAAGGTGATGATTGGTACAGCTTCCTTGATGTCCAGGGATGTTATTCCAAGCTTTACTTTGTCTTGAAACCTTTTGAATCGAGCTATGGAACTTCAACTGCAAAACAAGAAAATGAAAATGGTGGAACTGATTAGAGGAGTTACAGTCCACTTCTAATGCTTTGGATAGTTTGCATTGATGGTGGGGAAGGTGTTTGAACTGGTTTGGGCAAGAATGCACGATGGAAATGAGTTGTGGGATTCAATCTGCAGCAAGCCCTGTTTTTGTGCAGTTCAATGGTGATTTTGTGAATGGGAGTGTTTGGGACTTGGTTTGCTCGTGTTCTAGCTTGGGTTTGATGTTTAGAAAATGTTTGATAACTTTGCTTAAGCTTGGTGTTACTGATATGAGAGTTGGGTTTTGTTATGCCACATTTCTTCACACTTAAGCAAGAGATGGCCACTTGAGTTTCTAGGCTGATAGAGGCCCCCCTAATGTGCTGCAAAACTTGGCATTGATCAGTGTAATTAGTCTAATAACTTGTGCCAAAGAGATTTACACTGTCCTTGCTTGGATTGTATTTTGACATAAAGTGAAACTTTTCCAAAATGGATAAAATGCTTTATCTAAAAATGGATTAAACCACTATGCAATGCTTGAGCACAAAAAATATGGTCTTGGCACAAAGAGTTTGCATTAAATTTATGAGTGTAAAAGAGATTTAGGGCCTGTAATCAAGGAATGCATGCTGATTTGAAAAATTGCACAAGTTATGAACATGTACATGGCCATGAATCAAAGTGACTTTTGCCCAACTTGCCAAATTCGATTCTCCCTAACCATGAGGTTGTTTGATGAGTTCTTGGACATTTTGGAAATCTTGGAATGTTTACTACAATCCATCTTTGAAATGCAAATTGAAATTACAAGTGGAAGTATGTAAAAAATGGTCTTGAAGTTAGGTAAAAACCTTGCCTAAAATAGGTCAAATTTTCACTAAGAATGGTTTGGTGCCCTTGTTCCAAAAATTGTAACTTGATATACAAGCCTCTCTTGGGAAAACTTTGTGAATAAAAGTTGTAGATTATGCAATAGGCTACAACTTTCATGTTTTGACTTTTTCTTGAATCCAAATGAATCTTGGTGAGAAAGTGGGGCAAAGTTAGGAAAAAATTAGGGTTTTTCATAACTTAGAAAAATTCTAAGTTATGAAAAATCTTCATTTCAAACCCTAATTTGCAATTTTGGATTTCTTGATGAACAAGTTTCATGATTTGGCATGTTTTGATGAAAAATGAATCTTGACACTTGATTTTGACCAAAAAGTCAAAGTTTGACTTTTCAGTATACAGTCAAAATTGATCAATTGACTGGGAAATTCAACTGTCAATCTTGGGCCTTTGGGATCTTTTGAACTTGTTGAGCATGTCAAGACAATTCCATGGGGTCCTTGAGTCCATATGTGAGCTTGGTTTGCCATTGGCTAGGTCAAACAGTAAAAAATTGCCTTTGTGCAGTCAAAACCCTAAAAATGACCATTTTGCCCTTTTGGTGATCTGATCAAATTTCTTGTGGGATTGTGATCCAAACTTGATCAAATGGTCCATATGAGTTCATAATATTGATGTGGGTCAATTTTCATGAGATTTGACTATCAATTGGCCACAGTTGACTTTTTCCCCAATATAATTGATTTATAGGTCAACTGCCCAATTGACTGGGAAAAATTTGGAATCAAGACTTGAAACTTGAGGTGGATAAACTTGGGAGTCCAATATGAAGCATGAAAGTCATCTTAGGCATTTTTGGTCAAAACATCTTTGTGCAAACACAAACCCTAATTTGGGTCAACAGTGCAAGGAGAAGTCTTGAGCAGATGAAACCCTAACTGGATCTTGAGCTTTAAGGGCTTTGTGATGAGAAATCAATGAGATGGGAGGGAAATTTTGGGGTACAACAGTTGCCCCTGTTCAATCTTCTTGAATCCGAAGAGTTAGATTGGTAGGTTTGCCTTTCGTGACTCGAGGGTAAAAGGAGATTGGACACTAGAGTGCCCCTTAAATTTGCACTCGTCAAAGCAATGGATGCGGGAATGGGCTTAGAGATGCCATTTGGAGATGGGCTCAAAGATGCCATCTGGAAGAGTGACAGAAACTTGTCGGGGATGGGCTTAAAGATGCCATCTGGAATGAGTATCAGAGAGGTGTCCATGCTTAGGACCCTCTCTGAACTGGGGTCTGAATAAGCAATAGATTGACATCCGTATCTGAAGGCATCCGTAAACTGTTTTCAGAGGTTGAGAAGAGTATGAACAAGCGATAGATCAACATCCGTTGTTGGGAAGAATCCATAAACTGTCTTCAGAAGTCTTGAAGTTGAATAAGCAATAGAGCAGCATCCGTTGTTGGGAAGCGTCCATAAACTGTTTTCAAAAGTTGCATCTGAACAAGCGATAGATTAACATCCGTTGTTGGGAAGAATCCATAAACTGTTTTCAGAAGTCTTGAGAAGAAACTGAACAAGCGATAGGTTAACATCCGTTACTTGGAGAAACCGTGAACTGTTTTCAGAAATCTTGGAGTTGAATAAGCAATAGAGCAGCATCCGTTGTTGGGAAGTGTTCGTAAACTGTTTTCAAAGGTCTTGAGAAGAAACTGAACAAGCGATAGGTTAACATCCGTTACTTGGAGAAACCGTGAACTGTTTTCAGAAATCTTGGAGTTGAATAAGCAATAGAGCAGCATCCATTGTTGGGAAGCGTCCGTAAACTGTTTTCAAAAGTTGCATCTGAACAAGCGATAGATTAACATCCGTTGCTGGGAAGAATCCATAAACTGTTTTCAGAAGTCTTGAGAAGAAACTGAACAAGCGATAGGTTAACATCCGTTACTTGGAGAAACCGTGAACTGTTTTCAGAAATCTTGGAGTTGAAGAGGAACCGGTGTAGGGCTTCCTGGAGATGAGCTTGTGTAAAACTGCATCTGGATGAATCTGGAATAAGAATCAGAATGTTGCCATGTCTGGGTCACATCTGAACTGTTCCTGGAAAAAATCTCGGAAGATAATGATTTTTGTCTTGTCGATTGATCTTACCTGAAAAGGTAAAGGGTTAGTTGTATGCAATGTCATGATGCATGATGCACTGTATGTTATATGATATGAATGTAAATTAATGCGCATGTAAGCTGGAGAGCTGTCTTGCGAAGGATAGATGAATCTGAGATGGCTGAAGATAAAAGCATATTGACTGCTGCCGGGATGAATAATTCCTTGGCTGCTGCTGGGGAAGAGAATTCCTGATGACTTCTACTGGGGAGTTCCAATCTAATAGACTCATGCTGGGGAGGTAAGACTGAGAATCTTCAGTTTGGTGGGAAGTATCTCTGTGGGGAGAAGGTTCACTAGTCTGGTTCCGCTGGGGATACTGAAACTTAGTTCTGAGGGGAATTGAGTTCCGGAGGATTCTCTGGCTGGGGATTGTATTGATAAGCTATGTTGGGGAACTCTGATGAACTCCGCTGGGGATAGGAAGAATTTTGGCGAGTGTGATCTTCCGTGACAATAAGCTGAGGATAACCCAGTTATAAGTCCTTGTGAGGAATAGCTTTGAATAAAGCTCGGGAGAGACGTCCGTACTCTGCCGGGGATAAGCTTCTAGAATCTACTGGGGATAAGCTTCAAGACTTGCTGGGGATATGGATTCCAAATCTCCTGGGAATTTCCTTTGAAAGGGTATCAAGATATCCAACTGCACCTTCAACCTATCAGTAATCCTCTTTCTTGACTCATAAGGAAATGATTATGTTCAAATGC
Organism: Vicia faba; assembly: GCA_948472305.1. Lineage (NCBI taxonomy): Eukaryota > Viridiplantae > Streptophyta > Magnoliopsida > Fabales > Fabaceae > Vicia > Vicia faba. The sequence goes on along the minus strand of OX451738.1, from coordinate 1,441,717,399 downwards.
ATATGCCTATTTAACAAAACATTGGACGTTTCTCAAAATAAAACAAATAGTGCAAGAGAAAAGAAAAAGGACATGACACAAATTTCTGGGAAAAGTATTTGTATTGACTTTCTATGAGTATATTTGTACAAAGGAAACAATCATCCTAGTAAGAGGATTTTGTCGTAAATATTGAAAAATTTATACAAAATAAAGATGGCTATGTGAAATAATTCCATGAGATTCCATTCCGCTATAGCCTTCACAACTCTGAATATCTGTCCATTCAATGCTTCGTTTGCCGATGACTGGATTGATCAGAAGCCTGGAACTGGTTGATGAAGAGATTGTCTTTGAAGTGATCCGACGAGACATAGTCATGCGCTTTAATTCCCTAACTTTTGCCTGAATCGCCCTTTCGGGTTTTCGATCCACCGGGAAACCCCTTTTTTCCCAAGCCGCCCTTTCGGGTTTTCAGCTTGCCGGGTGTACAGATTTTTTTTTTTTTTATCCCTAACTTTTGCCTGAACCGCCCTTTCGGGTTTTTGGTTCACCGGGATGCCCATTTTTGCCCAAGCCGCCCTTTCGGGTTTTCGACTTGTCGGGTTATTTTATGCGTAGTATCTTTTGACTATGTCCGCGTTCGCAGGGTGCGGCAAATCGTCGCCATCCATGGTGGTCAGAATCATGGCACCACCAGAAAATATGCTCTTGATCACAAATGGTCCTTCATATGTAGGAGTCCATTTGCCCCTGGGATCACTTTGCGGTAGGATAATCCGCTTGATTACGAGATCTCCGACTTGATACACTTGACGTCTCACTTTCTTATTGAAGGCCTTGATCATCCGTTTTTGATACGTCTGACCATGGCATATAGTAGCGAGTCGCTTCTCGTCGATCAGATTGAGTTGATCAAGTCGGGTCTGCGTCCAATCATCTTCATTCAAACCTGTGTCCTTCATAATCCTTAGAGAAGGAATCTGAACCTCCATAGGCAGGACAGCTTCCATGCCATATACCAAAGAAAACGGGGTTGCCCCGGTTGAAGTACATGCCGTCGTACGGTATCCATGCAGAGCAAATGGTAACATCTCATGCCAGTCTTTGTAAGTGATTGTCATTTTCTGAATGATCTTCTTAATGTTTTTGTTCGCAGCTTCAACAGCACTGTTCATCTTCGGCCGATAGGGAGATGAATTGTAATGATAAATCTTGAACTGTTCGCACAATGCGGTGATCATTGTGTTATTCAGATTTGTTCCGTTGTCTGTGATGATCCTGTCTGGAACACCATACCGGCATATGAGATTTTGCTTGATGAAGCGGGCAACCACATTTTTAGTAACAGAGGCGAAGGAAGCCGCTTCGACGCACTTGGTGAAATAGTCAATGGCAACTAAGATGAAGCGATGTCCGTTGGAAGCTGTGGGCTTGATCTCTCCAATCATGTCAATGCCCCACATTGCAAATGGCCAAGGAGCAGTCAGAACGTTGAGAGGAACCGGAGGGATATGAACTTTGTCAGCGTAGACTTGACATTTGTGGCAAGTACGGGAATGTTGATGGCAGTCAGCTTCCATGGTAGACCAGTAATAGCCTGCCCTTAGGATCTTCTTAGCCATTGTATGCCTGCTCAAGTGAGTGCCAAATGTGCCGCTGTGTATCTCAGTCATGATCAACTCTGCTTCAGCTTTGTCTACACATCGGAGTAATACACAATCATGGCTTCGTTTGTAAAGGATGTCGTTGCTCAGGAAGAACTTAGCAGCGAATTTCCTTAAGAACGTCTTGTCATTTACGGAAGCTCCTTCGGGATAATCTCTAGTCTCGAGATACCTTTTGATTTCATGGAACCAAGGTTGTTCCACTACTTCCTCGGTATTAATCTCGTGACAATGTGTCGGTTCATCCATTCGCTCGATGGTGATTTGGGGAGCCTCGTTATCCCAGTTAGGACATTGTAGCTAGAGCATCTGCTAGCTGATTCTCTTCTCGCGGGAAATGCTCAAAGGTAATTTGCTCGAAATGAGGCAACAATGTCAAGACATGTTCTTTGTATGGGATAATATTAGGATGCTTGGTATCCCACTCTCATTTGATTTGACTGATAACCAAAGTCGAGTCCCCAAATACGATCAAAGATTTGATCCCCAAGTCTATAGCAGCCTTGAGACCAAAGATGCAAGCTTCATATTCAGCCATGTTGTTTGTGCAGCTGAAGCAAAGTCGGGCCGTGAAAGGTGTGTGACAGCCTTCCGGGGAAATGAGTACCGCACCGATACCGTTTCCAAGTGCATTTGAAGCACCATCAAAGTACAGGGTCCATCGGGATCCCTTTTCGGGTCCGTCATACGGTCCGTTACTTTCAATGTTTTCCAAATTCATGATGTCCTCGTCTGGGAAGTCAAATCTCATGGGTTGATAATCTTCGATAGCTTGATGAGCCAGATGGTTAGCTAGTACACTCCCTTTTATAGCTTTTTGGGTGGTGTACTGGATGTCATACTCAGTTAGGATCATTTGCCATCTGGCTATTCTTCCAGATAAAGCGGGCTTTTCGAAGATATATTTGATAGGATCCATTTTGGAAATCAACAAGGTAGTATGAGTCAACATATACTGCCTTAGTCGGCGAGCAGCCCATACCAAAGCGCAACAAGTTTTCTCGAGCAGTGAGTAGCGAGTCTCACAGTCGGTAAACTTTTTGCTAAGGTAATAAATAGCATGCTCTTTTCTACCAGACTCGTCATGCTGACCCAAAACACACCTCATTGAGTTATCCAAGACGGTCAGATACATGATCAATGGTCTTCCTTCGACGGGTGGCATCAGAATAGGAGGTTCTAGCAAGTACTCCTTGATTTTATCAAAAGCAGCCTGGCAATCGTCGTTCCATTCGACTACCTGATCTTTCTTCAAGAGTTTGAAAATTGGCTCACAGGTAGAAGTCAGATGAGAGATGAATCTGGCAATATAGTTCAAGCGCCCCAAGAACCCTCTAACCTCCTTTTCAGTACGGGGAGCAGGCATCTCTTGTATTGCTTTCACTTTTGCTGGATCAACTTCAATGCCTTTGTTGCTTACAATGAATCCTAGAAGTTTACCAGACCTAACTCCAAAAGTGCACTTACTTGGATTTAGCCTGAGTTTGTATTCTTTCAACCTGGCAAACAGCTTTTCTAGATGTTCAAGGTGCTCTTCCTCTGTTTGTGACCGAGCTATCATATCGTCTACGTAAACTTCAATCTCATGATGTATCATATCATGAAACAAAGCTACCATGGCGCGTTGATAAGTTGCCCCGGCGTTCTTCAGTCCGAACGACATCACCTTGTAACAGAAAGTTCCCCATTGCGTGACAAAAGTTGTTTTCTCCATATCCTCGGGGGCCATTTTGATTTGATTGTAGCCCGAGAATCCGTCCATGAAGGAAAACACTTTGTGCTGAGCTGTATTGTCGATCAAAATGTCAATGTGTGGAAGTGGAAAATCATCTTTGGGGCTGGCTCTATTCAAATCCCGGTAGTCCACACACATTCTGACTTTGCCATCTTTCTTAGGTACTGGCACGATGTTAGCGACCCATTGAGGATAGGACGTAACAGCCAGAAATCCAGCATCGAATTGCTTCATCACTTCTGCTTTGATTTTTTCAGACATGTCAGGCCTCATTCGGTGGACTTTTTGCTTGATCGGTGGACAATCCTCTCTTGTGGGGAGACGGTGAACCACGATGTCTGTGTCTAAACCCGGCATGTCTTCATAAGACCAAGCGAAGATTTCAACATACTCATTTAACAACTGTATCAGGCGTTCCTTGACACTTGGTTCCAGATCGGCACCCACTTGCACCTCCTTCCGGTCTTCCTCGGTCCCTAAGTTGACAGTTTCCAATGACTCTTCGTGCGGTAGAATAGCCATTTCCTCTTGCTGTAGAAGTCTGGCTAGTTCCCCTGGTACTTCACAACCTTCGTCATCTTCGTACTCGTCTTGATTGACCAGATCTTCAGAGTTATTGAAGGATATAGCAGAATAGTCACCCATGGAATTCGGAGTGGATGGGTACCTGCATTGGTGAGTGTGGGTGTGTGTAAGGGATAACCATCCTTAAACAAAAAATGCAAAAGGAAAGAAAATGAACACAAGCAGTTTATCAAATGAAAAACGTCCAATGAATCATTAAACATGGCATATGGATATGAAAAATAATCAAAACCCTTACAAATGGACCTACATGCCCCGGGCAAGGCATGAGGTGAAAAGATAGTGTACGGATTGTTTGAAAATAAATATTACAGACCAAATAGGAAATGTTTGACAGATAAATTACTGATGAATAAAAGTGATGGGGACAAAGTCTTTTGCCTCCCAGTTGCACAATCCTCCTTTGACAGTTGGGTAAATCCACTCTTCGATGTTGCTCTCTTTGTCTTCATCCTCCAAAGCGTTGATTCCGTAGGGAGAAATTTTGACTGGCGCTCTTTCAATCTTCGAACGGCGCATAGCTTTCTGGCCCGCGGTAGTGAACCCTAATCCAAATTTGTCTGTCTTATGCGGAATATCAGGCAACTGCCCCCATGCTGAATTCTTCCCCTCCTTTATTGCGGCCCTTGCGTCCTCCAGAGATGCCATCCTGGCCATCTGCCTCGGTGTCTCAGCTGCCAACTTTGCTACTGTTATTTCAGGAATGACTTCTTCGAAATGCTGGAAAGGCGTTTCAATGAACTCCCCTTCTACCTCCACATACCGGAAAGAGTTCAAGTGGCTAATCATGTACTCCTCTTCGCCATGGACAGTAATGATCTTTCCCTTGACAGGATACTTCAACATCTGATGTAAGGAGGAGGTGACTGCCCCAGCATGGTGTATCCAAGGCCTACCCAACAAGCAAGAGTAAGACGGACAGATGTCCATCACATAGAAAGTAGATTTAAACACCTCAGTGCCTATCTTGATGGGAATTTCAACCTCCCCATGGACCATTCTCTTCGAACCATCGAAAGCTCTGACAACAATATCACTCGGTTTCAACTCCAACCCTTCACAATCTAGTCGGTCCAAGGCCTTCTTAGGCAGTACATTCAGCGACGAACCAGTGTCGACCAAGACATGTGCGAGAGTAGTTCCTCGGCACTCAACTGAAATGTGCAAATCATCATTTTGATTTCTTCCCTTAGGAGTTAGGTCGGCATCAGAGAAACCTAATCCATTGTCCGCAGTAAGGCTGGCCACGCAATTTTGAAATTGATCTGCAGAGGTTTCCTGGGGCACATGGGCTGCCTTCAGGAATTTTATCAGAGCTTTAGCGTGCGCTTCCGAGCAAAGTAGTAGTGCCAGCATGGAGATCTTTGAGGGGGTTTGCCCCAGCTGTTCTACCACATCATAATCACTCCTTTTGATTATCTTCAAGATCTCATCCATTTCCTTCTTGGAGGTCTCCGGGATGACCAAGGGTTGAGCCCTCGTCCTGACGAGCTCATCTTGGATTCCCTTACCTTTATCAGCAGTGGTAGGAGGGACAGTACTAGGAACAACAACATCTTCAATCAAAGGGGTTCTAGCAGAGAGTTTTATTGGTGCAGGGATGATCTTGTCGGCAGATGAGGGTCCAAAGATTGCTCTTGGAGGGGCAATCTCTGGAGAAAATATTCTCCCGCTCCGGGTGATTTTGCTCGTGCCTGCAATGTTACCAATGCTGGCTTCTTCATCATCCGAACTTTCTTCAGTTATTTCGATTTGTTTAATGCCATGGTAGTAGACGTCACCGCCATAGTTCCATGGTATTGACTTCTCAGAAACATAGGGGACAGGCCCTGGAATTGTTATCTTTAAAGGAACAGATTTCGTAGCTGGTGTAATCTTAACAGGCTTTCTGATGGCCTTGGAAAGATTGGCGTGAATGGTTATGATTGAGACATCTTCAGTATGAGTTGGAACAGCAGAAACTTTTTCAAACAAAATTTGTCGACTATCCATTAGGCCTTGGATGCCTTTCTTCAGTAACGGACAATCAAACGGCAAAGAGTAACAACAATAGCAGTCTTCTTTACATCCCGGGAAGATCCCGGCCCTTAACAGATTCAACTTGATGGTTAACAATGGAGTTATCAGATCATTGACATCAGCAACATACAAATCTTCTTCAATGGCATTGATATTTCGGCCGTGCTTCGGCATGGGAGCAGATATCACATTAGGCTTCTCCGGAGCGTCAAACTCCACCTCCTTCGCCTCTATCAGGTCTTGGATTTTATGCTTGAGTGCCCAACAATTATTGGTGTCGTGCCCGACACTGTCAGAATGGTAGGCGCATTTAGCATTAGGATGATAATACGGAGAAGACGTATTCATATTCTTTGGTGCCTCTTTGATAGTGGCGAGATTTAACTTTAACAGATGGGGAAGTACTTGCGTTGGAGTCATATTAATGCGGGTGAACTGCCGTTGTGGCCGTTCCACCCGTTGCTGATTTGGTCTGGACTGGTTATAGCGAGGCTGCTCACTTGAAGGGTTTTGAATCATTACGGCCCCCACAATTGGCCGACGTTCAGTCTTCCCTGCTCTTCTCTGAGAATATACCACAGCCGTTTCCTTCTTGAAGGGTTTCTTCTTAACACTTGCAGCAACACCCTTCTGAATCTTTCCTGACTTGATGTCAGCTTCTATTCTTTCGCCTGTTAAGATCAAATCGGTAAACCCCGCGGAAGAGTTACCAATCAGATGATTGAAAAATGGCCCAGATAGGGTCCCTAGAAACATATCAACAAGTTCACGGTCGGTTAAAGGAGGCTGCACCCTGCCAGCCAAATCCCTCCATTTCTGTGCATATTCTTTGAATCCTTCGCCTGTTCCCAGTGACATACCCTGAAGTTGGGTACGAGTAGGAGCAATGTCAGAATTGTACTGATATTGTTTGTAAAAGGCGGTGGCTAAGTCTTCCCAATTTCGGATGCTGGTTCCCTCTAGCTGATAAAACCACTCCAATTGAGATCCAGAAAGGCTGTCTTGAAAGAAATGTATCCAAAGGTTTTTATCTGCCGTATAGGGTTGGATCTTTCTCACGTAGGACCTGAGATGCATTTTTGGACAGGACAGCCCATCATACCTCACAAACACTGGCACCTTGAACTTTGGGGGAATCACAATCCCGGCAACCAAACCCAAGTCTTCAAAATCCAAACCCGGTACTCTCTGTAGCTCCATGGCGGCCAACCTGTCTTCTAAACCTTTGTATTTATCATCAGCTGGAGGATATTGTTGATCAGAGTAGTCTTCATCCTCTTCGACCTCCTCTTCTTCCACATCGGACTCGGAAGGTACCGCAACTCCACCTCCTTTACTGGTCCCTTCATCAGAAGTAGGAGGAAATTCAAGCACTCTCCTGGCCTCTCCGTCAAATCTTCTCCCTAAAGTAGCCACCCCGAGTCTCTTTTTCTTCTTTTTCACTGGGTCTTTATTCCCCAGCAAGGTCTTGAGATCCTCCTGACCCTTAGCCAAGGTCGTCAGGAGTTGCTGGAACTGTGCATTTTGAGCTTGTAGGTCTTTGACTGTTTGCTCGAGATCCATCCTACTGAAATAAACAACAGACAGATAAGGAAACCTGGAATGAGACCTGCTTATGCACATGATGAATGGTATGCTCATGTATGAAATGCATTCAAGGATTTAGAATATTCAAACTTGTTGCAGACAAAGAAGAACGCACGTCATATTAATAAGAAGAAATTTGTTAGTACATAAATGCCCCATGGGCCAAATATTACAAGAACAACTTCTCAAGGTAAAAAGACATTGCGCATCCTCTTTGGTGCGATGTAGGTGTTGAGAGTCTCTTGCTCATGGAGTCGGCGGGTAAGCTCTAGAACCTTCTTCTCACTAGCGTAGAAGCTGGCTTCAAAAGTGTTCCGTTCCTCCTTGAGCTGAATCCAACTCTTCTGCATTTCCTCCCACGATGTAGGCATGTCAGGATATAGGATGGTGTAGGGAACCTCTCCTTCCATGACGGGCTCTTTAATCACAGGGAGAACATGAGGATAAGGCATCATTAGACTTTGGGCTCGGGCTCGTACCCACTTGAGATAAGGCTCAAGAGGGATGGAGTTCTTGTGTCCCAGAGTCTTGCTATCAACCTTGTTGGGCCTTCCCCAAGCTCTGATGAATCTTTGGCGAAGTCCTTGCGCATCGTTGTCGAAGTCAAAAACTAGGTCAGGAATCAACATGTCATGAGGGCCATCCCTCCGTGCATATCCAAATTGCCTCAAATCTAGGCAAGGGTTGTAGGTGATACCTCCTCTGATTCCAAGTAAAGGAACATTAGGAAACTCTCCACAACGATCGACGATGATGACATTTTCTCTGGACCGAGAACACCAATGTACATCAGAATGAGTAAGAGTCATCAATCATTGGGACCACCTTGAGCCTTGGTCATTCTTCAAGACAGATTGTGGAAGGTGCGAAATAAACCACCTTGCAAGGAGAGGAGTACAGCACATGAGAACACCCCTCTTTCTCATTGTTCGTGTGTAAAATGAGTGAAGAATGTCCCCAAGCAATGTTGGTACTGGATTTCTGGACAAGAAGATTTTGACGGCGTTGACATCTACCAATTGGTCAGAATTTGGGAACAAGACCAACCCGTAGATAAGGAGTGCCACAATTTCTTCAAAGGCTTGTAGGTCTAATGAATTCCAACATTCTTGTGCCTTCTCAAACAAGAATTTTGCTAAGAATCCTTTGACGCCGCTTCTGGTTTCCCAATGCCCCTTGATGTCGGATGGTTGTAGATGTAATGCTCGAGCAACATCTTACGGCTTTGGTTCCTTTTCCGTATCGTTGAAGGGTAGTTGATTAAGGATAGGGATTCTTAGGAGTTGAGAAAACTCCTCACATGTGGGCACCAACTGGTAATCAGGGAAAGTAAAACAGTGGTGAAGGGGGTCAAAGAACTGGAATAGCACTTTCATCATATCTTCTTCAATGTTGGTGTTGACTAAGCCGAGCAGTCTACCATGTCTTTCACTGAAGGATGAGCTTTCCGGAATTCTTGAGGTGAGCTCCTTGAGTTGAGGAGAGATTCTCACAAGGTTGACTTGGATGGTTTTTCTGCGAGGAATTTCCATGACCTACAAAACAAGAACAAAGATGAAGATCCAAACCCTTGAAATGGTTAGTGAATGCATATGATGCTTCATGATGTTTATGATGTAAGCACAAAACATATGTACAAGCAAATCACACCAAACCCTAGTTTCAGGCTTGCATGAGGTTTCATAGGTAAGTACCCTCTTGAGTGTAGTTGGCTTAAAAACATGTCCTATAAATAGTAACCGGGTTCTAAAGAGCTCAATATCACTGGATTATTTTCATTGCTCATTGTTTTGGTTTAGCCACTTAACTAGCGACCAAAATATTCCAAGAAAACAACCCTCAATGAGTGTAGTATCGAGTATCTACCAACTTCGGATTGCACCAAAGCCGGTCATCTCACTACCCCTAATAAAAGGCCAAGATAGTCAAGTAAGGTTCTAGGTCATTAGTGCTTAGTGACATCACTCAGCGGCCCCGTACTCTCCTTGATTGAACTCAAGGGTTATCGGTACTCACAAATATGTCGCACTAATATAGCTATTGCTTCGACCGTGTCGGTATACCCCGCACAGTTTCCACAACGTATTGCTATCTATGAATGTTTTCCAAAATTCGGGTGTAGGATTGCAAACCCAAACAAAAGAGCCAAAATGTAAAGCAAACAAGACAAACAATTAATCATGCAAGAGGGTGATCTAAGCCCTAAGGTTACTCCACTTTTAAAATTTCTCCCCAGCAGAGTCGCCAGTTCTGTGATACAGTGGGAGAACTGACTATGGTTTTGTGTTTGTTTTCGCAAATGTTTCGGTTGAGCAAGAGTCGCCACCGACTTTTTATTTTATCCTAAGGAAAGGTTTAAAAAGCACAGCAAAAACCTTTGAGATATTTTCTTGGGTTCGGGGAGTAGATTATAGAAAGGGAAGGTATTAGCACCCTTTCTATCCATGGTTATCCATGGGCTCTTAGGTACTTGCTTAGATCAACTTGCCTTGGTTTTCAATTGTTCGAAATGGTGCTTTGTGTGTGGCTTTGAAAAGGTTTTGAAAAAGATGCCTTGTTTAGGCTACCCTTGTAACAATTCTTTACTCGAATGTTTTACAAAAGGTGTTTGTCTTTTTGAAAAGATGTTTCAAGGTTTTTTGAAAGTTTGTTTTGAAAGTGTGATTTTGAAAAATAGGCAAGTGTTTTGTTTTGCAAATTGACAAGTACTTAAGAGCTATCTACCCTAAAGTTGTCAAAGATTTTTGTTATGTTTTAACCCTTTTAACAATTTTGTTCCACCATTGCATTTGGTGGACAATCTCGTGTTAGGATGTGAAAGGGACGGGCGCGGGTCATTGTTTAGACCATAATTGCAACGGTGTCAAGTATCTTTGGGCAATTTTCCTTTAAGGGACTTGATCATTTTTAGGCAACTTTTCGAAAGCGTCATCGAGGGACTATGATCATTTGAATTGTATTTGTTTTGCCCAAAGAGACCTAACATGCAATATGGCCCATTTATTGAAGGCAACAAGTGGAATACCCTAGGGGTGCAAGTGTGATATGTGTTGTCCGTTTTCATGCTTGTTTATCTTGAAATTAGGTCAAACTATTTTTGTCGTTTTTTACTTGCATACAAACCCTAATTCTAACATGGTATATTTAGAAAGCAATAAAGTGCGAAATTTAAAGTTCCTAAACTATTACAACACAATATGGGAAGGGGGTACAAATGTTCAAATGGGGGGTATTTGACAAGGAATTTAAACCTAGCTATTACATCAATATTGAATTATTTACAAGGTATTTAATTGCACAAATTAAATAGAAACAAAATAAATATGCAAAATGCAAAAAGGGTTTTTATATGTATGGAAAAAAGGTATTTTTTATGTCAAATAAACAAAAAAAAAAGTATTATTTTTGGAGTTTTTGTGTTTTAAGGGCAAAACCCTAATTTATTAAGTAAAAGTATTAATTATTTAATATATACAAATATTTATCAATTATATATGAAATAAAAATAAAAATGAAGTATATTTGTCAAAATGTATTTTTACTATCAAATATTAAAAAAAATAAAATGTATATATTCTTGTATTATTTACTAAATATTCTAATATATATATATATATATATATATATATATATATATATATATATATATATATATATATATATATATATATATATATATATATATATATATATATATATATATATATATATATATATATATATATATATATATATATATATATATATATATATATATATATATATATATATATATATATATATATATATATATATATATATATATATATATATATATATATATATATATTGTTGCACCCCAAAATTTTCCCTCCCATATTCTTCAAGAAATTGCCAAGTCATGTTTCAAAATTCCCCAAGGGTTGCACAGTGCGAGGGTATCCTAAACAGTCAAGATTAGGGTTTTGATTCTGATCAAAGAAAGGAAGTTTTCAAGGACCCAATCAAGTCTCACATGCCTACAAATATGGTCAAGTATCCTCATATCAAGTTTCAAGGCATTCAGCTCAAAATTGCACAGTCAAAACCCTAAATTGCACTACAGTCAACTGTAGGGGCAAAATGGTCATTTGACAGTCAAAAGTTCAAATTTTTGGTCAACATATCATTTTGAAGCCACAAACATCATTTGATCAATGCTTGATCATGATTCTCAAAATTTGGCTCAGAAAATCATCAAGATGCAAAAGTTACTATATTTGGACAGTTGAAAAAGTCAACTGAAATTGACCAGGGCATAACTTTCACATGGATTATCAGAAAAATTCCATCCAAAGCTCATTTTGAAGAGAAAGACATTTCCTACAATTCATCTTCATATTCCAAGTCCAAGAAATGCTCTCACAAAAGTTAACAATTTCAACATTATAGGTCATTTTCAAAAGTCAACAAAAAGGGACTTTAATTCAAAGGCCATAACTTGAGATTTGTAAATCAAAATGACATGGGACCAAAGGCATTGGTTAGAGGACTCAAAGACCTTTCCAAAATGTCCAAGAACATGTGAAAAGCTTAAAAATTGAGCAAGTTATGCCTTGTGGAAGTTGGGAAATTTTTGGGAATTTTGAAAAGTCAACTTTACTTCAAATGACCTAAATTTGCTAATGGGCCCATTTTTCTTCCAAGATTCATCATTCCAAGCATATGCACGACCACATGGCCCAAAGGGAAGTATTTTCTCATTTTTTATTTATTTATTTGAATTATTATTTATATTAATTCATTTAAAAACATTTAAATATGTAGAAAATATAAAACTTGACCTAAAAATCTTTTTGTACACATTCTAGACTCAATATCTCGTGCACATCCCAAAATGGCAAGATTTGGTCTAATTTGAGCATGATTGATACAAAGAACACATGAAAAAGATTCAAAAAAAGATCCTTGAAATCAAATATTCAAAAACCATTAATTCCTTGGATTTGATCAAGTTTTCTTAACCTAATTGTCTCACTACATATGCAGGATCACAAACCTAATTGCATTAGAAAAAAAGCTGCGCAGGAAGGCATCAAGCAAACTTGAAAAAGTTGTCAAAAAACTCAAAACTGAAAAGCACTCTAGAGGTCGATTCAAGCCTCCATTCCTTTTCCAATAGCTTCCTTGGCAATCCCTGAACGAATTCCAATCAGAACCCTCCATCACCACACCAAGAATTGGTAGAATGCACATGAACTGTACAGAGGAAAACTTGAAATTGTGCATCATGATTTAAGCATTTTTGCGCCATTTTTTTTATTGATTCTTATTCCTCATTTGTTTTGGAAGCTAACCATGATGTTTAATTGAAATATTGTGCTGTATATACAATTTCGCCATGGCCAGTTTCTAGGGTTTGCAGGTCTTTCAATTTAGGGCTTTCCAGCCAAGGCAAAATCAGGACTCCTGAGTATCACCATTGGAATCACCATGCCCAAACGAACAAAGACCAACCCTCGCGCCTAATTTATGTTTGGAGATGAACTAATCGCTATTTTTCAATAGCCTGCCTAAGGAAACGTATCATAAACCGTTGCCATATTGTTTTGTATTACAGGGGACGTGGAGAAGATGAGCTCGTGGCCACCAACGATAGGCCGGTTTAAAAATTGGCGCGCGTTGCCCACTAACACTTTGTTTTCTTTTATTATATTTAATAGCCATTATATATTAAGTTGAAATCAAGCGCTTCAGTGGCAGGTGTACCCCTTGGCAATGTCTAAGACCTGGGTTCGAACCCCAGGTCTGTATATTTCATTTACTATTTTGCAAAAAACAATTCCCATGCAGCATAAGCGTCCCAGTATACCATACATCCTCCAAATCCAACATGACACGCCTCTATCAAGATCAAACCAAAGGTTGGGATTGAAGATACACTCTACACCCTGGTCAAGAGTGTCACAAGATGCCTGGAAAAGTCAACGAATTCAATACTAAATGGGCCAAAATTTCCTGATCCATACCTCCATATTGGGGCCTGCACCCCCCCTGGTTTGCATTTTCTTCATATTTTATTTTTTCCAATTATTGTTTTGTTTATTTTATTGCTTTAATTTACTTAATTAATTATTGTTTACAAAAATACAAAAAATACATAAAAACTCAGAAAAGATAAAAAATATAATAAATAATATTTATTTTGATATTTTCTTGTAAATAATGTATGTAAATAAATTTAGTAAAATAAGTCTTAACTTTAGTTCTTTTAATAACCAAAAATCAAAAAATATAGAATTTAGGTTCAATTGTTAATATTATTCCTCTTAATTTCCCTTTTTACAATAATGATATTTATTTTATTTATTAAAAAATGCATGTAAATTAACTTAGGTTTAAATTAGTTAAAATTTTAATATTTTTATAATAAATCTAAAAAACACTAGAATTAGGGTTTACATTTCAAATTTCATTCTAATTAATTCTTTTTTCTTTTAAATCTTAAAAAACATAAAATACTAAAAAAACATTTTCTTTTCAATTTTAATTTCAACCCTTCATTAACTTTAAATTTTTTGCAAAAGGGTCCAACGCCCATGTTCGTAATTTATTTAATTTCGCGCATTTATTTTATGTCGTTTATTATAATTATGTAATTCTCCCAAAGCGTTGTAACGATTTTATTTCTCGCACTTTTATTTTATTGTTTTATTTACTTTCCGTCAAATCGGGTCCGGTTTAATTTTTGCGATGTGGACCCGCGCCATTTGTAATAGCTGTAGATTTACTTTTCCGCAAACTTTTAACTGCTAAATAAGCATGAAAGAATGAATGGACAAAATAAAAACAAACGCATAGATCACTTTGACAAAAGACAAATATCAATGAAAACGACACACGAATCACACACACCACCCCTAGGGTATGCCTCACTGTTGCCTTTCGAAAGGTGATCGTCGAGTAGAGGACGTCTTAGTAAGTCCTCATGATCCGGGAACCTGGCATGAGGGTAGCTTCTAAGGTGTCTTCCCATTGCTCTGGTGATCACCATGTCCCTAAAACTCGAATTGACCCGAACACCTCCAACGGTGGTGCTACCTACCTCTCAATGGTGGGATGGCACTACTTTAAAGGACATTTACACAGACGAATTCCTTAGGGTAGGTAGGTTCTCAAGGATACTTGCTCTAATTTCAAACAAAAAATACTTTTCACACCACCACATTTTCAAAAGCTTTCAAAGCAAATTTTTCAAACACTCTGAAGTACGAGTCGAACTGAAATTTTTCAAAGAAACTTTTTAAAACCCACATTGAAAAGCAAACAAACAATTTTGAAAACACATTGAGCAAGTACCTAAGAGCCCATGGATAACCATGGATAGAAAGGGTGCTAACACCTTCCCTTTCTATAACCTACCTCCCGAACCGAGAGCAATCTCTTTAAAGGAATTTTTCTGTGCTTTTGTCCTTTCCATTTGGAGAAAATAAAAGACGGTGGCGACTCTTGCTTCCGCGACATTTCGCGAACCAGCGTTAAACAGTCAGTTCCAGATCCACCGATCACAGAACTGGCGACTCTGCTGGGGACTATCTTATAAAGTGGGGTGTACCTTAGGATTAAGATCACTGTGTTTTCAATTGTCTTCTTTGCTTGCTTTATTATTGTGGGTTGCTTGGGAGTTCTATAGATCCTAACCCGGATCTGGGGGATACCTTTCTTAGAAAGTAGCAACAAGGCTGTGAGGGAACTGTGCGGGGTATACCGACATGGTTGAAACAGTATGCTACGTTGATGTGGCACTTTGGTGTGTACCGGTAACCCTTGAGTTCAGTCAAGGAGAGTATGGGGCCTCCGCGTGGTGTCGTGAAGCATCAACAGACCTTAGGAACCTTAATTGAACTATCTTGGCCTCTTTAGGGTAGTGAGATAACTGACTTTGGTGCAGTCCGAGGTTGGTTGATACTCGATACTACACTCAATTGAGGGTTGCTTTCCTGGAATATTTCGGTCGCCAGTCCAGTGGCTAAATCGAAACGATGAACAATGAAAGCAATCCCGTGATATTGGGAACCTTAGAACCCGGTTACTTTGATTAGGACAGGTTGAACCCACCAACTTCAAGAGGGTACTACCCAGACCCCATGCTGGCCCAAACTCTAAGTGTTTCTCTTGTGTGACTTGTGTGCCTTCCAACTTGACTACTTGCAGGCTTGTTATCTGACACTTGAGTTTCTTGCAGGTCTTGTTTATAGTCCTTAACTGGGACTCATAACAGGGTTACTGAGTTTACTTGCAGGTTTTGTTTATAGTCCTTAACTAGGACTCATGACAGGGTTTACCGAATCTCTTGCAGGTTTTGTTTATAGTCCTTAATTGGGACTCATAACAAAGTATACTGAATTTCTTGCAGGGTTTGTTTATAGTCCTTAATTGGGACTCATAACATGGTTTACCTACATCACCCCATGCATAGCATGACATCATACCATTGCATACATCCTAACCCATTTCAAGGATCTCAAGGGCTTGTGATGCAGGTCATGATGAACAATTATCCCAGCAAAGGGCAAAGAGGATTTATTTTCCTCTAGCTAAGGTTGTCAGGGGCTATGACCCACTGGATATGGTGAGCCTTTGACCCTTGAAGAAGGATTTTCTACAACATGGAAGTTCCTTCAATCAAGTTACCGGTTCTCAACTCTAACAATTTCTCTGTTTATCCCGCGAGGTCCTTGAAAACATTACATGCATGTCATACATCTCATTGCATTGCAAGTATCCCTTTGACAGGTTGCTTACCCTTCCGCTGTTTATTTCAGCCGATCGTCATGAATCCTGAATCATCAGCCGAGCAGACTATCAAGGACCTCCAGGCTCAGAACGCCCAGTTCCAAGAGCTGATCTTGAATTTGACCCAGGGGCAACAAGATCTGAAGGCTCTGCTCTTGAAGAAGGACAAGAAAAAGAAGAGGACTGTCTTGTTCAGCCCTAGACGCAGATCTGGGAATGCACCACAGATTGAAACTGAGAGGACAACTCCATCTGTGGGAAAAAGCAGCCATCAAGAGAAAAGGATTCCCAGCCCAGTGGTCTCTGACAATGAAACAGATTTTGACGACGAACAATACCCTCCGGCTGAGGACAAGTACAAACAGTTGGAAGACCGGCTCAGCGCTATGGAGATACAAAAGGTGCCTGGCCTGGACTTCGAGGATCTAGGTCTGTCTTCTGGGGTAGTGATCCCGCGCAAATTCAAGGTACCTGCCTTTGCTAAATACGACGGGGCATCCTGTCCTAAGTTGCATCTCAGGGCTTATACAAGGAGGATCCAGCCCTATACAGCTGACAAAAACTTATGGATCCATTTCTTCCAAGAGAGTCTTTCAGGGACTCAGCTCGAATGGTTCTATCAACTGAATGGAGCCAACATCCGTACCTGGGAAGACTTAGCCACTGCATTTTACAAACACTACCAGTATAATGCCGACCTCGCTCCCACGCGTACTCAGCTTCAGGGGATGTCTATGGGTACAGGCGAAGGCTTCAAAGAGTATGCTCAAAAATGGAGGGACCTTGCTGGAAGGGTACAACCACCTCTGACTGACCGCGAGCTCGTCGACATGTTCTTGGGGACCCTGTCGGGTCCATTCTTCAACCACCTAATTGGGAATTCTGCTGCTGGGTTTACAGATCTTGTCTTGACTGGGGAGAGAATCGAAGCTGGTATCAAGTCGGGGAAGATTCAAGAAACCGCACCTGCTGATGCTCAGAAAAAGCCCCACAGCGGGAAGAAGGAGTCTAATGCTATACATGGTAAAAAGGGTCGTCATGATGTAGGGGCAATCCAGATTTCTGATCCTACGCCCGTTCAACCAAGAAAGAGCAATAGGCGTAGGATAAAGCATCAAGATAGGAAGTATACTGACATTAACATGTCTTTGTCTCAGGCATTACCGCAATTGTTGAGGGCAAAACTGATCACACTAAAGGATCCTCCTCAAAATCCTGACACTTCCTCTCCCAAGTACAACCCGGGTGTGAGATGTGCCTACCATTCTGACAGTCCTGGGCATGACACCGACGACTGTTGGACCTTGAAGAACAAGATCCAGGATTTGATTGACGCCAAGGAGGTCGAGTTTGAACACTGATCCTACACCAAATCATCGAGAATGTCTTTTGTCCATTCAAATGTTCAAGTTGTATTTTTCTTTGATTGTTCAAACATTTATTCATGTTAAACATTGTTATCACATTAATGCATCGCTTATGTCTATTTTGAATCAATATATTCGCATTCACTATATGCAAATTGTTTTCATATTTTTTTTCTGATGTCAACTCTTAATCTTAAATAATTCTAAGCCTCTTGAGGGAGGATGACGAAAACGATACCATAATCTACAGTATGCTTTTGAACAGACCCCGCTGATGAGGTACAGGCATTGTTTCAATTCCTAAACACTGGAGTTATAAGGAAGATAATCCCTCGTCAACCCATCTGAGCCAAAGAAGTAGGAGTTTTATTTTCAAAAAAAAAAAGTGAAACCCTTAATCATAACCTGGGGCAGGGTAGTCTTCTCAGTTGATCCAAGTGCATAACGAATGGCACCAAAGAGATCCTTACGAAAAAAGAAAGACAGTGACGGTTCCGAATAATCAAGAAGGACAGGCAGTCATTATATCTCTCAAAATAAAATAAAAAACCCATTAAGTCAAAACCCATGAAGGAGACTTACAAAACTGGGGCATCCCGCTGACTGCAATTCCAAAAAGGAAACAGTTCAGGCAAAAAACAGGGATAACAAAATCAAAAAAGCAAGAGGTCTTATAAACCCTCAACAAAAAAGAAATGAATGCCTATTCAAAAGAAATCATCAACATCTGAACCATTATTGGAACATCAAAGCAAAGACTCAAGCAAGGTCTAACGCACGATCAACTGAGTTTAGGTTTGGAGAACATCACGAAGAGCGGGTGGGTACAAATAATTTGAGCCTTTATCCTTTGTTTCTTAAACCGTGAACCAGGCCACGTTATAACCCTCAAAAGTCCTAGCTGAAGCATGGGTTAGTTCGAAAGCATACTGTTACGAAGGTATCCTGACTCCTTAAGGCTACGGTAAATGCAGAGTTGACATCATGTTTTACAAACATTCACATGTTTTATGAAAAATGCATTTTCAAAATCCTCAAGACATAAGCTTTGCATTTTTAACATAACTTTGTTTGCATATGACTTTTTGTTTGAACAGCAGGGAACTTCGCACGATGAATACCTAGTGAACAAAAGCGCTTCCAACCAAGGGGCATGGCATGACTATTGTCTATTATCTGGGGCAATTCAGTCAAGATTCGGAGAATCTCTCAAAAGGCCAAATAGCCTGGGGCAAATCTCCACCTGAGTCACTTGGGGCATTCCAACGACGAATCTGACCTGATCAAGCACCTTCTGGTGGCATGACAAAACACTTCTAACAGGGACAACTCCCTACATTCTGAAAGCACGGACATAGTCGAAAAGATACTACGCAAAATCAAAGACCCGCTAGGTTGACATACCTAGGCAAAAATAATGGCTTCCCGGCGAACCAAAAGGGTTCGGGCAAAATGAGGGATGAAATGAAAAAATCTATACACCCGGCAAGTCGAAAACCTGAAAAGGCGGCTTGGGCAAAAATGGGTATCCCGGTGGACTGAAAACCCAAAAGGGCGGTCCAGGCAAAAGTTGGGGATCAAAGCGTACGACTATGTCCTATCAGCTTATCACTTGCCTACTAGAAGAAGGTTTGTCTATCAACAACTACCAGCGCCTCACAGGTCTACCTCTCCCACATCAGAAACAGGGGCAATAAAGAGTTGTCTGAGCAGTCTAATTGTTCTATCCTCCAAGGTACCAAGGTAGGTTCAGCTAAAGAACATGACCAGTACATCTTAAATTCCCCAGAGAGTAAGTCAGCAGTCAGTGCATTCTTCCCCAAGTAAAGCTATTTTCAAATCTCAAGGAAGTTGAGTATCCTCCAGTAGATCTCAATACTTCCCCAGCAGCAACATATAAGCATCCCCGGCAGTCTTGGCCTAAAGATTGTTCCCTGGCAATTTATCAAACAGTCAAAGGAATCACTTCCCCCCGCAGTTCAAAACTTCCCCAAGAGAGTCCAATTTGCTTCCCCAGGAAAGTTGGAATTCATCTCCCCAAGCAGTAAGCTTATCCCCAGTAGATTCTGGAAGCTTATCCCTCGCAGAGCACGAACGCGTCGTCCGGCTTTATTTAAAGAGTTATTTCCTTAACAGGATATAACTGGGTTATCCTCAGCCAAAAGCCATGGAAAGAGCGTCCTCGACGAAATTTCCTTATCCCCAGCGAAGTCTATCAACACTTCCAACAATAAGGGTATCCTCAGCAAGTTACTATCAACATTCAGCAAAGCATCTCTATCCCCATAGAGTATTGCTTCCCAACATGGTCGCTAGAGTATCTTTTCTCCCCGCGGAATCTTCCATTCGCCAAGTTTATTCCGCAACGGAGTCATCTTCTCCTACCGGTATTCTTGCAGTTATCATCCCCAGCGGAAGTAAAATCTATTCTTCAACATCAGCCCAGGATACGACTTCCCGGCGCCCGTCAAGGATTTACTTTCCTAAACGAAAAACACATTCATGAAACGTCACATACATCATTATAGCATGCATAGACGCATCATATCACCCCAATCTCATTTCTTTTTGAGAACATCTTAAAATCAGGCAATTCATGCATTATGACATTGCATACAACTAATTCGTTACTTTTTCAGGAAAGAACGATCAACAGATAAAAGTCTTTACCCGTTGAGGTAGTAATCGCCCAAGGTTCCTTCATCGTCCTGCTGAGGTAGTAATCGTCCCAGATTCCTTCATCATATATTTGGAGTAGTAATCGTCCCAGATTCCTTCATCACCCGTTGAGGTAGTAATCGTCCCAGATTCCTTCATCATATATTTAGAGTAGTAATCGTCCCAGATTCCTTCATCACCCGTTGAGGTAGTAATCGTCCCAGATTCCTTCATCATATATTTGGAGTAGTAATCGTCCCAGATTCCTTCATCATCCTGCTGAGGTAGTAATCGTCCCAGATTCCTTCGTCACCCGTTGAGGTAGTAATCGTCCCGGATTCCTTCATCATTCTGCCGGAGTAGTAATCGTCCCAGATTCCTTCGTCACCCGTTGAGGTAGTAATCGTCCCGGATTCCTTCATCATTCTGCCGAGGTAGTAATCGTCCCAGATTCCTTCATCATAGATTTGGAGTAGCAATCGTCTCAGATTCCTTCATCACATCCTTATCAAACAAAAAAGCCTTCTCTAGTCCAGCTAAATCGACTCCCAACAGATTTTTCTGATGGAGACTCAGTAGAAGTTATCCCAGATGGTTCCCTCTCCGACGGTGAGTGAGGTGATAATTCCTTTTCAGATGATTCCCTCTCCGACGATGAGTGTGAGGTGATAGTCTCTTATGGTTCCCTCTCCGACGGTGTGTGAGGTGACGATTCCTTTTCCTATGATTCCCCTCTCCGACGGCGAGTGAGGTGATTCCCTTTCAGATTATAAGTGCCTATGGTTCTCTTCCCGATACTGCAAAAATGGTAATTCCCGCCAAGATTTTTCTCAACGAGCGTTGTTGAAGTTAAAATCACCCAAGGTTCTCTTATCATTCATGCTAAGGCAGTAACCATCCCTGGTTCTTTCATCGCTGTTTGAAGCTCCAGACCCAGCTCCTGTAACCAGTCAGGACATATCTATACCAAGCATCTAAAATCAGCTCCTGCAACGTGTCGGGTACTCATTTTTCTTTTGCAGGTATGCAGGTTCTCGCTAAGGAATCTCCCCCGCAATCAACATTCAGATGGCATCTATAAGCCCATCACCCTATCCAGCAATCTCCAAATGGCATCTATAAGCCCATTCCATCATCACTGCTACTATGTGAGCGCAAATTTCTGGGCACTCTAGTGTTCAATCATCTTCTACCCTCGGATTACGAAAGGCACGTCAGCCAATCTGCATCCTCAGGTCTAAGAAGATTGAACAGGGGCAACTGTTGCACCCCAAAATTTGCCCTCCCATATTCTTCAAGAAATTGCCAAGTCATGTTTTAAAATTCCCCAAGGGTTGCACAGTGCGAGGGTATCCTAAACAGTCAAGATTAGGGTTTTGATTCTGATCAAAGAAAGGAAGTTTTCAAGGACCCAATCAAGTCTCACATGCCTACAAATATGGTCAAGTATCCTCATATCAAGTTTCAAGGCATTCAGCTCAAAATTGCACAGTCAAAACCCTAAATTGCACTACAGTCAACTGTAGGGGCAAAATGGTCATTTGACAGTCAAAAGTTCAAATTTTTGGTCAACATATCATTTTGAAGCCACAAACATCATTTGATCAATGCTTGATCATGATTCTCAAAATTTGGCTCAGAAAATCATCAAGATGCAAAAGTTACTATATTTGGACAGCTGAAAAAGTCAACTGAAATTGACCAGGGCATAACTTTCACATGGATTATCAAAAATATTCCATCCAAAGCTCATTTTGAAGAGAAAGACATTTCCTACAATTCAACTTCATATTACAAGTCCAAGAAATGCTCTCACAAAAAGTTAACAATTTCAACATTATAGGTCATTTTCAAAAGTCAACAAAAAGGGACTTTAAGTCAAAGGCCATAACTTGAGATTGGTAACTCAAAATGACATGGGACCAAAGGCATTGGTTAGAGGACTCAAAGACCTTTCCAAAATGTCCAAGAACATGTGAAAAGCTTAAAAATTGAGCAAGTTATGCCTTGTGGAAGTTGGGAAATTTTTGGGAATTTTGAAAAGTCAACTTTACTTCAAATGACCTAAATTTGCTAATGGGCCCATTTTTCTTCCAAGATTCATCATTCCAAGCATATGCACGACCACATGGCCCAAAGGGAAGTATTTTCTCATTTTTTATTTATTTATTTGAATTATTATTTATATTAATTCATTTAAAAACATTTAAATATGTAGAAAATATAAAACTTGACCTAAAAATCTTTTTGTACACATTCTAGACTCAATATCTCGTGCACATCCCAAAATGGCAAGATTTGGTCTAATTTGAGCATGATTGATACAAAGAACACATGAAAAAGATTCAAAAAAAGATCCTTGAAATCAAATATTCAAAAACCATTAATTCCTTGGATTTGATCAAGTTTTCTTAACCTAATTGTCTCACTACATATGCAGGATCACAAACCTAATTGCATTAGAAAAAAAGCTGCGCAGGAAGGCATCAAGCAAACTTGAAAAAGTTGTCAAAAAACTCAAAACTGAAAAGCACTCTAGAGGTCGATTCAAGCCTCCATTCCTTTTCCAATAGCTTCCTTGGCAATCCCTGAACGAATTCCAATCAGAACCCTCCATCACCACGCCAAGAATTGGTAGAATGCACATGAACTGTACAGAGGAAAACTTGAAATTGTGCATCATGATTTAAGCATTTTTGCGCCATTTTTTTTATTGATTCTTATTCCTCATTTGTTTTGGAAGCTAACCATGATGTTTAATTGAAATATTGTGTTGTATATACAATTTCGCCATGGCCAGTTTCTAGGGTTTGCAGGTCTTTCAATTTAGGGCTTTCCAGCCAAGGCAAAATCAGGACTCCTGAGTATCACCATTGGAATCACCATGCCCAAACGAACAAAGACCAACCCTCGCGCCTAATTTATGTTTGGAGATGAACTAATCGCTATTTTTCAATAGCCTGCCTAAGGAAACGTATCATAAACCGTTGCCATATTGTTTTGTATTACAGGGGACGTGGAGAAGATGAGCTCGTGGCCACCAACGATAGGCCGGTTTAAAAATTGGCGCGCGTTGCCCACTAACACTTTGTTTTCTTTTATTATATTTAATAGCCATTATATATTAAGTTGAAATCAAGCGCTTCAGTGGCAGGTGTACCCCTTGGCAATGTCTAAGACCTGGGTTCGAACCCCAGGTCTGTATATTTCATTTACTATTTTGCAAAAAACAATTCCCATGCAGCATAAGCGTCCCAGTATACCATACATCCTCCAAATCCAACATGACACGCCTCTATCAAGATCAAACCAAAGGTTGGGATTGAAGATACACTCTACACCCTGGTCAAGAGTGTCACAAGATGCCTGGAAAAGTCAACGAATTCAATACTAAATGGGCCAAAATTTCCTGATCCATACCTCCATATTGGGGCCTGCACCCCCCCTGGTTTGCATTTTCTTCATATTTTATTTTTTCCAATTATTGTTTTGTTTATTTTATTGCTTTAATTTACTTAATTAATTATTGTTTACAAAAATACAAAAAATACATAAAAACTCAGAAAAGATAAAAAATATAATAAATAATATTTATTTTGATATTTTCTTGTAAATAATGTATGTAAATAAATTTAGTAAAATAAGTCTTAACTTTAGTTCTTTTAATAACCAAAAATCAAAAAATATAGAATTTAGGTTCAATTGTTAATATTATTCCTCTTAATTTCCCTTTTTACAATAATGATATTTATTTTATTTATTAAAAAATGCATGTAAATTAACTTAGGTTTAAATTAGTTAAAATTTTAATATTTTTATAATAAATCTAAAAAACACTAGAATTAGGGTTTACATTTCAAATTTCATTCTAATTAATTCTTTTTTCTTTTAAATCTTAAAAAACATAAAATACTAAAAAAACATTTTCTTTTCAATTTTAATTTCAACCCTTCATTAACTTTAAATTTTTTGCAAAAGGGTCCAACGCCCATGTTCGTAATTTATTTAATTTCGTGCATTTATTTTATGTCGTTTATTATAATTATGTAATTCTCCCAAAGCGTTGTAACGATTTTATTTCTCGCACTTTTATTTTATTGTTTTATTTACTTTCCGTCAAATCGGGTCCGGTTTAATTTTGGCGATGTGGACCTGCGCCATTTGTAATAGCTGTAGATTTACTTTTCCGCAAACTTTTAACTGCTAAATAAGCATGAAAGAATGAATGGACAAAATAAAAACAAACGCATAGATCACTTTGACAAAAGACAAATATCAATGAAAACGACACACGAATCGCACACACCACCCCTAGGGTATGCCTCACTGTTGCCTTTCGAAAGGTGATCGTCGAGTAGAGGACGTCTTAGTAAGTCCTCATGATCCGGGAACCTGGCATGAGGGTAGCTTCTAAGGTGTCTTCCCATTGCTCTGGTGATCACCATGTCCCTAAAACTCGAATTGACCCGAACACCTCCAACGGTGGTGCTACCTACCTCTCAATGGTGGGATGGCACTACTTTAAAGGACATTTACACAGACGAATTCCTTAGGGTAGGTAGGTTCTCAAGGATACTTGCTCTAATTTCAAACAAAAAATACTTTTCACACCACCACATTTTCAAAAGCTTTCAAAGCAAATTTTTCAAACACTCTGACGTACGAGTCGAACTGAAATTTTTCAAAGAAACTTTTTAAAACCCACATTGAAAAGCAAACAAACAATTTTGAAAACACATTGAGCAATTACCTAAGAGCCCATGGATAACCATGGATAGAAAGGGTGCTAACACCTTCCCTTTCTATAACCTACCTCCCGAACCGAGAGCAATCTCTTTAAAGGAATTTTTCTGTGCTTTTGTCCTTTCCATTTGGAGAAAATAAAAGACGGTGGCGACTCTTGCTTCCGCGACATTTCGCGAACCAGCGTTAAACAGTCAGTTCCAGATCCACCGATCACATATATATATATATATATATATATATATATATATATATATATATATATATATATATTTTAAGAAGATAAAACAAAATAAAAAATGAAAAATAAAATGTGTTTACATTATTTTTTTAGTATTTTAAGTAAAAAAGTGTTTATTTATTTATTTATGTACAAATATCAATATAAACAAATAAATGCCTAAAAAAATTCAAAAATGGTTTAAAAAATTATTTTTATATTTTTAATATCATGAGGAAAAATAAATAAGTCAGGAATAAAAAACAAAAGTCAAAAAATCATAAAAATAAGTCAAATGGGCCTAGGGGGTGTCAAAGTAACAAAAGGGTGTAAAAAGAAATGACAACACAAGCCCAGCCCACCAAGTCTTTCTTCAACCTCCAGACTTCTGTTTGAACAAAAACATGCGCCTCTTTCTTCCATTGCAAGGTCCTGATTCTTTGAGTTTTAGCAAAAACTTACAACATCAAAAATGTTAAGCATCTTCTCACGAATTCACACATATAAAGAACATGATTTAACTCTCAGAAATGAGGGAGAATTTCTTCTCCCCCAATTCTTAACCTAATATTTACTCCAATTTCAGACATCAAATTCTCTAAGCATACATAATATAAATGAAAAGTAAAGGTATGTACAGTTTCAGGGGCATGAGTAGAACACTTCTTATTCACAAACTTAGAGCTAATGATGCCTACATTGAGAGATAGAAGTTCAAGAATATACCTGTTCAGTTGAAGTTGTATCTGATGATGGAGGTACTTTCAGAGCAAGGTGATGATTGGTACAGCTTCCTTGATGTCCAGGGATGCTATTCCAAGCTTTACTTTATCTTGAAACCTTTTGAATCGAGCTATGGAACTTAAACTGCAAAATAAGAAAATGAAAATGGTGAAACTGATTAGAGGAGTTACAGTCCACTTCTAATGCTTTGGATAGTTTGCATTGATGGTAGGGAAGGTGTTTGAACTGGTTTGGGCAAGAATGCACGATGGAAATGAGTTATGGGATTCAATCTGCAGCAAGCCCTGTTTTTGTGCAGTTCAATGGTGATTTTGTGAATGGGAGTGTTTGGGACTTGGTTTGCTCGTGTTCTAGCTTGGGTTTGATGTTTAGAAAATGTTTGATAACTTTGCTTAAGCTTGGTGTTACTGATATGAGAGTTGGGTTTTGTTATGCCACATTTCTTCACACTTAAGCAAGAGATGGCCACTTGAGTTTCTAGGCTGATAGAGGCCCCCCTAATATGCTGCAAAACTTGGAATTGATCAGCGTAATTAGTCTAATAACTTGTGCCAAAGAGATTTACACTGTCCTTGCTTGGATTGTATTTTGACATAAAGTGAAACTTTTCCAAAATGGATAAAATGCTTTATCTAAAAATGGATTAAACCACTATGCAATGCTTGAGCACAAAAAATATGGTCTTGGCACAAAGAGTTTGCATTAAATGTATGAGTGTAAAAGAGATTTAGGGCCTGTAATCAAGGAATGCATGCTGATTTGAAAAATTGCACAAGTTATGAACATGTACATGGCCATGAATCAAAGTGACTTTTGCCCAACTTGCCAAATTCGATTCTCCCTAACCATGAGGTTGTTTGATGAGTTCTTGGACATTTTGGAAATCTTGGAATGTGTACTACAATCCATCTTTGAAATGCAAATTGAAATTCCAAGTGGAAGTATGTAAAAAATGGTCTTGAAGTTAGGTAAAAACCTTGCCTAAAATAGGTCAAATTTTCACTAAGTTAAGAATGGTTTGGTGCCCTTGTTCCAAAAATTGTAACTTGAGATAGAAGCCTCTCTTGGGAAAACTTTGTGAATCAAATTTGTAGATTATGCAATAGGCTACAACTTTAATGTTTTGACTTTTGCTTGAATCCAAATGAATCTTGGTGAGAAAGTGGGGCAAAGTTAGGAAAAAATTAGGGTTTTTCATAACTTAGAAAAATTCTAAGTTATGAAAAATCTTCATTTCAAACCCTAATTTGCAATTTTGGATTTCTTGATGAACAAGTTTCATGATTTGGCATGTTTTTATGAAAAATGAATCTTGACACTTGATTTTGACCAAAAAGTCAAAGTTTGACTTTTCAGTATACAGTCAAAATTGATCAATTGACTGGGAAATTCAACTGTCAATCTTGGGCCTTTGGGATCTTTTGAACTTGTTGAGCATGTCAAGACAATTCCATGGGGTCCTTGAGTCCATATGTGAGCTTGGTTTGCCATTGGCTAGGTCAAACAGTCAAAAATTGCCTTTGTGCAGTCAAAACCCTAAAAATGACCATTTTGCCCTTTTGGTGATCTGATCAAATTTCTTGTGGGATTGTGATCCAAACTTGATCAAATGGTCCATATGAGTTCATAATATTGATGTGGGTCAATTTTCATGAGATTTGACTGTCAATTGGCCACAGTTGACTTTTTCCCCAATATAATTGATTTCTAGGTCAACTGTCCAATTGACTGGGCAAAATTTGGAATCAAGACTTGAAACTTGAGGTGGATAAACTTGGGAGTCCAATATGAAGCATGAAAGTCATCTTAGGCATTTTTGGTCAAAACATCTTTGTGCAAACACAAACCCTAATTTGGATCAACAGTGCAAGGAGAAGTCTTGAGCAGATGAAACCCTAACTGGATCTTGAGCTTTAAGGGCTTTGTGATGAGAAATCAATGAGATAGGAGGGCAAATTTTGGGGTACAACACATCGCATATGTCTGTTTTGAATCAATCCATTCGTATTCACTATATTCAAATTGATTTCATTTTTTTGTGTTGCTCAAACTCTCGATTAAAAAAATTCTAAGCCTCTTGAGGGAGGATGACGAAAACGATACCGCGATCTTTACAGTATGCCTTTGAATAGACCCCGCTGATGAAGTACATGCATTGTTTCAAATCCTAAACAGTGGAGTTATAAGGAAGATAATCCCTCGTCAACCCCTTTGAGCCAAAGAAGTTGGAGTTTTTTTTTTCACAAAAATTAAAACCCTTAATTATAACCTGGGGCAGGGTAGTTTTCTCAGTTGATCCAAGTGCATAACGAACGGCATCAAAGGAGTCCTTCTGAGACAAAAAGACGGTGATGGTTCCCTATAATCGTCAAGACAGGCAGTCGTTATCTTTCAAAAACAAAAGCCCAATAAGTCAAAACCTATGAAGGAGACTTACACAAAAACTGGGGCATCCCGCTTACTGTAAATACAAAAGAAACAGTTCAGGCAAAAGACAGGGATAATAAAATCGAAAAGAAAGAGGTCCTACAAACCCTCAACAAAAAGAAATGACTGCCTATTCAAATTAAACTGTCAGTATCTGAACCATCACTGAAATATCATAACAAAGACTCAAACAAGACCTAATGCATGATTAGCTGAGTTTAGGATCGAAGAACATCACAAAGAGCGGGTGGGAACAAATACTTTGAGCCTTTATCCTTTGTTTCTTAAACCGTGAACCAGGCCACGTTATAACCCTTAAAAAGTCCTAGCTGAAGCATGAGTTAGTTCGAAAGCATACTGTTACAAAAGGTATCCTAACTCCTTAAGGCTTGCGGTAAAATACTGAGTTGACATCACATTTTACAAAAATTCACTTGTTTTATTGAAAACTGCATTTTCAAAAATTTAAAGACAGACATAAGCTTTGCATTCTTAAAATAACATTGTTTGCATATGACTATTTGTTCGAACAACATAGAAATTCGCACGAAGAATATCTAGTGAACAAAAGCACTTCCAATCAAGGGGCACGACATGATCATTATCCATCATTTGGGGTAGTCAAGTCAAGATTCAAGGAATCTCTCAAAATGCCAAATAGCCAGGGGCAAATCTCCGCTCGAGTCACTTGGGGCATTGGACATGAATTCCAGCAACGAATCTTGCATGATCGAACGAAGATCTTCTGGTAGTATGGCGACACAACACTACTGACAGTGACAACTCCCTACATCCTAAGAGTGTGGACATAGTCGAAAAATACTGCGCATAATCAAAGACCCGCTAGGTCGACTGGCCTAGGTAAAAATAAGGGCTTCCCGGCGAACCAAAAGGGTTCGGGCAAAAATAAGGGATGAAAATGAAAGATCTGTACACCCGGCAAGTCGAAAACCTGAAAAGGCGGCTTGGGCAAAAAAGGGTATCCCGATGGACTGAAAACCCGAAAGGGCGGTCCAGGCAAAAATTAGGGAATAAAGCGTACGACTATGTCCCGTCATATCGTCACTTGCCCACCAGAAGAAGATTTGTCAATCGGCAGTTATCAAGCACCTCCACAGGTACCTTCTCCCACAAAAGCTAGGGCAATAAGAATTGTCCGAACTGTACAAGCTGCGTTGTCCTCCAGGTACAAGGTGGATTCAGTTGAAGAATATGGCTAAGATACCTTCACTCCCAAAGAGTAAGACAGTAATGGAAGCTCTCCCCACCGAGACTTGCAACTATGAACAAATCAGCAATACTCTCCCCAGGCAGAGTTGGTCTCCCATCAGCCCTAAAAAGGGACAGTATCTCCAGCAAGTCAGTAATACTCTCCCCGAGCAGAGTTGGTCTACTATCAGCCCCAAAAAGTTGGGTATCCCCAGAAGATCTTAATGCTCCCTAGCAGAGTATAAAGATATCCTCCAGCAAGCATCCCCGGCGTTCTTAATATGCTTCAGCAGAAATATAAGATTGTTCCCCGGCGGAATACAGATACCCCAGTGGAGCCATTTCCCCAGTGCAGTCCAAAAAGTTTCCCCAGGAGAGTTGAATCATCTCCCTAGTAGATTCTGGAAGTTTGTCCCCTGCAGAGTACAAATATCTCTCCCAACCATATTCAAAGGTTATTCCCCACCAGAATCTAACTGGGTTATCCTCAGCAAATTACAACGGAAAGATCGGCCTCAGCGAAGCTCTTTCTATCCCCAGCGGAGTTCATCATCAAAATCCCAACAAAGCATAAAAACGGAATCCCCAGCGGAGTTTATCGTTCAAATCTTCAACGAAGCATCTTTTCCCCACAGAGTAATTCCCCACAGAGTAATATCTTCACCAGGTTTATCCCCCAACGGAGTCGTCTTCTCCTACCAGTTTATTCTTGCAATCATCTTCGTGTATCATCCCCAGCAGAAACGAAGAACTCTACTCTTCAATATCAGCCCAGGATTCAACGAACTTCCCGGCATTCGTCAAGGATTTATTTTCCCAGAAGAAGATACGTTCATAAACATCACATTGTCATACATCATGATGCATGCATATACGCATCATATCACACAAATCTCATTTATTTTGAGAACATCATGACATCATGCATTTCATACATCATGATATTGCATGCAACTAATGTTTTGCCTTTTCAGGGAAAAGTCAATCAAAGGATGATTGCCATCAACCTTTTGAAGTTCCAGATCAACACCTGTATCTAGCCAAGAAATATTTGTGAGCGATTGATTGTAGATCTATACTTGTAACTAGCCAGGAAAGTTATCTACATGAAGAGATTGAAGATAAATACCTGTAGCAAGCCAGGAAGTCATCTTTATTTCTCAGGTCAGAGATCTATACCTGAAACCAGACAGGAAAGCTATCTTGACCAACCTTTTTTTAAGTTCCAGATTAATACCTGTATCTAGCCAGGAAGTATCTGTGGACGATTGATTGTAGATCTATACCTGTAACTAGCCAGGAAAGTTATCTACATGAAGAGATTGAAGATCAATACCTGTAGCAAGCCAAGAAGTCATCTTTATTTCTCAGGTCAAAGATCTATACCTGAAACCAGACAGGAAAGCTATCTTGACCAACCTTTTTTTAAGTTCCAGATTAATACCTGTATCTAGCCAGGAAGTATCTGTGGACGATTGATTGTAGATCTATACCTGTAACTAGCCAGGAAAGTTATCTACATGAAGAGATTGAAGATCAATACTTGTAGCAAGCCAGGAAGTCATCTTTATTTCTCAGGTCAGAGATCTATACCTGAAACCAGACAGGAAAGCTATCTTGACCAACCTTTTTTTAAGTTCCAGATTAATACCTGTATCTATCCAGGAAGTATTTGTGGACGATTGATTGTATATCTATACCTGTAACTAGCCAGGAAGTCATCTTTATTTCTCAGGTCAGAGATTTATACCTGAAACCAGACAGGAAAGCTATCTTGACCAACCTTTTTTTTTAAGTTCCAGATTAATACCTGTATCTAGCCAGGAAGTATCTGTGGACGATTGATTGTAGATCTATACCTGTAACTAGCCAGGAAAGTTATCTATATGAAGAGATTGAAGATCAATACCTGTAGCAAGCCAGGAAGTCATCTTTATTTCTCAGGTCAGAGATCTATACCTGAAACCAGAGAGGAAAGCTATCTCGACCAACTTTTTTAAGTTTCGGATCAACACCTGTATCTAGTCAGGAAGTATATGTGAGCGATTGATTGTAGATCTATACCTGAAACTAGACAGGAAAGTTATCTACATTGAAGAGATTGAAGATCAACACCTGTAACAGGCCAGGAAATTATCTTTCTTTCTCAGGTCAGAGATCAATACCTGTATCCAGCCAGGAAAGCATCCCCGACCAACCTTTCTTAAGTTCCGGATCAATACCTGTAACTAGCCAGGAAGTATCTGTGGACGATTGATTGTAGATCTATACCTGAAACCAGACAGGAAAGTTATCTACATGAAGAGATTGAAGATCAACACCTGTAGCAAGCCAGGAAACCATCTTTCTTTCTCCGGTCAGAGATTAATACCTGAAACCAGCCAGGACAACTATCTCCTTGACCCACCTCTCTTAAAATTCCAGATCAATACCTGTAACTAGCCAGGAAATATTTGTGGACGACGAATTGAAGATTAATACCTGAAACCAGACATGACAACTATCTACTTGACCATCATGAAGCAACTCTACACAGGTTCCTTCTTACAAAGTTACAATTCTACAAACTACAGGTATGCAAGTTCTCGCTAAGGAATCTCTTATGCGATCAATCTCCAGATGGCATCTTTAAGCCCATCTCCATAATTATCCATTACATCTCCAAATGGCATCTATAAGCCCATCCCCGACCAGATTCTGTCACATCTCCAGATGGCATCTATAATCCCATCCTCCTACCCATCATATCTCCAAATGGCATCTGTAAGCCCATTCCCACCATCACATTGCTGATACTACACCAGGCGAGTGCAAATTTCTGGGCACTCTAGTGTTCAATCATCTTCCACCTTCGGATCACGAAAGGCACGCAAGCCAATCTACATCCTCAGGTTTAAGAAGATTGAACAGGGGAAAATGTTGTACCCCAAAATTTGCCCTCCCATATTCTTCAAGGTTTGTCAAGAATCATCTTCAAATGGTTCAAGTCTACTCAAGGATTGCACAGTCCAAATACCTCCTAAGCCAGTTGAAATTAGGGTTTTGGTTCTTTCAAGGAATTTGAGGTTCTCAATGGTTCAATCAAGTCTCATAGGCCTCTATACCTTCTCAAGCACCTACATGCCAAGTTTCAAGACTCACAGTACCAATTTGCACAGTCAAAAGCCTCATGTGATCTATAGTCAACTACAAGGGCAAAATGGTCATTTCACAGTCAAAAGTCAAAAATTTTGGTCAACATCTTATTTTGAGTCCACAATCATCATTTGATCAAGTCTTGATCATGATTCCACAAGAATGGCTCAAAAATCATCAAGATGCAAAAAGTTACTATTTTTGGATAGTAGAAAAGTCAATTGTATCTTGACCAGGGCATAACTTTTTCATGGTTCATCAGAAAAATACCATCCAATGCTCATTTTGAAGGGGATGACATTTCATACAACTCATCTTCACACTCCAAGTCCAAGAAATGCTCTCATAAAAAGTTATCAATTTCTACATTATAGGTCAAATTCAAAAGTCAACAAAAATGCATTTTGAGTCAAAGACCATAACTTGAGATTGGTAAATCCAAATGACATGAGACCAAAGGCATTGGTTAGAGGACTTCAAGACCTTTCCAAAATGTCCAAGAACATGTCCATATGATCAAAATTGAGCAAGATATGCATTGGAGAAGTTGGGAAATTTTTGTGAATTTGCAAAAGTCAACTTTGCTCAAAACACCTTGTTTTTGCTAATGGGCCTCAAATTTCTTCTTGAAACTTTATCCATGGCCTATGCACGACCCATCAAGCCTAATGAATTTATTTTCTTATTTTTTATTAATTAATTGGATTTTTTATTAATATTAATTCATTTAATTAATTTAAATTGTAGGAAAATACAAAGATTTGATTTTTCAATCTTTTTGTGAAGCAAATGTGGTCAAGATATGCTGGCAATTTCGTGTACCAATCAAGGATGCAAAAATCTCCAAATTAGGCAACTTTTTCCAATCATGAAGATTCAAAAATATATGATTTCCAATCAAATATTTAATCATCATTCCAATGGATTTTTGCTCAAAGATTTGACCTAATTTCAGTCTCCTATATATACACAAGCCAACCCTAATCATGCCACAGACGTGAAATCTCTGCAGAAAAAGCCATAACCATATTGAAAAAATTCAAGAAAACTTGAAAACTGTTTTCTATATTCCAGGCCAATTCAAGGCGTTTTATTGATTCTAACACATTGCAGGAGTCCCCAGGAACGTGTAGGAATCAAAACCAAGCGTTGAAGCTCAAAGAATCATCAAGAACAGAACCACGGTTTGCTTGTTATTTTAAAAATCGAATAGCTTAATTCATGCATCATTAACATGATTTATTGTTTGTTTTGCATTGCTTGAATCCATATGAAGCTAATGGTACAAGTTAATTGAATTATAATGCCCAGAATCAAGAGTTGCCATGGACGAATTCTAGGGTTCATAAGCTTTCAAATTGGGGCTTTCTAAACCCAGAAAAATCAGGACTTGTAAGGTATATGGTTGGATTCGTGAGAATCAGACGAACACATTGGACTATTCGCGAAATATTTATATTCATCACAGCCCTAATCGCTATTATTCCTCGTGTCATATAGTGGGGGTTAAAACCCCCCGCTATCTAACTTTGTTTTTTGCAGGCACAGCGAGGACGATGATGAGGTGTTGATTCATGGTTGGATAGTTTAAAAAGCGCGTGTGTTTTTTGTGTTAACAGCATATGAGTTGATTTGTATATATTATAATTGATTGTTATTATATTATCAAAAGCAAGCACATGGCGTAGTGGAGGATGCGTTGGCTGGAAATCATTGGGACTTGGGTTCGAATCCCAGGTCCCCCCAAAACGTTTCTATTATTTTTCTTAACATAATTGTGTGCAGAATTCCAAAAGAGGTCTACCATGTACTTCATCTTTCCAAGCGCCAGATGTCTACATGCACAAATCCAGTGGTCAGAGGTGGATGATCACCATACTCCCAGTCAACACGCACCATGGAGAATCCAGAAAGTCAAAAGGGCTTGTGTACAAATGGGCCAGAAATTTCCAATAATACCTCCATAATGGGCCAGCACCCCCCCCCCCCCCCCCCTTGGTTTATTTTTCTTTTAATTCTTTTTCTTTTTTCTTCTTTATTCTAAATATTTACTATAATTATTTTTATTACTTAAACTAACCAAATTAATATTTTTCATAATAAATTCAGCTAAACTAAAAATATAAATATTTTTATTATTATTATTATTTATTAATTTCACTTTATTTTTTGTAAATAAATACTAACACAAATTAATTTAGTTTAATTAGGGTTAATTTTAACTTTTTCTCAATAATTTAAAATCAACATAGGATTAGGGTTTTCTTTTGACAATTTTAATCATTTTTATTTTGTTTTCCTTAAAACATAAAAAACTAAATAATACTTTTTTTCTTTTAATTAATTAATTAATTAGTTTTAGGTTTAATATCAATTAAATGCAAAATAACCAAAAAACTCATTCTTTCTCAAAACCCTAAGGACTTCTCTGATTTAATTTTATTTCGCGCATATTATTTTTGATCATATTTATGTAATTGCTCCGAGGATGTAATAGCGTTAATTAGGACTTTTTATCGCTTTCTTTTATTTTCTCGCAATTTACTTTTCAAGGGTTATGCTTTTGGCGATGTAAATACCCGACGCCTTGTAATAGTGTAGATTTACTTTCCGCAATTTACTTTCCGCAATTATTAACTGCTATGCATGACAAGACTTGTTCTCAAATTAAAATCAACCCGTAGTTCACCATAACATGTGCAAAGATAATCTAAACTGAATCCTGACACACTCGCACATGTCACTCCTAGGGTACGCCTCACTTGGTTGCCTCGACGTGGTCATTGAGTATAAGGTGTTTTAGAGGTCGCCCTCCTGTCTAAAAGATCCAAGTTGCCTCGAAACGGTTGCCCCGGATAAAAAGGATCTAGGATATTAGGGTTACCGCTAAGGCGTCCTACTATTGCTTTGGTGACCACATGTCCCTATAATCGAATTAACCCGAAAAAACTCCAACGACGGTGCTACCTACTTCTCAATAGTGGGATAGTACTGTCTAAAGGACATTTACACAGCTTAATTTCTTTTGAGTAGGTAGATTTCTCCTGGGTACTTGCTCTTTAAAAAAAAACAAAAATACTTTTCGCACCTACACTTTCAAACAAAAGTTTTCGAACAAACACTTCATACACTCTTGAGGACTGATACAAGAGTTACCTAGAAGTTTTCAAAACAAACTTTTTCAAAACCCACAAACACAAGAAAAGCAAAATCTTTTGAAAACATAGTGAGCAAGTACCTAAGAGCTCGTGGATAACCACAGATAGAAAGGGTGCTAACACCTTCCCTTTCTATAATCTACCTCCCGAACCGAGAAACATCTCGAAAAGAAATTTTGCTGTGCTTTTGTCCTTTCCTTGTTGGAGAAAATAAAAGACGGTGACGACTCTTGCTTACCGCGACATTTCGCGAACCAGCATTAAAAAACAGTCAGTTTTATTTCCACCGATCACAACATGTAACTTCAATTTTCATATTTGAGGAACTTAGGGTCTCATCAGACAGGTTTATCCAAGTGTCTGGCCTGAGAGACTCGACTAAGAGTCTCATCAAACAGGCTCATCTAAACGCATCATTTAAGGGACTTAGAGTCTTATCAGACA
Source organism: Vicia faba (assembly GCA_948472305.1). NCBI lineage: Eukaryota > Viridiplantae > Streptophyta > Magnoliopsida > Fabales > Fabaceae > Vicia > Vicia faba. The sequence continues at coordinate 1,441,680,968 of OX451738.1, read as the reverse complement.
TGCTCATCTAAGTGTCTCACTTGCGGGACTTGACTAAGAGTATCATCAGACGAACTTATTTAAGATCCTCGCCTAAGGGTTTTACATTATCGTTAGATAGGCTCATCCAAGTGTCTCCCTAAGGGACTCGACTTAGAGTCTCATCAAACATGTCCATCCAAGTGTCTCGCCTGAAGGACTTGACTAAGAGTCTCATCATAATTTCTAATCTAAATGTCTTTTCTGAGGGACTTAAAGTCTCATAGACAAGTTCATTCAAGTGTCTCGCCTGAGGGACTGGACTAAGATTCTCATCAGACAAGATCATTTAAGCGCGTCGCCTGAGGGACTGATAGTCTCGTTAGACAGAATCATCTAAATGCCTCGTCTAAGGAACTTAGAGTCTCGCTAAACAGGTTCATCTAAATACCTTTCATGAGGGACTTAAAGTCTTATTAGACAAGTTCATCCAAGTCTTTTTCCCGAGGCACTCAATTAAAAGTTTTATTAGAGAGGCTTACCTAAACGCCTCGCCCGAGGGACTTGAAGTCTCATCATACACGCTTATCAAAACCTCTCGCCCAAGGAATTTGAAGTCTTGTCAGACAAACTCATATAAATGCCTTGCCTGAGGGGCTTAGAGTCTCGTCACGCAGGCTCATCTAAACGCCTTATCTTTGGAACTTATAGTCTCATCAGACAGACTCGTCTATGTGTCTCTCCCCGGAGACTTAGAGTCTTATTAGGTAAACTCCTTAGTGCATCACCCACATGCTTAGGATCAACTAATGCAAAGTCGATTAAGCATTTTGCTCTTTACCAAGCCCTTTGTGCTTAAGGGACTGTGTAGTAATATATTTGCGAGGGCCCCCAAGGGGCATCGGGATCATGTCGTCCACGAGGGGATGACATCGCCCGTGACACACCCCACTCGCTCAAGATAGGAAAAACATGGGAAGTGAAGTGTCTTAGCCAAGGATAATGCATAAAATGATTTAAGGGAATAACCCATGTATTCTTAGGGAAAGGGATTCAATGGTCCACTACCATTACAAGGGTGAGCGATTGCGATTTCTGAGAAACCCTAAATTCAAACCCATAAAATCTCTAGCCACTCTTACCCGGCCTAGGAGTGCCATGCATCTGTATTTTTTTTAGCAAGTACACTTATTTACATATGTTTAAGAGCCCGTTTGTTTCAGCTTTAAAAAAATAGATGTTTTCTTTGTATTTTTTAAAATAGATTTTGCAAAATCGTTTTTTCAAAATATTATAAGTTTTTTATATTCGTTTTTTCTAAATTGAACAATAATTTTGACATCCTATAACATAGACATACATTATTGAAGACCAAAATATAGTTAAAATCGCAATTTTTTTAAAAAGTTGTATTTTAAAAATGATTTTTCTGAAAATCTATTTGAAATAATTTCAAAATTAAGTGATTTTTTGAGATTTTGATTTCCAAAAAAAGTTTCAATAAAAAGGTGAAATACCTAAATAAAATTTTAAAAATAACTATTCAAACCAAATTTTCATTTGAAACTTTTATGAAAAATTTCTTTGTAATCTTTTTTATACAAAATTATATAATATTATAAAAATCATTTAAAAAAAATCAAAACAAACAAACCCTAAACAACATAAATTCAATCATAATTTCGAAAAAGTTAAATTAATATCTAAAAATAAACATATAACTGACTATCAAACTTAAATTTTAATAGTTTTATTAAAACAGATTTAAATTTGCCAAAATTTAGCTTAACACAATCTATTCTCTCCTTTATTTAGACATATAAATTCATGTGTTTGCTGTATAACAATACTTATAAATACTTGAAATTATTTAAGATATTTTTATTGTTAATACTTAATTTTTGCTAAGAAATTAAGATTATGTTAGCTGTAATTAAGGAATACGATTTATATACTTAAGGAAAATTTTGTCAACTAAACAAGTACCAAAAAATTTCATGGTTTAATATCCCATGGAAGTTAAGAATCTAACCCATGAAAAAGATGTTAAGTTATGTTGTTATTAATTATAACCATCTTTGATCTTAAAATCGCTTATTATTTAAAAAAATTATAAAAATCTATTTTGTTTGTTACATTCAAATATTCAATCAAAATTTTTAAAATAAAAAAATTTGTAACAAACCTTATCTTCATATAAAAATTGAAATCTAACCAAATCTTTTTTTACCATTTATATCTCAACCGAATTATAATATATATAACAACAAATCTACTAAAAATTAAACCACATTAAAATTTCCAAAAAGCACCGTATCTTGGTTTTGTTACTTCAGTTGTTTGTGCCTCCGATTCCTCTGAGTCGACTCACCGCCATGGATAAACAACCTTCCACCATCGACCCTTTCCTTCTCGATTATCAACCTTCCGAACTCCGAATCGCTTCCGAATTCTTCTCCACATGGCTTCCTTTTCTCTCCAAAGATCTCTGCCGCCGCTGCTCTCAATCACTCTCCGATCGCATCCGTTCAATTGACCCTGGTAACAAAAACCCTAATTTTTAATCTCAATTTTTTTGGGTTTCAGTGATAAAAATTGATACTTTATTTAATTTTGCAGAGTCTGAAAACGAAAACCGGGACAAGAATTCGGAAGAGGTTAATTTAGATGAGAATTGTGATTGTCATTCTCTTGGCAGCTGGAATGATGGTGTGCAGGGGAATTCGGCTTCAGAAGCTCCGAGTCCGCGGGTGTTGTGGGCTGATATGGCTGATGAGTTTGGTGAAGATGAGATTGATCGAAACGACGATGTTGGTGGTGTTGTTTTGGGAGAGAACTCGGGTGAAAATAGAGTTGTTGTTTCTGATAAGGCTGTTTTGCCTAGGGAACAAAGAGAGTATATTAGGTTTATGAATTATGTGAGGCGCAAGAAAGATTTTATTTGTATGGAAAGGATAAATGGAAAACTAGTCAACATTGTTGAAGGTCTTGAGTTGCATACTGGTATTTTTAGTGCTGCTGAACAGAAGAGGATTGTTGAATATGTTGCTTCTTTGCAAGAGATGGGAAGAAAGGGAGAGCTCAAAGGTTTGCATTTTTCTTCTACTTTGATGTTCTCATAAGTTTCATCAGATTATTTATATGTTTGTTGTGTTCATAAACTAGTCTCGTGAATTTGATGATCGGTAGTATGTAGATGAATAATTGACCCCAATTTCATTGCATCCGGTTGTACACATAATCAAGATCTAGTTTATTCTATTAAGATTTCTTTTAGATATGGAATTGTTGTTGAGTTATCAAGTGTCTATGCCGATTCATTTATTGAATCATTAGATTTCTTATTTTGTGAAGATTGTGTTGATAATTCAATTTTGAGATGGAAATTCAAACTGCTAACATGGCTGTAGAATGTGAAAAGCACCCTTTAAGGTTTAGCGGTTTATAGCACATTGAAAGCATGCCTCATTATCAAAGGTGTTAACTTTAGAAAGAATAGAAAGAGTTAAATTATCTGATTTTTTTAATGCATTTTTGCCCTACAAATTGGCTTCTCAAGGCACGATGCACCAAAAAAACTTGTTCCTAATTGAAGAAAGGCGTTAACATTAGAAGATGCACCAAAACACACGTGTCTCATTGAAGAACTGCGTTAACGTTTGAAAAATAAGCATTTGACTTTTTTACTTATATTTTCCTTGTAAGTTAACTACTTAAGCATGATTGGGCTCATACTTTACATTCTACGAGCAAACTTCATGTCATAAAATACTGAAAACAGAAACAAATTTTTTCTATGCACTTAATTGGGCTATATATACAACATTGACAATTTGGTAATGTGTTAAATGGCATTATTTCCAAGGAACTAAATATATGGTGTTGATTCTTAACTTTTTCAGAACGGACATATTCAGCTCCTAAAAAGTGGATGAAGGGCAAGGGACGCCAAACTATTCAATTTGGGTGCTGTTACAATTATGCAGTGGTTAGTCTCTCATAATGTCTTTACATTTCTTTCTTTAGAAAGAATATATCTAAACTATTATTGTTTAAAGCATAGGATAGTGTTTGACGAGCTTCATAAATGGATGTATAACTTTCAAAATTAAATTTCTGACTACAGGATAAGGATGGTAACCCACCAGGTATTCTTCACCAGGCATCTATAGATCCTTTACCCGATCTTTTCAAGGTCATCATTCGACGCTTGGTCAAGTGGCATGTACTCCCTACAACATGTGTGCCAGATAGTTGTATAGTGAATGTCTATGAAGAAGGGGACTGCATACCTCCGCACATAGATAACCACGATTTTGTTCGACCATTTTGCACTGTCTCATTTCTTAGCGAGTGCGACATACTTTTTGGATCAAACCTTAGGATTGTAGGTCCTGGTGAATTTGATGGTTTGTTTGCTATTCCTCTACCAGTAGGGTAAGTACTCAATCTTGATTTATCCACTACTCTGTCTATTTTGCTTGTTAACTATTTCTACACGACACCAGATTCAGCTGGATTATATTATTGATCAATTTGTCGTGTTATGGACGATTCAAAATCTTTATAATCTCTCTTTTTTCTCTCCAGATCTGTACTTGTCTTAAATGGAAATGGAGCTGATGTAGCTAAGCATTGTGTCCCCGCAGTTCCTTCAAAAAGGTATTTGCTGATATGATAGTATATATTCCCGTTTGTCTCAATTTTTCTTTTTTAAAAAGGTTATTGATTTGTATTCTTTTTTGTTGAAACTTTTGCTAGGATATCAATCACATTTAGAAGAATGGATGAGTCCAAGCGACCTGCCGGGTACGTCCCAGAACCTGATCTTCAGGGGATCCAACCATTGGCCTATGAAGCTGAGCAGCAAGAAATTAACAAATCAAGTGGTGGACATAACAGATCTAATAATCGTCAAACGTATAGAAATAATGACAGAAGAGGTGGCAGAATTGACGGAATGGGATCTACACCTAGAAACGACAGATTCTCAGAGCCTCGCGAATGGTCTCAAAATTCACAAAGATCTGCACCAACTAGAAACAGTAGATATTCAGAGCCTCGCGAATGGAGTCAAAATTCACAAAGATCTGCGACTAGAAACGATAGATACTCAGAGCCTTCAGAGCCTCGTGAGTGGAGTCAAAATTCACAAAGATCTGCAGCTAGAAACGATAGATACTCAGAGCCTCGCCAGTCACCTCAAAGTTCACAAAGATCTGCAAATAGGTGGAGTAGGGTAAAGCCAACTAATTAACAAGGTGGCGAGTTATTAGTATCCAAGATTCATACCAGTTCAAAATTAAGTTAATTATACGATCTTTATGCCCGTCACTTGGCAAATAGATTTGTCATGGGAGGTTTCTGAACTATGGTTTTCCGAGAATGTTTTACTCTGCAGCAATTTTTGTCATATCGGTGTATGGTTACAATTTGGTCGATTTGCGGGTGCTTTGGCACATTTAATTACTTAGCCGGATGCGGCGATGTATATTATTAATTTGAGAGAACTTACAACTCAATAATGGTTGCAATTTGGTGAGAAGTTGTTGTATTTGTTGACATTTTTAGTACCAAGCTAGAATGTAGCTGGGTGATATATTGACTTTTATTTTTTTATAGGTTGATGCTTTATACCTGTTATACCTAAAAAACATTCATTTTTAAGGTTGCTTTGTAAGGTCGGCATTTTTAGCTTTTCTAGAATTGCTTAGTTTGAGATTTGCTGTTGGGTCTAATCATTATTATGAAATTGCTTGCTTGTGAAAGGATGAATTGAAGTGTGTTGTTTAGTTCAACAAACAGATGCATTTTTTAATTTAAATTCCAATATCTTTTGGAAGTACTTTTCTTGGTAAGTTAATCACTTACTAACGATTTATATACATGTTTTTGCTAGTTGTTTACAGCATTAATGTAATAGTGATAAGAGAAGAAGTACACAAGAAAGGTGGTCAAACATGTTAATGTCAGCCAGTAACATAACAGTTGAGTTGTTTGTTATGTTTAGAAATGCATGAGGATAGATATAGGTGGACCTATAACAGAACAATTTATATAATTGTACTGTGTTTATTTTGTCCAAATTCATCATACAATACAATAGAATAAGCAAACATAGTACTATGGTAAATTTGACAAATCTCAACTAATTAAGGTGGTTAGTTTTTTAAGTTACCTTATAGCATCTTTAATAAAGGAAATTTCAATTATTGTTTAACTTATCTTTTTTGTGGGTGAGTCCAAATTGCCACACGATATGGTGTTTTTCAGGGTGAAATGCTGCATTAGGGTAGAAAACTGAACAATAATATTATACTATTTAAGTGATTCTTAAGCAAACTAAATTTTATTTCAATGGTGATAAAAATCAATAACTCAAATTTAATCTCACATATTATTTTAAATTGTTATTAGGAGAGATGATTGGTTGTAAGGCATCTAGAATTTATTATTAAACAATCCTAATCTCCACTTCATCATACTTCAATGTAGTAAAAAACAAAATTATGTCAGAACAATTAACCTCAAAATTAATAAGCAGTTAAATGAAAAATTTAATCTAATTCTACGGGTTGATGGGGCCTATCGAAAATTGTTTAAGATATTGTAAAGATTGCTATCACACTCTCATGAAAATTTTAAAATATCTTTAGATTATATATATATATATATATATATATATATATATATATATATATATATATATATATATATATATATATATATATATATATATATATATATATATATATCCGGACGCATTCTAAACACATTCCTTCTTAAATTAGGCTTTAAGATTAGACTAAAAACTATTACGGATATGCATTTCTATATAACTTACGGAGATACATCTTCGAAAGTTATGTTAAACAAAGGGGTGCCTATCATGGATGTCAACTTGTCTCCATTAATGAGGATTTGCGTGAGAATTTTTCTGTTTGAGATTTTTAAGATGGGACTTATCCCCCACAGAGACAGAGATGAAAAATAAAGACTCTCAAAGACATTTTAGAAACGAGGACATCGAACATATCTTTCGTCCTGCGTAGTCCCTGTCTCCGCTTAAAATACCATAATATCCTTAATTTATATGTAATTTTAAATTTTTATGTAAATTTATTTGTTATTTTATATAATTTATTTTATAAACAAATTTAAAACAATACAATTTATTTATCATTTTATATAATTTATTTTACAATCAAATTTGAAAGTTTGGTGTCATAATTTTCAAGAATATAGATTAAATATTATTAAAAAATATATATATTTATTCTAGAGGATTAATTTCTTAATTTTTCGTAGTTAATTTTTGAATTTTTTACTATTAATTTGATTAACAATAAAAAATAAAAAATTTGTGTTTATGGATTTTCATAAGAACCTTGGAGATCGTGAGATTTCCAGGGACGAGGATGGCAGACAGAGATGGAGAATAGATTCGAGGGAGGAGATTAAGATGGAAAGATATCTCCTGCCCCCACACTGCTCCATTGACATTCTTATACCTGACTCTTTTCTCTTTCCTCACTTCTCAAAATACTCTCTCAAACTCTCAACCTCTCAAGTCTGAAATTCTCTCAACTCACATTTTCTCAAAATCATTCAACTCCTTCAAATTTTCTTCCATCAACATCAAATCAATCAAAGAGCTTACAAAAGATCAAATTTAACTCACATTAAGTAAGTTTTTGATTTCTTTAAACTTTTATGATTTTCTTTACATATTTGTAGAAATTGAACATTAAATTTTGTAATAGGTAGTTTAGATATATCATTTACATGAACAATATGTTTGGTAGATGGTTTTAATAATCAATGTATTATTTTGGATGTTGGCATGGAGTGTATTTCCGCCATTAACGTCATTATGAGTTGAAGAACCTTACGGAGATGTTTCTCTGAAATTTTTCAACATTTTTCTATAATTCAGAGTTGCATCTTTAAGATTTATCTGTCTTCATTGTTTGGCTTGACCACATTTTATTTCATGTATATAATGCTTGTGAAATTTACTTATAGGCAATGATTAATAGATTGAGATACAATAGAGCTACGCAACATGCATTGGTTTAAAGGAAAAAAAGTTGATAATCGCAAGCACATGTCGTTTCTTGTCTGGTTGATGCGGAGGCGTCAACTTCAGAACTTATGCATCTCTGTCTTTGTCTTCTCGTAGGAGACAAGTGTGTCACCTACTAAGGCACCCAAGACACAACATGCACTGGAGTCTCTGCAAGAGGCACCCAAAGACCCGCAGGCACCCGAGGTCTCACATGGGTTTAGAGGAGGCTCGTTTGAAAGATATTTATGACGATGATTTATTTTTTTCTAGGACCGTAATGCTTTAAAATTCATCAACCATGGCCACAAATTTAAGGATTTACAACAGCTCAATGAATAGTGATTTCAGGATGTGATGCATCTATCTGAGCTGATAGACTTGTGTAAAGCGGGTTATATTACGGTTAACCATGATATGTTATCTGCATTTGTAGAGAGATGACACTTAGAGATATCATTTTGTCTTCTACATGATGAAATGTCTATCAAACTGGACGATGTCTCGTTCCTATTATATCTTTCGATTAGGGGGGAGACTATTAGACCACGACAGAATTAACAAAGATAACTGAAGATGTTGGTAGACTATCTGAGAGTTGGTAGACTATCCTAGAAAGGTTGTATACACAACAAATACATAATGCAAAGCAAGCTTATAGTGATGATTATCAGGTTGCGCAACATAGAACATACGCTCTTAGAACATACTTGTGGTATTTGGTTGACACATCCATTTTTGTGAAAAATAGTGCCACTTATATGAATGTTATATACATGTCGTACATCACTGACTTGGAGTGGATCTATGAGTACAATTGAGAGGGATTGTTTGATCTACCTGTACTCCAAATTAGTCGAAGACAGTATGTAAAAGACCAAACAGGTGACAGACAGTATCACACTTTTGACAGAAATATTTCTGCATCATTTAGTGTCATTTTCGTAACACTTTTCTACGTCTATTTCTGCATCTTTTACTAATTATTCATATGTACCATTTTCAGGCTTAGATTCCCCAACACTTCCCACACATATCTGAATGGTCACGTGTGCCGACCTACACTGAGGATATGTCATGTGCTTCTGCATTTGTCCCGCTCAAAGAAAACCATACGACAGATCCATACAAAGTGTATCTTGACCGCATGAGAGCCAAGGATATACACTTCAACACCTATGTAGATCATCGTGAGACGCATCCCTTAGACGACTTTGTCTCTAGATGCCATGATGGAGGAGCCAGTACAATACATGAGAGACGTTATATATACCATGATGAGGGAGGCACGCGAGGCAATACAATACGGGAGGCAGCATATGAACAGGGAGTCTAATTCCATCTTAGACTATTGTATATAGTATTTATATTAGGAACACACACATATATATATATATACACATTTTCATATTATTCCAAAAGTGTGGTTTAGTTTATACAAAATTGAAAATAATATTGTAATTATAATATATCATAAAATATAGTCAAATTCATCAAAGCATCTCTAAATCAAAGTAAGAAATAATTGTCTAGTGTTAATCTGGAGATGTATTTCCAGATTATGTCTGGTATGAATACGGAGATGCATCTTCGGAATAATTTACGTCAAAAGAAGGCGTTTCACTGAGAAATGCATGTGGAATACATAGAGTTGTTTCAGAAATGTATCTCCAAAATAAATTGTGAAAAAAAATTAAGGTGAGACTCTGTTTAAATAAAACGTATGATGCGTCCAAAGACACATCTTCAAAATTAAAGAGACAATTTTAAATTTTCATAAGATGTTTTTTCTATCACATAGGATGAAATTAACAATTTTCTTATCATCTCTCTACTCAAACGCCAAACATTAAAATGCTCTAACAAATTTAGAGATAAAAAAATGATTTGCTAAAACAAATATATGAAAGTTATATTTCCAAGTTTTAGGTTCTATTAGTGCTTCTGTAAATTGTAATGCAAAAACAACTCTTTTCTCAACTTTGATTGTTTTTTTTATACATGAATGTTTTGAAAATTTGTTTAGCTATTGATCCGACAAAGTCAGAGATAAGTAATCGAACAATATTGAATTGTATAACTCACTAGAATTAAATTGGACGACTCAATCATATAAATCGCTATCCATAATAAAGTTGTGTAGATATTAAATTAAAAATTCTAAAAAAAAAACATAACACTTAAAAAATATCAAAACTATGATATGAACATGTATGTGATAAAATGGAACACATGAATCAATGCTCTCAACATTGTTTGGAATTAAGTGAGATTTTTATTTTCAAGGAATATCTGTCATAACAAGGTTGTCCTACAAACTTGTGAAGAGATCTATAGTTTCAAATAATGAAGAATACACACAACTATTCACCAACTGAATATCCAATCTAAACATACATGAATTCACCACCTCGAAGAGCATTTGCAGCGCCTTTCCTCTCTTCTTCGGCTTCCTTTTCGCGTTCCTTCCAGCTCTCATACGCATGATCATCAGTTTGCAGCTCATGACGACAGATTGGACATGAATTGTGCTCATCCTGCAACATAAATGACAAAAATTGAACAAACTCTTTAGTTCATAATATAAAATGCAAAGAGGTTGGTTTTAAAAGGGTAAAACAGAACTTTCAGTAAATAAGTGAAGTTCGAAACAATACCAGCCATGGCTTTAGACATGGTGGGTGGAATGTGTGCTTGCACGGTAACTCTTGCATTTGGTCGTTTAATGCCAGGTTTTCCCTGCAAATGGCACACTCTGCATCTTTCCCCATATTAGCAAGGATTTCCTCTGTAAGAGTAATGACAGGAAGTTTCGCCACAACTTCTTTACTTGCCGGAGGAACTCTTGGAGCTACAGGACCATCATTCTCCATCTAACCATGTTTTTTCAAAGAAAGAGAAGCAAATCACCCTTAATTAAACCGCGTAAAGTGTAACAATCAAAAGAGACAAAAATGAGTCAAGCTGAATATATATCAATCAAAATGTTTCAAACAATGCCTAAGCCGCGTAGTACCTCTTTTCTTTAACTTAGAGAAACTGAGTCTAGAAATTCAAAGCAATGTTGATATTTAAGAGAAATAAATGAAACCGAATAAGGGGTTATGAGAGATGCATGAAAAGATTTAGGAAATATACCAGTGGCACAACTTCTTCCAATCTATTTCTAAGCATTTCAAGCACACTAGCAACATTTTCTGGCGTGGCTTCATTTGTTGCTAAACCTTGAGAGGATTCAGCTTCAAATAGGCTAGCAGCTGCTGTCAAGAGGTTTGCCTGCACCAACCATTCAGGCTGTGGTGGCTCTTGATCTACCGTAAGGTGCCCCTCAAAAAGATATCCTGAATCAACAAAAAATGCGATCAATACATAAAGGTAAAAGCAAACTATTAAAAGTTTCGAAACCACAAAACTCAATAACATGAAGATAGTAAAAGAAAATCACCTCTATTTTCACGAGTCTCTGCAGGTCGCAAAGTTTGTGAAGGGTTGTCTTCTAGATGCAAATGTTCCCTGGCCTGATCAATGCATGCCTTCAAGTGCTCCTTCTGAGCAGGCTCGGAAACAAACAATATAGCCTGCTCAAAAAGGCCTAAGCCAGCACTCCAGAAACCGGGTGCTGTGTATCTTGTCTTCAACACCGTAGCAACTCGGCATATAACAGTATAAAACTGCAAATCACCAGCAACACCACAGTCACTTCATTATATTTTAACTACCCATTAAATCAAACAATAACCAGAGTAGTCATTCCCGGATAGCGGCGCAGAGCGGCCAACCCTAAAAGTGGGACAGCGGGATAATGTATAGAGGGATGACCGCTCTACTTGATCACTTTTTGGATGATTAGCATATAATAATTATAAACATATATTTAATGTAAAATTAAACTAACAACTCAACTCAAAAAATGTTCATAAATGAAAGCACTCATGAATCTTAAAGTGCATAAATGACTATGAAGGAAGGTTATGATTTAGTCTCAACTCAAATTTGATTGAAAACCCAAAATTACCCTTAAAACATTGTACATTTAAGGGGTTATTTCGGTTTTTCAGAGGTGCAAAGGATAGCGGGTCAGAAACCACTCCGAGCCAAAAACCGCTCTGCCCCCTAGCTGCTATAGTGTTATGCACCGCTAAGACTCTTCCCGCTCCGCTGTAGACTAATCAAATGTCCCCCAACAAGAGAAGTTACAAATGACCTACCAATTAGAGGTCATTAGCAGGTACAAAACTAAATATATTCGAGATATAGCCATTCTAACTCATCAGTATAACCCATAATTAGCTTTAACAACATACATATACAGAGATAAATGCCTGCATAGATATAATATATCAATAATCTCTTTAAGTAAATGCCTCCGTAGATATAATATATCATAGAAAAATGAACAAAACCCAGAATCTTAAAAAGTAAATTGAAGAATCCAAACAGAAAATTGAAATGAAAGGAGCATACGGATTTACGAAGAGAGGTAGAAGCTGATGGATACGTGGTTTGAAGCAGAGATTTAAGAGATGAAACAGCGTCTTCGAATTTCAGCTTCTTCCCCAATTGTTTCTGCAATTCTTCCAATTCTTCTTTAACTAAATCCTCCGAAGCCATTAGATTCTTTTCTTTGTGATTACCAAACTCTGAATTTGAAATTTTGTTATTGTTATTGAAATTCAGAAACCCTTTTTTGTTCTTCCTCTTTGTTTCTGAGATATTTTTATATTCTTCCTTTGAGCATGGGTTTTCTTCGGGAAGGGGAAACAGAAGGGAATGATCGTCTGTAAACGACCCTACTGTTATCTCGGTAGGTTGTCGAATCATTTTTGCCGACTTTAATTCATTTTCTAATATATGATTTTAATTAAAAATCTTTTTTTCTTTCTAGTTAAATAAAAATAATTAAAATCATTTTTTAATCCTTTGCAATATGGTGAGGAATTCAGTAATCCTTTCATACAAAATTTTGAAACTTGTTTTAATCTATATGGGACCGTCTTTAGTTTATAAACATGATATGTTGTATTGAGATTGACGAATCTTTTTGATTGTTTAACCTAAATTTCATTTAAAAGTTCATTTAGAAACATATTTTTAACATTTATTTGATACGGTTAGAAACAAATTTTTGACATTCGATAATTAGAACAAAAGTTTCATAAAAATTGATACATTATGTTTATGTGTATCTTTGAGTTATTAGACGTGTTTTGTTTCTAGTCGTATTTTCATTTTCATATGACTTGGTTCTTGTAAATCTATTTTTAAAGAGTATTAATTCAATTAATTTTTTTTTTCCTTAATCAGTAGTCAATAGAACATGACATGACATGACAGTCTCAGCTAAACTCTTCAACTTCAGTGTTTTTCTAATATTATCCATGAATTTCAACTAAGGTTCTCCTGAAATCTTAGACCCTTTACTTTCACTCAAACACTCTCCCAAGTGTCTACAAGATGATTATCATAGGTGTCGTGACAAATTACAATTACAATCAAATACTTTATCCTTCCAAATTAATAAAGACATTCAAAAAGTAAAGTATTACAAACAAAATATAAAGACTCAGTAAAAAGTGAATACAACTTACAACAAACTTTTAGAGGTGAGTCTTTAACCAAGGAGAATAATCTCTTTAAATAGAAACCATGATTCAAGCAAAAATCTCAACAGGGTTTTGACAAAAACCAACAGAATCTAAAAGGCGCAAGTTCAATCTTTCACCATTGAAACTAAATCTGACTCTTTTATAAAATCAAATCAAATCAAATTAAATATTTATCTAACAAATTTAAGAGTTACTAAAATCTTTATCAAACATATTGAGATTAAAAATATTTTTCCAAATAATGCACTTATAATCACACTTCTAATTGAATTAAAAGGAAACAAACTGGAATAAAACACTGAAGTATAATTCAAACAGACAGAGCTCGCACGCCAGAGCATACGAAAGACATGATGTCTCATTCTAAGTCAGGTCATCTTGCTTACAATTTTTTTTTAAATAAAGTGTAATAACAAACTCATCCTTTGGTTATTTTTAGTAAAATCAACAAAGCCAATATGTTACGCACATTCTTACCCATAATCTTCTAGATAAAATCACAAGCACACACATCAAATATGTTACGTACACACATTCTTATGCACATTATTACAGATCATATCACAAGCACACATATGTAACAAATATCACAACAAATAACCAGAAACACAACTATAGCATAACATAGTAGAATGTGCTAGAAAAGAATGTGATGTGCTATATCTTCACCTATTTGACTCAAAAGATACAGAGGTAAGAGACCATTTGTTGCACCCCAAAATTTGCCCTCTCATTTCTCAAGGAATCACCCTGGATCCTCAAGTTTTCTCTCATCCAATTCCAAGCCTTGAGTTATCAATTTTTCTAAGCAAATCATTCACAAGGGCAAAATGGTCATTCGCATACTGAAGAGTCTAACTTTGACTTTTGGATCAAAATCAAATCTCAAAAATCATATTTCATCAAAACATGTTGGAATATGAAGTTTGCTTCATCAAGAGTTTCAAAAGTCAAATTTTACTTTGAAAGAATCAAATTTTAAAAACTTAGAAATTTTTCTAAGTATTTAAGAAATATGACAATTTCAGAACTTTTGGGCCACTGTTCACACTCAACAAATTCTGGATATTCTCAAGACAGAGTTTGATCAGAACTTCTGGACCAGTTTTTACAAAGGTTCGGTCAGAGTATGCAAGGGTAAATCAAAGGAGGTTACAAAGCATGCTGCAAGCTTTCTAGAAAGTCTGAAAACTCCTTCAGAACATGCTGGAGTCAGAAGATAAGAGGATCAGAAGATGAGATGCTACGCTGAAGCAGAACTTCTAATCCAGAGTCAAGCAAGGATGCAGAGTTTCACATGGGAACCCATTTAATATTCACAACCACTTGTGAAGTCTTTATCCAAGAGATTCTCTCCACGTGTATCCCTACTGTTTTGGGAAGACAAACTTTTGTGCAAAAGTATGCTAGACCCACGCGCTGCTTCTACTTTTCCTTAATTCACGCTGCCAAATCCAGCTTAGACGCTATTAGTCATCCAACTTGATGCATTGAACACACTGGTTAAGCTTACTTCAAGAGTAAGTCAGCATCTAGCACATGATGTTGGCACCACTTGACCGCCCCAACTGCAAAACTTTGCCTATAAATAGAACACCATTTGCACACTGAAAAAGTCTAGAAAAATTTGTGAAAGAAGAAAGAAAATTAAGAAAGAAAGCTTTGAACCACTGCAAAAATTCCAAGAACCCAGGAAACTATAAACACAAAATACCAAAATCTCAGCATTGATTCCTTACATTCAAACTCCATTGTTTTCCTCAAGTGTTCTTGACTAAAGCCATCTACGCAGTTGCTGATTCACACATTAGAAGCTACCTTAATTTTTGTATTCCTATTGCCATACACTCTCCATTCATTTCCACCTCAAAGGAGTCAGGATATCACCTCTTGGCTGTTCCAGAAGTTGTAAACTTCCTTCCTGCTGAGTACGTGAAGAAATTGCTCAGAACATCACCAGAATTCAAGACCAACCTCTAGTTCACAGAATCTTTTCCATCTGCAAGGTAAGTTTTATGCTGACCCTCATCATAATTGATTAAGCATTGTCAAATTTTGCATATTTAGCACAATGTATATATTTTGATCATGATGATGTACATATCCTGAAAATTCATGCATCTGCCTGCCTTAAGTAGAAGAAATCCCTATTCAGAGCTTCATAAAAAAATTAGGACTCAGAATTAGAATTAGCAAATACATGTTGCTTCTGATATTTCATATATGCAACTTCTGTTCTGTTAAGAAATAATCAAGTTGCAGATGTTCTGACTGACATGGAAAGAGGCAAAGTTCTGACAATTGCATCAGAGCTTCTTAAAACTTCTGAGTTCTCAGAAGATCCAGAACTTCTGAACTTCCTTATTTTACTAACATGTTTCTGTTTGTGCAGCAAGTCAAAGTCAGAACTTCTGACCTCTTCTACTCTCATGCATTTGCGCTGATTATGTTTTCTTTCTCTTTTGTTATTTTGCCATCATATTATTCTTATTATTATTAATCAAAAACACCAAAAAAAAAATTACATATTCATATGTTATATTTTCTTTTAACACAAAAAGACAAAAATATTTTATTAAACAAAAACTTATTTCTTTTCTTAAATAAATAAACATTTTTTCATTTTCTTGTACATTCTTATCTATTTCAATATAGTTGTAATAGTAACCTAGAATTTTAACTTGCAACCCCCATTCATAAATATGTACCCTCATCCCCTTAAATATTATAATAGCGTAGGACTTTACATTTTCGCACTGTTATTGCTTTCAATATATGCTAGTAATTAGGGTGTGTATGACAAGATGTGAAAATTGACAAATAGATCACCCTAATCAAGACAAATTATGCATGAAATCAAATACACTCGCATACTTACACTCTTAGGGTAATTCCACTTGTTGCCTTATAAAAATGGCCATGTTATGCATGTGGGATGTATTAGCACAAACAAATCGAAAAATACAAGATCATAGTGCCTCGATGACGCTATCAAAGTTGCCTTTCAAAATGATCTTAGTCCCTAAAGAAAAAGTACTAAGTCATCTCACAACATTGCTATCATGGTCATACGATGACCCAACGCTCGTCCCTTCACATCTAACGATGGGGCTTCCTACCAAATCAATTGTAAGATTGCAACATATAAAGGAGGAGGAAAAGCACATCTAAGACCTTTTGAGTAGGTTACCTTTAGTTACTTGCTCACTCTCAAAACAAATATCCTTGCTATTTTCAAAACAATCACATACACTTTCAAAAACATCTTCAAAACACTTTCCAAGACTTTAAATATTTTCAAAAGCTCAACACTTTGTATACGTTCTTACGAACGAGAACTATTACAAAGCTTGCCTAGATAATGGCACCTTTTCAAAATACTTTCAAAATCATACAAAACACACTTTCAAACAAAAGCAAGTGATCTAGCGAGTAACTAAGAGCCCATGGAAAACCATGGATGAAAATGGTGCTAATACCTTCCCTTTTCATAATCTACCCCCCGAACTCAAGAAAACATCTCTAAAGGCATTTCTTGTGCTTTTTCACCTTTCCTTTTTTGGATAAAAGAAAAGTCGGTGGTGACTCTTGCTAAACCGCAACATTTGCAAACACAAACGCAAAACCTCAAGTCAGTTCTCCCACCGTATCACAGAACTGGAGACTCTGCTGGGGAGTAATGGAAATTAAAGTGGGGTTACCTTAGGGATAAATCACATTTACTTGCTTACATTGCTCGATTTGTTTGCTTTACATTTTGGTTCCTTGTTTGGGTTTGTTTTAAATCCTACACCCGGATTTGGGGATACCTTTTAGGTAAGTAGCAATAAATTGTGAGGGAACTGTGCGGGGTATACCGACACGGTTGAAGCAGTAGCTACGTTAATGTGGCACTTTGGTTGGTACCGGTAACCCTTGAGTCAGTTAAGGAGAGTACGGGGCCGCCGCGTGGTGTCTTCAAGCATCAACTGACCATAGAACCTTACTTGACCAACTTGGCCATTAGGACGTAGTGAGATGACCGAGTTTGGTGTAGTCCGAAGTTGGTAGATACTCGATACTACACTCATTGAGGTTTGACTCTTGAGTTTTGTTTGGTTGCGAGTCAATCGCTTATTGAATGACACTTGGGGGAAAGATCAGTGATATTGAGATCCCTTAGAACCCAGTTACTATTAACTAGGACAGGTTGAGCCAACTAAACTTCAAGAGGGTACTTACCTGAAACCCCATGCAAGCCTAAACCCAAGGACTTGTTTGCTTTGTATATATACACTTGTACATAACATCATAAACATCATGAGAATCATAAACATCACTAACCATTTCAAGGATTTTTGGATTTATCTTTGTTCTGTTTTGTAGGACATGGCATCCCCTCGTAGGGGCACTATCCAAGTCAGTCTCGTAAGGATACCTCCACAACACAAAGATTTAGTATCAAGGGTCCCTGAAGATTCTCCGTTCACCAAAAGACATGGTCGACTCCTTAGTCTGGTTACCTCAAGTATTGAAGAAGATATGGTAAAGGTGCTTATCCAATTCTTCGGCCCTTTGCATCATTGCTTCACTTTTCCCGATTACCAACTTGTGTCCACTTTGGAAGAATTTTCTCAACTCATGGGGATCCCTATTCTTAATCAATTACCTTTCAACGGTATTGAAAGAGACCCTAAACCTGAGGAAATTGCTCGAGCTCTACATTTGCAACCATCTGACATAGTAGAAAATTGGGTGACAAGGAGTGGTGTCAAAGGGTTCCTAGCAAAGTTTTTGTTGGAGAAGGCTCAAGAGTGTTGGAATACTTTGGATCTACAAGCCTTCGAGGAAATTTTGGCTCTTCTCATCTATGGGTTGGTACTATTTCCTAATCATGACCAATTTATAGATGTAAATGCGATCAAGGTTTTCATGTCTCGTAATCCGGTGCCTACATTGCTTGGAGACATCTTGCATTCTCTTCACTCCCGCACTTTGAAGAAAAGAGGGGATTTGATGTGTTGCACTCCTCTTTTGGATAGGTGGTTTATTTTGCACCTACCTAGATCTGTGGGGAAGAATGAATAAGGTATGAGGTGGTCTAAAAGATTGATGTCACTTTCACATGCTGATATCCGTTGGTATTATCGCTCTTTGGAAGACATTACCATCATCGATCGCTGTGGGGAATTCCCCAATGTCCCTCTACTTGGCATTAGGGGAGGCATTACTTATAACCCTTGTTTAGCTTTGCGACAATTTGGATACGCTAGGAGAGATGGCCATCATGAGGTACTCATCCAAGGAATTATATTCGACTACGAAAGCGATACCCAAGGTTACCGTCAAAGATTTATACGAGCTTGGGGTATGGTTAACAAAGTTGATAGCAAGACGTTGGGGGCGTAAGAATTCCATTCCTTTGGAACCTTATCTTAAATGGGTGAGGGCTCACGCTCAAAGTCTCAAGATGCCTTATGAAGCCGTCTTACCCGTTATCATGGAGCCAGTAGTTGAGGGAGACGTTCCCCATACTATCCTCTATCCTAATATGCCTACTTCTATTGAAGATTTGCAAAACGCTTGGATTCAGTTAAAAGGAGAACGAGACACCTTTGAAGCTAAGTTCTATAAAAGCGAGAGGAAGTTATTAGAGCTTACAAGGAAGCTTCATGGAGAAAGGAGCTTAAACACCTACATTGTGCCAAAGAAGATGCGCGCAACTTTTCTGCCTTAGGAGTTTACTTTATGCTTATTTCTGTTGTTGTATGCCCAAGAGGCATGCTTGTATTCAAATCATAACTCTTTAATGCAAGTTAAAATTTGTTCACTCTTTGCCTATACAAATTTAAATTCCTTAAATCCTTGAAATCATTTTCATATTGCATATTCATGCATCATGACATGACAGGCTTCCGCATAACAAGTTTCCTTATCTCTCCGTTGTTTATTTCAACAAGATGGATCTAGAGAAAACTGTGAAGGAACTTCAAGCCCATAACTCTCAATTTCAGGAAGCTTTACTCGCCCTGGCCAAGGGGCAGCAGGATATAATGGCCTTGTTGGCCGCTAAGAAAAAGCCAAAGAAGAAAGCTCTACTCAACATGGGTAAAAGGTTCAAGGAGACAATCCGTCAAATTCCAATGGAGGAAGATTCACCCGAAGAGGACGAAAACCAAATTGGTGAGGTCAAGAGTACTCAGGCCGACTGTATCAATGACCAAGAATCTGATGATGATTATTTCAATGAACAATATCTACCCGCAGACATCAAATACAAGCAGCTAGAAGACAGGTTGAAAGCGGTTGAAATCCAAGCTATTCCCGGTTTGAATTTTGATGATTTGGGCTTAATCTCTGGGGTAGTCATTCCCCACAAGTTCAAAATACCAACCTTTGCAAAATACGATGGGGTTTCTTTCCCGAAGCTCCATTTGAAGTCCTATGTGCACAAGATACAACCGCACACCGTTGATAAAAAACTCTGGATTCACTTTTTCCAAGAGAGTCTGGCTGGAACATAACTTGAGTGGTTTTATCAGTTGGATGGCTCTCGCATCAATATTTGGGAGGGTATAGCTACTTCCTTCTACCATCAATATCAGTACAACGCCGACTTGGCACCGACAAGGGTTCAATTGCAAGGTATGACCATGGGGAAGAATGAGGGACTTAAGGAATATGCGCAGAAGTGGAGAGACCTTGCTAGTAGGGTCCAACCTCCCTTGACTGATAGGGAACACATCGACATGTTCATGAGCAAATTATCTGGTCCTTTCTTTAATCTATTAGTTGGCTGCTCTTCTTCTGGTTTCACCGAATTAATCCTAACCGGTGAAAGAGTTGAAAGTGGCATTAAAAGTGGAAAGATCTCTGTGGCATCTACTTCCACCCCCAATCCTGTCAAGAAACCTTTTTCCGCGAAGAAAGAAGTTAATGCTGTGTATGGAGAAAAGGCCCATACCAAAATGAAAAATCATCCGTCTGTTAATGTTGTCCGAATCTCCAATCCGACTGCTACTCAAAGACCATCAGCAAATCATCAACGTGTTGAAGCTCCAAGAAGACAGTTTACAAGGTTAGGCATGTCATTATCTTAAGCCCTTCAACATCTGCTCAGGGCTAATTTAGTGACATTGCGGGATCCTCCCGCCAACTCTGACACCTCGTCACCGAGATATAATCTGAATGCAAAATGTGCTTACCATTCAAACAGTCCCAGGCATGAGACTGATTAATGTTGGGCCTTGAAAAACAAAATCCAGGATTTAATTGACAATAAGACTATTGAATTAGATCCTCCTCCAACACCAAATATAATTACCTCTCCAATGCCGAAGCACGACAAAGGTGTTAATGCTGTCGAAGACACAATCTTCATTACCTCTGTTGAAGAATTAACTACTCCGTTGAATGTAATCAAGAGCAATCTGCTGAAAGTTGGGACCTTCCCTGGTTGTGAAAAAGTCTGTGTAGGCTGTATGAGACAACCCAATGGGTGTGAGGAATTGAAGAAAGGTATACAACGTCTAATGGATGGCCGCGAAATCCTATTCGAAAAGATTCCCACCATCAAAAATTCAATCTACAAAGCTGAAGATTTGGCCATCATAACAATTTCAAACAAACCTCTTAGGATCTCATCCAAAGGTCCTATCAGGATTTCGAACGAACCAATCATTGCACCTCTCATAATCACTGCTGTCGGACCTGTTCCATACACCTCTGATAAAGCGGTACCATGAAATTACGGTGCCGAGGTTTATTATCATGGGGTAAAATAAGATTCTTGGATTGATGATAATGAAGCTGGTGTTATTAATATTACTGGTTCTAGTAAAGTCACAAGAACATGAAGGGTCTTTTCCCCTGTTATCTCACCACCAACCACTACCACAGTTCCAATCCGCATAACCAATGGCAATGCTGGTGCCAGTACTAGAGGGAAAGAGAAAGAAAGTGAGCCTGCTAGGGGAGATGCAACTGCTAAAAAGTATGTTATGGGAGAACCATCCACTCGAGAGACGGAGGAGATTCTAAAAATCATCAAGAAAAGCGACTTCAAAATAGTAGAGCAGTTGGGGCAAACCCCTTCTAAATTATCAATGTTGTCCTTATTGCTATGTTCTGACGCCCATACACAAGCTTTAATTAAGTTCTTGAAAAAGGCCCATGTGCCTCAAGAAACCACAACCGACCAATTCGAGAATTGCGTAGCAAGTCTGACAGCTGACAATGGTCTGGCGTTCTCCGACGCAGATTTAACTCCCATGGGAAAGAATCACAATAAAGCCTTGCATGTCTCTGTTGAATGTAAGGGGACCACTCTGGCACATGTTTTGATGGACACAGACTCATCTTTAAATGTGTTACCTAAAGGCGCTTTAGATCGGCTAGACTGTGAAGGTTTAGTTTTGAAGCCAAGTGATATTATTGTGAGGGCATTCGATGGGTCGAAAAGGACGATTCACAGAGAGGTGGATCTCCCAATTAAGGTTGATTCACATATTTTCAACTCCATATTCTACATAATGGACATACGACCTGCATATTCTTGCTTGCTTGGTCGCCCATGGATCCATGGGGCAGGTGCGGTCACTTCTACTCTCCACCAGAAGTTAAAATATCCGGTTCAAGGGAAGGTTGTCACTGTTTGCGGTGAAGAAGAATTTATGGTAAGCCATCTCAATTCTTTCAAGTACATGGAAATGGATGGAGAATTCATAAAAACTCCTTGCCAGACGTTTGAAGTTGTAGCCACCACCAAAATCTCCTCCGACACTCCAAGAGCCGATAAAGTTATCCCCAAGATGGTCTCTCTTAAGGATGCTCGTGCTGTGGTAGAAGAAGGAAACAATGAGATGTGGGGTCAGCTCCCCAATATCCCATTCAAGGCAGACAAGTTCGGGGTAGGTTTCACCTCCAAAGCTCAGAAAGAAATTAGAGGTGCTCGTACTGGACAACCGCCTCTCCACCTTAAAAGTCATGAAGTGAACACTGTAAAGGACTTTGATGATGAGTGTGCTTTTGAAGACTGGATCTACCCAACAACCAAAAGGAAGTCCAACAATTGGCATACAAAGGACTTTGTGCCCATCTCCTTCATTGAGGAGTAATCTACTTGTTTTTGCTTTTTAATCAATTCAAGAACTCGTTGTCTGTAATATTTTGATAATGACTTTTAAGCCATGTGCCTAGCCTGAGGCACTTTGTTCCTTTTGTCAAGGGTTTTATTTATGTTCATCAAATCATATGATTATTCAAAACATTGGACTCTTTTGCATTCAAATATTTGTGTTCATTGTCTTTCTTTTCTTTCAAATACATTGTCAAAAATATCCATGTATCTTACATGCACACACACACACACACACTCTTGCAGGTCTACAGCCACTCTGGATCCTATTGCCAACAACTCTGCTATTGCCGACTATGACTTTGAATGTCCTATCAATCAAGCCGAAGAAGAAAGTGAGGAAGATTGTGATATACCGGGATAACTAGCCAGACTCCTATTACAATAGGAAAAAGCTATTCAACCACATGAAGAGTCAGTAGAAGTTATCAACTTGGGTACTGAGTCGGATAAGAAGGAAATCATGATCGGCGCTAATTTGGAAAGCGGTCTTAAGAACAAATTGGTTCAGATGTTATGCAATTATGTAGAAGTATTTTCTTGGTCTTATGAAGATATTCCTGTGTTGGATACCGACATCGTGGTTCATCGTCTACCAACTAAAGAAGATTGCCCTCCTGTCAAACAAAAAGTTCATCGCATGAGGCCTGATATGTCTGAAAAGATCAAAGCCGAAGTATGAAACAGTTTGATGCAGGGTTCCTAGCTGTAACATCCTATCCTCAATGGGTGGCCAACATAGTTCCAGTACCAAATAAAGACAGGAAAGTTCGCATGTGCGTAGACTATAGGGATCTGAATAGGGCAAGCCCCAATGATGATTTCCCTCTACCACACATTGACGTCTTAGTCGATAATACTGCTTAGCATAAAGTCTTCTCATTCATGGATGGCTTCTCAGGCTATAATCAAATAAAGATGGCTCCCGGAGATATGGAAAAAACTACTTTTGTTACACAATGGGGCACCTTATGCTACAAGGTCATGCCGTTCAGGTTAAAGAATACAGGGGCAACATATCAAAGGGCTATGGTTGCTTTATTTCATGACATGATTCATTGTGAGATAGAGGTATATGTGGATGATATGATTGCTAGATCACAAACCAAAGAAGAACATCTCGGTCACCTGCACAAACTATTCGAAAGACTAAAGAAGTACAAGATGAGGTTAAACCCTAACAAGTGCACGTTTGGAGTATGCTCTGGAAAGCTTCTAGGTTTTGTTGTCAGCAATAAAGGCATTGAAGTTGATCCCGCCAAGATAAAGGCCATCCAAGAAATTCCAGTCCCTCATTCTGAAAAACAAGTCAGAGGATTCTTGGGTCGTCTCAATTACATTTCCCGTTTCATATCACACTTAACTGCTACTTGTGAGCCACTCTTCAAACTCTTGAAGAAAGATTAGGTAGCTAGATGGAACGATGAATGCCAGATTGCCTTTGACAAAATAAAGGAATACCTACAAAAACCTCCTATTCTCATGCCTCTAGTTGAAGGAAGACCTTTGATCATGTACTTGACAGTACTAGAGAATTCTATGGGGTGTGTTTTGGGCCAACATGACGAGTCTGGCCGAAAAGAGCATGCAATTTACTACCTAAGCAAAAAGTTTACCGACTGTGAAACCAGATATTCACTGCTCTAGAAAACTTGTAGTGCTTTAGTGTGGGCTGCTCACCGGCTAAGGCAGTACATGTTGACTCATACCACTTTGTTGATTTCTAAGATGGATTCGATCAAGTACATCTTCGAAAAACCTGCCCTTTCCGGATGGATAGCCAGATGGCAAATGATCTTGATTGAGTACGACATTCAATACACAAATTAAAAAGCCATCAAGGGAAGTGTACTAGAAGATCATTTGGCCCATCAAGCTGTGGATGATTATCAGTCAATGAACTTTGACTTCCCTGACGAGAATATTATGATGGTAACCAACTGTGCGAAAACTAGACCGTATGACAGACCTGAACAAGGATCCCGATGGATTATGGTATTCGATGGGGCTTCCAACGCCTTAGGAAACGGAATTGGTGTTGTGATCATCTCTCCTGAAGGTTTCCACAATCCCTTCACCGCCAGACTATGCTTCGATTGCATGAATAATATGGCTGAGTATGAAGCATGCATCTTAGGTCTGAAAGATGCCATTGACTTAAGGATCAAGCATTTGGTTATGTTTGGAGATTCCGCCTTTGTAATCAGCCAAGTAAAAGGAGATTGGGACACTAAGCACCCTAATCTTATCCCTTACAAGGAACTTGTGCTATCCTTGATTCCTCACTTCGAAGAGATCACTTTTGAACATTTCCCTAAGGAAGAAAACTAGTTGGCTGACGCTTTGGCAACCATGTCTTCAATGTTCAAGGTCAGATGGGATAACGAAGCCCCTATGATTACAATAGAAAGATTCGATGAACCTGCACATTGCTATGAGCTCGACACCGATGCGGAAACACCATGGTACCATGAGGTAATGAGATACCTTGAAGCACAAGAGTATCTAGAGGGAGCATCTATCAATGACAGAAAGTTCTTACGAAGATTTGCAGCCAAATTTTTCCTAAGTAATGGGATATTGTACAAACGCAACCATGACTCAACTCTACTCTGATGTGTGGACAAGAAGGAGGCAGAGAAAATCATAGAAGACATGCACGACGGTCTTTTCGGTACTCACTCAAGTGGACATACGATGGCCAAGAAAATCTTAAGAGCAGGTTACTATTGGTCAACGATGGAGACCGATTGTCATCAACATTCAAAAACTTGTCACAAATGCCAAATATACGCTGACAAGGTCCATGTACCTCCAATCCCTCTGAATGTCATGACCACTCCATGGCCGTTTGCAATGTGGGGTATTGACATGATCGGAGAAATCAAACCAACCGCTTCCAACAGACACTATTTCATCCTTGTCGCCATCGATTATTTTACCAAATGGGTTGAAGCTGCCTCCTATGCCTCGGTAACCAAGAATGTTGTAGCCGGGTTTATCAAACATAACCTCATTTGCTGTTATGGTATTACTGAAAGGATCATTATAGACAATGGGACTAACCTCAACAATGCCATGATCAGGGAATTGTGCACTCAATTTAGGATCAAACATCACAATTCTTCTCCGTATAGATCGAAAATGAATGGTGCAGTCGAGGCGGCCAACAAAAATATCAAGAAGATTATGCAGAAAATGGTAGTAACCTATAAGGATTGGCATGAGATGTTACCATTTGCTCTACATGGCTACCACACTTTAGCTAGAACATCAACCAGGGTGTGATACGGTGGGAGAACTGACTTGAGTTTTTGCGTTTGTATTCGCACTTGTTCGGTTTAGCAAGAGTCGCCACCGACTTTTTATTTTATCCTAAAGGAAAGGTTAAAAAGCACAGGAAAAACCTTTTGAGATATTTCGTGGGTTCGGGGGGGTAGATTATGAAAAGGGAAGGTATTATCACCCTTTTCATCCATGGTTATCCATGGGCTCTTAGTTACTTGGTTTAGATCACTTGCCTTTGATTTTCAATTGCTTGAAATGGTGTGTGTGTGTGTGTGTGTTTTGAAAATGTTTTGAAAAAGAGGCCTTGTCTAGGCAACCGTTGTAACAATTCTTTACTCGAATGTTTTACAAAGGTGTGTATCTTTTCGAAAAGATGTTTCAAATGTTTTTGGAAGTTGTTTTGAAAGTTGTTTTGAAAGTGTATTGTGAAGTGGGTTTTGAAAAGTAGTCAAGTGTGTTTTGCAAGTTTGATCAAGTAACTAAGAGTTGTCTACCCCTAAATTTACTCAAAGATTTTTCTCATGTTTTAACCCTTTTAACAGTATTGTTCCACCATTGCATTTGGTGGACAATCTTGTGTTAGGATGTTAACGGGACAGGCGCGGGTCATCGTATGGACCATGAATGCAATGGTGCCAAGTGTCTTTGGAAATTTTGCTTGAAGGGACTTGATCATTTTTTAGGCAACTTTCGAAAGCGTCATCGAGGGACCATGATCATTTGATTTGTTTTTGTTTTGCCAAAGAAACTCAACATGCAAGCATGGCCCATTTTGGAAGGCAACGAGTGGGATTACCCTAGGGGTGCAAGTGTGAATTGTGTATTGATTATCATGCATTTTTCTTGTATTTAGGTTATCTAGCGGTTGATTTTATTTACATACAAACCCTAGGTCTAAACATGGTATAATTGAAAGCGATAAATTGCGGGAATTTAAAGTCTACGCTATTACAAATAAGTATCCGGGAGTGGGGGTACAAATATTTACAAATGGGGATGAGACTTATTAGGAGAGTAGTGTCCAAATATATTTACAATCAAATCGAATCAATCGCAATGTAAAAATGTAGCAATGTACAAGAATAAAAGATAATCAAATGTATTGGTGTAAGTGCATGTGATTATTTACAAGTTGAGAAATGTTAACTTAATGCAATAATTAAGTATTAATATTATTTATTCTTTTTTTTGTATTTTTGTTAATTATGTACAAAACTAAGGATTTAATCAAAGAAAAGAAAATGTGTTTTAAGTTTGAGAAAATTATGTTTTATGTATGAAAAAGATTTATTAAAAGTTTTAAGACCAAAAATCTATTAACCTAATTAATCCCATATTTACACATTTTTTGGTATAAGGAAAGTATTGTTAAAATAAATTATTATGAAAAATTAATGTATCATTTACTAAAAAAGAGTTAAGGTATTATTTATTTTAAAAAGGAGTTAATGTATTATTTATTTACAAACTAAATGGTGTTATATAAAAAAGAAAATAAATAAAAGTATTTAGTTAAAATAGAAAATAAAAATAGAAAAAGGGTTAAAGAGTGAATGGGTTGTAGGGTATTCATGGTCCAAACAAAAAATGGAATGAGAATCAAAGAAAGGGGGGTGCGCCTGGGATTTGTATGGGCTTTAGGCAGCTGATGGGCGAACCGTCCCAAACGCTTGTGAACATTTTTGTAAGGGTTTCAGTCATTTGTCTCATTTGGAAAAATAGGGTTACAGGCTTGAGTTACAGAGGCGCCGTTCCTTCTTCGCTTTCGTCTTGCTCGCTCATGCCACGCTTCTTAACAAAGCTCTCCGTCTATGGCCCCCAGGCGCCATCGCTACTTCCTCCTCTCCATGGATTACTCAAGCGGTGGTTTATACAAGGTAACAATTTCCCCTTTTTTGTGCTTTAGGGTTTTAAATCTTATATCTTACATGCTTTAATTTCGTGTTCTGATTTTAAGTGTTGTTGTTGTTTCTGTTTGAGGTGCATGAAAGGAAAGAAAAGAAGAGATACTACCTTTGACCTTTGGAGACGGAGGAGGACGGTGGCTTGGAGGCGCCTAGGGTGGCCGGAGACGGAGGAGTGATGAAGTTGTGCTAGCTCTGGAAACCTGGTATCTTTATCTTTGCTTTTTAGGGTTTTGTGATGACTATCTGAAAACCTTTGCTTTAAACGCCTCTTCTGCTTATTTGCTTCTTTTCCTCTGATGATTTGCTTCGCTTATGTATGCTTGCTTCCTATTTGCTTCTGAGTGATGGCCTTGAGTGTTGATGATGTTAGTATGATTCTGAATATTGTTTGTTGATGTTGATTTTGGAGTATTGCTTTTGTTGATTACTGGCCCAATGATGAGGTTACTCTGAGGGCTTTGGCTTGCTGTTTAGAGGCTTGAAGTTTTAGGCTTCAGTTTGTGGCTTAGGCTTTTTTCTGGCTTCAAGGTTTCAAGGTTTGAAAGCTGTTAGGTTAGAGACAGGTTAGCAGGTTTGAGGTGGTTCTGGTTTCTGTTTGAGGCTTGACACAGGTTCACAGGAAGGATGCACGCTTGAGGGTCTGTTTTGTTTGTAAGCTTGTATGGTTTTGATGTTTAAGGCAGGTTTGAGAGGTTGGTGAAGGCTTCATTACAGGGTTCTGGTTTGAAGCTTGTGTTGTTAGTTTGTGTTACAGGTTGATGCAGGGCTTTGTTGTTTGTTTTTGAAACTGAGTTTAGGTTTCAGTTTTTGAGAATAGTTTTACATGATTTGTGTTGTTTGAGGCAGGTTGATGGTTTTCAAGCTTTGAGTTGGTTTGTTATTTTGTTATGGCTTTGGTATGCTTGTGGACTTCTGGTTTGAAACAGGTTATAGGATTTTTGTTTGTTTGGAGCAGGTTGGAGGCAGCTCTGTATGTTTTTGTTGATACAGTTTTGTGGTATTTTTGCTTTGTATTATTCTGCCTCCTTTCTTGTTCAGATATGTTTTGTCTTATATCTTTTTCTCAAGCCTAAGCCTGTAAGCCTTTTTTCTCTTCTCTCTTCTCTCTCTCCAGTATTAAAGCATTTGTTTATTGCTTATTTGTACTATTTCTGAAAAAGCAACTGGCCTAGGAAAATGATGTATCTTTGAACCTTGCTTGCATTAGTTATTTTCCTCTGCATATTTCCTGCTTTTCTGCATATTGTTGACAGCTTGTAGGCAGTTTTGACAGTTACAGCTTTGACATCTCTTTTGGACAGTTCTGCACTTGGTTGGCATCTTTGGCTTAGTTTGTGCAGTTCAGTTTGCAATATGTGACTTGGTTAGGCATTATGCTTCTTTGACAGCTTGTTTGCCAATGTACATCAGTTTGCCTTTTGGACTTTATACTTGGTTTGGAATTTTGAAATGGGCAATTTGTTCTTTTGGCATATTCTTTGGTTTGACAATTTATGCAGTATGGTAGCTTTTGTGCATTTCACATTTTATTTGCAAATACTATTCCTATCCCTCTTTGTGAACCAAGAGCAATCTTGTGATTTGCAGAGAGGGGAACAACTGATTCCGGCCAGTTACTTTTAATGATGAGTCCTTTTTTATCTGTCTGCTCTTTTATTATTTCATCTGCCTTTGACTTCCTTTTTTCTTCTTTTTGCAGGTAAAAAGTAATTGAGCAATGGGGAGCGTCAAATAGAAGACGAAGACTTAGAAAAAAAATAGGATGCAATTTTATTTCATTTCAATTATTTGTAACATTATTATTGTAAACAAAGATGTAAATAAATTTACAGTTGTTCAAATAATAATTTGTAACAAAACAATTAAAGATGAATAAAAAAAATCCTTTTTTGACCAGTTAATTCTCTTTTATTTCTCTTCAATTGTTTATTTTAATTATTTGAGTTTCTTAAATTAAAACAACTGGAAGTAAATCCAATTATTCTGACTTTAGAAAAAGAAATAATTAATAAACGTCCGGCGTTCTGAATTAAACATAACAATGCACAGTCAATCACAACAAATGTCCATATTCCTTTGCCTTTACTGATTAAACCAAACATTGCAAACTCTCAATCAACGGCCTCAGCCCATCTCCCAGAGTAAATTGAAAAGCACTGTAGAATTAATTCTTTCTGAGAAATATGCGCACAAAACCCTGACTCTTGTTTTAATTTTCACAGAAGCGCCTGCCTGATCAAACCTGATCCAACTCAACCAAACCCTAGCAATTTGCTTGAACTGCTTCAAAAGTTAATGGAAACCCTAATTGGATAGACTGATAAGAAAAAGTCTGTTTGACTGATTCTTACGCCAAATCTGAAAAATCAGGAAAAGCCCGAGGCTGTGTTTTCTTGTGGAAAAAGAGGAGGGCAAATTTTGGGGTACAACAGTTGCCCCTGTTCAATCTTCTTAAACCTGAAGAGTTAGATTGGCAAGCTTGCCTTTCGCGACTCGAGGGTAAAAGGAGATTGGACACTAGAGTGCCCAAAAAAATTTGCACTCGGTGATGTGATGGTAGATGGAATGGGCTTAAAGATGCCATTTGGTGATGGGCTTAGAGATGCCATCTGGAGATGTGACAGAATCTTGTCGGGGGATGGGCTTAGAGATGCCATCTGGAAGTTGCTGGTAGGAGGATGGGCTTAGAGATGCCATCTAGAAATGGGCTTAAAGATGCCATTTGGAAGTTGCTGGTAGGAGGATGGGCTTAAAGATGCCATCTGGAAATGGGCTTAAAGATGCCATTTGGAAGTTGCTGGTAGGAGGATAGGCTTAAAGATGCCATCTGGAAATGTTTGTTGAATTGTATGTCATTGGTGAGTGAGTATCAGAAAGGTATTCATGCTTTGGAACATCTCTGAACTTGGGGTCCGAATAAGCGATAGATTAACGTCCGTATCTGGAAGCATCCGTAAACTGTTTTCAGGAGTTGAGATTGAATAAGCAATAGAGCAGCATCCGTTGTTGGGAAGTGTCCGTAAACTGTTTTCAGAGGTTGAAGAATCTGAACAAGCGATAGGTTAACATCCGTTACTAGAGAACCCGTGAACTGTTTTCAGAAGTCTTGAAGTTGAATAAGCAATAGAGCAGCATCTGTTGTTGGGAAGCGCCCGTAAACTGTTTTCAGAAGTTGAGAAGAATCTGAACAAGCGATAGGTTAACATCCGTTACTGGAGAACCCGTGAACTGTTTTCAGAAGTCTTGAAGTTGAATAAGCAATAGAGCAACATCCGTTGTTGGGAAGCGTCCGTAAACTGTTTTCAAAATTCTTGAAATTGAATAATCAATAGAGCAACATCCGTTATTGGGAAGCGTCCGTAAACTGTTTTCAAAAATTGAGAAGAAACCGGTGTAGGGTTTCCTGATGATGAGTCCGTGTAAAACTGCATCTGGATGAATATGGAATAAGTATCAGAATGTCGCCATGTCTGGGTCACATCTGAACTATCTCCGGGAAGAATCTCGGAAGATGATGATCTTTGTCTGTCAACTGATCTTTCCTGAGAAGGTAAAGAGTTAGTTGTATGCAATGTCATAATGCATGATGCGATGTATGTTATATCAATGTTTATGATATGAATGCGATGAATGCGCATGTAAGCTGATGAGCTGTCTTACTGAGGATAGATGAATCCTGGATGGCAGGAGATAAAAGAATCTTGGCTGCCGCTGGGGAAAATAATTCCTTGACTGCTGCAGGGGATTGCAAGAATCTTTTGATCGTTGAAAATGAGAAGTCCTGGGACCGCTGTTGGGGGATCAGGAGCTTGGGTTGTATGCCAATCTACTGGGGATTCCTGTCTCGAGGAGATCTTCACTGGAGAATATTCGAATATTCCGTGAGGTGCTGAGAACGAGAGTCTTCATTCTGCTTGGGGATTGCTAGTTGGAAGTTTTAGCTCCGCTGGGGATCTTGAAACTTGACTCTGCGGGGAATTAGATTCTGGAAGGTTCTCTGGCTGGGGATTGCAAGAATCTTTTGATTGCTGCAGGTGTTTGAAAAGGTTGGTTGATGAGATAGCTGTCCTGGCTAGTTTCAGGTGTTGATCTCTGACCTGAGAAAGAAAGGCTTCCTGTCTTGCTTCAGGTATTACTCTTCAATCTCTTCATGTAGATAATTTCCTGGCTTGCTTCAGGTATTATTCCACAATCAGTCGTCCACAGATACTTTCCTGGCTTGCTACAGGTATTAATATTGAACTTAAGAAAGGTTGGTCAAGGAGATACTGTCCTGGCTTGTTTCAGGTATTGATCTCTGACCTGAGAAAGAAAGATAGTTTTCCTGGCTTGTTACAGGTATTGATCTTCAATCTCTTCATGTAGATGGTTTCCTGGCTTGTTACAAGTGTTAATCCATAATCAGTCGTCCACAAATATTTTCCTGGCTTACTACATGTATTAATCCGAAACTTAAGAAAGGTTGGTCAAGGAGATACTGTCCTGGCTTGTTTCAGGTATTGATCTCTGACCTGAGAAAGAAAGATAGTTTTCCTGGCTTGTTACAGGTATTGATCTTCAATCTCTTCATGTAGATAATTTCCTGGCTTGTTACAGGTGTTAATCCATAATCAGTCGTCCACAGATACTTTCCTGGCTTGCTACAAGTATTAATCTGGAACTTAAGAAAGGTTGGTCAAGGAGATACTGTCCTGGCTTGTTTCAGGTATTGATCTCTGACCTGAGAAAGAAAGATAGTTTTCTTGGCTTGTTACAGTTATTGATCTTCAATCTCTTCATGTAGATGGTTTCCTGGCTTGTTACAGGTGTTAATCCATAATCAGTCGTCCACAGATATTTTCCTGGCTTGCTACAGGTATTAATCCGGAATTTAAGAAAGGTTGGTCAAGGAGATACTGTCCTGGCTTGTTTCAGGTATTGATCTCTGACCTGAGAAAGAAAGATAGTTTTCCTGGCTTGTTACAGGTATTGATCTTCAATCTCTTCATGTAGATAATTTCCTGGCTTGTTACAGATGTTAATCCATAATCAGTCGTCCACAGATATTTTTCCTGGCTGGTTTCAGGTATTAATCTGGAACTTGGAAAGGCTGGTCAAGGAGATACTGTCCTGGCTTGTTTCAGGCGTTGATCTTTGACCTGAGAAAGAAAGATAGTTTTCCTGGCTTGTTACAGGTATTGATCTTCAATCTCTTCATGTAGATAATCTCCTGGCTTGTTACAGGTGTTAATCCACAATCAGTCGTCCACAGATATTTTCCTGGCTTGCTACAGGTATTAATCTGGAACTTAAGAAAGGTTGGTCAAGGAGATACTGTCCTGGCTTGTTTCAGGTGTTGATCTCTAACCTGAGAAAGAAAGATAGTTTTCCTGGGTTGTTTCAGGTATTGATCTTCAATCTCTTCATGTAGATAATTTCATGGCTTGTTACAGGTGTTGATCCACAATCAGTCGTCCACAGATACTTTCCTGGCTTGCTACAGGTATTAATCCGGAACTTAAGAAAGGTTGGTCAAGGAGATATTGTCCTGGCTGGTTTCAGGTATTGATCTCTGACCTTAGAAAGAAAGATAGTTTTCCTGGCTTGTTTCAGGTATTGATCTTCAATCTCTTCATGTAGATAATTTCCTGGCTTGTTACAGGTGTTGATCCACAATCAGTCGTCCACAAATATTTTTCCTGGCTTGCTATAGGTATTAATCCAGAACTTAAGAAAGGTTGGTCAAGGAGATACTGTCCTGGCTGGTTTCAGGTGTTGATCTCTGACCTGAGAAAGAAAGATAGTTTTCCTGGCTTGTTTCAGGTATTGGTCTTCAATCTCTTCATGTAGATAATTTCCTGGCTTGTTACAGGTGTTAATCCACAATCAGTCGTCCACAAATATTTTTCCTGGCTGGTTTCAGGTATTAATCTGGAACTTGGAAAGGTTGGTCAAGGAGATACTGTCCTGGCTTGTTTCAGGCGTTGATCTCTGACCTGAGAAAGAAAGATAGTTTTCCTGGCTTGTTACAGGTATTGATCTTCAATCTCTTCATGTAGATAATTTCCTGGCTTGTTACAGGTGTTAATCCACAATCAGTCGTCCGCAGATATTTTCCTGGCTTGCTACAGGTATTAATCTGGAACTTAAGAAAGGTTGGTCAAGGAGATACTGTCCTGGCTTGTTTCAGGTGTTGATCTCTAACCTGAGAAAGAAAGATAGTTTTCCTGGGTTGTTTCAGGTATTGATCTTCAATCTCTTCATGTAGATAATTTCATGGCTTGTTACAGGTGTTGATCCACAATCAGTCGTCCACAGATACTTTCCTGGCTTGCTACAGGTATTAATCCGGAACTTAAGAAAGGTTGGTCAAGGAGATATTGTCCTGGCTGGTTTCAGGTATTGATCTCTGACCTGAGAAAGAAAGATAGTTTTCCTGGCTTGTTTCAGGTATTAATCTTCAATCTCTTCATGTAGATAATTTCCTGGCTTGTTACAGGTGTTGATCCACAATCAGTCGTCCACAGATATTTTCCTGGCTTGCTACATGTGTTAATCCAGAACTTAAGAAATACGCCACTTTGAGAATGAGAATCTTCATTCTGTTGGGAGAAACAGATTTTTAGGTGCTTCAATTGTCCGTTATTCTGTTGGTGGTTGTAACTTCCAGCAAGTGATGAAGGAATTGTTTAACACTTTTGACATTCGAATGCTCCAAGTGATGATGAAGGAGTCTCTTCAGGTTACTCTGCAGATTGAGAGATTTCTTGAAATCTTGACTGGACTGCCCCAGGTTAACTGAACTTTGAAAGATCTGTTGAAACCTTGACTGGACTGCCCCAGGTTAATTGGATGGTGACATGTCATGCCCCTTGTTGATAGGAGATTTTTCGTTGGAAGTGTCATCCTTTTTGAAGTGATTTTGTTCACTGAGAGAGTTTTCGTTCCTCCGACCATTCGCTGTATGAATTTCTTCGCTGTCAAACAAATAGCCATATGCAAACAATGATATTCAAGCAATGCAAAGTTTATGTCTGTCTCAAAGTTTTGAAAAATGCGTTTTTTAGCAGAAAACTTTTTATAAGACAAATCAACACAAGATTTTAGAGCAAAGCCTTACAGGAGTCAGGATACCTTTTGTAACAGTATGCTTTCGAACCAACCCATGCTTCAATTAGGACTTTTGAAGGGTTGTATCGTGGCTTGGTTCATGGTTTAAGAAACAAAGGATAAAGGCTCAAAGTATATTTGTACCCGCCCGCTCTTCGTGATGTTCTTCAATCCTAAGCTCAATTAATTGTGCGTCGAACTCTATTCGAATTTGGAACGACTTTTTGGGTGATGGTTCACCAGTTGAATTTTGGAAGACAATCATCATCTCCTTTTTCTTTTGCAACATTTTTCATGTTGTTGAGGATTTGTAATGACCTCTTTCTTTTGATTTGTTATCCCTAACTTTTTCCTGACTGTTCTTGTTTTCGATATCACAGTCAGCGGGATGCCCCAGCTTTCTTGAGCCTCCTTTACAGGTTTTGGCTCAGTGGGCTTTTCTCTTTTGAGAGATTGACTGCCTATGAGATAAGGAAACATTACTGTCTTTTGATTCCAGAGGAATGCTTTTCTTTGACGTTGTTCGTTGTATTACGAACTGTGAGTTTGCGACTTCAATGCGCACCTTTTTTAAATTAACTGAGAGACTACCCTGCCCCAGGTTTATATCAAAGGTTTCAATTTGTTTAGAATAGAAAACTCCTACTTCTTTGGCTCTAAGGGGTTGACTAGGGATTATCTTCCTTATAACTCCAGTGTTTGGGAATTGAAAGAAATTCCTGTACATCATCAGCATGGTCTGTTCAAAAGCATACTGTATGAGATTATGGTATTGTTTCTTCATCCTCCCTCTAAAGGCTTGCAGCTTTTTATCAAGAGTTAAATATCATAAAGAAAGCATAAGAGTAGTGAAAACGAATGGATGAATTCAAGACAAACATATGCAATGCATTAATGAAACAGAGTTTGACATTAAAAGATAATTGTTTGAATAACAAAGAGATTACAACTTGAAAATCCAAATGAAACAAAAAGTCTCTCAGTTTGAGCTTTGTCACTTCAGGTGGAGAAACTCTTTAACGAAAGATTTTCATCTCGCCGTCTGGCATGAACCTAAGCACTCCAATGTCAATCAGATCTTGAATCTTGTTCTTCAAGGCCTAACAGTCGTCGGTGTCATGTCCCGGGCTATATGAGTGGTACACACAAAATGCGTCGGGATGATAGTTAGGAGCAGAGGTATTGGGCTTCCGAATAGGATCCCTCAAAGCAGTCAGATTGACCTCCAACAAGCGCTCTAGTATTAGAGATGACGGTATGTCAGTTTCAGTGAACTGTCTTCCCGACGTATTTTGCTTACGCTGATTACCCCGTTGACGCTGGCGAGGTTGTTGCTGGGCTTGTGACCCTGAAGCAAGTAGAGGCCGCCTTCCCCTTGTCTTCTTGTCTGGAGGGGGGTTGAGTGGTGACTTTCTCTTCAACCTCAGATGTTTGCCCCACTTGGTTTTCCCGAAGCAGTTGGTTGACGAGAACTCTGAGTTCCTCTTGTCTTTGAGACAAGTCTTGGATGAGAGCCATCTGGCCCACCAGCTGTCCCATCACTTGGATCCTCAATGTTGCCAAATCAAACTGCAGCTCCCCCAACTGATCACTCCTGGCATTTTTTGAATTCTCCTGGACCATTCCCCTTGTGAGGAGAGCTTTCACTTCTTCTTGCCCCAAGGACAGGTTCAAGAACATTTCCTGCAGCTGAGCATTTTGGTCCTGGATGTCCTTAACAGTCCTCTCTAGAGCCATCTCTTACTGAAATAAACAGTAGGAGAGTAAGGAAACCTGAAAAGGAAAAACTGTCATGATACAATGCATGATATGTGGATGCATGCTTTCAAGGATCTCTTGGGGTAAACACAAGAGAATGTTAGAGGTTGAACTTCAATCTTTGATTGGAGAACTTTGCACCGGTGGATGTCTTTCCACAAGAATCAAGCTCACCATGTCAAGTGGGTCATAGCCCCTGATTTAAGTTGTTGCACTTGATCTTTGATGGCATTTGCTTAGAGGAGAAACCTCTGGCCCTTTGGTAGACGTATGGTTCAACGTAACTCTGCATCAAAAGAACCCTCAGGATCCTTGAAATGGTTAGTGAAAAAATGCTATGGTATGATGTCATGATGTTATGTACATGTATGCAAAAGCAAGTAAGTGTATATACAGGCAATCATATTCACACAAAGCAAACAAGTCCTTAGGTTTAGGCTTGCATGGGGTTGTAGGTAAGTACCCTCTTGAAGTTAGTTGGCTCATCCTGTCCTAAAATAGAAACCGGGTTCTAAGGAAGCTCAATATCATTGGATTATTTTCTGTGTTCATTGTTTTGGTTTAGCCACTTAACTGGCGACCAAAATATTCCAAGAAAACAACCCTCAATGAGTGTAGTATCGAATATCTACCAACTTCGGACTGCACCAAAGTCGGTCATCTCACTACCCCTAAAAAGGCTAAGATGGTCAATTAAGGTTCTAAGAGTTCGTTAGTGCTTCATGACATCACTCAGCGGCCCCGTACTCTCCTTGATTGAACTCAAGGGTTACCGGTACTCACAAATATGTCACACTAACATAGCTTACTGCTTCAACCATGTTGGTATACCCCGCACAGTTCCCTCACAGTTTTATTGCTATTTACCTAAAAAGGTGCCCCAAATTCGGGTGTAGGATTTACAACAAACCCAAACAAGGACCCAAAAAGTAAAGCAATCAAAGCAATCAAAGCAAGAATGTAAAGGTGATCTAAACCCTAAGGTAACCCCACTTTTAAATTTTATCCCCAGCAGAGTCGCCAGTTCTGTGATACGGTGGGAGAACTGACTTGAGTTTTTGCGTTTGTATTCACACTTGTTCGGTTTAGCAAGAGTCGCCACCGACTTTTTATTTTATCCTAAAGGAAAGGTTAAAAAGCACAGGAAAAACCTTTTGAGATATTTCGTGGGTTCGGGGGATAGATTATGAAAAGGGAAGGTATTAGCACCCTTTTCATCCATGGTTATCCATGGGCTCTTAGTTACTTGGTTTAGATCACTTGCCTTTGATTTTCAATTGCTTGAAATGGTGTGTGTGTGTGTGTGTTTTGAAAATGTTTTGAAAAAGAGGCCTTGTCTAGGCAACCGTTGTAACAATTCTTTACTCGAATGTTTTACAAAGGTGTGTATCTTTTCGAAAAGATGTTTCAAATGTTTTTGGAAGTTGTTTTGAAAGTTGTTTTGAAAGTGTATTGTGAAGTGGGTTTTGAAAAGTAGGCAAGTGTGTTTTGCAAGTTTGATCAAGTAACTAAGAGTTGTCTACCCCTACATTTACTCAAAGATTGTTCTCATGTTTTAACCCTTTTAACAGTATTGTTCCACCATTGCATTTGGTGGACAATCTTATGTTAGGATGTTAACGGGACAGGCGCGGGTCATCGTATGGACCATGAATGCAATGGTGCCAAGTGTCTTTGGCAATTTTGCTTGAAGGGAGTTGATCATTTTTTAGGCAACTTTCGAAAGCGTCATCGAGGGACCATGATCATTTGATTTGTTTTTGTTTTGCCAAAGAAACTAAACATGCAAGCATGGCCCATTTTGGAAGGCAACGAGTGGGATTACCCTAGGGGTGTGTTGTACCCCAAAATTATCCCTCCCATAATCTTCAAAGTTTTGACAAGCATCACCTCAAATGGTTCAAAGTCTACTCAAGGGCTACCCAGTCAACCATCCTCCTAAGCCAGTCAAACTAGGGTTTTTGGTTCCTGCAAGGAAGTTGAGGTTTTCAAGGGCTCAATCAAGTCCCATATGCTCATACACATTTTCAAGCATCTACATGTCAAGTTTCAAGGCTCACAAGGTCAAGTTGCACAGTCAAAAACCCTAATTGCTCCACAGTCAACTGCAGGGGCAAAATGGTCATTTGGCAGTCAAAAGTCAAAATTTTTGGTCAACATCTTATTTTGAAGCCACAATCATCATTTGATCAAGTCTTGATCATGATTTCACAAGAATGGCTCAAAAATCATCAAGGTGTCAAAAGTTTCTATTTTTGGACAGCTGAAAAGTCAACTGTAACTTGACCAAGGCATAACTTTTTCATGGTTCATCAGAAAAATCCCATCAAATGCTCATTTTGAAGGGGGTGAAATTTCCTACAACTCATATTCACATTCCAAGTCCAATAAATTCTCTCACAAAAAGTTATCAATTTCAACATTATAGGTCATTTTCAAAAGTCAACAAAAAGGAACTTTAAGTCAAAGACCATAACTTGAGATTGGTAAATCAAAATGACATGGGACCAAAGACATTGGTTAGAGGACTTCAAGACCTTTCCAAAATGTCCAAGAACATGATCAAAGCTTAAAAATTGAGCAAGATATGCATTGGAGAAGTTGGGAAATTTTTGTGAAATGGCCAAAATCATTTATCCTTGAAATTTCATTTTTGACAAAAGGGGCCCACTTTTTCCACTTGAATCAGCTTGTCCATGCTTCCCACGTGTCCCACCTTTTATTTCAATATTTAAAATTAATTTTTTCATTTTTATTAGATTTTTTGGATTTAATTCATTTTAAATCCTTTAAAATCAAATAAAAATCAAAAAGGTTAATTAAGGGGGATATTTGGCTTTGATTAGCTTTGAATCATCATCATGCACATCCCATATTCGTTTCAAGGCCTAATTAAGCAAGAATTCAAAATTGGTACAAAGATGGAAAGTTTGTTAATGGAGGTTTATGGAAAATCTTGAATTTGAATGCCTTGCATTATTGGCCCTTAATTCCAATTGAAATACATTACATAATGCATATGCAAGTGATCAAAAAAAAAAAAGAGAACACAACCTAGAGAACTCTCTAAAACGAAAAAAACAAAAAATTCCACAAAAAAACCTCATATTCTCTTATACAAAATCCTGTACGGAGGCCACTCGATGGAAACCCCCACTTTTCTTCTTGTTGCACTGTAAATTCACTTTTCACGTGCAATTTCCCATGAATCAACTTTAACAAAAATCTCATCAACCAAAACAGAAACCTTACACAAGCTCATGTTCATACCGTTGACACAAGCTCAAAACTGATGCAACCACAAATCATCATCCTCTTGACAGCACCACAACAACATCATTGAGTCATGATAAAGCAACACAAAATTCTAACATTTTCAATTTCATTTATTCTATTTAATTTTCTTTTTGATTGTTTGAACTTAATCCATAAAATTCTTTGTGAAGATCAGGACTGGAATTTGGCTCTCTGAATCAGAAACAGAAGAACGAGAAGCGTCCAAATCGCAGTTCCGCCGCGCAACCGCAGATTCAACATCCGCTTCCAGATCCGCTTCTGCCGCGACTTCGTGCTCCCTCCTAAATTGGGTCAACACCCCCATGGTTTGCATCACCTTTCATTTTTCCATTTTTCTTTTCTTCTTTTTATTTTAATTGTTTTTCTTTTGTTTTATTTAATTCACCAAAATTAATCTTAATAATAACACAAAACCAAAAAAATCAGAAATCATTAAAAAATAAAAATATGTTTTATTTAATTTTTTTTAATTCTTTAAATAGTTTCCAATAAAACAATTAGTTTAAATTTAGGTTTTTAACTTTAATGTCTTTTTCTAAAATAATTATAAAATAAAAAAAAAACATAAAAATTAGGTTATTAGTATCTTTATTCTTTTCTCAATAAATAACTTTTTCTCCTTATTATTATTATTAATTAATTTTGTAAATAAATATGGCATTTAATTAATTAGGATAAATTAGGTTAAAACTTAAACATTTTTTTAATTAAAAACAAATTTAGAACTAGGCTTTTATTTTAATTTCTAATTTCAATTAACTTTCTTTATTTCATAAAATACCAAAAAAACATAAAAATAATCTCTTTTCTTTATTTAATCATTAATTAATTTATAATTTCTATTTAATTTCTTTAAAGGGTCCAACACCCTCGCACTCTCGATTCTTATTTCTTTTCGCATTTATTTTTATTTCTTTTGTGGATATAATGTATTTGCCCCAAAGCCCTGTAATAGTTAATTAGGCATTTACTTTCTACTTTTTATTCAAATCGGGTCTTGGTTTAATTTGGCGATGTAGACCCGCGCCTTTGTAATAGCGTAGGACCTTTATCTTTTCCGCACTTTAAATTCCCGCATCTTTTAACTGTTAATAATCACATGAAAGAATGTATGCCCAAAAAT
Source organism: Vicia faba (assembly GCA_948472305.1). NCBI lineage: Eukaryota > Viridiplantae > Streptophyta > Magnoliopsida > Fabales > Fabaceae > Vicia > Vicia faba. The sequence continues at coordinate 1,441,639,762 of OX451738.1, read as the reverse complement.
AAAATCAAAGCGTAGATCACCAATGCATGACAAGACAAATAACAACTGAAAATGACACACAATTCACACACCACTCTTAGGGTACGCCTCACTGTTGCCTTGCCCCTCGAAACATGGTCGTCGAGTACAGGGCGTCTTAGTAAGTCCTTATGTCCATGAACACGGCATAAGGGTAGCTTCTAAGGTGTCCTACTGTTGCTCTGGTGATCACACTGTTGCCTTGCCCCTCGAAACGTGGTCGTCAAGTATAGGACGTCTTAGTGAGTCCTTATTTTCCATTGATCTAGTTGCCTCGAAACAGTTGTCTTGAAACAAGTTGCCTCGAAACGGTTGTCTCGGAATAAAAAGATCAATGGCATAAGGGTAGCTTCTAAGGTATCTTACTATTGCCCGGTGACCACACTGTCCCTAACAAATCGAATTGACCCGCACACCTCCAACGGTGGTGCTACCTACCTCTCAATGGTGGGATGGCACTACCTAAAGGACACTTATACAGCTTAATTCCTTAGGGTAGGTAGATGACTCATGGATACTTGCTCTTTTCAAAAACAAACAAAATACTTTTCACACCTTACACTTTCAAAAAGCTTTCAAAACAAATTTTTCAAACACTCTTGAGGACAAATACAAGAGTTATTCAGAAATCTTTCAAAGGAACTTTTTCAAACTCACTCACACGTGAAAAGCAAACAAACATTTTGAAAACACAAGTGAGCAAGTATCTAAGAGCCCATGGATAACCATGGATAGAAAGGGTGCTAACACCTTCCCTTTCTATAAATCTACCTCCCGAACCGAGAACTAATCTCAATAAGGAATTTTTCTGTGCTTTTGTCCTTTCCATTTGGAGAAAATAAAAGACGGTGGCGACTCTTGCTTACCGCGACATTTCGCGAACCAGCGTTAAACAGTCAGTTCCGGATCCACCGATCACAGAACTGGCGACTCTGCTGGGGACAATTTTGAAAGTGAGGTGTACCTTAGGATAGTTCATAACTGTGTTTTCAATTGCTTTGACTTGCTTGCTTTAAATTGTGGGACTGTCTTGGGAGTTCTATAGATCCTAATCCGGATCTGGGGGATACCTTCTTAGAAAGTAGCAACAAGGCTGTGAGGGAACTGTGCGGGGTATACCGACATGGTTGAAACAGTCTGCTATGTTGATGTGGCACTTTGGTGTGTACCGGTAACCCTTGAGTTCAGTCAAGGAGAGTACGGGGCCTCCATGTGGTGTCATGAAGCATCAACTGACCTTAGGAACCTTAATTGAACCATCTTGGCCTCTTTAGGGTAGTGAGATAACTGACTTTGGTGCAGTCCGAGGTTGGTTGATACTCGATACTACACTCAATTGAGGGTTGCTTTCCTGGAATATTTCGGTCGCCAGTTTAGTGGCTAAATTGAAACGATGAACAATGAAAGCAATCCAGTGATATTGGGACCCTTAGAACCCGGTTACTTCTGATAGGACAGGTTGAGCCCACCAAATTCAAGAGGGTAATACCCAGACCCCATGCTGGCCTGAACTCTAAGGGTTTCTCTTGTGTGACTTGTGTGCCTTCCAACTTGACTACTTGCATGCTTGTTATCTGACACTTGAGTTTCTTGCAGGTTTTGTTTATAGTCCTTAATTGGGACTCATAACAGGGTTTACTAAGTTTCTTGCAGGTTTTGTTTATAGTCCTTAATTGGGACTCATAACAGGGTTTACTAAGTTTCTTGCAGGTTTTGTTTACAGTCCTTAATTGGGACTCATAACAGGGTTTACCTACATTACCCCATGCATAGCATAACATCATACCATTGCATATATCCCGCATAAGGACTAATCCGTTTCAAGGATCTCAAGGGCTTGTGATGTAGGTCATGATGAACCAACTGTCCAGCAAGGGGCAAAGGGAATTTATTTTCCTCTAGCCAAGGTTGTCAGGGGCTATGACCCACTGGATATGGTGAGCCTTTGACCCTTGAAGAAGGACTCTCAACAACATGCAGTTCCTTCAATCAAGCTATCGGATCCCAACTCTAATGATTTTCTTGTTTACCCCGCGAAATCCTTGAAAACATTGCATATATATACAGACATATCATTGCATAACAGGTACCCTTTTGACAGGTCACTTACCATCTCCGCTGTTTATTTCAGCAATGGCTTTCCAACAAGATAACCAGGATCTTCAGGCTCAAGAGATTCAGTTCAGAGAGATCTTCCTAAGCCTATCCAAGGGGCAGGAAGAGTTGAGGACACTCCTTATGGGGAATTTGGCCAAGCAAAGTCCCGAAGATGACAAGGACGAGCAGCTGAAACGTCTGCAAGATGAGGTAGATACGATGAAAACCCAGATGCTGGGACAAAGGGCTCTCATCCAAAGTTTAGCTCGGGAGCAAGGAGAGCTGAGGGCCATGATCAGTCAGCTTCATCACGACATGAAGCAACCAGCCCAAGTCAGGGACCAGGTCATTGAACAACTTCCAAGAGGACAAAGGTCTGGTCCAATGAATAGACCTCTCCAAGCTGCTATCACTTCACAGGTCCAACCATGACCTCGCCAAGAACAACGGGCTGATCAGAGCAAGCCAGACAAGCCTAAAAGGCAGTTCACCAAACTCAACGTGTCACCGTCCCAAGCTTTACAACAATTGTTGAGGTTGAATCTGGTGACGTTAAGGGACCCTCCTAAGCATCTCAACGCAACCTCCCTAAAGTACAAGCCTGAGGAAAGATGTGCATACCACTCTGACAGTCCAGGACATGACACCGACGACTGCTGGGCTTTGAAGAATAAGATTCAAGATCTGATTAATGAAAGAGCTGTGGATTTCACCCAGATAGGCCAAGCTGAATGCTCCTGCCATCCCTACAAGATGCACCAATCTAAGTAACAAGCCCTGAGACTAGAAGACTTGTGTTTATTAGAATTTTCAAGTTGTAACTTTCTTTTGACTGTTCAAACATTTATTCATGATTAAACGTTGTTAGTTCATTAATGCATCGCATATGTCTGTTTTGAAGCAATATATTCGCATTCACTATATGCAAACTGTTTTCATATTTTTGTGACGGTCAACTCTCAATAATTCTAAGCCTCTTGAGGGAGGATGACGAAAACGATACCACGATCTTTACAGTATGCTTTTGAACAGACCCCGCTGATGAGGTACAGGCATTGTTTCAATTCCTAAACACTGGAGTTATAAGGAAGATAATCCCTCGTCAACCCCTCTGAGCCAAAGAAGTAGGAGTTTTTCTTTTCGAAATTTAAAACCCTTAATCATAACCTGGGGCAGGGTAGTCTCTCAGTTGATCCAAGTGCATAACGAATGGCACCAAAGAGGTCCTTACAAAACAAAAGACAATGATGGTTCCGAACAATCATACAGATAGGCAGTCATTATATCTCAAAAAATAAAAACCCATTAAGTCAAAACCTATGAAGGAGACTTACAAAACTGGGGCATCCCGCTGACTGTAATCACAAAAGAAACAGTTCAGGCAAAAAAAATAGGGATAATAAAATCAAAAAAAGAGGTCACACAAACCCTCAACAAAAAGAAATGACTGCCCATTCAGAATAAATCATCATTATCTGAACCATCATTGGTATATCAAAGCAAAGACTCAAACAAGGTCTAACGCACGATCAACTGAGTTTAGGTTTGAAGAACATCACGAAGAGCGGGTGGGTACAAATAAATTTGAGCCTTTATCCTTTGTTTCTTGAACCGTGAACCAAGCCACGTTATAACCCTTAAAAGTCCTAGCTGAAGCATGGGTTAGTTCGAAAGCATACTGTTACAAAGGTATCCTGACTCCTTAAGGCTTGCTAAAAAATATTGAGTTGACATCACATTTTACAAAATTTGCTGGTTTTACTGAAAAATGCATTTTTCAAAAACTTCAAGACAGACATAAGCTTTGCATTTTTGACATAACTCTGTTTGCGTATGACCTTTTGTTTGAACATCATAGAAGTTCGCACGACGAATGTCTAACGAACAAAAGCACTTCCAATCAAGGGGCAGACATGATCATGGGCTACCATCTGGGGCAGTTAAGTCAAGATTCGGAGAATCTCTCAAAGGCCAAATAGCCTGGGGCAAATCTCCGCCTGAGTCACTTGGGGCATTCCAGCAACGAATCTTGCCTGATCAAACATCTTCTGGGGGTATGACAAAACACTTCTAACAGGGGCAACTCCCTACATTCTGAGAGCGTGGACATAGTCGAAAAATACTACGCATAATCAAAGACCCGCTAGGTTGACATACCTAGGCAAAAATTAGGGCTTCCCGGCGAACCAAAAGGGTTCGGGCAAAATAAGGGATGAAATGGAAAAAATCTGTACACCCGGCAAATCGAAAACCTGAAAGGGCGGCTTGGGCAAAAAAGGGTATCCCGATGGACTGAAAACCCGAAAGGGCGGTCCAGGCAAAAATTAGGGATCAAAGCGTACGACTATGTCCTGGCATCTCGTCACCTGTCTACCAGAAGATTTGTCAATTACCCCCACACGTGCCTTCTCCCACTGAAACTGGGGCAATAATGAGTGGTCTAAGCGATCTAATGGTTCGGTCCACCAAGGTACCAAGATAGGTTCAGCTGAAGAACGTAACCAGTATATCTTAACTCCCCAGAGAGTGAGCCATCAGGTCAATACACTCTCCCCAAGCAGAGTTATACAATCAGCCTTAAGGAAGTTGGGTATTCCCCGCAGATCTCAACATTCCCCAGCACAATATACGAATATTCTTAACAAGCATCCCCGACAGTCTTGATCTAAGATTGTTCCCCGGCGGTAGATCAGACCTTCAGTGGAGCCGCTTCCCCAGTATATCTCAAAGATTTCCCCAGGAGAGTCCAGTATAGTTCAAGATTTCCCCAGGAAAGTTTGAATCCATCTCCCCAGCAGGAAGCTTATCCCCAGTAGATTCTGGAAGTTTTCCCCCCTGCAGAGCACGAACGCGTCCCCCGGCTTTATTCAAAGGTTATTTCCTTACCAGGATATAACTGGGTTATCCTCAGGCAAAAGCCACGGAAAGATCGTCCTCGGCGAAGTATTCCTATCCCCAGCGGAATTCCTCAAACCTCCCAAACGTAACTTAACAATGGTATCCCCAACGGAGTTCTCATACAACATCTCAGCAAAGTACCTCTCTTCCCACAGAGTATTTTCCCCAGCAAGATCGCTAGAGTAATTTTCCCCGCAGAGTAATCTATTCGCCAAGTTTATTCCCCAACGGAGTTATCTTCTCCTATCGGTATTCTTGCAACATCAGCCCAGGATAAGCTCCCGGCATTCGTCAAGGATTTATTTTCCTAGACAAAAATACATTCGCAAACATCACATTTTCATACATGATATAAACATCACATTCTACAATCCCATTGGTTATAAACGTCATGACACCGCGCATTCCATGCACCATGACATTGCATACAACTAATGTTTTGCCTTTTTTCAGGAAAGGTCAATACAAAGATGATTACTATCAACTATCACAATCCCAGATTCGATTCTTGTATCTAGCCAGGGCATGTCTGTGAGCGATTGATTGTGGATTCGATACCTGCATCCGGCCAGGGCATGTCTACGTTAAAAAGATTAAAGAGATAGCTTGGAAATGCTCCAGATATGGATGTTGTTCTTTTGCTTATTCAAAATTCCTTTCTAGATATGGTTCAGATGTGACCCAGGCATGGCGACGTTCTGATACTTATTCCAGATTTCTTCTCAGATATAACTTAGAGATGCTCCGGGCACGGAGGCTGTTCTGTTGTTTATTCAGAGATCACCTTTCTAGATATGGTTCAGATGTGACCCAGGCATGGCGACGTTCTGATACTTATTCCAGATTTCTTCTCAGATATAACTTAGAGATGCTCCGGGCATGGAGGCTATTCTGTTGTTTATTCAGAGATCACCTTTCTAGATATGGTTTAGATGTGACCCAGGCATGGCGACGTTCTGATACTTATTCCAGATTTCTTCTCAGATATAACTTAGAGATGCTCCGGGCACGGAGGCTATTCTGTTGTTTATTCAGAGATCACCTTTCTAGATATGGTTCAGATGTGACCCAGGCATGGCGACGTTCTGATACTTATTCCAAATTTCTTCTCAGATATAACTTAGAGATGCTCCGGGCACGGAGGCTATTCTGTTGTTTATTCAGAGATCACCTTTCTATATATGGTTCAGATGTGACCCAGGCATGGCGACATTCTGATACTTATTCCAGATTTCTTCTCAGATATAACTTAGAGATGCTCCGGGCACGGAGGCTATTCTGTTGTTTATTTAGAGATCACCTTTCTAGATATGGTTCAGATGTGACCCAGGCATGGCGACGTTCTGATACTCATTCCAGATTTCCTTTCAGAGATAGCTTGGAAATGCTCCAGATATGGATGCTGTTCTTTTTCTTATTCAAGACTCCTTCTAGATATGGTTCAGATGTGACCCAGGCATGGCGACGTTCTGATACTCATTCCAGATTTCCTTTCAGAGATAGCTTGGAAATGCTCCAGATATGGATGCTGTTCTTTTGCTTATTCAAGAATCCTTCTAGATATGGTTCAGATGTGACCCAGGCATGGCGACGTTCTGATACTCATTCCAGATTTCCTTTCAGAGATAGCTTGGAAATGCTCCAGATATGGATGCTGTTCTTTTGCTTATTCAAGACTCCTTCTAGATATGGTTCAGATGTGACCCAGGCATGGCGACATTCTGATACTCATTCCAGATTTCCTTTCAGAGATAGCTTGGAAATGCTCCAGATATGGATGCTGTTCTTTTGCTTATTCAAGACTCCTTCTAGATATAGTTCAGATGTGACCCAGGCATGGCGACGTTCTGATACTCATTCCAGATTTCCTTTCAGAGATAGCTTGGAAATGCTCCAGATATGGATGCTGTTCTTTTGCTTATTCAAGACTCCTTCTAGAGATAGTTCAGATGTGACCCAGGCATGGCAACGTTCTGATACTCATTCCAGATTTCCTTTCAGAGATAGCTTGGAAATGCTCCAGATATGGATGCTGTTCTTTTGCTTATTCAAGACTCCTTCTAGATATGGTTCAGATGTGACCCAGACATGGCGACGTTCTGACACTCATTCCAGATTTCCTTTCAGATATAGCCTAGAGATGCTCCAGATCCGGATGCCGTTCTATTGCTTATTCAGATTCAAACTTCTAAAAAACAACTTAGAGATGCTCCATCCCTGATGCTCTTCTATTGTTCAGTCCAGATACGATCCAGATTCGGATGACATTCTGTCGCTCATACAGATACAGTATGGATATACCCCAGACACGGCGGTCATTCTACTGTTTATTCAGACGTCAACAACTAGATATAGGCTAGATATTCTCCAGGCACGGAAGCTATTCTATTTCTTATTCAAATTCAGTTATCCGACAGTCTCCAAATGGCATCTATAAGCCCATTCCCGACAAGGTTCTGTCACACTTCCAGATGGCATCTATAAGCCCATCCTCCTATCCATCATCTCTCCAAATGGCATCTTTAATCCCATTCCCGCTATCACACTGCTGATACTCTACTATGTGAGTGCAAATTTCTGGGCACTCTAGTGTTCAATCATCTTCCACCCTCGGATCACGAAAGGCACACACGCCAATCTACATCCTCAGGTCTAAGAAGATTGAACAGGGGCAACTGTTGTACCCCAAAATTTGCCCTCCCATAATCTTCAAAGTTTTGACAAGCATCACCTCAAATGGTTCAAAGTCTACTCAAGGGCTACCCAGTCAACCATCCTCATAAGCCAGTCAAACTAGGGTTTTTGGTTCCTGCAAGGAAGTTGAGGTTTTCAAGGGCTCTATCAAGTCCCATATGCTCATACACATTGTCAAGCATCTACATGTCAAGTTTCAAGGCTCACAAGGTCAAGTTGCACAGTCAAAAACCCTAATTGCTCCACAGTCAACTGCAGGGGCAAAATGGTCATTTGGAAGTCAAAAGTCAAAATTTTTGGTCAACATCTTATTTTGAAGCCACAATCATCATTTGATCAAGTCTTGATCATGATTTCACAAGAATGGCTCAAAAATCATCAAGGTGTCAAAAGTTTCTATTTTTGGACAGTTGAAAAGTCAACTGTAACTTGACCAAGGCATAACTTTTTCATGGTTCATCAGAAAAATCCCATCCAATGCTCATTTTGAAGGGGGTGACATTTCCTACAACTCATATTCACATTCCAAGTCCAATAAATTCTCTCACAAAAAGTTATCAATTTCAACATTATAGGTCATTTTCAAAAGTCAACAAAAAGGAACTTTAAGTCAAAGACCATAACTTGAGATTGGTAAATCAAAATGACATGGGACCAAAGACATTGGTTAGAGGACTTCAAGACCTTTCCAAAATGTCCAAGAACATGATCAAAGCTTAAAAATTGAGCAAGATATGCATTGGAGAAGTTGGGAAATTTTTGTGAAATGGCCAAAATCATTTATCCTTGAAATTTCATTTTTGACAAAAGGGGCCCACTTTTTCCACTTGAATCAGCTTGTCCATGCTTCCCACGTGTCCCACCTTTTATTTCAATATTTAAAATTAATTTTTTCATTTTTATTAGATTTTTTGGATTTAATTCATTTTAAATCCTTTAAAATCAAATAAAAATCAAAAAGGTTAATTAAGGGGGATATTTGGCTTTGATTAGCTTTGAATCATCATCATGCACATCCCATATTCGTTTCAAGGCCTAATTAAGCAAGAATTCAAAATTGGTACAAAGATGGAAAGTTTGTTAATGGAGGTTTATGGAAAATCTTGAATTTGAATGCCTTGCATTATTGGCCCTTAATTCCAATTGAAATACATTACATAATGCATATGCAAGTGATCAAAAAAAAAAAAGAGAACACAACCTAGAGAACTCTCTAAAACGAAAAAAACAAAAAATTCCACAAAAAAACCTCATATTCTCTTATACAAAATCCTGTACGGAGGCCACTCGATGGAAACCCCCACTTTTCTTCTTGTTGCACTGTAAATTCACTTTTCACGTGCAATTTCCCATGAATCAACTTTAACAAAAATCTCATCAACCAAAACAGAAACCTTACACAAGCTCATGTTCATACCGTTGACACAAGCTCAAAACTGATGCAACCACAAATCATCATCCTCTTGACAGCACCACAACAACATCATTGAGTCATGATAAAGCAACACAAAATTCTAACATTTTCAATTTCATTTATTCTATTTAATTTTCTTTTTGATTGTTTGAACTTAATCCATAAAATTCTTTGTGAAGATCAGGACTGGAATTTGGCTCTCTGAATCAGAAACAGAAGAACGAGAAGCGTCCAAATCGCAGTTCCGCCGCGCAACCGCAGATTCAACATCCGCTTCCAGATCCGCTTCTGCCGCGACTTCGTGCTCCCTCCTAAATTGGGTCAACACCCCCATGGTTTGCATCACCTTTCATTTTTCCATTTTTCTTTTCTTCTTTTTATTTTAATTGTTTTTCTTTTGTTTTATTTAATTCACCAAAATTAATCTTAATAATAACACAAAACCAAAAAAATCAGAAATCATTAAAAAATAAAAATATGTTTTATTTAATTTTTTTTAATTCTTTAAATAGTTTCCAATAAAACAATTAGTTTAAATTTAGGTTTTTAACTTTAATGTCTTTTTCTAAAATAATTATAAAATAAAAAAAAAACATAAAAATTAGGTTATTAGTATCTTTATTCTTTTCTCAATAAATAACTTTTTCTCCTTATTATTATTATTAATTAATTTTGTAAATAAATATGGCATTTAATTAATTAGGATAAATTAGGTTAAAACTTAAACATTTTTTTAATTAAAAACAAATTTAGAACTAGGCTTTTATTTTAATTTCTAATTTCAATTAACTTTCTTTATTTCATAAAATACCAAAAAAACATAAAAATAATCTCTTTTCTTTATTTAATCATTAATTAATTTATAATTTCTATTTAATTTCTTTAAAGGGTCCAACGCCCTCGCACTCTCGATTCTTATTTCTTTTCGCATTTATTTTTATTTCTTTTGTGGATATAATGTATTTGCCCCAAAGCCCTGTAATAGTTAATTAGGCATTTACTTTCTACTTTTTATTCAAATCGGGTCTTGGTTTAATTTGGCGATGTAGACCCGCGCCTTTGTAATAGCGTAGGACCTTTATCTTTTCCGCACTTTAAATTCCCGCATCTTTTAACTGTTAATAATCACATGAAAGAATGTATGCCCAAAAATAAAATCAAAGCGTAGATCACCAATGCATGACAAGACAAATAACAACTGAAAATGACACACAATTCACACACCACTCTTAGGGTACGCCTCACTGTTGCCTTGCCCCTCGAAACGTGGTCGTCGAGTACAAGGCGTCTTAGTAAGTCCTTATGTCCATGAACACGGCATAAGGGTAGCTTCTAAGGTGTCCTACTGTTGCTCTGGTGATCACACTATTGCCTTGCCCCTCGAAACGTGGTCGTCAAGTATAGGACGTCTTAGTGAGTCCTTATGTTCCATTGATCTAGTTGCCTTGAAACAGTTCCCTCGAAACAAGTTGCCTCGAAACGGTTGCCTCGGAATAAAAAGATCAATGGCATAAGGGTAGCTTCTAAGGTATCTTACTATTTCCCGGTGACCACACTGTCCCTAACAAATCGAATTGACCCACACACCTCCAACGGTGGTGCTACCTACCTCTCAATGGTGGGATGGCACTACCTAAAGGACACTTATACAGCTTAATTCCTTAGGGTAGGTAGATGACTCATGGATACTTGCTCTTTTAAAAAACAAACAAAATACTTTTCACACCTTACACTTTCAAAAAGCTTTCAAAACAAATTTTTCAAACACTCTTGAGGACAGATACAAGAGTTATTCAGAAATCTTTCAAAGGAACTTTTTCAAACTCACTCACACGTGAAAAGCAAACAAACATTTTGAAAACACAAGTGAGCAAGTATCTAAGAGCCCATGGATAACCATGGATAGAAAGGGTGCTAACACCTTCCCTTTCTATAAATCTACCTCCCGAACCGAGAACTAATCTCAATAAGGAATTTTTCTGTGCTTTTGTCCTTTCCATTTGGAGAAAATAAAAGACGGTGGCGACTCTTGCTTACCGCGATATTTCGCGAACCAGCGTTAAACAGTCAGTTCCGGATCCACCGATCACAGGGTGCAAGTGTGAATTGTGTATTGATTGTCATGCATTTGTCTTGTATTTAGGTTATCTAGCGGTTGATTTTATTTACATACAAACCTTAAGTCTAAACATGGTATAATTGAAAGCGATAAATTGCGGGAATTTAAAGTCTACGCTATTACAAATAAGTATCCGGGAGTGGGGGTACAAATATTTACAAATGGGGATGAGACTTATTAGGAGAGTAGTGTCCAAATATATTTACAACCAAATCGAATCAATTGCAATGTAAAAATATAGCAATGTACAAGAATAAAAGATAAGCAAATGTATTGGTGTAAGTGCATGTGATTATTTACAAGGTGAGAAATGTTAACTTAATGCAATAATTAAGTATTAATATTATTTATTCTTTTTTTTTGTATTTTTGTTAATTATGTACAAAACTAAGGATTTAATCAAAGAAAAGAAAATGTGTTTTAAGTTTGAGAAAATTATGTTTTATGTATGAAAAAGATTTATTAAAAGTTTTAAGACCAAAAATCTATTAACCTAATTAATCCCATATTTACACATTTTTTGGTATAAGGAAAGTATTGTTAAAATAAATTATTATGAAAAATTAATGTATCATTTATTAAAAAAGAGTTAAGGTATTATTTATTTTAAAAAAAGGAGTTAATGTATTATTTATTTACAAACTAAATGGTGTTATATAAAAAAGAAAATAAATAAAAGTATTTAGTTAAAATAGAAAATAAAAATAGAAAAAGGGTTAAAGAGTGAATGGGCTGTAGGGTATTCATGGTCCAAACAAAAAATGGAATGAGAATCAAAGAAAGGGGGGTGCGCCTGGGATTTGTATGGGCTTTAGGCAGCTGATGGGCGAACCGGCCCAAACGCTTGTGAACATTTTTGTAAGGGTTTCAGTCATTTGTCTCATTTGGAAAAATAGGGTTACAGGCTTGAGTTACAGAGGCGCCGTTCCTTCTTCGCTTTCGTCTTGCTCGCTCATGCCACGCTTCTGAACAAAGCTCTCCGTCTATGGCCCCCAGGCGCCATCGCTACTTCCTCCTCTCCATGGATTACTCAAGCGGTGGTTTATATAAGGTAACAATTTCCCCTTTTTTGTGCTTTAGGGTTTTAAATCTTATATCTTACATGCTTTAATTTCGTGTTCTGATTTTAAGTGTTGTTGTTGTTTCTGTTTGAGGTGCATGAAAGGAAAGAAAAGAAGAGATACTACCTTTGACCTTTGGAGACGGAGGTGGACGGTGGCTTGGAGGCGCCTAGGGTGGCCGGAGACGGAGGAGTGATGAAGCTATGCTAGCTCTGGAAACCTGGTATCTTTATCTTTGCTTTTTAGGGTTTTGTGATGACTATCTGAAAACCTTTGCTTTAAACGCCTCTTCTGCTTATTTGCTTCTTTTCCTCTGATGATTTGCTTCGCTTATGTATGCTTGCTTCCTATTTGCTTCTGAGTGATGGCCTTGAGTGTTGATGATGTTGGTATGATTCTGAATATTATTTGTTGATGTTGATTTTGGAGTATTGCTTTTGTTGATTACTGGCCCAATGATGAGGTTACTCTGAGGGCTTTGGCTTGCTGTTTAGAGGCTTGAAGTTTTAGGCTTCAGTTTGTGGCTTAGGCTTTTTTCTGGCTTCAAGGTTTCAAGGTTTGAAAGCTGTTAGGTTAGAGACAGGTTAGCAGGTTTGAGGTGGTTCTGGTTTCTGTTTGAGGCTTGACACAGGTTCACAGGCAGGATGCACGCTTGAGGGCCTGTTTTGTTTGTAAGCTTGTATGGTTTTGATGTTTAAGGCAGGTTTGAGAGGTTGGTGAAGGCTTCATTACAGGGTTCTGGTTTGAAGTTTGTGTTGTTAGTTTGTGTTACAGGTTGATGCAGGGCTTTGTTGTTTGTTTTTGAAACTGAGTTTAGGTTTCAGTTTTTGAGAATAGTTTTACAGGATTTGTGTTGTTTGAGGCAGGTTGATGGTTTTCAAGCTTTGAGCTGGTTTGTTATTTTGTTATGGCTTTGGTATGCTTGTGGACTTCTGGTTTGAAACAGGTTATAGGATTTTTGTTTGTTTGGAGTAGGTTGGAGGCAGCTCTGTATGTTTTTGTTGATACAGTTTTGTGGTATTTTTGCTGTGTATTATTCTGCCTCCTTTCTTGTTCAGATATGTTTTGTCTTATATATTTTTCTCAAGCCTAAGCCTGTAAGCCTTTTTTCTCTTCTCTCTTCTCTCTCTCCAGTATTAAAGCATTTGTTTATTGCTTATTTGTACTATTTCTGAAAAAGCAACTGGCCTAGGAAAATGATGTATCTTTGAACCTTGCTTACAATAGTTGTTTTCCTCTGCATATTTCCTGCTTTTCTGCATATTGTTGACAGCTTGTAGGCAGTTTTGACAGTTACAACTTTGACATCTCTTTTGGACAGTTCTGCACTTGGTTGGCATCTTTGGCTTAGTTTGTGCAGTTCAGTTTGCAATATGTGACTTGGTTAGGCATTATGCTTCTTTGACAGCTTATTTGCCGATGTACATCAGTTTGCCTTTTGGACTTTATACTTGGTTTGGAATTTTGAAATGGGCAATTTGTTCTTTTGGCATATTCTTTGGTTTGACAATTTATGCAGTATGGTAGCTTTTGTGCATTTCACATTTTATTTGCAAACACTATTCCTATCCCTCTTTGTGAACCAAGAGCAATCTTGTGATTTGCAGAGAGGGGAACAACTGATTCTGGCCAGTTACTTTTAATGATGAGTCCTTTTTTATCTGTCTGCTCTTTTATTATTTCATCTGCCTTTGACTTCCTTTTTTCTTCTTTTTGCAGGTAAAAAGTAATTGAGCAATGGGGAGCGTCAAATAGAAGACGAAGACTTAGAAAAAAATAGGATGCAATTTTATTTCATTTCAATTATTTGTAACATTATTATTGTAAACAAAGATGTAAATAAATTTACAGTTGTTCAAATAATAATTTGTAACAAAACAATTAAAGATGAATAAAAAAAATCCTTTTTTGATCAGTTAATTCTATTTTATTTCTCTTCAATTGTTTATTTTAATTATTTGAGTTTCTTAAATTAAAACAACTGGAAGTAAATCCAATTATTCTGACTTTAGAAAAAGAAATAATTAATAAACGTCCGGCGTTCCGAATTAAACATAACAATGCACAGTCAATCACAACAAATGTCCATATTCCTTTGCCTTTACTGATTAAACCAAACACTGCAAACTCTCAATCAACGACCTCAGCCCATCTCCCAGAGTAAATTGAAAAGCATTGTAGAATTAATTCTTTCTGAGAAATATGCGCACAAAACCCTGACTCTTGTTTTAATTTTCACAGAAGCGCCTGCCTGATCAAATCTGAGCCAACTCAACCAAACCCTAGCAATCTGCTTGAACTGCTTCAAAAGTTAATGGAAACCCTAATTGGATAGACTGATAAGAAAAAGTCTGTTTGACTGATTCTTACGCTAATCTGAAAAATCAGGAAAAGCCCGAGGCTGTGTTTTCTTGTGGAAAAAGAGGAGGGCAAATTTTGGGGTACAACACAGGGCAACTCCCTTCTCTCTATTCTATGGCATAGAAGCTGTTTTGCCAGTGGAAGTTCAAATTCCCTCGCTGAGGATTATGATCGAGGCGGGCCTAGGCGAAGATGAGTGGATTCAAACGAGATTGGATCAACTGAACTTAATCGATGAAAAACGATTAGCTACTATGTTCCATGGTCAGACGTATCAAAAACAGATGATCAAAGCTTTCAACAAAAAGGTCAAGCCTCGAGTATACCAAGTTGGTGACCTGGTGATAAAACACATCATTTTACCACAAGGTGACCCCGGAGGAAAATGGACCCCCACATACGAAGGACCTTTTGTTGTCAAGAGAGTTTTCTCTGGCGGTGCCATGATACTGACCACCATGGACGGTGAAGATTTCCCACATCCTATAAACGCGAACATAGTTAAAAAATACTACGCATAAGAGACCCGTTAGGTTGACACATCTAAGCAAAATAAGGGCATCCCAGCAAACCAAAAGGTTTGGGCAAAAATTAGGGATATATGCAAAAGCTTGTACACCCGGCGAGTTGAAAACCCGAAAGGGCGACTTGGGCAAAAAAGGGTATCCTGGTGGACCAAAAACCCGAAAGGGCGGTTCAGGCAAAAATTAAGGATTAAAAGCATACGACTATGTCCCGTAAAATCAACACAATCAATTCTATCACCAAGGTCCAAGTTCAAATGGTCCAGGATCAATCCAATCAATTTTGATTAACGACAAGGGATGCTCGAAGACATATGGGCAATTGTAGAGTTGGAAGGAAATAAGATCGTTTCACATGGCTATTTGTTTTCATTCTCAATTTTGTTTTCTTTTCGGCGATTTCCTCTTACTAGGATTTCCGTCTCTATGTACAAAAACGCCTACTCATGGGCAAAATATCAATGCAAATACACTTTGAAATACAAAATTTTCTATCTCTGTTTTGAATGCAAATTTGTCCAATGACTAAAATTGAATGAACATATGCATGTGAACATAATTAAAGCTATTTGGCACAAGTGTCCTGCCAAGCAGCAACATCAACAAGGCATCATCATACATCATCAGTCAGCATCCCTTTAATGTATGTGAAATAGCCCCACAGAGTTATCTCATCATCATTATCCCCACCAGGGCTGTGACGACAAACCTTTCCCCAACGGAGTTACCCACAAAATCTCCTTACACAACATAATCCCCGGCCAGAGTCTCAACCTCTTGGAAACTTTCTCCCCAGATAAAGCCTAAGAGATCTCTTCCTAAAGGGAATTCACCTCCTCAACAGGGTTTATTTCCCCAACAAAGTTATTTCCCCCAGCCAAGTGCAAATTTCTCAACGTACAACAATCAAGACACCATGAATTGTCCAGTTGAGTATATCTTCCCCAGCTAAGTATATACTCCCCATCAAGTCCAAATTGCCCAGGTGAGCCCATCTTCCCCAGCTAAGTATATCTTCCCCAACCGAGGTTTTTTTATTCCCAAGCTGAGTCCATCTTCCCCAACTGAGTATATCTTCTCCAACTGAACCCAAATTCCCCAGTTGAGTCCAAATTGCCCAGCTGAGTACACCTTCTCCGACCAAGGCTATTTTCTCCAAACAGAATCTATCATCTCCAGATGAGCCCATCATCGCCGGCTGAGCCCGTCATCCCCAGTTGGGTGTATCCCCCCAAACTGAGTTTGCCTTACCCGACTGAGTCTATACTCTCCAGTTTGAATTTCCCTTTCAAATGACTGCGAATCACGGGGCCACAACCCCTAATCCCCAGTAAAGACTTCAACAAAGCCTTTATTGTTACCAAGAGATGATATGAAGCCTGGATCCGACAAGATATTAGCACAATTTTCAAGTCATTACTGAAGCCTGGACCCGACCAGATAACAGTTTGACTTCTTCAAATTACTGAAACCTGGACCCGACCAAATAACAGTTTGAGTTACTAAAGCCTAGACCCGACCAGATAACAGTTGATCTTAATTTTGAGATGCTATGAAGCCTGGATCCGACCAGATATTAGCACAATTTTCAAGTTATTACTGAAGCCTGGACCCGACCAGATAACAATTTGACTTCTGGAATTACTGAAACTTGGACCCGACCAGATAACAGTTGATCTCATTTTCCAAAATGCTATGAAACCTGGACCCGATCAGATAATAGCCTAACTCTCCAAAGATATAGAAGAACCTGAACTCAATCCGACCAAGGTTTAAACTTCTTTTCCCCAATAGAGTTGCCTCTCTATTCCCAACAAAGGGTTGAGAAACCTGGACCCGACCAAATATCAGTTTTCATTTCCATCCTTTCAAGAAAGTCGTTGCGAAGCCTGGATCCGACCAGATAGCAATCACCCTCAGAGATTCGTTGTGAAATCTAGAAACCGACCAGATAACAACTAAATCCCCAAGCAGTCTATTGTGAAGCCTGGACTCGACCAAATAACAGTTAACTTCATTAGAGAAATCTGGAAAGCCTGGACCCGACCAGATAACAATTTTCAACCAGTTTATTATGAAGCCTGGACCTGACCAGATAACAATTAACTTCATCAAAGAAATCTGTAAAGCCTGGACCCGACCAAATAACAGTTTTCAAGCAGTCTATTGTGAAGCCTAAACCCGACCAGATGGAAATTGACCTCATCAACCTCAGAAGTCTGCAAATCCTGGACCCGACCAGATAACAGTTTTCAAACAGTATATTGTGAAACCTGGACCTAACCAGATAACAATTAACCATGATTCCCAGAAAGACACTATGAAGCCTGGATTCGACCAGATAATAGTACAACTTTCCAAAAGACCATAAAGCCTGGACACGACCAGATGACTATTCAATTTCAAGTAATTTTCTGCAAAGCCTGGATCCGACCAGATAACAGTTAATTCATCCTTTCCTCCGGTAAGTTACTGTGGATCCGACTAGATAACAGTTAACCTCCGCATCCCCAGCAAATTGTTGTAAAACCTGGACCCAACCAGAAGACTATTTAATTTCAAGGAATTTTCTACAAAGCTTGGATCCGACCAGATAATAGTTAATTCATCTCTTCTTCCAGTAAGTTGCCATGAAACCTGGATCCGACCAGATAGCAACCGACTACTTCATCCTCAACAACTGTGAAACCTGGATCCGACCAGATAACAACTGATATTTGAGTGATGTTCCCCAGCAAAAGCATCCCTTCAATAAGATTTGAAGATATGCATATTCTTCATTTCCAATAGGCAATCAGGGATTCAACCCCTAGAATTTCCACAGCAGCAGTCAAGGATTTATTTTCCCGGACGAAAATACACATTTCACATTCATACATCATAGCATGTACATACCAATGCATTTAGCATGATACCACATCTGGTGGACATCATGCAAGCATCTGCATTTTACTAACCCCTTTTCTCACAGGTAAAACATCAAGTTTAGTATGAATCAACAAGAGATTTATGCTGATACTTCTTCCAGCATTTACTAACATTCCTCTAAATGGCATCTATAAACCCATTCACCATCCATCTTCGAGTGCAAATTTCTAGGCACTCTATTGTTCAATCATCTTTCACCTTCAAGTCACAAATGGCGGATCCGCCAATCTAACTCTTCAGGTTCAAGAAGTTTGAACAGGGGCAGTTGTTGCACCCCAAAATTTTCCCTCTCATTTCTCAAGGAATCACCCTGGATCCTCAAGTTTTCTCTCTGTGATCGGTGGGAACGAGAACTGACTATTTTTTAATGCTGGTTCGCGTTTGCGTTTATTTTTGCAAAGTGTCGCGGTAAGCAAGAGTCGCCACCGTCTTTTATTTTATCCAACAAGGAAAGGACAAAAGCACAGAAAAATTCCTTTTCGAGGTTTTTCTCGGGTTCGGGAGGTAGATTATAGAAAGGGAAGGTGTTAGCACCCTTTCTATCCGTGGTTATCCACGGGCTCTTAGGTACTTGCTCACTATGTTTTCAAAAGTTTGCTTTTCTTTGTGATTGTGGGTTTTGAAAAAAGTTTATTGTTTTGAAGAGAGTGTAAGTGCAAAAGTTTTGTTTTGTTTAAAAGAGAGCAAGTACTTAAGAACGTCTACCTACTCAAAAAGGAATTAAACTGTGCAACTGTCTTTTAGACAGTGCTATCCCACTATTGAGGAGTAGGTAGCACCTTCGTTGGAGTTTTTAGGGTCAATTCGATTTTAGGGACGTGTGGTCACTAAAGCAACGTTAGGACGCTTTAGTGGTAATCCTAATGTCTTAGATCATTTTTATCGAGGCAATCATTTCGAGGCAACTTATGATCTTGGGACAAAAGGACGACCTCTAAAACATCCTATACTTAATGACCACGCTCGAGGCAACCAAGTGAGGTGTACCCTAGGAGTGGCATGTGCAAGTGTGTCAATTTTCAGTTATATTATCTTTGCATGTCATGGTGAGCTACTGTTGATTTTAAGTTAGGAGTTTAATCTTGTCATGCATAGCCTAGTTAGCATACATCTAAACAGTTAATATATGTACAGGAATTTAAAGTGCGGAAATTGTAAATCCTACGCTATTACAAGGCTTCGGGGAGGGGGATTATTTACATGTCCAAAAATTGGGGAAATAAAAGCAGTAAAAAAGGTCTTAGTTTAAGCTATTACATCCCAGTAAGCAGTTACAATAAAATAAACGCGCGTGAATCTGAAAAATCCTAAGAATAAGAACTTTTATTGTTTTATTTTATTTTTTGGGAAAATGCTAAATGTTCAATTAAGTCAAATTTAATTAATTAAAAAAACTGATTAAAATTAACTCCAAAACATACTTAATATTTTTTTGCATTTTTTTGTTTATGAAAAGGATTGAATTTAAATAAATCCTAAGTCTACTGATTTTAAAATTGGAGAAAATAAGTTAAAATAATTAACTAAATTGAATCCTAATTCTAAGTTACTTATTTTTATGATTTTTATGTTTGACTAAAAGAAATAAACAAAAACAAAGTAAACAAAGTACAAATGGGCCAGGCAGCAAATCAAGAAAAAATATAATTCTGGAGGCCTGGGTCGAAAGAGGTGCAGGCTGTCTTTCGACCCAGTGAAGAGGCTGGATCGAAGGTGCATGAGGGGCTGCACTCTGAGGGTGTTCGATCTGGATATGTCATCCTTCGATCTGGAAGTCCTGGGTGCAGTTCGAAGCTAAGCTGCTGAGCTTCGAAACTCTGAATAGGATCCTGAGAATATATTTCCTGCAAAAACAGAACACATGTTAAAGGTCCAGGGGGGACTTTACCCCCTTGATTCGAATCTCCTCCCTATACGCACCCTCTGAATCTGGGTCTGGGTTTATTTTATCATGGGATTTGAAGGAGAAACTCAGATTGTGCCCAAGCAATGACACAATCTCATCTCTGCGCTGTAGCTTATATGTAACACATTAAATCATTCACAAACAGCAGTAATAACATGAATATGCAATCAGAGATCGAAATGAGTTTGAGATTAGATTTCTTTACCAAACAGAGGTGCTTTGATCTGTAGTTCTGAGGGTGGAGGTGTTCGCTGGGTGGCAGTTTTGGCTTGTGCAAGGATTGGGTATGGCTTCCTGGAAGTGCTGATGACTTTTGGCAGCGTATCTCCAAGTTCTCCCTGCTTCTTTTCTCTATTTTTTCTGTATATTTTCATCCTTTTTGCAACACTTGTGATCTCTTTATATAGAGGGGGTGGGGGGGACAGGAAGACAAAGGTTTAAATGACCTTGATTATATGTTTGACAACCATGAATGAGAATTTATAACGTTGATTATGTGTTTGAAAGCCATGAATGAGAGTTCGTAACGTTGGCTAAACACATGGGATCTTGTCGCTTTTTGAGTTTTGAATGACATGTAACTGGCCTTCGAATGCTCCCTTTCGAATGGGCTGATGGCCTCCTTCGAATGCTTTTTGAAAGCTTCTTCGAATGGACCCTTTGAATGCTTCTTAGAATGGACCTTTTTGGAATTCCAATCGAAGGACACTGTTATAATGCCAATCGAAGTACTTGTCCGTAATACCAATCGAAAGGCTCCTTCAGAATACCAATCGAAGGGTCTTTCAGAATGCCAATCGAAAGCCTTGACATAATGCCAATCAAAAGCCTTGACATAATGCCAATCGAAATGCTTGTCCATAATGCCAATTGAAGAGCTTGATAGAATGCCAATCGAAAGGCTCCCTCAGAACACCAATCGAAGGGTCTTTCAGAATGCCAATCAAAATGTACTTAAAGCACCACTCAAAAATTTTCCTTTTCCTTAGGCAAGAGTTTGTGATCAACCATGCAGGGGGAAGACTTTGGGAAACATGAGAGGGCAAATTTTGGGGTACAACAGTTGCCCCTGTTCAATCTTCTTAAACCTGAGGATGTAGATTGGCTTGCGTGCCTTTCGTGATCCGAAGGTGGAAGATGATTGAACACTAGAGTGCCTAGAAATTTGCACTCGCATGGTGTAGTATCAACATTGTGATGTCGAGAATAGGCTTACAGATGCCATTTGGAGATTGTTGGTAGGTGGTTCTATCCTCGTTGACGGGTTGTCTATATTGACGGGGTGTCTCCTTTGACGAGTTGTCTCCATTGACAGGTTGTCTCTATTGACAGGTTGTCTCTATTGACGGGTTTGGCCACAGAAAAATATTTAGGAATCAATTTAACTGATTTTGTCTCCATTGACTGGCTTTGCCTCAGAAAAATCTTAGGAATCGATTTAATTGACTTTGTCTCCATTGACTGGCTTCACCTCAGAAAAATCTTTAGGAATCGATTTAACTGATCTTGTCTCCATTGACTGGCTTCGCCTCAGAAAAATCTTTAGGAATCGATTTAACTGATTTTGTCTCCATTGACTGGCTTCACCTCAGAAAAACTTTAGGAATCGATTTAACTGATTTTGTCTCCATTGACTGGCTTCACCTCAGAAAAATCTTTAGGAATCGATTTAAATGACTTTGTCTCCATTGACTGGCTTCACCTCAGAAAAATCTTTAGGAATCGATTTAACTGACTTTGTCTCCATTGACTGGCTTCACCTCAGAAAAATCTTTAGGAATCGATTTAACTGGACCAGACCAGGTCTTGGAATATCTTCAACTGGATCGGCATCAGAAAAATCTTTAGGAATCGATTTAACTGGACCAGAGAAGGCCTTTGACTGGATCGGCATCAAAAAAATCTTTAGGAATCAATTTAACTGGACCAAGCAAGGTCTTGGAATCTTCAACTCGATCTGCATCAGGAAAATCTTTAGGAATCAATTTAACTGGACCAGAGAAGGCCTTTGACTGGATCGACATCAGAAATATCTTTAGGAATCGATTTAACTAGACCAGAGAAGGTCTTGTAATATCTTCAACTGGATCGACATCAGAAAAATCTTTAGGAATCGATTTAACTGGACCAGAGAAGGTCTTGGAATATCTTCAACTGGATCGGCATGAGAAAAATCTTTAGGAATCGATTTAACTGGACCAGAGAAGGCCTTTGATATGGCTGAGAATTTAACTGCATCCTTCCTGAAAGGTGAAGGTCAGTCATATGCAATGCATGATATGGATCAAGCAATGATGTTCTCAACATAAATGAGATTGTGTGGTATGATGCGTTTTATGCATGTATCATGATGTATGGAAATGTAATGTTTTAGCTGGGGAAAACAAATCCCGGATAGCTTGCTGGAGAGTAGGGTTGAATTCTTCGTTTCCGCTGGGGATGATGAACAAAGATGATTGCGAGAATAAACCTGCAGGAGAGGATGAATCCGTTGGGGAATTACTCTGTGGGGGAGAGATGTTCTGCTGATGATTTTAACGATAACTCCGCTGGGGATTCCATTGATAAGCTCTGTTGGGCATGAGCTTCCAGAATCTACTGGGTAAGATGACTTAATCCTGGCGGGGAAGCTTTTTTAGACTGCGCTGGGGAAATGTCTCCAATGGGGGTATCTTGTATTCCGCTGGGGAACATTCTTATACTCCGCTAAGGAATATTAAGACCTTCTGGGGATACCAAGCCTTTTCGGGCTGATGGTAGATCAACTCTGCTTGGGAAGAGTCTTGCTGATTTGTTCATGGTTGCAAGTCTCAGTGGGGAGAGCTACCATTACTGTTTTTATTTTGCGGGGAGTGAAGGTATCTTAGCCATATTCTTCAGCTAAATATATCTTGGTACCTTGGTGGACAGAGCAACTAGACAGCTCGGACAAATCTTATTGCCCCTGTTTATGATATTACTAGTAATTCATCTTTCGTTTCGCATGTAAATATTTATGATCAGCAGTTAACGTCAAATGCATATATCAAAAATGAACATTGGACATTCTTTGCAAAACAAAACAGATAAAGGAAAAACAGTTTGAAATTTGTTTGAAAATGAATTTGTATTGATTTTGAAGTTTGGCCTGTAAATAAGCGTTTTGTACAAGAGGATGACGTCCTAGTAAGAGAACACCGCCGAACAAAATAGAATTTATACAATTTGTGAAAAGAAAACAAAACAGCTATGTGAATAGTCCCACTGGGTTCCAACTCTGCTATTGCCTTTATATCTTCAAACATCTCATCACTTTGCTGCTTAGTTGAAGATGAATCTGATTGACTGGTGTCGTCCGAGCCTGATAGTTGATACTGAAGTCCGGATGCGAGGTGATCCAATGAGACATAGTGTTACGCTTTAATCCCTAACTTTTGCCTGGACCGCCCTTTCGGGTTTTCAGTCCACCGGGATACCCATTTTTGCCCAAGCCGCCTTTTCAGGTTTTCGACTTGCCGGGAGTACAGATTTTTTTATATTTTCATCCCTTATTTTTGCCCGAACCCTTTTGGTTCGCCGGGAAGCCCTTATTTTTGCCTAGGCCAGTCAACCTAGCGGGTCTTTGATTATGCGTAGTATCTTTTTACTATGTCTGCATTGACGGGGTGAGGAAGGTCGTCACCATCCATGGTGGTTAAAATCATCGCTCCTCCTGAGAAGATGTTCTTAACCACAAATGGCCCTTCGTAAGTAGGGGTCCATTTGCCCCCTGGGATCACCTTGAGGTAGAATGATGCGCTTGATTACCAAGTTCCCAACTTGATACTCTTGTCGTCTGACTTTCTTGTTAAATGCCTTGATCATTCGTTTTTGGTACGTCTGACCATGACAAATAGCAGTAAGTCTCTTTTCGTCGATTAGATTCAATTGATCAAGTCGGGTCTGGATCCAGTCGTCTTCACTCAAACCTGTATCCTTCATGATCCGAAGAGAGGGTATCTGAACCTCAATGGGCAAGACTGCCTCCATGCCATAAACCAAGGAATAAGGTGTTGCCCCTGTTGACGTCCGTGCTGAGGTACGGTACCCATGAAGAGCAAATGGTAACATCTCGTGCCAATCTTTGTATGTCACTGTCATCTTCTGCACAATCTTCTTAATGTTCTTATTAGCTGCTTCTACAGCCCCATTCATCTTCGGCCGGTAGGGAAAAGAGTTATGATGCTGTATCTTGAATTGCTCGCAGAGCTCAGTGATCATCTTATTGTTAAGATTGGTACCATTGTCCGTAATGATCCTCTCCGGTACACCGTATCGACAGATCAGGTTGTGCCGAATGAACCGTGCCACGACGTTCTTGGTTACAATAGCAAAGGAAGCTGCTTCAACCCACTTCGTAAAGTAATCAATCGCTACCAGGATAAAATGATGCCCGTTGGATGCAGTAGGTCTGATCTCGCCGATCATATCAATGCCCCACATTGCAAAAGGCCAAGGTGCTGTCAAAACATTCAGAGGAACTGGAGGAATATGCACCTTATCAGCATAGACCTGGCACTTGTGACATGTCCGAGGATGCTGATAACAGTCGGCTTCCATTATGGACCAGTAATATCCTGCCCGAAGGATTTTATTTGCCATGGTATATCCACTGGAATGAGTTCCGAAAGTACCTTCATGCAGCTCTGTCATGATCCTTTCTGCTTCAATTTTATCCATGCAACGCAGTAAGGTTGAATCATGGTTACGTTTGTAAAGAATGCCATTGCTGATGAAGAACTTTGCCGCGAACCTTCTCAGAAACTTCTTGTCATTAACAGATGCACCCTCGGGGTATTCTTGAGCTTCAAGGTATCTTTTTATTTCATGATACCAAGGTTTTTCTGTTACCTCTTCGGTCTCAAGATCACAACAATGTGCTGGTTCATCCAATTTCCAAATAATGATCCGGGGAGCCTCGTTGTCCCACTTGACTTTGAACATAGAAGACATCGTAGCCAACGCGTCCGCCAACTGATTCTCCTCTCTTGGGAAGTGTTCAAATGTTATCTCCTCGAAGTGGGGAAGCAACGTCAACACATACTCTTTGTAAGGAATAAGATTTGGGTGTTTCGTATCCCACTCTCCTTTGATCTGACTGATCACGAGAGAGGAATCTCCAAAGACACTCAAAAACTTAATCCTTACGTCAATTGCAGCTCGAAGACCCATAATGCATGCTTCATACTTCGCCATGTTGTTGGTGCAGTTGAAACACAGTCGGGCGGTAAACGAAGTATAAGAGCCTTTATGAGATATGATCACAACGCCAATGCCATTACCCAAAGCGTTTGAAGCTCCATCAAAATGCATAGACCATCGGGATCCTTCCTCAGGTCCTTCATCCGGTCCAGGTGTCGCTAGTTCTATGATACAGTGGGAGTACTGACTTGCATGTTTTTTGCGTTTTGTATTCGCACTTGTTCGGTTTAGCAAGAGTCGCCACCGAATTTTTACTTTATCCTAAAGGAAAGGTTAAAAAGCACAGGAAAAACCTTTTGAGATGTTTCGTGGGTTCGGGGGGTAGATTATGAAAAGGGAAGGTATTAGCACCCTTTTCATCCATGGTTATCCATGGGCTCTTAGTTACTTGGTTTTAGATCACTTGCCTTTGATTTTTGATTGCTTGAAGTTGTGGTGTATGTGTGTGTTTTGAAAATGTTTTTGAAATAGACGCCTTTGTTTCGGCAACCATTATAATGACTCGTGTTTGAGTATATACAACGGTGTGTATCTTTTCGAAAAGATGTTTCAAAATGTTTTTGGAGAGTTTGTTTTGAAAGTGTTTGTGAAGTGTGGTTTTTGAAAAGGAGGCAAGTGTTTTTGCAAGCTGATCTCAAGTAACTAAGAGTTTTATCTACCCCTATTGTACTCAAAGGTTTTCTCTACGTTTTCAACCCCTTTTTAACAATTTTGTTCCACCATTGAATTTGGTGGACAATCTTGCGTTTAGGATGTTTAACGGGACGGGCGCGGGTCATCGTATGGACCATGAATGCAATGGTGCCAAGTGTCTTTGGCAATTTGCTTGAAGGGACTTGATCATTTTGATAGGCGACTTTCGAAAGCGTCATCGAGGGACTTATGATCATTTTGAATTGTTTTTGCCAAAGAAACTCGACGTGCAAGCATGGCCCATTTTGGAAGGCAACATGTGGGATCACCCTAGGGGTGCAAGTGTGATTGTGTATTGATTTCATGCATTTGTCTTTGTATTAGGTTATCTAGCGTTTGATTTTATGTACATGCAAACCCTAGGTCTAACCATGGTATAATTCGAAAGTGGTAAGTTGCAAGAATTTAAAGTCTACCCTATTACAAATAGTATCCGGGAGTGGGGGTACAAATTCACAAATGGGGATGAGACTTTAGGAGTGTAGTGTCCAATAATTTACAACCAAATCGAATTGCAATCAAAATATAAATGTATCGAATATACAAAAATAAGCAAATGTGTAATGTATCAATGTATTCGTGTATGGTGAATGTGTAAGTGTAATGAGAATTATTTACAAGTTAAGAAATGTGAACTTAAATGTATTATTAAGTATGTTTGATTTAAATTTTTGTATTCTTATGTTTTTTGTTTGATATGTATAGAATAAGAAAATTTAATTAAAGAAAGGAAAATGTTTTTTTTAAATTCTATTCTTTTATGTATTTTTTTTAGTATTAATGTACAAAATATTTTAACTAAAAATAATCAACCTAGAAAAAATCTATTTCTTTATGTATTTTTCATAGATATTTTAAACAAGGTTTATATTTGAATGAAAAGAGTTTTAAAAACAAGAAAACAAATATGTTTTTTTTTTCTTTAAAAAGATTAAGAAAATTATTATGTTCATTCATCATTCATTTTTTAGTAAATATTCTATATATTGCAAATAAATTAGTGTGTTAATTAAAAAAAGAAGAAAAGATATGTAAAAGAGAAAAGAAAAAAAAGAGTTAATGTTAGAAAATTGGATGGGCCAAAAGGATATCAAGCCCAAACCTGATCAAAACAAGAAGCAAGGGGGTGTTAAAGGAAACTCGTTTGGGCTTAAGCTGAGTGAATGGGGCGAGGCCCAATTGGTCTTACAACGTTTTTTAGGGTTGTGAGTCTTGTGTTCAGTTGGGAAACGGCTTAGGGTTCGAGAGAAACAGAGGCGCCGTCGTTCATTTCACTTCGTTCCTTCCTCTTCATTTTCCTCAGCATAAAGATTACTGAACCGGGACCCTCCGCCTAGAGCCACCGCGCCATCATCCCTTTCTTTCTCCGTCCATGAGTCGCTCGAGCGATGGTTCATGCGAGGTAAGATTTCGTCTCAATCTCGTTAGGGTATTGTGTTTTGCATGTCATGATTTTGTTTATTGGTTCTGATTAAACGCGTTTCTTTTGTTTGAGGTGTGAAGAAAAGGGAAAATTATGTTACCTTTTGGGAGACGGAGGAGAAGATGGGATCGAAGGCGCGTAGGCGGCCAAGGGCGATGGACGGTGATGCTGGCGTTCGAGCTAGTTTGGAATCTGGTACTTCGTGTTTGCCTCTTCAGGTTTGATGATGACACGCTGAAAACCTAATACAACTTCCTTTCTTTTTCTTGCTTTGTTGCCTTGATGCCTGCCTTCTTGCTTCTATACACTTCTTTATCTCCTCTTTCTGGTTGCTGCCTTTGTTTCCTAGCTTGGTGCCTTGGATATATTTACTTGATGCCTGGTATATTTGCCCTATGAGGAGGCTTTCTCTGAGGGTTTGTAGCCTTACCCTGTATCGCCTTGAAATGCTTCTTTATCCTCTTCCTTCTGGTTGCCTCGATGCCTTGTATGTTTGTTTGCTGAACTTGGTTGCCTAGCTTGCTTTGCTTGATGCTGTATGATTTTGGTTTGTTAGCCCAATGATGAACCCTAGGTTCTGAGGGCCTTAATGCTTGACTTTGAGTTGCCTCTTTTGAAAGCTTCTGAATGCTTCTGTATGTTTTTGAATCTGTATGCTTGATGATGATTTGTGCCCAGTGATGAAGGTTTTCTGAGGGCCCTTAGTGTTGCCTCTTCTGTATCAATCAGGCTTAAGGCTTTTGTGGCTTAGGCTATTTGTTTACAGGTAAAGCTTAGCAGGTTTGTGTGCTTGAAAGGCTTAGCTTTAGCAGTTCAGGCTTCAGAGTTTGTGGTTTTTGACAGGGGTTATGGCCTTGAATGGTTATGGCTTAATGTTGTTTTGAGTATACTGGTTTCAGGCTTGGACCATTTGTTTGATTACAGGTTTTTGACTTTAAGTTATTACAGGTTTGGTTGACAGACAGGTTAAACTTATGTGGCTTTGCAGGTTATACTGGTTTAGACATTGCTGGCTTGCTTGCAGTGTTTGGACATTACAGGTTTTAGGTGTATGGGAGATTTTGACATTGCTTGAAAGGTTTGGCTTTTGATGAGTTTTTTTTGTTGTGTGAACTCGTTTCAGGCTTGTATATTTTGAGCTTGTTTAATGCAGGCCCCCTTTTGACAAGTGAAGGCTTTGTGTTATATGCCCAAGAAAGGGTTCAGGGTTTGAATCCGGTTTGAAGGGTTTTTTTTATGGAAAGATAATTCTGTTTCTTTTCATTGACAGTTTTGTTTGCATTCTGATTTCTTCATATCTCTGCCTTCTGCCTCAAGCCTAAACCCTATACCTCTTTTCTTTGTTCTCTCTCTCTCCAGTACAGCTTTTAGCATATTATATTGCTTAACATGTACTAAATCTGAAAAAGCAAACTGGCCTGGGAAATGATGAAACTGAAATTTGCTTGCAATCTACTCTTTCTCTGCATATTTGCATATCTCTTTTCCATACTTTGTGCTTCTTGACAACATTGATGGTACTTTGATATCTTGAGATATCTTTTGGCAGCTCTAGTTGACTTTGGACTTAGTTTTGAAATTGTGACTTTGTTTAGCAATTTGAACTTGGTTTAGGCCATTCAGTTTGTAACTTGGACTTTGTATTTGCACATGCTGTCTTGCTTTGAACTATGCAGTTGGTTGACCAATTTGAAATGTGCAATTTTTAACTTTGTGCATTCATTTTTAATTTGCAAACATTTTCATCCCTCTTTGTGAACCGGGAGAAATCCCGTGATTTGCAAAGAGGGCGAACTGATCCCGGCCATTTGCTTTTAATGATGAACTTTTTATCTGTCTGTCTCTTTAAATATTTATCTGCTTCTGACTTTTTCTTCTTTCTTATTCTTTGCAGATAGAATCCAATGAGGCAGAGGGAGCAAGGGATGGAAGATGAAGAATTAAAGACTTAGAAAAATATTAGGATAGTTTTATTTAAATTTAAATAACTGTAATATTATTATTGTAAACATTTTGTAAACAAAAACAATTATACAAGTAATTTAAAGATAAATAAAAAGTCCTTTTATTTGATTAATTCTTTTTATTCTTTTCAAGATATTTATCTAATTGTTATAATTCTTAAATTAAAATAAAAATGGAAATAAATTCCAATTATCTTAACTTAAAAATAAATAA
This sequence comes from Vicia faba, assembly GCA_948472305.1. Taxonomy (NCBI): domain Eukaryota; kingdom Viridiplantae; phylum Streptophyta; class Magnoliopsida; order Fabales; family Fabaceae; genus Vicia; species Vicia faba. The sequence continues at coordinate 1,441,610,228 of OX451738.1, read as the reverse complement.
TCAATTGGTAAACATTGTGGTCTTATGACAAACCTGACACTCCAATTATTCAAAGCAACGCATAGTTTCAAACCAAGCGACAGTTAATTAAACAAAACGTCCATCTGCCTCTTTTCACTGATTAAATCCAACAAATGCAAATTAACAACCAGCAGCCTCAGTTCTCAATTCAGAGTAATTTAAAAAACATTGATAGAACCAACTCTTCTTGAGAGATATGCGCAAAAAACCCTGATTCTGATCAAATGCCAAAGAAGCGTTTGCTTGATTGAAGCTGAACCAAAATCAACCAAAACCCTAAGCAAACTGTGTGAACTATTCCAGACCCTTCAAAAACCCTAATTTTGTCTGGCTGACGAGAAAAATCTGTTTTGACCGATTCTTGAGCCAGTTTGAAAAATCAGGAAACGCCTGAAGCTGTGATTTCTTGAGGAAAAATGCGAGGGCAAATTTTGGGGTACAACACATTGCATGCATCCTGCATAAGGACTGACCCATTTCAAGGACAAGAGGGTTTCATCTTTGCTCTGTTTTGTAGGACATCATGATGCCCATGCGTAGGAATACTATCCGGCTCAACTTTGTTCAACCACCTACTTTGCTCAAGGAATTGGTTGATAGGATTCCAAACACTACTTCCTTCATCAAGAGGCATGGTTCTCTTCTCGGTTTAGTCACTTCAAAGTGGGACCAACAACTGATGAGTGTCCTGGTCCAGTTTTATGATCCCCTATACCATTGCTTCACTTTTCAAGACTTCCAGCTGGTCCCTACCCTGGAAGAATTCTCTGAGTTACTTGGTATCCCTATTTTGGAGCAGACTCTATTCACTGGTTGGGAGAAGACTCTTAGGCCTGAAGAGATTGCTGCAGCCCTTCCCTTGACCAAAGAAGAGGTAATGGCTAACTGGGAGACTAGAAGTGGAGTTAAGGGCTTTTTGGCTAAGTTTCTGGTTGGCAAAGCTAACAGTTTCTGGAACGACTTAGACTTCAAGGCGTACGAAGACATTCTGGCTCTCTTAATCTATGGTCTAGTATTGTTTCCAAATCCTGATACCTTTATTAATGTCAACTCCATAAGGATCTTCATCTCTCGAAACCCTGTACCCACTCTCTTGGGTGATATCCTGCAACAGCTCTATGCTCGTACTGCCCGAAGACGGGGAACTCTATGGTGTTGTGCTCCTTTGTTAGTGAGGTGGTTTATTTCACACCTCCCTAAGTTCGTGCTGAAGAACGAAGAAGGAATGGGCTGGGCTCATAGGTTAATGTCTCTCACTGATAATGACATCATTTGGGCTCTCAGAGGTTTGGATAAGGTAGCCATTATTGATCGTTGCGGAGAATATCCTAATGTTCCATTGATCGGTACCCAGGGAGGAATCTCTTATAATCCATGTTTAGCTCTCCGTCAGTTTGGAAGAGCCAGAAGAGAAGGGCCTCATGAGATGTTGGTACCTCACATCAGTTTTGAGTTTCAGGTAGACAGTGACGAGCTGCGCCGTAGATTCATCAAGGCTTGGGACAGAATTCACAAAGCTGACCCACATGAGTTGGGATCGAAGACTTCTCTACCAATGGAACCCTACTGCAGATGGGTCCGCATCCGTGCTCAGAAGTTAGGTATGCCATACGAAGCGGTCAAGCCTATCATTCTTGAATTTCCTGATAAAGACGGGGTTCCTCCAACTGTCCTCCCTCCTCAGATACCCACTGATGTTGATACACTAAAGAGGTCTTGGGCGCAGCTACAGGAAGAACGTGATTCTTATCGGGAAAGGTTCAACGAACAGGAACAAAAGATCCAGAAGCTGACTAAGCAATTAGAGAATGAGCAGATCCTGAACGACTATATCCGCACTGAGAAGAGGAGGCCATGGGAGCACTGATGGGCTTTGGATGTTTCTTTTACAGCTTTTGTTTCCTTTTCAGTATTTTCATTCTTGTAATGCCTAAGGGCAAATTGTTGAACAATTTAAAGTTTGAATCTAATAAAGTGTGTTTCCTTTTTGTCTACAAAGTTGAATCCCGATTGTCTTTGAAAACATAAATCATACGCATCTCATTGCATCATATGCATAACAGGTACCCTTCTTCTACAGGTTGCTTAATCTTCTTCGCTGTTTATTTCAGCACTCAATCATCATGTCTTCCGAGCCTACTACCGAACAAGCTATCAAGGCCCTCCAGGCCCAGAACGCCCAGTTTAAAGAGCTGGTCATGAGCTTAGCCTAGGGTCAACAGGAGTTGAAGACTCTGCTCTTGAAGAAGAAGAAGAAGAAGAGGACTGCGCTGTTTAACACTGGACGGAGGTTTGGGAATACACTGCAGAATGAGGCTGATCATGCTACTTCCTCTGCAGAGAAAGACAGTCCCCAAAGGGGAAGGGCTCCTAGTCCTGTGGTCTCCGACAACGAGACGGATTACAATGATGAACAGTACCCTCCTGCTGAAGACCGGTACAAGCAACTAGAGGACCGTTTAAGTGCCATGGAGATTCAACATGTGCCGGGGCTGGATTTTGGGGATCTGGGTTTATCTTCTGGGGTGGTGATCCCACACAAGTTCAAGGCACCCGCCTTTGCGAAGTACGACGGGGCTTCCTGCCCTAAGCTGCATCTCAGATCATATGTAAGGAAGATCCAACCTTACACTGCAGATAAGAACCTATGGATCCATTTCTTCCAGGATAGCCTTTATGGGGCTCAACTCGAATGGTTCTATCAGCTGGATGGAGCCAGTATTCGAAACTAGGAGGACTTGGCTACTGCATTTTATAAGCAGTATCAGTACAATTACGACCTCGCTCCCACGCGTACCCAACTCCAGGGTATGTCACTGGGGACGGGCGAAGGATTCAAGGAGTATGCGCAAAAGTGGAGAGACCTGGATGGCAGGGTGCAGCCACCTTTGACGGACCGTGAGGTTGTCGACATGTTCTTAGGGACCCTGTCCGGTCCATTCTTCAACCACCTGATTGGTAATTCTTCTGCTGGGTTCACAGACCTGATCTTAACGGGTGAGAGGATAGAAGCTGGTATCAAGTCGGGGAAGATACAGAAGGGTGCCTCTTCGAGTACTGAAAAAAAGCCTTTCAAGAAGGAAGCTAGTGCTGTTTATGGTCCCAGAAGACAAATTAAACCGGAACGCCGCCAAGCTGTCAACGCGGTGGTAATTTCAAAGCCTACTGCTGCTCCTCAGCAGTATAACCAACCAAGGGGTGAGAGACCCAAAAGGCAGTACACTCGGCTCAGTATGACCCTGTCTCAGATTTTGCCGCAACTACTATCAACCAATCTGGTAACTGTCAAAGAAGCTCCGAAGGTAGTGAACACAGCTTCTCCAAAGTACAACCCCAACGCCCGTTGCGCTTATCACTCTGATAGCCCGGGGCATACTACGGACGATTGCTGGGCTCTGAGGAATAAGGTTCAGGACCTTATTGATGCTAAAGAAATACAGTTCGAGGCGCCCGAAAGGCCCAATGTTGTGACTGCTCCCATGCCCCAGCATGGAGTGAATGCTGTGGAAGAAGACCTGTATGTGGCCTCTGTGGATGATATTTTTACTCTGTTGTTGACTGTCAAAAGGAACCTGTTGCTAGCCGGTTTATTTCCGGGATGTAGTAAAGGTTGCCTTCTATGTTCTGTTTCACCTGCTGGTTGTCCTTTGCAGAAGTCAGGCATCCAAAACCTGATGGATAGCAAAGAGATCTTGTTCGAGAAGATTTCTGTTCCTGCTATCCCCGCTGAAGAAGTTTCTATCGTCACTATTTTCAACAAATCTCCTAAGGCTCTCTCAAAGAAGCCTGTCAAAATCACGTCTACTCAGAAGATTGCTCCTATCATCATCACTGTTCCGGGGGCCCTCCCCTATACATCCGACAAAGCTGTCCCGTGGCACTATGGGGCAGATGTTTATGTGCTCGGAGTAAAACAAGAGTTCGATACAAGTACCGGCGTCAGCAACATCACCGGGCCTGCCAAAGTTACTCGCAGTGGTAGGCTGTTCTCGCTAGATATTGCGCTACCAGCTGTGATCGGTGGATTTAGAACTGACTGTTTAACGCTGGATCGCGAAATGTCGCGGAAGCAAGAGTCGCCACCGTCTTTTATTTTCTCCAATATGGAAAGGACAAAAGCACAAAAAAATTCCTTATGAGATTTGTTCTCGGTTCGGGAGGTAGATTATAGAAAGGGAAGGTGTTAGCACCCTTTCTATCCATGGTTATCCATGGGCTCTTAGATACTTTCTCATTTGTATTTTCAAAATGTTTGTTTGCTTTTCAATTGTGAGTGGGTTTGAAAAAGTTTCTTTGAAAGTTTCAGATCGACTCTTGTATCAGTCCTCAAGAGTGTTTGAAAAGTTGTTTTTTGAAAGCTTTTTGCAAAGTGTTGGTGTGAAAAGAAGTTTTTGATTTGTTTTTGAATTAGAGCAAGTATCCACGAGTCATCTACCTACCCTAAGGAATTAGTCTGTGTAAATGTCCTTAAGGTAGTGCCATCCCACCATTGAGAGGTAGGTAGCACCACCGTTGGAGGTGTTCACGTCAATTCGAGGGTTAGGGACAGTGTGGTCACCGGGCAATAGTAAGATACCTTAGAAGCTACCCTTATGCCATTGATCTTTTTATTCCGAGGCAACCGTTTCGAGGCAACTGTTCCGAGGCAACTTGTTTTGAGGCAACTAGATCAATGGAACATAAGGACTCACTAAGACGTCCTATACTCGACGACCACGTTTCGAGGGGCAAGGCAACAGTGTGGTCACCGGAGCAATAGTAGGATACCTTAGAAGCTACCCTTATGCCATGTTCATGGACATAAGGACTTACTAAGACGTCCTATACTCGATGACCCCTTTTTGAGGGGCAAGGCAACAGTGAGGCGTACCCTAGGAGTGGTGTGTGAATCGTGTGTCATTTTCAGTTTATATTTGTCTTGTCATGCATTGGTGATCTACGCTTTGATTTTATTTTTGGGCATACATTCTTTCATGTGATTATTAACAGTTAAAGGTGCGGGAATTTAAAGTGCGGGAAAGATAAAGGTCCTACGCTATTACAAAGGCGCGGGTCTACATCGCCAAATAAAAACCAAGACCCGATTTAAAAATAAAGTGCAAAAAAGTAAATGTCTAATTAACTATTACAGGGCTTTGGGGCAAATACATTACACTTATAAAAAGGAAATAAAATAAAATGCGCGAAAAGAAAATATAATCGAATGCGAGGGCGTTGGACCCTTTTTAATGAAATTAAAATATGATTAACAAATTAATTAAATTAAAGAAAAAAAGAAAAGATTTTTGAGTTTTTTGTATTTATGAATTTTTAATGAGAAGATTAAATGAAATTAAAAATTTAATTAACCCTAATTCTACAATTTTTATTTATTAAGAAAATATTAAAGTTAAGCCTAGAATAAAAAAAAAACTAATTAATTAATGAGATTTATTTACAAAAATATTAAAATAAAATATATTTTATTTTTTATGACTTTCTGATTTTTTTTTATTTTTATGTTTTATGAAAATATTAATTTGAATGAATTTTAAATGAAATAATTAAATTAACACAAATAACAAAATAATAAAAAAAAATGGGAAAAGAAAAGGGATGCAAACATTTGGGGGGTTCTGTCCCCAGTTTGGAGGTTATATGATGAGTAATTAGGCCCAAGAAGTTTTGGCCTTTTCTGACTTTCCATGGGAGCATGTGGAACATTGACTGAATCCTTCCATAGGCTGTAGATCTGGACCCTTGGATTGAGACCATTGGCCAAGTGGCAAGCCTGGATGGTGGGTGTATGGTGGACGCTTGGATTGAAGCTGCACAGAAGCATGATTAGAAAAATAATATGGAATAAGAGAGGGGGACCTGGGATTCGAACCCAGGTCCCAGAGATTACCAATCCAACGCCTTGCCACTTGATCCAACTGCACGCTTTGTTTATAAAACAACAAATAAATAATATAATGTGAAACAAATGGTAAGTGGTTAGAAACGAAAAAACGCGCGCAGAATTCAATTTATCCAATCACATCGTGCCACCTGATCTTCTTCTTCGTTGTGCCTGAAATAAAAAAGAAGTAGCGGGGGTTTTAAACCCCCCCCAAAATATGCCCTTTTCAAAAATAGCGAATAGCTCGTCTTGCTACATAAATTAGGCGCGATAGGGTAGTTATGTTCGTCCAAGCTTTCTGATTTTAACCATGGCACTGAGAAGTCCCAATTTTACAGTATTCAAAAATGCCCAATTTGAAGCTTGAAGAACCCTAGCGTGCTTCAATGGCGAAATCGTATACGATGCGTAAAAACTCAATCAAAACACATGGTTAGCTTTAGAATGATCCACTGAATACAAATCCAATATTAAAAATTGCAAACAATGCATGATTTATGATACAAGAATACAAAAAAAAGCATGAACAGAATGAGGTTGTTCTACCAATTTTTGACGTTAGAGTTGATGGTCTTGATCTGAAAACCTTCCTTGAAGTCTCAGGAAGGTAATGGAATGACTATTTGATCTTGAAAAGCCTTGGAATCACGTTTTCAATTTTGGAGTTTTTCACAAAAAAATGCAAAAGTGGTTCTTGAATTCTGGTGCAGCTTGGAGGTCAATCTTAGGTCTGATCACTTGCCTAGGTCTTATGTAACATTTTTTGATCAAAATTATAGCCTCATAAAGCCTTGCCTTCATGTTCAAGATTCTCCATAAACCACCATAACCAAACTTCCATTTTTGAACCATTTTTTGAATTCTTGCTACATTTGGCCTTGAAACGAAATTGGGATGTGTCATAATGATAATTCAGAGCTAGTTAAGACCAAATATCCCCTTTTATTAAACTTCTTGATTTTCTTTTGATTTTAAAAGATTTAAAATTAATTAAATCCAATAAAATCAATTAAAAATGAAAAAATTAATTTAAAAATTTGAAATAAAAGGTGGGACACGTGGGAAGCATGGCCAAGTTAATTCAAGTGAAAAAAGTGGGCCCCTTTTGTCAAAAATGAAGTTTCAAGGATAAATGATTTTGGCCATTTCACAAAAATTTCCCAACTTCTCCAATGCATATCTTGCTCAATTTTTAAGCTTTGATCATGTTCTTGGACATTTTGGAAAGGTCTTGAAGTCCTCTAACCAATGTATTTGGTCCCATGTCATTTTGATTTACCAATCTCAAGTTATGGTCTTTGACTTAAAGTCTCTTTTTGTTGACTTTTGAAAATGACCTATAATGTTTAAATTGATAACTTTTTGTGAGAGCATTTCTTGGACTTGGAATGTGAAGATGAATTGTAGGAAATGTCTTCCCCTTCAAGATGAGCATTGGATGGGATTTTTCTGATGAACCATGAAAAAGTTATGCCTTGGTCAAGTTACAGTTGACTTTTCAGCTGTCCAAAAATAGAAACTTTTGCATCTTGAGACTTTTTGAGCCATACTTTTGAGAATCATGATCAAGCATTGATCAAATGATGTTTGTGGCTTCAAAATAAGATGTTGACAAATTTTTTTGACTTTTGACTGCCAAATGACCATTTTGCCCCTACAGTTGACTGTTTAGCAATTAGGGTTTTTGACTGTGCAACTTGACCTTGTGAGCCTTGAAACTTGACATGTAGGTACTTGACAATGTGTATGAGCATATGGGACTTGATTGAGCCCTTGAAAACTTCAGCTTCCTTGTGAGAACCAAAACCCTAGTTTGACTGTCTTAGGAGGATGGTTTGACTGTGTGGCCCTTGAGTAAACTTGAACCAATTGTGGATGATTCTAGTCAAAACTTTGAAGATTATGGGAGGGAAAATTTTGGGTACAACAGTTGCCCCTGTTCAATCTTCTTAGACCTGAGGATGTAGATTGGCGTGTGTGCCTTTTGTGATCCGAAGGTGGAAGATGATTGAACACTAGAGTGCCCAGAAATTTGCACTCACATAGTTGAGTATTAGCAGTGTGATAGCGGGAATGGGCTTACATATGCCATTTGGACCGATGGAGTGGATGATTGTGGAGATGGGCTTATAGATGCCATCGGGAAGTGTCGATCGCGTAAGAGATTCCTTAGCGAGAACTTGCGTACCTGAGAAGGAAAGAAAATTACCTGGTCTGTTACCGGAGTTGACTTTCAAACTCTTTATGTAGACGTGCCCGGGCAAGATACAGGAATCGGATCTTCGAACTCTTCAGACGTGCCCTGTCAAGATACAGGAATCGAGTCTGGTACTGTAGTCGTCAACAGATACGCCCTGGCAAGATACAGGAATCGGATCTTCGAACTCTTCAGACGTACCCTGTCAAGATACAGGAATCGAGTCTGGTACTGTAGTCGTCAACAGATAATCCCTGGCAAGATACATGAATCGGATCTTCGAACTCTTCAGACGTGCCCTGTCAAGATACAGGAATCGAGTCTGGTACTGTAGTCGTCAACAGATACTCCCTGGCAAGATACAGGAATCGGATATTCGAACTCTTCAGACGTGCCCTGTCAAGATACAGGAATCGAGTCTGGTACTGTAGTCGTCAACAGATACTCCCTGGCAAGATACAGGAATCGGATCTTCGAACTCTTCAGACGTGCCCTGTCAAGATACAGGAATCGAGTCTGGTACTGTAGTCGTCAACAGATACTCCCTGGCAAGATACAGGAATCGGATCTTCGAACTCTTCAGACGTGCCCTGTCAAGATACAGGAATCGTGTCTGGCACTGTAGTCGTCAACAGATACTCCCTGGCAAGATACAGGAATCGGATCTTCGAACTCTTCAGACGTGCCCTGTCAAGATACAGGAATCGAGTATGGTACTATAGTTGTCAACAGATACTCCCTGGCAAGATACAGGAATCGGATCTTCGAACTCTTCAGACGTGCCCTGTCAAGATACAGGAATCGAGTCTGATACTGTAGTCGTCAACAGATACTCCCTGGCAAGATACAGGAATCGGATCTTCGAACTCTTCAGACGTGCCCTGTCAAGATACAGGAATCGAGTCTGGTACTGTAGTCGTCAACAGATACTCCCTGGCAAGATACAGGAATCGGACCTGGAATCACGACAGTTGATAGCAATTATCTTTGCACTAACTTTTGTCCTGAAAAGACAAAACGTTAGTTGTATGTGATGTCATGATGTATGACATACGAGATGCTCTCAGAATGAATGAGATTGTATGTTCATGATGCGTATATGCATGCTATAATGTATGAAGATGTGTTGTTTATGAATGTATGTTTTCGTCTTAGGAAACAAATCCTTGACGGGTGCCGGGAAGTCACATCCTGGGCTGATGTTAGAGAATAGTGTTTCCACTGGAGAGTGATGGTTGCAAGAATAAACCGGTAGGAGAAGATGACTCCGTTGGGGGAATAAACTTATTGGAGAGATTACTCTGCGGGGAGAAAATTATTCTAGCGACCTTGCTGGGGAACAATACTCTGTGGGGAGAGAGGTACTCTTGTTGAGATGTTGGTAGTAACTTCGCTGGGGATACCGTCGTTGTGTTGGAAGTGTTAATAGACTCCGCTGGGGATAAGAAGACTTCGCCGAGGACGATCTTTCCGTGGCTTTCGGCTGAGGATAACCCAGTTATATCCTGGTAGGGAAATAACCTTTGAATAAAGCCGGGAGACGCGTTCGTGCTCTGTAGGGGATAAGCTTCCAGAATCTACTGGGGATAAGCTTACTGCATGGGGAGATGGATTCCAACTTTCCTGGGGAAACTTCTGGACTGGACTCTCCTGGGGAAATTTTTTTTTGAGATGTATTGGGAAAGTGGCTCCGCTGGATGTCTGTATACCGCCGGGGAACAAACTTTAGGTCAAAACTGCCGGGGATACTTGTTAGGAATGTTCGTATATTGTGCTGGGGAATATTGAGATCTGATGGAGAATACCCAACTTCCTTAAGGCCGATAATAGCTTTGCTTGGGGAGAGTGCATTAACTTACTGGATCTCTCTCTGGGGAATTAAGGTATATTGGCTACCTTCTTCAGCTGATCATACCTTGTACCTTGTGGACAGAGCAATTAGATCGTTTGGACAACTCATCATTGCCCCTGTTTCTGAGGTGGGAGAGGAAGACCTGTGAGGTGCTGATAGTTGTTGATGGACAAACCTTCTTCTGGTAGGCAAGTGATGAGATGACATGACATAGTCGTACGCTTTGATCCCTAACTTTTGCCTGGACCGCCCTTTCGGGTTTTCAGTCCACCGGGATACCCATTTTTGCCCAAGTCGCCTTTTCAGGTTTTCGACTTGCTGGGTGTACAAATTTTTTCATTTCATCCCTTCATTTTGCCCGAACCCTTTTGGTTCTCCGGGAAGCCCTTATTTTTGCCTAGGTGTGTCAACCTAGCGGGTCTTTGATTACGCGTAGTATTCTTTTCGACTATATCCATGCTCTCAGAATGTAGGGAGTTGCCCCTGTTAGAAGTGTTTTGTCATGCCATCAGAAGGTGTTTGATCAGGCAAGATTCGTTGTTGGAATGCCCCAAGTGACTCAGGCGGAGATTTGCCCCAGGCTATTTGGCCTTTGAGAGATTCTCCGAATCTTGATTGGACTGCCCCAGATGATGGACCATGATCATGTCATGCCCCTTGATCGGAAGTGTTTCTTCCATTTGAGGTGACTCTTTTGTGGAGAAGACTTTTGTTCATAAGATATTCGTCGTGCGAGCTTCTCTGCTGTTCAAACAAAAAGTCATATGCAAACAAGGTTATATCAAAAATGCAAAGCTTATGTCTGTTTCGAAGTTTTTGAGAATGCATCCCTTTTTTAGTAAAAACAAGTGAATTTGTAAAACGTGATGTCAACTCGTTATTTTACAGCGAGCCTTAAGGAGTCAGGATACCTTTCATAACAGTATGCTTTCGAACTAACCCATGCTTCAGCTAGGACTTTTTAAGGGTTATAACGTGGCCTGGTTCACGGTTTAAGAAACAAAGGACAAAGGCTCAAATTATTTGTACCCACCCGTTCTTCGTGATGTTCTTCAAACCTAAGCTCAGTTGATCGTGCGTTAGACCTTGTTTGAGTCTTTGTCCTGATGTTCCAATGATGGTTCAGATATTGATGATTTATTCTGAATAGGCAGTCATTTTGGTTTTTGTTGAGGGTTTGTATGACCTCTTTCTTTTTGATTTCGCTATCCCTAAATTTTGCCTGAACTGTTTCTTTTGTGATTACAGTCAGCGAGATGCCCCAGTTTTGTAAGTCTCCTTCATAGGTTTTGACTTATTGGGTTTTTTATTTTTGAGATATAATGACTGCCTATTCTTATGATTATTCGGAATCATCATTGTCTCTTTTTTTTTGTAAGGACCTCTTTGGGTGCCATTTGTTATGCACTTGGATCAACTGAGAGAACTACCCTGCCCCAGGTTATGATAAAGGGTTTTAATTTTTGAAAAGAAAAACTCCTACTTCTTTGGCTCAGAGGGGTTGACGAGGGATTATCTTCCTTATAACTCCAGTGTTTTAGGGATTGAAACAATGCCTGTACCTCATCAGCAGGGTCTGTTCAAAAGCATACTGTAGATTGCGGTATCGTCTTCGTCATCCCCCCTCAAGAGGCTTAGAATTATTAACCGAGCATTGAACATCACAGAAATATGAAAACAGTTTTAAGCATAATAAATGCGAATATATTGCTTCAAAACAGACATATGCGATGCATTAATGAAATAACAACGTTTAACAATGAACAAATGTTTGAACAATCAAAAGAGGATTACAACTTGAAAAATTCTAATGAACACAAATTTTCTAGTTTGAGATAGCCATCTCAAATGGAGAATTCTCAGCGGAAGATTTTCATCTCGCCATCCGGCATGAACTCTATCACCCCTTCGTCAATCAAGTCCTGGATTTTGTTCTTCAAGGTCCAACAGTCGTCTGTAGCATGCCCCGGGCTGTCTGAATGATAAGCGCAACGGGTGTTGGGGTTGTACCTTGAAGGTGTCATGTTCGGATTCTTAGGGGGGTCCTTTAGAGTGATCAGATTGACCTCCAGCAAACGCCTCAGTATAAAGGATGATGGTATATCAGTTTCAGAGAAATGTCTTCCAGGCGTATTTCATTTACGCTGACTACTCCGTTGAGGCTGGGCTCGTGACCCTGAAGCAGGCTGAGGAGATTTTCCCTTGTCTTCTCGCCCCGCCTGTGGTTGAATGATGACTGGGACTTCAACCCTAGTTGTTGGAGCTACTTGATCATTTGGAAGCAGCTTGGTGACGAGGACCCTGAGCTCTTCTTGCTTTTGAGCTAAATCCTGAATGAGAGTCATCTGGCCCATCATTTGGATCTTCATGGTTGCCAACTCAATTTGTATCCCTTCCAGCTGATCATTCCTGATGCCCCCTGCATTCCCTAAGGTCAAGTTCCTGGTGAGGAGAGCCTTTATTTCTTCTTGCCCCCTGGATAGGTTCAAGAACATTTCTCGCAGTTGGGCGTTCTGAGTTCGGAGATCTTGGTTGTCCGGTTGGAAAGCCATTGCTGAAATAAACAGCGACGATGGTGAGTGACCTGTCAAGAGGGTACCTGTAATGCAATGATATGTATGATATGTATGCAATGTTCTCAAGAATCTCGCGGGGTAAACAAGAAGATTGTTAGCATTTGAATTTGTAGCTTGATTGAAGGAACTCCATGTTGCTGAGAATCCTTCTTCAAGGGTCAAGGCTCACCATATCGAGTGGGTCATAGCCCCTGACAACCTTGGCTAGAGGAAAATAAATCCCCTTTGCCCCTTGCTGGACAGTTGGTTCATCATGACCTACATCACAAGCCCTTGAGATCCTTGAAACGGATTAGTCCTTATGCGGGATGTATGCAATGGTATGATGTTATGCTATGCATGGGGTAATGTAGGTAAACCCTGTTATGAGTCCCAATTAAGGACTGTAAACAAAACCTGCAAGAAACTTAGTAAACCCTGTTATGAGTCCCAATTAAGGACTATAAACAAAACCTGCAAGAAACTTAGTAAACCCTGTTATGAGTCCCAATTAAGGACTATAAACAAAACCTGCAAGAAACTCAAGTGTCAGATAACAAGCATGCAAGTAGTCAAGTTGGAAGGCACACAAGTCACACAAGAGAAACCCTTAGAGTTCAGGCCAGCATGGGGTCTGGGTATTACCCTCTTGATGTTGGTGGGCTCAACCTGTCCTATCAGAAGTAACCGGGTTCTAAGGGTCCCAATATCACTGGATTGCTTTCATTGTTCATCGTTTCGATTTAGCCACTGACTGGCGATCAAAATATCCCAAGAAATCAACCCTCAATTGAGTGTAGTATCGAGTATTAACCGACTTCGGAGTACACCAAAGTAGTTATCTCACTACCCTAAAGAGGCCAAGATGGTTCAATTAAGGTTCCTAAGGTCTGTTGATGCTTCACGACACCACGCGGAGGCCCCGTACTCTCCTTGATTGAACTCAAGGGTTACCGGTACACACCAAAGTGCCACATCAACGTAGCAGACTGCTTCAACCATGTCGGTATACCCCGCACAGTTCCCTCACAGCCTTGTTGCTACTTTCTAAGAAGGTATCCCCAGATCCGGGTTAGGATCTATAGAACTCCCAAGACAGTCCCACAATTTAAAGCAAGCAAATCAAAGCAATTGAAAACACAGTGATCTTAGTCCTAAGGTACACCTCACTTTATAAGTTAATTCCCCAGCAGAGTCGCCAGTTCTGTGATCGGTGGATTTAGAACTGACTGTTTAACGCTGGATCGCGAAATGTCGCGGAAGCAAGAGTCGCCACCGTCTTTTATTTTCTCCAATATGGAAAGGACAAAAGCACAGAAAAATTCCTTATGAGATTTGTTCTCGGTTCGGGAGGTAGATTATAGAAAGGGAAGGTGTTAGCACCCTTTCTATCCATGGTTATCCATGGGCTCTTAGATACTTGCTCATTTGTATTTTCAAAATGTTTGTTTGCTTTTCAATTGTGAGTGGGTTTGAAAAAGTTTCTTTGAAAGTTTCAGATCGACTCTTGTATCAGTCCTCAAGAGTGTTTGAAAAGTTGTTTTTTGAAAGCTTTTTGCAAAGTGTTGGTGTGAAAAGAAGTTTTTGATTTGTTTTTGAATTAGAGCAAGTATCCACGAGTCATCTACTTACCCTAAGGAATTAGTCTGTGTAAATGTCCTTAAGGTAGTGCCATCCCACCATTGAGAGGTAGGTAGCACCACCGTTGGAGGTGTTCGGGTCAATTCGAGGGTTAGGGACAGTGTGGTCACCGGGCAATAGTAAGATACCTTAGAAGCTACCCTTATGCCATTGATCTTTTTATTCCGAGGCAACCGTTTCAAGGCAACTGTTCCGAGGCAACTTGTTTCGAGGCAACTAGATCAATGGAACATAAGGACTCACTAAGACGTCCTATACTCGACGACCACGTTTCGAGGGGCAAGGCAACAGTGTGGTCACCGGAGCAATAGTAGGATACCTTAGAAGCTACCCTTATGCCATGTTCATGGACATAAGGACTTACTAGGACGTCCTATACTCGATGACCCCTTTTCGAGGGGCAAGGCAACAATGAGGCGTACCCTAGGAGTCGTGTGTGAATCGTGTGTCATTTTCAGTTTATATTTGTCTTGTCATGCATTGGTGATCTACGCTTTGATTTTATTTTTGGGCATACATTCTTTCATGTGATTAATAACAGTTAAAGGTGCGGGAATTTAAAGTGCGGGAAAGATAAAGGTCCTACGCTATTACAAAGGCGCGGGTCTACATCGCCAAATAAAAACCAAGACCCGATTTAAAAATAAAGTGCAAAAAAGTAAATGTCTAATTAACTATTACAGGGCTTTGGGGCAAATACATTACACTTATAAAAAGGAAATAAAATAAAATGCGCGAAAAGAAAATATAATCGAATGCGAGGGCGTTGGACCCTTTTTAATGAAATTAAAATATGATTAACAAATTAATTAAATTAAAGAAAAAAAGAAAAGATTTTTGAGTTTTTTGTATTTATGAATTTTTAATGAGAAGATTAAATGAAATTAAAAATTTAATTAACCCTAATTCTACAATTTTTATTTATTAAGAAAATATTAAAGTTAATCCTAGAATAAAAAAAAAACTAATTAATTAATGAGATTTATTTACAAAAATATTAAAATAAAATATATTTTATTTTTTATGACTTTCTGATTTTTTTTATTTTTATGTTTTATGAAAATATTAATTTGAATGAATTTTAAATGAAATAATTAAATTAACACAAATAACAAAATAATAAAAAAAAAGGGAAAAGAAAAGGGATGCAAACATTTGGGGGGTTCTGTCCCCAGTTTGGAGGTTATATGATGAGTAATTAGGCCTAAGAAGTTTTGGCCTTTTCTGACTTTCCATGGGAGCATGTGGAACGTTGACTGAATCCTTCCATAGGCTGTAGATCTGGACCCTTGGATTGAGACCATTGGCCAAGTGGCAAGCCTGGATGGTGGGTGTATGGTGGACGCTTGGATTGAAGCTGCACAGAAGCATGATTAGAAAAATAATATGGAATAAGAGAGGGGGACCTGGGATTCGAACCCAGGTCCCAGAGATTACCAATCCAACGCCTTGCCACTTGATCCAACTGCACGCTTTGTTTATAAAACAACAAATAAATAATATAATGTGAAACAAATGGTAAGTGGTTAGAAACGAAAAAACGCGCGCAGAATTCAATTTATCCAATCACATCGTGCCACCTGATCTTCTTCTTCGTTGTGCCTGAAATAAAAAAGAAGTAGCGGGGGTTTTAAACCCCCCCCCCCCCAAATATGCCCTTTTCAAAAATAGCGAATAACTCGTCTTGCTACATAAATTAGGCGCGATAGGGTAGTTATGTTCGTCCAAGCTTTCTGATTTTAACCATGGCACTGAGAAGTCCCAATTTTACAGTATTCAAAAATGCCCAATTTGAAGCTTGAAGAACCCTAGCGTGCTTCAATGGCGAAATCGTATACGATGCGTAAAAACTCAATCAAAACACATGGTTAGCTTTAGAATGATCCACTGAATACAAATCCAATATTAAAAATTGCAAACAATGCATGATTTATGATACAAGAATACAAAAAAAAAGCATGAACAGAATGAGGTTGTTCTACCAATTTTTGACGTTAGAGTTGATGGTCTTGATCTGAAAACCTTCCTTGAAGTCTCAGGAAGGTAATGGAATGACTATTTGATCTTGAAAAGCCTTGGAATCACGTTTTCAGTTTTGGAGTTTTTCACAAAAAAATGCAAAAGTGGTTCTTGAATTCTGGCGCAGCTTGGAGGTCAATCTTAGGTCTGATCACTTGCCTAGGTCTTATGTAACATTTTTTGATCAAAATTATAGCCTCATAAAGCCTTGCCTTCATGTTCAAGATTCTCCATAAACCACCATAACCAAACTTCCATTTTTGAACCATTTTTTGAATTCTTGCTACATTTGGCCTTGAAACGAAATTGGGATGTGGCATAATGATAATTCAGAGCTAGTTAAGACCAAATATCCCCTTTTATTAAACTTCTTGATTTTCTTTTGATTTTAAAAGATTTAAAATTAATTAAATCCAATAAAATCAATTAAAAATGAAAAAATTAATTTAAAAATTTGAAATAAAAGGTGGGACACGTGGGAAGCATGGCCAAGTTAATTCAAGTGAAAAAAGTGGGCCCCTTTTGTCAAAAATGAAGTTTCAAGGATAAATGATTTTGGCCATTTCACAAAAATTTCCCAACTTCTCCAATGCATATCTTGCTCAATTTTTAAGCTTTGATCATGTTCTTGGACATTTTGGAAAGGTCTTGAAGTCCTCTAACCAATGTATTTGGTCCCATGTCATTTTGATTTACCAATATCAAGTTATGGTCTTTGACTTAAAGTCTCTTTTTGTTGACTTTTGAAAATGACCTATAATGTTTAAATTGATAACTTTTTGTGAGAGCATTTCTTGGACTTGGAATGTGAAGATGAATTGTAGGAAATGTCTTCCCCTTCAAGATGAGCATTGGATGGGATTTTTCTGATGAACCATGAAAAAGTTATGCCTTGGTCAAGTTACAGTTGACTTTTCAGCTGTCCAAAAATAGAAACTTTTGCATCTTGAGACTTTTTGAGCCATACTTTTGAGAATCATGATCAAGCATTGATCAAATGATGTTTGTGGCTTCAAAATAAGATGTTGACCAAAATTTTTGACTTTTGACTGCCAAATGACCATTTTGCCCCTACAGTTGACTGTTGAGCAATTAGGGTTTTTGACTGTGCAACTTGACCTTGTGAGCCTTGAAACTTGACATGTAGGTACTTGACAATGTGTATGAGCATATGGGACTTGATTGAGCCCTTGAAAACTTCAGCTTCCTTGTGAGAACCAAAACCCTAGTTTGACTGTCTTAGGAGGATGGTTTGACTGTGTGGTCCTTGAGTAAACTTGAACCAATTGTGGATGATTCTAGTCAAAACTTTGAAGATTATGGGAGGGCAAATTTTGGGGTACAACACCAGCTATTCAGAGACCTCTTATCATCACACCTGCAAGTGTGCCTGCTCCCATTCCTGATCAAGTTCCTGTTTCTACCCCTGCTGCCGAGTCATCTGACGCTCGGGGCAAAGGGATTGCTACTGATTTGCCTGCCCTGACGGAGGCACCGAAGACAACCAATGTTGAAGCTTCCCAGCAAGAGATGGAAGAGATCCTCAAGATTATCAAGAAGAGTGATTTCAACGTAGTTGAGCAGCTGGGGCACACCCCATCAAAGATTTCTATGCTATCACTATTGTTGTGTTCAGAGGCCCATGCCAAGGCCCTGATCTCCTTCCTGAAGACGGCCCATGTGCCACAAGAAACGTCTGCTGATCAATTTACCGATTGTGTGGCCAACTTGACTGCTGATAATGGGTTGGGTTTCTCTGACGCCGATCTGACTTCCAAGGGAAAGAACCATAATGATGCCCTGCATGTCTCCATTGAATGCAGGGGCACTACTCTTGCCCATGTGTTGGTAGACACTGGTTCTTCATTGAACGTATTACCCAAGAAGGCCCTAGACAGGTTGGATTGTGAGGGTTTGGAGCTCAAGCCTAGTAACATTGTTGTCCGGGCCTTTGACGGTTCGAAAAGGATGGTACATGGGGAAGTTGACATTCCAATCAGGGTTGGCTCCCAAGTTTTTGATTCTACTTTCTATGTGATGGACATCCGACCATCCTATTCTTGTTTGCTGGGTCGTCCATGAATCCACAAGGCTGGAGCTGTGACCTCCACACTACATCAGAAGCTTAAGTACCCGGTCAGAGGGAAGATTGTTACAGTTCAGGGGGAGGAAGAGTACATGGCCAGCCACCTCAACTCGTTCCGGTACATAGAGATAGATGGGGAGTTCATTGAGACCCCCTTCCAACATTTTGAAGAGGTTCCTCAGACATTGGCGTCAGTAGAGACTGTGACTGTAGAAGATTTTCCTTTGAAGATGGCTTCCTTGAAGGATGCCCGGGCTGTTATTGAGAAGGGTGAGTGCGCAAACTGGGGCCGACTTCCTGATTTCACTCCAAAGACCGACAAGTTTGGTTTGGGTTTCACTGCAGAAGCTCAGAGGGCTGTTCGTAAGGCAAGGATTGGAAGACCTCCTGTGTTCATCACCAACCCGGGAGTAAATGCTATTGAAGACGACGTGGAGGAATCTGAATTCGACAACTGGATCTACCCAACAACCGACGGTGGACCAAGCAACTGGACTGCCAAAGACTTCACACCTATTACTTTTGTCACTCAGTAATGAAATCTTTTGTTTTGAATTTGTAACAGACAATATTTTGAAACTTTTATGGCTCGTTGTCTTACCCGGGGCACCGTGGCTTCATTTGTGAGGGCTTTTGTGTGTCATTTTCATATGTCATTAATAAAAAACATTGGACGTTTGTTGCATTTCAAAATCTTGCGCTCCTTTTCTTTCTTTATTATATATTGCAAAACAACTATATTTACACACACTCACCTATACAGGTTCCAATCCACTCTGGATCTCACTGGTAACGACTCTGCTACTGCCATTTATGACTTCGAAAATCCGATCAACTTAGCCGAAGACGAAGGTGAAGATGATTGCGAAGTGCCTGGTGAGCTCGCAAGACTGCTACTCCAGGAAGAGAGGGCCATTCAGCCACATGAAGAGCCAGTGGAAACAGTAAATCTGGGTACTGAGACAGACAGAAAGGAAGTCAAGATTGGTGCCAATCTAGAGCTCGGTGTGAAACAACGGTTGATTCAGATGCTGCATGACTATGTGGAAATATTTGCCTGGTCTTACGAAGACATGCATGGGTTGGATACCGACATTGTGGTTCATCACCTGCCTACCAAGGAAGAATGCCCTCTGGTAAAACAGAAGGTCCGCCGTATGCGTCCGGAAATGTCCGAGAAAATCAAAGCTGAGGTTATGAAACAATTTGATGCCAGGTTTATAGCAGTGACTTCTTACCCTCAGTGGGTTGCCAACGTAGTTCCAGTGCCGAAGAAGGAATGTAAGGTCCGAATGTGTGTTGATTACAGGGATTTGAACAGGGAAAGCCCTAAGGATGATTTCCCTCTGCCTCATATCGACGTTCTGGTTGACAACACTGCTCAGCATAAAGTTTTCTCCTTCATGGACGGCTTCTCCGGTTATAATCAGATCAAGATGGCTCCTGAAGACATGGAGAAGACCACTTTTGTTACTCAGTGGGGCACCTTTTGCTACAAGGTCATGCCTTTTGGGTTGAAAAATGCTGGGGCAACCTACTGTGATACGGTGGGAGAACTGACTTGGGTTTTGCGTTTGTTTTCGCAAATGTTTCGGTTGAGCAAGAGTCGCCACCAACTTTTTATTTTATCCTAAGGAAAGGTTAAAAAGCACAGCAAAAACCTTTGAGATGTTTTCTTGGGTTCGGGGAGTAGATTATAGAAAGGGAAGGTATTAGCACCCTTTCTATCCATGATTATCCATGGGCTCTTAGTTACTTGCTTAGATCAACTTGCCTTGATTTTCAATTGTTTGAAATGGTGCTTTCAATTGTTTGAAATGGTGCTTTGTGTGTGGGTTTGAAAATGTTTTGAAAAGAGGCCAATGTGGTGGCAACCTTTGCAATGATCCATGTTTGGATGTATACAAAGGTTTATGTCTTTTGAAAAGTTTTCAATGTTTTTGAAAGTTGTTTTTGAAAGTGTGTTGTGATGTGTGTTTGAGAATAGGCAAGGTTTTGTTTTGCAAGTTGATTCAAGTAACTAAGAGTTTGTCTACTCCTAAATTTCTCAAAGATCTTTCCTATGTTTTTTAACCCTTTTAACAATTTTGTTCCACCATTATATTTGGTGGACAATCTTGTGTTAGGATGTGAACGGGACGGGCGCGGGTCATCGTTTAGACCATGATTGCAATGGTGCCAAGTGTCTTTGGCAACTTTTTCCTTTAAGGGACTATGATCATTTTTAGGCAATTTTTGAAAGCGTCATCGAGGGACTATGATCATTTGAATTGTTTTGTTTTTGCCAAAGACACCCAACCTACAACATGGCCTATTATTGAAGGCAACAAGTGGAGTAACCCTAGGGGTGCAAGTGTGATTGGTGTTGTCCATTTTCATGCTTTGTTATCTTTGAATTAGGTCAAGCTATTTGTTTGGTTGATTTTTGCATACAAACCCTAAGTCTATCATGGCATATTTAGAAAGCTTTTAAATGCGAAATTTAAAGTCCTAAACTATTACAACATAATTATGGGATGGGGGGTACAAATGTTCAAATGGGGATATTTAGCAAGAAATTTAAATCTAACTATTACATCCAAATTGAAATTTTACAAGGTATTTAATTGTACAATAATTAAATAAAATAAAATAAATATGCAAGATGCAAAAAATGATTTTTATATGTATGTAAAAAGTATTTTTTATGTGTCAAATAAACAAAAATAAAAAGGTTAATTTTTTTGGGTTTTTTATGTTTTTAGGGCAAAACCCTAGTTTGCTAAATAAAATGTATTAATTATTTATTATATACAACATTTATTAATTATGTACAAAAAATAAATAAAAGAAAGTATATTGAAAAAAAAAGTATTTTTGAGGTTAAATATTAATAAAAAAAAATGTATTATTTTTGTATTTTTTCCTAAATATTCTAATAAATATATAAGTATTTATAATATTTACTAAATATATTAAATATGTACAAAAATAACAATATTTATTTTTTACAAAAAAAGTATATTTTTTATAAAATGTTTTCAAAAGATAAAATAAAATAAAATTAGAAAACAAAATGTATTTTGTATTATTTTTGGTATTTTTAATAAAAGGATATATATTATTTACAATGTACAAATTCAAATAAAACAAATAAAATCCAAATAAAATGCAAAAATGGTTGAAAAAATATTTTTTATATTTTTGCAAAAAATAATAAGTCAGAAACAAAAAGAAAAAGTCAAAAAATGATAAAAATAAACACAATTGGCCAAGGGGGTGCAAGTGGAAAATGAGTGGTGCAAATAGAAAGAACAACACAGGCCCAGCCCAGAGGTTGTCTTCAACCTCCAGACAGTTTTGTTTGAAAATTCGCGCGCTTCCTTGCTTCAACAACAACTCCTGATTCTTTGATTTTTAGCACAAACTCATAACATAAAAAATGTCAAGCATCAAACCACGAATCCATACATACTAAGAACTTGATCTAAATCTCAGAAATGAGAGAGAATTTCTTCTCCCCCAATTCCTGACCTAGTTTTTTTCAGATGTTCAGATTCAAAATACTCTTAGCACACATAATATAAATGAAAAGTAACTATATGGATCGCTTCAGGGCTATGATTAGAACATGTTTTCTTCACAAACTTAAACCTAACTATGCCTGGATAGAGAGATAGAAGTTCAAAAACTTACCTGTTCAGCTTGATTCGTGTATGACAATGGAGGTACTTTCAGTGCAATGTGAGGACTTATACAGCTTGCTTGAGGTCCAGGGATGCTTCCTCTATGCTTAGCTTGCTTTGAATCTTGCTGAATCAAGCTACAGAAGTCAACCTGCAAGAGAGAAAAGTGAAAATGGCAAATGATGTTAGGGATGTTACAGTTCGTGTCCAATGCTTGGGATAGTTTGTGTAGGTGGTATGGAGTGTGTATGAACTGGTTTTGGCCAAGGCGCACGAGTGGATTGAGTTGTGGACCTCAATCTGCAGCAGGTGCCCTGTTTTTGCAAGAGGATGATGTTTCTGTGTTTGAGGAGGTTTTGGAAGTGGTTGGCTCGTGTTTTTGCTCAGTTATGATGTATGGAACAAGTTCAATAAGTTTTCTTAGGCTTGTGTTGACAAGAATGAGAGTTGTGTTTCAAAATGCAAGTTTCTTCTAATGTAAGCAAAGTTTGTCAACTTGGTTTCTAGGCTACCACAGGCCCCTCAAGCATGCTGCACCTTATAGTCTTGATCAGTGGGATTGGTTCCTGAACTTGTGTCTAAAGATATGGCCTGTACTTCTTGGATTGTAAACTTGACATAAAGTGTAACTTTACAAGAATGGATAACTTGCTTTTTCTAATTATGGACTAATCCTTCATGTAATGACCAAATGCATAGAATAATATCTTGGAACAATGGTTTAGAATTTAATTTTTGAGTGTAAATGAGATTAGAGGCCTGTAATGTAGCTTGCACATGCTGATTTCAAAAATGCACAAGTTATGAACATGTACATGGCTTATGAACAAAGTGACTTTTTCCCATCTTCACAAATTCGATTCTCCCTAACCACAAGGGTGTTTGAGAAGTTCTTGGACAATTTGGAAAGCTTGGAATGTGTACTACAATCCATCTTTGTAATGCAAGTTGAAATTCCAAGTGGAAGCATGTGAAAAGTGGCCATGAAGTTGGGCAAAAATCCTGCCTAAAATAGGTCAAAAAATTTCTAAGTTAAGAATGTTTTGCACCCTTGTTCCAAAAATCATAACTTGAGCTACAAGCTTCTTTTGAGGAAACTTTGTGAATAAAAGTTGTATATTTTGCAATGGACTACAACTTTCATGTTTTGAGTTTTCCTTGAATCCAAATGTATCTTGATGAAAAAATGGGACAAAGTTAGGAAAAAATTAGGAATTTTCATAACAGAAAAATTCTAAGTTATGAAAATTCTTCATTTCAAACCCTAATTTGTAATTCTTGATTTCTTGATGAACAAGTTTCATAATTTGACATGTCTTGATGAAAAATGAATCTTGACACTTGATTTTGACCAAAAAGTCAAAGTTTGACTTTTCAGTATACAGTCAAATTTGGCTCTGTTGACTGGAAAATTCATCTGTCAATCTTGTGCATTTGGGATCTTTTGAACTTGTTGAACATGTCAAGACAATGCCATTGGGTCCTTGAGTCCATATGTGAGCTTGGTTTGCCATTGGCTATGTCAAACAGTCAAAAATTGCCTTTGTGCAGTCAAAACCCTAAAAATGACCATTTTGCCCTTTTGGTGATCTAATCAAATTTCTTGTGGAATTGTGATCCAAACTTGATCAAATGGTCCATATGAGTTCATAATGTTGATGTGGGTCAAAAATCACGAGGTTTGACTGTCAATTGACCACAGTTGACTTTTTCCCCAATACAGCTGATTTCTAGGTCAACTGTCCAACTGACTGGGCAAAGATTGGAATCAAGGCTTGAAACTTGGTATGGATAAACTTGTGAGTCCAACATGAAGCATGAAAGTCACCTTGGGCACTTTAGGTCAAAACATCTTTGTGCAAACACAAACCCTAATTTGGGTCAACAGTGCAAGGAGGGGTCTTGAGCAGAGTAAACCCTAACTTGTTCTTGAGCTCCAAGGGTCTTGTGATGAGAAAATGTTGAGGAAATGGGAGGGAAAATTTTGGGGTACAACAGTTGCCCCTGTTCAATCTTCTTGAACCTGAAGAGTTAGATTGGTAAGTTTGCCTTTCGCGACTCGAAGGTAAAAGGAGATTGGACACTAGAGTGCCCGGAAATTTGCACTCGCCTAATGGAGTATCAGCAATGTGATGGCGGGAATGGGCTTATAGATGCCATTTGGAGATAGGATGGATAGGAGGATGGGCTTATAGATGCCATCTGGAGATGTGACATAACCTTGTCGGGAACGGGCTTATAGATGCCATTTGGAAGGGTTGATCGCGTAAGAGATTCCTTAGCGAGAACTTGCGTATTTTGAGAAAGGAAGATGGTTTCCTGGCCTGTTACAGGTGTTGATCTTCAAACTCTTCGTGTAGACATGCCCTGGCTAGATACAGGAGTCGAATCCATAATTAGTTGCTCACAGATGTGCCCTGGCTAGATATAGGAATCAAATCTGGAACTTCAAAAGGTTGCTTACAGACGTGCCCTGGCTGGATACAAGTATCGAATCTCTAAACTGTTTATGCAGATATGCCCTGGCTAGATACAGGTGTCGAATCTACAATTAATCACTCACAGATATGCCCTGGCTAGATACAGGAATCGAATATGGAATTAGTCGTCTACAGATGTGCCCTGGCTGGATACAGGTATCAGATCTGGAAATGGTCGTCTACAAATATGCCCTGGCTGGATACAGGAATCGAATCTGGAATTTGTTGCTCACAGATGTGCCCTGGCTAGATACAGGAATCGAATCTGGAATTTGCAAAAGGTTGGTAGAGATAGCTTTCCTGACTGGATACAGGTGTAAACCTCTGACAGATATGCCCTGGCTAGATACAGGAATCGAATCTGGAATTGCGATAGTTGATAGTAATCATATTTGGATTAACCTTTTCCTGAAAAGGCAAAACATCAGTTGTATGCAATGTCATGATGTATGAGATGCATGATGTCATGATGCTCAAAATGAGATAGTGTTGTATGCATTTTATCATGTATGTAAGCAGGATGTATGAAATGTGAAATGTCTGTGAATGTATTTTCATCTAGGAACATAAATCCTTGACGAGTGCCGGGAGTTTGTTGAATCCTGGGCTGATGTTGAAGAATAGAGTTCTTCGTTTCCGCTGGGGATGACAGTTGCAAGAATAAACCGGTAGGAGAAGATGACTCCGTTGGGGAATAAACTTGTTGGAGAGATTACTCTGCGGGGAATTACTCTGTGGGAAGAGATACTTTGCTGAGGTTTTAATGAGAGCTCCGCTGGGGATTCCACTGATAAGTTATGTTGGGTAATTTGATGAACTCCGCTGGGGGATAGCAAGAACTTCGCTGAGGACGATCTTTCCGTGGCAATTAGCTGAGGATAACCCAGTTATAAGCTCTGGTGGGGAATAACCTTTGAATGAAGCCGGGGAGACGCGTTCATACTCTGCAGGGGATAAGCTTCCAGAATCTACTGGGGATATGGATTCCACTCTCCTGGGGAAACTTTTGATCCTGTACAGGGGAATGGTTCCACTGGGGTGTCTGTATTCCGCCGGGGAACAAATCTTATATTAAGACTGCCGGGGATGCTTGCTGAGGAATGCCTGTATACTCTGCTGGGGAATATTGTGCCTTTTCAGGGCTGATAGGAAACCAACTCTACTTGAGGAGAGTATTGCTGAAATCTAGTCCTACTCTGTGGGGAGTGGAGGTAACTTGGTTACGTTCTTCAGTCGAACCTACCTTGGCACCTTGGTGGACAGAGCAACTAGATTGCTTAGACAATTCTTTATTGCCCCTGTTTTTGATGTCACTTGTAATCAGTCCTTTGTTTTGCATGCAACTATTCATGATTAGCAATTAATGTCAAATGCATATATCAAAAATGAACATTGGACGCTCTTCACAACACAAAATAGAAAAAAGGAAAAACAATGGATAATTTGTTTGAGAAATTGAACTTGTATTGATTTTGAAATTTGCCTGTAAATAGGCGTTTTGTGTACAGGAGGCTAACGTCCTAGTAAGAGAACACCGCCGAGCAAAATAGAGTTTATACAATTTTGTGAAAAGGAAACAAAACAGCTATGTGAAAAATAATCCCACTGGGTTCCAACTCTGCTATCGCCTTTATGCCTTCAAGCGTCTCATCACTCTGCTGCTTAGTTAAAGATGAAGCTGATTGATTGATGCCGAATTCTGGATGCAAGGTGATCCAATGAGACATAGTATTATGCTTTATCCCTAACTTTTGCTTGGACCTCCCTTTTGGGTTTTCAGTCCACCGGGATACCCATTTTTTCCCAAGCCGCCTTTTCAAGTTTTCGACTTGCCGGGTGTACATATTTTTTCATTTTCATCCCTTATTTTTGCCCGAACCCTTTTGGTTCGCCGGGAAGCCCTTATTTTTGCCTAGGTGTGTCAACCTAGCGGGTCTTTAGTTCATGCATAGTATCTTTTTACTATGTCTGCATTGGCGGGGTGAGGAAGGTCATCACCATCCATGGTGGTTAGAATCATAGCTCCTCCTGAGAAGATGTGTTTAACCACAAATGGCCCTTCGTACGTAGGGGTCCATTTGCCCATGGGGTCACCTTGAGGAAGAATGATGCGCTTGATTACCAGGTCTCCGACTTGATACTCTTGTCGTCTGACTTTCTTGTTAAATGCCCTGATCATCCGTTTTTGGTACGTCTGACCATGACAAATAGCGGTGAGTCTCTTTTCGTCAATTAGGTTTAATTGATCAAGCCGAGTCTGGATCCAGTCATCTTCGCTCAAATCTGCATCCTTCATTATCCGGAGAAAGGGTATCTGGACTTCAATAGGCAAGACTGCCTCCATGCCATAGACCAAGGAAAAGGGAGTTGCCCATGTTGACGTCTGTGCTGAGGTACGGTACCCATGAAGAGCAAACGGTAACATTTCGTGCCAATCTTTGTAGGTCACTGTCATCTTCTGCACAATCTTCTTGATGTTCTTATTCGCTGCTTCGACAACCCCATTCATCTTCGGCCGGTAAGGTGAAGAGTTGTGGTGCTGTATCTTGAATTGCTCGCAGAGCTCATTGATCATCTTGTTGTTAAGATTGGTACCATTGTCCGTAATGATCCTCTCAGGTACACCGTATCGACAGATTAAGTTGTGCCGAATGAACCGCGCCACGACGTTCTTGGTTACCGTAGCATAGGAAGCTGCTTCAACCCACTTCGTGAAGTAATCAATTGCTACTAGGATGAAGCGATGCCCGTTGGATGCCGTAGGTCGGATCTCACCGATCATATCAATGCCCCACATTGCAAAAGGCCAAGGTGCCGTCAAGACTTTCAGAGGAACCGGAGGAATATGCACCTTATCAGCATAGATTTGGCATTTATGACAAGTTCGAGAATGCTGATAACAGTCGGCTTCCATTGTGGACCAGAAATATCCTGCCCGAAGGATTTTCTTTGCCATGGTATGTCCACTGGAATGTGTTCCAAATGTACCTTCATGTAGTTATGCCATGATCTTTTCTGCTTCAGCCTTATCCATGCAACGCAGTAAGGTTGAATCATGGTTCCGCTTGTACAGAATGCCGTTGCTGAGGAAGAACTTTGCCGCGAACCTTCTCAGGAACTTCTTGTCATTGACAAATGCGCCTTCGGGGTATTCTTGAGCTTCCAGGTACCTCTTCACTTCATGATACCAGGGTTTTTCAGTTACCTCTTCAGCCTCAAGATCATAGCAATATGCAGGTTCGTCCAATTTCCAGATAATGATCTGGGGAGCCTCATTGTCCCATTTGACTTTGAACATAGAAGACATCGTAGCTAGTGCGTCTGCTAACTGATTCTCCTCTCTTGGGAAGTGTTCAAAAGTTATCTCTTCGAAGTGGGGAAGCAACGTCAGCACATACTCCTTGTAAGGAATAAGATTTGGGTGTTTCGTATCCCACTCGCCTTTGACCTGATTGATCACGAGAGCGGAATCTCCGAAGACACTCAGAAACTTGATCCTTAAGTCGATTGCAGCTTGAAGACCCATGATGCATGCCTCATACTCTGCCATGTTGTTGGTGCAGTTGAAACATAGCCGGGCAGTGAGTGGGGTATGAGTGCCTTTAGGGGATATGATCACAGCGCCGATACCATTACCCAAAGCGTTCGAGGCTCCGTCAAAGTGCATAGACCATCGGGATCCTTCCTCAGGTCCTTCATCCGGTCCAGGTACTTCACAATCAGTCACTACCATGATATCCTCGTCTGGAAATTCAAAGTTCATCAACTGGTAATCGTCCACCGCCTGGTGTGCCAAATGGTCTGCCAATACACTTCCCTTGATTGCTTTCTGAGTCGTGTACTGGATGTCGTATTCCGTCAAGATCATTTGCCATCTTGCTATTCTTCTAGACAGAGCAGGCTTTTCAAAGATGTACTTTATTGGATCCATTTTTGAAATCAACAGAGTAGTGTGAGTCAACATATACTGTCTCAGCCGGCGAGCAGCCCATACCAAAGTGCATCAAGTTTTCTCGAGCAGTGAGTACCGGGTCTCACAGTCGGTAAACTTTTTGCTAAGGTAATAAATGGCGTGTTCTTTTCGGCCAGACTCGTCATGCTGCCCCAGCACACACCCCATTGAGTTGTCAAGTACAGTTAAGTATAAGATTAGAGGTCTCCCTTCAACCGGTGGCATAAGAATGGGTGGTTCTTGGAGATACTCTTTGATCTTTTCGAAAGCGGCCTGACATTCATCGTTCCAACGTACTACTTGATCCTTCTTCAGCAGCTTAAAGATTGGTTCACAGGTAGCAGTTAGATGCGAGATGAACCGGGCAATGTAGTTCAACCGTCCTAGAAAGCCTCTGACTTCTTTCTCTGTCCTGGGAGTTGGCATCTCTTGTATGGCTTTCACTTTGGCAGGGTCCACTTGAATGCCTTTGTCGCTTACGATGAAGCCTAGCAATTTTCCAGATCTTACCCCAAAGGTGCACTTGTTTGGGTTCAACCTCAGCTTGTACAACTTCAGACGGTCAAACAGCTTCTGTAAATGGTCAAGGTGTTCCTCCTCAGTTTGGGACCTTGCAATCATATCATCGACGTATACTTCTATTTCTTGATGGATCATGTCATGAAATAAAGCAACCATGGCACGTTGGTAGGTTGCCCTAGCATTTTTCAACCCAAAAGGCATGACCTTGTAGCAAAAGGTGCCCCACTGAGTAACAAAAGTGGTCTTCTCCATGTCTTCAGGAGCCATCTTTATCTGATTATAACCGGAGAAGCCGTCCATAAAGGAGAATACTTTATGCTGAGCAGTGTTGTCAACCAGAACGTCGATATGAGGTAGAGGGAAATCATCCTTAGGGCTCGCCCTGTTCAAATCCCTGTAATCAACACACATTCAGACCTTACCATCCTTTTTCGGAATTGGAACCACGTTGGCAATCCACTGAGGGTAAGAAGTCACTGCTAGAAACCCGGCATCAAATTGTTTCATAACCTCAGCTTTGATTTTCTCGGACATCTCTGGACGCATACGGCGGACCTTCTGTTTAACCGGAGGGCAGTCTTCCTTGGTAGGCAGGTGATGAACCACAATGTCGGTATCCAACCCAGACATGTCTTCGTAAGACCAGGCAAAGATTTCCACATAGTCATGCAGCATCTGAATCAACCGTTGTTTCACACTGAGCTCTAGATTGGCACCAATCTTGACTTCCTTTCTGTTTGTCTCAGTACCCAGATTTACCGTTTCCACTGGCTCTTCATGTGGCTGAATGGCCCTCTCTTCCTGGAGTAGCAGTCTCACAAGTTCACCAGGCACTTCGCAATCATCTTCACCTTCGTCTTCGGCTAAGTTGATCGGATTCTCGAAGTCATAACTGGCAGTAGCAGAGTCGTTACCAGTGGGATCCAGAGTGGATTGGAACCTGTATAGGTGAGTGTGTGTAAATATAGCTGTTTTGCAATATATAATAAAGAAAGAAAAGGAGCGCAAGATTTTGAAATGCAACAAACGTCCAATGTTTTTATTGATGATATATGAAAATGACACACAAAATCCCTCACAAATGAAGCCGCGGTGCCCCGGGTAGGACGCCGAGCCATAAAAGTTTCAACATATTGTTTGTTACAAATTGAAAACAAAAGAGTTCATTACTGAGTGACAAAAGTAATAGGTGTGAAGTCTTTGGCAGTCCAGTTGCTTGGTCCACTGTCGGTTGTTGGGTAGATCCAGCTGTCGAATTCAGATTCCTCCACGTCGTCTTCAATAGCATTCACTCTCGGGTTGGTGATGAACACAGGAGGTCTTCCAATCCTTGCCTTACGAACAGCCCTCTGAGCCTCTGCAGTGAAACCCAAGCCAAACTTGTCGGTCTTTGGAGTGAAATCAGGAAGTCGGCCCCAGTTTGCACACTCACCCTTCTCAATCACAGCCCGAGCATCCTTTAAGGAAGCCATCTTCAAAGGAGGGTTTTCAATCATAGTTTCAGCTGATGCCAGTGTCTGAGGCACCTCTTCAAAGTGCTGGAATGGAGTCTCAATGAATTCCCCATCCATTTCTATGTACCGGAACGAGTTAAGGTGGCTGACCATATACTCTTCTTCCCCCTGAACTGTAACAAATTTCCCTCTAACCGGGTACTTAAGCTTCTGATGTAGTGTGGAGGTCACCGCTCCAGCCTTGTGGATCCATGGACGACCCAGCAAACAAGAGTAGGATGGACGGATATCCATCACATAGAAAGTAGAATCAAAAACTTGAGAGCCAACCCTGATCGGAATGTCAACTTCACCATGTACCATCCTTTTCGAACCGTCAAAGGCTCGGACAACAATGTTACTGGGCTTGAGCCCTAGACCCTCACAATCCAGCCTGTCTAGGGCCTTCTTGGGTAACACGTTCAATGAAGAACCGGTGTCTACCAACACATGGGCAAGAGTAGTGCCCCTGCATTCAATGGAGACATGCAGGGCGTCGTTATGGTTCTTTCCCTTGGCGGTCAGATCAGCGTCAGAGAAGCCCAAACCATTATCAGCAGTCAAGTTGGCCATACAATCAGTAAATTGATCAGCAGATGTTTCTTGTGGCACATGGGCCGTCTTTAGGAAGGAGATCAAGGCCTTGGCATGGGCCTCTGAACACAACAACAATGATAGCATAGAAATCTTTGATGGGGTGTGCCCCAGCTGCTCAACTATGTTGAAATCACTTTTCTTGATAATCTTGAGGATCTCCTCCATCTCTTGCTGGGAAGCTTCAACAATGGTTGTCTTTGGTGCCTCCGTCAGGGCAGGCAAATCAGTAGCAATCCCTTTACCCCGAGCATCAGATGACTCGGCATCAGGGGTGGAAACAAGAACTTGATTAGGAAGGGGAGCAGACACACTTGCAGGTGTGATGATAAGAGGTTTCTGAATAGCTGGTGGCGCAATATCTGGTGAGAACAGCCTACCACTGCGAGTAATTTTGGCAGGCCCGGTGATGTTACCGACGCCGATACTAGTATCAAACTCTGGCTTTACTCCAAGCACATAAACGTCTGCCCCATAGTTCCATGGGACAACTTTGTCGGATGTATAGGGGAGAGGCCCCGGAACAGTGATGATGATAGGAGCAATCTTCTGAGTGGACATGATTTTGACAGGCTTCTTTGAGAGAGCCTTAGGAGGTTTGTTGAAAATAGTAACAATAGAAACTTCTTCAGTAGGGGTAGCAGGAACGGCAATCTTTTCGAACAAGATTTCTTTGCTATCCATCAGGCTTTGGATACCTGATTTCAGCAAAGGACAACCAACAGGTGAAACAGCACATAGAAGGCAACCTTTACCACACCCCGGAAATAAACCGGCTAGCAACAGATTCCTTTTAACAGTCAACAATGGACTAACAATCTCTTCCACGGAGGCTACATACCGGTCTTCTTCCACAGCATTCACTCCATACTGGGGCATGGGAGCAGTCACAACATTGGGCCTTTCGGGCGCCTCAAACTGTATTTCTTTAGCATCAATAAGGTCTTGAACCTTATTCCTCAGAGCCCAGCAATCATCAGTAGTATGCCCCGGGCTATCAGAGTGATAAGCGCAACGGGTTTTGGGGTTGTACTTCGGAGAAGCTGTGTTCACTACCTTCCGAGCTTCTTTGACAGTTACCAGATTGGTTGACAGTAGTTGCGGCAAAATCTGAGACAGGGTCATACTGAGCCGAGTGTACTGCCTCTTGGGTCTCTCACTCCTTGGTTGGTTGAACTGCTGAGGAGCAGCAACAGGCTTTGAAATTACCAATGCATTGACAGCTTGGCGGCGTTTCGGCTTAATTTGTCTTCTGGGACCATAAACAGCACTAGCTTCCTTTTTGAAGGGCTTCTTTTCAGTACTCACGGAGGCACCTTTATGTATCTTCCCCGAATTGATACCAGCTTCTATCCTCTCACCAGTCAGAATGAGGTATGTAAACCCAGCAGAAGAATTACCAATCAAGTGGTTGAAGAACGGACCAGACAGGGTCCCCAAGAACATGTCAACAAGTTCACGGTCAGTCAACGGTGGCTGCACCCTGCCAGCCAGGTCTCTCCACTTTTGCGCATACTCCTTGAATCCTTCGCCCTTCCCAAGTGACATACCCTGAAGTTGGGTACGCGTGGGAGCGAGGTCAGAATTGTACTGATATTGCTTATAAAATGCAGTGGCCAAGTCCTCCCAATTTCGGATACTGGCTCCATCCAGCTGATAGAACCACTCGAGTTGAGCCCCTGAAAGGCTATCCTGAAAGAAATGGATCCATAGGTTCTTGTCTGCAGTGTAAGGTTGGATCTTCCTTACATATGATCTGAGATGCATCTTCGGACAGGATAGCCCGTCATATCTTGCAAAAACTGGCACTTTGAACTTCGGGGGGATCATAATTCCAGCAACTAATCCCAAATCTTCGAAATCTAAGCCGGGAACTCTCTGCAGCTCCATAGCTGCCAACCTGTGTTCCAAGCCTTTGTACTTATCATCCGCGGGCGGGTATTGTTGCTCAGAGTAGTCTTCGTCTTCTTCAGCCTCTCCTTCTTCAGCTTCGGATTCGGAAGGTACCGCAGCCGCATTCCCTTTACTGGTTCCCTCCTCAGATGTAAGGGGAAATTCAAGCACTCTTCTGGCTTCACCCTCAAACCTTCTTCCTAGGGTAGCCACCCCAATTCTTTTCTTCTTCTTCTTCACTTGCTCTTTGTTCCCAAGCAGGGCTTTTAGATCCTCCTGACCCTTAGCCAAGGTCATCAGGAGATGTTGAAACTGTGAGTTCTGAGACTGCAAGTCCTTGACCGTCTGTTCGAGATCCATCTTACTGAAATAAACAGTAGAAAGATAAGGAAACCTGGTGTGGAGACCTTCTTATGCGTATGATGAATGATATGCTTATGTATGCAATGTGTGATACGGTGGGAGAACTGACTTGAGTTTTGCGTTTGTATTCGCACTTGTTCGGTTGAGCAAGAGTCGCCACCGACTTCTTATTTTATCCTAAAGGAAAGGTTAAAAAGCACAGCAAAAACCTTTTGAGATATTTCGTGGGTTCGGGAGGTAGATTATGAAAAGGGAAGGTATTAACACCCTTTTCATCCATGGTTATCCATGGGCTCTTAGTTACTTGGTTTTTTAGATCACTTGCCTTGATTTTCGATTGCTTGAAATTGTGGTGTATGTGTGTGTTTTGAAAATGTTTTTGAAGAGATGCATTGTTTTAGGCAACCAATGTATTTGACTCGTGTTTGAGTGTTTTACAAAAGTGTGTATCTTTTCGAAAAGATGTTTCAAAATGTTTTTGGAAGTTTGTTTCGAAAGTGTTTGTGAAGTGTGGTTTTTGAAAAGAAGGCAAGTGTTTTTGCAAGTTGATCTCAAGTAACTAAGAGTTTGGTCTACCCCTATTGTACTCAAATGTTTTCTCTATGTTTTCAACCCTTTTTAACAATTTTGTTCCACCATTGAATTTGGTGGACAATCTTGCGTTTAGGATGTTTAACGGGACAGGCGCGGGTCATCGTATGGACCATGAATGCAATGGTGCCAAGTGTCTTTGGCAATTTGCTTGAAGGGACTATGATCATTCCATTTTTAGGAAACTTTCGAAAGCGTCATCGAGGGACTTATGATCATTTGAATTTGTTTTGCCAAAGAAACTCGACGTGCAAGCATGGCCCATTTTGGAAGGCAACATGTGGGATTACCCTAGGGGGTGCAAGTGTGATTGTGTATTGATTTCATGTATTTGTATTTGTATTAGGTTATCTAGCGTTTGATTTTATGTACATGCAAACCCTAAGTCTAATCATGGTATAATTGGAAAGCGGTAAATTACAAGAATTTAAAGTCTACGCTATTACAAATAGTATCCGGGAGTGGGGGTACAAATTTACAAATGGGGATGAGACTTTAGGAATGTAGTGTCCAATAATTTACAACCAAATTGAATCGCGATCAAATGTAAACAATGTAATGTAAAGTATAAGAATAGCAAATGTATATTGTCAAATGTAAAATGTATTGTGTAAGTGTACGTGTACATGTATTTTATTTACAAGTTGAGATGTGAATTTAAATGTATAATTAAGTATGTGTGATTTAAAAATTTGTATTTTTTTATATTCTTTGTTTAATATGTACAAAAAGGTATTTTGATTAAAAGAAAGAAAAATGTTTTAAATTTTAATTACATTATGTATATATAAAAAAGTATTTTAATTGATTATGTACAAATTATTTCTAAGAAAAGAAAAATGTATTAACTTAATGAAAATTTATGTATAAGTTTAATAAAAAATAAAAAGTGTTTTAGATAATTCCAAATCTTATGTATTTCATGTTAGTATTTTTTTTTATGTACAAAAGATTTATATATATAGGAAAGAAATAAAAATCTATTAATTTATTTAAACCTAAAGTTCATTTAAACAAAGAAAGTTTTTATAAAAAGAAATAAGGTATTTTTAATTATACTAAAAAAGATAAATAATAAAAAAGAGTTAGTGGATTTACAAAATTTATAAAAAAAGAAAAAGAAATGAAAGAGTTAATGAAATTTTGAATAAAAAATAAAAAAATAAAAAAAAGTGTGTTAATTTATTAACAAAAAGATAAGATATGTTTTATTAAAAAAGAATAGTTTAGAAATGGAATGGGCTTGGTGGGGGGTGCCAAATGGAATGCTTTGGGCTTAAGCTTATGAGAATGGGGCGAGGCCCAACATTTCAACGAGTTTTGTTTTAGGGTTAAATGATTTTTGTTTCATTTGGAGAACGCTTTAGGGTTTGACAGAGGCGCGCCGTTTGCATTCAATTCGTTCTTCATCTTCTCTTCTTCAATGTGAAGGTTACCGAGACGCAACCCTCCGCCTAGAGCCACCGGCTGCCTCCTTCGCCTTCTTTCTTCCTTGGCTCAGTGAAGCAAATTTAAAAGGTAATTGCCTTTTGTTGTCTTTTTAAACGCGCTTAGGGTTCTCATTCTCCTTCTTTTGCATGTTCTGATTAATTGGTTCTGATTAATTGTTTTGACTTTATATCGTTTATTGTTGAGGTGGTGGAAGGAAAGAGGAAAAGAGAACTACCTTTTGTTTGAGGAAGACGATGGAGGAGATGGGGTCGGAGGCGCTATGGTGGCTTGACGGCGAGGAGATGGCGATACTGCGGACTGGCCTTGATAACCACGGTACCCTGTATTCGCCCCTTTGCTAGGTTTTATGATGATGATATATCTGAAAGCCTTTGAGATTATTTGATTCTTTTCCTCTTCTCTTCCGGTTGCCTTGTATACTTGACTCTATCTGCTTCTGTATGCTGCTTTTGTATGCTTGAAAATGCTTGATGCCTTTGAGTATATTTGATTCTTTTCCTCTTCTCTTCTAGTTGCCTTGATGCCTTGGTGATTGATTTTTTTGGGTATTATTGCTCTAACCCTGTGATGAGACAAATCTGAGGGTTTGGATTGTTTGAGTCCAGGTTTAAAGTTGTAGCCTTTGACAGGTTAAGATCGGAAGGTTTGAATCAGTTTTTAGGCTTATGCTGTTCTGGTTCATGGCTATGGCTTTTGTGGCTCAGGCTTTAGAGCTGGACAGGTTTTTTGTTGTTTTATTACAGGTTCTATGGTTTAAGGCTTGAAAACAGGTTGAAGCTTTTTGACAGGGGTTAATGGTAATGAGCTTGAAAGGGCAGGCTTAGGCCTTTGGGTTTGAAACTGATTCTTGGCTTTTGATGAGTTTACTGGTTATGGCTATAGGCTGGGTATTTTATCTAGTTTGAAGGTTATGTATTTGTTGATGTGCAGGTTTTTGTTTAAACTGGTAAGGCTTGATGCTGTTTTGATGTGGCTTTACAGGTTGGCCAGTTTTTGAAGGGGTTTAGAACGATTTGGAGGCTTTAGGTTTGAAACCTGATGCTTCTTTTGCTTGGTCAGGCTTAAAGGCTTTTGATGGTTCAGGTTCTTTTAGTTTGGTGTTATGTGCACTGGTTTATCAGGTTGCTCTCAGTTATCTTTGTGATTTCTTTTTGATATCTCTTTTATCTCTGTTTGATATCTTATGCTTCTCTCTTTGTTGACTCTGTTAGCAGTTTGTTATATATTTCTTTATGCCTAAAGCCAAACCTGTAAGCCTAACCACTTTTTTCTCTCTTCTCTCTCCAGTACAAATTAAAGCATTTTAATATTGCTTATCATGTACTTTTCTGAAAAGGTGACTGGTGGAAAATGATGCGTTTGATTATGCTTGCTTGCATACTAATCTTTCTCTGCATACTTTAAACTTCTTCTAGCTTTTATGCTTCTTGTTATCTTTCCATATCTTCTTTTGACAGCTTTGAGTAGCCTTGTACTTGTTTGATATCTTTGACAGTTTATGGACAGTTTGGAATTTGTGATTCAGTTTGGACTTTGTGGTTAGGCCTAGTTCAGTTTGCCTTTTTGATTATGCAGTATGTTGACAAACTTTGAATTTGTGCAAATTATACTTTTGTGCATTTCATATCTTTTTCTTTTGCAAGCATTTTTCATCCCTCTCTGTGAACCGGGAGAAATCTCGTGATTTGCAGAGAGGGCAAACTGATTCCGGCCAGTCGCCTTTAATGATGAGCTCAAATTAACTGTTTGCCTTTAATTTCAATTTATCTGCTTCTGACTTCCTTTTCTTTTCTTTGCAGATAAAAAATTAAATGGAATAGCAACAGATGGAGGATAAAGAATTGAAGATTTAGAAAAAATTAGGATAGTCTTATTTAACTTTAAATTACTGTAAAATTATTATTGTAAACAATTTGTAAACAAAAACAATTGTACAAATAAATTAAAGATAAATAAAAACTCTTTTATCCAATTAATTCTTTTCTTCTT
Organism: Vicia faba; assembly: GCA_948472305.1. Taxonomy (NCBI): domain Eukaryota; kingdom Viridiplantae; phylum Streptophyta; class Magnoliopsida; order Fabales; family Fabaceae; genus Vicia; species Vicia faba. The sequence continues at coordinate 1,441,572,982 of OX451738.1, read as the reverse complement.
TTTACTTGTTTACTTTATTATCTATAATTCTTTAAATTAAAATAATTGAAAATAAATTCCAACTATTTAATCTTAGAATAATAAATAATTAAACAAACATTGCTTCAGCATTGATCAATTAAACTTGGCGCTTCCAACATCCAAAGCAAAGCAACAGTCAATCACAAAAATTGCCCAGACGTATTTTCCTTTGACTGATTTCAACCAAACATTGCAAATCCAATTCAAATGCATCTTTTCACTGATTAAGTCAAACAATGCGAATTCAAACCAAATCTCGGAATAACTTGCAAAGCACCGTAGAATTAAATCTTTCTGAGGAACTGCGCATAAAAAACCCTAATTACTGATTAAATGCCAAAGAAGCGTTCGCATGATCAAAGTTGAGCCAAAATCAACCAAAACCCTAAACAAACTGTGTGAACTGTTCTAGAGCCATGAAAATCAATAAAACCCTAATTTTGTCTGACTGACGAGAAAAGTCTGTTTGACCGATTCTTGAGCCAATCTGAAAAAATCAGGAAAAGCCTGAAGCTGTGATTTCTTGTGGAAAAATGCGAGGGCAAAATTTGGGGTACAACAGTTACCCCTGTTCAATCTTCTTGGACCTGAAGAGTTATATTGGCAAGTTTGCCTTTCGCGACTCGAAGGTAAAAGGAGATTGGACACTAAAGTGCCCAGAAAATTTGCACTCGGCGATGTGATGGTAGAGGTGAATGGGCTTACAGATGCCATTTGGTGATGGGCTTAACGATGCCATCTAGGGGTGCGATAGAATCTTGTCGGGGGATGGGCTTAGAGATGCCATCTGAGAATGGGCTTAAAGATGCCATTTGGTGACGGGCTTAACGATGCCATCTAGGGATTGCTAGAACCTTGTCGGGAATGGGCTTATAGATGCCATTTGGAGTTATGTGTCGATCGCATAAGAGATTCTTTAGCGAGAACTTGCGTACTTTGAGAAAGACAGATGTTTTCCTGGCTTGTTACAGGCGTTGATCTTCAATTCTTCATGCAGATATGCCCTGGCTAGATACAGGTGTCAAGTCTACAATCGGTTGCTCACAGATATGCCCTGGTTGGATACAAGTATCGAATCTGGAATTGGTCGTCAACAGATATGCCCTGGCTGGATACAGGAATCGAATCTTCAAACTCTTCAGATGTGCCCTGGCTGGATACAGGAATCGAATCTGGAAATAGTCGTCAACAGATATGCCCTGGCTAGATACAGGAATCGAATCTTCGAACTCTTCAGATGTGCCCTGGATGGATACAGGAATCGAATCTGGAATTAGTCGTCAACAGATATGCCCTGGCTGGATACAGGAATCGAATCTTCAAACTCTTCAGATGTGCCCTGGCTGGATACAGGAATCGAATATGGAATTAGTCGTCAACAGATATGCCCTGGCTGGATACAGGAATCGAATCTTCAAACTCTTCAGACGTGCCCTGGCTGGATACAGGAATCGAATCTGAAATTGGTCGTCAACAGATATGCCCTGGCTAGATACAGGAATCGAATATGGAATTGTGACGGTTGAAGGTAGTCGTCTTTTGGATTGTCTTTTTCCCTGAAAAGGCAAACATCAATTGTATGCAATGTCATGATGTATGAAATGCATGGTGTCATGATGTTATCAAGAATAAATGAGATTGTGTTGTATGCACTTTATCATGTATGTAAGCAGGATATATGAAATGTGAAATGTCTATGAATGTATTTTCGTCTAGGAAAATAAATCCTTGACGACCGGCCGGGGAATTAAATCCTGGGCTGATGTTGAAGAGTAAAGTTCTTCGTTTCCGCTAGGGGTGATGGTTGCAAGAATACACCGGTAGGAGAAGATGACTCCGTTGGGGTTTGATGAGAACTCCGTTGGGGATTCCACTAATATGTTATGTTGGGGAACTTGATGAACTCCGCTGGGGATAGGAGGAACCTGACTGTTGTTGGGGGAAGGCAAGAATCTTTTGATTGTGAGAAGGAACCGGAATAGGGTTTCCTGATGATGAGTCCGTGTAAAACTGCGTCTGATGTTTTGAGAAGGAACCGGTGTAGGGTTGCTTCATGATGAGTCCGTGTAAAACTGCATCTTCCAACAGGTGATAAAGGAATTGTTGAACACTTTTGACATTCGAATGCCCCAAGTGATGATGAAGGAGTCTTTAATCAGACTACTTTACGGATTGAGAGATTCCTTGAAATCTTGACTGGACTGCCCCAGGTTAACTGAACTTTGAAAGATCTGTTGAAACCTTGACTGGACTGCCCCAGGTTAATTGAATTTTGAAAGATCTGTCGAAACCTTGACTGGACTGCCCCAGGTTAACTGGATGGTTCCATGTCATGCCCCTTGTTGATAGGAGATTTGTCGTTGGAAGTGTCATCCTTTTGAAGGGATTTTGTTCACTGAGAGAGTTTTCGTTCCTCCGAACATTCGCTGTATGAATTTCTTCGCTGTCAGACAAAAACCAAATGCGAACAGTGATATTCAAACAATGCAAAGTTTATGTTTGTCTCGAAGTTTTGAAAAATGCGTTTTTTAGCAGAAAACTTTTTATAAGACAGATCAACATATGATTTAGAGCAAAGCCTTACAGGAGTCAGGATACCTTTTGTAACAGTATGCTTTCGAACTAACCCAAGATTCAATTAGGACTTTTGAAGGGTTGTAACGTGGCCTGGTTCACGGCTTAAGAAACAAAGGATAAAGGCTCAAAGTGTATTTGTACCCACCCGCTCTTCGTGATGTTCTTCAACCTAAGCTCAGTTAATTATGCGTCGTACTCTGTTTTTGAGTTTGGAACGACTTTTGGGCGATGGTTCACCAGTTGCATTTGGGAGACAGTCATTATCTCCTTTTTTATTTGCAACATTTTCATGTTGTTGAGGATTTGTAATGACCTCACTATTTTGATTTTGTTTGTTATCCCTGACTTTTGCCTGACCGTCTCTGTTTTTTGAGATCACAGTTAGCGGGATGCCCCAGTTTTCTTAAGCCTCCTTTACAGGTTTTGGCTTGGTGGGCTTTTTCTTTTTTGAGAGATTGACTACCTATGTGGTAGGGAACCACCCTTGTCTTTTGATTCCAAAGGAATGCTTTTTTTCTTTTTCTTTGACGTCGTTCGTTGTGTTACGAATTGAGAGTTTGCGACTTCAATGCGTGTTTTCTCTCGAATTAACTGAGATACTACCCTGCCCCAGGTTTATATCAAAGGTTTCGATTGTTTAGAACATAAAACTCCTACTTCTTTGGCTCGAAGGGGTTGACTAGGGATTATCTTCCTTATAACTCCAGTGTTTGGGAATTGAAAGAAATGCCTGTACATCATCAGCAAGGTCTGTTCGAAAGCATACTATATGAGATTATGGTATTGTTTCGTCATCCTCCCTCTAAAGGCTTGTAGCTTTTTATCAAGAGTTAAATATCAAAAAGAAAGCACAAGAATAGTGAAAACGAATGGATGAATTCAAGACAAACATATGCAATGCATTAATGAAACAGAGTTTAACATCAACAGTTAATTGTTTGAATAACAAAAGAAAATTACAACTTTGAAAATTCAAATGAAGCAAAAGTCTCTCAGTTTGAGCTTCGTCACTTCAGGTGGAGAACCCCTTAACGGAAGATTTTCATCTCGCCGTCTGGCATGAATTCCAACACTCCAATGTCGATCAGATCTTGAATCTTGTTCTTCAAGGCCCAACAGTCGTTGGTGTCGTGTCCCGGGCTGTAGGAGTGGTAAACACAAAATGCGTCGGGACGATAGTTAGGAGAGGAGGTATTGAGCTTCTGAGGAGGATCCCTTAAAGTAAGCAGGTTGACCTCCAACAGGCGCTTCAGTATGAAGAATGATGGTATCTCAGTCTCCGTGAACTGTCTTCCCGACGTTTCCTGCTTACGCCGATTACCCCGTTGACGCTGGCAAGGTTGTTGATGGGCTTGTGACTCTGAAGCAAGCGAAGGAGCCTTTCCCTTGTCTTCTTGAGTGGATGGGGGTTGAGTGGTGACTTGCTCTTCAACCTCAGATGCCTGCCCCAATTGGTTGTTTTGAAGCAGTTGACGGATGAGAACTCTGAGTTCCTCTTGTCTTTGAGACAGGTCCTGGATGAGAGCCATCTGGCCCACTAACTGCCCCATCATTTGGATCCTCAATGTCGCCAGATCAAACTGCAGCTCCGCAAGCTGATCACTCCTTGCACAATTTGAATTCTCCAAGCCCTTTGTGAGGAGAGCTTTCATTTCTTCTTGCCCCAGAGACAAGTTCAGGAACATTTCCTGCAGCTGAGCAGTCTGGTCTTGGATGTCTTTGACAGACCTTTCTAGAGCCATCTCTTACTGAAATAAACAGTATGAGAGTAAGGAAACCTGAAAAAGGAAAAACTGTCAAAATGCAATGCATGATATGTGGATGCATGCTTTCAAGGATCTCTTGGGGTAAACACAAAAAAATGTTAGTGGTTGAACTTTGCTCTTTGGATTAGAGAACTTTGCACCGGTGGATGTCTTTCCACGAGAATCAAGCTCACCATGTCGAGTGGGTCATAGCCACTGATTCCAGTTGTTGTACTTGAAATTTGATTGGAGAACTTTGTATCGGTGGATGTCTTTCCACGAGAATCAAGCTTACATGTCAAGTGGGTCATAGCCACTGATTCAAGTTGTTGTACTTGATCTTTGATGGCATTTGTTTAGAGGAGAAACCCCTTGCCCCTTGGTAGACGTCTGGTTCAACGTACCCCTGCATCAAAAGAACCCTCGAGATCCTTGAAATGGTTATTGAAAATGCTATGGTATGATGTCATGATGTTATGTACATGTATGCAAAAAGCAAGTGAGTGTATATACAGGTAATCATATTCACACAAAGCAAACAAGTCCTTAGGTTTAGGCTTGCATGGGGTTGTAGGTAAGTACCCTTTTGAAGTTAGTTGGCTCATCCTGTCCTAAAATAGAAACCGGGTTCTAAGGAGCTCAATATCATTGGATTGTTTTCTGTGTTCATTGTTTCGGTTTAGCCACTTAACTGGCGACCAAAATATTCCAAGAAAACAACCCTCAAATGAGTGTAGTATCGAGTATCTACCAACTTCGGACTGCACCAAAGCCGGTCATCTCACTACCCCTAAAAAGGCTAAGATGGTCAATTAAGGTTCTAAGAGTTTGTTAGTGCTTCACGACATCACTCAGCGGCCCCGTACTCTCCTTTACTGAACTCAAGGGTTACCGGTACTCACAAATATGTCACACTAACATAGCTTACTGCTTCAACCATGTCGGTATACCCCGCACAGTTCCCTCGCAGTTTTTTTGCTATTTACCTAAAAAGGTGCCCCAAATCCGGGTGTAGGATTTACAACAAACCCAAACAAGGACCCAAAAAAGTAAAGCAATCAAGGCAATCAAAGCAATAATGTAAAGGTGATCTAAACCCTAAGGTAACCCCACTTTTAAGTTATTCTCCAACAGAGTCTCCAGTTCTGTGATACGGTGGGAGAACTGACTTGAGTTTTGCGTTTGTATTCGCACTTGTTCGGTTGAGCAAGAGTCGCCACCGACTTCTTATTTTATCCTAAAGGAAAGGTTAAAAAGCACAGCAAAAACCTTTTGAGATATTTCGTGAGTTCGGGAGGTAGATTATGAAAAGGGAAGGTATTAGCACCCTTTTCATCCATGGTTATCCATGGGCTCTTAGTTACTTGGTTTTTTAGATCACTTGCCTTGATTTTCGATTGCTTGAAATTGTGGTGTATGTGTGTGTTTTGAAAATGTTTTTGAAGAGATGCCTTGTTTTATGCAACCAATGTATTTGACTCGTGTTTGAGTGTTTTACAAAAGTGTGTATCTTTTCGAAAAGATGTTTCAAAATGTTTTTGGAAGTTTGTTTCGAAAGTGTTTGTGAAGTGTAGTTTTTGAAAAGAAGGCAAGTGTTTTTGCAAGTTGATCTCAAGTAACTAAGAGTTTGGTCTACCCCTATTGTACTCAAAGGTTTTCTCTATGTTTTCAACCCTTTTTAACAATTTTGTTCCACCATTGAATTTGGTGGACAATCTTGCGTTTAGGATGTTTAACGGGACAGGCGCGGGTCATCGTATGGACCATTAATGCAATGGTGCCAAGTGTCTTTGGCAATTTGCTTGAAGGGACTATGATCATTCCATTTTTAGGCAACTTTCGAAAGCGTCATCGAGGGACTTATGATCATTTGAATTTGTTTTGCCAAAGAAACTCGACGTGCAAGCATGGCCCATTTTGGAAGGCAACATGTGGGATTACCCTAGGGGGTGCAAGTGTGATTGTGTATTGATTTCATGTATTTGTCTTTGTATTAGGTTATCTAGCGTTTGATTTTATGTACATGCAAACCCTAAGTCTAATCATGGTATAATTGAAAAGCGGTAAATTACAAGAATTTAAAGTCTACGCTATTACAAATAGAATCCGGGAGTGGGGGTACAAATTTACAAATGGGGATAAGACTTTAGGAATGTAGTGTCCAATAATTTACAACCAAGTTGAATCACGATCAAATGTAAACAATGTAATGTAAAGTATAAGAATAGCAAATGTATATTGTCAAATGTAAAATGTATTGTGTAAGTGTACGTGTACATGTATTTTATTTACAAGTTGAGATGTGAATTTAAATGTATAATTAAGTATGTGTGATTTAAAAATTTGTATTTTTTTATATTCTTTGTTTAATATGTACAAAAAGGTATTTTGATTAAAAGAAAGAAAAATATTTTAAATTTTAATTACATTATGTATATATAAAAAAAGTATTTTAATTGATTATGTACAAATTATTTCTAAGAAAAGAAAAATGTATTAACTTAATGAAAATTTATGTATAAGTTTAATAAAAAATAAAAAGTGTTTTAAATAATTCCAAATCTTATGTATTTCATGTTAGTATTTTTTTTATGTACAAAAGATTTATATATATAGGAAAGAAATAAAAATCTATTAATTTATTTAAACCTAAAGTTCATGTAAACAAAGAAAGTTTTTATAAAAAGAAATAAGATATTTTTAAATATACTAAAAAAGATAAATAATAAAAAAGAGTTAGTGGATTTACAAAATTTAAAAAAAAAGAAAAAGAAATGAAAGAGTTAATGAAATTTTGAATAAAAAATATAAAAAAAAAGTGTGTTAATTTATTAACAAAAAGATAAGATATGTTTTATTAAAAAAGAATAGTTTAGAAATGGAATGGGCTTGGTGGGGGGTGCCAAATGGAATGCTTTGGGCTTAAGCTTATGAGAATGGGGCGAGGCCCAGCATTTCAACGAGTTTTGTTTTAGGGTTAAATGATTTTTGTTTCATTTGGAGAACGCTTTAGGGTTTGACAGAGGCGCGCCGTTTGCATTCAATTCGTTCTTCATCTTCTCTTCTTCAATGTGAAGGTTACCGAGACGCAACCCTCCGCCTAGAGCCACCAGCTGCCTCCTTCGCCTTCTTTCTTCCTTGGCTCAGTGAAGCAAATTTAAAAGGTAATTGCCTTTTGTTGTCTTTTTAAACGCGCTTAGGGTTCTCATTCTCCTTCTTTTGCATGTTCTGATTAATTGGTTCTGATTAATTGTTTTGACTTTATATCGTTTATTGTTGAGGTGGTGGAAGGAAAGAGGAAAAGAGAACTACCTTTTGTTTGAGGAAGACGATGGAGGAGATGGGGTCGGAGGCGCTATGGTGGCTTGACGGCGAGGAGATGGCGATATTGCGGACTGGCCTTGATAACCACGGTACCCTGTATTCGCCCCTTTGCTAGGTTTTATGATGATGATATATCTGAAAGCCTTTGAGATTATTTGATTCTTTTCCTCTTCTCTTCTGGTTGCCTTGTATACTTGACTCTATCTGCTTCTGTATGCTGCTTTTGTATGCTTGAAAATGCTTGATGCCTTTGAGTATATTTGATTCTTTTCCTCTTCTCTTCTGGTTGCCTTGATGCCTTGGTGATTGATTTTTTTGGGTATTATTGCCCTAACCCTGTGATGAGACAAATCTGAGGGTTTGGATTGTTTGAGTCCAGGTTTAAAGTTTTAGCCTTTGACAGGTTAAGATCGGAAGGTTTGAATCAGTTTTTAGGCTTATGCTGTTCTGGTTCATGGCTATGGCTTTTGTGGCTCAGGCTTTAGAGATGGACATGTTTTTTGTTGTTTTATTATAGGTTCTATGGTTTAAGGCTTGAAAACAGGTTGAAGCTTTTTGACAGGGGTTAATGGTAATGAGCTTGAAAGGGCAGGCTTAGGCCTTTGGGTTTGAAACTGATTCTTGGCTTTTGATGAGTTTACTGGTTATGGCTATAGGCTGGGTATTTTATCTAGTTTGAAGGTTATGTATTTGTTGATGTGCAGGTTTTTGTTTAAACTGGTAAGGCTTGATGCTGTTTTGATGTGGCTTTACAGGTTGGCCAGTTTTTGAAGGGGTTTAGAACGATTTGGAGGCTTTAGGTTTGAAACCTGATGCTTCTTTTGCTTGGTCAGGCTTAAAGGCTTTTGATGGTTCAGGTTCTTTTAGTTTGGTGTTATGTGCACTGGTTTATCAAGTTGCTCTCAGTTATCTTTGTGATTTCTTTTTGATATCTCTTTTATCTCTGTTTGATATCTTATGCTTCTCTCTTTGTTGACTCTGTTAGCAATTTGTTATATATTTCTTTATGCCTAAAGCCAAACCTGTAAGCCTAACCACTTTTTTCTCTCTTCTCTCTCCAGTACAAATTAAAGCATTTTAATATTGCTTATCATGTACTTTTCTGAAAAGGTGACTGGTGGAAAATGATGCGTTTGATTATGCTTGCTTGCATACTAATCTTTCTCTGCATACTTTAAACTTCTTCCAGCTTTTATGCTTCTTGTTATCTTTCCATATCTTCTTTTGACAGCTTTGAGTAGCCTTGTACTTGTTTGATATCTTTGACAGTTTATGGACAGTTTGGAATTTGTGATTCAGTTTGGACTTTGTGGTTAGGCCTAGTTCAGTTTGCCTTTTTGATTATGCAGTATGTTGACAAACTTTGAATTTGTGCAAATTATACTTTTGTGCATTTCATATCTTTTTCTTTTGCAAGCATTTTTCATCCCTCTCTGTGAACCGGGAGAAATCTCGTGATTTGCAGAGAGGGCAAACTGATTCCGGCCAGTCGCCTTTAATGATGAGCTCAAATTAACTGTTTGCCTTTAATTTCAATTTATCTGCTTCTGACTTCCTTTTCTTTTCTTTGCAGATAAAAAAATTAAATGGAATAGCAACAGATGGAGGATGAAGAATTGAAGATTTAGAAAAAATTAGGATAGTCTTATTTAACTTTAAATTACTGTAAAATTATTATTGTAAACAATTTGTAAACAAAAACAATTGTACAAATAAATTAAAGATAAATAAAAACTCTTTTATCCAATTAATTCTTTTCTTCTTTTTACTTGTTTACTTTATTATCTATAATTCTTTAAATTAAAATAATTGAAAATAAATTCCAACTATTTAATCTTAGAATAATAAATAATTAAACAAACATTGCTTCAGCATTGATCAATTAAACTTGGCGCTTCCAACATCCAAAGCAAAGCAACAGTCAATCACAAAAATTGCCCAGACGTATTTTCCTTTTACTGATTTCAACCAAACATTGCAAATCCAATTCAAATGCATCTTTTCACTGATTAAGTCAAACAATGCGAATTCAAACCAAATCTCGGAATAACTTGCAAAGCACCGTAAAATTAAATCTTTCTGAGGAACTGCGCATAAAAAACCCTAATTCCTGATTAAATGCCAAAGAAGCGTTCGCATGATCAAAGATGAGCCAAAATCAACCAAAACCCTAAACAAACTGTGTGAATTGTTCTAGAGCCATGAAAATCAATAAAACCCTAATTTTGTCTGACTGACGAGAAAAGTCTGTTTGACCGATTCTTGAGCCAATCTGAAAAAATCAGGAAAAGCCTGAAGCTGTGATTTCTTGTGGAAAAATGCGAGGGCAAATTTTGGGGTACAACACAATGCATTCAAGGATTTAGCAAATTCAAAATTGTTGTAAACAAAAAGAACGCACGTCATATTAATAAGAAGAAATTTGTCAGTACATAAAGGCCCCATGGGCCAAATATTACAAAAACTTCTCAAGGTAAAAAGACGTTGCGCATCCTCTTTGGTGCGATGTAGGTGTTGAGGGTCTCTTCCTCATGGAGTCGGCGGGTAAGATCCAAAACCTTCTTCTCACTGGCATAGAAGCTGGCTTCAAAAGTGTTCCGTTCCTCCTTGAGTTGGATCCAACTCTTCTGCATCTCCTCCCACGATGTAGGCATGTCAGGATATAGGATGGTGTAGGGAACCTCTCCTTCCTTAACGGGCTCTTTAATCACAGGGAGAACATGAGGATAAGGCATCATTAGACTCTGGGCTCGGGTTCGTACCCACTTGAGATAAGGCTCGAGAGGGATGGAATTCTTGTGCCCCAGTGTCTTGCTGTCTACCTTGTTAGGCATCCTCCAAGCTCTGATGAATCTTTGGCGAAGTCCTTGCGCATCATTGTCGAAGTCAAAAACTAAGTCAGGAATCAACATGTCGTGAGGGCCATCCCTCCGTGCATATCCAAATTGTCTCAAAGCTAGACAAGGGTTGTAGGTAATGCCCCCCTCTAATGCCAAGTAATGGGACATTAGGGAACTCTCCACAATGATCGACGATGATGACATTTTCTCTGGACCGAGAACACCAATGTACATCAGAGTGAGTGAGGGTCATCAACCGTTGTGACCACCTTAAGCCTTGGTCATTCTTCAAGACAGATTGTGGAAGGTGCGAAATAAACCACCTTGCAAGGAGAGGAGTACAGCACATGAGAACACCCCTTTTTCTCATTGTTCGTGTGTAAAATGAGTGAAGAATGTCCCCAAGCAATGTTGGTATTGGATTCCTGGATAAGAAGATTTTGACGGCGTTGACATCTACAAGCTGGTCAGGATTTGGGAACAAGACCAACCCATAAATGAGGAGTGCCACAATTTCTTCAAAGGCTTGTAGGTCCAATGAATTCCAACACTCTTGTGCCTTCTCAAACAAGAATTTTGCCAAGAAGCCTTTGACACCGCTTCTAGTTTCCCAATGCCCCTTAATGTCAGATGGTTGCAAGTGTAGTGCTTGAGCAACATCTTCAGGCTTTGGTTCCTTTTCCGTACTGTTGAAAGGTAGTTGATTAAGAATAGGAATTCTCAGGAGTTGAGAAAATTCCTCCAAAGTGGGCACCAACTGGTAGTCGGGGAAAGTGAAACAGTGGTGAAGGGGGTCAAAGAACTGGAACAACACCTTTACCATGTCCTCTTCAATGCTGGTGTTGACTAGGCTGAGCAGTCTACCATGTCTTTCACTGAAGGGAGAGCTTTCCGGAATTCTTGATGTGAGCTCCTTGAGTTGAGGAGGGATTCTCACAAGATTGACTTGGATAGTTTTACTGCGAAGAATTTCCATGACCTACAAAACAAGAACAAAGATGAAGATCTAAACCCTTGAAATGGTTAGTGTATGCATATGATGCTTTATGATGTTTATGATGTATGCACAAACATATGTACAAGCAATTCACACCAAACCCTAGTTTCAGGCTTGCATGGGGTTTCATAGGTAAGTACCCTCTTGAGTGTAGTTGGCTTAAAAACCTGTCCTATAAATAGTAACCGGGTTCTAAGGAGCTCAATATCATTGGATTATTTTCCATGTTCATTGTTTTGGTTTAGCCACTTAACTAGCGACCAAAATATTCCAAGAAAACAACCCTCAATGAGTGTAGTATCGAGTATCTACCAACTTCAGACTGCACCAAAGCCGGTCATCTCACTACCCCTAATGAAAGGCCAAGATGGTCAAGTAAGGTTCTAGGTCATTAGTGCTTAGTGACATCACTCAGCGGCCCCATACTCTCCTTGATTGAACTCAAGGGTTACCGGTACTCACAAATATGTCGCACTAATATAGCTATTGCTTCAACCGTGTCAGTATACCCCACACAGTTTCCACAACGTATTGCTATCTATGAATGTTTCCCCAAATCCGGGTGTAGGATTGCAAACCCAAACAAAAGAGCCAAGATATAAAGCAATCAAAGCAAACAATTAGTCATGCAAGAGGGTGATCTAAGCCCTAAGGTTACTCCACTTTAAAAATTTTCCCCAGCAGAGTCGCCAGTTCTGTGATACGGTGGGAGAACTGACTTGGGTTTTGCGTTTGTTTTCGCAAATGTTTCGGTTGAGCAAGAGTCGCCACCGACTTTTTATTTTATCCTAAGGAAAGGTTAAAAAGCACAGTAAAAACCTTTGAGATGTTTTCTTGGATTCGGGGAGTAGATTATAGAAAGGGAAGGTATTAGCACCCTTTCTATCCATGGTTATCCATGGGCTCTTAGTTACTTGCTTATATCAACTTGCCTTGATTTTCAATTGTTTGAAATGGTGCTTTCAATTGTTTGAAATGGTGCTTTGTGTGTGGGTTTGAAAATGTTTTGAAAAGAGGCCAATGTGGTGGCAACCTTTGCAATGATCCATGTTTGGATGTATACAAAGGTGTATGTCTTTTGAAAAGTTTTCAATGTTTTTGAAAGTTGTTTTTGAAAGTGTGTTGTGATGTGTGTTTGAGAATAGGCAAGGTTTTGTTTTGCAAGTTGATTCAAGTAACTAAGAGTTTGTCTACTCCTAAATTTCTCAAAGATCTTTCCTATGTTTTTTAACCCTTTTAACAATTTTGTTCCACCATTGTATTTGGTGGACAATCTTGTGTTAGGATGTGAACGGGACGGGCGCGGGTCATCGTTTAGACCATGATTGCAATGGTGCCAAGTGTCTTTGGCAACTTTTTCCTTTAAGGGACTATGATCATTTTTAGGCAATTTTTGAAAGCGTCATCGAGGGACTATGATCATTTGAATTGTTTTGTTTTTGCCAAAGACACCCAACATACAACATGGCCCATTATTGAAGGCAACAAGTGGAGTAACCCTAGGGGTGCAAGTGTGATTGGTGTTGTCCATTTTCATGCTTTGTTATCTTTGAATTAGGTCAAGCTATTTGTTTGGTTGATTTTTGCATACAAACCTTAAGTCTATCATGACATATTTAGAAAGCTTTCAAATGCGAAATTTAAAGTCCTAAACTATTACAACATAATTATGGGATGGGGGGGAGGGGGGGGGGTACAAATGTTCAAATGGGGATATTTAGCAAGAAATTTAAATCTAACTATTACATCCAAATTGAAATTTTACAAGGTATTTAATTGTACAATAATAAAATAAAATAAAATAAATATGCAAGATGCAAAAAATGATTTTTATATGTATGTAAAAAGTATTTTTTATGTGTCAAATAAACAAAAATAAAAAGGTTAATTTTTTTGGGTTTTTTATGTTTTTAGGACAAAATCCTAGTTTGCTAAATAAAATGTATTAATTATTTATTATATACAACATTTATTAATTATGTACAAAAAATAAATAAAAGAAAGTATATTGAAAAAAAAAAGTATTTTTGAGGTTAAATATTAATAAAAATAAAAATGTATTATTTTTGTATTTTTTCCTAAATATTCTAATAAATATATAAGTATTTATAATATTTACTAAATATATTAAATATGTACAAAAATAACAATATTTATTATTTACAAAAAAAGTATATTTTTTATAAAATGTTTTCAAAAGATAAAATAAAATAAAATTAGAAAACAAAATGTATTTTGTATTATTTTTGGTATTTTTAATAAAAGGATATATATTATTTACAATGTACAAATTCAAATAAAACAAATAAAATCCAAATAAAATGCAAAAATGGTTGAAAAAATATTTTTAATATTTTTTATATTTTGGCAAAAAATAATAAGTCATAAACAAAAAGAAAAAGTCAAAAAATGATAAAAATAAACACAATGGGCCAAGGGGGTGCAAGTGGAAAATGAGTGGTGCAAATAGAAAGAACAACACAGGCCCAGCCCAAAGAGGTTGTCTTCAACCTCCAGACAGTTTTGTTTGAAAATTCGCGCGCTTCCTTGCTTCAACAACAACTCCCGATTCTTTGATTTTTAGCACAAACTCATAACATAAAAAATGTCAAGCATCAAACCACGAATCCATACATACCAAGAACTTGATCTAACTCTCAGAAATGAGAGAGAATTTCTTCTCCCCCAATTCCTGACCTAGTTTTTTTTAGATGTTCAGATTCAAAATACTCTTAGCACACATAATATAAATGAAAAGTAACTATATGGATGGCTTCAGGGCTATGATTAGAACATGTTTTCTTCACAAACTTAAACCTAACTATGCCTGGATAGAGAGATAGAAGTTCAAAAACTTACCTGTTCAGCTTGATTCGTGTATGACAATGGAGGTACTTTCAGTGCAATGTGAGGACTTGTACAGCTTGCTTGAGGTCCAGGGATGCTTCCTCTATGCTTAGCTTGCTTTGGATCTTGCTGAATCAAGCTACAGAAGTCAACCTACAAGAGAGAAAAGTGAAAATGGCAAATGATGTTAGGGATGTTACAGTTCGTGTCCAATGCTTGGGATAATTTGTGTAGGTGGTATGGAGTGTGTATGAACTGGTTTTGGCCAAGGCGCACGAGTGGATTGAGTTGTGGACCTCAATCTGCAGCAGGTGCCCTGTTTTTGCAAGAGGATGGTGTTTCTGTGTTTGAGGAGGTATTGGAAGTGGTTGGCTCGTGTTTTAGCTCATTTATGATGTATGGAATGTGTTCAATAAGTTTTCTTAGGCTTGTGTTGACAGGAATGAGAGTTGTGTTTCAAAATGCAAGTTTCTTCTAATGTAAGCAAAGTTTGTCAACTTGGTTTCTAGGCTACCACAGGCCCCTCAAGCATGCTGCACCTTTTAGTCTTGATCAGTGGGATTGGTTCCTGAACTTGTGTCCAAATATATGGCCTGTACTTCTTGGATTGTAAACTTGACATAAAGTGTAACTTTACAAGAATGGATAACTTGCTTTTTCTAATTATGGACTAATCCTTCATGTAATGACCAAATGCATAGAATAATATCTTGGTACAATGGTTTAGCATTTAATTTTTGAGTGTAAATGAGATTAGAGGCCTGTAATGTAGCTTGCACATGCTGATTTCAAAAATGCACAAGTTATGAACATGTACATGGCTTATGAACAAAGTGACTTTTGCCCATCTTCACAAATTCGATTCTCCCTAACCACAAGGGTGTTTGAGAAGCTCTTGGACCATTTGGAAAGCTTGGAATGTGTACTAAAATCCATCTTTGTAATGAAAGTTGAAATTCCAAGTGGAAGCATGTGAAAAGTGGCCATGAAGTTGGGCAAAAATCCTGCCTAAAATAGGTCAAAAAATTTCTAAGTTAAGAATGTTTTGCACCCTTGTTCCAAAAATCATAACTTGAGCTACAAGCTTCTTTTGAGGAAACTTTGTGAATCAAAGTTGTAGATTTTTCAATGGACTACAACTTTCATGTTTTGAGTTTTCCTTGAATTCAAATGTATCTGGATGGAAAAATGGGACAAAGTTAGGAAAAAATTAGGAATTTTCATAACTTAGAAAAATTCTAAGTTATGAAAATTCTTCATTTCAAACCCTAATTTGTAATTCTTGATTTCTTGATGAACAAGTTTCATAATTTGACATGTCTTGATGAAAAATGAATCTTGAAACTTGATTTTGACCAAAAAGTCAAAGTTTGACTTTTCAGTATACAGTCAAATTTGGCTCTGTTGATTGGAAAATTCATCTGTCAATCTTGTGCATTTGGGATCTTTTGAACTTGTTGAACATGTCAAGACAATGCCATTGGGTCCTTGAGTCCATATGTGAGCTTGGTTTGCCATTGGCTAGGTCAAATAGTCAAAAATTGCCTTTGTGCAGTCAAAACCCTAAAAATGATCATTTTGCCCTTTTGGTGATCTGATCAAATTTCTTGTGGAATTGTGATCCAAACTTGATCAAATGGTCCATATGAGTTCATAATGTTGATGTGGTTCAAAAATCATGAGGTTTGACTATCAATTGACCACAGTTGACTTTTTCCCCAATACAGCTGATTTCTAGGTCAACTGTCCAACTGACTGGGCAAAGATTGGAATCAAGGCTTGAAACTTGGTATGGATAAACTTGTGAGTCCAACATGAAGCATGAAAGTCACCTTGGGCACTTTAGGTCAAAACATCTTAGTGCAAACACAAACCCTAATTTGGGTCAACAGTGCAAGGAGGAGTCTTGAGCAGAGTAAACCCTAACTTGTTCTTGAGCTCCAAGGGTCTTGTGATGAGAAAATGTTGAGGAAATGGGAGGGAAAATTTTGGGGTACAACACCTACCAACGTGCCATGGTTGTTTTGTTTCATGACATGATCCATCACGAGATAGAAGTATACGTCGACGATATGATTGCAAGGTCCCAAACTGAGGAGGAACACCTTGACCATCTACAGAAGCTGTTTGACCGTCTGAAGTTGTACAAGCTGAGGTTGAACCCAAACAAGTGCACCTTTGGGGCGAGATCTGGAAAATTGCTAGGCTTCGTCGTAAGCGACAAAGGCATTCAAGTGGACCCTGCCAAAGTGAAAGCCATACAAGAGATGCCAACTCCCAAGACAGAGAAAGAAGTCAGAGGCTTTCTAGGACGGTTGAACTACATTGCCCGATTCATCTCGCATCTAACTGCTACCTGTGAACCAATCTTCAAGCTGCTGAAGAAAGATCAGGTAGTACGTTGGAACGATGAATGTCAGGCCGCTTTCGAAAGAATCAAAGAGTATCTCCAAGAACCACCCATTCTTATGCCGCGGTTGAAGGGAGACCTCTAATCTTATACTTGACAGTACTGGACAACTCAATGGGGTGTGTGCTGGGGCAACATGACGAGTCTAGCCGAAAAGAACAGGCCATTTATTACCTTAGCAAAAAGTTTACCGACTGTGAGACCCGATACTCACTGCTCGAGAAAACTTGCTGCGCTTTGGTATGGGCTGCTCGCCGGCTGAGACAGTATATGTTGACTCACACTACTCTGTTGATTTCAAAAATGGATCCAATAAAGTACATCTTCGAAAAGCCCGCCTTGTCCGGAAGAATAGCAAGATGGCAGATGATCTTGACGGAATATGACATCCAGTACACGACTCAAGAAGCAATCAAGGGAAGTGTATTGGCAGACCATTTGGCACACCAGGCAGTGGACGATTACCAGTCGATGAACTTTGAATTTCCAGACGAGGATATCATGGTAGTGACTGATTGTGAAGTACCTGGACCTAATGAAGGACACTAGTGCAGAAATGACTTTTTATATCGGGTGAAATTGACTTTTTACATCGGTTCTGGGTCCGATGTAAAGTCAGGCGATATAGTAAATCAGGGACTTTTTACATCGGTTCTAGGACCGATGTAAAAAGTCCCTTTTTTACATCGGTTATAATATCAGAACCGATGTAATAACCTGTTATTATGCACATTTTTTTAAAAATTGATCCAGTTTTTTACATCGGTTGGAAGTAATACCCGATGTAAAAAGTCCCTTTTTTACATCGGTTATAATATATGAACCGATGTAAGAAACAGTTATTATGCACATTTTTTTAAAAAATTGATCCAGTTTTTTACATCGGTTGGAAGTAATACCCGATGTAAAAAGTCCCCAGTGACGCGACTTTTTACATCAGTTATTATCCCCAACCGATGTAAAAAGTCCCTTTTTGAAAGTTTTTACATCAGTTTTTACTAATAACCGATGTAAAATGTATGAAATTTTTTTGGAATAGATTATTTATTTTCTAGATGTTTCCCTGTACAAATATAATTTGTACCCATTTTTTCATATTTTTCCAATATCACACAGACTATATTTATGTCGCTATATAGATTTCATAGCTTTCCAACATCACATATATCACATCTAGGTCGATGTTTTCATATTTTTCACAACAAACTTACAAATTGAACAATTGTATTGCAAACTTGTATTGTATTACAACAAACAAACTTACAATTACAAATTCTTCACAAAATATACAACAATATTCAACTATTTATAAGTCTTTTTTCAAAACTTACAATTACATATTATTCACAAAATATACAAAAAATATTCAACTATTTATAAGTTTCCAAACTTAAATTACCAATATAAAATCTTCGGTAGACAACACCAAAATCACATTGCCTGACAATAAATAATAACAATTAACATCAGCAAAAAAATCAAGAAACTCAATAAATGTGCAAAAACCATATGTATTGTGCAAAAACCACAACTTATACAATTCTATAAAAATCACCAAGATAAACTTAATTGTCATGTAACTCAAAGAAACATTTTGCCCAACAAAGTCACAAATCATACAAATCATCTTGTGTTAATTCTGTTGGGTCATCAAATACCTATAATACATAAATATAACAATATAGAGTTTATTTTTAAAAATTCACATTAAGTCGAAAAATAAAAAGTGAATAACAAACTAAAGTTATTTTTAGTACCTGCATCCAATTCTCGGTTATATTAGCAGAGACAATATCCAACATATTTTTCATCACATAGTATCCACAATCACTATGAGATACTTACAATATGTAACAAACTAAAGTTGCTTGACTGAAAACCATATTATTATCAAAGTAACTAAAAAGTACAACATCCAAAATTACTTAAAGTCATATCTCATTAAAATAGTACATATTCAAGAAATAAAAAAGAGCTCAAAATATAACTCAAAAAGGCTCAAAACATAATCCAAAAAAGAATCTTAACTTAAAAGTAGTAACTCACAGCTAAAGCACATTTGCATATTATCATATTGTTGCAGCTCTTGCTTGCTCAATAATTCACTTAAATCTTTATCAAGAGAAAAGCATTTCCCTGTGCCCTGTTGCAACATTCATTTATTAGATATATGCAAATATTAAAGAATGCACATTAATTTAAGAAGAAAAAATTGCTTTAATAGAAAATTGTTTTAAAAGTTCCAATTACTGCGAATATCAAAAGTTTAACACTTTAATAGAAATATTTTCTTCTTAACTGCTTTTAACATTTTTAATAGCTACAATTATTTTGTAACGGCATAATGTGGATATTTTAAGAGCTACACCATTTATAGGTAATAATATTGCTACTGCTACAAGTTGTAAGTTTTATTAGTACTAGTAGTACTGCTACAAGTTGTAACATTTATAGGTTATAATACTGCTACTGCTACAAATTGTAAGTTTTATTATCACATACAAGTTTTAATTAGAAGTGAAAATAAGTATACTGTTATTGCTACTAGTAATACTACTACTAGTTTTATTATCACATACAAGTTTTAACTAATAGTGAAGACAAGAAATGTATGCATAGACTGTTTTATCAGTATAGTCTTAAAAAATTAAATAAAGCAGTGTTGCATATTTCACTGAGATAACAACTTTAAGGTACCAATTATGCTTCAATTAACCAGTAGTCTAAAAACTAAATACGCATTAGTTATTCAACATATAAGGAGGAAGTCACCTGTTTCACATCTCTCAATGCTATTAGGTTTCGGCTGCAAGATCTCCGACACCATTCAAATCGGACATTTCTTATGAAATAAAAGAAACAATGTTATAATAAAAACAAAAGATGAAATTAAAATCTAAAAATTAAGATATAATTAGTATCTGTTTCAATTTCCATCACATCAAATACTTCATTTTCATCTAAAACAAACGAACAGAATCACTGCGGTCGAAGACGACGACCAGAAACGGCGGAAACACGAACGGAAACCACCGCGGTCGAAGAGGACGGTCGGAAACGGCGGTCGAAGAGGAAGACCGGAAACGGCGGCCGAAACGGCGGCCAAAGAATATTACCGAAAAGGGGTTTTACCGCAGCGACTTCTTGGCCGGTGGTTAGAAGGCGGATCGCGGGTGTCGTGCAGTGAAGACGGTTGGCAGTCGCGGTGATGGTGATGAAGACAATCGGAATCGAGCGGTGATGGTGATGAAGACAGTCGCGGTGACGGTTGGCAATCGGAATCGGGCGGGCATGCAGAATCGGAATCGGAAGCGAGGTTGAGGAAGACGGTTTTTCAGAACAGGGCGCGGCGCGATGGAGTGGTGGAAGAATAACGATGGAGTTGTAATTTTTCTACTGTTTGGGAAATAAGGGTTTGGCAAGCTTTTTTTTTTATTTTTACAATGCACCTATTACATCGGTGCATGTAATACCCGATGTAAGGGTTGGCAAGCTTTTTTTTTTTTTTTACAATGCACCTATTACATCGGTGCATTGTAATACCCGATGTAATAAGTTGCAAAAAAATTAATTTATTCTTTAATTTATTTTTTATATTAATATTTGTTGTGAAGATATTACATCGGTGTTTAGTCAACCGATGTAATATGTTGCATGTTTTTTATTAATATTTCTACTACCTTGTTTCTTATTTACAAAAATGCCACCGTATTTTTTCTGAAAACTTTTTACATCGGTGGATGCGTTTGCCCGATGTAATAGGTAGCGAAATATATATTTTTTCATATTTTTTATATCATTGCAAATAAATACCTGATGTAAAAAGTTTGTTAATTGTATTTTTTACATCATATATTTTGATACCCGATGTAAAAACCTTTTCTCAAATGTCTTTTTTTTAGTAGTGGGACCTGAGGAAGTATCCCGATGGTCTATGCACTTTGAAGGAGCCTCGAACGCTTTGGGTAATGGTATCGGCCCTGTGATCATATCCCCTAAAGGCACTCATACTCCACTCACCGCCCGGCTATGTTTCAACTGCGCCAACAACATGGCCGAGTATGAGGCATGTATCATGGGTCTTCAAGCTGCAATTGACTTAAGGATCAAATTTCTGAGTGTCTTCGGAGATTCCGCTCTCGTGATCAATCAGATCAAAGGCGAGTGGGATACGAAACACCCAAAT
Source organism: Vicia faba (assembly GCA_948472305.1). Taxonomy (NCBI): domain Eukaryota; kingdom Viridiplantae; phylum Streptophyta; class Magnoliopsida; order Fabales; family Fabaceae; genus Vicia; species Vicia faba. Next base: position 1,441,552,035 of record OX451738.1, on the reverse strand, counting down.
CTTATTCCTTACAAAGAGTATGTGTTGACGTTGATTCCCCACTTCGAGGAGATAACGTTTGAACATTTCCCAAGAGAGGATAATCAGTTAGCGGACGCGTTGGCTACGATGTCTTCTATGTTCAAAGTCAAATGGGACAACGAGGCGCCCCGGATCATCATTTGGAAGTTGGATGAACCTGCACATTGCTGCGATCTCGAGACCGAAGAGGTAACAGAAAAACCCTGGTATCATGAAGTGAAGAGGTACCTTGAAGCTCAAGAATACCCCGAAGGTGCATCTGTTAATGACAAGAAGTTCCTGAGAAGGTTTGCGGCAAAGTTCTTCCTCAGCAATGGCATTCTCTACAAGCGAAACCATGATTCAACCTTACTGCGTTGTATGGATAAGACTGAAGCAGAAAGGATCATGGCGGAGCTACATGAAGGTACCTTCGGAACACATTCCAGTGGACATACCATGACAAAGAAAATCCTTCGGGCAGGATATTTCTGGTCCACAATGGAAGCCGACTGTTATCAACATTCTCGAACTTGTCATAAATGCCAGATCTATGCTGATAAGGTGGATATTCCTCCGGTTCCTCTGAACGTCTTGACAACACCTTGGCCTTTTGCAATGTGGGGCATTGATATGATCGGCGAAATCAGACCTACGACATCCAACGGCCATCGCTTCATCTTGGTAGCGATTGATTACTTCACAAAGTAGGTCGAAGCGGCTTCCTATGCTACGGTAACCAAGAATGTCGTGGCACGATTCATTCGGCATAACCTGATCTGCCGCTACGGTATACCTGAGAGGATAATTACGGATAATGGTACCAATCTTAACAACAAGATGATCACTGAGCTATGCGAGCAATTCAAGATACAGCACCATAACTCTTCTCCATACCGGCCGAAGATGAACGGGGCTGTAGAAGCGACGAATAAGAATATCAAGAAGATTGTGCAGAAGATGACAGTGACCTACAAAGATTGGCACGAAATGTTACCGTTTTCTCTTCATGGGTACCGTACCTCAGCACGGACGTCAACAGGGGCAACTCCCTTTTCCTTGGTCTATGGCATGGAGGCAGTCTTGCCTATTGAAGTCCAGATACCCTCTCTCCGGATAATGAAGGATACAGGTTTGAGCGAAGATGACTGGATCCAGACTCGACTTGATCAATTAAATCTAATTGACGAAAAGAGACTCACTGCTATTTGTCATGGTCAGACGTACCAAAAACAGATGATCAGGGCATTTAACAAGAAGGTCAGACGACAAGAGTATCAAGTCGGAGACCTGGTAATCAAGCGCATCATTCTTCCTCAAAGTGATCCCAGGGGCAAATGGACCCCTACGTACGAAGGGCCATTTGTGGTTAAACATATCTTCTCAGGAGGAGCTATGATACTACCCACCATGGATGGTGACGATCTTCCTCACCCCGCCAATGCAGACATAGTAAAAAGATGCTACGCATGAATTAAAGACCCGCTAGGTTGACACACCTAGGAAAAAATAAGGGCTTCCTGGCGAACCAAAAGGGTTCAGGCAAAAACAAGGGATGAAATGAAAAATAATCTGTACACCCGGCAAGTCGAAAACCTGAAAAGGCGGCTTGGGCAAAAATGGGTATCCCGGTGGACTGAAAACCCGAAAGGGCGGTCCAGGAAAAAGTTAGGGATAAAGCGTAATACTATGTCTCATTGGATCACCTTGCATCCAGAATTCGGTATCAACTATCAGGCTCAGACGGCGCCAATCAATCAGCTTCATCTTCAACTAAGCAGCAAAGTGATGAGACGCTTGAAGACATAAAGGCGATAGCAGAGTTGGAACCCAGTGGGATTATTTTTCACATAGCTGTTTTGTTTCCTTTTCACAAAATTGTATAAACTCTATTTTGCTCGACGGCGTTCTCTTACTAGGACGTCAGCCTCCTGTACATAAAACTCCTATTTACAGGAAAATTTCAAAATTAATACAAGTTCAATTTTTCAGACGAATTACCCATCGTTTTTCCTTTTTCTGTTTTGTTTTGCAAAGAACGTCCAATGTTCATTTTTGATATATGCATTTGACATTAATTGCTAATCATGAATATTTGCATGCGAAACAAAGGACTAATTACAGATGACATCAAAAACAGGGGCAATAATGAGTTGTCTAAGCGATCTAGTTGCTCTGTCCACCGAGGTACCAAAGTAGGTTCGACTGAAGAACGTAACCAGGATACCTTCACTCCCCGTTGAGTAAGACAAGATTCAGCAATCCTCTCCCCAGGCAGAGTTGGTCTCTCATCAGCACTGAAAAGGCACAGTATCTCCGGCAAGTTAGCGATACTCTCCCCAAGCAGAGTTAGTCTACTGTCAGCCTTAAGGAAGTTGGGTATCCCCAGAAGATCTCAACATTCCCCAGCGGAGTATAGACATTCCTCGGCAAGCATCCCCGACAGTCTTAATATAAGATTGTTCCCCGACGAAATACCAGACACCCCAGTGGAACCATTCCCCAGTACAGTCTGAAAAGTTTCCCCAGGAAAGTTGAATCATCCTCCCCAGTAGATTCTGAAGCTTATCCCCAGTAGATTCTGGAAGCTTATCCCCTGCAGAGTACGAACGCATCTCCCCGGCTTCATTCAAAGGTTATTTCCCACCAGAGCTTATAACTGGGTTATCCTCAGCTAATTACCACGGAAAGATTGTCCTCGGCGAAGTTCTCTCTATCCCCAGCGGAGTTCATCAAATTCCCCAACATAACTTATCAGGGGAATCCCCAGCGGAGCTCTCATCAAAACCTCAGCGAAATATCTCTTCCCACAGAGTAATTCCCTGCAGAGTAATCTCTCCAACAAGTTTATTCCCCGACGGAGTCATCTTCTCCTACCGGTTTATTCTTGCAACCATCATCCCCAGCGGAAGCGAAGAACTCTACTCTTCAACATCAGCCCAGGATTTGAACTCCCGGCAGTCGTCAAGGATTTATTTTCCTAGACAAAAATACATTCATCACATTATCATACACCATGACGCATGCATATACGCATCATATCGCACGATCTCATTTATTTTGAGAACATCATGACATCATGCATCTCATACATCATGACATTGCATACAACTAATGTTTTGCCTTTTCAGGAAAAGGTCAATCCAAAGATGATTACTATCAACTGTCACAATTCCAGATTCGATTCCTGTATCTAGCCAGGGCATATCTGTGAGCGTTTAATTGTAGATTCGATACCTGTATCCAACCAGGGCACATCTGTAGACAACTAATTCCAGATTCGATACCTGTATCCAGCCAGGGCATATCTGTAGACGACAATTTCCAGATTCGATACCTGTATCCAGCCAGGGCATATCTGTAGACGATAATTTCCAGATTCGATACCTGTATCCAGCCAGGGCATATCTGTAGACGAAAATTTCCAGATTCGATACCTGTATCCAGCCAGGGCATATCTGTAGACGACAAATTCCAGATTCGATACCTGTATCCAGCCAGGGCATATCTGTAGACGACTAATTCCAGATTCGATACCTGTATCCAGCCAGGGCATATCTGTAGACGACCAATTCCAGATTCGATACTTGTATCTAGCCAGGGCATATCTGTAGATGACTAATTCCGGATTCGATTCCTGTATCTAGCTAGGGAATATCTGTGAGCGATTGATTGTAGATTCGATACCTGTATCTAGCCAAGGCATATCTGCATGAATAGTTAAGAGATTCGATACCTGTATCCAGCCAGGGCACGTATGTAAGCAACCTTTTGAAGTTCCGGATTCGATTCCTGTATCTAGCCAGGGGATATCTGTGAGCATTTGATTGTAGATTCGATACCTGTATCTAGCCAGGGCATATCTACATGAAGAGTTTGAAGATCAACCCCTGTAGCAAGCCAGGAAACCATCTTTCTTTCTCAGGTACGCAAGTTCTCGCTAAGGAATCTCTTACGCGATCGACACCCCCGATGGCATATTTAAGCCCATCTCCACAACTATCCATTACACTTCCAAATGGCATCTATAAGCCCATTCCCGACATCACATTGCTGATACTCCACTATGCGAGTGCAAATTTCTGGGCACTCTAGTGTTCAATCATCTTCCACCTTCGGATCACGAAAGGCACGCAAGCCAATCTACATCCTCAGTTCTAAGAAGATTGAAAAGGGGCAACTGTTGTACCCCAAAATTTGCCCTCCCATTTCATCAATATTTTCTCACCACAAGACCCTTGGAGCTCAAGATCAAGTTAGGGTTTGCTCTGCTCAAGACTCCTCCTTGCACTGTTGACCCAAATTAGGGTTTGAGTTTGCACAAAGATGTTTTGACCTAAAATGCCCAAAATGACTTTCACGCTTCATGTTGGACTCACAAGTTTATCCATACCAAGTTTCAATCCTTGATTCCAATCTTTGCCCAGTCAATTGGACAGTTGACCTAAAAATCAGTTGTACTGGAGAAAAAGTCAACTGTGGTCAATTGACAGTCAAACCTTATGATTTTTGACCCACATCAACATTATGAACTCATATGGACCATTTGATCAAGTTTGGATCACAATTCCACATGAAATTTGATCAGATCACCAAAAGGGCAAAATGGTCATTTTTAGGGTTTTGACTGCACAAAGGCAATTTTTGACTGTTTGACCTAACTAATGGAAAACCAAGCTCACATATGGACTCAAGTATTCAATGGCATGGTCTTGACACATTCAACAAGTTCAAAAGATCCCAAATGCACAAGATTCACAGATGAATTTTCCGTTCAACTGAGCAAAATTTGACTGTATACTGAAAAGTCAAACTTTGAATTTTTGGTCAAAATCAAGTGCCAAGATTCATTTTTCATCAAGACATGTCAAAGTATGAAACTTATTCATCAAGAAACAAAAAATTACAAATTAGGGTTTGAAATGAAGAAATGTCATAACTTAGAAATTTTCTAAGTTATGAAATTTCCTAATTTTTTCCTAACTTTGTCCCATTTTTTCATCAAGATGTATTTGGATTCAAACAAAACTCAAAACATGAAAGTTATAGTCCATTGCAAAATCTACAACTTTGATTCACAAAGTTTCCTCAAAATAAGCTTGTAGCTCAAGTTATGATTTTTGGAATAGGGGTGCAAAACATTCTTAACTTAGAAAATTTTTGACCTATTTTAGGCAGGATTTTTGCCCAACTTCATGGCCACTTTTCACACGCTTCCACTTGGAATTTCAACTTGCATTATAAAGATGGATTGTAGTACACATTCCAAGCTTTCCAAATTGTCCAAGAACTCATCAAACACCCTTGTGGTTAGGGAGATTCGAATTTGTCAAGATGGGCAAAAGTCACTTTGTTCATGGCCAAATTCATGTACATAACACTTTGCATTTTCAAACTCAGCTTGCACAAGCTAGGTTACAGGCCTCTAATCCCATTAACACTCAATAATTCAATGCTAAACCATTGTGCCAAGATGTTATTTTGTTCATTTGGTCATTACATGGAAGATTAACCTTTAAATGGAAAAAGCATTTTAGCCATTTTTGAAAAGGTGCACTTTATGTCAAAACACAAATCAAAGAGGTACAAGCCAGATCTTTTAGGCACAATATTATGCATTAATCCCACTGATCAAGGAGAGAAAAGGCAGCCTGCTTGAGGGGCCTGTGGTAGCCTATAATCAAGTTTGACAAACTTTGCTTAGATAAGAAGAAACTTGGCAAAACTGATCCAACATTCACTTCCTGCAAGCAAGAGCTTAAACCAACTTTGTGAACACACTTCATACTCCCTAACTACCCTGAAACACGACCAAACCATCTCTCAAACCTCCATATGCAGAAAAACACAGTTTTGTGGCAAAATAGGGCATAGGCTGCAGATTAACCTCCACATTTCATTTCCCTCGTGCGTTTTCATCCAAACCAGTTCAAACACATTCCCTACCATCCATACAAACTATCCCAAGCCTTGGAAACAGACTGTAACAGCCATAGCCAAGTGTGCCATTTTCACTTTTCTCTCTTGCAGGTTGACTTCCATGGATTGATTCAGAAGGATTCAAAGCACACCAAGCATTGGAGGAGCATCCTTAGACCTCAAGCAAGCTGTACAAGTCCTCAAACTTCATTGAAAGTGCCTCCATTGTTGTACACGATTCAAGCTGAACAGGTAAAAGTTTGAACTTCTATCTCTCTATCCAAGCATATCTAGGCTTAGGTTTGTGAAGAAGTTATGTCCTACTCATGGCCCTGAAGCTACCCATATCATTACTTTTCATTTATGTTGTGTGTGCTGAGAGAATTTTGAACCTGAATATTGAACAAAAGTTAGGTCAGGAATTGGGGGAGAAGAAATTCTCTCTCATTTCTGAGAGTTAGATCAAGTTCTTTATATGTGTGAATTCGTGATTTGATGCTTTACATGTTTTGTGTTATAAGTTTGTGCTAAAAATCAAAGAATCAGGATGTTTGAATCAAGCAAGGAAACGCGTGTTTTTGAGACAGAAATGGCTGGAGGTTGAAGAAGCTTGCCTTTGGGCTGGGCCTGATTCATTTTTCTGTTTGCACACTCATTTTCCACTTACACCCCCTTGGCCCATTGTGTGTTATTTTTATCATTTTTGATTTTTTCTTTTTGATTCTGACTTATTATTTTTTGTCAAAATATAAAAAACATTAAAAATATTTTTTCAACCATTTTTGCATTTTATTTGGATTTTTATTTGCTTTATTTAAACTTATACATTGTAAATAAACATAATACCTTTTATTTAAAATACTAAAAAATAATACAAATACATTTTATTTTCTGATTTTATTTTATTTTATCTTTTGAAAACATTTTCTTAAAATACATTTTTTTGATAAATAATAAATATTTTATTTTTTGTATATATTTAATATAGTTAATATATAATATAAATACTTATATATTTATTAGAATATTTAGGATAAAAATACAAAATAATACATTTTTATTTTTATTAATATTTAACCTCAAAAATTACTTTTTTACAATATACTTCCTTTTTATTTATTTTTTGTATATAATCAATACATATTGTATATAATAAATAATAAATACTTTTTATTTACAAAATCAGGGTTTTGCCCTAAACCATGAAAATATCCAAAAATTAACCTTTTTATTATTTTATCCCACTTGTAAATAAATCACCTACACTTACACAAATACATTTACACATACACATTTGCTTATTCCTATACATTTGATACATTTTACATTTGCGATTGATTTGATTTGGTTGTAAATTATTTGGACACTACTCTCCTATTAAAGTCTCATCCCCATTTGAACATTTGTACCCCCATCCCCATGATAATTTTGTAATAATTTAGGACTTTAAATTCCGCATTTTAAAGCTTTCTAAATATGCCATGAAAGACTTAGGGTTTGTATGCAAAAATCAAATAAATATCTTGACCTAATTCAAAGACAACAAAGCATGAAAATGGACAACACCAATCACACTTGCACCCCTAGGGTTACTCCACTTGTTGCCTTCAATAATGGGCCATGTTGCATGTTAGGTGTCTTTGGCAAAACAAAACAATTCAAATGATCATAGTCCCTCGACGACGCTTTCAAAAGTTGCCTAAAATGATCATAGTCCCTTAAAGGAAAAATTGCCAAAGACACTTGGCACTATTGCATTCATGGTCTAAACGATGACCCGCGCCCGTCCCGTTAACATCCTAACACAAGATTGTCCACCAAATACAATGGTGGAACAATACTGTTAAAAGGGTTAAAACATAGGAAAGATCTTTGAGAAATTTAGGGTAGATAGCTCTTGGTTACTTGACCAACCTTGCAAAACAATCCTTGCCATTTTTCAAAACACACATCACAACACACTTTCAAAACAACTTTCAAAAACATTGAAAACTTTTCAAAAGACAAGTACACCTTTGTATACATTCAAACATGAATCATTACAAAGGTTGCCACAACAAATGGCCTCTTTTCAAAACATTTTTCAAAACCCACACACAAAGCACCATTTCAAACAATTGAAAATCAAAGGCAAGTGATCTAAGCAAGTAACTAAGAGCCCATGGATAACCATGGATAGAAAGGGTGCTAATACCTTCCCTTTCTATAATCTACCCCCCGAACCCAAGAAAACATCTCAAAGGTTTTTGCTGTGCTTTTTAACCTTTCCTTAGGATAAAATAAAAAGTCGGTGGCGACTCTTGCTCAACCGAAACATTTGCGAAAACAAACGCAAAACCTCAAGTCAGTTCTCCCATCGTATCACAGGTGGCTCCTGGAGATACTCTTTAATTCTTTCGAAAGTGGCCTGGCATTCATCATTCCAACGTACCACTTGATCTTTCTTCAGCAGTTTGAAGATTGGCTCACAAGTAGCAGTTAGGTGCAAGATGAATCGGGCAATGTAGTTCAGACGTCCTAGAAATCCTCTGACCTTTTTCTCTGTCTTGGGAGCTGGCATCTCTTTTATGGCTTTCACCTTGGCAGGGTCCACTTGAATACCTTTGTCGCTCACGACGAAGCCTAGCAGTTTGCCAGACCTCACCCCGAAGGTGCACTTGTTCGGGTTCAACCTCAGCTTGTATAACTTCAACCTGTCAAACATCTTCTGTAGATGGTCAATGTGTTCCTCCTCAGTTTGTGACCTCGCAATCATATCGTCGACGTATACTTCAATCTCATGATGGATCATGTCATGAAATAAAGAAACCATGGCACGCTGGTATGTTGCCCCAACATTCTTCAACCCAAAAGGCATGACTGTTGTACCCCAAATTTTGACCTAAGATACCATCTCCCATCTGCATCATTACATTGCAAGGGTTTTGACTTATTTTTATCAATTTTCAAAGCAGATTTTAAAATTCATGACTTTTTCAAGCCAAGAGCTGTTTATTTTTTGAACGCTAAATTTATTAATTGATCAATGCTAAAACAATGTTTATTAATTATTTATTATCTTAAATTTAAATAGTTGGAATTTATTTTCAGTTATTATATAATTTAAAGATTTATAAATAATAAAGTAAATATTTGAAAAGAAGTTTATTAATTGATCAGACAATGTTTATTAATTATTTATTATCTTAAATTTAAATAATTGGAATTTATTTTCAGTTATTATATAATTTAAAGATTTATAAATAATAAAGTAAATATTTGAAAAGAGTTTATTAATTGATCAACAATGTTTATCTAATTATTTATTATCCTAAGTTTAAATAGTTGAAATTTTATTTTCAGTTATTACAATTTAGAGAATTATAAATAATGAAGTAAATAATTGAAGAGAAGTTAATTGGTCAATGATGTTTATTTAATTATTTATCATTCTGGGTTTAAATAATTGAAATTGATTTTCAGTTATTATATAATTTAAAGAATTATAAATGATAAAATAAATAATTGGAAAGAAGAAAAGAATTAACTGGTAAATATTGGAGTTTTATTCACTTTATTCTAATTGTTACAATTGTTTGTTTAAATACTGTACTTATTTAATAAAGTATTTACAATGACAATTTTTACAAATGTTTAAAGTAAAATAAAAACTATTCTAATTTTTCCTAAATTCTAAATCTTCATCTTCTATCCAATACTTCTTTAATGCCCATTTGATTTTTTACCTGCAAAAGAATTAAGAGAAAAAGTCAGAAATAAATAGATAATTAAAAGCAGAAAATTAAGTTTAGCGTTCATCATTAAAAGCAAACGGCTGGAATCAGTTTTTACCTTTTTTGCAAATCACGGGATTTCTCCCAGTTCACAAAAAGGGATGAATTTTTATTGATAAAAATGAATGCACAAATTTAAATATGCACAAATTCAATTTTTCAAAGTAAACTGCATAGTTCAAAATCCAATGCATAATTCAAAAGTAAACTGCATATTTTAAAAAGCAATAGCATATGCAAGTAACCAAAATTCCAAGTCAAGTTACTTTTTCAAACACCAAGCCAATATGTAACGTAAACATGCCAAAATATAGGAAGAAGTAAAAAATACAAAGGCTCCACTGTACCATGCAGTTGACAAAGAGAAAATATGTGCAGTTTTAAAACCATATATGCAAGCATAATATCCCTATTTTTACATCATTTTCCAGCTTGCTTTTTCAGAACCAAGTACAGTGCATCACATTTTAATGTTTCAATCTGTACTAAGAGAGAGAAGAGAGAAAGAGTGTGGGCTTTTACAGGTTTTGGCTTAGGCAGAAGAAGGTACAAAACAAAAACAGCAGTAACATAGTACAGAAAAGAAAGCATGAAAGAGGATACCAAACAAACTGGATGAAGCAGTAGAGTGCAGAAGTGTCAAAGGCCAGGAAATATTAAAAATATACATAACCTGTAACATAAGCAAGGAGAAGCCAGCAACGGTTATAACAACAAAAACTCTTCAAAAAATTCATAGTTCATAACCTGCTGAAGGCCTTAAACAAAAACAGAGTTCCAACAACTCAAGCTACAACATAAACCACAAACCTATTTCCATAACCTGCATAAACCGTAAAAACCTCAACCATGGCCTAAACCACAAACATGTTACTATAACTTGTTGAAATCTGTAAAAGCCTCAACCAACATGGCCAAACCAAAAACCAGTATACCCAAAACCTGCATAAACCAGTAAAAGCGCCACCTAATGAACAATCCCCTGTCAACAAACCTTTGTCTCAAGGCCACAAACCAAAAACCAGGTCAAGCCTGAAGTAAAACCAACATAAACCTTATGGTCTAAAAAACCATAAAACCTGTCAATCCATACAAAGGCCAAACCTGAAGCAAAAGCATAAACCTTATGGCCTAAAAAACCAATAAACCAGCATAAACACCATCAAACCTTAAACCATGTCAAAACCATGGCCTAAACCATAAAACCTGTGAACCTTGTCAAAACCAAAAAGCCAGAATACCAAATAATACAAACTTATCCAACCAATGTCCAAACACGAAGGCCTCAGAAATACATCATCATAGGCTAATACAAAGAAAGGCAACTGAAGCAAAGCAAAAGGAAGAAGAAGGAAGGCCAATCAAAACAAAAAAATGTTCCAACAATAGCATGTTCAAGGCAACGAAAAGGCCTTAGAAATCTTTATCATAGGCCATTAGAAAGGCAACAGAAGTAAGGCAAGAAGAAGAGAGGAAAAGTATACAAGGCATCCGGGCAACTCAGTATCATCATAGGCCAAACATCAAGGCAACCAAGCATCAAGTATACGGAAGCAAACAAGAAGAGAAAAAGACAGAGTACCAGGTTCCAGTCAAAGCATCACGCGCCATCCCCTCGCCTTGGCCTCCTAAGCACGCCCCCAATCTTCCTCCTCCGTCTCCAAGGGTAACTTTTCTCCTTCTCTTTCTTTCAAAAATACCTCATATAACCATTAATAATTTCGAAGTCAGAATCAAAGATCATAACATGCAGTAGCAAAAACTAACGAAATAAAAAAATGAAATTGTACCGTAAATCCGTCGCCCCAGCGTCTAGTTGGAGGGAAGAAGAAGATTGAGGTGCCGGTGGCCATGGACAAAGGGACTCAGAGGCGAGGGCATGTGAACCACGAAGAAGACGAGCGAAGAAGAACGTGTGAGCAATGAACGAACGGCGCAAACCTTAACCCTAATCTATTTCTTTCCCAAACTAAAACACATTTGCTTAACCCTAAAACAAATTATGATATTTGGACCTGACCCGGTTCCTGCTCTAAAGCCCAACGTATTCCATAAAACACCCCCCTTTTCTGCTTGTTTCTAATTGGGCCCCTTGGAACTCCTTTTGGCCCATGCGAATTATTCAGTATTTACCCCTTTGATTCTTGATGCACCTCTCTTTCTATTTTACTTTCTTTTTAGCCCTTTTTCTTTAGAATTTTATTATTAATTTAGTTTAATTATTAGACTTAATCCAATAGAGATAATTTAATGAAAACAATTTTAATATTTGACCATTTTTATTAAAGTTTAACTTTAAGATTAATTTAGTAATTGTTAGTTTTCTTTTTTTTTTAAATAGATTTAAGTTAATAGCTTTTAAGTTTTAACTTAGTTTAGATTTATTTATTAATTCTTAAATAATACCTTTTATTAATACTAAAAAAACATATAAAAATAAAAACTCTAAAAAACATATAAAAAATAGAAACTTAAAAAACACTTTATTTTTCTTTAATTAATTCTCGTGTTTTATTAATATTAAACAAAAATACAAAAATACATATTCACATCATTTAATCCGTTATTTAATCATTGTTTTGGTTATATATCGCTTAGCTATTTAATCGTTATCTATTTAATTTTCTGCTTGATTATTTCATCTACATTTGGTCATTCTGTTTACGTCTAAATCCAAGAGAAAAACGATTAAATTTGTTGACTTCATGTCCTCAAATTCAGTCATGCGAATATCTTCATTTCATCAAAACTTAAGACAATTTTCTTCAAATATTCAATCTTTTCAAAACTCATACCTTTTAAGCAAAAACTTCGACATTAGGTCGTCGTATCTTCAAAAACGTCCGTACCCCTTTTCGGCCAAAACAATTTATTTTTAATCAAACGAACATTTTAATAAATAGATATTTCAAAAGGTTCCTATAGAGTACTATAGATACATTGGGTGCTAATACCTTCCCATTGTATAACCAACCCCCGAACCATTAGATCTCTTTTCAAAACGCCTTGTATTTTCATTACTTTTAAAAGTATTATTTTACATTGCATATTTTAGGGTTTTATTTCGCTCTTTTCCCTTTTCCTTTGGAAATAATAAAGCGCGGTGGCGACTCTTGCTTTTGTGAGACGAATTAATCAATAATTCGATCTCCGATTTACCCCGCTACATTTTTTATCGCTACAGAATTGGCGACTCTGCTGGGGACTGATTGACCTCTTGCTGGTCCATCCCTAAGTGGGTTAAGCCTAATTTGTCTTATCTGTTTTATTGTTATTTGATTTGTTTGATTATGTGTTTAAATTGGGGTTGTTTGGGTTTTTTGCAACGGACGAATCCTATACCCGGATTAAGTTACACTTAAGAATAGGACGGGCGATATAGTCATGTTAACTTTGAGGGAGTAATCCCGAAGAAGGAGGCATGAGATCCCCCACTCAATGGAAGGCCCTTTTGAACTTAATATTTTTTTACTGAGTAATCGGGAAGACATTATTATTTTCGACCTGGGAGCCAGAGAAATTGAGGACCGTAGAACCCTAACCCATCTTGGCCTTTTAGGTGTAGCGCGGAGACTATAACGGAGTAATTCGGAAGTAGTTGTTACGCGATGCTACGCTCAGATGAGTTTCTCTTGAGAATATTGCTAATTATTGAGTAATCAAGACATTGGCAATATCCGAAGGAGGAATGTAGACTCTGGGAACTCTTAGAACCTTGTCTTACAGGTGTGATTGAACCGTTAGTACATACCTTGTGGTGGGCTTTACCCTCGACTCCATGCTGAAACATTGAACCTTTGAACCCCATGTTTGTGACTTGTGTGTAACTGTTGCATTACCATTCATTCATGCATTCATCAACATTTTTGTAAAAAACTTGTTTTTCAAGGAACTTAGGAATGATTTTTGCAGATATCTCAGGTACTATGAAGTTTGGAGGAAGAAACACTCGAAGTTGATTCTGAGTGATCTCTAGTTCTTAGTTTTATTTTTTACTGATGTCATTCTGTAAAACTCTGTAAAAGGGCTTCATGTTCCAAAGTTGTAATTTACTGCTTTATTATGGGCTTCATGTTCCAAAATTGTAGTTTACTGCTTTATTATTGGGTTGTTATCCCAAAGTTGTAATTTTTTGTTTTGTTGTTCCAAAGTTGTAAGTTGTAATTTACCACTTTTGATTAATGGATTGAGTTTTTGTTGTTCCAAATTCCTTTACCATTGATGTCTGTAAAATTATCGAAGTTCCTTGAAAAAAAACTATTAAAATGAATCATCATTTGCATCGCATATCATGCATCATCCAACATTCCACTTCACATGTTTTCTAGAGTCTTATCCTTGTTTCTTTTTCCACTCTGTTAGATTGTCAAGCTGTCTCATCGATACGATACTCGAGCCAATCGTCAGAGGAAGATGGAAGATCTGGAACAGGAAAACCACGAGCTTCGTGAGGAGGTCGCTACCCTTCGTGTCGGTATGGAAAAGTTAACTGCGCTAGTGGAAAGTTTGATGGCTGCTCAGAATCAGCCATCGACTACAGCTGCTGAGATTCTGACTTCAACTACTGTGGTTTCCGAGATTGTCACCGTTCCAACATCCGTGACTCAAATCAACTCTCCGCTTCAACATCAGATGCCAAAAGGTTTTCCGTGGGGAATGCCTTACAACTTTGTGCCAGAGGGGTATCAGCCTGTCGTACAACCTTTGTTTCAACCTGCTTTGTCTCTTCCTCAACCAGAGACAACTGCCATGCCGCCGGTAATCCCGTCTGTGACACCTTTCCCGCAACCGGTGATGACAACTGTCGCTCCTGTGGTTCACTCCGTGCCATACTTGAATGAACCTACTTATCCTGCCGAGCCTGCTGAAAGTTTGGGTCTTTTTGATAGAATGGAAGAATTTCAAGACCAATTCAAAGAAATGCAGAGGGAGCTCAGAGCGTTAAAGGGGAAGGATTTGTTTGGAAAGAACACGCATGACCTTTGTTTAGTTCCGAATGTCAAGATTCCAGCAAAATTCAAAGTGCCAGACTTTGAAAGATATAAGGGTGATTCGTGTCCTCGGAGTCACTTGACTATGTACGTGAGAAAGATGTCTACGTATTCTGACGATCATGACTTGTTGATTCACTATTTTCAAGACAGTTTGACGGGTGCTGCTCTAAAGTGGTATATGGGTTTAGACAGCGTTCGGATCCGCAACTTCAACAGTCTTAGCGAAGCCTTTGTTCACCAGTATAAGTACAACGTTGACATGGCGCCGGACAGGGATTAACTCCGGGCGATGTCCCAGAAGGACAGAGAATCTTTTAAGGAATACGCCCAGAGGTGGCGTGAAATTGCTGCTCAAATCTATCCTCCTCTTGAGGAGAAAGAGATGACGAAGATATTCTTGAAGACTTTAGGTTCCTTTTACTATGAAAGAATGATCGCCAGCGCACCCAGTGACTTCACCGAAATGGTAAGCATGGGCATGCGATTGGAGGAAGGGATTCGTGAAGGGCGTTTGGTTAAAGAAGGAAGTCCGTCTTGCAGTACTAAGAAGTTTGGAAGTGTTTTCCCAAAAAGAAAAGAGCAGGATGTCAGCGTGATCTTCCCAAGGAGACCGAGGAGAGGTTACTCACACGTTGCGGCAGTCACTCCGGCTGTCCGCCCAGCTTTGATGACCCCAGCTCATCAAACCCCACCAACTCAACAACGGCCATTTCAGCAACAGCCTCGACAACAGGCTTATCCATTCAACAACCAGAACCGTTCACCAAGAAAACCGCAATTCGATGCCATTCCTATGACTTATACTGAATTGTTCCCCGCTCTTATCAGAAAGAATCTCATAACGGCGAAACCTCCTCCTGTCGCACCAAATAGCACTTCTCCGTGGTACAAGGCGGATCAGTTTTGTGAATATCATCAAGGGTCGCCGGGGCACAACCTTGAAAATTGTTTTGCTCTAAAGGCGGACGTGCAAAGGTTGATTAAGAATGGTATCTTGTCTTTCAAGGATGTTAACCCAAATGTTAGAGATAATCCTTTGCCTCGACATGGGGCAGCATCAGTGAATATGGTGGAAGGTTGTCCGGGAAAGTTTCGAGTTTTTCAAGTTGAACACATAAGAGAGTCGTTAATCAGGTTACATCAGAGTTTAAGAAGACTTGCCTTTGTTAGGCATCAACATGATTATGATGTTTGTGAATTTTGTTCAAGAGAGGTTGATTGCCCTATTGTGAAGGAGGATATTCAAAAGTTGTTAGACCAGAGGGTTATCACTATTACATATGACAGAGATCCGGAGGATGAAGTGAATGTTATAATACCACAGTTCAATTTGCCTGAATCACTAGAGATCGTTTACGACAGTCAGACTGCACCTGTTGCTCCTTTGACCATTTATCCACCTGGTCCCGTGCCTTACAACTCAGACCAAGCTGTACCGTATAAGTATAATGCCACAATGATTGAGAATGGGGTAGAAGTCCCTATACCAACAAGACCGTCTTTTGTTAACATCGCTGATGTGAGTAGAGTTACGAGAAGTGGACGTGTCTTTGCAGCAGTACCTTTGAAGAGACCAGAAGTTCAAGTCAGGAGGCCCGTACCGGCAGAAATTCCAGCGAGAAATGTTGAACCAAGGGTTGAGATAGGCCGATCCAATGAACCTATCCCATATCCTGAGGATGATGAGATTCTGAAGCTCATCAAGAGAAGTGAATATAAGATTGTGGACCAACTTTTGCAAACTCCTTCTAAGATTTCTTTGCTTGCTTTACTGAGAGATTCTGGTGCCTATAGAGAAGCTTTGATGAAAGTCTTGGACCAGGCATTCGTGGATCATGACGTGACGGTTGACCAATTTGATGGAATCGTGGGAAATATTACTTCATGCAACAATCTTGGTTTCAGTGATGAAGAGCTCCCGGAGGAGGGAAGGAACCATAATATGGCTTTGCATATCTGAATAAGTTGTGGAAATGATACTTTATCAAGTGTGTTGGTAGATACAGGTTCGTCGTTAAATGTAATGCCCAAGACTACATTATCTCGACTCTCATATCCAGGTGCTCCCATGAGACCTAGTGGAGTAATTGTTAAAGCGTTTGATGATTCTAGGAAGACTGTCATTGGTGAAGTAGATCTTCCTATAGTAATTGGTCCTCATACTTTTCAGATCACTTTTCAAGTAATGGATATTCGTGCTGCCTACAGTTGCCTATTGGGTCGTCCATAGATCCATGATGCAGGGGCAGTCACTTCCACGCTCCATCAGAGATTGAAGTTTGTAAGGCATGGAAAGCTAGTAATGATTGGTGGAGAGCAGGCTATGGCGGTAAGCCATTTGTCATCTTTCTCTTTTATTGATGCTGATGAGGATGTTGGAACCCAATTCTAAGCTCTATCTGTTGCTAATAATGAAGTGAAGAAGCAAGGGACATCTATTTCTTCTTTTGAGGATGCGCGACAAGTGGTTGAAAGTGGTTCGGCTGAAGGTTGGGGCCAGGTGTTGACTTTGCCCGAGAACAAGTCTGGAGAAGGTCTTGGTTTTCATCCCGTGTCTACAAGAGTCAAGCAGGAAGTAGTTACTCGTCCGATTCAAGAAGTTTTCCGAAGCGCAGGTTTTATCCATCCGACTCCTCCTGAAGTTGATGCTATAATAGGAGACGATTCTGAGGAGGATTTACCCGATTTTGTGACGCATGGAGTGGCTTGCCAGAACTGGATTGTTGTTGATGTTCCTGTTGTGATGCACATTTCTGAGTAATATTTTGTTTTATTTTTGAAAAAAAATTTCGCTCTGCCCAAGGCGAAAGGTATTTGTGTCGGGCTATGATGAAAATAAATCCTTTTGCTCTGCCCAAGGCAAAAGAGAAATGTCTGGGCTCTTTGTTTCAAGTATTTTCCCTCATGAATAAAAATGTTATTTTGCCCACTACTGTTTTATTTTTCACATTTTCTGGGAAATAGTAATGAAAATTAATTGGTAGTAATAGTAAAATATAATAATATTTTGTTTCATTTGTACAACATTCATGTTAATCGATTTCTAAAATAAAGCATAATCATATGTGCAGATTAATCCATGACTTAACCATTGAAAACAATGATCCTATGCCCTCTCCCAACTTTGAATTCCCTGTGTTCAGAGCCGAAGAAGAGGATAGTGAAGAGATTCCCGATGAAATTTCCCGTTTGCTCGAGCACGATGAAAAGACTATTCAGCCGTTTGAAGAACCTATAGAGTTGATCAATTTGGGTGATGAAGAGGATAAGAAGGAAGTCAAGGTCGGAGCATTGCTTATACCAGAGGTCAAAGAGAAAATGTTGGAGCTTCTCAAAGAGTATGTTGATGTGTTTGCTTGGTCCTACCAAGATATGCCAGGTTTGGACAACGATATTGTGGAGCATCGTTTACCGTTGAGACCTGAATGTCCGCCGATTAAGCAGAAGTTGAGAAGGACTCGTCCCGATATGGCTGACAAGATCAAAGAAGAAGTTCAAAAACAGATTAATGCAGGTTTCCTTGTTACATCGGTCTATCCTCAATGGTTAGCCAATATAGTGCCTGTTGCTAAGAAAGATGGCAAAGTTCGAATGTGTGTAGACTATAGAGATCTGAATAGAGCTAGCCCAAAGGATGACTTCCCATTACCGCACATTGACGTATTAGTCGACAGTACCACAAAGTTCAAAGTCTTTTCTTTCATGGATGGTTTCTCTGGTTACAATCAAATCAAGATGGCACCAGAAGATATGGAGAAAACAGCTTTCATTACACCTTGGGGAACATTTTGTTATCGGGTTATGCCGTTTGGTTTGAGGAATGCTGGTGCAACATACCAAAGGGCCATGACTGCTTTGTTCCATGATATGATGCATAAAGAGATAGAGGTGTATGTAGATGACATGATTGCCAAATCACAAACTGAGGAAGATCATTTGGAACATTTATTGAAGTTATTCCAGCGTTTGAGAAAGTATAAACTCCGTCTGAATCCCAACAAGTGCACTTTTGGTGTCCGTTCTGGAAGACTTCTGGGTTTCATTGTCAGTCAAAAAGGTATTGAGGTAGATCCTGATAAAGTCAAAGCTATTCGGGAAATGCCCGCACCCAAGACGGAAAAACAAGTAAGAGGATTCCTTGGGAGACTGAACTATATTTCTAGATTTATATCTCATATGACTGCTACCTGTGGGCCGATTTTCAAGCTTCTCCGAAAGAACCAAGGATGTGTGTGGACAGAGGATTGTCAGAGAGCTTTTGATAGCATCAAAGAATATTTGCTTGAACCTCCCATATTGATTCCTCCAGTGGAAGGAAGACCTTTGATTATGTACCTGACTATATTGGAAGATTCCATGGGATGTGTGCTTGGTCAACAAGATGAGACTGGAAGAAAGGAACATGCCGTATATTATCTGAGTAAGAAATTCACAGACTGTGAGTCTCGATACTCATTGCTTGAGAAAACCTGTTGTGCTTTAGCTTGGGCTGCTCGCCGTCTGCGCCAGTATATGATTAACCACACCACTTGGTTGATCTCCAAAATGGATCCGATCAAGTATATCTTTGAGAAGCCCGCCTTATCTGGAAGAATAGCCCGTTGGCAGATGTTGTTGTCCGAATATGACATTGAGTATCACACTCAGAAAGCAATCAAAGGGAGTATTTTAGCCGACCATTTGGCTCACCAACCAATTGACGATTATCAATCCATCAAGTTTGATTTCCCGGATGAAGATGTTATGTACTTGAAAGCTAAAGATTGTGAAGAGTCGTTACCTGAAGAAGGACCTGACCCCGAATCCCGTTGGGGTTTGATATTTGACGGAGCTGTGAACTCTTACGGAAATGGAATTGGGGCAATCATCGTCACTCCCCGAGGTACTCATATCCCGTTCACGGCGAGATTAAAGTTTGACTGCACGAACAACATGGCTGAATATGAGGCATGTATTTTGGGTCTCGAAGAAGCAGTGGATCTAAGGATTAAGATTCTTGATATTTACGGAGATTCGGCATTGGTAATTAATCAAATCAAAGGAGAATGGGAGACTCATCATCCTGGTTTGATCCCTTACAGAGACTATGCTAGAAGATTGTTAACTTTCTTCAACAAAGCGGAATTACATCATATCCCTAGAGATGAAAACCAAATGGCTGACGCTTTAGCTACTTTGTCTTCAATGTTTCAAGTGAATGGTTGGAACGATGTGCCTACAATCCGGGTTATGCGCCTCGACAGACCTGCTCATGTGTTCTCAGTAGAAGAGGTCACCGACGACAAACCGTGGTTCTATGACATTAAACATGTTCTTCAAACTCAAGAGTACCCGCCTGGGGCATCCAATAAAGATAGGAAGACGTTGAGAAGATTAACAAGCAGTTTCTTCCTCAATGAAGAAGTATTGTATAAGAGGAATTACGACATGGGCTTGCTCAGATGTGTAGACAGACGTGAAACGGACATGCTGATGCAAGAAGTACATGAAGGATCCTTTGGCACCCATGCCAACGGACATGCAATGGCTAGAAAGATGTTGAGAGCCGGTTACTATTGGATGACAATGGAATCTGATTGTTGCAAATATGTGAAGAAATGTCATAAATGCCAGATTTATGTGGACAAGATGCATGTGCCACCGACCCTCCTCAATGTTATCTCTTCACCTTGGCCTTTCTCTATGTGGGGCATTGATATGATTGGAATGATTGAACCCAAAGCTTCAAATGGTCATCGTTTCATCTTGGTGGCGATCGATTATTTTACTAAATGGGTGGAAGCAGCATCTTATGCTAATGTAACCAGACAGGTGGTAGTCAGATTTATCAAGAATCAAATCATTTGTCGGTACGGTATCCCGAGCAAGATCATCACTGATAATGGTTCGAATTTGAACAACAAGATGATGAGAGAGCTTTGTGAAGAGTTCAAGATCGAACATCATAATTCTTCTCCTTACAGACCGAAGATGAATGGGGCTGTTGAAGCTGCTAACAAGAACATCAAAAAGATTGTCCAGAAGATGGTGGTAACTTATAAAGATTGGCATGAAATGCTTCCGTTTGCTTTACATGGATACCGTACTTCAGTTCGAACTTCAACAGGCGCAACCCCATTTTCCCTAGTTTATGGTATGGAAGCAGTACTCCCCGTGGAGGTTGAGATTCCGTCTATGAGAATGTTGATGGAAGCTAAACTTTCTGAGGCTGAATGGTGTCAAAGTAGATATGATCAGTTGAATTTAATTGAAGAAAAGAGATTGACAGCGTTGTGTCACGGTCAATTATATCAGCAGAGAATGAAGAAGGCTTTTGATAAGAAGGTTTGACCGCGCGAGTTCATAGAAGGTGACCTTGTGCTAAAAAAGATATTATCTTTCCAACCTGATTCCAGGGGCAAGTGGGCTCCGAATTATGAAGGACCGTATGTCGTTAAGAAAGTCTTCTCTGGAGGTGCCTTGATTCTCACAAATATGGACGGTGAAGAGCTCCCGCGCCCCATGAACGCCGATGCAGTCAAGAAGTATTTCGCTTAGGTTTGAGTTGACAGTTTGCTAAGTTGAAAACCCGAAGGGGCGGCTTAGGCGAGCTTTTGGTCAGACCAGTCTTGGCATTTGAGCACATTTTGGAATTCAAAGTTGTTAGGGAGAATATTGATCATTGTTTTTGTGTAACCCTTTCTTTCATGTACTATTTCCCAAACTTTTGTAAACCGTTGGAGTCGCGTTGTTAGCGAACTACCATCTTATTAATGAAATTTGAGCATTTACCTTTTGTGGGCAAAATTTTAATTTTTACGAAAATATTTGAAACAAAGTTATTT
Organism: Vicia faba; assembly: GCA_948472305.1. Classification (NCBI taxonomy): domain Eukaryota; kingdom Viridiplantae; phylum Streptophyta; class Magnoliopsida; order Fabales; family Fabaceae; genus Vicia; species Vicia faba. The sequence continues at coordinate 1,441,530,525 of OX451738.1, read as the reverse complement.
AAAGTTTTCTTATTTTAAAATGTGTCGTGAATACTGAAAGGAATATTAACAGTTGCTCCGAGGATGGTCAAGCTATGAAATGCAAATAGTACAGTAATTTATCCTTGCATGATGAACATGTTTTATTTCAAAATCGTCATGAGGTGTTGGTTATGTAAGCTTGCGTTTCTCGTGGTACTAAGTTTGTTGACTCCCCAGTTGTTCCGGTTAAGCGTTGTTTTGGTTACCTTTATTTGAGCAGATTTCTGAAGTGTGGTACGCGTTGTCTCATGCCAGTGGTCTATTGGTATTAGAAGATTGGATTTGAATACTTTTCTCCTCAGAAGACTTAAGCCTTGTGGCGTGTTACGCTCCGACGTTGCTTTGTGATTCCAGTTCCAGTTATTTTCCGTCTTTTTTTAAGATTGGCCAAGTATCTATCTTTTCGTGACATCTTAGCGTCTTCGGATATTCCATCTGTTCGTTTTGTCAGCATAACATTCATTCATTCATTTACACTTATATCACGTATGCATATTCACATTTGCCGTTGATTTTGGGTTGTACTTTGTTTATTCAAACAACGTGCATGTTTCTTTCCAAGTAGAAGGTTAGCTTAGACAGAAAATGTGCTCCCTTTCTAAATTCCCCAACTGAGCTAATCCTCCTGGATGATTTTTGATTCAGCCTACCTTGTCCATTTCTGGATAGGATGAATTCCCCAATCGAGTTACTTTTCTCATTGGTTGGAGTCTTGTTTGACTGTTTTCTCTTTGGTTTATTCCTGGATGAAGTTGTTGTCTCTTGCATAGGCTATCTCATGATTTTTCCCAGTGAAGTCGCGACCTAGACGAATGGTGCATTTATTTTGCACATTAAATATGTGATCTCCTCGGGAAGGATTGATTCATGGTTCTCTTTGACGAAGATTTTATTCTCTGCCAATATCATCGCAATTTCCTTCTGAATTATTTTTGGAAAACGACAAGCGGAGGTCTCTTCATGAGCAACTTGTACGTTATATTTTTTGGAAAACGGCAAGCGGCGGTCTCTTCATGAGCAACTTGTGCGTTATTATTATTTTTGGAAAACGACAAGCGGCGGTCTCTTCATGAGCATCTTGTATGTTATATTTTTTGGAAAACGGCAAGCGGCGGTCTCTTCATGAGCAACTTGTGCGTTATTATTATTTTTGGAAAACGACAAGCGGCAGTCTCTTCATGAGCAACTTGTGCGTTATTATTATTTTTTGGAAAACGACAAGCGGCGGTCTCTTCATGAGCAACTTGTGCGTTATTATTATTTTTTGGAAAACGACAAGCGGCGGTCTCTTCATGAGCAACTTGTGCGTTATTATTATTTTTTGGAAAACGACAAGCGGCGGTCTCTTCATGAGCAACTTGTGCATTATTATTATTGGAAAACGACAAGCGGCGGTCTCTTCATGAGCAACTTGTACGTTATAGACATCGTTGGAAAACGGCAAGCGGCAGCTCTTCACGAGCAACTTGCACGTTATTATTTTGGAAAACGACAAGCGGCAGCTCTTCATGAGCAACTTGTACGTTATTATTTTGGAAAACGACAAGCGGCGGTCTCTTCATGAGCAACTTGTACATTATTATTTTTTGGAAAGCGGCAGTCTCTTTATTTGAGCAACTTGTACGTTATTATTTTTCTGGAATACAGCAAGTGGCGGCTTCTTTATTTGAGCAGCTTGTATGTTTTAGTATTTTTGGAAGACAGCAAGTGGCGGTTTCTTTATTTGAACAACTTGTATGTTATTGACACCCCTGGACGACAGCAAGTGGCAGCCTCTTTATTTGAGCAGCTTGTATGTCATAATATTTTTGGAAGACAGCAAGTGGAGGCTTCTTTATTTGAGCAGCTTGTATGTTATGGACATCTTTGAGACGGCAAGTGGCAGCTTCTTTATTTGAGCAACTTGTGTATCTACAACCGTATTATTATCTCAGCATTAATTGGTATATCTCGGGAAATCTCGCAGAGAAGTTTGTTATGAATCTTTACCTTCAGAAGTCGGTAATCCGTCGTCAGCAAAATCGATACTTTTTGCCTATCTTTGACCTTGAGTTGTGAACTCACTGTCATTTTGGGTCAATAATCTGTTTTATGGCCTATGCAAGATGCCTTCTTTGTTAGGGTCAGAGGTCGTATTCCCTCAATTTTATTCGCGGTCTAGAGTCTGTCATTTGAAGTCGATGGCTCGTTTCCCCAGTAGAGTACAATCCATGTCTCTGTGTTTTGTTGGTGTTTGATTTCTCCAGCATTGTTTCTGTCTCATACAATATCTTTCTCTGTGAATTCAATCACTACATTCATATCAAACATAATGACGGTATCTTAGGGTAAAATTTGCGTATTATGTATTTAAGTACCTTCAATCTCGTCGAGACGAAGATTTTAATCTTCATATCTCCGAATAGAAGAAACTTAAATAGGGGCAGCTGTTGTACCCCAAATTTTGACCTAAGATACCATCTCCCATCTGCATCATTACATTGCAAGGGTTTTGACTTATTTTTATCAATTTTCAAAGCAGATTTTAAAATTCATGACTTTTTCAAGCCAAGAGCTGTTTATTTTTTGAACGCTAAATTTATTAATTGATCAATGCTAAAACAATGTTTATTAATTATTTATTATCTTAAATTTAAATAGTTGGAATTTATTTTCAGTTATTATATAATTTAAAGATTTATAAATAATAAAGTAAATATTTGAAAAGAAGTTTATTAATTGATCAGACAATGTTTATTAATTATTTATTATCTTAAATTTAAATAATTGGAATTTATTTTCAGTTATTATATAATTTAAAGATTTATAAATAATAAAGTAAATATTTGAAAAGAGTTTATTAATTGATCAACAATGTTTATCTAATTATTTATTATCCTAAGTTTAAATAGTTGAAATTTTATTTTCAGTTATTACAATTTAGAGAATTATAAATAATGAAGTAAATAATTGAAGAGAAGTTAATTGGTCAATGATGTTTATTTAATTATTTATCATTCTGGGTTTAAATAATTGAAATTGATTTTCAGTTATTATATAATTTAAAGAATTATAAATGATAAAATAAATAATTGGAAAGAAGAAAAGAATTAACTGGTAAATATTAGAGTTTTATTCACTTTATTCTAATTGTTACAATTGTTTGTTTAAATACTGTACTTATTTAATAAAGTATTTACAATGACAATTTTTACAAATGTTTAAAGTAAAATAAAAACTATTCTAATTTTTCCTAAATTCTAAATCTTCATTTTCTATCCAATACTTCTTTAATGCCCATTTGATTTTTTACCTGCAAAAGAATTAAGAGAAAAAGTCAGAAATAAATAGATAATTAAAAGCAGAAAATTAAGTTTAGCGTTCATCATTAAAAGCAAACGGCTGGAATCAGTTTTTACCCTTTTTGCAAATCACGGGATTTCTCCCGGTTCACAAAAAGGGATGAATTTTTATTGATAAAAATGAATGCACAAATTTAAATATGCACAAATTCAATTTTTCAAAGTAAACTGCATAGTTCAAAATCCAATGCATAATTCAAAAGTAAACTGCATATTTTAAAAAGCAACAGCATATGCAAGTAACCAAAATTCCAAGTCAAGTTACTTTTTCAAACACCAAGCCAATATGTAACGTAAACATGCCAAAATATAGGAAGAAGTCAAAAATACAAAGGCTCCACTGTACCATGCAGTTGACAAAGAGAAAATATGTGCAGTTTTAAAACCATATATGCAAGCATAATATCCCTATTTTTACATCATTTTCCAGCTTGCTTTTTCAGAACCAAGTACAGTGCATCACATTTTAATGTTTCAATCTGTACTAAGAGAGAGAAGAGAGAAAGAGTGTGGGCTTTTACAGGTTTTGGCTTAGGCAGAAGAAGGTACAAAACAAAAACAGCAGTAACATAGTACAGAAAAGAAAGCATGAAAGAGGATACCAAACAAACTGGATGAAGCAGTAGAGTGCAGAAGTGTCAAAGGCCAGGAAATATTAAAAATATACATAACCTGTAACATAAGCAAGGAGAAGCCAACAACGGTTATAACAACAAAAACTCTTCAAAAAATTCATAGTTCATAACCTGCTGAAGGCCTTAAACAAAAACAGAGTTCCAACAACTCAAGCTACAACATAAACCACAAACCTATTTCCATAACCTGCATAAACCGTAAAAACCTCAACCATGGCCTAAACCACAAACCTGTTACCATAACTTGTTGAAACCTGTAAAAGCCTCAACCAACATGGCCAAACCAAAAACCAGTATACCCAAAACCTGCATAAATCAGTAAAAGCGCCACCTAATGAACAATCCCCTGTCAACAAACCTTTGTCTCAAGGCCACAAACCAAAAACCAGGTCAAGCCTGAAGTAAAACCAACATAAACCTTATGGTCTAAAAAACCATAAAACCTGTCAATCCATACAAAGGCCAAACCTGAAGCAAAAGCATAAACCTTATGGCCTAAAAAACCAATAAACCAGCATAAACACCATCAAACCTTAAACCATGTCAAAACCATGGCCTAAACCATAAAACCTGTGAACCTTGTCAAAACCAAAAATCCAGAATACCAAATAATACAAACTTATCCAACCAATGTCCAAACACGAAGGCCTCAGAAATACATCATCATAGGCTAATACAAAGAAAGGCAACTGAAGCAAAGCAAAAGGAAGAAGAAGGAAGGTCGATCAAAACAAAAAAATGTTCCAACAATAGCATGTTCAAGGCAACGAAAAGGCCTCAGAAATCTTCATCATAGGCCATTAGAAAGGCAACAGAAGTAAGGCAAGAAGAAGAGAGGAAAAGTATACAAGGCATCCGGGCAACTCAATATCATCATAGGCCAAACATCAAGGCAACCAAGCATCAAGTATACGGAAGCAAACAAGAAGAGAAAAAGACAGAGTACCAGGTTCCAGTCAAAGCATCACGCGCCATCCCCTCGCCTTGGCCTCCTACGCACGCCCCCAATCTTCCTCCTCCGTCTCCAAGGGTAACTTTTATCCTTCTCTTTCTTTCAAAAATACCTCATATAACCATTAATAAATTCGAAGTCAGAATCAAAGATCATAACATGCAGTAGCAAAAACTAACGAAATAAAAAAATGAAATTGTACCGTAAATCCGTCGCCCCAGCGTCTAGTTGGAGGGAAGAAGAAGATTGAGGTGCCGGTGGCCATGGACAAAGGGACTCAGAGGCGAGGGCATGTGAACCACGAAGAAGACGAGCGAAGAAGAACGTGTGAGCAATGAACGAACGGTGCAAACCATAACCCTAATCTGTTTCTTTCCCAAACTAAAACACATTTGCTTAACCCTAAAACAAATTATGATATTTGGACCTGACCCGGTTCCTGCTCTAAAGCCCAACGTATTCCATAAAACACCCCCCTTTTCTGCTTGTTTCTAATTGGGCCCCTTGGAACCCCTTTTGGCCCATGCGAATTATTCAGTATTTACCCATTTGATTCTTGATGCACCTCTCTTTCTATTTTACTTTCTTTTTAGCCCTTTTTCTTTAGAATTTTATTATTAATTTAGTTTAATTATTAGACTTAATCCAATAGAGATAATTTAATGAAAACAATTTTAATATTTGACCATTTTTATTAAAGTTTAACTTTAAGATTAATTTAGTAATTGTTAGTTTTCTTTTTTTTTTTAATTAGATTTAAGTTAATAGCTTTTAAGTTTTAACTTAGTTTAGATTTATTTATTAATTCTTAAATAATACCTTTTATTAATACTAAAAAAACATATAAAAATAAAAACTCTAAAAAACATATAAAAAATAGAAACTTAAAAAACACTTTATTTTTCTTTAATTAATTCTCGTGTTTTATTAATATTAAACAAAAATACAAAAATACATATTCACATCATTTAATCCGTTATTTAATCATTGTTTTGGTTATATATCACTTAGCTATTTAATCGTTATCTATTTAATTTTCTGCTTGATTATTTCATCTACATTTGGTCATTCTGTTTACGTCTAAATCCAAGAGAAAAACGATTAAATTTGTTGACTTCATGTCCTCAAATTCAGTCATGCGAATATCTTCATTTCATCAAAACTTAAGACAATTTTCTTCAAATATTCAATCTTTTCAAAACTCATACCTTTTAAGCAAAAACTTCGACATTAGGTCGTCGTATCTTCAAAAACGTCCGTACCCCTTTTCGGCCAAAACAATTTATTTTTAATCAAACGAACATTTTAATAAACAGATATTTCAAAAGGTTCCTATAGAGTACTATAGATACATTGGGTGCTAATACCTTCCCATTGTATAACCAACCCCCGAACCATTAGATCTCTTTTCAAAACGCCTTGTATTTTCATTACTTTTAAAAGTATTATTTTACATTGCATATTTTAGGGTTTTATTTCGCTCTTTTCCCTTTTCCCTTGGAAATAATAAAGCGCGGTGGCGACTCTTGCTTTTGTGAGACGAATTAATCAATAATTCGATCTCCGATTTACCCCGCTACATTTTTTATCGCTACAATGACCTTGTAACTAAAGGTACCCCACTGGGTAATGAAAGTGGTCTTTTCCATGTCTTCAGGAGCCATCTTGATTTGATTATAACCGGAGAAACCATCCATAAAGGAGAATACCTTATGTTGAGTAGTATTGTCAACTAGAACGTCGATGTGAGGCAGAGGGAAGTCATCCTTAGGGCTTGCCCTGTTCAAATCCCTGTAGTCAACACACATTCGGACCTTACCATCCTTCTTCGGTACCGGAACCACATTGGCAACCCACTGAGGGTAAGAAGTTACTTCTAGAAAACCGGCATCAAACTGTTTCATAACTTCGGCCTTGATTTTCTCAGACATCTCTGGACGCATACGGCGAACCTTCTGTTTTACCGGAGGACAGTCTTCCTTGGTAGGCAGGCGATGAACCACAATGTCAGTATCCAATCCAGGCATATCTTCGTAAGGCCAGGCAAAGATCTCCACGTAGTCATGCAGCATCTGAGTCAACCGCTGTTTCATACTAAGCTCTAGATTTGCACCGATCTTGACTTCCTTCTTGTCTGTCTCGGTACCCAGATTCACCGTTTCCACTGGCTCTTCATGTGGCTGAATAGACCTCTCTTCCTGAAGTAACAATCCTGCAAGCTCACCAGGCACTCCGCAATCATCTTCACCTTCGTCTTCGGCTAAGTTGATCGGATTTTCGAAGTCATAACTGGCAGTAGCAGAATCGTTACCAGCGAGATCCAGAGTGGATTGAGACCTGTATATGTGAGTGTGTGTAAAATAGCTGTTTTGCAATATATAATAAAGAAAGACAAGGAGCGCAAAATTTGAAATGCAAAACGTCCAATGCTTTTATTAGTGATATATGAAAGTGGCACACAAAAGCCCTTACAAATGAAGCCACGGTGTTCCGGGTAAGACACCGGGCCAAAAAGTTTCACAATATTGTCTGTTACAAATTTAAAACAAAAAGCTTCATTACTGAGTAACAAAAGTAATAGGGATGAAATCCTTTGCTATCCAGTTGTTTGGTCCACCGTTGGTCATAAGATAGATCCAGCTGTCGAATTCAGATTCCTCCACGTCATCTTCGATGGCATTTACTCCCGAGTTGCTGATGAACACAGGAGGTCTTCCAATCCTTGCACTTCGAACAACCCTTTGAGCTTCTGCAGTGAAACCCAACCCAAACTTGTTAGTCTTCTGAGTGAAATCAGGAAGTCGGCCCCAGTTTGTATACTCACCCTTCTCAATAACAGCCCGGGCATCCTTTAAGGAAGCCATCTTCATAGGAGAATCTTCCATCACAGTCTCAGTTGATGCCAATGTCTGAAGAACCTCTTCAAAGTGTTGAAATGGGGTCTCAATGAACTCCCCATCCATCTCTATGCATCGGAACGAGTTGAGGTGGCTGACCATGTATTCCTCCTCCCCTTGTACTGTCACAATCTTCCCTCTGACCGGGTACTTCAACTTCTGGTGGAGCATTGAGGTTACGGCTCCAGCTTTGTGGATCCACGGACGACCCAACAAACAAGAATAGGATGGACGAATGTCCATCACGTAGAATGTAGAATTGAAGACCTGAGAACCAACTTTTATTGGAATATCAACCTCCCCATGCACCATCCTCTTAGACCCATCAAAGGCCCGGACAACAATGTTACTCGGCTTTAGCTCCAAACCTTCGCAATCCAGCCTGTCTAGAGCTTTCTTGGGAAAGACGTTCAATGAGGAACCAGTGTCAACCAACACATGTGCAAGAGTAGTGCCCCCGCATTCAATGGAGACATGCAGGGCATCATTATGGTTCTTCCCTTTAGCAGTTAGATCAGCGTCGGAGAAACCCAAACCATTATCAGCAGTTAAATTGGCCACACAATCGGTAAATTGATCAGCTGATGTCTCTTGTGGCACGTGGGCCGTCTTTAGGAAGGTAATCAAAGCCTTGGCATGGGCCTCTGAACACAACAACAGTGATAACATAGAATCTTGGATGGGGTTTGCCCCAGTTGCTCAACTACATTATAATCACTCTTCTTAATAATCTTCAGAATCTCTTCCATCTCCTGTTTGGAAGTTTCAACAGTGATTGTCTTTGGCGCCTCCGTCTGGGCAGGCATATCAGTGGTGATCCCTTTGCCCCGAGCGTTAGATGACTCGGCGATAGGGGTAGGAACAGGGACTTGATCAGGAATGGCAGCAGGTACACTTGCAGGATTAAAGACAACAGGTCTTCGGACAGCTGGTGGAGCAATATCCGGTGAGAAAAGTCTACCACTGCGGGTGACTTTAGCAGGCCCAGTAATGTTGCTGACGCCGATATCAGCATCAAACTTTTGTTTAACTCCGAGAACATAAACATCTTCCCCATAGTGCCAAGGGACAGCTTTGTCAGAAGCGTAGGGGATGGGCCCTGGAACAATGATGATTATGGGTGCGGTCTTCGGAACAGATGTAATTCTAACAAGCGTCCTCGAGGGAGCCTTGGAAGAATTGTCGAAAATGGTAATGATGGCAACTTCTTCAGAATGAACGGATGGAACAACAATCTTCTCAAACATAATCTCTTTACTATCCATCAGGTTTTGGATACCTGACTTCAGAGATGGGCAACCAGTAGGTAAAGCAGAACACATATGGCAACCTTCACCACAACCCGGAAATAAAGCGGCTAGCAACAGGTTCTTCTTGATAGTCATCAGAGGGGTAACAACATCATCCACAGAAACTACAAACAAGTCTTCCTCTACAGCATTCACTCCATGCTTGGGCATGGGAGCAGTCACAACATTAGGCCTCTCGGGCGCCTCAAACTCAATCTCCTTTGCATCGATTAGGTCCTGAACCTTGTTTTTTAGGCTCCAACAATCATCTGTATTATGCCCCGGGCTCTCAGAGTGATAAGCGCAGCGGGCGTTGGGGTTATACTTTGATGATGTAGTATTTGGATTCCTTAGAGCTTCTTTTAGAGTCACCAGATTGGTACTCAGCAACTGTGACAATATCTGAGACAAAGTCATGCTGAGACGAGTGAATTGCCTTCGAGGTCTCTCTTCCCTTTGTTGGTTGTGATGCTGAGGAGTACCAGCAGGTTTTGAAATAACAACCACATTGACAGCTTGGCGGTGTTCAGGTCTATTATGTCTTCTTGAACTGTAGACAGCACTGGACTCTTTCTTAAATGGTTTCTTCTCGATGCTTGATGAGGCGACCTTCTGTATTTTTCCAGCCTTAATACCTGCTTCAATCCTCTCACCAGTCAAGATAAGGTCTGTAAACCCGGCTGAAGAGCTTCCAATCAAATGGTTAAAGAATGGACCAGACAGGGTCCCCAGAAACATATCAACCAGTTCACGATCAGCCAAAGGTGGTTGCACCCTTCCGGCCAGGTCTCTCCATTTTTGAGCATATTCTTTAAATCCTTCACCGTCCCTATTGACATACCCTGGAGTTGGGTACGCGTATGAGCGAGGTCGGAGTTATATTGATATTGCCTATAGAACGCAGCAGCCAAATCCTCCCAGCTGCGGATACTGGCTCCGTCTAACTGATAGAACCACTCAAGCTGAGTCCCTGAAAGACTGTCTTGAAAGAAATGGATCCACAAGTTCTTATCAGCAGTGTAAGGTTGGATCTTCCTCACATATGACCGGAGGTGCAGCTTTGGACAGGAAGCTCCGTCATACTTGGCAAAGGCAGATGCCTTGAACTTATGGGGAATCACCACCCCAGATATAGACCCAGATCTCCGAAGTCCATACCGGGCACCTTCTGTACTTCTATAGCATTCAAACGGTCTTCCAGCTATTTGTACTTATCCTCAGCAGGAGGATACTGTTCTTCCTCATAGTCCGTCTCGTTGTCGGAGACCATAGGGCTAGGAGCCCTCCTTTCTTGTGGACTGTCTTTCTCTCCAGACGGGGTGGCCAGATCAATTTCATTCTGCAGCCCGTTTCCAAACCTGCGTCCGGTGTTGAACATGATGGTCCTCTTCTTCTTCTTCTTCCTCTCTTTCAAAATCAGGGTCTTCAAGTCCTACTGACCCTTAGCTAGGTTCATGACCAACTCTTGGAATTGGGCATTCTGGGCCTGGAGGGCCTTGATAGCTTGCTCAGTGGAAGGTTCAGCAGACATGATTATTGCTGAAATAAACAACGAAGAAGATAAGAGACCTGTAAAAGGGTACCTGTTTATGAAGTGCATGAGATGAAATGCGTATGATTTATGATTTCAAAGACAACCAGGATTCAAATTTGTAAATAAGAACGGAAACACACTTTATTAGATTTAACTTCAGAATTTAAATTGTTCAACAAATTTCCCTTAGGCGTTACAAGAATGGAAATACTGAAAAGTAAATAAAAACTGTAAAAGAAAACATCAAAGGTCTATCAATGCTTCCATGGTCTCTTCTTCTCAGTGCAGACATAATCATTCAGGATCCGCTTATTTTCCAGTTGCTTAGTCAGCTTCTGGATCTTCTGTTCTTGTTCATTGAAACTCTCCCGATAAGAATCCCGTTCTTCCTGCAGTTGCATCCAAGACCTCTTCAGTGTGCCAATTTCAGTGGGCATATGAGGATGGAGAATAGTTGGAGGAACCCCGTCTTTATCAGCAACTTCAAGAGTAATCGGCCTGACCGCTTCATATGGCATACCTAACTTCTGGTCACGAATGCGGACCCATCTGAGATATGGTTCCATTAGCAGAGAAGTCTTTGGTCCCAACTCATGTGGGTCAGATTTGTGAACTCTATCCCAAGCCCTGATGAATCTACGACGCAGCTCGTCGCTATCTCCTTGAAAATCAAAGATGATATGAGGTATCAACATCTCATGAGGCCCTTCTCTTCTGGCTCTTCCAAACTGACGGAGAGCTAAACATGGGTTATAAGAAATTCCTCCATGGGTTTCGATCAATGGAACATTAGGATACTCTCCACAACGATCAATGACAGTCACCTCATCCAAGCCTTTGAGAGTCCAGATAATGTCATTATTAGTAAGAGACATTACCCTATGAGCCCAGCCCATTCCTTCTTTGTTCTTCAGTACGGACTTAGGGAGGTGCGAAATAAACTACCTCGACAATAAAGGAGCACAACACATCAAAGTTCCCCGCTTTCGGGCAGTACGAGCATAGAGCTGATGAAGGATATCACCCAAGAGAGTGGGTACAGGGTTCCGAGAGATGAAGATCTTTATGGCATTAACATTAACAAAAGTGTCAGGATTTGGAAACAATACCAGACCATAGATTAAGAGAGCCAGAGTGTCCTCGTACGCTTTGAAGTCTAAGCCATCCAAGAAGTAATTAGCTTTGTCAACCAGAAACTTAGCCAAAAAAACCCTTAGCTCCACTTCTAGTCTCCCAGTTAGCCATTACCTCCTTTTTGGTCAAGTGAAGGGCTGCAACAATCTCTTCAGGCCTGAGAGTCTCTTCCCAACCAGTAAATGGAGTCTGCTCCAAAACAGAGATACCAAGCAACTCAGAGAATTCTTCCAGGGTAGGGACCAGCTGGAAGTCTTGAAAGGTGAAGCAATGGTATAACGGATCATAAAACTGGACCAAGACACTCATCATTTGTTCGTCTAATTTTGAGGTGACTAAACTGAGTAGAGAACCATGCCTCCTGATGAAGGAAGTAGTGTCTGGAATCCTGACAACCAACTCTTTAAGCAAAGTAGGTACTTTAACAAAGTTGATCCGAATAGTATTCCTACGCATGGGCATCATGATGTCCTACAAAACAGAGCAAAGATGAAACCCTTTTGTCTTTGAAATAGGTTAGTCCTTATGCAAGATGTATGCAATGTTATGATGTTATGATGTCATGGTAAAGGCACACCACAAATATTCACGAAAGGCAAACATGGTAAAGGCATACAAGTCACACAAAAGAGCCCTTAGATTTCAGGCTGGCATGAAGTTCAGGTACTACCCTCTTTCAGTTTCAGTTGGTTAAGACCTGTCCTAAAAAATAGTAACCGGGTTCTAGAGGATCTCAATATCACTGACTACCCTCAATCGGTCATAATTCCAGTTTAGCAACCTTTTCTTGCGGCCAGAATCATCACGAGAGTTTAGTCTCAATGAGTGTAGCATACTGCTACTGTTCTATGGCCAAGTTGGTCAATTTAAGGTTCTAAGGTCAGTTGGTGCTTAATGACTCCTTAGAAGACCCATATTCTCCTCGTTCCAACACAAGGGATATCGGTACAGACTAAGGTGCCACACCAATGTAGCTACTGCTTCATCCGTGTCGGTCTACACCAGACAGATCCCTCACAGTTTATTACTACTTACCTAAAAAGGGTACCCCAGATCCAGGTTAGGATCTATAGAACTCCAATACAAGCCCACAAAATTAAAAGCATACAAAGCATACAATTGAAAACACAAGTGATCTAATCCTAAGGTACACCTCACTTATAAGTCCCCAGCAGAGTCGCCAGTTCTGTGATCGGTGGGAACGAGAACTGACTTTTTTTTAATGCTGGTTCGCGTTTGCGTTTGTTTTTGCAAAGTGTCGCGGTAAGCAAGAGTCGCCACCGTCTTTTATTTTATCCAACAAGGAAAGGACAAAAGCACAGAAAAATTCCTTTTCGAGGTTTTTCTCGGGTTCGGGAGGTAGATTATAGAAAGGGAAGGTGTTAGCACCCTTTCTATCCGTGGTTATCCACGGGCTCTTAGGTACTTGCTCACTATGTTTTCAAAAGTTTGCTTTTCTTTGTGATTGTGGGTTTTGAAAAGAGTTTGTTGTTTTGAAGAGAGTGTAAATGCGAAAAGTTTTGTTTTGTTTAAAAGAGAGCAAGTACTTAAGAACATCTACCTACTCAAAAAGGAATTAAACTGTGCAACTGTCCTTTAGACAGTGCTATCCCACTATTGAGGAGTAGGTAGCACGGTCGTTGGAGTTTTTCGGGTCAATTCGATTTTAGGGACGTGTGGTCACTAAAGCAACGTTAGAACGCTTTAGTGGTAATCTTAATGTCTTAGATCATTTTTATCGAGGCAACCATTTCGAGGCAACTTATGGTCTTGGGACAAAAGGACGACCTCTAAAACATCCTATACTTAATGACCACACTCGAGGAAACCAAGTGAGGTGTACCCTAGGAGTGGCATGTGCAAGTGTGTCAATTTTCAGTTATATTATCTTTGCATGTCATGGTGAGCTACTGTTGATTTTAAGTTAGGAGTTTAATCTTGTCATGCATAGCCTAGTTAGCATACATCTAAACAATTAATATATGTACAGGAATTTAAAGTGCGGAAATTGTAAATCCTACGCTATTACAAGGCTTCGGGGAGGGGGATTATTTACATGTCCAAAAATTGGGGAAATAAAAGCAGTAAAAAAGGTCTTAGTTTAAGCTATTACATCCCAGTAAGCAGTTACAATAAAATAAACGCGCGTGAATCTGAAAAATCCTAAGAATAAGAACTTTTGTTGTTTTATTTTATTTTTTGGGAAAATGCTAAATGTTCAATTAAGTCAAATTTAATTAATTAAAAAAACTGATTAAAATTAACTCCAAAACATACTTAATATTTTTTTGCATTTTTTTTTGTTTATGAAAAGGATTGAATTTAAATAAATCCTAAGTCTACTGATTTTAAAATTGGAGAAAATATGTTTGACTAAAAGAAATAAACAAAAACAAAGTAAACAAAGTACAAATGGGCCAGGCAGCAAATCAAGAAAAAATATAATTCTGGAGGCCTGGGTCGAAAGAGGTGCAAGTTGTCTTTCGACCCAGTGAAGAGGCTGGATCGAAGGTGCATGAGGGGCTGCACTCTGAGGGTGTTCGATCTGGATATGTCATCCTTCGATCTGGAAGTCCTGAGTCCAGTTCGAAGCTAAGCTGCTGAGCTTCGAAACTCTGAACAGGATCCTGAGAATATATTTCCTGCAAAAACGGAACACATGTTAAAGGTCCAGGGGGGGACTTTACCCCCCTGATTCGAATCTCCTCCCTATTCGCACCCGCTGAATTTGGGTCTGGGTTTATTTTATCATGGGATTCGAAGGAGAAACTCAGATTGTGCCCAAGCAATGTCACAATCTCATCTCTGCGCTGTAGCTTATATGTAGCACATTAAATCATTCACAAACAGCAGTAATAACATGAATATGCAATCAGAGATTGAAATGAGTTTGAGATTAGATTTCTTTACCAAACAGAGGTGCTTTGATCTGTAGTTCTGAGGGTGGAGGTGTTCGCTGGGTGGCAGTTTTGGCTTGTGCAAGGATTGGGTATGGCTTCCTGGAAGTGCTGATGACTTTTGGCAGCGTATCTCCAAGTTTTCCCTGCTTCTTTTCTCTATTTTTTCTGTATATTTTCGTCCTTTTTGCAACACTTGTGATCTCTTTATATAGAGGGGGTGGAGGGGACAGGAAGACAAAGGTTTAAATGACCTTGATTATGTGTTTGACAGCCATGAATGAGAATTTGTAACGTTGATTATGTGTTTGAAAGCCATGAATGAGAGTTTGTAACGTTGGCTAAACACATGTAACTGGCCTTCGAATGCTCCCTTTCGAATGGGCTGATGGCCTCCTTCGAATGCTTTTTGAAAGCTTCTTCGAATGGACCCTTTGAATGCTTCTTCGAATGGACCTTTTTGGAATTCCAATCGAAGGACACTGTTATAATGCTAATCAAAGTACTTGTCCATAATGCTAATCGAAAGGCTCCTTCAGAATACCAATCGAAGGGTCTTTCAGAATGCCAATCGAAAGCCTTGACATAATGCCAATCGAAATGCTTGTCCATAATGCCAATCGAAGAGCTTGACAGAATGCCAATCGAAAGGCTCCCTCAGAACACCAATCGAAGGGTCTTTCAGAATGCCAATCGAAATGTACTTAAAGCACCACTCAAAAATTTTCCTTTTCCTTAGGCAAGAGTTTGTGATCAACCATGCAGGGGGAAGACTTTGGGAAACATGAGAGGGCAAATTTTGGGGTACAACACTCTCATCCAATTCCAAGCCTTGAGTTATCAATTTTTCTAAGCAAACCATTCACAAGGGCAAAATGGTCATTCTTACACTGAGGAGTCTAACTTTGACTTTTGGATCATAATCAAATCTCAAAAATCATATTTCATCAAGACATGTTGGAATATGAAGTTTGCTTCATCAAGAGTTTCAAAAGTCAAATTTTACTTTGAAAGAATCAAATCCTAAAAACTTAGAAATTTTTCTAAGTATTTAAGAAATATGACAATTTCAGAACTTCTGGGCCATTGTTCACACTCAGCAAATTCTGGATATTCTCAAGACAGAGTTTGATCAGAACTTCTGGCCAGTTTTCACAAAGGTTCGGTCAGAGTATGCAAGGGTAAATCAAAGGAGGTTACAAAGCATGCTGCAAGCTTTCTAGAAAGTCTGAAAAATATTTCAGAACATGCTGGAGTCAGAAGAGAAGAGGATCAGAAGATGAGATGCTACGCTGAAGCAGAACTTCTAATCTAGAGTCAAGCAAGGATGCAGAGTTTCACATGGGAACCCATTTAATGTTCACAACCACTTGTGAAGTCTTTATCTAAGAGATTCTCTCCACGTGTACCCCTACAGTATTGGGAAGACAAACTTCTGTGCAAAAGTATGCTAGACCCACGCGCTGCTTCTACTTTTCCTTAATTCACACTTCCAAATCCAGCTTAGACGATATTAGCCATCCAACTTGATGCTTTGAACACACTGGTTAAGCTTACTTCAAGAGTAAGTCAGCATCTAGCACATGATGTTGGCACCACTTGACCGCCCCAACTGCAAAACTTTGCCTATAAAGAGAACACCATTTGCACACTGAAAAAGTCCAGAAAAATTTGTGAAAGAAGAAATAAAATTAAGAAAGAAAGCTTTGAACCACTGCAAAAATTCCAAGAACCCAGGAAACTATAAGTACAAAATACCAAAATCTCAGCATTGATTCCTTACACTCAAACTCCATTGTTTTCCTCAAGTGTTCTTGACTAAAGCCATCCACGTAGTTGCTGATTCACACATTAAAAGCTACCTTAATTTATGTATTCCTATTTCCATACACTCTCCATTCATTTCCACCTCAAAGGAGTAAGGATATCACCTCTTGGCTGTTCGAGAAGTTGTAAACTTCCATCCTGCTGAGTACGTGAAGAAATTGCTCAGAACATCACCAGAATTCAAGACCAACCTCTAGTTCACAGAATCTTTTCCAGCTGCAAGGTAAGTTTTCTGCTGACCCTCATCATAATTGATTAAGCATTGTCAAATTTTGCATATTTAGCACAATGTAGATATTTTGATCCTGATGATGTACATATCATGAAAATTAATGCATCTGCCTGCCTTAAGTAGAAGAAATCCCTATTCAGAGCTTCATAAAGAAATTATGACTCAGAATTAGAATTAGCAAATACACGTTGCTTCTGATTTATGCTTCTGATATTTCATATATGCAACTTCTGTTCTGTTAAGAAATAACCAAGTTGCAGATGTTCTGACTGGCATGGAAAGAGACAAAGTTCTGACAATTGCATCAAAACTTCTGAAAACTTATGAGTTCTCAGAAGATCCAGAACTTCTGAACTTCCATATTTTACTAACATGTTTCTGTTTGTGCAGCAAGTCAGAGTCAGAACTTCTGACCTCTTCTACTCTCATGCATTTGCGTTGATTATGTTTTCTTTCTCTTTTGTTATTTTTCCATCATATTATTCTTATTATTATTAATCAAAAACACCAACAAAAAAAATTCCATATTCATATGTTATATTTTCTTTTAACACAAAAAGACAAAAATATTTTATTAAACAAAAACTTATTTCTTCTCTTAAATAAATAAGCATTTTTTCATTTTCTTGTACATTCTTATTTATTTCAATATGGTTGTAATAGTAACCTAAAATTTTAACTTGCAACCCCCATCCCCTTAAATATTGTAATAGCATAGGACTTTACATTTTCGCACTGTTATTGCTTTCAATATATACTAGTAATTAGGGTGTGTATGACAAGATATGAAAATTGACAAATAGATCATCCTAATCAATACAAATTATGCATGCAATCAAATACACTCGCACACTTACACCCTTAGGGTAATTCCACTCGTTGCCTTATAAAAATGGCCATGTTATGCATGTGGGATGTCTTAGCACAAACAAATCAAAAAATACAAGATCATAGTCCCTCGATGATGCTATCAAAGTTGCCTTTCAAAATGATCTTAGTCCCTAAAGAAAAAGTGCTAAGTCATCTCACAACATTGCTATCATGGTCATACGATGACCCAACACTCGTCCCTTCACATCCAACGATGGGGCTTTATACCAAATCAATGGTAAGATAACAACATCTAAAGGAGGATGAAAAGCACATCTAAGAACTTTTGAGTAGGTAGATTATCTTTAGTTACTTGTTCACTCTCAAAACAAATATCCTTGTTATTTTCAAAACAATCACATACACTTTCAAAAACATCTTCAAAACACTTTCCAAGACTTGAAATATTTTTAAAAGCTCAACACTTTGTATACGTTCTTATGAACGAGAACTATTACAAAGTTTGCCTAGACGATGACAACTTTTCAAAATACTTTCAAAACCACACAAAACACATTTTCAAACAAAAGCAAGTGATCTAGCGAGTAACTAAGAGCCCATGGAAAACCATGGATGAAAAGGGTGCTAATACCTTCCCTTTTCATAATCTACCCCCCGAACTCATGAAAACATCTCTAAAGGTCTTTCCTGTTGTTGTACCCCAAACTTTTCCCTCTCATATTTCTCAAAAAAACATTTCAAGAAAGATCTCCAAGTTGCTCAGGGTAGCCCAAGGATTGGCCAGACGAGATCTCTCCTAAGGCAGTCTACCCCAAATTAGGGTTTCATGTTGCATCAAGGTACTTGAGTCCAAGTGACCCCAAGTTCTCATCAATGTCCTAAAATGTTCTCAAGATTATCCATGTCAAGTTTCAAGCCTTGCAGAGGAAGTTTGCTCAGTCAATTGCTCAAAGGTCCAAAAATCGACTGTGCTAGGGCAAAAGTTAATTGTGACCCCCATACAGTCAAACTTCAATATTTTAGGTCATCATCCTCATTTTGAAGTATATTTCATCATTTTATAAAGGGTTGATCATGATTCATCAAGGATTGCTCACAATTCATCAAGATTCAAAAGTTGCTAAATTAGGGTTTTGTAGGAAAAGTCAACCCAACTTTGACCAATCATAACTTTCTCATACTTTATGAGAAATAGCCCATCCAAAGCTCATTTTAAAGAGTATAAAATTTCCTACAATCCATCTTCATCCTCCAAGATCAAAATATGCACTCACAAGAAGTTATGAATTTGGACATTATAGGTCATTTTGAAAAGTCAACAAAATCACCTGTTTTGTCAAAGATTCATACATGAGCATGGAATATCAAAATGAGATGAGACCAAAAGGGTTGCTTATAGGACATCTCAAGCTTTCTAAAAAAGTTCAAGAACACCTCCAAAGAGTCAAAATTGAGGAAGTTATGCATTGTTGAAGTTGGACTTTTTTGCAAAATTGCCAAAAGTCAACTATGCCCAAAACTTCAAATTTTGCCAAATGGGCCCATTCTTTTTCACTTGTTTTGAGTTGGCATTATAGCCCACATGCTCTAGCCTTGTCCATGTGTCCATATCATATTTTTATTAACTATTTTGATTTTTATTTGAATTAATTTGATTTAAATCAAATAAAATCAAATAAAATCCAAAGCATTGATAACAAAGGATTTTTTGGTTGTTTCAGGCTCTAATCACAGCTAGCAAGGCATTCAAATTCACATCAAGCCATATGTGTACAAAAAGATTGAAAAGAAGCCAAAATTGGAAGGTTGTTAAAGGGAATCAAATCAAATATCAAAGTCATTGATGGAGAGGGATTTGGACAGATTTTGCAACCCTAATGCATTGTACAATACATAAGGAGGTAAGGCATATAAAAAACGAGGTGGGAGATCAAGCATAGAGCAAGAACAAATTTTGCAAAAAGAAGCAAAAAGTGTGAGATCGAAACAGAGGTTAGAGGCATCCTCAAGGCCTGTTACGTGTCTCAATTGCTTCCTGGCATTCTCTAGAAGCTAAAGCAACTCAAAACCAGTCCATTCCAATCCCAGAATACGCTGTAAGTCACTCACAAACTCGCCCTGTTCTTGAATTCATATTTTAAAATTTAGGCATTGTTGACATGAATTGATAGCATATTCTTAATCTACAAATCATTTGCAAGCTTTTGGCATTACTCAATTGCATTTATATGACCTGTAACGAAATCCACCATTGTTAGGGTTTCAGATTTGTTTTTGGAGTTTTTCTTTTCAGGAATAATTGGCCCTAATAATGGGCATGGTTGCAATCAGGAGGATGAGACGACCTCAACCATGGTCTTAGAATTCATTTTCATGGCCTGTACGAGATTTTGGAATGGACATGACTTGTAGTGACGGCCAGCGTCCGTAGGTATAGGTGTTACAGATTTTTAGCTACGGAGGGAGGAAGGGGACGATGAGTTGTCACCCCACCATTCGTCCATTCAAACAGCGCATGTTTTTTTTTCTTCTGTCCATTAGCTTTTGTTTTATATATTATTATTGATTTGTATTATACTAACAATAAGAAATAAGTGGCGAAGTGGCAAGCGTGGCATGGAATTCCCCTCAGGACCTGGGTTCGAATCCCAGGTCCCCCTATTTTCTCTATGATATTTGTTTTCAGGTAATCATGTGCACGCTCAAGCCTAAGGTCCATCATATTCCCTCACCATCCAACACGCCAGATGGCCAGATGGCCAGATCTGGTGGCCATCATTGAAGGTGCACCAAAGGACCAAGTCAACGCTTGCATACATGATCCAAAAAGTCAAATGGATCAGCACAAATGGGCCAGAAAAATTGCTATACACACACCCAAAATCAGGCTTATCTCACTCTTTGTTTTATATTTTGTTTATTTTATTTAATTATTTTAATTATTTTTAATTTAATCACTAACCAATAAAATAATTTCTTTTTATCAAAAAAATCACAAAAAATATTTTATGTCCAATTAAATTTCAGAACTTTATTTTTTATTAATAAATATTAATTAATTTAATTAGGTATATTAATTAGGTAACTTTAATTTATTTTGCAAATAATAAAAAAATCAATTAGAATAATTAGGTTTTAACATTAGTTTAATTATTTTATTTTTCTTTCCTAAATTAACAAAAACTCCAAAAATATGTCACTTAATATTTTTCATTAATTAATTTATTTAATAATTAATTTAGCATTTAATTTTAGGATTTAATTTCTTTTCTTAAAAATAAAAATAACAAAAAACACTTTCTTGAATTCAAGGGGTCAAAACCCTAGTTTCGCCTTCGATTCAATTGTCTCGCGCACTTTATTTTTCTTTATCCAAATTATTGTATCTGCTCCCGGTTTGTAATAAATAATTAGGACATTTACTTTTACCGCTTTTATTTTAATTTCAAAGGGTTGCTTTTGGCGATGTAAATACCCGACGCCTTGTAATAATTTAGTTTAAATTCTTCACCTTTAATTTCTGCAAATATACAACTGCTAGATGTTTGATAATAGGGTTTGCATGACAAGAATGAATGTTTAATTTAAAAACTGTTAGATCACCCTAAACATGTGCAAAGATAAAAATAACTGAAATCAATACACTCACACATGCGCACTCATAGGGTACACCCCACTTGGTTGCCTTCGTAAACCGTCATTGAGTATAGGTTTTTTAGAGGTCGCCCTCTTGTCTAAAAGATCATATTTGCCTCGAAGTGGTTGCCTCGGATATTGTTGCCTCGAACAAATGATCTAAGACACTAGGGTTACTGCTAAGACGTCCTAACATTGCTTTAGTGACCGTATGTCCCTCTTTCGAATTGACCCTCAAACTCCAATGATAGTGCTACTATTGTACCCCAAAATTTTCCCTCTCATTTTATCAAGATTTCCCCTCACAAGACTCCTCGGACTCAAGACCAAGCTAGGGTTTGCTCTGCTCAAGACATCTCCTTGCACTGATGACCTAAATTAGGGTTTGAGTTTGCACATGGATTTTTGGACTTTCAATGCTCAAAGTGACTTTCATACTTCATGTTGTACTTATAAGATTTCCCCTACCAAGATTCAAGCCTTGAATAAAAATTTTGCCCAGTCAATTGGACAGTTGACCTAGAAATCAGCTGTATTGGGGGAAAAGTCAACTATGGCCAATTTACAGTCAAACCTCTTAATTTTTTATCCACATCAACATTATAGGCTCATATGAACCATTTGATTAAGTTTGGACCACAACTCCTCAAGAAATTGGATCAGATCATCAAAAGGGCAAAATGGTCATTTTTAGGGTTTTGATTGTATAAGGGCAATTTCTGATTTTTCACCTAGCCAATGGCAAATTGGGTTCAAGTATGGATTCAAGGACTCAATGGAATCATCTTGACCTATTCACAAGGTTCAAAAGATCTCAATTGCATTGAATTGACAAATGAATTTTTCAGTAAACTGATCAAAATTTGACTGTACACTGAAAAGTCAAACTTTGACTTTTTGGTCAAAATCAAGTGCCAAGGGTCATTTTTCATCAAGATGAGTCAAAACATGAAACTTTTTCATCAAGAAACCTAATTTTGCAAATTAGGGTTTAAGATTGAAAAATTTCATAACTTAGAATTTTTCTAAGTTATGAAATTTTCTTTTTTTTCCCCAATTTTGCCCAACATTTTCACCATGATGCAATTGGATTCAAACAAAACTTCAAACATGAAAGTTGTAGTCCTCCACAAAATATACAACTTTTATTCACAAAGTTTTCCCAAAATAAGCTTGGATCTCAAGTTATGATTTTTGGAACAAGGGTCCATGAAACTTTTAACTTCGTAAAATTTTGCCCTAGTTTAGGCAGGATTTTGACCTATCTTCATGGCAATTTTTCACATAGTTCCACTTGGAATCTAAAAATGCATTTCAAAGATGGATTGTAGAGCATGTTACAAGATTTCCAAAATGTCCAATAACTCTCCAAAATCATTTATGGTTAGGGAGAATCAAAGGTTTGAATTTGGAAAAAACTCACTTTGATCCATGGCATGTTTCATATTGACACAAGTTGCAAAATCTGTCCAACTTTGCTTGTACTTGAATACATGTCTCTAAACCCTTCCACACTCAAAAACTGAATGCAAACTCATTGGTTTAAGGCATTATTCTGATCAATAGAGGTTTACACATTGAATTAATCTTAAAATGGCAAAAAGGTAGCATTGCCATTTTGATAAAGGAAACTTTATGTCAACTTGCTTCCCTTGAGCCTTGGACCTCTCTCTTTGCAGCAAACAATTTCCATAAACTTAGCAAAAAGTACAACAAACTTGTGCATGTTTGAAGATAGCCTGTACAGGCATGTCTTGTATCACTTCACACTTTTACTTCAAAACCAAGTAAACTTGCAAAATAGCCATAGTTTGAAAATCTGATAAGAACAATGTTTGTAAGCATTCCAAACAACTTTTGCACATTGCCTTGAGCCAGAAGCACGA
Organism: Vicia faba; assembly: GCA_948472305.1. NCBI lineage: Eukaryota > Viridiplantae > Streptophyta > Magnoliopsida > Fabales > Fabaceae > Vicia > Vicia faba. Next base: position 1,441,507,413 of record OX451738.1, on the reverse strand, counting down.
GATATCCAACCCTCAAGCCTTCCAAAACACAAAAACACCTTCTTCTTGCAAAACAGGACAGTTTCTGCATTTTCACTTCCATGTCACAAACCACTCGTGCGTTTTGTCCCAAACCTCTTCCAATACCTTCCATATAACCCATCTAAGCTATCCCAACCATTGGCCATTGACTGTAACTCCATTTGCAAGCTTCACCATTTCTGATTTCAGCTTGTGCAGGTTGACTTCTACATGCTTATTCAAGCATGCTCAAAGTAAACAAAGCATTGGGGAAGGTCAGAGGAAGTTCAAGCAAACTCACAAACATCTCAGGCCTCATTGAAAACCTCCACATTACCATACACGAGTTCAACTGAAACAGGTATTTTCCAACTTTCTATCTCTCTATTTAGGAATCATTAGGCTTAGGTTTGTGAATAAAAAATGTAGTACTCATAGCCCTTAAACTTTACATATGTATAGATTTCATTTAAGTTAAGTGTGCTGAGAGAATTTGATTGATGAACATTCTGAAAAAGTTAGGTTAGAAATTAGGGCTAGAGAAATTCTCTCTGGTCTTTGAGAGTTAGATTAAGTTTTTTATATGGTTAGAATCGTATGATCATGCTCTATAACTTTCTGGTTGCAAGTTTTCGTTTTTAAGCACAAATGAAGGAGATACGAGTTTGTACACAGAAGGCGCGTGTTTTGTTTGAACGAAGGTTGAAGATGAAGTAGCTGGGCTGGGCCTGACTATTTCTCACTTTTGACACCCCCTAACTTGCTTCTCACACCCCCTTGGCCCATTGTTATATATTTTTATATTTTTCTATTTTTCTATTTCTTTTTCATTTCTGATTTTATTTTATTTTTTCTAAACATAAAAAATTACCAAAAACATTTTCATAAATTTTCACATTTTATTTTATATTTTTTTATTATTTTTTCTAACATGAAAATAATTATTAAATAACATACTTTTATTTTCTTTAATAAAAACTTGAAAATAATACATAAAAATATTATATTTTTATTTTTATTATTTACATACTTAAATATTATTTTTTCTAATATATTTTTATTTTTTGACATTTGTGTATATTTTATTATTTTATTGTACATAAATAATATAATTAATATATATATATATACTTTCTTAAAATAAATTAGGGTTTTACCCTTAACAAAAATAACTTTTTATTTTCTTTTTTCATACATTAAATATTATATTTTTACACACATAAAAATAAACAAAAACATTTTTTGCATATTTATAATATATTGCATATTTATTTAAATTGTCTATTTAAATATTGTTTATTTATCATTTGTACAATTAATTCAATTTGGATGTAATAGTTAATTTTAGGGTTTTATTTTCTTGCAAATATCCCCCATTCAAAATTGTATCCCCCCACCCCATATCAATGTTGTAATAGCGTAGATTTATTTTACGCATTTTTATAGCTTTCAAATATGCCATGATAGAGATTAGGGTTTGTATGCAATATCCAAAATCAAAACAAATAGTTAGACCTAATACAAGACATAAAATGTATGAAAATGACAACACAATGCACACATGCACCCCTAGGGTTTCATCCACTTGTTGCCTTTAAAATGGCCATGGTATGCATGTTGAGTATCTTGACAAAACAAAAACAAAACAAAAGATCATAGTCCCTCGATGACGCTATCTTGGTTGCCTATACAAAAATGATCTAGTCCCTCAAAAATTTGCTAAAGATACTTAGCACTATTGCTATCATGGTCAATACGATGACCCGCGCCTGTCCCGTTTAACATCCAAATACAAGGTTGTTTACCAAATGTAATGGTAAAACAACACTGTCAAAAGGGTTAAAAATGTGTAAGAAAGATCTTTGAGTAGATAGGGTAGACAACTCTTAGTTACTTGATCAAAACTTGCAAAAACATCCTTGCTATTTTCAAACACACCTCACAACACAATTTCCCAAAACAAACTTTCAAACATTCAAACATTGAAACATCTTTTCAAAAGATAATACACCTTTGTATACATTCGAACAAGAATCATTACAAAGGTTGCCACAACGATGGCCTCTTTTCAAAATATTTTTCAAAACCACACACAAAGCACCATTTCAAACAATTGAAAAGAAAAAACAAGTGATCTAAACAAGTAACTAAGAGCCCATGGATAACCATGGATGAAAAGGGTGCTTGCACCTTCCCTTTTCATAATCAACCCCCCGAACCCAAGAAAACGTCTCAAAGGTCTTTCCTGTGCTTTTTGACCTTTCCTTTGGATAAAATAAAAAGTCGGTGGCGACTCTTGCTAAACCGAAACATTTGCGAACACAAAACGCAAAACCTCAAGTCAGTTCTCCCACCGTATCACAACTACCTACTCACTAATAGTGGGTAACATTGTCTAAAGGAAATAAGCATAAAACAATTCTTTTTTTCGAGTAGGTAGATTAGTTCTTAGATACTTGCTCATCCAAAACAAAACTTTTTTCACACTTACGCTCTTTTACAAACAAGTTTTCAAAAACACTTCATTACACTCTTGAAGACAGACGCAAGAGTTAAATCGAAGTTAAAACAAAAACTTTTCAAAACCCACAAGCACAAAGAAAACAATTTTTGAAAATGATGAGCAAGTACCTAAGATCCCGTAGATAACTACAGATAGAAAGGGTGCTAATACCTCCCCTTTCTATAATCTACCCCCCGTACTCAGAAATATCTCGGGAAAAAAATTTTCTATGCTTTTTTTCCTTTCCTTGTTGGATAAAATAAAAGTCGGTGGCGACTCTTGCTTAACGCGACATTTTGCGAATACAAAAACACAAAACGCGAACCAGCATTCCAAAAACAGTCAGTTCTTCCCACCGTATCACACCTGTGCTTTTTCACCTTTCCTTTTTTGGATAAAAGAAAAGCCGGTGGCGACTCTTGCTAAACCGCAACATAATCAAGGCATACAACTTCATCTAAAAAAACATAAAATCTAGCCACAATAGAAATAGAAATCGTTCTCAGAACAACCAAAAATATTAAGCCACCAAATAGATCACTAGAACAAATTTGATGAATAATCATTTGAAATAGTTTCATATTCAACTCCATCTTCCACATTAGCACTTGACATATCTTCATCTTAACCCACTGTCACAACATCTTTCTTACCATGTTTTCATCTTAACCCACTGCCATATCAAGCATGTCTTCATTAACCGTTAAACCAAATTCATTAATATCGGGAACATTAGAAAACATAGTGTCAATGACATTTTTCCCAACAAACAATTTATAATTGAAATTCAATAATCCAAGGGAAACATATACTTCATCATCAGCAGTAACAATATCACTCTTTTGGATAATTAATCTAATAGAAATTAAAAAAGGGAATCCAATTGGAAGTTTCACAATGTAAGATTCAACATGTTTCACTACTTGTTCAAAGATATAATCACCAAAATCAAAATTAGACTTAGTACCTATTCAACACAACAAACTAGCTAGACTTAGAGTAATACCCGACCTGTAGAAGGAAGGCGACCATCGATGAAACTTTGTGTATTTGAACATATGGCCCAATTATAGTTGGAAAGAGATTTCAATTGTAATGGAGAAGAAGAGGAGAAGAAGAGTCCTTGATCCAAATATTTGTTGGGTTCCTTGTGTGTTGGATCAAATTTTAAACAATATAGAAAATGTGTAGTCGAGTATCAAGAAGGCAAAGGAGTTGGACAACAATTCTTCTATCGCAACTACATAAAAACCATACCATAACGATTGGAAAAGGGACATCATAACGCCTGACCAATTGTTGTGAGGTAAAGGTGATTGTATGTATGACCCAAATCACTAAGGTTGCGCGATCGTTGTGGAAGCTAGGTAGCTCTTAACTTATCACAACGGTTGTAACAAATAACCATTGTGATATATATATATATATATATATATATATATATATATATATATATATATATATATATATATATATATATATATATATATATATATATATATATATATATATATATATATATATATATATATATATATATATATATATATATATATATATAGGTCATGGGTTCTAAACCCATCAACAACGATTTATTTAGAACATAATTAATGTTTCACCACAGTTACAATAGATCATCATTGTGAAAAGTACCCTGAGTTTATTATAAATATGTAGATTGTTTGTTTTCTCTACACCTTATTAAATATATACAACCATTAAAATTGATGTAGCAGATAATAATTTGAAAAATTAAGTTATTCTTGAAAAATAACTTAAACAAACCATTGTTTTTCAAACTACATTCAAACTATAATACATCTCTTGCTACTTAACACATAGTATATGGTTCAATGATTTAAGTTCTTCAAAGCAACAATTCATTCCTAGTTTGTTTTGCAAAGGATCAATATGTTGACTATTTCAGAATCATCATCATCATCGCTAACATGATCATTATTTTAATTGATGATGATGATTATTATTATGATGAGATCAATGAAGATTATTAGGAATATATCAACAAATTTCATGTTTTGTAATATAAATTAATAGCGAGCGAACCATGCATTGAATAACTTAGGGAAATAAACCACGTTCTATGTGTTAAAGAGTGATAGATGAATTACGAGATACATGCATATCAAAAAATATTGAATGATCCAAGTTGTATTTCAAATACAACTTATCTTTTAAATTATTATCTTTTAAATCACTTTAAATGAATGCATGTTCAATAAGGGGTTAGTGAAACAAACAATCTACATACATTATAATAAACTCAAAAACACCACCACCAACAACAACAACATTTATCAACAAAAACATAGATCTATAAACAACTACTCAAGTATTTATGAACAACATCAATAACATACATCAAGAACGACAATAATATGCCTTTTATTGAAAACTATCATGGAATGATATGAAGTAGACTTGATTAAACTATTTATGTTGCTATGAAGAAAAAATATAAGAAATATGAAGCTGCTAAAATAGCTTGATACTTCTTATATTGTTTCTCCATAGCAACATAAATGTTAACAACTTTTTAAATAGAAACAACCATATAACCTGTGTTGAAAACATAAGCTAGCATTAACGATATCTTAACATAAAAGGAAACATAATCCAAAAAGGTATGAAAAACTATTTAAAGAAGAAATATTGTCATACATGGAAAAGATTAATGAAGAAGATTACCTTTAAGTTTTAAGAAATATTCAGGACGAGTTAACTACATTGGAAGATATAAATGTTAGGGTTTTGTTATAAAAAAAAGAGGAGAAAACATATAAAAAACATAGAAGAAAGATTAAGAAGATGAAATTTTTACCTTTAAATTTGAAGATGCTATTGAGGACGAGTTCGTTGAATATGGAAGAGAGCGTGGTTAAGGTTTTGTTAAGAGACGGACAACGAATCTGATGGAAATGTTTGACAGCCTCATGAACACACGCGTACACACACACACACACACACACATATATATATATATATATATATATATATATATATATATATATATATATATATATATATATATATATATATATATATATATAACTTATCACCACAGATATTAAAATAAACTTTTTTGATAATATGAATGTATTATTCATACAGGATGCTAGTATTAACCGTGATGATAGGTCTTTTTATTTTAATATATTAATAAGAGTATAATAACAATCCCATTTTTAAATGAAAAGGCGTGAAAATTAGTGGTGATTAGAATCAAAGTAAGTAACCATTAATATATAACAACGGTTGTTATGAAAGACCGTGATAATTTTTTTAAATAAAATATTCAAAAATATTATGGCGAGCGAATATGAGTTACTACAACGGTTAACTAGGCAACTGAAATAATATAGTTTCACCAAAGGTATATTCTATAGTAGTGTGTATGGTGTTAGGTTAGATAAAGAGTTGCCTTTATTTAGCTTTAAACGAGTGTTTTTGACCATTGGAGTAGTTGCAGGCTTAAGGCCAAGGAGACCTATGTTAGAAAGAATATATATGACATATTTCCTTTGGCATATATTGATATCTTTGCTTGATCTTTCTACCTAGATACCTAGGAAGTACTTGAGAGTGATTATGTCTTTGATGTTAAAATGATTAAGTGGGGTGTTGTTTATGCTTTGTATGATGTCTAAGTTGCTTCTTGCAATTATAAGAACATTAACACAAATGTTTAAGGAATTAAATGAGTTAGAAGATTGATGTATAAAAAGATAATAGTGTGCAGAGAATTGTTGTCAGTTATGGGACAATAACACAACATATATTTTTATGAACCACATCCTGCTAGACTTAAGACTATATAAGGATTTTAAAAAAATTCAAACTTGATTTGGATGATAGGGATTTATTCCTAGGGGTAAGGAAACGTATACCTCGTCATCCAAATCTCCAAGGAGAAAAGAATTATGGGCATCTAGTTGGTGTAAGTGAAGATTTATGGAACAAATGAAAGCAAGAAGTAATCTTATAGTAATAAGTTTAGAAACAATGGGAAACGTGTAAGAAAATTCAATACCTTCTATTTGAGTGAAAAGCTTAGCCACCAACCTTGATTTGTGGATTTTAATTGTTCTATCAAGCTTAAAATTTGTTGTGTAAACACACTTACAACCAATATCCTTTTTATTTGGAGGTAGAGTGGTAAATATTCAAGTTTTGTTATTGATTAAGGCTTAAAGTTCATTATTTAGTGCCTTAACCTAATCAAGTTATGTAATGTCTTGCATGTAAGAGGAAAGTTAACAATTTGAGGTAATATTGAATATAAATCCATAAAATTTGGGAGATGTGTTTTTATAACAAAGAAATGTGGAAATTCCATGTAAAGAAGATGGATGAGATGAATTTCAAATGAACTCATGGAGGAATGCAAGTTTTTTTTTCATGTCTTATTGATTTCTAAGGGTAAGGTCAGGTTAAGGATAGTTAGAGGTGTGAAATTTTTATGGTGGGGGTAGTAAGGGAATTATAGTTTTGAGTTTTGGAATCAACAACTTCAATTTCTATGGGAAAATCAAATAGGAAAATATTGTTATGACTTTCATAATCTAATTAGGCATGTTGATTTTTTGGTGGAGGATTAGTGGTATGATAGATATAGGGGAAAATATGTTCATAGAAGATGTAATTTCTATATATAAAGGTGGATCTACTTTAGAAGTTATATATGTGAAAACTTGTAGTGTCATTAAAGTATTATAGGAAAATGAATTTAGTGGAACTTGGGTTAAGTTTGTATCTGCGTCTAGTTAGGGTGGAAGCATAAGTGAGGAATCCAAAGGATTTGATATGGAGGAAGATGAGAGGTTCCTTAAAAATAAGCTCATGAGGTGTCTTATGATAGATGGAAGAGCTGCAAAGTCTATTAATTAATTAAGTAGCATGATAAAAGGCAAAAGACCAAAAACATTTAGACAAGTTGGCATGAAAAAGAAGAGACCTGGTGACATTTAAGAGGTGTATATGTTTCCTCTCTAGTACAAATTTTTGTTGTGGTGTTTCAACATAATTACTTTGATGAATGATGCCTAGGGATGCATAATAAGATGTAATGATGAACTCATTTGCATTATCACTACATATTTTTGTGGGGTTTCTTTAGTAACAGATCTAATGGTTACTCTATTATGAATGTGGTAGGTTGTGTTCATAGCTTCAACTCAAAAGTAATATGGAAGTTTCTTGGCATACAGCATAATTCTGGCTGATTCTTGCAAAGTTTTATTCTTCCTTTCCACCATCTCATTTTTTTGTGGAGTGATTGGGGCTAAGAACTCATGACTAATACCTTATGAAGCATAAAATCCATATGATTTTGAATTCTCAAACTCGGTGCCATGGTCACTTTTGATTTTTCAGTCACTTTTTCTCTTAGAAGCAGTTAATATAGCTCTTTGACAACTTTAAATGTGTCAGATTTTTTCTAATGAATCTAACCTCAATCGTACCTTGAGAAGTCACCCACACACACAAAGACATATTTTCACTCATAAGCTTTCTACTTGCATATGCCCCATCAAGTCCATGTGTAATAGTTCAATAATCTTTGAGGTGGCAAAATGTTAGAGCTTTTTGTGAGTAAGGATGTCAACTTGCATCTGTTAATGGGGATCCCTATAGGGATTATCTATTTGGAGCATCGAAGTTGGGGATTTTCCCCCCGCATGGATAAGGATGAAGGGAAAAGTTTCCCTAATGATACTTTGGGGCAAGGATTAGGAAAGTACCCTCCGCCCCGTGGATTCCCCAAATTCGAAACTTTTATATTTTATATATTATATAATCTACAATTATATAATTTTACATAAAAAATTAATGTATTAGAAAATGAAGAGTCATTAGTGGATCATTTTATTTTTATATTTTATTATATAATGTATTGTTTCACTATCCAATTACCCAATCCAAAAAAAGTTCACCCAATACATAAAATGTACACACCATCTTCTCCTTTTCTTTTCTCAATTATCTTTGTCTCCTCCATTAATCATCTCATATATTCTCATCATCATCATAACAACCACTCTTATTTGTTCATTGTGCTTATGGTAATTACTCTTCAAATTCACTTTACTTCCACTAGTAACATATTTTTCATTCAATTAATAAATTAGTAGTTATGGATTTGCCACACACACATAATCAACCACTTGCGGTGGACGACATCAATATTGTGGTAGTAAATTAGCGAAAGCATGATAGAAATAAGTTGTGTTAATATTTTTTATTTTTTATTTACATAAAAGTATTAGCAACAGAAAGTGTTTTTTTTTTTGTTATTGATGCAAGATGTATTTTTATTTTTTTAAAAAAGAAAGATGCAAAATATATGTTTTTTTTAAAAGGAAAAAATAATGATATATTAGTGTCATAGTTTTGATCTAAAAGTATATAACTTTTTTAAGATTCGATCTCCGTAGATTTCCGTGGGGATTTGTGGGGATGGGGGAAAATATTCCATCGTGGCGGGGATTGAGGACAGAGACGGGGAATAAATTTTAAGGGCGGGGCTGGGAGCGGGGAAGCATCCTTCGAACATTCCCTGCCATGTTGACATCCCTACTTGTGAGGCATCTTGGTCTACTTGCTTAATTGACATTCTCCACTGATTTTTCCTTATTCAATCTTGAGCTTAGGTAAACTCGTTACAACTTCTTCATGAATAATTTTCCTTATGCTTTTGAGATTGAGATGAACAAGTTTTTTATGCCAAAGCTTGGTCACATCAAATTTTGTCATTAGACACGATGAAGAGTCTCCTTTGTTTTGAGATATATATACAAATAACAATTATGCTTAGACCTTACTCCTTTCATAACCACTTCTTATCCTTGAGTAGAAACAACACATTTAGATTTGTTGAAGCTAACTTTAATACCTTGATCACACAAATGACTTATATTAATCAAGTTGGCAGTCAGTTCTTCAACCAACATCACATTACTAAGATAAGGAAGACCATGATACATCAGTTTCCCTATGCCTTTGATTCTTCCTTTTGCACCATCACCAAACGTAACATAGCTATTTGTGTATGGTTTAATTGTGTGAAGATAAGTCTTATCTCTTGTCATGTTTCTGGAATAACCACTATCAAAGTACTAATCTTCTCTAGAGGACATTATGAGTGATGTATGAGCAATGAGGCTTTGGGTTTCCATTTTTAGTATCCACACCTTCTTCACTTTAACCTTCTTATCTTTTCTTTTGAACCTTAATTGACTTTAAGGTTGATGATAACCATATAGTTTATAACATTTAGGCCTTATGTGTCCATATTTTCTACAGCGATATTGTTGTACCCCAAAATTTTCCCTTTCTTTTCTTAAAATATTTCTTACAAATATCTTCAATGATTCAAGCTTGCACCAGTATTGACTAGGTCAAGCCATCTTCTCAACACCGATGCCTCAAATTAGGGTTTGAGTTTGCACAAAGACAATTGGACTTCTAATATTTCAAATGAATTTCATGGATCATTATGGACCCTCAAGATTGCTCCTGTCAAGATTTAAGTCTTGGATCACAAAATTGCTCAGTCAATTGATCAGATGGCCTAAAATCAGTTGTATTGGAAAAAAAGTCAACTATGGTCAACCTACAGTCAAACTTCAAGATTTTGGACCAATATCAACATTTTGAAGTCATATGTATCATTTAATCAAGATTGGATCACAATTCTCCAAGAAAATTGTTCAAATCATCAAAAGGGCAAAATGGTTAAAATTAGGGTTTTTGACTGAGAATGACCAATCTTTGACTTTTGACCTAGTACATGATTTATTGGTTTGAAAAATTGTCTCAAGAATTCAAGTACATCATTTTAACCTAATCGCATATTTCAATTCATCTCCCGAGATCAGTGGATTGATAGATGAAATTTGGTCAACTGATGAAAAAAATCAACTGTAAACTGAAAAGTCAAACTTTGACTTTTTGATCAAATTTGAGTTTCAAAGATCATATTTCATCAAGACATTCAAAATATGAAATTTGATCATCAAGAAACCGAGAAAGTCAAAAGTCATTTTGAAAAGTCAAACCTTGCAAGATTTAGAGATTTTTCTAAGTGTTTTTTATACATGTTAATTTCATTACTCCATGACATCTTTTCACCATAATTCAAGATAATTCAAGTTGTTACAAGTTTTAAAGTAAACAACAAGGTTGCATTTTTAAGTTAAAATTGCAAGTTACAAAGCTATATCTTATTTTAACTTTTCCCTTTGTCTCAATCTTCAAACTTTGCCACTATGTTGTCCACAAATATGCCTTGTCTTTGTTACAAGCTGCATAAATCTGTTCACAAAACCAGACCTGCATAAATTTATTACAGATCTTCAGAGTCACTGAAGGCCATAGAAGAATTGTTACCCATGGAATCCAGAATGGATGGGTACCTGCATTTGTGAGTGTGGGTGTGTGTAAGGGATATCCACCTTTAAAATAATAAAATGTAAAAAAGAAAGAAAATGAACACAAAAGTTTATATGTGAAAACGTCCATGATTCATTAAAATGGCATATGAAGATGAAAAATCAAACCCTTACAAATGAACCTATGTGCCTCGGGTAAGGCACAAGGTTAAAAGTGTACGAATTGTTCAAGAATTATTACAAACCAACAGAAATGTTTGAAAGATAAATTACTGATTGATGAAAGTAATGGGAATAAAGTCCTTTGCCTCCCAATTGCACAGTCCTTCTTCAACGGTAGGGAAAATCCAGTCTTCCAGATTGCTCTCCTCTTCACTATCCTCCAAAGCACTGACTTCATGGTGAGTGATCTTCACTGGTGGCCCTCCATCCCGGGAGCGACGCACAACTTTTTGAGCAGAAGCAGTGAAACCCAAGCCGAATTTATCAGGCTTGAAAGGAAAATTGGGCAGCTGACCCCAGATTGTGCTTCCTTCTTCTTCAATCACAGCCTTTGCATCTTTGAGCAACGACATACGAGGCGGAGGTCGGGTAATCATGGGTACAGAAGGCACTGTCTTGGTTTCCGCAATCTCTTGAGCTACCTCCTCAAAATGCTGAAAGGGGGTTTCGATGAATTCACCATCCAATTCCACATAGCGGAAAGAATTAAGATGGCTTATCATGTATTCCTCCTTGCCGTGAACAATCACAATTTTCCCTTGGACAGGGTACTTAAGCTTCTGATGCAGAGTAGAAGTAACGGCTCCAGCATGATGAATCCAGGGCCTTCCCAACAAGCAAAAATAGGAGGGACGGATGTCCATGACATAGAATGTGGAGTTGAAGGTTTCAGTTCCCACTTTAATTAGGATGTCCACTTCCCCGTGGACCATCTGTTTAGAACCATCAAAGACTCTGACAATGATGTTGCTGGGCTTCAAGGTTAATCCTTCACAATCTAGCCTATCCAATGCCTTTTTTGGTAGGACGTTCAGTGATGAACCAGTGTCCACCAGAACATGTGCAAGAGTAGTCCCTCTGCATTCCACCAAAATATGCAAAGCGTCATTATGTTTTCTCCCTTTGACTGTTAGGTTAGCGTCGGAGAATCCTAAACCGTTGTCTGCTGTTAGGCTAGCTACACATTCCTGGAACTGATCCGTGGAGGTTTCCTAGGGCACATGGGCCGCCATCTTCAAGAATCTGATCAGAGCTTTGGCATGAGCCTCTGAACAAAGCAGCAAGGACAACATATAGATTTTTGAGGGGGTTTGCCCCAGTTGCTCCACAACATTATAATCGCTTTTCTTGATTATTTTCAAAATCTCTTCCATTTCTTTTTGAGTGGTTTCAGGGATGACCAACGGCTGAGCCCTCATCCTGACGGGATCTTCTTGGATCCCTTTCCCTTTATCATCATCAGCAGCAGAGGGGGAAACTTCAGGAGTCACAATTTCTTCAATAACTGGAGTTCTCGCAGATATGTTGACCGGTACAGGAGTGACCTTAGGAGCGGCTGAGGGTCTGAAGATTTCCTTTGGAGGCGCAATCTCTGGAGAGAAAATTATTCCACTACGGGTGATTTTACTCATTCCAGCAATGTTTCCAATGTCGAAAGTCTCTTCATCAGAACTCTCTTCAGTCGATTCAATTTGTTTAACACCGTGGTAAAAGATCTCTCCCCCACAGTTCCACGGTATTGATTTGTTGGACTTGTACGGGATAGGCCCCGGCATGGTTATCTTCAAAGGTACAATCTTTGGATCGGATGTAATCTTAACAGGTCTTTTAGAGACCTTGGAAAGATTGGCGGATATGGTAATTATCGAAACATCATTGACAGGAGTCGGTGTAACAGGAGTCTTTTCAAAAAGGATATCTTGGTTATCCATTAGGCGTTGGATTCCTAACCTCAACAATGGACAGTCGGTTGGTAAGGAGGAACAAAGGTAGCAATCTTCTTTACAACCTGGGAAAATCCCAGCCTTCAGAAAATTCAACTTGATTATCAGTAGCAGAGTCATCAAATCATCAACAGTAGCAACAAAAAGATCTTCTTCAACAACATTGACATTGTGACCGTCTTTTGGCATTGGAGCAGAGATCACGTTAGGATTTTCAGGGGCGTCGAATTCAACTTCTTTAGCATCTATCAAATCCTGAATCTTATTTTTGAGGGCCCAACAATTGTCGGTGTCATGCCCCAGGCTGTCTGAATGATAAGCACACTTGGCATTTGAATGGTAGTAAGGAGAAGATGTATTCGAATTCTTCGGCGCCTCTTTCAAACTTGCAAGGTTTAACTTCAATAGATGAGGGAGAACCTGAGCAGGTGTCATATTAATCTGAGTGAATTGTCGTGCAGGCCTTTCCACCCTTGCTTGGTTGGTTCTGGGTTGATTGTTTCGAGGCTGATCAACTGCAGACTTTTGAATCATTACAGCCCCCACTGCTGGCCGGCGCTCAACTCTTCCTTGACTTCTTTGGGAGTAGACAGCTGAGACCTCTTTCTTTGCTAGAAAGGTCTTTTTGATGGCAGCGGAAGCAGATGCATCCTTTTGAATTTTCCCGCTCTTGATTTCGGCTTCAACTCTCTCACCAGTCAGAATCAGCTCGGTGAACCCCGCAGACGAACTTCCAATCAGGTTATTGAAAAAGGAGCCTGACAGTGTACCCAAGAACATATCTACCAGCTCCCTCTCAGATGGAGGTGGTTGTACTCGTCCCGCCAAGTCTCTCCATTTCGGGGCATACTCTTTGAAACCTTCATTTGAGACCATGGCCATACTCTGTAATTGAGTACGGGTTGGTGCTAAATCTGCATTATATTGATATTGTCTGTAGAAGGCGGCAACCAAATCCTCCCAATTGTGCACCTCAGACCTCTCTAGCTGGTAAAACCAATCTAACTGCGTCCCCGAAAGACTGTCCTGGAAGAAATGAACCCATAGATCTTTATCAGAAGAATGAGGTTGGATTTTTCTGACGTAAGATCGCAAATGCATCTTTGGACAAGACAAACAATCGTATTTAGCAAAAAGAGGCACCTTGAACTTAGGGGGAATGACAATCCCTACAACCAACCCTAGCTCTTCAAAGTCCAGCCCAAGCACTCTTTATACCTCCATGGCAGCCAGACGCTCCTCCAGATTCTTGTATTTGTCATCTGCAGGAGGGTACTATTGTTCGGAATAGTCTTCATCCTCTTCATCTTCTTCTTCCTTAGACTGAGATTGCACGGCATTTCCTTTACCCTTTCCTACCCCTTCATCAGATGTCGAGGGGAAATCCAGGACCCTTCTAGCTTGACCTTCAAATCTTCTACCCAAAGTAGCCACACCAACCCTCTTCTTTTTCTTTTTCTCCTTTTCCTTTTCCAGTAGAGTTTTGAGCTCCTCCTGACCCTTTGCCAAGGTCAAGAGTAGCTATTGGAACTGTGAATTCTGCGCCTGTAAGTCTTTGACCGTCTGCTCTATAACCATCTTGCTGAAATAAACAACAGAGAGATAAGGAAACCTGGTGTGAAGACCTGTTTATGCATATGATGAATGATGTGTATTCATGTAATGCATTCAAGGATTCAGAAATTCAAATTTGTTTTAAATAAAAAGGAACACACGTCATATTAATAAGAAGAATTTGTTAGTACATAAATGCCCCATGGGAAAAATAATACAAAATTCTAATGTAAAAAGACGTTGCGCATCCTCTTTGGTGCAATGTAGGTGTTGAGAGTCTGCTCTTCGTGAAGTTGGCGAGTAAGTTCCAAAACCTTCTTCTCACTGGCGTAGAATTGGGCTTCAAAAGTATCGCATTCTCCCTTGAGCTGTATCCAACTCCTTCGCAAATCTTCAAGTGATGTTGGCATGTCAGGATGTAGGAGGGTGTATGGAACCTCTCCTTCCATAACAGGCTCTTTGATCACAGGAAGTATGTAGGGGTAAGGCATCATAATACTTTGGGTGCGGGTTCGTACCCACTTGAGTTAAGGCTCAAGGGGGATGGAATTCTTGTGTCCCAAGGTCTTACTGTCTACCATGTTGGGAATTCTCCAAGCTCGGATAAACCTTTGTCGAAGTCCTTGGTCGTCGTTGTCGAAGTCAAAAACCAAGTCTAAAATCAGCATGTCATGAGGGCCATCCCTTCGGGCATACCCAAAATGTCTCAGAGCCAAGCAGGGGTTGTAGGTGATGCCTCCCCTAATGCCAAGTAGAGGGACATTAGGGAATTCCCCACAACGATCAATGATGATAACATTTTCTATGGATCGAGAACACCAATGAACATCTGAATGTGTAAGAGTCATCAATCGTTGTGACCACCTTAAACCTTGCTCATTCTTCAAGACTGATTGGGGAAGGTGAGAAATAAACCACCTTGCTAGTAGAGGAGTACAACACATGAGAACATCTTTTTTCCTCATTGTTCGAGTGTGAAATGAGTGGAGGATATCCCAAGTAATGTAGGCACCGGGTTGCGAGCCATGAAGATTTTGACAGCATTGACATCTATAAGCTGGTCAGGGTTTGGGAACAAGACCAACCCATAGATGAGAAGAGCCACATTCTCCTCAAAAGCTTGTAAGTCCAATGAATTCCAACAGCTTTGGGCCTTCTCAAACAGAAACTTTTCCAAGAAACCCTTGACACCACTTCTAGTTTCCCAATGGCCTATGACATCAGATGGTTGCAAGTGTAGGGCTTGAGAAACATCTTCAGGCTTTGGATCTTTTTCCGTACTGTTGTAGGGTAGTTGATGGAGAATAGGAATCCCTAGGAGTTGAGAAAATTCCTCCAAAGTAGGCACAAGCTGGTAATCAGGAAATGTGAAGCAGTGGTGTAGGGGGTCAAAGAACTGGAAGATAACTCTCACCATGTCTTCCTGAGTGTTGGTGTTGACTAAGTTGAGAAGACGACCATGCCTCTCGGTGAACGGATAATTCTCAGGAATCCTTGACGCTAGCTCCTTTAGTTAAGGAGGAATTCTTACAAGGTTGTCTTGAATGGTTTTCCTGCTGTTGTACCCCAATTTTTGCCCCTAAGATTCCCCTATCATATCATGTCAACTTGATCATAACAAGATCACATTAGGGTTGGTTCTTCCTCTTTTTCCTATCTTTAAGTTTGCTCTTGAGGAATCTCCAAGCACCTTGGTTGTGTATTTTGTATATGTGTTGTTGACTAACTTCTAATCAAAATACAAAAAAAATATTTGTCTTTGTCTTTGTATATTTTTGTTTTGTAGGTACCAAGTCGAAGCATCTGACAAATAAGGATTTCTGGTATTATCTTCCTAAAATCTCTATTTGCAAAGAAAAAGAATTAAAAAATTTTCATTTTTTTTCACTGTACAATCGATTGCTCCTAGAGTGCAATCGATTGCACAAAGTGAATTTTGCACAATTTTTGGGAAAATACACTATGCAAATCGATTGGCAATATAGTGCAATCGATTTGCATAGAGCAGAATTTGAAAAAAATCAGCATTTTAAACTTGTCAAATGTTTGGCTCCAATTTTCCTTCACTTTTGAAAGATGTATAATTAATTCAAATTTTAGTGCTAATCTTTCATTTTTACAAAGAATTATCATTAATTCAAATTTTGGCTCTAATTTTTGAAAGAATTATCATTAATTCAAATTTTGGCTCTAATTTTTGAAAGAATTCATTAATTCAAATTTTGGCTCCAAGAATCAATTACCAAATTACCACTAATCCCAATTCAAAACTCTATAAATAGAGCCCTCATCTCATTCAAATTTCAAGCTTTTGATAGCCAAATCCACCTTGCTAAAAAATCTCTCAATTCTCTCCTTCTACCAAATTCACTCAAAGCTCCATTTTCAAAAAGTTAGTAAGCTTTGCATTGAAGCTTACTAATCTTTGAGCTAAACCTTCATCCAAACACTTTTTCTCCATCAATTCTCTACATCCAAGCTTGATCAATTGATTCTTGTGGTTGAATTGAAGCAAATTCTTGAAGTTGTTTGATAATTCTCTAGATCTACCTTTGGTAAGTTTGGATAATTCATCTTTCACAATGTGATCTCTTGGTGATCTTTGGGATTGATTCATTGAGCATTATTTTGTGATTCCAATGGTGTTATTATCTCATAATTTGATGGAATTTTCGTGCTCAAGTGGATCCATGATCATAAGGTGTTTGATGGAAAGTTTGAACAAGAAATTGGCCTTTTAAAATGTTGTTTTTGGCTGCTGTTCTGTGTGCAATCGATTTGCACTATGTGTAAATCGATTTACACAACACGATTTTGAACAAATTTTTGAAAATAATACTGTGTAAATCGATTTACATAGTAGTGTAAATCGATTTACACCAGAACAGAATGTATTTTTTGCCTTGTTTTGGGGCAGCTTTGATCCAAAATGCTTTTTCTACTCACTCCTTGTGATTGTTGGTTTGGATTGCAATTTTAAATGTCCAATTTGTCTTTAAACTCAATGGACTTTGTGATGTAGATGAAGTTGGATAAATGTTCATCAATTCAAATCTACCTAAGAGTGAATTATTTAATTCATTTTTGGTGCTTTGGATTAATGATATGTTTAGTGCTTTAATCCATCTAGAGGAGTGGTTGAATTTAAAGATGAAAGAATTTTGAAATGGTGATCCAAATTAGCTTATCATTTCCCTCCCTCTTCATCTTATCCCTTTCTTTTTTTAATTGTGCTACATGTTAAGGGATGGTGATCTCTATATCATTTATCCAAACATGAAGTACATAGATTGCTATTGACCGGCCTCAAAATAGGTGCGACTTCTACATAAGTCCACTTACGATTGCTTAACATAGCGCTAAATTTTGTCCCGATTCGAATAAATGATCATTCGTGGCCCAAACATATGATTGCAAGCCCAAGTATGTTAATTTGATCTCTTTGATCCAATAACCTTGAGATTCATCGTGTAGAGGCTTTGGTTCTACCAATCCTCTGATGGATCTACAACACCTTTGGTCAACGCGGATCACTTAAACATCGTTGATCATTACATGTTGCCTTGTGAGAATTCCAAAGTGGATGATATACTTGACAAAAAGCAAATGCAACTTGTTGTGTAGAGGCGTTGGTTCTACCAATCCCCTAATGAGTTCCAAATGCAAGTTTCAAGATGGTCATCCAACTAACCACTAATTACTAACCACTAATTACTAACAAGTAACTTTACTTTATGCCTTTTATTTTTTATGCTTTATGTACCATTTACTTTATGTACCATTTACATTTCATGCTATTTTCATCTTTGCTCACTTGAGCATTTACTTTTATGTCATTTTTATTTTGCTCACTTGAGCTTTTCTTTCTTTTTTAAAGACACCTAATAATCAACATGAACCATAAAAATCATTAATGATACTTAGACTACATGGTTACTGTCCTTTGCATTATGGAGTGATGGACTTCTTGGACTTAGGATTAGAGACCTTGGCCTATCTTGGAGATCTTGGAGATCTTTGTGACTTTATTTGATATTTTGTCTGGAGTTCTTGAGGTTTACCTCAAGACATTGGGTTGTTTGTTTGTTTTGTGTGCAGGTTATTGAGATTACGATCTTTGTTTGTAATCTGGAATTCACCCGTATACAGCCGTTACTCCGCCCAATTTTTGTGAAGACTTAAAACACTTGAAGTTTGGTTCTCTCAAGAGGTCTAGTATCTTTGCTTGCTTGGTTTCAATCCGAAGAATGGGAATTCTATATTGACTCATAATGTCAAGTATTGGCTTCTTGTTGGTTAGATGGTTCTTATCCCTAGCTTTTACCTTATGCTTTAGGATAGCCTCTTCTTCTCCTCCCATCTTCTTTAATTTCAAAAATCTTCTCCCTCCTTTTAAAAAAAAAACTCTTCTTGTTTTGAAACTTGAAACATTTTCATAATAAACTTGGACTTAGGTCCATGCATCTTCGAAACATTTTCATAAATAAATTTCAATCAATTTAATAATACCTTGACCTTTTTTTGTGAGAAGACTAAAAGTCAATCAATATCATTTCAAACCATTTTTGCCACTTTGGCTTTTATCTTTAAACTTTTCTCAAAAGATTAGACTCTTGTCAATCCTTGTAGTGATGCAAACAACTATACTTCTACAATATGTAGTGAAGTGAGATATTTTCCACTTGGGTGTCGAGTGAGGCATTGTTGATTTTAAAATCCAAGCCATATCCTCCACTTTGAGATGATGCAAATTCTCCTTTCTCATGATTGTGGGTAGTAAGTATGTTTTTCACACGGACAATTGCGATGATGTCTTATCTCATAAAATCAACCAACACATTTGTGTTTTCAAATTTTTAAAAGATGAACTACGTGTACCCTGATCCCCTATTGCGCGAAAGGTGGTACGTAGGCACTAAAGGTTCGCAACCGCGGCGGGTGCAAAAATCATAAAAATATTTCTTTTCTCACCTCCACCATCCATTTTATATACAACACATTTTTATAGCCAAAATATACAGATTTTACAAAGAGGTTCATGCGGAGTACCGTAGATGTTTAGGGTGCTAATACCTTCCCTTTGCATAACCAACCCCCTTACCTTGAATCTTTCCCCCTCTTTTGGTTTATTCGCTCTTTTCTCATTCCTTTGGAAACAATAAAGCGCGGTAGCGATTTTTATTTTGATCTGTATAAAGTCTAGTCAATCCAATGGCTTAGTCTTGCACATTTCTACCGCTACAGAAAAAATGGCGACTTCACTGGGGAAAGATTGACCTCTTGCTGGTCCATCCCTAAGTGGGTTAAACCTATCTTTGTTTATATCTGTATATGTGCTATTGTTGTTTATGTGTTATATTTTGTATATATGTTTGTCTGGATTTTCCTGGTTTACAGGGTGCTTGGTGATTACTCATAAGTCCTATACCCGGACTTGGGCAAACTTTAAGATAGGACGGGCGGTATAGTCATGTTAACTTTGAGGGAGTAATCCCAAAAAAGGAGGCATGAGATCCCCCACTCAGTGGAGGCCCCTTTGACTGTAGTATCGTTTACCGAGTAATCGGGAAGACGTACTGCTTTTGACATGGGAGCCTGCGAAGCTGAGGATCGTAGATTACCTAACCCCTCTTGGCCTTTTAGGTGTAGTGCGGAAGCTATGACGGAGTAATCCGAAAGTAGTTGTCACGCGATACTACGCTCGGACGAGTCTTTCTTGAGAATATTACTAATTATCAAGTAATTGGGAAGTTGGTAATATCCGAAGGAAGGATGTAGACTCTGGGAACCTCTAGAACCTTGTTCGGCAGGTGATAACTTCTTAGACCAATACCTTATGGGTAGTACCTTCGACCTCATGCTCGTGACGTTGAACCTATGAACCCTATATGTGTGATCTTGTGTGTGATTGTTGCATCATGCATCCATGCACTCATAAGCATCTTTTGAAAAAAAAAACTATACTTCAAGGGATTTAAAGGTTGACTATTTGTGAATATCTCAGGTACTTTTAAACCATGGATTCTGGAAAGAGAAAGACCGGGAAGTACAGTTTCAAGGATCCTAAGATAGATGAGTTGATCAGTCTAATTCCCGAGATCGAGTGTTCTGCAGACTTTCGGAAGAAGTATGGATCCATTATTCCTCTCATGAAGCTGAAGATGAAGGAGGGTCTTCTCTCAACTTTGGTCCAGTTCTATGATCCGGTGTATCACTGCTTTACTTTTCCCGATTATCAATTGATGCCAACACTGGAAGAGTATTCCTATCTATTGGATTTACCTGTTACCGATCGCGTTCCTTTTACTGGTTTGGAGGGTGAGCCAAAACCACATGAGATTGCTGCTTTGATTCATCTGGGGAAGTCTGAGGTGGAAGCTCATATGACTACCAAAGGAGGGATTAGAGGATTACCAGCTCAGTTCTTATTGGAGAAAGCTCGTTACTTTTCCAGGATGAAGAGTACGGTTGCTTTTGAGGCCATCTTTGCTTTACTCGCTTATGGATTATTCTTATTTCCTAATGTGGTCAAGTTTGTCGACATTAACGCTATCAAGATTTTCATGATTGGAAACCCGGTTCCTACACTGTTGGGTGATGCTTATTACTCGATTCATCTTCGGAATTCTTATCATGGGGGAATGATTATCTGTTGCACGCCTTTTTTGTATCGGTGGTTTACCTCTCATATGCCTCAGTCTGACGCTTTTTGGGATGTCAAAAAGGAACCCCGTTGGGCTCCTAAGATCATGGCACTTACTCACTCGGATGTTGATTGGTATCATCGAGTTTACCAGGATGCGGAGATTATTGACAGTTGTGGTAGTTTCCCCAATGTGCCTCTTCTTGGTACAAAGGGAGGAATTAACTATAATCCTATTCTTGCACGACGACAACTTGGGTATCCGATGAGGGATAAACCAAACAATATTCATCTGAGTAGTTTCTTTCTGAAGGAAGGAGAAGACCACAGGGAAGCTAGGGAGCAAATTGCGAAGGCCTGGCGTCACATTCATAAGAAGAGTAGGAAGGATTTGGGACCTAGGGGTGTTGTTTCTTTGGAGCCATATCTTCAGTGGGTCTGATCAAGAGCCATTCAGTTGAAGATGCCGTATACTCGGGAGACACCCATGCCTGATTTGTTTGTGAAGACCACTCCTCCCTTATTAGATGATCTAGAAGAGCTGCAACTTGCTTTGGTTAGGATGCAACAGGAAAGGGATGCTTGGAAGAATAAGTTCCAGACTTTAGAGAGTTCCTACAGAGCAAACCTGAAGGAGAGAGATGATTTGATCGAGATCCTTGAGAGTCGAGCAGTAGAGTCTATGGAGAGGCAAGGAGATTTATTTTCTCCTAAGCCTCAAACAGGTGTTGTTTGTTCACTTCCTAATTCAGATGATTGGAAGGAGGTTGCCATCAGACATGTGGAAGAAAACCAGAGGTTGAGAGCTCAGATTTCCAGGCTCACGGGGAAGCGCATTCGTACAGTTTGATCTCTATCAGTTCCTTTTCTCAGGATTTTAGATTGTATTTTCATCTTGTACTTGGGATCATTGAAACTTGTAACCCATTTCGAAGTTATTATAATAAAAGTTTTCAGTATTTCAAATGCGTTGTTATTTTGATGTTTGCAATATGTCTGCAAATCTTAAATCCCTTGAAATATTAAATGATAAAATAATAATAATCATATACATTGCATATCATGCATCATATTGCACATGTTGTTGCATTTGGTATGCATATCCAGGTGTCTTACCCAGCTTCTTTACTTCACTCAGCAAGCTGAATCATCACTACAACACTCAGGCTAATTTAAAAAAGAAGATGGACAACTTAGAACAGGAGAATCGCGAGCTGCGCGAAGAAGTTTCTGCTTTGAAGGTTGGCTTGGCCAACTTGACTACTCTGATGGAAGCTGTGGTGGTTGCTCAGAATCAGCCATCGAGTGTTCAACCTCAACCAACAAGGGCAAATGTTGTTATGCAAGAGAGAAAGGTAAACGCTCCTAGAAGGAATTATCAGCGTCATCAACAAGTCGCCTCAGTTACTCCTGTTATGAATGTTGCTCCAACTACTGTTGTTTATCAGAGACCATCCCAGCAGGGGAATCAAGGGTATAATCAGAGAAGGGAGAACTATGATCCTATTCCCATGAGCTATGCAGAGCTATTACCAGCATTGGTTCAGAAGAAGTTGGTCCAGACACGACCACCTCCCGCTATACCATCACCATTGTCATGGTATTACAAAGCAGACCAGACGTGTGCCTTCCATCAGGGAGCACCAGGGCATAGTGTTGAGAGTTGTTATCCTTTGAGGAATGAAGTGCAAAGGTTGTTGAAGTCTGGAATTTTATCTTTCGAAGACGGGGACTCATCAAATGGTGCTAAGGAGTATGGTAATGATTGTTCCAAAAAGAAAGAGCAAGACTCCTACGCTATACTCTATGGTAGGCGAGGAGGATCTCATAATAGGAATCAGCAAGTTGCTTCTGTGACTCCATTCATCAATGAGACTCCAACTGTTGTTGCATATCAGAGGGAACCTCAACAAGGAAATCAAGGGAAAGGTCATCAGAGGAAAATGAGATTTGATCCAATTCCAATGACATACACAGAGCTGTATCCTTCTTTGTTGAAGAAGAATCTGGTTCAAACTCGAGCTCGACCAGTTGTTCCTAAAAAAAAAACTGCCAAGAGGATATAGGGCTGACGCTTCTTGTGCCTTTCATCAGGATGCTCCTGGGCACGGTTTGGAAGATTGATTTGCTTTGAAGGTTGAAGTTCAGAGGTTGGTCCAAAGTGGTATCTTGTCATTTAAGGATATTTTTCTTGAGGTTCAAGTCAAATCTTTGCCGAAGAATAAACTTGATTGAAGAATGCCTTGGAGTTTGAGGATGATTAGCCTTCTCAGTTTATTATCATTTTTTACTGCTTTTTCATTTGTAATTTTTCTTGTTTATCATTGCACTGTTTGCATGTAAGAACTTGTTTGCATTTGAATGTTTAATCTTAATACAATGAGTATGTTTGTCTTGAAGAAATTCATTCGTTTCACTCGTATTTGTTTTCAATTTTAAATTTCTTTATGATACCAAATTGTTACCCATTCTCTTGCCTAGGCAGAGTTTGGGAGGAGGATGATGATATTAAAACACAAACTTTCTGGTTGTATGCTTTTGGATAAAACCCTGTTGACGATGTACAGGCATTGTTTCAAATCCTCAAACACCGGAGATATAAGGGAGTGAAACCCTCGTTAACCCCTTTGAGCCTTGAAGTAGGAGTTTCTTTTTTTATTCAGAAAAAACCCTCATTTTTTTAACCCGGGGTAGGGTAGTGTTCAGTTAATTTGATCGAGCATTCAGAACTCATCAGGAGTGCGCACCCAAGGATACAATAATGGTTATCCTTCAAGAGGTTGAGGGAATTCAAAACCGCAATGTTTAACCTCCGCATATCAGTAGTGTGCATCAAAATAAGATGTTATCCCAATGGGTATCTCGCACATATCAGGGGATCAGCAGATGATGATACAACAATGGTTATCTTTCATCTACCCAGAAATAGGGCAGTCACAATTCTTCCAACTAGTCACAAATGACTCAAAGTCACGCGACATGTTCAAAAAGAAAAAGAAAAAAGATGACATGAATAAAAAAATTATAATGAAAAAGAAAGAGACAAAAAGCCCCGCTAAGTTGGAACTTGAAAAAACAAGTCGCTTAGGCAAAAGTCAGGGCATCCCGCCGCACTTCAGATTCAAAGTCAAAAGGAATTTGTCCAGAAGGCAAGGAAGAAATGGAAAGCCTAAAATGCGATAAAGGATTACAATGTGAAATCATTAGAAAAGAACAGAGTCGCGTGACGAGAAACCCAAAAGAAGCAGGAATTAGTGACTTGCATGTCCAAAGAAAACTTTGTTTGATTCCTCAACCATCTCGAAACTTCTTTTGAGAGATGAATGTTCGTGTCAAGTTAACTGAACTTAGGACCGAAGAACATCATGAAGGGGGTGGGCACCAAATATTTTTGAGCCTTAAATCTTTTTTTTTCTAAAACCGTGAACCAGGCCACGTTACAACCCTCAAAAGTCCTAATTGAAACAGGGTTTATTTCGAAAGCATACTCCAATGAGATAGTGTTTCCTGACTCCCATTAATTTTGATAAATTATTGTGATTGGTATCATATTGCTTTTGTTATCTTTTGTACAAAAATCCATGTCGCATCCTAGCTAGTGATTTGCTCACAAGGTTTTGCAACATCTTTTCAAATAAAATCTTCAAGACTTACATAATTGTTGCATTAGATTTTTCATTCTTAGAATAAACATTTTCTGCTTGTAAAACAACTGCTTGATATCATGAAAGTTTACATTTGAGTATCAACAAAAGGCATGTGTGATCGGTGGATCCGGAACTGACTGTTTAACGCTGGTTCGCGAAATGTCGCGGAAGCAAGAGTCGCCACCGTCTTTTATTTTCTCCAAATGGAAAGGACAAAAGCACAGAAAAATTCCTTAAAGAGATTGCTCTCGGTTCGGGAGGTAGATTATAGAAAGGGAAGGTGTTAGCACCCTTTCTATCCATGGTTATCCATGGGCTCTTAGATACTTGCTCATTTGTGTTTTCAAAATGGTTTGTTTGCTTTTCAACTGTGGGTTTTAAAAAGTTTCCTTGAAAATTCCAGTTCGACTCTTGTATCGGTCCTCAAGAGTGTTTGAAAAATTGCTTTCGAAAGCTTTTTGAAAAGGTGTCGGTGTGAAAAGTATTTTGATTTGTTTTTGAAATTAGAGCAAGTATTTAGAGTCGTCTACCTACCCTAAGGAATTCGTCTATGTAAATGTCCTTTAAAGTAGTGCCATCCCATCATTGAGAGGTAGGTAGCACCACCGTTGGAGGTGTTCGGGTCAATTCGAAGGTTCGGGACATGGTGATCACCAGAGCAATGGGAAGACACCTTAGAAGCTACCCTCATGCCAGGTTCCCGGATCATGAGGACTTACTAAGACATCCTCTACTCGACGATCACCTTTCGAAGCAAGGCAACAGTGAGGCGTACCCTAGGGGTGGTGTGTGATTTGTGTGTCATGTTCATTTGCATTTATCTTGTTCATGTCACAGTGATCTACGCTTGTCTTTATTTTAAGCCATTCATTCTTGCATGCATTTAATCAACAGTTAAAAAGGTTGCGGAAAGATAAAGTTCTAAACTATTACAAAGGCGCGGGTCCACATCGCCAAATTAAAAATCCAGGACCCGATTTGACAGAAAATAAAGAAGTAAAGTAAAGTGCGAAAGATTAAGTTTACACGGCTTTGGGAGAATTACATAAATATTTAAAAGAAGGAAATAAATAAAATGCGCGAATAGGAATTAAAATTGGAAACGAGGGCGTTGGACCCTTTTTTAATGGAATTAAAGTAAATTATTACATTAATAAAATTAAAATGAAAAGAAATTGTTTTTTTGAGATTTTTTTGTATTTATGGTTTTTTATGTAAATGAAATTAAAATATTAATTAATTAACCCTAATTCTACAATTTTTATTTATTAAGAAAAACATGTTAAAGTTAAACCTAAAATTAATCTAATTATTTACATGGTAATTTAATTACAAAAAATAATATTCAATAATTAATTATGGTGAAAAAGAGAAAAAGAATAAAAATTATTAAAACCTAATTTCTACAAATTTTAAGGTTATTAGAAAAATATTAAGATTTAAACCTGAATTTACAAAGATAAATTAATTAATGATATTTATTAAAAAAAATTAACATAAAATATATTTTTTGATCTTTTCTGATTTTTTTGCTATTTTGTATTTTTATGAAAATAATTAATTTAAAGGAATTAATTAAAATAGGAAATAATTGAATCAAATAAAAAATGAAAAAAATATAAAAGAAATTGCAAACCTAGGGGGGTCTGTCCCCAAATTGGGAGGTTATTGTTAGCATTTCAGGCCCATCTTTGCAAGGCCTTCATGGACTTTTCCTGGAAACGTGTGGCACCTTTGACTAACATCCATCATGTTCTTCAATTATGGCCCTTTGATTCATCTCAGTAGGCACGTGGATGGCTTGATATTGTGGATGTACGATGGACGCTTGCTTGGAAATTACATAGAAGCATTGTTAGAAAAATAACATGGAAAGGGATGGGGACCTGGGATCGAACCCAGGTCCTGTTGGTTACCATACACATGCCTGACCAGTTGAACCAAACGCGCATTTTGATTATTATCTGGCCAATGAACAATATAATATAAAACAAAAGTTAGTGGAAAATTAGCGCGCAAATTTGAACGATCCAATCACTGGCCTACACTTCATCATCTTCTTCATCGTTTGTGTTTTCCCTGAAAATAAAAGAAGGTTAGCGGGGGTTTTAAACCCCCCCAAAACAGGCTTGTTTTCAAAATAGCGAATAGCACATGGTAGCTCATAAATTGAGCGCGAGGGTTCTGTTGTTTTC
Source organism: Vicia faba (assembly GCA_948472305.1). Lineage (NCBI taxonomy): Eukaryota > Viridiplantae > Streptophyta > Magnoliopsida > Fabales > Fabaceae > Vicia > Vicia faba. The sequence continues at coordinate 1,441,480,517 of OX451738.1, read as the reverse complement.
ATCCAAGCATGCTGGTTTCAACCATGGCATTTAGGTTCTCTAATTTTGCAGTTTTAAGAAACGCCCAAATTGGAACTTGAAGAAACCTAGCGATCTTTAATGGTGAAATCGCGTATAGTACATAAAAACTCAATTAAATTATCTGGTTAGCTTCAGAATCATCCAATTAGTACAAATCCATAAAAAAAATGCAATGAACATGCTTGAATATTAAAACACGATTATGCATAAAATTGAAAACAGTTTGAATGTCTTATACCAATTCTGGGCGTGTAAGGGTTGAAAAACAATGCAGCTAGGTTCAGTGATACACGAGGAAGCTTTTGCAATTGGTCTCTTGCTCTGAATCGTGCTAGAACCTTGTTTTCAGTTTTCAATTTTTTTGGCAAAAAATTCAAGTTTGGTTATGGATTTCTGGCGCAGCTGGGAGGTTTTGGGCACGAGGGTTAGCTTCATGCTTATGTATGGAATGATTAGGGTAAAAAATCTGAGCCAAGGAATCAATGATTTGATGAGAAGATATTGGATTTTCCATGCCATAATTTTCCAATCTTTTCATGCATATTTGCTTCAAATCATATCCAATCACCATAATTCTTTCCAAATCTGGCCATGCACGAAATCTTAAGCCTATTCCATGCACACAAAGATTTGAAAAGTTAGGTTTAGTATTTTTCATATATTTTAATTAATTAAATGAATATTTAGCAATTAAAATTCAAATAAATAAAATAAAAATGATTAAAAACTTCCCTTTGGGCCAAATGGTCGTGCACATGTTTTGGATGATGAATTGTGGAAGAAAAAGAGGCCCATTAGCATTTTTAGGTCATTTGAAGCAATGTTGACTTTTCAAAATATCCAAAAATTTCCCAACTTCCACAAGGCATAACTTGCTCAATTTTTAAGCTTTGCTCATGTTCTTGGACATTTTGGAAAGGTATTTGAGTCCTCTAACCAATGTCTTTGGTCCCATGTCATTTTGATTAACCAATCTCAAGTTATGGCCTTTGACTTAAAGTCCCTTTTTGTTGACTTTTGAAAATGACCTATAATGTTGAAATTGATAACTTTTTGTGGGAGCATTTCTTGGACTTGAAGTGTGAAGAGGAGTTGTAGGAAATGTCTTTATCTTCAAAATTAGCTTTGGATGGAATTTTTATGATAATACATGTGGAAGTTATGCCTTGGTCAAGTTACAGTTGACTTTTTCAACTGTCCAAATATGGAAACTTTTGCATCTTGAGACTTTTTGAGCCAAGCTTTGAGAATCATGATCAAGCATTGATAAAATGATGTTTGTGGCTTCAAAATGAGATGTTGACCAAAAATTTGAACTTTTGACTGTCAAATGACCATTTTGCCCCTACAGCTGACTGTAGTGCAATTAGGGTTTTTGACTGTGCAATTTTGTGCTGTAAGCCTTAAAACTTGGTATGAGGATGCTTGACCATGTTTGTAGGCATGTGGGACTAGATTGGACCCTTGAAAACTTCATTTTCTTTGTCAGAACCAAAACCCTAATTTTGACTGTTAGGAGGCCCTTGAACTGTGCAACCTTTGGGGAGATTTTGAAGCTTGCTTTTGGCAAATCTTGAAGAATATGGGAGGGCAAATTTTGGGGTACAACAGCATGTTACCGAGAAGAGTTGTGGAGCAAAGAGGATGCAATATTCAGCCAATCTAGGGCAGTTACATCAAGATTCGACAAATATATAAAAGCCATTTGATCATAAAGGTTATCTTAAAAGCATGCAGCCAAGGGCAAGTTATGAAAGTTACTTTGATCAGCCCGGTAAGCTTGGGACACCAGATTGGTTTCCAAGGGCATATCCAAATTTTGTCAAGATAGTTACTATGTCTACCCCAAGCTGAGAACCTTCCTCAAGTTGTGTTATGATGTTGGGTTCATAATCCCATTTTTTCCAATCTTGCTGTAGACTTCTCCAGCTGAGTGTGATTCTTTACCCATCCAGGTGGTGATCAAACGGAGATTAAAAAGAGCTACGAAGCCTTTGCTCATTTAATGGAGTTCTTTCTCCCTTTTTATTGATATGGAATCTCTTGTAGAGCAGTGCTTTCTCTTGTTACGACATTATTGTTGTTATGTGCTTCCCAAGTAGCTAGACAAGGGCAGTATATTTTCTAAGAGGTGTTGAGACAATTGTCAACTTTTTGGGTTTTCTCTCACCAAGTGTTGAGTCTGATTTAAAATCCCCATAACTTTGACTTCTTGCTTTACTGTTAACTTCTTGGTTCCCCAGGAAGGTTTTCTCAGGTCATTTTCGCTGGAATGCGCGTGATTAAAGATGATACTAGTGGGTGCAAGGTACAGTATTTGGTTTGTGATCCCATGATCCCCGGCCAAATCTTGGTTCACTTTTGATTTTGGGTTTGCATGGTCAGAAGCCTCTGTCCCAGGTTCCCCAGCGAAGTTTTCCCTTATATGATGAAAGGTTTTATTCCCTTGGTGTGCTAAGATATCGCTCTTTTTGCAGTATTGACATTAGTGTTGACTTCTTGATTTCCCAGGAAGACTATACCAGGGCATCTTTTGTTGGAATAGGTTGATATGAAGACTCAATCCAATATTCTCCAGTGAAGGCCTTGTTTATTTGATAGAAGTCCTTTCTCCCCAAAGAAGTTGGTGCAATAATTACTCTTGAAGAACGTATCTCCGGTTTCCCCAGTGGAGCATGTATCTCCGGTTTCCCCAGTGAAGAACGTATCTCCGGTTTCCCCAGTGAAGAACGTATCTCCGGTTTCCCCAGTGGAGCACGTATCTTGGTTTCCCCTCGATAATGTGGTTTTGTCGACCTCCCCAATGAAGTCAGCATGAAGTCCCCGGTAGAGGTCTCGATGATGAAGTATTGTCTCCCTTAGTGAAGTCTGTATGTTTTTCTTCCTTCAAAGTTGGCCTGATTTCCCCAGTGAATATTTTGACAATTTGGTTCCCATTTGCCTTATTCACAATCAGTATCGAAATCCCCAGTAGGAGTACAGACTGTGAAACATTTGTTTTCCCCTTTGAAGTCTGTGTGTTATTCCCCGGGAAGGCTATCCCATGGCATCTCTTGTTGGAATGAGTATTCATGATTGAAAAGTTTTCAATCCTCAGTTTTTTCTCCAGGAAAAAAGTTTGAATTCCCCAGTGAGGTTTGGTTGTCTCGATGTCAGTCTGCTTTATTTGAGGCTGATATTGCAATCTCCAGTAGGAATGTTGCTTGTAAAAACTGGTTTTTCCAATGAAACCGGAAGAAAGATGTTCTATCCCAGTATCTGTTTGATTTATCTACATCCGGATTATGTTTCTCCTCAGTGAAGTTAGGACAGACAATAGCGCTCCTTGCTTAGTTGGATTTGGTTTTCCCTCTTGAGTTTATTTCTCAAAGGATGTATCTCCGTTGGCCGTCTTGCTCCAGTGTGTTTCTAATTGGATTCGTGGTTGCATGACAAAATTAATTACTTTGGATTTCTGAGAACTTCGAGTTTTGGTTTGTGCATTTATTTTGCACGAGAAGGCTTTATCTCTTCAGCAGGAATAATGTGGCATTTCCCCAGGAAGTCATATCCTTTTTCCCCAGGAAGTCATATCCTTTTTCCCCAGGAAGTCATATCTCATTTCCCCAGGAAGTCATATCTATTTCCCCAGGAAGTCATATCTCATTTCCCCAGGAAGTCATATCCTTTTTCCCCAGGAAGTCATATCCTTTTTCCCCAGGAAGTCATATCCTTTTTCCCCAGGAAGCCATATTTCTATCCCCATAAAGTCGTTTCTTTTTGCAATCCTCCATGATAACAAGCAACAGTGGTTAGCTTGCAGTCTGTCGTCAGTTTACGCCAGTGGATGGCAAGACTTTCAAATTCACAGAAATTGCTCATTGTGAAATCTTTGCAAGTGGAAGTCTCTTTACTTGAGACAGCTTACATATTACCCTTTCCAGGCGGAATTCCTTGGTTAAGGAAGAAGTTGAGACCCGTGCTAGGTGAAACACCAGAAGTTTGGAGAACATATGATATTTTCTCTCTACCTTCAATGAACGTTGGTAGTACATCGGTAGTGAACGTTGGTGTTTGTTATCTTTTTGCTATCTTCAGTGAATGTCGATAGTTCATCGCCATTGAACGGCGGTGATATGATATTTTCTCTCTACCTTCAGTGAACGTTGGTAGTACATCGGCAGTGAACGTTGGTGTTTGGTATCTTTTTGCTATCTTCAATGAACGTTGATAGTTCATCGTCAGTGAACGGCGGTGATATGATATTTTCTATTTCTACCTTCAGTGAACGTTGGTAGGACATCGGCAGTGAACGTTGGTGTTTGTTATCTTTTTTCTATCTTCAGTGAACGTTGATAGTACATCGTCAGTGAACGACGGTGATATTATATCTTCTCTCTACCTTCAGTAAATGTTGGTAGTACATCGGCAGTGAACGTTGGTGTTTGTTATCTTTTTTCTATCTTCAGTGAACATTGATAGTTCATCGTCATTGAACGGCGATGATATTATATTTTCTCTCTACCTTCAGTGAACGTTGGTAGTACATCGGCAGTGAACGTTGGTGTTTGTTATCTTTTTGCTATCTTCAGTGAACGTTGATAGTTCATCGTCAGTGAACGGCGGTGATATTATATTTTCTCTCTACCTTCAGTGAACGTTGGTAGTACATCGGCAGTGAACATTGGTGTTTGTTATCTTTTTGCTATCTTTAGTGAACGTTGATAGTTCATCGTCAGTGAACGACGGTGATATGCTATTTTCTCTTTCTACCTTCAGTGAACGTTGGTAGTACATCGGCAGTGAACGTTGGTGTTTGTTATCTTTTTTCTATCTTCAGTGAACGTCGATAGTTCATCGTCAGTGAACGGCGGTGGTATGATATTTTCTCTCTACCTTCAGTGAATGTTGGTAGTACATCGGCAGTGAACGTTGGTGTTTGTTATCTTTTTGCTATCGTCAGTGAACGTTGATAGTTCATCGTCAGTGAACGGCGGTGATATGATATATTTTTCTCTCTACCTTCAGTGAATGTTGGTAGTGCATCGTCAGTGAACGTTGGTGTTTGTTATCTTTTTGATATCTTCAGTGAACGTCGATAGTTCATCGTCAGTGAACAGAGGTGATATGATATATTTTCTCTCTACCTTCAGTGAACGTTGGTAGTACATCGGCAGTGAACGTTGGTGTTTGTTATCTTTTTGCTATCTTCAGTGAACGTTGATAGTTCATCGTTAGTGAACGGCGGTGATATGATATATTTTTCTCTCTACCTTCAGTGAACGTTGGTAGTGCATCGGCAGTGAACGTTGGTGTTTGTTATCTTTTTGCTATCTTCAGTGAATGTTGATAGTTCATCGTCAGTGAACGACGGTGATATGATATATTTTCTCTCTACCTTCAGTGAATGTTGGTAGTACATCGGCAGTGAACGTTGGTGTTTGTTATCTTTTCGCTATCTTCAGTGAATGTTGATAGTCCCTCGTCAGTGAACGGCGGTGATATTATATTTTCTCTCTACCTTCAGTGAATGTTGGTAGTACATCGGCAGTGAACGTCGGTGTTTGTTATCTTTTTTCTATCTTCAGTGAACGTTGATAGTTCATCGTCAGTGAACGGCGGTGATATTATATTTTCTCTCTACCTTCAGTGAACGTTGGTAGTACATCGACAGTGAACGTTGGTGTTTGTTATCTTTTTGCTATCTTCAGTGAACGTCGATAGTTCATCGTCATTGAACGGCGATGATATGATATATTTTCTCTCTACCTTCAGTGAACGTTGGTAGTACATCGGCAGTGAACGTTGGTGTTTGTTATCTTTTGGCTATCTTCAGTGAACGTTGATAGTTCATCGTCAGTGAACGGCGGTGATATGATATATTTTCTCTCTACGTTCAGTGAACGTTGGTAGTACATCGGCAGTGAACGTTGGTGTTTGTTATCCTTTTGCTATCTTCAGTGAACGTTGATGGTTCATCGTCAGTGAACGGCGATGATATTATTTTTCCTCTCTACCTTCAGTGAACGTTGGTAGTACATCAGCAGTGAACGTCGATGCTTGTTATCTTCCTCTCTGGTTCTATTCTTTTGGTCCACCAGTGATTTATTTTCCTGGTGGGGTTGCTCCTTTGTTTCTTCATTTTTGTGGCATCCCCAGTGTTACTTTGCGTCTCTTTTGTTCTGTTCATATGCATCCATAATCATAAGCATTGCATGGCATCTTAGAGACAAAAATAGGGCTTGTTTTATATTTAAGTATCTTCAATCGCGTCGACACGAAGATTTGTAACCTTCGTATCTCCGGATAGAAGACACTTAAATAAGGGCAGCTGTTGTACCCCAATTTTTGCCCCTAAGATTCCCCTATCATATCATGTCAACTTGATCATAACAAGATCACATTAGGGTTGGTTCTTCCTCTTTTTCCTATCTTTAAGTTTGCTCTTGAGGAATCTCCAAGCACCTTGGTTGTGTATTTTGTATATGTGTTGTTGACTAACTTCTAATCAAAATACAAAAAAATATTTGTCTTTGTCTTTGTATATTTTTGTTTTGTAGGTACCAAGTCGAAGCATCTGACAAATAAGGATTTCTGGTATTATCTTCCTAAAATCTCTATTTGCAAAGAAAAAGAATTAAAAAAATTTCATTTTTTTTTCACTGTACAATCGATTGCTCCTAGAGTGCAATCGATTGCACAAAGTGAATTTTGCACAATTTTTGGGAAAATACACTATGCAAATCGATTTGCAATATAGTGCAATCGATTTGCATAGAGCAAAATTTGAAAAAAATCAGCATTTTAAACTTGTCAAATGTTTGGCTCCAATTTTCCTTCACTTTTGAAAGATGTATAATTAATTCAAATTTTAGTGCCAATCTTTCATTTTTACAAAGAATTATCATTAATTCAAATTTTGGCTCTAATTTTTGAAAGAATTATCATTAATTCAAATTTTGGCTCTAATTTTTGAAAGAATTCATTAATTCAAATTTTGGCTCCAAGAATCAATTACCAAATTACCACTAATCCCAATTCAAAACTCTATAAATAGAGCCCTCATCTCATTCAAATTTCAAGCTTTTGATAGCCAAATCCACCTTGCTAAAAAATCTCTCAATTCTCTCCTTCTACCAAATTCACTCAAAGCTCCATTTTCAAAAAGTTAGTAAGCTTTGCATTGAAGCTTACTAATCTTTGAGCTAAACCTTCATCCAAACACTTTTTCTCCATCAATTCTCTACATCCAAGCTTGATCAATTGATTCTTGTGGTTGAATTGAAGCAAATTCTTGAAGTTGTTTGATAATTCTCTAGATCTACCTTTGGTAAGTTTGGATAATTCATCTTTCACAATGTGATCTCTTGGTGATCTTTGGGATTGATTCATTGAGCATTATTTTGTGATTCCAATGGTGTTATTATCTCATAATTTGATGGAATTTTCGTGCTCAAGTGGATCCATGATCATAAGGTGTTTGATGGAAAGTTTGAACAAGAAATTGGCCTTTTAAAATGTTGTTTTTGGCTGCTGTTCTGTGTGCAATCGATTTGCACTATGTGTAAATCGATTTACAAAACACGATTTTGAACAAATTTTTGAAAATAATACTGTGTAAATCGATTTACATAGTAGTGTAAATCGATTTACACCAGAACAGAATGTATTTTTTGCCTTGTTTTGGGGCAGCTTTGATCCAAAATGCTTTTTCTACTCACTCCTTGTGATTGTTGGTTTGGATTGCAATTTTAAATGTCCAATTTGTCTTTAAACTCAATGGACTTTGTGATGTAGATGAAGTTGGATAAATGTTCATCAATTCAAATCTACCTAAGAGTGAATTATTTAATTCATTTTTGGTGCTTTGGATTAATGATATGTTTAGTGCTTTAATCCATCTAGAGGAGTGGTTGAATTTAAAGATGAAAGAATTTTGAAATGGTGATCCAAATTAGCTTATCATTTCCCTCCCTCTTCATCTTATCCCTTTCTTTTTTTAATTGTGCTACATGTTAAGGGATGGTGATCTCTATATCATTTATCCAAACATGAAGTACATAGATTGCTATTGACCGGCCTCAAAATAGGTGCGACTTCTACATAAGTCCACTTACGATTGCTTAACATAGCGCTAAATTTTGTCCCGATTCGAATAAATGATCATTCGTGGCCCAAACATATGATTGCAAGCCCAAGTATGTTAATTTAATCTCTTTGATCCAATAACCTTGAGATTCATCGTGTAGAGGCTTTGGTTCTACCAATCCTCTGATGGATCTACAACACCTTTGATCAACACGGATCACTTAAACATCGTTAATCATTACATGTTGCCTTGTGAGAATTCCAAAATGGATGATATACTTGACAAAAAGCAAATGCAACTTGTTGTGTAGAGGCGTTGGTTCTACCAATCCCCTAATGAGTTCCAAATGCAAGTTTCAAGATGGTCATCCAACTAACCACTAATTACTAACCACTAATTACTAACAATTAACTTTACTTTATGCCTTTTATTTTTTATGCTTTATGTACCATTTACTTTATGTACCATTTACATTTCATGCTATTTTCATCTTTGCTCACTTGAGCATTTACTTTTATGTCATTTTTATTTTGCTCACTTGAGCTTTTCTTTCTTTTTTAAAGATACCTAATAATCAACATGAACCATAAAAATCATTAATGATACTTGGATTACATGGTTACTATCCTTTGCATTATGGAGTGATGGACTTCTTGGACTTAGGATTAGAGACCTTGGCCTATCTTGGAGATCTTGGAGATCTTTGTGACTTTATTTGATATTTTGTCTGGAGTTCTTGAGGTTTACCTCAAGACATTGGGTTGTTTGTTTGTTTTGTGTGCAGGTTATTGAGATTACGATCTTTGTTTGTAATCTGGAATTCACCCGTATACAGCCGTTACTCTGCCCAAGTTTTGCGAAGATTAAATACACTTGAAGTTTGATTCTCTCAAGAGGTCTAGTATCTTTTCTTGCTTGGTATCAATCCAAAGAATGGGAATTCTACATTGACTCATAATGTCAAGTATCGGCTTCATGTTGGTTAGATGGTTCTTATCCCTATCTTTTACCTTATGCTTTAGGATAGCCTCTTCTTCTCCTCCCATCTTCTTTAATTTCAAAAATCTTCTCCCTCCTTAAAAAAAAACTCTTCTTGTTTTGAAACTTGAAACATTTTCATAATAAACTTGGACTTAGGTTCATGCATCTTCGAAACATTTTCATAAATAAATTTCAATCAATTTAATAATACCTTGACCTTTTTTGTGAGAAGACTAAAAGTAAATCAATCTCATTTCAAACCATTTTGCCACTTTGGCTTTTATCTTTAAACTTTTCTCAAAAGATTAGACTCTTGTCAATCCTTGTAGTGATGAAAACAACTATACTTCTACAATATGTAGTGAAGTGAGATATTTTCCACTTGGGTGTTGAGTGAGGCATTGTTGATTTTAAAATCCAAGCCATATCCTCCACTTTGAGATGATGCAAATTCTCCTTTATCATGATTGTGGGTAGTAAGTATGTTTTCCACATGGACAATTGCGATGATGTCTTATCTCATAAAACCAACCAACACATTTGTGTTTTCAAATTTTTAAAAGATGAACTACGTGTACCCTGATCCCCTATTGCACGAAAGGTGGTACGTAGGCACTAAAGGTTCGCAACCGCGGCGGGTGCAAAAATCATAAAAATATTTCTTTTCTCACCTCCACCATCCATTTTATATACAACACATTTTTATAGCCAAAATATACAGATTTTACAAAGAGGTTCCTGCGGAGTACCGTAGATGTTTATGGTGCTAATACCTTCCCTTTGCATAACCAACCCCCTTACCTTGAATCTTTCCCCCTCTTTTGGGTTATTCGCTCTTTTCCCATTCCTTTGGAAACAATAAAGCGCGGTAGCGATTTTTATTTTGATCTGTAGAAAGTCTACTCAATCCAATGGCTTAGTCTTGCACATTTCTACCGCTACACCTGCGAAGTGATTCCACTACCTACAAAACAGGAACAAAGATGAAGATCCAAATCCTTAAAATTGTTAGTGGATGCATATGATGCTTCATGATGTGATAATAATATGCACAAGTATATATGTACAAACAAATCACACAAGACCCTAGTTTCAGGCTTGCATGGGGTTTCATAGGTAAGTACCCTCTTGAAGTTTAGTTGGCTCAACCTGTCCTATAAATAGTAACTGGGATCTAAAGAGCTCAATATCACAGGATTATTTTCTGTGTTCATTGTTTCAGTTTAGCCACTTAACTAACGACCGAAATATTCCAAGAAAACAAACCTCAATGAGTGTAGTATCGAGTATCTACCAACTTCGGACTGCACCAAAGCCGGTCATCTCACTACTCCTAAAAAAGGCCAAGTTGGTCAAGTAAAGGTTCTAAAAGTCCATTAGTGCTTCATGACATCACTCAGCGGCCCCGTATTCTCTTTGATTAACTCAAAGGCTACTGGTACCCACAAATATGTCGCACTAATATAGCTATTTCTTCAACCATGTCGATATACCCCGCACAGTTTCCACAACGTATTGCTATTTACCTATGAATGTTTCCCAAATCTGGGTAGAGGATTTCAAACCCAAACAATAGAACCAAATGTAAAGCAATCAATTCAAGCAAGATAAGCATGTAAAGGTGGTCTAAAACCCTACAGTAACCCCACTTTTAGAATGTTCCCCACCAGAGTCGCCAGTTCTGTGATGCGGTGGGAGAACTGACTTGAGGTTTTGCATTTGTGTTCGCAAATGTTTCGGTTTAGCAAGAGTCTCCACCGACTTTTTATTTTATCCAAAGGAAAGGTCAAAAAGCACAGGAAAGACCTTTGAGATTGTTTTTGGGTTCGGGGGGTAGATTATGAAAAGGGAAGGTGCTAACACCCTTTTCATCCATGGTTTTCCATGGGCTCTTAGTTACTTGTTTTAGATCACTTGCTTTTGCTTTTCAATTGTTTGAAATGGTGCTTTGTGTGTGGTTTTGAAAGTATTTTGAAAATAGGCCATCGTTGTGGCAACCTTTGTAATGATTCTTGTTTGAATGTATACAAAGGTGTTTGTCTTTTGAAAAATGTTTCAATGTTTGAAAGTTTGTTGGGAAATGTTTTGAAATGTGTATTGTGATGTTTTGAAAATAGCAAGGATGTTTGCAAGTTTGATCAAGTAACTAGGAGCATGTACCTACCTACTCAAAAGTCTTTCCTACACATTTTTAACCCTTTGACATTGTTGTTTTACCATTGTATTTGGTAAACAACCTTGTGTTTGGATGTTAAACGGGACGGGCGAGGGTCATCGTATGACCATGATAGCAATTGTGCCAAGTATCTTAGCAAGTTTTTGAGGGACTAGATCATTTTTTGTATAGGCAACCAAGATAGCGTCATCGAGGGACTATGATCTTTTGTTTTTGTTTTTGTTTGCCAAGATACCTAGCATGCATACCAAGGCCATTTTTAAGGCAACAAGTGGATGAAACCATAGGGGTGCTAGTGTGCATTGTATGGTCATTTTTTCATGCATTTTTGTCTTGTATTAGTCAAGCTATTTTGTTTAATTTTTGGTTATCATACAAAACCCTAATTTACTAATCATGCATATAAAAGCAATAAATGTGTAAAAGTAAATCTACGACTATTACAATATTGATATGGGGAGGGGGATACAAATTTGAATAGGGGGATATTTGCACAAAAATAAACCCTAAAACTATTATTACAACCCAAATTGAAATATTGCACAAATGAATAAATGGACAATTATTTAAATATGCAAATAAATATAAATATGCAAGATGTTTTTTTTGTATTTCTTTTTATGTATGTAAAATAAATTATTTTTGTCTAAAAATAATAAGAAAAATATTGTGATTATTTTTGAAAGGGTGGAAACCCTAATTTTTGGTTTAAGAAAAATATATATATTTTATTATTTATTTATTCCTTTTTTATGTACAAGAAAATAAAACAAAATTTATACAAAAATGTTAAAAAATAAAATATGTATGACAATATTATTTTTAAGTGTATAATATAATAAAATAAAATATGTAATTATTTTAAAAGTATTTGCAATTTATTTAAGAAAAAATAAAGTATATATTATTAGTAAACTATTTTTATGCCCAAAAAATAATAAAATAAAATGTGAAAATTTAAGAAAATATTTTTGGTGATTTTTTATATTTAGAAAAAATAATAAAAGTCAGAAATGAAAATAGAAATGGAAAATATAAAAAAATAAAATCAATGGGCCAAGGGGGTGCAGAAAGCAAGCTAGGGGGTGCAAAAAGCAAGGAAAATTCAAGCCCAACCCACATTCCTCTTCATCCCTGTCCTCCAGAACAAGAAAAACGTGCGCCCTGTTCAAACTGCTAACTTCTGCATTTGTGCTTAAAAACAAAAACTTGCAACATGAAAGTTATAGCTCTTGATCACACGATTCTAACCATGTAAAAACCTTAATCTAACTCCCAAAGATCAGGGAGAATTTTATTGGCCCTAAATCTTGACCTAGTTTTTTCAGAAAGTTCAACTATCAAATACTCCTAGCTCAGTTAACATAAATGAATTATATACCTATGTACAGCTCAAGGGCAATGAGGACTACATTTTTGTTTCACAAACCTAAGCCTAATGTTTCCTAAATAGAGAGATAGAAGTTTGAAATTTACCTGTTTCAGTCAAGCTCGAGTATGGCAATGCAGCAACTTTCAGTGAGGCCTGAGGTTCTTTTGAGCTTGCTTGATGTTCCTTTGAGCTTTCCCAATGTTTGGCTTGCTTTGAAATGGTCTGAAACTTCTTGTAGAACTCAACCTGCAAACTCAGAATTTAAAAATGGTGAAGTGTGTAAATGGAGTTACAGTGGCTTGGGAATGGTTGGGATAGTTTAGGTATGTTGTATAGAGTGTGTTGGAATTGGTTTGGGACAAAACGCACGAGGCAATGTGAAGATGGAAGTGATTCTGCAGGGCTTGCCCTGATTTTGCAAGAACTTGGTGTTTTGATGTTAGAGGGAGTTTGAGAGGCTTAGGGCTCGTGTATTAGGCTTGGTATATTATGCTGAAGTCGTTTCAAATGTTCACAAGCTTTGGTTTTATCAGATTGCAAAGTTGTTGACCTTTTGCACAATTGCTTGGTTTTGAAGTAAAAGGTGATTTTGACAATGCTATGGCTTGTACAAGCTAGCTCCAAGCATGCACATAGTTGGTGTACTTTGCCTGATATTAGGGAACTTTGTTTGCAGCAAAAGGCTTGGTCCAATGCTCAAGAGAAACAAATTTGCAAAAGGTGTGCTTTATGTAAATGACATTGTTGTCTTTTTGCCAAAAATGGATTAAACCTTTGTATAATGCTCCATAGATCAGAACAATGCCTTAATCCAATGTGTTTGCATTTAATTTATGAGTGTGGAAGGGTTTAAGGACCTGTAAACCAAGTACAAGCATGTTTGGACAGAATTTGCAACTTGTAGCATGGTGTAAAATGCCTTGGCCAAAAGTGATAATTTGCCATTTTCAAACTTTCGATTCTCCCTAACCACAAATGATTTTGGAGAGTTCTTGGACATTTTGGAAAGCTTGTAACATGCTATACAATCCATCTTTGAAATTAATTTTTAGATTACACTTGGAACTATGTGAAAAATTTCCATGAAGATAGGTCAAAATCCTGCCTAAACTAGGGCAAAATTTCACTAAGTTAAAAGTTCCATAGAGCCTTGTTCACAAAATCATAACTTGAGATCCAAGCATATTTTGGGAAAACTTTGTGAATAAAAGTTGTATATTTTGTGTAGGACTACAACTTTCATGTTGGAAGTTTTGTTTGAATCCAATTGCATCATGGTGAAAAAGTACGGAAAAGTTTGGAAAAAATAAGAAATTTTCATAACTTAGAAAATTTCTAAGTTATGAAAATTTTCCATTTTAAACCCTAATTTTCAAAATTAGGTTTCTTGGTGAACAAATTTCATGTTTTGACACATCTTGATGAAAAATGACCCTTGGCACTTGATTTTGACCAAAAAGTCAAAGTTTGACTTTTCAGTATACAGTTGATTTTTGATCAGTTGACTGGAAAATTCATCTGTCAAATCAATGCATTTGAGATCTTTTGAACCTTGTGATTAGGTCAAGATGATGCCATTGAGTTCTTGAGTCCATTCTTGAATCCAATTTTCCATTGGCCATGTAAAAAATCAGAAATTGCCCTTATGCAGTCAAAACCTTAAAAATGACCATTTTGCCCTTTTGATGATCTGATCAAATTTCTTGAGGAGTTGTGGTCCAAACTTGATCAAATGGTTCATATGAGTCTATAATGTTGATGTGGATAAAAAATAATGAATTTTGACTGTAAATTGGCCACGGTTGACTTTTTCCCCAATACAGCTGATTTCTAGGTCAATTGTCCAATTGACTGGGCAAAAATTTGATTCAAGGCTTGAAACTTGGTATGGGCAATCTTATAAGTCCAAAATGAAGTATGAGAGTCATATTAAGCATTGGAAGTCCAAAAATCCCTATGCAAACTCAAACCCTAATTTCAGGTCATCAGTGCAAGGAGATGTCTTGAGCAGAGTAAACCCTAATCCTGTCTGGAGTCCAAAGAGTCTTGTGAGGGGAAATCTTGATAAAATGAGAGGGCAAATTTTGGGGTACAACAGCTGCCCATGTTCAATCTTCTTGAACCTGAAGAGTTAGATTGGCGAGTTTGTCGTTCGTGACTCGAAGGTAAAAGATGATTGGACACTAGAGTGCCCGTAAATTTGCACTCGTCAAAAAGTTGAGGGAATGGGCTTAAAGATGCCATTTGGAGATGTGACAAAATCTTGTCGGAGATGGGCTTAGAGATTCCATCTAAAATGTTTGTTGAAAATCAGGAGAATGAACATCAGAATGGTATCCGTATCTGGAACGTATCTGAGTTGTATCTGGAGATTGGATCTGTATGAGCAAGGGAATAGCGTCCGTGTCTGGAGCGTATCCGAACTGTAACTGTATTTGATTCTTGAATGAATAATAAAATGACTTTCGTGTCTGGAGTGTATCTGTATTGTATCTGAATCTGAAATCTGAATAAGCGACAGAATGGCATCCATGTCTGGAGCGTCTCTAGGCTGGGGGAAAAGGTCTGAATGAGTGACAGAATGGCTACCATGTCTGGAGCTTATCTGGACTGTATCTGAAGTTGAGATCTGTATGAGTAGCAGAATGACTTCCGTGTCTGGAGTGTATCTGAACTGTAATTGGGATCTGAATAAGTAACAAAATGACTTCCTTGTCTGGAGTGTATCTGGACTTGAAACTGATAGTTGAATCTGAATGAGAAATAGAATGGCTTCCGCGTCTGGAGCGTATCTAATCTGTATCTGATTGTTGAAGTCTGAATGAGTGACAAAATGGCAACCATGTATGGAGCGTATTTGGACTGTATATGTAATTGAGATCTGTATGAGTAGCATAATGACTTCCGTGTCTGGAGTATATCTGAACTGTAACTGGGATCTGAATAAGAGATCTGAATGAGTAACAGAATGACTTCCGTGTCTGGAGTGTATCTGTACTGTATCTGAAATCTTTGAATATTTGTTAAAGATAGCTTTTAATCTTATCCTGAAAAGGATAAAATGTTAGCTCAAACATAAAGTTATGTTGCATGACATGCACGATGCAATAAAATATGTTTTATCAATGTTTATGATATATGAATGTAATGTATGTGCATGTAAGCTGATTAGCTGCCTTGCTGGGGAAAATAAATCCTTGATAGTTAGAGATAATGAAATCTTTGACTGCTGCCGGGGAAAATAAATCCTTGACCATTGTTGGGGATAGAAAATCCTCAGAGACTTGTGGGGATTAACAAGAATTTTGACAAATTCTGCGGGGATATGGGAATCCTTTATGACTTTCCTGGGGATATAGGGATCCTTCAAGTCTGCTTGAGAAACCTGCTTGGGGAATCCAGAGAATTTTGATGATTATGATTGGGGATTACACCAATGGGAATCCTTACTCGGTCGGGGAATAAGGAAAACTCTAACGATCTCTACTGGGGATCAGACAAAGGAAAACCTTGATCTGCTGGAGAATAAGGAAGGCTTTGATGGCTTCTGTGGGGATCTAAGAATGAGAAACTTCGATCTCTTGGGGGGAAATTGAAACCTTGGGGGCTTCACTGGAGAAGTGAGAATGAGAATCTTCGATCTGCAGGGAATTAAACATTCCGATAAATTCATGCTGGGGAGTTATGAAGACTCGGATAACTTCACTGGGGAATCAAGATTGAGAATCTTCAATCTGCTAGGGGAATTTGAATCCTCGGGGACTTCAAACTGGGGAACCAAGAATGAGAATCTCCAATCTGCTAGGGGAATTTGAATCCTTGGTGACTTCAAACTGGGGAGTTAAGAATGAGAATCCACATTCTGTTGGGGAGTAAAAACTCTGTGGGGAATAGCTATACTGCTGGAGAGTAGCTATCCTGCTGAAAAGTAAGTTCAAGACTCTGGGGGAAAAGGCTTATTCCTGTTTGGAAAAAATTCAAGAGTTCGGGTTGTATGCCAATCTACTGGGGAATTATCCGAAGTTGGGGATAAAAGTTAACTGTTATCTGGTTGATTCTCAGACTTTAAGACAACTTGCTGGGGAATCTGGGGAAAACTGAATGGTTTCCGCTGTATATTGGTAGTTGGAAATTTGACTCCGTTGGGGAAGAAGGTCTCATCTTTGCTGGGGATTTGTGACCCAAAGTTTTGCTCCGTTAAGGATTGGGAGTTTAAAGACTCAACTCTGATGGGAATTGAAGTTTTGAAAATATAACTCCGCTGGGGGTTGGGAGTTTGAAGTTTCGACTCTGACGAGGATTTTGAAATTTAATTCTGCTGGGGATATGTATTTCAAGGTTTTAGCTCCGTTGAGGATCTAGATGATGTACTGCAAGGGATTTCTCTTGGAATAGCCTAAAGACGTCTTCATATCCTTTCAACCTGTCAGTAATTATTCTTTCATATTTCGTTTATTTGTAAACAGTGATTATATTCAAATGCATATGCTTATTTAATAAACCATTGGACGTTTTCAAATAAAACACAAGTGTAAAGAAAAGGCAAATAGTTTTCTGCACTTTGAAGTATCTTTGTATTAACTTTGTGTAAGTATTTTGTACAAAGGAGACAGACATCCTAGTAAGAGAATGTTGTCATAAAAAATGAGAGAAAATTTATACAAAGAAATATGGCTATGTGTAAAAATTCCACGGGGTTCCCATTCTGCTATAGCCTTCGTAACTCTGAATGTCTTGTCCATTCGCTGCTTCGTTCGAAGATGATTGGACTGATCAGAAGCCAGGAGCTTGTCTGTGAAGATATTGTCCTTAAAGTGATCCGATGAGACATAGTCATACGCTTTAATTCCCTAACTTTTGCCTGGACCGCCCTTTCGGGTTTTCAGTCCACCGGGAAACCCTTTTTTGCCCAAGTCGCCCTTTCGGGTTTTCAACTTGCCGGGTGTACAAATTTTTTTTTTATCCCTAATTTTTGCCTGAACCGCCATTCCGGGTTTTCGATTCACTGAGATGCCCATTTTTGCCCAAGTCGCCCTTTCGGGTTTTTGACTTGCCGGATCGTTTATGCGTAGTATCTTTTGACTATGTCTGCGTTCGTAGGGTGCGGCAGGTCATCACCGTCCATGGTGGTCAGGATCATTGCCCCACCAGAAAAGATGTTTTTGATCACAAATGGTCCTTCGTAAGTAGGAGTCCATTTTCCCCTGGGATCACTTTGTGGCAAGATGATCTGCTTGATTAAAAGATCCCCGACTTGATATACTTGGCGCCTGACTTTCTTGTTGAAATCCTTGATCATTCATTTCTGATACGCCTGACCATGGCAAACAGCAGTAAGTCGCTTCTCGTCAATCAAGTTAAGTTGATCAAGCCGAGTCTGAATCCGATCATCTTCACTCAAACCAACATCCTTCATGATTCTCAAGGAGGGAATCTGAACCTCGATAGGTAAAACAACTTCCATGTTGTATACCAAAGAAAAGTGTGTTGCCCCAGTTGATGTACGTCCCGTGGTACGGTACCCGTGCAGAGCAAACAGTAACATCTCGTGCCAGTCCTTGTAGGTGACTGTCATCTTTTGAATGATCTTCTTGATATTTTTGTTCGCAGCTTCGACAACACCGTTCATCTTTGGCCGATAGGGAGATGAATTGTGACGTTGAATCTGGAACTGCTCGCACAGAGCGATGATCATAGTATTGTTCAGGTTTGTACTGTTGTCAGTGATGATCCTTTCGGGGATGCCGTACCGACAAATGAGGTTCTGCTTGATAAAGCGGGCAACAACATTCTTTGTGACGGATGCGAAGGAAGCAGCTTCGACCCACTTGGTAAAGTAATCAATGGACACCAGAATGAAACGATGTCCATTGGATGCTGTAGGCTTGATCTCTCCAATCATGTTGATTCCCCACATAGCGAATGGCCAAGGAGCTGTTAAGACATTGAGAGGAACTGGAGGTATATGTACCTTGTCTGCATAGATTTGACATTTGTGACAAGTACGGGAATATTGATGGCAGTCAGCTTCCATGGTAGACCAGTAATAGCCTGCCCGTAGAATCTTCTTAGCCATCGTATGTCCGCTTGAGTGAGTGCCAAAGGTACCATTGTGCAGTTCATCCATGATCTGCTCAGCTTCAACCTTGTCCACACAATGGAGCAGAATGCAATCATGATTGCGCTTGTATAGGATACCATTGCTCAAGAAGAACTTGGCAGAGAATCTCCTTAAGAATTTTTTGTCATTGACTGAAGCTCCTTCAGGGTATTCTTGTGCTTCGAGATACCTTTTGACATCATGAAACCACGGTCAGTCCACTACTTCTTCGGTATTAATCTCGTGACAATGTGCAGGTTTGTCCATTCGTTCAATAGTAATTTGGGGAGCCTCATTATCCCAATTAAGTTTAAACATGGATGACATCGTAGCTAGAGCATCCGCTAGCTGATTCTCTTCTCGCGGGAAGTGCTCGAAGGTAATCTGCTCGAAATGTGGTAACAATGTCAAGACATATTCTTTGTAAGGGATGGGGTTTGGATGTTTAGTATCCCACTCTCCTTTGATTTGACTGATAACCAAAGCTGAGTCCCCAAATACAATCAAAGATTTGATTCCCAAGTCTATTGCAGCCTTGAGACCAAAGATACAAGCTTCATATTCGGCCATGTTGTTGGTGCAGCTGAAGCAGAGTCTGGCATTGAAAGGTGTATGGCAACCTTCTGGAGAGATAAGTACAGCGCTGATACCATTGCCAAGTGCGTTAGAAGCACCATCAAAGTACAGGGTCCATCGGGATCCTTGTTCAGGTCCGTCATACGGTCTGTTTTCTTCAATGTTGCTCAAAGTCATAATATCCTTGTCGAGGAAGTCGAACCTCGTGGATTGGTAATCTTCGACAGCTTGATGGGCCAGATGATTGGCTATCACACTCCCCTTTATAGCTTTTTAGGTCGTGTACTGTATATCATACTCTGTGAGGATCATCTGCCATCTAGCGATTCTTCCGGATATAGCAGGCTTTTCAAAGACGTGCTTGATCAGATCCATCTTAGAGATCCGTAAAGTGGTATGAGTCAACATATACTGCCTTAGCCGGTGAGCAGCCCATACCAAAGCACAACAAGTTTTCTTGAGAAGTGAGTATCGAGTCTCACAGTCGGTAAACTTTTTGCTAAGGTAATAAATGGCATGCTCTTTTCGGCCAGACTCGTCATGTTGGCCCAGTACGAACCCCATTGAATTCTCCAGGACGGTCAGATACATGATTAGCGGCCTTCCTTCGACGGGTGGCATCAAGATAGGAGGTTCCAGCAAATACTCCTTGAATTTATTGAAAGTAACTTGACAGTCATCATTCCATTTAACCACCTTGTTGTACCCCAAAATTTGCCCTCCCTTTTTCATAAAAAAATCACAACCCTAGGGTTTTCTCAAATTTTCAAGATTTGGCTCAGGAATCGATCAAACAGACTTTTCTTTGGCAGCAGATCAAGAATTAGGGTTTCTCTCGCATTTCTCATAAGAAACTGAATTCTCAGAAGTTCAATTAACTGTCACATGTTTTCACACTTTTTCAAGTTTACTGGTTGTTCTCCAGGTCTTGTTTATCTGGGATAAGAGATAGGAGCTGAGATGGTCATTTGGAATATTCAGGTTTTGTCTGATCCAGGTTAACCAGACAATGTGCGTCTATTAAGACGTTTGCTTGTTATTGGAATGAAATTCTTGCTTGTTTATTGGAATACACAATGCGTATTTTGATTGGAATGTTGTTGCGAGGTTACGAGATTGCAAAGTTATTTGATTACTTAAAGTTTAAGTTATTTGTATTAGAATTATTGGAATGCAATTTCAATTATTTTGATCTGAGAATCTTAAAGGATTAAGTGAAGATGCAAAGAAAGAATTGCAATATATTGGACAGTAGAAGATTTTATTGGATGTCAGATTGCCTCACAAAGATTTTTTCAGATGTTGATACAAAAATAATTTATTATTTGAATACTGTAGGTTTTACAACTTATAGTACTTGGAAAAATAAATTGTTACAATTAATGGAAAATCTATCTAATCTAAGCCTAAGTCCCCATTGCTCCATTGCTCCCATGCTCAAAGTCTTCTGCTTCCTCTGCTTTGTCATCACCCAATTTGTGCTCACATGAAAAAAGACAAAGGAAAAAGGGTTAGTACAATCAGTTGAATATGAAAAGAATTTTCAAACAGAAAAAGAAAGGAAAATTTTCATCATTAAAGTTTGCCGTCTGGAATCAGAAGTGTTGTTGTTCATCATGTTTTTATTTTCCTATTTGCAAATCACAAGAAGATTGCTCTTCTTGGTTCACAAAGAGAAAAATAAAAATGTAAAAGAAGAATGCAAACAAAGTAAGTGTATTCAAATGCATTAAGGCGCCAAACTGCATCACAAAACATAAGCCAAGTTAGATGCAAGACAGTTTCAAAAACCAAACAGCATGGCAAATATTGCAACAACCAAGACAGCACAAATGCAAACTGTCAAGTAACCAATCAGTATTGTAAGCAAACTAAACATTGCAACATTACAAAGAAAGCAAACTGGATGAAAACTGTACAAATGCAGCAAGTACACAATGCAGCAGGATAGCAGGCTAACAGAAAAAGGCAGGAGGTAAACCAAGTCACAAGTCAAAGACTTGTCACAACTTTTCATCATTTTCCAGATTTTAGGCAAAACTTTTCAGAAAATAAGGTGGAAAAGCAAAAAGTGCTTTGTCATGGAGAGAGAAAGAGAGAAAAGATATCACCTTGGTGAGAGTGTACAGTTTGGCAAGAGGCTGTCACAAGATTACAAAACAACAAGCAAAAAGATATAAGACTATCAGATAGCACAAAGTAAAAAAAAGAGAACATTTTGTCAAAAACTGCATACTCTCCCAAAGCCAAAAAACCTGTTAACAGTTTCACCACCATCCCAAACCTGTTATCAAACTGTAACCAGCCAGCCAAAACTGCAAACAAAACTATATAGCAGTTCAAACTAAACAAAACAGCACAACAGTTTCACAGAGCTAAGCCTGCTAACCACAAAAATATAACTCTCCCAAAATCACCAAAAGCCTGTAACAGCAAGAACAACAATCAAACAGAACACCACAAGCCTACAACAGTTCTCAAACAAAAACTGCAGCAAACTTCCAAAACCTGCAAAGCCTAGCCAAACTGCAAGCTAACCAAACTGCAAACAAACTGTAACAAGCCTAGCCAAACTGCAAGCTAACCAAACTACAAACAAACTGTAACAAGCCTAGCCAAACTGCAAGCTAACCAAACTGCAAACAAACTGTAACAAGCCTAGCCAAACTGCAAGCTAACCAAACTGCAAACAAACTGTAACAAGCCTAGCCAAACTGCAAGCTAGCCAAACTGCAAACCAACTGTAACAAGCCTAGCCAAACTGCAAACAAGCCAAACTGCATAGCACAAACTATAACAATAATCAAAAACCTGTTAGCATAAGGAAGTAATACAACCTACAACCAAAAATCACAAAACCCTGTGAAAGCCAACAAGCCTGCATCCTTTGCCATCAACCAAATTTTCATTTTGCAGAATAAGAGTTTCAGAAGCAACCACAATCAGTTTCAGAACTGTTGTCATCATCAACAACAAAAAACATCAACCAACATTCAAGTTCAGCAAACTTTCAAACAAGTTTCAAAACATAAACAATCACCAACAAACCATTATCAGAGTTTCAGTTATCATCATCAACATTCAACAATCAAGAATAAAGAACAAGGTTTCAGAACAGTTAATCATCATCAACATTCAACATTCAAGATAGAGGAAAAGAAATAAAGTTTCAGAACAGTTAATCATCATCAACATTCAGATTAAAAGAGAGAGGAAAGAGGCAACAAGTTTCAGAACAAGTATCATCATCAACACTCAAGAGAAATCAAAGTCAGAAGCTATCAAGCATCATCATTCGAGGTTCAAAAAGAACAAAGCAAAGAGGTTACCAAAAAGCTTAGCCATCATTTCTTCCCTCCTCCGCCTCTAGCCACCAGGGAGCTCCGTCTCACTCTTTCCCCTCCATTTTCTAGAAAAATCTCACAGGTAAGCTGCCTCTCAAACCCTTTACTGCACCTTAGATACATGATACTGTTGTACCCCAAAATTTGCCCTCCCTTTTTCACAAGAAAATCACAACCCCAAGGTTTTCTCTAATTTATGAGATTGGCTCAGGAATTGATCAAGCAGACCTTTCTTTGGCAACAAATCCAGAATTAGGGTTTTCGCTCGTATTTCTCAGAAGAAACTGAATCCTCAGAAATTCAGTAAACTGTTACATTGTTTTCACGCTTGTTCAAGTTTATTGGTTGTTTCTCAAGGCCCTGATTATCTGGGATAAGAACTGAGACTCTTATTTGGAATATAAAGGCATCTGTTTGTTAATGGAACGAAACGTTTGTTTGTTAATGGAATGCTTGCTTATTTATTGGAATACACAACGCGTGTGTTGATTGGAATGCTGTCGCAAGTTATGAGAGTGCAGAGTTTTTTAAGATTACTTGGATTTTAAGTTATCTGTATTGGAAATGCTGGAATGCCGTTTCAGTTTATTTTTAATCAGGAATCTTAAAGTGAAGAGGCAAAGGAAAAAATTGAAAAGATATTTGACAGTAGAAATTTTCTTTTGGATAAAGACTTTTATTTACTTCAAATGTTGTTACAAAATTTATTTAAATATTGTAAGATTACAACTTGTAGTATTTAAGATAATATTTGTTTACAATAAATGAAAAAATAAATCTAAGCCTAATCTCCTAAGATATTTGGCTTCTACTGCTTCCTCTATCATCCAATTGGTGCTCACCTGCAAAAGACAGAAGAAAAGAGATTAATACAGAAGAATTTTCAATTGAAAGAGAAAGAAAGAAAATCATCATTAAAGTTTGCCGGCTGGAATCAGAATACTATTTGTTCATCATGTTTTTATTATTCTCTTTGCAAATCACAAGAAGATCGCTCTTCTTGGTTCACAAAGAGAAAAGTAAAAGATATAAAATGCAAGCATACAATTGGTTCAAATACAAAAACATGGGCCATGCTATACAAGGCTGCATTACAAAGCAAACTGTACTGCAAACTGAATGTCAAACTGAATTGCAAAACATAAACTAGTCAAGAAGCATAACAACTAGCAAAAGTGCAATGCAGAAAGTATGCAAGCTGTCAAGGCATACAAGTACAGAAAGTACACAATGCAGCAGGTAATACAATGTAGAGAGATAAACCAAATTACAAGCCAAAGAGACTTGTCAAAGCCATCATCATTTTCCTAGGCAAACTTTTCAGAAATTACAATATAATAAGCAAAAGGTGCTTAGGAGAGAGAGAAAAAGAGAGGACCTTTAGTGAAAATTTGCAGTTTGGGCAAAAAGCAGGCTGTTTCAAATTTTAAAGAAACAAACAAAAGATATATAACAGTCTAGCATCTAACTGCATAAAGAAAAAAAGAATTTGTGAAGAAAAAAACCACAAAGCCCTTCAAAGTTCCAAGCTTGCCAAAAACCTGTCAAGCCAAAATCAACAAAAACACAAGCAACCTGCATAAGCCTAAGCTACACAAGCTCAACACCACAACCAAATAGCCAACTTGTTATCACAGCCCAAACCTGCCTGCATAAAACACAAGCAAGCCTGCATAACTGCAACTAGCCCAAAACCTGCATAACTGCAATTTGCCCAAACCTGTAAAAAAAACTGTGAGGTTTACTCAAAAACTAACAAACAACCACAAACTCAGCAAGTCCACAAACTCAAGCTTGCTCAAACCCTTCCAAACTGTTAGCTTCTAGAAAACTGCAGTTTCAACTGCAAAACAAACAAACTACAAATAAAACCTGCAGTCTCCAAACTGCAAATAAAACATGCAGTCTAAAACTGCAAATCAAACATCAACCAAACAAAGCTTGCAGTTCAAACTGTAAACCCTCAAACAAAAAGCATAGCCAAAGCAGAACCAAAAGCCTGCTCAAACCACAGACCTGCAGTTTCCAAACTGCAAATCAAACACATTCATACCTGCAGTTCCAAACTGCAAAACCTTCAAACCAGTAACCATAAGCTGCAAACCAATTTTCAAACATAGCATATAAAAAATCAGTAGCAGTATCACAAATCAACAAACTCAAAACAAGCCAACAAAAAATTTGTTTCAGAGGTGATTTCATCACTCATCATCAACATCATTCAAAGAAGAAAGGAAGAGGTTCAGAGAATCACGTTCATCATCAACACAATCAGAAGCAAAACATTGTTTCAGAGTCAAGAATCAACGGGTTTTTCAGAATCAAGATCATCATCAACATCAAAACAAGGAGAAAGGAAGAGGTTCAGTTTTCAGAAAGTCATCATCATCAAACAAATCAAGAAAATACAGAGATACCAGAAAAGCAACCATCGTCACGTTCTTCCTCCGCCCTTAGCCTCCAAGGAGCGCCACCGGCTCATCCTCCATCTCTCTTCTCCAAAACTAACTCAAGGTAAATTCCCCTCAAACCCTTACTGCATAAAACATCCAAGGTTAAGAGATTAACTGTAAAGCAAAACATGAACATGCAAGCAAAAAAAATCAAACGAACGTGAAACTGTAAAAACCCTAAAACGCGAATGAAACAAAATTGTACCGTTCAAACAAATGCCAGGGCCACTGTAACAAGATAGAGAGTGGAAGAGGGCGGAGCTCCGGTAGCTAGGCCCATGGAAGGAACATCAGAGTGTCGTTGCTTGAGAAAGATGAAGAAGAAGAATGAGAGAAGAAGAACGGCGTCGCTGTAGCCAAAACTCACTAAACCCTAAAAATGCCAAACCCTAAAAAACATTACAACATCTTGTTTTGGGCCTGACCCGCCCCAACTTTGCCACAAGCCCACAACTTTCTCTGAGCGTGCACCCCCCCCCCCCCCCTCTTTTCATTTCTGACTTGCTAAATTGTTCTTCTTCATTTTTTATTTGGGCCACAAACTCCTAAGCCCATCATTTTTCTTTTTTAATCTCTTCAAACTAATACTTTTTTTAACTAATATCATTTTAAATAATTTATTTTCTTTTCTTTATTAATGATAAAACCAAGCAATACATTAAAATCTTATTTTGATTAACTATTTTGATTATTATCTATATATTTTTAATTTTCTTTATTAATTAATATTTGTTATACTAATAAAAATACGTAAATAATAGAAACTTTAATTTAAGTAATTTTTTTCTTTCTTTAAAACTTTTTATTTACATAATTCATAAAAAAAACACAAGAATAATAATAATACATTACTTAATCTTTCTTAGGTTAAATTATTATTTTTTTGTAAATAAATACATGCATCTCATAATTCTTTGATTTTCCTTATAATTTGTTATAATCTTACATTAAATTGCGACAGTTCGATTTGGTTGTAACACATAATATTTGGACATTATTATTCTTATGAGACTCATCCCCATTTGTAAATAATTGTACCCCCATCCCCGGATACTTTTTGTAATAACTTAGACTTTAAATTCCCACAATTTATTGCTTTCAATATACTGTATAGTAATTAGGGTTTGTATGCGAAGATTCAAAATCAATCGCTAGATAACCTAATACAAGACAAATGCATGAAATTGACAAACACGATGCACACTTGCACCTCTAGGGTAACCTCGCTTGTTGCCTCGGAAAATGCAATCATGTCCCTCGAATATGAGAAACTCTAGCAAATTCCCCTTCGATAAACAAAGATCGTAGTCCCTCGATGACCCTCGATGTTGCCTTCGATAAAATGATCTCGTCCCTTACAAAATTGCTAGAGCGTCTCACAAGTTGCTTTCAATGATTGTATACAATGACCCGCGCCTGTCCCGTTTAACATCCTAACACAAGGTTGTTCACCAAATACAATGGTGAGACAACACTGTTAAAAGGGTTAAAAACATAAGAAAGATCCTTGAGTAAAATAGTATAGATATCTCTTAGTTACTTGATCAAAAGCTTGCAAAACATCCTTGCTATTTTCAAACACACTTCACAACACAACTTCAAAACATTTTCCCAAAACAACTTTCAAACATTGAAATATCTTTTCAAAAAGACACACACCTTTGTATATATTCAAACAAGAATCATTACAAGGGTTACCTATACAAGGCCTCTTTTTCAAAGCATTTTCAAAAACCACACACAAGGCACCATTTCAAACAATTGAAAAGCAAAAGCAAGTGATCTAAAACAAGTAACTAAGAGCCCATGGAAAACCATGGATGAAAAGGGTGCTAACACCTTCCCTTTTCATAATCTACCCCCCGAACCCGAGAAAACATCTCAAAGGTCTTTCCTGTGCTTTTTGACCTTTCTTTTGGATAAAATAAAAAGTCGGTGGCGACTCTTGCTAAACCGAAACATTTTCAAACACAAACGCAAAACCTCAAGTCCGTTCTCCCACCGTATCACAGAACTGGCGACTCTGCTGGGGAGATTCTTTAAAAGTGGGGTTACCTTATGGTTTTAGATCACCTTTACATGCTTATCTTGTTTGCCTTGATTGCTTTACTTTTTTGGATCCTTGCTTGGGTTTGTTTTAAATCCTACACCCGGATTTGGGGGCACCTTTTAGGTAAGTAGCAATAAACTGTGAGGGAACTGTACGGGGTATACCGACATGGTTGAAACAGTAGCTACATTGATGTGGCACATTGGTTGGTACCGGTAACCCTTGAGTTGAATCAAGGAGAGTATGGAGCCGCCGCATGGTGTCGTGAAGCATCAATTGACTTTAGAACCTTACTTGACCATCTTGGCCTTATTAGGGGTAGTGAGATGACCGACTTTGGTGCAGTCCGAAGTTGGTAGATACTCGATACTACACTCATTGAGGATTGTTTTCTTGGAATATTTTGGTCGCCAGTTAAGTGGCTAAACCAAAACAATGAACACAGAAAATAATCCAGTGATATTGAGCTCCTTAGAACCCAGTTACTATTTCTAGGACAAGTTGAGCCAACTAACTTCAAGAGGGTACTTACCTACAAACCCCATGCAAGCCTAAACCTAAGGACTTGTCTGCTTTGTGTGAATATGATTACCTGTATATACACTTGCTTACTTTTGCATACCTGTACATAACATCATAACATCATACCATAGCATTTTCAATAACCATTTCAAGGATCTCGAGGGTCTTTGATGCAGGGTCACGTTGAACCAGACATCTACCAAAGGGCAAGAGGTTTCATTTTCCTCTAAACAAACACCGTCAAAGATAAAGTGCAACAACTTGAATCAAGGGCTATGACCCACTTGACATGGTGAGCTTGATTCTCGTGGAAAGACATCCACCGATACAAAGTTCTCCGATCAAAGATGTTGATCGAAGTTCAATCTCTAACATTTTCTTGTGTTTACCCCGCGAGATCCTTGAAAACATACATCCACATATCATGCATTGTATCATGACAGGTTTTCCCTTTCAGGTTTCCTTATTCTCCTACTGTTTATTTCAGTAGAGATGGCTCTAGAGAGGACTGTCGAAGATATCCAGGCTCAAAACGCTCAACTTCAAGAAATGTTCTTGAACCTGTCCCAGGGGCAAGAAGAGGTGAAAGCTCTCCTCACAAGGGGCATGGTCCTAGGGAATCCAGGCGGCATCAGGAATGATCAGTTGGAAGGGCTACAGATTGAGTTGGCAACATTTAAAATCCAGATGATGGGACAACTGGTGGGGCAGATGGCTCTCATTCAAGACCTGGCTCAAAGACAAGAGGAGCTCAGGGTCCTCATCAACAAACTGCTTCAAGATAACCAAGTGGGGCAAACAACTAGGGTTGAAGATCAAGTCATCATTCAGCCTCCTTTGAGACAAGAAGACAAGGGAAAGGCTCCCCAACTTGCTTCAGGGTCACAACCCCAGCAAAAACCTCGCCAGCGTCAACGGGGTAATCGGCGTAAGAAAAATACATCTGGAAGACATTTTACTGAGACTGACATACCATCATCTCTAATACTGGAACGCTTGTTGGAGGTCAATCTGACTGTTTTAAAGGATCCTCTTCGGAATCCCAATACCTCTTCTCCTGGCTATCACCCCGGCGCATTTTGTGTATACCACTTCTATAGTCCTGGACATGACACCGACGACTGTTGGGCTTTGAAAAACAAGATCCAAGATTTGATTGACAATGGAGTGCTGAAATTCATGCCGGATGGCGAGATGAAAATTTTCCGCTGAGGGTTCTCCACCTGAAATGACAAGTTCGAACTAAGAGACTTTTGTTTCATTTGAATTTTCAAGTTGTAATTTCCTTTGTTATTCAAACAATTATCTGTTGATGTCAAACTCTATTTCATTAATGCATTGCATATGTTTGTCTTGAATTCATCCATTCGTTTTCACTATTCTTGAATTATGCTTTCTACTTTCTTTATGATATTTAACTCTTGTTTAAAAGTTACAAGTCTTTAGAGGGAGGATGACGAAACAATACCATAATCTCATACAGTATGCTTTTGGACAGACCTTGCTGACGATGTACAGGCGTTTCTTTCAAATCCTAAACACTGGAGTTATAAGGAGGTTAATCCCTAGTAAACCCCTTCGAGC
This sequence comes from Vicia faba, assembly GCA_948472305.1. NCBI lineage: Eukaryota > Viridiplantae > Streptophyta > Magnoliopsida > Fabales > Fabaceae > Vicia > Vicia faba. Next base: position 1,441,451,270 of record OX451738.1, on the reverse strand, counting down.
CAAAGAAGTAGAAGTTTTCTGTTTTAAACACAAATTGAAACCTTTAATCAAAACCTGGGGCAGGGTAGTCTCTCAGTTAATTCAAAAAGTGCGTTTAGCCGCAAACTCTCAGTTCATAACACAACAAATGACATCAAAAACATTCCTTTGGAACCAAATGACAAGTGATGATTCCTTATCTCATAGGAAGTCATTATCTCTCAAAAAATAAAAATCCCACTGAGTCAAAACCTACAAAGGAGGCTTAAGAAAGTTGTGGCATCCCGCTGACTGTAATCTCAAAATAGGAACAGTCAGGCAAAAATTAGGGATAATGAATCAAAGGAAAGAGGTCACTACAAATCCTGAACAACATGAAAAAGGTTGCAAAATGAATGCCTTCCAACAAATTCAACTTATATGAACCATCACCAAAAAACGTCGTTCCAAACTCGAATAGAGTTCGACGCACAATTAACTGAGTGTAGGATTGAAGAACATCACGAAGAGCGGGTGGGTACAAATATACTTTGGACCTTTGTCCTTTGTTTCTTAAACCTTGAACCAAGCCACGTTACAACCCTTCAAAAGTCCTAATTGAAGCATGGGTTAGTTCGAAAGCATACTGTTACAAAAGGTATCCTGACTCCTGTAAGGCTTTGCTCTAAATCTTGTGTTGAATTTGTCTTATAAAAAGTTTTCTGCTAAAAAAATGCATTTTTCAAAACTTCGAGACAAGCATGAACTTTGCATTATTTGAATATCGTTGTTTGCACATGTTTATTTGTTTGACAACGAAGAAATTCACACAGTGAATGTTCGAATGAACGAAAGCTCTCTCAATGAATAAAATCACTTCAAGTGGGACGACACTCCCGTTGCAAAAATCTCCTATCAACGAAAGGGGACTTGATATGGTATTGTTCAGTAAACCTGGAGCAGTCCAGTCAAGATTTCAGAAAATCTCTCAAAGTCCAGTCAAACTGGGGTAGTCCAGTCAAGATTTCAAGAAATCTCTCAATTGCAGATAAACCTGGGGCAAGTCTCCATCACCATCACTTGGGGCATTAAACGTCAATCTCATCGAAGGGTTACATACATTCCAAATTTCCTGGCAGTGTCACAAACATTTGATACTAGGGGCAGTGACGAATCTCTCCAAAGTCCTTCTGAAAAGGAATTCAAGCATCCACGAGAAGTTCATCACCTCTCTAGCAGACCAGCAGTCATGGGTTTATTTCCCCAACATTTGTCAAGGATTTATTCTCCAAAACAAATTACGTTTCAACAACATTCATAACATACTCAGATTGATCAGCAGGTAAAGGTTATCATCACCTGTCGGAGTTATGATCATCGAAGATTCCCTCATCACCTGTTGGAAGTAACAGTCGTCAAAGATTCCTCCATCATCCGGTTGAGTCAAAGTTAATCCAATACCCTCTCTGTTTTGGTCAGATCGACACTAAGACCTCCTTGATTCTTATTCCAGTGGAAGATATTCCGGGTTTTTACTATTACAGATAAATCTCTCAGCGATTTATTCTGATCTTTTCACTATCAGAGATGAAGAACCCAACTCTTTTCTCCCTCACCAACTCGAGATTTATTTTCCCCAGCGAAAGGTCGTCTTGAAAAACATTACATCTCCGTGCATCAGGACATCATGCAACGCAATCTCATTTATTTTGAGAACATCATTGTTTGATATATGCCACTAACCTTTTCCTTTTAGGAAAGGTACAATCAAATTCAAGCGACAAAGCTTTACTTCAGTCGAATTAAGGACAAGTTCCTAATTATCGACAAAGCTTTACTTCAGTCGAGTTCCGGACGAGTTCCTAAATCTCAACAGAAACAACCCACCAACAGAATAATGGACAAATGAAGCTCCTAAAATTTTGTTTCTCTCAAGAATGAAGATTCTCATCCTTGAAACCTCAGAAGATTGGTATACACCCAAGCTCCTGATACCCTTAACAGAATGAAGATTCTCATCCTCGAAACCTCAGAAGATTGGTATACTCCCAAGCTCCTGATACCCTTAACAGAATGAAGATTCTCATCCTTAAAACCTCAGAAGATTGGCATACACCCAACCTTCTGACCCAAACGCCTGAATGAAGATTCTCATTCTTGCTTCCCTAGTACATTGGCATACACCCAACCTTCTGACCCAAACGCCTGAATGAAGATTCTCATTTTTTGCTTCCCTAGTAGATTGGCATACACCCAACCTTCTGACCCAAACGCCTGAATGAAGATTCTCATTTTTTGCTTCCCCAGTAGATTGGCATACTCCCAACATCCTAATATTCCCGACAAAATGAAGATTCTCATTCTCAAAGTGGTATATACACCCATATAACCTGATATTCCCGACAGAATGAAGATTCTCATTCTCAAAGTGGCATATAACCTAGATTCCCGATATTTTCGACAGAATGAAGATTCTCATTCTCAAAGTGGTATACAACTTGAGTTCCTGATATTCCCGACAGAATGAAGATTCTCATTCTCAAAGTGGCATATGATCTTAACTCCTGAACTTCTTCCAAACAGGAATAAGCTTTTCCCAGAGTCCTGAGTTTTACTCTCCAACAGGATAGCTACTCTTCAGCAGTACAACTACTCCCCACAGAGTTCTTATTCCCCAACAAAATCAAGATTCTCATCCTTGATTCTCCAGAGCTTTCTTTACTCTCAGCTTTGAATTTGTCAGAATTTGTCATCCCCTGCAGATCAAAGATTCTCGTTCTCGGATCCTCAGTACAAATTCCCCTAGCAGAATAAAGATTCTCATTCTCAATTCTCCACAGAGTTTTCAGATATTCCCCGGCGAAGTTCTCCTCAAAACAGGAATCCCTAGTAGATTGGCATACAACCTGAACTCCTGACTTTCCCTAAGCAGTATAACTTCTCCCCACAGAGATTGTCAAAAAGCTTGAAGATACACATACTCTTCAACAGTGGCCCCAGGGCTTCTCATTATCAAAAGGTCAAAGGGTTTTCAATCCCTAGCAGCAGTCAAGGATTTATTTTCCCCGACAGCGGTCAAAGATTTTATTATCTCCAGCTATCCAAGATTTATCTTCCTCAGCAAGACGACCTAATCAACTTACATGCGCATTCGTTGCATTCATATATCATAAGCATTGACATAACACATATATTTCATCATACATTTCATACAACATGACTGTGTGTTTCAGCTAATATTCTACTCTTTTCAGGATAAGATTAGAAAGCTTCAGATTCAGTTCGTGAAAGTAGTTTACGGATCCTCCAAACACGGAGGCTAATCTATTGCTTATTCAGACCCCCAGCTCAGAGACGTTCCAAACATGGATACCTTTCTGATACTCACCCTTTCACCTACAACATACAGTTCAACAAACATTCTTGGATGGCATCTTTAAGCCCATCTCCGACAAGATTCTGTCACATCTCCAGATGGCATCTTTAAGCCCATTCCCTCAACTATGCTTTGACGAGTGCAAATTTTTGGGCACTCTAGTGTCCAATCATCTTTTATCTTCGAGTCGCGAACGGCAAAATTGCCAATCTAACTCTTCAGGTTTAAGAAGATTGAACAGTGGCAACTGTTGTACCCCAAAATTTGCCCTCCCTTTTTCACAAGAAAATCACAACCCCAGGGTTTTCTCTGATTTATGAGATTGGCTCAGGAATTTATCAAGCAGACCTTTCTTTGGCAACAAATCCGGAATTAGGGTTTTCGCTCGTATTTCTCAGAAGAAACTGAATCCTCAGAAATTCAGTAAACTGTTACATTGTTTTCACGCTTGTTCAAGTTTATTGGTTATTTCTCAAGGCCCTGATTATCTGGGATAAGAACTGAGACTCTTATTTGGATTATTAAGGCATCTGTTTGTTAATGGAACGAAACGTTTGTTTGTTAATGGAATGCTTGCTTGTTTATTAGAATACACAACGCATGTGTTGATTGGAATGCTGTCGCAAGTTATGAGAGTGCAGAGTTTTTTAAGATTACTTGGATTTTAAGTTATCTGTATTGGAAATGCTGGAATGCCATTTCAGTTTATTTTTAATCAGGAATCTTAAAGTGAAGAAGCAAAGGAAAAAATTGAAAAGATATTTGACAGTAGAAATTTTCTTTTGGATAAAGACTTTTATTTACTTCAAATGTTGTTACAAAATTTATTTAAATATTGTAAGATTACAACTTAAAGTATTTAAGATAATATTTGTTTACAATAAATGAAAAAATAAATCTAAGCCTAATCTCCTAAGATCTTTGGCTTCTACTGCTTCCTCTATCATCCAATTGGTGCTCACCTGCAAAAGACAGAAGAAAAGAGATAAATACAGAAGAATTTTTAATTGAAAGAGAAAGAAAGAAAATCATCATTAAAGTTTGCCGGCTGGAATCAGAATACTATTTGTTCATCATGTTTTTATTATTCTCTTTGCAAATCACAAGAAGATCGCTCTTCTTGGTTCACAAAGAGAAAAGTAAAAGATATAAAATGCAAGCATACAATTGGTTCAAATGCAAAAACATGGGCCATGCTATACAAGGCTGCATTACAAAGCAAACTATACTGCAAACTGAATGTCAAACTGAATTGCAAAACATAAACAAGTCAAGAAGCATAGCAACTAGCAAAAGTACAATGCAGAAAGTATGCAAACTGTCAAGGCATACAAGTACAGAAAGTACACAATGCAGCAAGTAATACAATGCAGAGAGATAAACCAAATTACAAGCCAAAGAGACTTGTCAAAGCCATCATCATTTTCCTAGGCAAACTTTTCAGAAATTACAATATAATAAGAAAAAGGTGCATAGGAGAGAGAGAAAAAGAGAGGACCTTTAGTGAAAATTTGCAGTTTGGGCAAAAAGCAGGCTGTTTCAAATTTTAAAGAAACAAACAAAAGATATATAACAGTCTAGCATCTAACTGCATAATGAAAAAAAGACTTTGTGAAAAAAAACCACAAAGCCCTTCAAAGTTCCAAGCTTGCCAAAAACCTGTCAAGCCAAAATCAACAAAAACACAAGCAATCTGAATAAGCCTAAGCTACACAAGCTCAACACCACAACCAAACAGCCAACCTGTTATCACAGCCCAAACCTGCCTGCACAAAACACTAGCAAGCCTGCATAACTACAACTAGCCCAAAACCTGCATAACTGCAATTTGCCCAAACCTGTTAAAAAAACTGTGAGGTTTACTCAAAAACCAACAAACAACCACAAACTCAGCAAGTCCACGAACTCAAGCTTGCTCAAACCCTTCCAAACTGTTAGCTTCCAGAAACCTGCAGATTCAACTGCAAAACAAACAAACTACAAATAAAACCTGCAGTCTCCAAACTGTAAATAAAACCTGCAGTCCAAAACTGCAAATCAAACATCAACCAAACAAAGCTTGTAGTTCAAACTGTAAACCCTCAAACAACAAGCATAGCCAAAGCAGAACCAAAAGCCTGCTCAAACCACAGACCTGGAGTTTCCAAACTGCAAATCAAACACATTCATACCTGCAGTTCCAAACTGCAAAACCTTCAAACCAATAACCATAAGCTGCAAAATTTTCAAACATAGCATATAAAAAATCAGTAGCAGTATCACAAATCAACAAACTCAAAACAAGCCAACAAAAAATCTGTTTCATAGGTGATTTCATCACTCATCATCAACATCATTCCAAGAAGAAAGGAAGAGGTTCAGAGAATCACGTTCATCATCAACACAATCAGAAGCAAAACATTGTTTCAGAGTCAAGAATCAACAGGTTTTTCATAATCAAGATCATCATCAACATCAAAACAAGGAGAAAGGAAGAGGTTCAGTTTTCAGAAAGTCATCATCATCAAACAAATCAAGAAAATACAGAGATACCAGAAAAGTAACCATCGTCACGTTCTTCCTCCGCCCTTAGCCTCCAAGGAGCGCCACAGGCTCATCCTCCATCTCTCTAATCCAAAAATAACTCAAGGTAAATTCCCCTCAAACCCTTACTGCATAAAACATCCAAGGTTAAGAGATTAACTGTAAAGCAAAACATGAACATGCAAGCAAAAAAATCAAACGAACGTTGAAACTGTAAAAACCCTAAAACGCGAATTAAATGAAACTGTACCGTTCAAACAAATGTCGGGGCCACTGTAAGAAGATAGAGAGTGGAAGAGGGCGGCGCTCCGGTAGCTAGGCCCATGGAAGGAACATCAGAGTGTCGTTTCTTGAGAAAGATGAAGAAGAAGAATGAGAGAAGAAGAACGGCGCCGCTGTAGCCAAAACTCACTAAACCCTAAAAATGCCAAACCCTAAAAAACATTACAACATCTTGTTTTGGGCCTGACTCGCCCCAACTTTGCCACAAGCCCACAACTTTCTCTGAGCGTGCACCCCCTCCCCCCTCTCTTCATTTCTGACTTACTAAATTGTTCTTCTTCATTTTTTATTTGGGCCACAAACTCCTAAGCCCATCATTTTTCTTTTTTAATCTCTTCAAACTAATACTTTTTTTAACTAATATCATTTTAAATAATTTATTTTTCTTTTCTTTATTAATGATAAAACCAAGCAATACATTAAAATCTTATTTTAATTAACTATTTTGATTTTTATCTATATAGTTTTAATTTTATTTATTAATTAATATTTGTTATACTAATAAAAATACGTAAATAATAGAAACTTTAATTTAAGTAATTTTTTTCTTTCTTTAAAACTTTTTATTTACACAATTCATAAAAAAAACACAAGAATAATAATAATACATTACTTAATATTTCTTAGGTTAAATTATTATTTTTTTGTAAATAAATACATGCATCTCATAATTCTTTGATTTTCCTTATAATTTGTTATAATCTTACATTAAATTGCGACAGTTCGATTTGCTTGTAACACATAATATTTGGACATTATTATTCTTATGAGACTCATCCCCATTTGTAAATAATTGTACCCCCATCCCCGAATACTTTTTGTAATAACTTAGACTTTAAATTCCCGCAATTTATTGCTTTCAATATACTGTATAGTAATTAGGGTTTGTATGCGAAGATTCAAAATCAATCGCTAGATAACCTAATACAAGACAAATGCATGAAATTGACAAACACGATGCACACTTGCACCTCTAGGGTAACCTCGCTTGTTGCCTCGGAAAATGCAATCATGTCCCTAGAATATGAGACACTCTAGCAAATGCCCCTTCGATAAATAAAGATCATAGTCCCTCGATGACCCTCGATGTTGCCTTCGATAAAGCGATCTCTTCCCTTACAAAATTGCTAGAGCGTCTCACAAGTTGCTTTCAATGAGTGTATACGATGACCCGCGCCTGTCCCGTTTAACATCCTAACACAAGGTTGTTCACCAAACACAATGGTGAGACAACACTGTTAAAAGGGTTAAAAACATAAGAAAGATCCTTGAGTAAAATAGGGTAGATAGCTCTTAGTTACTTGATCAAAAGCTTGCAAAACATCCTTGCTATTTTCAAACACACTTCACAACACAACTTCAAAACGTTTTCCCAAAACAACTTTCAAACATTGAAATATCTTTTCAAAAAGACACACACCTTTGTATATATTCAAACAAGAATCATTACAAGGGTTGCCTATACAAGGCCTCTTTTTCAAAGCATTTTCAAAAACCACACACAAAGCACCATTTCAAACAATTGAAAAGCAAAAGCAAGTGATCTAAAACAAGTAACTAAGAGCCCATGGAAAACCATGGATGAAAAGGGTGCTAACACCTTCCCTTTTCATAATCTACCCCCCGAACCCGAGAAAATATCTCAAAGGTCTTTCCTGTGCTTTTTAACCTTTCCTTTGGATAAAATAAAAATTCGGTGGCGACTCTTGCTAAACCGAAACATTTGCGAACACAAACGCAAAACCTCAAGTCAGTTCTCCCACCGTATCACAGATACCATAGATTAAAAACGAAACAGGATAAAAGCATGCGAAGCAAACATGAATGAAAACTACTAAATCAAAACAACGCTAAACCATACCGTTTTAAGACAACATCACAGATCATTGAGAGGATGTGAGAGTGAGGGTTGCTCTGGCGGCTAGGGCTTAGGGGAAGATCAGAGTTTGTTTGGGTGAGAGAGATGAAGAGGAAGACGAAGCAAGCGGCGCCGCTGTGAACCCTAATCAACAAACCCTAACAAAATTGTACAAACTCGCCTTTGGGCCTGTCCGCCCAAACCCCAAACATAAGCCCACGAATTGCTGATACCCCCTCCATTTCTGACCTTGTTTTTTGTTTTATCATCAATTGGGCCTCAAACACACTTCAAATCCTAAAGCCCATTTCTTCTTTGTTTTAATTCACCTCTTTTTTATATAAGATTCATAAAAAACTCAATATTTTTCTTTTTAATTAAATTAATCATTTTAATTAATTTTCATTTTTTAATTTATCTTTATTAATTTGTTACATTTAAGAAAATACAAAAAAAATAGTTTAGTTAATTTTCTTTTTCTTAATTTATCCTTTTTTTTTTATTTTATCAAAGATATACTAGTAATATATTAGAACTTCATTTTGTAAAATAAATTTGACTTTCTCAAATAGTTTTATTTTAATTATTTTCTTTTTATTATCCTTTTTACACATAATAAAAACACCAAAAATAATAGAAATTTTGTTTAATTAAATTTTCTTCCTTTGAACTTTTCCTTTACATAATTAATAAAACACATACAAAAAAGAATAATAATAATATAATATTTAATCTTTCTTTTTTAGAATAGATTTTTATTTGTTTATTTTCAAGTAAATACATGCATTTCATAATTTATTGATTTTCTTTATTCCATAATTTGTTATGGCTTTGTTTTGAATTGCGATAATTCGATTTGGTTGTAATACTTGATATTTGGACATTACTATTCTTGTGAGACTCATCCTCATTTGTAATAATTTGTACCCCCATTCCCGTATATTTTTGTAATAACTTAGAATTTTAATTCTCGCACTTTATGCTTTCAAATATGTCATGATTAGAGATTAGGGTTTGTATGCAAAAAAATCAAAAATCAAAACAAATAGCTTGACTAATACAAAGACAAAAACGCATGAAAATGATAACACAATGCACACTTGCACCCCTAGGGTTTCATCCACTTGTTGCCTTGAAAAATGGCCATGTTACGCATGTTGAGTACTTTGGCAAAACAAAAACAAAATAAAAGATCATAGTCCCTCGATGACGCTATCTTGGCTGCCTATACAAAATGATCTAGTCCCTCGGAAAATTGCTAAAGATACTTGGCAATATTGCTATCATGGTCAATACGATGACCCGCGCCTGTCCCGTTTAACATCCAAACACAAGGTTGTTTACCAAATGCAATGGTAAAAAAACACTATCAAAAGGGTTAAAAACGTATAGGAAAGATCTTTGAGTAAAATAGGGTAGACAACTCTTAGTTACTTGATCAAAACTTGCAAAACATCCTTGCTATTTTCAAACACACTTCACAACACAATTTTAAAACATCTTCCAAATCAAACTTTCAAAACATTGAAATATCTTTTCAAAAGACAAACACCTTTGTATATATTTAAACAAGAATCATTACAAAGGTTTCCACAATGATGGCCTCTTTTCAAAGAATTTTCAAAAACCGTACACAAAGCACCATTTCAAACAATTGAAAAGCAAAAGCAAGTGATCTAAACAAGTAACTAAGAGCCCATGGAAAACCATGGATGAAAAGGGTGCTTGCACCTTCCCTTTTCATAATCTACCCCCCTAACCCAAGAAAACATCTCAAAGGTATTTCCTGTGCTTTTTGACCTTTCCTTTGGATAAAATAAAAAGTCGGTGGCGACTCTTGCTAAACCGAAACATTTGCGAACACAAACGCAAAACCTCAAGTCAGTTCTCCCACCGTATCAGAAAACTGGCGACTCTGTTGGGGAATCTTCTAAAAGTGGGGTTACCTTAGGGTTTTAGATCACCTTTACATGCTTATCTTGTTTGCTTTACATTTGGTTCCTTATTTGGGTTTGTTTTAAATCCTACACCCGGATTTGGGGGCACCTTTTAGGTAAGTAGCAATAAACTGCGAGGGAACTGTGCAGGGTATACCGACATGGTTGAAGCAGTGGCTACGTTAGTGCGACATATTTGTGGTTACCGGTAGCCTTTGAGTCAATCAAAGAGAATAAGGGGCCGCTGAGTGATGTCATGAAGCACTAATGAACTCTTAGAACCTTACTTGACCATCTTGGCCTTATTAGGGATAGTGAGATGACCGGCTTTGGTGCAGTCCGAAGTTGGTAGATACTCGATACTACACTCATTGAGGGTTGTTTTCTTGGAATATTTCGGTCGCCAGTAAAGTGGCTAAACTGAAACAATGAACACAGAAAATAATCCGGTGATATTGAGCTCCTTAGAACCCGGTTACTATTTCTAGGACAGGTTGAGCCAACTAACTTCAAGAGGGTACTTACCTACAAACTCCATGCAAGCCTAAACCTAAGGACTTGTCTGCTTTTGTGAATGTGATTATTTGTATATACACTTGCTTACTTTTGCATACTTTTACATAACATCATAACATCATACCATAGCATTTTCAATAATCATTTCAAGGATCTCGAGGGTCTTTGATGCAGGGTCACATTGAACCAGACGTCTACCAAAGGGAAAAAGGATTTATTTTCCTTTAAACAAGCGCCCTTAAAGATCAATTACAACAACTTGAGTCAAGGGCTATGACCCACTTGACATGGTGAGCTTGATTCTCGTGGAAAGACATCCACCAATACAAAGTTCTCCAATCAAAGTTGTTGATCGAAGTTCAACCTCTAACATTTTCTTGTGTTTACCCCGTGAGATCTTTGAAAACATGCATCCACATATCATGCATCGTATCATGACAGGTTTCCCCTTTCAGGTCTCCTTACCTTCCTACTGTTTATTTCAGTAGAGATGGCTCTAGAGAAGACTGTCAAAGATATCTAGGTTCAAAACACTCAACTTCAAGAAATGTTCTTGAACTTGTCCAAGGGGCAGGAAAAAGTGAAAGCTCTCCTCACAAGGGGTATGGTTACAGGGAATCCAGGCGGCGTCAGGAATGATCAGTTGGAAGGGCTACAGATTGAGATGGCAACAATGAAAATTCAGATGATGGGACAACTTGTGGGCCAGATGACTCTCATTCAAAACCTGGCTCAAGGACAAGAGGAGTTAAAGGTCCTTATCAACAAACTACATCAAGATGGATGTAACCAAATGGGGCAAACAACTATGGTTGAGGATCAAGTCATCATTCAGCCTCCTTTGAGACAAGAAGTCAAGGGAAAGTCTCCCCAGTTTGCTTTAGGGTCACAATCCCAACAACCATCTCACAAACATCAACAGGGTAATTGAGAGCAAAATACATCTGAAAAGCACTCCACTGAGATTAACATGCCATTATCCCAAGTGCTACAACGCTTGTTGGAATTCAAGCTAATTGTATTAAGGGACCCCCCTCGGCGTCCCAAAACATCCTCCCCAGGGTATAATCCAAACGCGAGATGTGCGTATCACTCCAATAGTCCTGGACATGACACTGATAGCTGTTGGGCATTGAAAAACAAAATTCAAGATCTGGTTAAAGAAACAACGCTGGAATTCACACAAGGTGGCCAGATGAAAATCTTCCGCTGAGGGTTCTCCACCTGAAATGACAAGTTCGAACTAAGAGGCTTTTGTTTCATTTGAATTTTCAAGTTGTAATTTCTTTTGTTATTCAAACAATTATCTGTTAATGTCAAACCATGTTTCATTAATGCATTGCATATGTTTGTCTTGAATTCATCCATTCGTTTTCACTATACTTGAACTATGTTTTCTACTTTCTTGATGACATTTAACTCTTGCTAAAAGTTACGAGCCTTTAGAGGGAGGATGACGAAAACAATACCATAATCTCATACAGTATGCTTTTGGACAGACCTTGCTGACAATGTACAGGCGTTTCTTTCAAATCCTACACACTAGAGTTATAAGAAAGATAATCCCTAGTCAACCCCTTCGAGCTAAAGAAGTAGAAGTCTTCTGTTTTAACACAAATTGAAACCTTTAATCAAACCTTGGGCAGGGTAGTCTCTCAGTTGATTCAAATGTGCGTTTAGCCGCAAACTCTCAGTTCGTAATACAGCGAATGACATCAAAATTTCCCTTGGAACCAAAAGACAGTGATGGTTCCTTATTATGATACGGTGGGAGAACTGACTTGAGGTTTTGCGTTTGTATTCACAAATGTTTCGGTTTAGCAAGAGTCGCCACCGACTTTTTATTTTATCCTAAGGAAAGGTCAAAAAGCACGGGAAAGACCTTTGAGATGTTTTCTTGGGTTCGGTGAGTAGATTATAGAAAGGGAAGGTATTAGCACCCTTTTTATCCATGGTTATCCATGGGCTCTTAGTTACTTTCTTAGATCACTTGCTTTTCTTTTCAATTGTTTGAAATGGTGCTCTTCAATTGTTTGAAATGGTGCTTTATGTGTGATTTTGAAAGATGTTTTGAAAAGAGGCCATCGTTGTGGCAACCTTTGTAATGATTCTTGTTTGAATGTATACAAAGGTGTTTTTGTATTTTGAAAAGTTTTCAATGTTTGAAAGTAGGGTTTTGAATTTGTGTTGTGAAGTGTGTTTTGAAAATGGAAAGGATGTTTTTGCAAGCTTTGATCAAGTAACTAAGAGTTGTCTACCCTATTTTACTCAAAGATCTTTCTTATGTTTTAACCCTTTTAACAGTGTTGTTTCACCATTGTATTTGGTGAACAACCTTGTGTTAGGATGTTAAACGGGACAGGCGCGGGTCATCGTATAGACCATGATAGCAATAGTGTCAAGTATTTTTGGCAATTTTCTTGAGGGACTTGATCATTTTGTTTAGGCAACTCAGATAGCGTCATCGAGGGACTATGATATTTTGTTTTGTCTTTGCTTTGCCAAAGTACTTAACATGCATATCATGGCCCTTTTTTTGAAGGCAACAAGTGGATTGTAACCCTAGGGGTGCAAGTGTGCATTGTGTTTGTTTTTCATGCACTTTTATGTTGGATTAGGTCAAACTATTTGTTAATTTGATTTTTGCATACAAAACCCTAAGTCTAATCATGGCATAATTGAAAGCTTAAAGGTGCGAGAATTTAAATTCTACACTATTACAACATGATATAGGGAGGGGGTACAAATTTGAATTGAGGATTATTTTGCAAGAAATTAAATCCTAAATTATTACAACCAAATTGAATGTGTAAGACATAATATTCAAATGTACAATAATTAAATAAGTATAATAAATAAATATTAAATAAAATGTATTATGCAAAAAAAGTTTTTATGTATGTAAAAAGTATTTTTAATGTGAAATATAAATAAATAAAAAGTCAATTTCAATTATTTTTGTTTTTTAGGGCAAAAACCCTAATTTCTTACATAAATAGTATTATTTATTATTTATATACAATAATGCATCAATTTGTACAAAAATAAAAGTATATTAAAAAAGGTATTTTTTAGTATAAAATATTAATAAAAATAAAAATGTATTATTTTTGTGTTTTTTGCTCTAATTATTTAATAAAATAAAGTATATATATATTTCAAGAAGGTATATAAAGCATATAAACATTTTTTATACTAGTATATATTTACAAAAAGGTATATATTTCAAGAAAATATTTTCAAATGTGAATAAAAATAATAAATGAAAATAAAAGTATTATTTGTATTATTTTTTAATTTAAACAAAATGATATATAAAGCATATAAACATTTTTTATACTAGTAAAAATAAAAATAAATACCAAATAAATGTAAAAAATATAAAAATGATTTTTTGGCATTTTTTATATTTAGACATAAAATAATAAAGTCAGAATTAAAATGAAAAATGCAAAAATGACAAATATTCAAAGAAATGGGTCAAGGGGGTGTGAACTGAAAAATGGGGTGTGAAAAGCAGGAAGTAGCCCGGCCCAGCCCAAGCTACTTCATCTTCTTCCTCTGTCCAACAGAAGTTTGAAAAACGCGCGCCAATAACGCAGACCTGTATCTCCTGTATTTGTGATCCTTTGACAAAACTCAAAACATGAAACTTGTAGAGCATCAAACAACGAATCTAACCATATAAAAAACTCAAGCTAACTCTCAAAGACCAGAGAGAATTTCTCTGGCCCTAATTTCTAACCTAGTTTTTTCAGAAAGTTCATGGATGAAATTCTCCTAGCACGATTAATATAAATGAAAACTAAGCACATGTATGGTTTCAGGGCTATGAATACAACATCTTTCATTCACAAACCTAAGTCTATGAAATACCTGTTTATGAAATACCTGTTTCAGTTGACTTCGAGCTGGACAATGCAGCAACTTCCAAGGGTGTTTGAGGTTCTTTTGAGCTTGCCTGATGTCCACTGAAGCTTTCCCAATGCTTGGTTTGTTTTGAGGTGGCCTAAATCGTGCTATAGAACTCAACCTGCAAAGCTTCCAAATAAAAATGGCAATGTGTGTTAATGGAGCTACAGCAACTTGTGGATGGTCTGGATAGTTCAGGTAGGTTGATTGGAATGTGTTTGAAATAGCTTTGGACAAAACGCACGAGGGAATTTGATGGTGGCTTGCAAAATGCAGAACTGGCCCTGTTTTGCAAGAAAATGGGGTTTTGGAGTATGAGGGTGCTTTAGGGGTGAAAGGCTCGTGCTTCTGACTTGTGAGGATATGCAAAACTTGTTTGAAGTGTTTGTTTGAGTTAGCTTTATCAGATATGTGAGATGCCTTGTGTTTGATAAGTTTTCTTCTTCTTGAAGCAAGAGAGTGGAAGTGAGGTTATAGGCTTGTACAGGCCATCCTATCACCCTGCACACAACCCTCTTTGCCCCTCTAATTAGTGGATTTTGTTTGCAGCATAAGATATGGTTCAAGGCTCTAGGATGCTGTTTTGACATAAAGCAAAGTTCAAACAAAAATGGCAATGTTGCTTTTTCCATTTAAGGCTTAATCTAGTGTACAATACCCTAATGACCAAGAAAATGCCTTGGCTCAATGGATTTGCATTAAATTATGGAGTAAAAACTGGTTTAGAGGCCTGTAATTGTGAACCAAGCTAGGTAGATCAGATTTGGCAAGTGGTATGAACATGCATTGGCCATGGTTGCAAAGTGAGTTTTTTCCAACTTCAAGCATTCGATTCTCCCTAACCACAAAGGTGTTTGAGGAGTTCTTGGACAATTTGGAAAGCTTGCAACATGTACTACAATCCATCTTTGAAATGCAACTTGAAACTCCAAGTGGAACTATGTGAAAAATGGCCAAGAAGATGGGTCAAAATCCTACCTAAACTAGGGCAAAATTTCTCTAAGTTAAAAGTTTTAGGTACCCTTGTTCCAAAAATAATAACTTGAGATCCAAGCTTCTTTTGAGAAAACTTTGTGAATCAAAGTTGTAGACTAAGTTATGAAAAAATAAGAAAATGTTATAACTTAGAAAAATTCTAAGTTATGAAAAATTTCCATTTTAAACCCTAATTTGCATTTTTGGGTTTCTTGATGAACAAGTTTCATAATTTGACATGTCTTGATGAAAAATGACCCTTGGCCCTTGATTTTGACTAAAAAGTCAAAGTTTGACTTTTCAGTGTACAATCAAATTTTGATCAATTGACTGAAAAATTCATCTGTCAATCTTATGCACTTGAGAACTCTTGAACTTGTTGAATGGATCAAGACAATTTCATTGAGTCCTTGAGTCCATGGTTGAGTTTGATTTGCCATTGACTAGGTCAAACAGGCAAAAATTGCCTTTGTGCAGTCAAAACCCTAAAAATGACCATTTTGCCCTTTTGGTGATCTGATCAAATTTCTTGTGGAGTTGTGATCCAAACTTGATCAAATGGTTCATATGAGTTCACAATGTTGATGTGGGTTAAAATTTATGAGGTTTGGCTATAAATTGGCCACAGTTGACTTTTTCCCCAATACAGCTGATTTCTAGGTCAACTGTCCAATTGACTGGGCAAAAATTTGAATCAAGGCTTGAAACTTGATATGGGCAAACTTATGAGTCCAACATGAAGTATGAAAGTCACTTTGGGAATTGTAGGCCAAAACATCACTGTGCAAACTCAAACCCTAATTTAGGTCAACAGTACAAGGAGGTGTCTTGAGCAGAGCCAACCCTAGCTTGATCTTGAATTCCAAGAGTCTTGTGATGAGAAATGTTGATGAAATGGGAGGGAAAATTTTGGGGTACAACACTTATCTCATAGGCAGTTATTATCTATCAAAAAATAAAAGCCCGTTGAGTCAAAACCTACAAAGGAGGCTTAAGAAAGCTGGGGCATCCCGCTGACTGTAAATCTCAAAAACAAGAACAGTCAGGCAAAAATTAGGGATAACAAATCAAAAGAAAGAGGTCACTACAAATCCTCAACAACATGAAAAATGTTGCAAAAAATGACTGCCTTCCAACAAATTCAACTTGTGTGAACCATCACCAAAAACGTCGTTCCAGACTCATTTGGAGTTCAAATGCACAATTAACTGAGTATAGGATTGAAGAACATTACGAAGAGCGGGTGGGTACAAATATACTTTGAGCCTTTATCCTTTGTTTCTTAAACCGTGAACCAAGCCACGTTACAACCCTTCAAAAGTACTAATTGAAGCATGGGTTAGTTCGAAAGCATATTGTTGCAAAAGGTATCCTGACTCCTGTAAGGCTTTGCTCTAAATCTTGAGTTGAATTTTTCTTATAAAAAGTTTTCTGCTAAAAAATGCATTTTTCAAAATTTCAAGACAAGCATAAACTTTGCATTATTTAAATATCATCGTTTGCTTATGGCTATATGTTTGACAGCGAAGAAATTCACACAATGAATGTTCCTATGAACGAAAGCTCTCTCAGTGAACAAAATCACTTCAAGAGGGATGACACTTCCGTTGCAAAATCTCCTATCAACAAAAGGGGACTTGGCATGGCATTGTCCAGTTAACCTGGTGTTGGCTCCTAAATTCGACACCTTTGTTTTGATTGATGTCAGCCATCAAAAGCTGAAAGATGCTTTCGACTGGTTGAGTCTGTCGAAATGCCCGTCGAAAGATGGCAAAGTACTTAGAAGAATTCTTCCAAGGAAGAAGGTTGATTGCCTTCGATGTCGAAGGAGTTTCTCGTCGAAGATGTCTCTTGACGAAAGTGTTCGATGGTCCAGAGTGGAGCAGTTTGAAATTCAAGCGTTTGGAGGGAAAACGGTTTCCAGCAGTTACCACGTGCAAACGTGCAAGGATCTGGAGCGTCGAGCATGGAGAACGTGCCAAGTGGATTGATCTCGAAGCAGTGTAACTGCCCGACGGTTACTTGGGATGTTTTAGTATAAATAGGAGTAGACATGTAGTTTCTCGCGGGTGTTCACAATTCTATACATAGTCACTCATTTAGATTCGAGTACCCAGCGTGTGAGAAAGAATTGTTGAGAAATGTATGTGTGAAACACCAATTTTATCAATTAAAGTCATTTACTTTCCCAGAATTTTACTTGCTTTTTTCTTTACATTTCCTGTCGAACCTTTACTTTAAAGCCTTGTTTATTTTACCAAGTCTTTCATTTATGCAATTCATTTAAAGCCAATTTACTTAAAGCCTTATCCAACTTAATCAAACTTCAAAATCAACCTATGTCCATAGGATCAATCTGATCGATCCTGCGAGTAACCAAATAAGTAACCATTTGGAGGATCAGCGGTTGTTTACCAAAACCCAAGGTAAACAAATTGGCACGCCCGGTGGGACTGTGTGTTGATTTTTGAAAATAATCTCATCTTTTCGAGTTGTATGTTATTGAGAAGTGGTAGAATATACACTAACGATAACAATACTGCCAGAAGAAGGGAAGAGATGGCGAATCCGCCAAACAATAACGAAATCCCACAAACGAGTGTGGGAGCAACGGTTAATATGACCGTAAGTGAAGCGACGAATGTTGGTTCGATACCAGCAGTATCAGTCACAAACACGGGGCCAATAACTTCGTTAACAGGCCCCAGAATACCTTTGGGAACTCCCCCACCAAGGGGAAATTTAGGCACAAGGCCTGTGGTTCCCCCAGGATTTATTCCATTCTATGGTATGCCAACTTCTGAAGTGGCAAGCCTGACGAATGCTGCGTCCACTTTTTCAGACCCTTTCGTGAGTGCCTCTTCGCCACTCCAAGGCTCTGGAGTAGGCATGGCGAATAGAAATAGGACCCAACTCGTAGGAGGAACGTCCCAAGTAGCCCATGGCCTTACAAATGCCTCGACAGCAGTCTTGAGGCAACAAATGGACGAAAGCAACCATGATATGGTGCAAATGTTGGCACAAACTTTGAGTACATTGCTAAACCCTCTAATACAAAACACTACTCAATCGAATCAGCAAGTTACAGCGCAAATGACGCGTTTGGCTGATTTCTTTGGAGTACCCCCACCTATTCGACAGCCCCAAAGGGCGCAAATAAGGGGAAATCAGGGGATATTTGTAGAGGAAGAAACCACCATTAACCAGGCTCAACAGCCTGTTGAACAGCCTGTCGAGGAGCCTAGGGTAATAGCCCCAGAGGTAAGGTTAGTTAACAGAAACCAACATGCTGACGAAGTGGTTCAGCATATCCAATACCAAAACATGGGTTTGGAAAACAATCTGGCAACGATGATCGAAAGGATCATGACTCAGAATGGGATGAACATGGGCTTTCGAAGGCCCAACTTTACATCCCCATTGTCAGAATACGTGTTACAAACTGACTTACCTCCTAGGTGCAAAGTCCCCAAATTTACTAAGTTCTCTGGGGACACGACAGAATCTACTGTCGAGCACGTGGCAAGATACTTGATCGAAGCAGGAGACATTTCGAATAACGAAAACCTAAGGATCAAGTACTTCCCAAGTTCTTTGACCAAGAACGCTTTCACTTGGTTTACAACTCTTCCCCCCAATTCGATCCATCATTGGACCCAGTTGGAAAGATTGTTCCATGAACAATTCTACATGGGGCAAACCAAGATAAGCCTGAAAGAATTGGCCAGTGTGAAGAGACGTTTCACTGAACCTATAGACGAATATTTGAATAGGTTTAGGTTGCTCAAGGCGAGATGTTTTACACAAGTGCCAGAACATGAGTTGGTCGAAATAGCCGCAGGCGGTTTAGATTATTCCATTAGGAAGAAGCTAGACACCCAGTACCTTAGAGACATGGCCCAACTGGCCGACAGAGTTCGACAGGTCGAACGCCTCAAAGCTGAAAAAGCTAAGGCAACGAAAACTCACAAGAGAGAGAGGATAGCGTACGTTGAGATGGATGACGAAGATCTAGAATCCTTCGACGATGCTTTAACTGTCGAAGAAGGAGAAGTCGATTTAGCAGAACTAAAACAAGGGCCACCATACTCTTGCAAACAATTAGTTCCCTCAAATGGGAAAAATCCCATTGGTCCAGACAGGACCAACGATAGGTTCCCAAAAAAGACTTATAGTTTTGACATCACAAAATGTGATGAAATATTCGACTTGCTAGTTAAAGATGGCCAAATGATAGTACCCCCTGGGGTAAAAGTACCTCCTCTTGATCAAAGAAAGAAGAGAGGTTTTTGCAAATATCATAATTTTTTGGGCCATAAAACTTCTCAATGTTTTCTTTTCAGGAATCTTGTGCAAGAAGCTATTGAGGAAGGGAGATTAAAGTTTGCAGACAAATCCCCCATGGCTGTCGACTCCAATCCACTGAAGGCTGAAGCCCACTATGCTGAACCCTCTGAGGTGAACATGATAGAGGCAACCAGGATCCCGTCGAAGAAGCCAGGAATTACCATGGTCGAAGTCTCAAAGGACCACATCAACATGCCAATCTTTGGCAGTTTTTCTGGAAATTTATCCAGGAAGACAATTGAAGCTGTCCAGAAAGCGGTCGAGAACCCGAAGTCGGAGACTGCTGAAGCACAAAAAACTGGATCAAAACCCAGTTCCCACTTGGCCACTGTTCAAGGCCAGACGGAGAATCTGGAGACACAAATGAAGCAGTTAACTCTTGCTAGTAAAGATACAATGAATATCAACATGGTTGAACTTTCTGACCCAAAAGCATCAGAAGAAGCCATGAGACAAGAGCAGGCTAATAGGACTGCTTTCCCTCGGGAGAATGAAAACTTGGCAGATTTTCTACAAAGATGCCAGAAAAAGAAATCAGAGGTGATGCTGTGTCCAAGATGCAGTTCGATCTTTGATAAAAAAGCTGCTGAGCACATTCAAGGCGTGAGAGCAGCGAATAAAAGAAGGGAAAATGCTAACCTTCGACATGATCCCGGAAGGGGTTCTAACCAAGACAAGAGGCCATTGACTTTTAGGCCTCCAACAAATGTGCCAGTAGACACTTGGTACAAAACTTCTGGCCGGAAAAGGCCAAGTGAGGAGAAATGGCATTCTTTCGATGTGCCAAGAGGTTCCTCTTTAACTCAAAAGAAAGAACCTCAAGTTGCTGCACCTAAGGTTGCTCAAGTGTCCAGCAACTACAAGGGTAAAAACCCTATGTCTCGATCTCAATGGAGGAGATATCAAAGGAGACGAAAAGCTGAAAGGGAGGCTGCCAACGAACCTAAGGCAGAAACTAGTTCGAATGTTCCTCAAAGGAAACAAAGGAAGCCTCTTGAGAGAGAACCAGTTACCAACAGGCTAGTTTGGCCTAACCAGAGTGAAGTCGAAGACGAAGACGATGCTGAGTCCGACGATACTCTGGATATAATGGTGAATATTGTTTCAGTGCTGCCCAGGGAATTCAATCGACAGGTAGAAGTCGAAGCAAGTGACTGGGAGGTGGAACAAGAAATGGCCAAACATAGGCCAGTGTGCTATTTTGTCATGGACAATGGCACTATTGAGGAACAAAATGGCTTCTTCGAGCCACCTACAGAGGCGATGAAGAATCACCTCAAGCCTTTGTTCATAAGGGCTAAGCTCGAAGAGACTACTGTGAATAAAATATTGGTCGATTGTGGGGCAACCATCAATATTATCCCTCACTCTATGCTAAGGAAGATTGGCAAAAGAGATGAGGACATTAAACCTCACAATATGGTCCTGTCGAACTATGAGGGCGGCATTGGGACCACCATGGGAGTGATCCAGCTAGATATCAAAGTTGGGTCTATCCTTCGACCAACGATGTTCATGGTCATATCGGCCAAACCTAACTACAACCTTTTGTTAGGCCGTGAGTGGATTCATGGTGTTGGCGCTGTGCCTTCATCGATGCACCAAAGACTGCTGTTATGGCGTCCAGATGGGATGGTCGAAAACATAGAGGCAGATCAAAGCTACTACCTTGGCGAAGTGAATCACTTAGCTATGGCAGATTTCGACAAAAACTTGGCTCACATAGGGCCATGTCCAACACCTGACTTCGACATGGCGCCAGCGCCAAACACCTTCTGTTCCCTATACCTGCATCCTGAGCATGGTTTTCAATGGGACAGAGAAGACTTGTCCCACATAGACTTCAGTGGGTTAACTGATATCCAACCAACTGGTTGGGGAAGTGAATTCAGTGATAATGACTGAGTCACAATCTTTGAAGCGAATTTCGGCTTATGTATCCGAAACTAAGATGATAACGGCTCTCGAAGCCGAAGTAAAGTACATGGCCACACAGGCCAATGATCAACAGTTATCTGCTGCAGGTCCAGGGAAGGATTTCGATCCATTACCTCCTGATATCATGCAAGAAGAAATGCAGGAACAGAGGCTCGACGCCATTTATGACGATGAGCCTTTGGGCTTCGAAAAGGACCCCTTGGCGAACAACATTAAGATGTTAGCACAAGATCCTTTAGAAGAAATCAACTTAGGCGAAGGGTCAGAGAAGAGGCCAACTTACATCAGCGCCAAGATTGACCCAGAACTTAGGTTGGAAATAATCCAATTGCTGAAAGAGTTTAAAGACTATTTTGCATGGGATTATGACGAAATGCCTGGTCTCGACAGAGGATTGGTAGAACTTCAGTTGCCAATCAAACCTGGGAAGAAGCCAATCAAGCAAAATCCAAGGCGCTTCGCTCCTGAGATACTGTCGAAGATCAAAACGGAGGTCGAAAGACTTCTGAAGTGCAAATTCATCCGTGTTACAAGGTATGTCGAATGGATTGCAAATATTGTGCCAGTAATCAAGAAAAATGGTACGTTAAGGGTGTGCATAGATTTCAGAGATTTGAATGCTGCCACCCCCAAAGATGAATATCCTATGCCTGTGGCGGAAATGCTAGTCGATTCTGCCGCTGGCTATGAATACCTGAGTATGCTCGATGGTTATTCAGGATATAATCAAATATTCATTGCTGAAGAGGATGTGTCGAAAACAGCTTTTCGATGCCCTGGGGCCTTAGGCACTTACGAATGGGTAGTGATGCCTTTTGGCCTAAAAAACGCTGGGGCAACGTACCAGCGAGCAATGAATACTATCTTCCATGATTTTATTAACACTTTTATGCAAGTTTATATTGATGATATTGTTATAAAATCTGTTTCCAGGAAGAATCACATTGACCACCTTCGACGATCATTCGAAAGAATGAGAGAACATGGTCTGAAGATGAACCCTTTGAAGTGTGCGTTCTGTGTGAAAGCTGGAGATTTCTTGGGCTTCGTTGTCCACAAGAAAGGAATCGAGATCAACCAGAACAAGACGAAGGAAATTCTGGAAGCGAAAGCGCCATCGAATAAGAAGGAATTGCAATCTCTCTTAGGCAAGATAAATTTCTTGAGGAGGTTTATATCTAATCTAAGTGGGAAAGCTCAGGCCTTTTCACCCTTACTTCGACTGAATAAAGAGGGGTTCGAATGGGGGCAAGAGCAACAGGAAGCCTTCGACAAAATCAAAGGGTACCTCACTAAGCCACCTATTTTGGTGCCTCCTTGTAGCAATAGGAGTATGAGATTGTACATAGCTGCATCTGACAAAACTCTGGGAAGTATGTTAGCCCAAGAGGATGAGAATGGAGTCGAAAGACCCATTTATTATCTCAGTAGAGTTTTGAACGATGCAGAAACTAGATATAGCGAAGTTGAAAAATTGTGTCTATGTCTGTATTTTTCTTGTACAAAACTCAAGCAATATATAAAACCAGTTGATGTTTATGTTTCGTCTCATTTTGATGTTTTCAAATATATGTTGTCGAAACCTATCTTGCATAGTCGAATTGGCAAGTGGGCATTAGCATTAACTGAATACTCCTTGACCTTTATGCCTCTTAAGGCAGTAAAAGGACAAGTGGTTGCAGATTTTATAGTCGACCACTCAATTCAAGTCGAGGATATTAATTATGTGGAGATAGAGCCTTGGAAATTCTACTTCGATGGTTCCAGCCATAAAGATGGAACAGGAGTAGGAGTCTTGATTATTTCTCCAGATAAAATTCCAACAACATTCAAGTACAAAATAGCAGGTTCTTGTTCGAATAATGAGGCTGAGTATGAAGCTCTAATTACTGGCCTTGAGATATTGTTGGAATTGGGGGCAACTCGAGTCGAAATAATGGGAGACTCAGAGTTAGTCATTAAGCAAGTCACAAAGGAATATAAATGCATAAGAGAGAATCTTATTATGTACTTTGTGATAGCAAATCGTTTATTGAAAAAATTTGAAATGGTCAATATTCGACACATACCTAGAGTCGAAAATCAAATAGCCAACGACTTGGCACAGATTGCATCTGGGTATAAGATTTCAAAAACGAGGTTACAAAAAGCGATCGAAGTCCGGGAAAAGATAAGAGCAACTTGTCTATCACCAACAGATTTGGAATCAACAAGACTAGGATTTGTTGATCAAGGTAACTTCGAAATTTCGTTCATAGACAATTTGTCAGAGCAAGATTGGAGGAAACCCATTGTGGACTATCTTCAAAATCCAGGAGCTTCGACAGAACGAAAAACAAAATACAGGGCGTTGAGTTTTGTACTCATGGGTAATGAGTTATTCAAGAAGACGCCTGAAGGGGTGTTGCTGAAATGTTTAAGTGAAACTGAAGCATACATAGCCCTTTCGACTACGCATGCTGGGGCATGTGGGGCTCACCAAGCAGGCCATAAGATGAAATGGTTGTTGTTTCGACAAGGACTATACTGGCCCACTATGCTAAAAGCTTGTGTTGAGTTCGCCAAAGGTTGTCAAGAATGCCAAGTCCATACAGGCATCCAACATGTACCAGCAAGCGAACTTCACTCGATAGTGAAGCCTTGGCCCTTTATAGGATGGGCGTTGGACCTCATTGGAGAGATTCGACCAGCATCATCAAAGAGTCAGAAGTACATATTGGTAGGCATTGATTATTTTACTAAGTGGATCGAAGCTGTCCCTTTAGTCAATGTGGACCAAGAAAATGTCATTGAATTTATTCAAAAGAACATTATCTTTAGGTATGGAATCCCTGAGACAATAACAACTGACCAAGGGTCAGTGTTCACTGGTCGAAAGATGCAGGAATTCGCTCAGGAAACAGGTTTCAAACTCCTAACATCCACGCCTTATTATGCACAGGCGAACGGTCAAGTCGAAGCAGCTAACAAAGTGGTGATTGGCTTGATAAAGAAACATGTTGGGAAGAAACCAAAGAATTGGCATAAGACGTTAGACCAGATTTTATGGGCTTGTCGAACGTCCCCAAAAGAAGCCACTGGTACAACACCATATAGGCTAACTTTTGGCCATGATGCAGTATTGCCAGCAGAAATTTGTCTTCAATCTGCAAGGGTTCAGAGGCATTATGATATTCCTTCTGAAGTTTATTGGAACATGATGTTAGATGAACTGGTGGATTTAGACGAAGAGAGATTACACGCTCTCGACCTGCTCAGGCTTCAGAAGAAAAGAGTAGAAGACTCTTATAATAGAAAGGTAAAACCTAAGGTATTTTTGCCTGAAGATCTAGTTTGGAAGGTAATTCTTCCCATGGATCGAAGGAATCGAAGCATGGGGAAATGGTCACCCAAATGGGAAGGACCCTTCAGAGTTATCCAAACTTTTTCTGGTGGAGCCTATGAAGTCGAAGAGTCAGGTGGAGATAAAAGGCTCTTGAGAGTAAATGGTAAATATTTGAAAAAATACAAACCTATACTTCAAGAGATAAAAATAAAATAATAAAAGAACAAGTCTAAATTAACCATAAAAATGCCAAAATGGAAATTTTATTGATTTCAGCCAAGATGGCAATTGTTGTCGAATAACGATTACAGAAGATGGTTACAAAAGAGAATCAATCAAAAGGTAAGTGAGTTCCTGAGTCGAAGATACTTGGCGTGCTGCAGCTCCAACCTCTTCTTGCACCAGGAGTTTTCCTGCACTAGTTTGGCAATTTGAGCGTCGAGGCTTTGGGCCCTCTCAGCGAACTCCAGGCCTTGCTTGATCTCAGTCTGGCTCTCAGTGTCTGAGATGGTCGAAAGAATTTCCTCCTTGAGTACAGTGTTGGCGTTTATCTTCGCCTCTATCTCTGCGATTTGTGCCCGGAAGGAAACATTCTCTCGATCAATGGCATCAACTCTTTCCTGTGCAGACGCTTTTTGTTTCGACAACTCAGCAATTCGAGAAGTCGAATCTGAGACAGCAGTCCACGCAGATGAGCTTTTGCCATACAGCACTTCAAGCTGACTGTTAAACCCTTTTTGGCGCCTGTAATCCGCTGAAACTTGATCAATCATAGAGTGTAACTCCATGATCAAGTCTGAGATTTCTGGGGCTACAGCTTCAAAGTCGACAGCATTCAAGACCTCTTTTAAGCATGATGGAGCAGTGGGGTCCCCCTCTAAAGCCTTCATCAAGTCCCTCTTGAAGAACTGGGCCTTAACCTTCGCCAAAGCATCATCAAGGGGAGAAGTTTCAGTAGACTTCCCCGACAGGGTAGGCACTTCCTGACTCGCGTCAGACGAACTCTTACTCTCGATGATGGCATTGAGGTAGCTAACAGGGTCAGTTTCTTTCAAGAGTTCCAAGTCCTCTTTTGACCTGTGCTTCGAGGAGGTAACCCTTGCAACAGTATTATCTTGGGTTTGAGGTTCTGGAATGTTAAGTGCTTCGACTGGTTGCTCTTCGACTCGGACTGAGGCAGTACCAGCGTTGATTTGTGGTTCTTCGTTAGCATCACCCTGGGGTACTTCGCCAGCGTTATTTTGTGGTTCTTCGTTAGCGTCACCCTGGTGTCCTTCGCCAGTACCACCTGGGTTCTCTTCGTCGGCAGCATTTTGATTCTCTTCGCCGTCATTGCCTTGGTCCCTTTCTTCATGATTCTCTTCTGACAGGTCCACCACCTGAACTGTTTCTAGCTGTTGTTCCTCCACTGGCTGTTGTTCCTCCACCAGAGGTTCCTCTGTTGTTTTCTCCACTGTTTCAGCATTGGCCTCATTCTCAGTATGGGCTTCGTCATTGCCCAAGCCTTGTTCCTGAGGCCTGCTAAGTTCAGCAGATTCCAGCGTTTCTGAGGTCCTTGGCGGAGAACTTTCAGTGGTATCCTGAAAAAGGAAAGAAGACAAATCTTCAGAGATCGAAAGAGACACAATCGAATATGGGTATCTCTACCTAAATTATAAAAGGGTTTGAGAGATTACCTGTGGATTAACTTCAGCCCCAGGGCTGGAATTGTCACTCTCGACAGGTTTGTTAAGAAGAACGTTCAGTTCCTCCTCAGTTGGCTCCTCGATGATCACTGGAGGTGGCCTAGGCTTTCTCACAGCAACCTTTATTCTGACGGTTCGACCTTCAGGAGCAGGAGCAGGAACAGAAGCATCCTTCGTCAACTTTCGCCTTTTTAGGGGTTCAGGAGGGGAATCACTCTCTTCATCACTCCCAGATTCGACCACCAGTGCTGGCCGTTTCTTGGGCGAAGGTGCCTAAAAAAACCAATGGGAATTCAACTTAGAAATTGCATCAAAAGTTGAAAATCAAAAGTCAGAAGAAATGATGAAATTCTGATTACCGATACAGAAGGTTTCTTCGAAGGGCCTTCCCCCTGTCGGTTGGCTGTTGTTTTCGCCGGCGCTATGGTCTTCGCCGGCGGTGGAGGTTTTGTTGAAGGGGCTCCTCCCTGTTGGCCTTCTGTAGCCTTCTTGGCTACAGGCTTTCGAACAACTGAAAGCAAATGAAAAAGTTAACAGGCTAGCAGTCGAAGAGGAAGATAAAAAGTAATGTGAGAGAGTGAACTTACATTTCTTTACTTTGTCCAACACAAGGACAAAAGACTTCTGCAGCTCAGCCATGAAGTCTTTCTCGTCGAAGAAGTACTCAGCATAATAGCTTCTCCACCACTCCTCGAAGGATGGTGAACAAAGAAAATTAAGCTGGTAGTTAAACAGCGAGAGGATTGTTCGACCAGCATATCTTCCGATATGCTTGATGGCAGCTTCTTCTGTGTAATCGTTGCAGAAGTACAACATTGACTTCTCTCTTTGAAAAATCGGAGAAGGCAGGGTTTGGATAATACCAAACTGGCGAGATACCAGATTTGGTTGGTAGGCAATCAAACTCAGATGAGTCTTAGAACTCTTGAATCGAAGAGGCATGATCCTTGGTGTAAGGAACGCCTCCCAAAGTATTGTATGCTCATCGACATTGGGACCACTCGACTCCTTTGGATGTGTCCTTGTGAACCATGCTGGCCCCACCCGCCGTTGAGCAAATGGAGCCATAGTTGAAACAAATTCCTTCCTTCGAGCGAACATCAGAACAAAGTTAGTGAAGGTCTGTTGAAACTCCAGTCCATCGTCCGTAGGTGTCAGCAGAGCCAGCCTGATTCCCTCGATGCGTCTATTCTCTATCGCTGGAGCTTGTTCATTTATCTGAGCCTTCTTGGGCAAGAAAGATTCGAAAGTGGCATTGAGCCACAGTTGAAGTAGCCAAAAAGGCCCAGCGAGTAGCAAACTGGCCCTGTCCTCGATATGTTTCAGAAGAGTGGCCCCATTGCTAATCGAGTCATAAAGACTAGCCAGAATCAGTTCTGCCAAACAGATGTTTTGGCGGTGATGCAGTTGGGTAGCAAGAGTGACCATCTTTTTGGTCACCTTGAGAGACTTCGAGCAAAACACAAAGCGAGTTAGCCATAAGGCTAGAAACGCTATGTGTTCGACATCTGACACCGCATCTGTCGACCTGTCGTGATAATGGTTGATAAAAGTGGTGTATGTTGGCTTGGTCTCAGAGAAGCCAATTTGGTCCTCCGACATCTCCTCCGGATCGAAGTAATCCCCGGTTGGTCGAAGGCCAGTAATAGCGGCCACATAGAAGAGTGTGGGGGTTAGCATCCCACATGGAAGATGAAACGTAAAATGGGAGTAGTCCCAGAACAACAGTGAAGCTATCAGCATCTCCGGGGAGTAATTCAAACCCGTCTTCGACAGCATCACTAGGTCGAAGATTCCCATATCCTTCCAAATCGAGGTTTGGTGCTTCTCCAACTTTGTTAGCCAGGCGACATAATCGGAGGTCAGATTAGGGCAAGACCTGAAGACCCTAACCCCTCTGTTGAAGAAGCGGAGGTCGATTTTTTCACGTGTAGGGTCTTCGTTGTCTTCTGCGTCTTTCTTGGCGCATGCTACTGGTTTGAGTTTCTCGACTATTGGGAAATAGCTCTTGATCTTCAGAGCTTCAGAGATGCTTGGATTCATGGGGCCAGACATTGCAAAAATCTGGTTGGAGTATCCAACCGGGATCATCAAGTGGCGTGAGTAGGCGTCGCGAACGGCGATGTCAGAAGGTTCAGGAACCCTTCGTTTGCCTGTAGAGTTTACTACCGGGGCAGTGACGAAAACTTTGGGTGTAACATGTTCAGTTGGTGCGTTAGCACTGGGAGCAGTAGAAGCAGAGGCCATTGTTGAGTTTGAAGATGAAGTGAAAGAGGAAGAGTTTTCTGCGAAGATAACAAGCTTGTATGGAAACAAGGAAGTTTGAAGGCTAGTTGGCGTAAAAAGTCCCACAATGGGATATTCACTGCTATTTATAGTAGTGGGAAAAATCCCCAATAACGAGGACATTAAATGCCAATTAATGCTGCAAGAGTTAGTGGGACGCGTGGCAGCCCCTTGTTGTTTTGGCCGTTTCTGCAGAAGTAGAGAGACGCAGCGTGCGTCCTCGTTTTTGGGATTTGTCATAATGACAAATTCTGAAATGACGTTTGGTACTGCACGCCGTACTGAAAGTGACGTCCTAGGATCAAATCAATGATGGTTTCTTGGGATTGCCAATAGTTGGTAAAAAGCAACAAAAAGTGCACAAGTTAACTTGTGACTAAGCGTGGAAAGACAGGTGTCGAATGGCGTTTTCAAAGAATGTCTTTTTCTTTCAGAGTCGAAATAAGGCATTCTTGGGGGGCAATTTGTTGGCTCCTAAATTCGACACCTTTGTTTTGATTGATGTCAGCCATCAAAAGCTGAAAGATGCTTTCGACTGGTTGAGTCTGTCGAAATGCCCGTCGAAAGATGGCAAAGTACTTAGAAGAATTCTTCCAAGGAAGAAGGCTGATTGCCTTCGATGTCGAAGGAGTTTCTCGTCGAAGATGTCTCTTGACGAAAGTGTTCGATGGTCCAGAGTGGAGCAGTTTGAAATTCAAGCGTTTGGAGGGAAAACGGTTTCCAGCAGTTACCACGTGCAAACGTGCAAGGATCTGGAGCGTCGAGCATGGAGAACGTGCCAAGTGGATTGATCTCGAAGCAGTGTAACTGCCCGACGGTTACTTGGGATGTTTTAGTATAAATAGGAGTAGACATGTAGTTTCTCGCGGGTGTTCACAATTCTATACATAGTCACTCATTTAGATTCGAGTACCCAGCGTGTGAGAAAGAATTGTTGAGAAATGTATGTGTGAAACACCAATTTTATCAATTAAAGTCATTTACTTTCCCAGAATTTTACTTGCTTTTTTCTTTACATTTCCTGTCGAACCTTTACTTTAAAGCCTTGTTTATTTTACCAAGTCTTTCATTTATGCAATTCATTTAAAGCCAATTTACTTAAAGCCTTATCCAACTTAATCAAACTTCAAAATCAACCTATGTCCATAGGATCAATCTGATCGATCCTGCGAGTAACCAAATAAGTAACCATTTGGAGGATCAGCGGTTGTTTACCAAAACCCAAGGTAAACACCTGGGGAAGTCCAGTCAAGATTTCAAGAAATCTCTCAAAGTCCAGTAAATCTGGGGCAGTCCAGTCAAGATTTCAAGAAATCTCTCAATTGCAGCGTAACCTGGGGCAAGTCTCCATCACTTGGGGCATTAAACGCCAATCTCATCAAAGGGTTATGAACGGTCCAAACTTCCTGGCAATGCCACAAACATTTGATACTAGGGGCAATGACGAATCTCTCCAAAATCCTTCTGAAAAGAAATTCAAGAACCCTCGAGAAGTTCATCACCTCTCTAGCAGACCAGCGGTCATGGGTTTATTTCCCCAACACTTGTCAAGGATTTATTCTCCAAAACAAAATACATTTCAACAACATTCATAACATATGTAGATTGACCGGAAGGTAAAGGTTATCATTACCTTTTGAAGTAGTAATCGTCCAAGATTCCTTCATCACCTTTTGGAGTAGCAGTCGTCAAAGATTCCTTCATCATCCGGTTGAATCAAAGTTAATCCAAGACCTTCTCTGGTTCAGTCAGATCGACACTAAGATCTCCCTGATTCTTATTCCAGTAGAAGATATTCCGGGTTTTGCTGTTTCAGATAAATTTCTCAATGATTTATTCTGATTCACTTCCATATTTTTCACTATCAGAGACGAAAAATCCAACTCTTTTCTCCATCACCAGTTTGGGATTTATTTTCCCCACCGAGAGGTTGTCTTGAAAAATATTACAATCAAATTCAAGCTATGAAGCCTGGACCATGACCAGATAGTAGTTGCATCCAACTTTCATCTTCAACAGAGATGATTTCTCAACAGAATAACGGACGATCGAGGTTCCCAAAATTCAACAGAAATGAGTTCTCAACAGAATAACGGACGATCGAGGTTCCCAAAATTCAACAGAGATGATTCCTCAACAGAATAACGGACGATCGAGGTTCCCAAAATTCAACAAAGATGATTTCTCAACAGAATAACGGACGATCGAGGTTCCCAAAATTCAATGGAGATGATGCCCCAGCAGAATATCGGACAACTGAAGCTCCTAAAATTCTATTTATCTCAAGACCAAAGATCCCCATTCTTAAAACCTCAGAAGATTGGTATACTCCCAAGCTCCTGATACCGTTAACAGAATGAAGATTCTCATCCTTAAAACCTCAGTAGATTGGCATACTCCCAACCTCCTGGCCCAAACACCTGATTGAAGATTCTCATTCTTGCTTCCCCAGTAGATTGGCATACTCCCAACCTCCTGACCCAAACACCTGAATGAAGATTCTCATTCTTGCTTCCCCAGTAGATTGGAATACTCCCAAGCTCCTGATATCCCCAACAGAATGAAGATTCTCATTCTCAAAGTGGCATATAACCCGAGTTTCTGATATTCCCGACAAAATGAAGATTATCATTCTCAAAGTGGCATATAACCTGAGTTCCTGATATTCCCAACAGAATGAAGATTCTCATTCTCAAAGTGGCATATAACCCGAGTTTCTGATATTCCCGACATAATGAAGATCCTCATTCTCAAAGTGGCATACAACCTGAATTCCTGATATTCCCGACAGAATGAAGATTCTCATTCTCAAAGTGGCATACAACCTGAATTCCTGATATTCCCGACAGAATTAAGATTCTCATTCACAAAGTGGCATACAACCTGAATTCTTGATATTCCCGACAGAATGAAGATCCTCATTCTCAAAGTGGCATACAACCTGAATTCCTGATATTCTCGACAGAATGAAGATTCTCATTCTCAAAGTGGCATACAACCTAAACTCCTGAACTTCTTCCAAACAGGAATAAGCTTTTCCCAGAGTCCTGAGCTTACTCTCCAGCAGGATAGCTACTCCCCAACAGCATAGCTATTCCCCACAGAGTTTTTACTCCCCAACAAAATCAAGAGTCTCATCCTTGATTCTCCAGTGAAGTTGCTAGAACCTTCTTTACTCTCAGCATAAATTTGTTGGAGTTTTTAATCCCCTGCAGATCGAAGATTCTTGTTCTTGACTCCTCAACACAAATTCCCCTAGCAGAATGAAGATTCTCATTCTCAATTCCCCATAAAGTTTTCAAAAATTCCCCAGCAGAGTTCTCCTCAAACAACAAAAACAGGAATCCCCAGTAGAAATATTCTAAGCAAAACTTGAAGACACACATACTCTTCAACAGTGGTCCAGGATTTATCTTCCCCGACAGCGGTCAAAGATTTTATTATCTCCAGCTATCCAGGATTTATTTTCCTCAGCAAGACGGCTAATCAGCATACATGCGCATACATTGCATTCATATATCATAAACATTGATAAAACACATATATTGCATCATACATTTCATGCAACATAACTTTGTGTTTCAGTTAATATTTTACCCTTTTCAGGATAAGATTAGCAAGCTTCGAATTCAAGGATCATGAAAACAGTTTACGGGTGCTTCCAAACATGGATGTCAATCTATCGCTTGTTCAAATTCAGTTATTGAAAACAGTTTATGGATGCTCCAAACATGGATGTTAATCTATTTCTTGTTCAACCCAAGGATCATGAAAACAGTTTACGGGTGCTTCCAAACATGGATGTCAATCTATCACTTGTTCAGATTCAGCCTCTTGAAAACAGTTTATGGACGCTCCAAACATGGATGCTAATCTATTGCTTGTTAAAACTCAAGGATCATGAAAACAATTTACGGGTGTGTGATCGGTGGTAAGAGAACTGACTGTTTTGAAATGCTGGTTCGCGTTTTGCGTTTGTTTTCGCAAAATGTCGCGGTAAGCAAGAGTCGCCTCCGTCTTTTATTTTATCTAACAAGGAAAGGACAAAAGCACAGAAAAATTCCTTTTTGAGATGTTTCTCGGGTTCGGGAGGTAGATTATAGAAAGGGAAGGTGTTAGAACCCTTTCTATCTGTGGTTATCCACGGGCTCTTAGGTACTTGCTCATTGTGTTTTCAAAAGTTTGCTTTTCTTTGTGTTTGTGGGTTTGAAAAGAGTTTTTGTTTTGAAGAGGGTGTAAGTGCGAAAAGTTTTGTTTTGAAAGGAGCAAGTACTTAAGAACCATCTACCTACTCAAAAAGGAATTAAACTGTACAAATGTCCTTTAGACAGTGCTATCCCACTATTGAGGAGTAGGTAGCACCGTCGTTGGAGTTTTCGGGTCAATTCGATTAAGGGACGTGTGGTCACTAAAGCAATGTTAGGACGCCTTAGCAGTAACCCTAATATCCTAGATCATTTTTCCGAGGCAACCGTTTCGAGGCAACTATGATCTTTGGATAAGAGGGCGGCCTCTAAAACTTCCTATACTCAATGACCACGTTCGAGGCAACCAAGTGAGGTGTACCCTAAGAGTGGCATGTGCAAGTGTGTTATTTCGGTTAATTTTATCTGTACATGTCATGGGTGAGCTATTGTTGATTTTAAGTTAAAGATTGATCTTGTCATGCATTGCCTATTTATCAAACATCTAACAGTTAATATTGTGTGGAAATTAAATTACGGGAAATTAAATCTAAGCTATTACAAGGCGTCGGATATTTACATCGCCAAAAGCAACCCTTTAATTTAAATTGCGGAAAGTAAATAAAAGCGATAAATAAATAAAGTCCTAATTAATTATTACATACCGGGAAACAATTACAAAATTGGAATCCAATGAATCGCGTGCAAGAAAATTAAATTGGCGCATTTTTAGGGTTTTGACCCTTCTTTTAAAGAAAGCATTTTTTTTGTTATTTTTGAATTAAATGGAAATTAGATCTAGGTTAATAATTAAATTAATTAATTAATGAAAATATTTTTGGATTTTTTTATATTTAAAGAAATAAAATAAAATGATTAAAATTATTAAAAACCTAATATTCTAAATTGATTTTAATTTATTGCAAAAAATGTTAAATGTTACACCTATTTAAAACTAAATAAATTATGTTAATATTTATTTACAAAAAATAAAATAATGAAATTAGTTTTGATAAATAAAAATATTATATTTTTTGTTTTCTGATTTTATTAGGCAAAATAAATTGGTTAGTATAATAATAATTAATAAAAACAATTAAAGAAAAATGAAATATGAAAAGAAATAACCAAACATGGGGGTGCTGAGCCTGATTTGAGTGTATGATTGGCAATCTCTAGGCCCAAAAACGTCCAAGCCTGTTTGACTTTTCTCATCCAATGCATGCTTTTGACTAGGGAGTATGATGAGCTTGCATTTTGGACCTTTGGGTTTGGCCTAGAGGCCATCTGGCGCCTGGATCCATGAGGCATATGGTGAGCCACGCCTTGGACGCTGCATACAATTGCCTGGGGAAAAACCATGACAAATATTGGGGGGACCTGGGATTCGAACCCAGGTCCCAAGGGACTTTGCAACAACACGCTTGCCATCTGAGCCAGTGTGCTTCTTTGTTAATGGAATGAGTAGTGGATATAATATATGAAAACAATCAATTATGCTGGAATTA
Source organism: Vicia faba (assembly GCA_948472305.1). Lineage (NCBI taxonomy): Eukaryota > Viridiplantae > Streptophyta > Magnoliopsida > Fabales > Fabaceae > Vicia > Vicia faba. Next base: position 1,441,416,660 of record OX451738.1, on the reverse strand, counting down.
AAAAAAAAACACGCTAAACATTTGAACAAGCCAATGAAGCAGAGACACGTCTTCGTCTTCTTCAACAAAGACTGCAATTTTTCCTGCGGATTTTATTCCGCATCAAGATTCGTGGCATCATCCTATAATGGATTCTAGGTCACAAAAATGCAAAATAAAACCATCATCTTGCTCGCCTCGTTCTCCTGAATCCATCCATGGCCATGGCTTGTTTCAATTCTCCTTGAAATCAAAACACCTAAAAACAATAAACCCAAACCCTAGTTTCGGGTAGGGCCTTACAGGCTACAAAAATCAAATTGAATAATGCAGAAATGTTGGAATTTAAACGTTAAGCATGATGGTACAAGAAAATTGGCAAAAAGATGCAAGAAAAACGATTCAAGATTCCATGTACAGGGCCATGTTCGTGACGACTTACAGGGTGATTCAGGAGGTCTCAAGGCTTCGTTTTGATTGCTTTAGCTCCACTGGATGTCATGCAAGAGAGCTATGTGGAGATTTGGCTTTGAATCGAGCTCTAAGATCGTTTTCAGACTCCACTTTTTCCAAGCTTTTTTCAAACTTTGTCTGGCCGTTTTTGCAGTGCTTAGGTCGTCCTCTTGATGTGTATGGCTTGTACAAGTAATAAGGAGTGCATTAGGTTAAACTTTGGGCCTCCAATCCTTGTGCATTGATGATTCCAAGATATGATTTTGCCATCATTAACAAAGCTTCCATATTTGTATAAAATCTAATTTTTTGTGCATAACAAAGCTTGATACGAATTTGATTTGGTTCATGATGATAATTGAAGTCTATACCAATCACAAAGATATCATTCCATCAATTTTTAGATTTTATTTGAATTAATATTGATTTAAAGTGAATTAAATCAATAAAAATTAAATAAAATAGAAAAATAAATGATTGGTCATGAAATCGAAGATGGGGCACGTGTATGGTGTTATAAGACCAAATCAAGTGGAAAAAAGTGGGCCCTTTTGTCAAAAATTGGAGTTTTGAGGATAGTTGACTTTTGGCAATTTTGGAAAAATGACCAACTTCAACAATGCATAACTTCTTCAATTTTGAACTTTTTGAAGTGTTCTTGGACTTTTTAGAAACCTTGAGATGTCCTCTAATCAACCCTTTTGGTCTCATCTCATTTTGATATTCCATGCTCAAGTTATAAGCTTTGGAAAAAAGGTGTTTTTGTTGACTTCCAAAAATGACCTATAATGTCCAAATTTGTAACTTTTTGTGAGAGCATTTCTTGATATTGGGGTGTGAAGATGGATTGTAGGAAATTGCATATTCTTCAAAAATAGATTTGGATGGGTCATTTCTCATAAATTATGAGAAAGTTATGCTTGGTCAAAGCTGAGTTGACTTTTCCTACAAAACCCCAATTTAGCAACTTTTGAATCTTGGTGAATCTTGAGCAATCCTTGATGAATCATGATCAACCCTTGATCAAATGATGAATCATCCTTTAAAATGATAATGTTGACAAAAAATCCTGAGGTTTGACTGTATTTGGGTCACAGTTGACTTTTGCCCTAGCACAATCGATTTTTGGACCTCTTGAGCCATTGACTGACCAAACTTCCTCTGCAAGGCTTGAAATTTGACATGGATGAGCTTAAGCACATATTAGGACATTTAGGAGAACTTGAGGTCATTTGGATGTAAGGACCTTGATGCAATACAAAACCCTAATTTTGAATTGATTGCCTTAGGAGATGATTTGACTGTCCAACTCTTGAGCCATCTTGAACAATCTTGGAGATGATTCTTGACCTATCTTGAGAAATATGGGAGGGAAAATTTTGGGGTACAACAGTTGCCCCTGTTTAATCTTCTTAAACCTGAGGATATAGATTGGCGTTCGGGCCTTTCGTGATCCGAAGGTGAAAGATGATTGAACACTAGAGTGCCCAGAAATTTGCACTCGCATGAAGTAGTATTTGTCTTGTGATGTCGGGAATGGGCTTACAGATGCCATTTGGAGATTGATGATGGGAGATGGGCTTAAAGATGCCATCCGAAGGAGTTTCGATCGCGTAAGAGATTCCTTAGCGAGAGCTTGTATACCTGTTGTTGAGGAAGATTCCGCTGGGGAATGATGTTCTTTATCTTAGGAGAAATAGAACTTTAGGAGCTTCGGTCGTCCGTTGTTCTACTGGGGAATCATCTCTGTCTAATTTTAGGAGCTTCGGTCGTCCGTTATTCTACGGAGGAATCGTCTCTGTTGAAGAGGTGATAGTGAACTACTATCTGGTCGCAACCCAGGCTTCATAGTGATAAGACCGACAGCTATCTGGTCGTAATCCAGGCTTTACAGTGACTTACTAGGGAGATGAGATTAAACTTGCTATCTGGTCGTAATCTAGGCTTTGCAATACCTCACTTCTTATCTGGTCGAAATCCAGGCTTCAGAACAAATCAAGTGGTTATTCGGTCGCATTCGGGCTTCAACTTGAATTTAGGGCATACTAATACCCGACCGACTCTGGGCTTCTTAGTAACTGTCCATGTAAACTGCTATTTGGTCGGAATCCAAGCTTCATAGTGCCTTGTACCGCTATATGGTCGTAATCCAGGCTTCACGATGTGTTATACCATTATCTGGTCGAATCCAGGTTTCATGGTGTCACGTACTGCTATCTGGTCGAATCCAATCTTCACAATACCTCTCTTCTTATCTGGTCGAAATCCAGGCTTCAGAACAAATCAAATGGTTATCCGGTCGCATCTGGGCTTCCCTTTGATTGTTGGGTTTACTAGTATCCGGTCGAATTCGGGCTTCATAGTAACTGGCTAGGTAAACTGCTATTTGGTCGTAATCCAAGCTTCACAGTGTACCTTAATGCTATCTGGTCATAATCCAGGATTCACGATGTATCATACCACTATCTGGTCGAAATCCAGGCTTCGTAGTACTCTTGGTTGCTATCTGGTCGTAATCCAGTCTTCACAACATCTTCTACCATTATCTGGTCGTAATCCAGGCTTCATGGTCTTGTATTGCTTTTTAGTCGTAATCCAGGCTTCATAATAACTTGCTGAGCTGTTATCCGGTCGTGATCCGGGCTTCACGGCTTGTGTCTATGATATACCACTATCTGGTCGAACCCAGGCTTTATGGTGCTTACTGAGCTGCTATCCGGTCGTAATCCGGGCTTCACGGCTTACTGGGGAATAAACTATTATCCGATCATTCTCCGGGCTTCATAGCTTACTTTTGAGAGATATCACTATCTGGTCATAATCCAGGCTTCGCGGTAGCCTGATATTGTTATTCGGTCGTAATCCGGGCTTCACAGTATGCTGTAGAAATCAAGATACTATCCTGGTCGTACTCGGGCTTCATAACTTGAATTTTGATTGTATCTTTCCTGAAAGGTAAAGGTTAGCTGTATGTAATGCATGATATGTATCAAGAAATGATGTTCTCAAAATAAATGAGATTGTATGGTATGATGCGTATATGCATGTATCATGATGTATGGACATGTGATGTTTTAGCTGGGGAAAATAAATCCCGGAGCTGCTGGAGAACAGAGTTGAATTCTTCGTTTCCGCTGGGGATGGTGAACGAAGGTGATTGTGAGAATAAACCTGCAGGAGAAAAGAACTCCGTTGGGGAATAAACTGATGAAGAGATTACTCTGAGGGGAATTACTCTGTGGGGAAGGGATATTCTGCTGAAGATTTTAACGATAAACTCTGCTGGAGATTCCGCTGATGAACTCCGCTGGGGATGGATTACTGTTGTTGGTGACACTGGATCTGTTGAGGATTGAACTCCTGCTTAGGGAAAGGAAAGAACTTTGTTGGGGATGATCTTATGCTTGCTGGGGAATGTCTTTATACTCCGTTGAATAATATTAAGACCTTCTGGGGATTCCAAACCTTTTTAGCGCTTGATGGTGGATTAACTCTGCTTGAGGAGAGTATTGCTGATTCGTCCGTAGTTGCAAGTCTCAGCTGAGAGAGCTATTATTACTGTCTTACCCTGCAGGGAATGAAGGTATCTTAGCCATATTCTTCAGCTGGATGTACCTTGGTACCTGGTGGACGAAACAACTAACAACTTGGACATTTCTTATGCCCCTGTTTCTGATATTACCAGTAATTCATCTTTCATTTCGCATGTAAATATTTATGATCAGTAATTAATATCAAATGCATATATCAAAAATGAACATTGGACGTTCTTTGCAAAACAAAACAGATAAAGGAAAAACAGCTTGAAATTTCTGAGAATGAACTTGTATTGATTTTGAAGTTTGGCCTGAAAGTAGGCGTTTTTGTACAAGAGGCTGACGTCCTAGTAAGAGAACGCCGCCGAACAAATAGAATTTATACAATTTGTGAAAAGGAAACAAAACAGCTATGTGAATAATCCCACTGGGTTCCAACTCTGCTATTGCCTTTATATCTTCAACCATCTCATCACTTTGCTGCTTAGTTGAAGATGAATCTGATTGATTAGTGTCGTTCGAGCTTGATAGTCGATACCGAAGTCTGGATGCGAGGTGATCCAATGAGACATAGTGTTACGCTTTCATCCTTAATTTTTGCCTGGACTGCCCTTTCGGGTTTTCAGTTCATCGGGATACCCATTTTTGCCCAAGCCGCCTTTTCAGGTTTTCGACTTGCAGGGTGTACAGATTTTTTTTATTTTCATCCCTTATTTTTGCCCGAACCCATTTGGTTCGCCGGGAAGCCCTTATTTTTGCCTAGGCCAGTCAACCTAGCGGGTCTTTGATTATGTGTAGTATCTTTTCACTATGTCCGCATTGACGGGGTGAGGAAGGTCGTCACCATCCATGGTGGTTAGAATCATAGCTCCTCCTGAGAAGATGTTCTTAACCATAAACGGCCCTTCGTAAGTAGGGGTCCATTTTCCCCTGGGATCACCTTGAGGTAAGATAATGCGCTTGATTACCAGATCCCCAACTTGATACTCTTGTCGTCTAACTTTCTTGTTAAATGCCTTGATCATCCGTTTTTGGTACGTCTGACCATGACAAATAACAGTAAGTCTCTTTTCGTCGATTAGGTTCAGTTGATCAAGCCGGTTCTGAATCCAGTCATCTTCACTCAAACCTGCATCCTTCATGATTCGAAGAGATGGTATCTGAACTTCAATAGGCAAGACTGCCTCCATGCCATAAACCAAGGAATAGGGTGTTGCCCCTGTTGACGTCCGTGTTGAGGTGCGGTACCCATGAATAGCAAATGGTAACATCTCGTGCCAATATTTGTATGTCACTGTCATCTTCTGCACAATCTTCTTAATGTTTTTATTAGCCGCTTCTACAGCCCCATTCATCTTCGGCCGGTAGGGAGAAGAGTTATGATGTTGTATTTTGAATTGCTCGCAGAGCTCAGTGATCATCTTGTTGTTAAGATTGGTACCGTTGTCTGTAATGATCCTCTCTGGTACACCGTATCGACAGATCAGATTGTGCCGAATGAACCGTGCCACGACGTTCTTGGTTACGGTAGCAAAGGAAGCTGCTTCAACCCACTTCATAAAGTAGTCTATTGCTACCAGGATGAAATGATGCCCGTTGGATGCCGTAGGTCTGATCTCGCCGATCATATCAATTCCCCATATTGCAAAAGGCCAAGGCGTTGTCAAGATGTTCAGAGGAACTGGAGGTATGTGCACCTTATCAGCATAGACCTGGCACTTGTGACATGTCCGAGAATGCTGATAACAATCGGCTTCCACTGTGGACCAGTAATATCCTGCCCGGAGGATTTTCTTTGCCATGGTATATCCACTGGAATGAGTCCCGAAAGTACCTTCATGTAACTCCTCCATGATCCTTTCTGCTTCATTCTTATCCACACAACGCAGTAAGGTTGAATCATGGTTACGCTTGTAGAGAATACCATTGCTGATGGAGAACTTTGCCTCGAACCTCCTCAGAAACTTCTTGTCATTAACAGATGCACCCTCGGGGTACTCCTGAGCTTCAAGATACCTCTTCACCTCATGATACCAGGGCTTTCCTGTTACTTCTTCAGTCTTAAGATCACAACAATGTGCAGGTTCGTCCAATCTTTCAATAATGATCTAGGGAGCCTCGTTGTCCCAATTGACTTTGAACATAGAAGACATCGTAGCTAGCGCGTCCGCCAACTGATTCTCCTCTCTAGGGAAGTGTTCAAAGGTTATCTCCTCGAAATGGGGAAGCAATGTCAACACATACTCCTTATAAGGGATAAGATTCGGGTGTTTCGTATCCCACTCGCCCTTGATCTGACTGATCACGAGAGCGGAATCTCCGAATACACTTAGAAACTTAATCCTTAGGTCAATTGCAGCTCGAAGACCCATGATGCACGCTTCATACTCCGCCATGTTGTTGGTGCAGTTGAAACATAGTTGGGCGGTGAACGGATTATGAGAGCCTTTAGGAGATATGATCACGGCGCCAATGCCATTACTCAAAGCATTCGAAGCTCCATCAAAATACATAGACCATCGGGATCCTTCCTCAGGTCCTTCATCTGGTCCAGGTGTCTCACAATCAGTTATCAACATGATATTCTCGTCTGGGAATTCAAAGTTCATAGACTGGTAATCAACCACTGCCTGGTGTGCCAAATGGTCTGCCAATACACTTCCCTTGATTTCTTTTTGAGTTGTGTACTGGATGTCATATTTAGTCAAGATCATCTGCCATCTTGCTATTCTTCCGGACAAGGCAGGCTTTTCGAAGATATACTTGATTGGATTCATCTTTAAAATCAACAGAGTAGTGTGAGTCAGCATATACTGTCTCAGCCGGCGAGCAGCCCATGCCAAAGCGCAGCAAGTTTTCTCAAGCAGTGAGTATCGGGTCTCACAGTCGGTAAACTTTTTGCTAAGGTAATTGTGATACGGTGGGAGAACTGACTTGGGATTTTGCGTTTGTGTTCGAAAATGTTTCGGTTTAGCAAGAGTCGCCACCGACTTTTTATTTTATCCTAAGGAAAGGTCAAAAAGCACAGGAAAGACCTTTGAGATGTTCTCTTGGGTTAGGGGAGTAGATTATAGAAAGGGAAGGTATTAGCACCCTTTCTATCCATGGTTATCCATGGGCTCTTAGTTACATGCTTTAGATCACTTGCTTTGCTTTTCAATTGTTTGAAATGGTGCTTTGTGTGTGGTTTTGAAAGATGTTTTGAAAAGAGGCCATCGTTGTGGCAACCTTTGTAATGATTCTTGCTTGAATGTATACAAAGGTGTTTTTGTCTTTTGAAAAGATTTCAATGTTTGAAAGTTTGATTTTGAAATTGTGTTGTGAAGTGTGTTTTGAAAATAGCAAGGATGTTTTTGCAAGCTTGATCAAGTAACTAAGAGCTATCTACCATATTCTACTCAAATATCTTTCTTATGTTTTTAACCCTTTTAATAGTGTTGTTTCACCATTGTATTTGATGAACAACCTTGTGTTAGGATGTTAACGGGACAGGCGCGGGTCATCGTATAGACCATGATAACAATGGTGTCAAGTATCTTTGGCAATTTTCTTGAGGGACTTGATCATTTTGTTTAGGAAACTCAGATAGCGTCATCGAGGGACTATGATCTTTTTGTTTGTTTTTGTTTTTGCCAAAGTACTCAACATGCAATCATGGCCCATTTTTGAAAGCAACAAGTGGATTGTAACCCTAGGGGTGCAAGTGTGCATTGTGTTTGTTTTTCATGCATATTTATCTTGGATTAGGTCAAACTAATTGTTGATTTTATTTGCATACAAACCCTAGGTCTAAGCATGGCATAATTTGGAAGTTTTTAAATGTGTGAGAATTTAAATGCTATACTATTACAACATGATATAGGGAGGGGGTACAAATTTGAATTGGGAATATTTGACAAGAAAATAAATTCTAAGTTATTACAATCATATCGAATGTATAGGCAATATTTAAATGTACAACAATTGAATATAATACGATAAATAAATGTCAAATAAAAGATATTATGCATAAAATGATTTTTATGTATGCAAAAAGTATTTTTTCAATGTGAAATGTAAATAAAATAAAAAGGATCAATTTTAATTATTTTTCTATTTAGGACAAAAAACCCTAATTCTTAATAAATAATATTATTTATTAGTTATATACAATAATATACTAATTTATACAAAAAATAAAAGTATATTATAAAAAATGATATTTTTAGTACACAATATTAATAAAAATGAAAATGTGGTATTTTTGTATTTTTTTACCTAATTATCTAATAAAATAAAATATATATATATATATATATATATATATATATATATATATATATATATATATATATATATATATATATATATATATATATATATATATATATATATATATATATATATATATATATATATATATATATATATATATATATATATATTAAATATATTAAACATATAAAAAATAAAAATTAATTATTTACAAAAAAATGAATATTTTCAAGAAAATGTTTTCAAATATAAATAAAAATAATAAATGAAAATAAGTATATTTTTTGTATTATTTTTGAGTTTTGTTTAAAAAAGAAAATAGTTTATTTACATATGTATACTTAGTAAAATAAAATAAATATCAAATAAATATGAAAAAATATAGAAAATTATTTTTGGTATTTTTTATATTTAGACAAAAAATAATAAAGTCAGAATAAAAAATAAAAATATCAAAATGATGAATATTCAAATAAATGGGCCAGGGGGGTGTAAACAGAAAAGTGGAGTGTCAAAAGCAAAGACCAACTAGGCCCAGCCCAATCAGACTTCATATTCTTCCTCTTGTTTCACAAAACACGCGTTCTGTACATGAATGGCTATCTCCTGATTCTTTGATCTTTTGACAAAACTCATAACATGAACATTGTAGAGAATTAAACAACGAATTCAACCATATAAAAAACTTGGATTAACTCTCAAAGACCAGAGAGAATTTCTCTGGCCCTAATTTCTAACCTAGTTTTTTCAGAAAGTTCATGAGTGAAATTCTCTTAGCACGATTAATGTAAATGAAAACTAAGCATATGTATGGCTTCAGGGTTATGAGTACAACATATTTCATTCACAAACCTAAGCCTAACCATTCCTAAATAGGGAGATAGAAGTCCATGAAATACCTGTTTCAGTTGATTTCGAGCTGGACAATGCAGCAACCTTCAATGGTGTTTGATCTTCTTTTGAGCTTGCCTGAGGTCCAAGGAAGCTTCTCCAATGCTTGGCTTGCTTTGAAACAACTTGAATCATGCTGTAGAACTCAAACTGCAGAGCTTTGAAATGAAAATGGAAAAGTGTGTTAGAGGTGTTACATCTTGCAATGGGGGCCTGGGATAGTTCAGGTGAGTTGATTGGAAGGTGTTTGAACTATCTTTGGACAAAACGCACGATGGAATTTGGTTGTGGCTTGCAAAATGCAAAACCTGCCCTGTTTTGCAGAAAAACAGTGATTCTGAGTATGAGGAGGTTTGAGTGATGAAAGGGTCGTGTTTCAGGCTTGTTGGGAGGTATGGAACTTGTTTACAATTTTTGTCTAAGCTTGTTTTAACAGATGTGTGAGATTGTATATGTTTTGCCACTTTTCTTCTTTTTCAAGCAAGAGTATGTCTCCTCCCAATGCAGGCCCGCACAAGCCCTAAATCATGCTACACCTTTTGCTCTTGGTTACTGGAATTAGTAGACTTGATCTTGCCTCAAATATCTGGCCCCATGCCTCAAGGATTTTGTTTTGACATAAAGTGAAGTTTAGGCAAAAATGGCATTGTTGCTTTTTCCTTTTAAGGCTTAAACTAGTGTATAATGCCCTAATGACCAAGGCAATACCTTAACTCAATGGATATGCATTAAATTAAGGAGTACAAATTGGTTTTGAGGCCTGTAATGGTGAACCAAGCTAGCCAGATCAGAATTGCAAATTGGTATGAACATGCATTAGCCATGGACAAAAGTGAGTTTTTTCCAACTTCAAGTATTCGATTCTCTCTAACCATAAGGGTGTTTGAGGAGTTCTTGGACAATTTGGAAAGCTTGGAACATGTACTATAATCCATCTTTGAAATTCAATTTGAAACTCCAAGTGGAACTATGTGAAAAATGGCCAAGAAGATGGGTCAAAATCCTGCCTAAACTAGGGCAGAATTTCCCTAAGTTAAAGGTTTTAGGTACCCTTGTTCCAAAACTCATAACTTGATATACAAGCTTCTTTTGAGAAAACTTTGTGAATCAAAGTTATAGACGTTGTGATGGACTACAACTTTCATGTTGCAAGTTTTATTTGAATCTATTTGCATCTTTGTGAAGAAGTGGGACAAAGTTAGGAAAAAATAAGAAAATTTCATAACTTAGAAAATTTCTAAGTTATGAAATTTTTCCATTTTAAACCCTAATTTGCATTTTTGGGTTTCTTGATGAACAAGTTTCATAATTTGACATGTCTTGATGAAAAATAACTCTTGGCACTTGATTTTGACCAAAAAGTCAAAGTTTGACTTTTCAGTATATAGTCAAATTTTGATCAGTTGACTGAAAAATTCATCTGTCAATCCTATGCAATTGAGATCTTCTGAACTTGTTGAATGGGTAAAGACAATGTCATTGAGTCCTTGTGTCCATGGTTGAGCTTGATTTTCCATTGGTTAGGTCAAACAGTCAAAAATTGCCTTTGTACAGTCAAAATCCTAAAAATGACCATTTTACCCTTTTGGTGATCTGATCAAATTTCTTGTAGAATTGTGATCCAAACTTGATCAAATGGTTCATATGAGTTCATAATGTTGATGTGGGTCAAATTTCATGATGTTTGACTATCAATTGGCCATAGTTGACTTTTTCCCCAATACAACTGATTTTAGGTCAACTGTCCAATTGACTGGGCAAAAATTTGAATCAAGGCTTGAAACTTGGTAGGGATAAACTTGTGAGTCCAACATGAGGTATGAAAATCCATTTGGGAATTGTGGGTCAAAACATCCTTGTGCAAACTCAAACCCTAATTTAAGTCAACAGTGCAAGTAAGTGTCTTGAGCAGAGCAAACCCTAGCTTGATCTTCAGTTCCAAGAGTCTTGTGATGAGAAAATGTTGATGAAATGGGAGGGCAAATTTTGGGGTACAATAGTTTCCCCTGTTCAATCTTCTTGAACCTGGGGAGTTAGATTGGCAAGTTTGCCTTTCGTGACTCGAAGGTAAAAGAGGATTGGACACTAGAGTGCCCGTAAATTTGCACTCGTCAAAACATGGCTGAAGAAATGGGCTTAAAGATGCCATTTGGAGATGGTAGAATCTTGCTGGAGATGGGCTTAAAGATGCCATCCAAGAATGTTTGTTGAATTGCAGTGTTGTAGGTCGGAAGAATGAGCATCAAAATGGTATCCGTGTTTGGGATGCCATTGAACTGTATCTGGAGACTGAGTCTGTATGAGCAAAAGAATGGCGGCCGTGTCTGGAGCGTATCTGAGCTGTAACTGTATTTGAACTTTGAATGAATATCAGAATGCCTGCCGTGTCTGGAGTGTATCTGTATTGTATCTAGGCAACAGGAAAACATTTGTGTATGGAGCAACTGTGTGCTGGGGTTAAACTCTGAATGAGTGACAGAATGGCAACCGTGTCTGGAGCGTATCTGGACTGTATCTGAAGTTGAGATCTGTATGAGTAGTAGAATGATCATCGTGTCTGGGGTGTATCCGTACTATAACTAGGATCTGAATAAGTGACAGAATAATTTATGTGGCGACTGCATTGGGGAGAGTCAAACTGCTGATGTAAGAGCCAGAATGGCATCCGTGTCTGGAGCGTATCTGAACCTGTAGTTGATAGTTAAATCTGAATGAGAGATAGAATGGATGCCGTGTCTGGAGCGTATCTAGTCTGTATCTGATTACTGAAGTCTGAACGAGTAGTAGAATGACCGCCGCGTCTGGGGTGTATCCATACTGTATTTTGACTTGAACTTCTGAATGAGTAATAGAATGACCGCCGTGTCAGGGGTGTATCCATACTGTATCTGAATAATTGTTAATCAATAGCCTTTTAATCTTATCCTGAAAAGGGTAAAATGTTAGCTAAAACACGAAGTTATATTGCATGATATGTATGATGCAATGAATTGTAATCCATGTTTATGATATATGGATGTAATGGTTATGCATGTAAGCTGAGTAGTTGTCTTGCTGAGGAAGATAAATCCTGGATAGCTGGAGATAATGACATCTTTGACTGCTGCCGGGGAAGATAAATCTTCGACCGAAGCAGGGGATTCCAAAAACTTTGATTGTTGAAGATGAGAAATCCTTGTTGACTTTCCTGGGATATTGGGGAAACTCTGAAAATCTCTTCTGGGGAAATTGAAGCCTTGGAGAAATGGGACCAAGAATCTTCGATCTTGCTGGGAGATAAATCTGTGGGGGAAATACTCACCATTCTGGCTCCACTGGGGAATAAGGTTTAGATTTAACTGGCTCCACTGGGGATCTTGAAGTTTAACTCCGCTGGGGAAATACTCCAAGGTTTCAGCTTTGTTGAGGATCTGAATGATGTATCGTAGGGGATTCCTTCTGGAATGGTACAAAGATATCTTCCTACACCTTCAACCTATCAGTAATTACCCTTTTTCAATTTCGTTTTATTTGTAAGCAGTGATTATATTCGAATGCATATGCCTATTTAACGAAACATTGGACGTTTTCAAATAAAACATAAGTGTAAAAGAAAAAGAAAGGCAAGCAAATTTCTGCATTTTGAAGTATCTTTGTATTTAACTTTCGTGAGTATCTTTGTACAAAGGAGACAGACACCCTAGTAAGAGAATGTTGTCGTAAAAATTGAAAAAAATTTATACAAAAGAAAGATGGCTATGTGTAACAATTCCATGGGATTCCCATTCTGCTATAGCCTTCACAACTCTGAATATCTTGTCCATTTGCTGCTTCCGTCGATGACTGGATTGATCAGAAGCTTGGAGCTTGTCCGGTGAAGAGATTGTCCTTAAAGTGATCCGACGAGACATAGTCATACGCTTTAATTCCCTAACTTTTGCCTGGACCGCCCTTTCGGGTTTTCGATCCACCGGGAAACCCTTTTTTGCCCAAGTCGCCCTTTCGGGTTTTCAACTTGCCGGGTGTACAGATTTTTTGTTTTATCCCTAATTTTTTCCTGAACCGCCCTTTCGAGTTTTCGGTTCACCGGGATGCCCATTTTTTCCCAAGTCGCCCTTTCGGGTTTTCAACTTGCCGGGTCGTTTTATGCGTAGTATCTTTTAACTATGTCTGCGTTCGCAGGGTGTGGCAAGTCATCGCCGTCCATGGTGGTCAGAATCATTGCCCCACCAGAAAAGATGCTCTTGGTTACAAATGGTCCTTCGTAAGTAGGAGTCCACTTGCCCCTGGGATCACTTTGCGATAATATGATCCGCTTGATTACAAGATCTCCGACTTGATATACTTGGCGCCTGACTTTCTTATTGAAAGCCTTGATCATGCGTTTTTGATACGCCTGGCCATGACAAACAGCAGTAAGTCGCTTCTCGTCGATCAAATTGAGTTGATCAAGTCGGGTCTGAATCCAATCGTCTTCACTCAAACCGGCGTCCTTCATAATCCTTAAGGAAGGAATCTGAACTTCCATAGGTAAAACAGCCTCCATGCCATATACTAAAGAAAATGGGGTTGCCCCCGTTGAAGTACGTGTCGTGGTACGATATCCATGTAGAGCAAACGGTAACATCTCATGCCAGTCTTTGTAGGTGACTGTCATCTTTTGAATGATCTTCTTGATATTTTTGTTCGCGGCTTCAACAGCACTGTTCATCTTCGGCCGATAGGGAGATGAATTGTGATGATAAATCTTGAACTGTTCGCATAGAGCGGTGATCATAGTATTGTTTAAATTTGTACCGTTGTCTGTGATGATCCTGTCGGGGATACCATACCGGCATATGATATTCTGCTTGATGAAGCGGGCAACCACATTCTTTGTAACTGAGGCATAGGAAGCTGCCTTGACCTATTTGGTGAAGTAATCAATAGCCACCAGGATGAAGCGATGTCCATTGGATGTCGTGGGCTTGATGTCTCCAATCATGTCAATGCCCCACATTGCGAATGTCCAAGGAGCTGTCAGAATATTGAGAGGAACAGGAGGAATATGTACCTTGTCGGTGTAGACTTGGCATTTGTGGCAGGTGCGGGAATGTTGATGACAATCAGCTTCCATGGTAGACCAGTAGTAGCCTGCCCTTAGAATCTTCTTTGCCATTGTATTGTTAGAACATAGTTTGATTCTACAACCCTCAGTTAGAGTTTTGATGATAACAAAATACAAGATTAAATATTATGAGTTTTATATGAGACATAGATATTACTTAAAAATTATGTTGTGTATTTACAGGAAACTCTGATGCAATCAACAGCAGAACATCAGTATCAACATCAGCATCAGAAGATCAATACATGTGCTTACGCTGAAGTCTGATGAACAGAATTTGCGCTCAACATACTCTGACTCTGATCAAGATCCTAAATATGTCATCCGCACTCTGAAGCGCCAGAATAAGCTAAAGCCAAGAACGCTCAGATTTTCATTACGCAGAACATTCTGAAGTGTCAATGGTACTGCATTCAAGGTAGATTAATTACCAATGGCATTATTCCAAGACAAAGATCTTCTCAAAATGGAAAGAACGTAATGAGCATTGAAATGGAATTATGGACTGCAACGTATCTATTCCAAGAAGTATTTAAACAAATCAGTGAGAAGTAAAATGGCTAATGCTCTACAATTCTCCAACACGCATAAGCTAATCATCTTCGTCCTCACTAAATCAGTTTGCTAAAGCTCTCAACCGCTTACTCTATAGTTCTAGCAATCTAGTTTCATATAAGCTTCATTTGTGTATTATCACAGTTGTGATATATAGTTTTTGTAGAAAAAATCAAACACACATAATTGTTCATTTATCTGTGAAAGAATTTCCTTGAGGAACCGGTCTGTGGTTTAGACTCAAGAAGGCTTTAGCAGTTGTTAAAGCAGTTTTGTATTCAGTTGAATATAGTGGATTAAGACCTCGTTGGAGAGAGGCGAAATCACCTTGACGGGTGGACTATAGTAGTTTGAGATTAAATGAACCAGGATAAAAATAACGTGTTGTCTGCATTTGATTTCAAGTTTTAACAATTCAACCCCCCTTCTTGTGTTTTTCACATCTTCATGTATGTCCGCTCAAGTGGGTGCCAAATGTGCCACTGTGTATCTCAGTCATGATCAACTCTGCTTCAGCTTTGTCCACACATCGAAGTAAAACACAATCATGGCTGCGTTTATAAAGGATGACATTGCTTAGGAAGAACTTGGCAGTGAATCTCCTTAAGAACTTTTTGTCATTGACGGAAGCTCCTTCGGGGTATTCTCTAGTCTAGAGATACCTTTTGATTTCATGAAACCAGGGTTGTTCCACTACTTCTTCGGTATTAATCTCATGACAGTGTGCAGGTTCATCCATTCGCTCGATGGTAATTTGGGGAGCCTCGTTATCCCAATTGAGTTTAAACATGGAAGACATTGAAGCCAGAGCATCTGCTAGCTGATTCTCTTCTCGCGGGAAATGTTCGAAAGTAATCTGCTCGAAATGAGGCAACAATGTCAGGACATGTTCTTTGTATGGGATAAGATTAGGATGTTAGGTGTCCCACTCTCCTTTGACTTGACTGATAACCAAAGTCGAGTCCCCAAATACGACCAAAGATTTGATCCCCAGGTATATAGCAGCCTTGAGACCAAAGATGCAAGCTTCATATTCGGCCATGTTGTTGGTGCAGCTGAAACAAAGTCGGGCAGTGAAGGGTGTATGGAAACCTTCCAGAGAAATGAGTACCGCACCGATACCGTTGCCAAGTGCATTTGAAGCACCATCAAAGTACAGGGTCCATCGGGATCCTTGTTCAGGTCCGTCATACGGTCTGTTACCTTCGATGTTGTCCAAAGTCATGATGTCCTCGTCAGGGAAGTCGAATCTCATAGATTGATAATCTTCAACGGCTTGATGAGCTAGATGGTCAGCTAGTACACTCCCTTTTATAGCCTTTTGGGTAGTATACTGGATGTCATACTCAGTCAGGATCATCTGCCATCTAGCGATTCTTCCAGATAAAGCAGGCTTCTCGAAGATATACTTGATCGGATCCATCTTTGAAATCAGCAAAGTGGTATGAGTCAACATATACTGCCTTAGCCGGCGAGCAGCCCATACCAAAGCGCAGCAAGTTTTCTCGAGCAGTGAGTAGCGAGTCTCACAGTCGGTAAACTTTTTGCTAAGGTAATAAATGGCATGCTCTTTTCGGCCAGACTCGTCATGTTGGCCCAGTACACACCCCATTGAGTTGCCCAAAACAGTCAGATACATGATGTGGTACGGTGGGAGAACTGACTAGTGTTTTGCGTTTGTTTTCGCAAATGTTTCGGTTGAGCAAGAGTCGCCACCGACTTTTTATTTTATCCTAAGGAAAGGTTAAAAAGCACAGCAAAAACCTTTGAGATGTTTTCTTGGGTTCGGGGAGTAGATTATAGAAAGGGAAGGTATTAGCACCCTTTCTATCCATGGTTATCCATGGGCTCTTAGTTACTTGCTTAGATCACTTGCCTTTTGTTTTCAATTGTTTGAAATGGTGCTTTGTGTGTGGGTTTGAAAAATGTTTTGAAAAGAGGCCAATGTGGTGGCAACCTTTGTAATGATCCATGTTGGGATGTATACAAAGGTGTATGTCTTTTGAAAAGGTTTTCATTTGTTTTTGAAAGTTTGTTTTGAAAGTGTTTGTGAAGTGTGGTTTTAGAAAATAGGCAAGTGTTTTGTTTTTGATTCAAGTAACTAAGAGGTTGTCTACTCCTAAATTTCTCAAAGATTTATTGCCATGTTTTAACCCTTTTAATAAGTTTGTTCCACCATTGCATTTAGTGGACAATCTCATGTTAGGATGTGAAAGGGACGGGCGCGGGTCATCGTTTAGATCATAATTGCAATGATGCTAAGTATCTTTGGGCAATTTCTTAAGGGACTTGATCATTTATTTAGGCAAAATTTTGAAAGCGTCATCGAGGGACTATGATCATTTGATTTGTGTTTGTTTTGCCCAAGGAGACCTAACATGTAATATGGCCCAATTTTGAAAGGCAACAAGTGGAATACCCTAGGGGGTGCAAGTGTGATTTGTGTGTTTATTTTCATGCTTGTTTATCTTGAGATTAGGTCATAACTATTTTTGTCGTTTTTTCGCATACAAACCCTAATTCTAACATGTTATCATTAGAAAGCAATAAAGTGCGAAAATAAATTTACTAAGCTATTACACAACCAAATATGGGAAGGGGGGTACAAATGTTCAAATGGGGATTTTGACAAATAATTTAAACCTAAAACTATTACATCAATAGTGAATTATTTACAAGATGATTAATTTGCATAGATTAAATGAAATAAGATAAATATGCAAAAATGCAAAAAGGAATTTTTATATGTATGAAAAAAAGAATTATTTATGTAAAATAAAAAGAAAATAAAAGGGTATTATTTTTGAGTATTTTCATATTTTAGGGTAAAACCCTAATTCTATTTAAATAAAATGTATTATTATTTAATTTAATACAAGTATTTATTTATTATGTACAAAAATAAAATAAAGTGAAGTATTTGCCAAAAATGTATTTTTATATTAAATATTAATAATAATAATAAAAAGAACAAAAGTGTATATATTTTGTATTTACCCTAAATATACTAATAAATATATACATATATGTATTAAGTTCTAAATATGTATTATATATAAAAAATAATAATATTTAATATTTAATAAAAAAAGGTATTTTTATATAAAATATTTTCAGAAAGTAAAACAAAAATAAAAATGTATAGAAATGCATTTGCACTATTTTTTAGTATTTTAAACAAAATATATGTATTTATCTATTTATGTATAAACTAAAAGAAAACTAAATAAATGCCTAATAAAATAAAAAATGGTGAGAAAAAATATTTTGATATTTTTAATGTCATAAGAAAAAATAAATAAGTCAAGCAAAAAAAGAAAAAGTCAAAAAGTCAAAGAAATAAGCAAAATGGACTCAGGGGGTTCAAAAGTAATTATGTGGTGCAAAAAGAAAAGTCAACACAGGCCCAGCCCATGAAGACCTTTCTTCAACCTCCAGCCTTCTGTTTGAACAAAACGCGCGCCACTTTCCTCCATTGCTAAGTCCTGATTCCTTGAGTTTTAGCAAAAACTTCCAACATCAAAACTGTTAAGCATCTTCCCACGAATTCACACATATAAAAAACATGTTTTAATTCTCAGAAATGAGAGAGAATTTCTTCTCTCCCAATTCTTAACCTAATTTTTGTTCAAAGTTCAGACATCAAATTCTTGCAACACACATAATATAAATAAAATCTAATTATATGGGCATGTTCAGGGCAATGATTATGACATCTTCTCTTCACAAACCTAAAGCTAACAATGCCTAATAAGAGAGATACGAATTCAAAAACTCACCTGTTCAGTTGAAGTTCTATCTGGCAATGGAGAAGTTCTCAGTGCAAGGTGATGATTGGAAAAGCTTCCTTGAGGTCCAGGGATGCTATTCCAATGTTTACTTTGTCTTGAAAGCTTTTGAATCGAGCTAGATCTCTTCACCTGCAAATCAGAAATGTGAAAATGGTGGAACCAGTTAGAGGGATTACAGGTTGTGTTTTTGCTTTTAGTTAGCTTGCATAGATGTTAGGGGATGTATGTGAACTGGTTTGGGCAAGAATGCTTGAAAGGATTGAGAGGTGGAGCTCAATCTGCAGAGGTTGCTCTGTTTGAGCAGTTTCAAGGTGATTCTGAGTTTTGGGAGAGATTGGAGGTCAAAGGCTCGTGCAATAGCTTGGTTTTGATGTGTGTAATGTGTTTGATAACTTTGTCTAAGTGTTTGTAAACTGGTTTGTGAGTTGGTACAAGTTATGCTACTTTACTTGAATTTGAAGCAAGCAATGGCCACTTGATCATTCTAGCCTATACAGGCCCTCACACTATGCTGCATCTTTTAGTCTTGATCAGTGTGTTATGTCCATGAATCTTGTGTCCAAAAATATGCATTGTACCATTTGATTTGCAAACTTGACATAAAGTTCTACTTTACAAAAATGGATAAACCACTTTTTCCAATTAAGGCTTAAATCTTTGTACAATGACCAAACTCAAAGAATAACATCTTGGCACAATGGATTAGCATTAAATTTATGAGTGTCAAAGGGTTTTAGGACCTGTAATTTAGCACAAACTATGCTGACTTGAAAATGGCTTAAGTATGAACATGCCTTGGCCAAGAACAAAAGTGACTTTTTCCCATTTTGCAAAAATCGATTCTTCCTAACCATGAGGTTGTTTGAGAAGTTCTTGAACATTTTGGAAAGCTTGGAATGTGTACTACAATCCATCTTTGAAGTGCAAGTTGAAATTCCAAGTGGAAGTGTATGGAAAATGGTCTTGAAGTTGGGTAGAAAACCTTGTCAAAAAGGTCAAATTTTCACTAAGTTATGAATGGTTTAGTGCCCTTATTCAAAAATTTGTAACTTGAGATACAAGCCTCATTTGGGAAAACTTTGTGAACCAAAGTTGTAGATTATGCAACAAGATACAACTTTCATGTTTTGACTTTTGTTTGAATCCAAATGGATCATGGTGAAAAAGTGGGGCAAAGTTGGGGAAAAATTAGGGTTTTCCATAACTTAGAAAAATTCTAAGTTATGAAAAATTCTCATTTCAAACCCTAATTTGCATTTCTTGATTTCTTGATGAACAAGTTTCATGATTTGGCATGTTTTGATGAAAAATGAATCTTGACTCTTGATTTTGACCAAAAAGTCAAAGTTTGACTTTTCAGTATATAGTCAAAATTGATCAATTGACTGGGAAATTCAACTGTCAATCTTGTGTACTTGGGATCTTTTGAGTTTGTTGAACATGTCAAGACAATTCCATTGAGTCCTTGAGTCCATATGTGAGCTTGGTTTGCCATTGGTTGGGTCAAACAGTCAAAAATTACCCTTGTGCAGTCAAAACCCTAAAAATGACCATTTTGCCCTTTTGATGATCTGATCAAATTTCTTGTGGAATTGTGATCCAAACTTGATCAAATGGTCCATATGAGTTCATAATGTTGATGTGGGTCAATTTTCATGAGATTTGACTGTCAATTGGCCACAGTTGACTTTTTCCCCAATACAGTTGAATTCTAGGTCAACTGTCCAATTGACTGGGCAAAATTTGGAGTTAAGGCTTGAAACTTGGTATGGATGAAATTGGGAATCCAATATGAAGCATGAAAGTCATCTTAGGCATTTTAGGTCAAAACATCTTTGTGCAAATACAAACCCTAATTTGAACCAACGGTGCAAGGAGAAGTCTTGAGCAGAGGAAACCCTAACTGGATCTTGAGTTCCAAGGGTTTTGTGATGAGAACATGTTGAGGAAATGGGAGGGCAAATTTTGGGGTACAACAGTTGCCCCTGTTCAATCTTCTTGAACCTGAAGAGTTAGATTGGCAAGTTTGCCTTTCGTGACTCGAGGGTAAAAGGAGGTTGGACACTAGAGTGCCCGGAAATTTGCACTCGCATGTTGAAGTATCAGCAATGTGATGTCGGGAATGGGCTTATAGATGCCATTTGGAGATGTGACAGCAACTTGTCGGGAATGGGATTATAGATGCCATTTGGAAGTGTTGATCGCATAAGAGATTCCTTAGCGAGAACTCGTGTATTTGAGAAAGACAGATGTTTTCCTGGCTTGCTACAGGTGTTTGATCTTCAATCTCCTGATGTAGATATGCCCTGGCTAGATACAGGTATCGAATCTACAATTGGTCGCTCACAGATGTGCCCTGGCTGGATACAGGAGTCGAATCTTTGAACTCTTCAGACGTGCCCTGGCTAGATACAGGAATCGAGTCTGGAAATGTTGTCAACAGATATGCCCTGGCTGGATACAGGAATTGAATCTGGAAATGTTGTAGTTGATAGATGTGCCCTGGCTGGATACAGGAATCGAATCTTTGAACTCTTCAGACGTGCCCTGGCTAGATACAGGAATCGAGTCTGGAAACTGACCACTCTCAGATGTGCCCTGGCTAGATACAGGTATCGAATCTGGAATTGTGGCAGTTGAAGGTATTTGTCTTTGGGATTGTCTTTTTCCTGAAAAGGCAAAAACATAAGTTGTATGCAATGTCATGATGTATGATATGCATGATGTCATGATGTTCAACATGAGATAGTGTTATATGCACTTTATCATGTATGTGAGCAAGCTGTATGAAAGTGTGAAATGTTTATGAATGTAATTTCGTCTTTTTAGGAAAATAAATCCTTGACGAACAGCCGGGGAATTGCTCTGTGGAGGAGATACTTTGCTGAAGTTTGACAAAAGCTTCACTGAGGGTTTCAATGATGAACTCCGTTGGGGATACCAAAGATAAACTCCGCTGGGGATACCGAAGATAAACTCCGCTGGGGATTGAAAGAACTTGGCCGAGGATGATCTTCTGTGGCAATTAGCTGAGGATAACCCAGTTATAAGCCCTTGTGAGGAATAACTTTGAATAAAGCTCGGGAGAGACGTCCGTACTCTGCAGGGGATAAGCTTCCAGAATCTACTGGGGAGAAGTCTCCTGCCGGGGAAACGAATTCCACTTTCCTGGGGAAATTTGGAACGTCTGTATACCACCGGGGAACAATCTTAGATCAAGACTGCCGGGGATGCTTGCTGATGAATGCCTGTACTCCACCGGGGAATGTTGCCTTTGCAGGATTGGCAGGGAACCAACTCTGCTTGGGGAATGTAATGCTGACTTGCTGGGGAAATAGGGCACCCATTGTAGAGCTGATGTAATGCCGAAACTTATCTTACTCTGTGGGGAGTTGAGATAACCTAGTCACATTCTTCAATTGAACCTATCTTGGTACCTCGGCGGACAAGGCAAACAGACTGCATTAGACAACTTCACATTGCCCCGGTTTCTGATGTCACCTGTAATTAGTCTTTTGTTTCTTATGCAAGTATTTATGAATTAGCAATTTAACGACAAATGCATATATCAAAAAATGAACATTGGAAGTTCTTCGCAAGACAAAACAAAAGGAAAAACAATTAGCAATTTGTCTGAAAAGTGTATTTGTATTGATTTGAATTTTGCCTGTGAATAGGCCTTTTTGTACAAGAGGCTAACATCCTAGTAAGAGAATGCCGCCGAATAGTTTACAATTTTGAAAAAAGAACAAAACAGCTATGTGAACAATCCCACTGGATTCCAACTCTGCTATTGCCTTTATGTCTCCAAGCGTCTCATCGCTTTGCTGCCTAGTTGAAGATGAAGCTGATTGGTCGATGCCGAAATCTGAGCCAGATAGTTGATGCCGAATTCCGGATGCGAAGTGATCCAATGAGACATAGTGTTACGCTTTATCCCTAACTTTTGCCTGGACCGCCCTTTCGGGTTTTCAGTCCACCGGGATACCCATTTTTGCCCAAGCCGCCTTTTCAGGTTTTCGACTTGCCGGGTGTACAGATTTTTTTCATTTCATCCCTTATTTTTGCCCGAACCCTTTTGGTTCGCCGGGAAGCCCTTATTTTTTCCTAGGTATGTCAACCTAGCGGGTCTTTTTATTTATGTGTAGTATCTTTTTACTATGTCTGCATTGGCGGGGTGAGGAAGGTCGTCACCATCCATGGTGGTTAGGATCATGGCTCCTCCTGAGAACACATGTTTAACCACAAATGGCCCTTCGTAAGTAGGGGCCCATTTGCCCCGGGGATCACTTTGAGGAAGGATGATGCGTTTGATTACCAGGTCCCCAACTTGATATTCTTGTGGCTTGACTTTCTTGTTAAATGCCCTGATCATCCGCTTTTGATACGTTTGACCATGACAGATAGCAGTGAGCCTCTTTTCGTCAATCAGATTTAATTGATCGAGTCGAGTCTGGATCCAATCATCTTCATTCAAGTATGCATCCTTCATTATTCGGAGGGAGGGTATCTGGACTTCAATTGGCAAGACTGCTTCCATGCCATAAACCAAGGAGAAAGGTGTTGCCCCGGTTGACGTCCTTGCTGAGGTACGGTACCCATGAAGAGCGAACGGTAACATCTCGTGCCAATCTTTATAGGTCACTGTCATCTTCTGCACAATCTTTTTGATATTCTTATTAGCTGCTTCTACAGCTCCATTCATCTTCGGCCGGTAAGGAGAAGAGTTATGATGCTGTATTTTGAATTGTTCGCAGAGTTCAGTGATCATCTTGTTATTGAGATTGGTACCGTTGTCCGTAATGATTCTCTCTGGGACACCATACCGACAGATCAGATTATGCCGGATGAAACGTGCCACGACGCTCTTGGTTACTGTGGCGTAGGAGGCTGCCTCAACCCACTTCGTGAAGTAATCGATCGCCACCAAGATGAAGCGATGTCCGTTGGTTGCCGTTGGTCGGATCTCACCGATCATATCGATGCCCCACATTGCGAAAGGCCAAGGTGCCGTCATGACGTTCAAAGGAACCGGAGGGATGTGCACCTTGTCAGCATAGATCTGGCACTTGTGACAAGTTCGAGAGTGTTGGTGACAATCGGCTTCCATTGTGGACCAGAAATATCCTGCCCTAAGGATTTTCTTTGCCATGGTGTGCCCACTGGAATGTGTTCCGAATGTACCTTCATGCAATTCTATCATGATCTTCTCTGCTTCAGCCTTATCCACACAACGCAGTAGAGTGGAATCATGATTCCGTTTGTAGAGAATGCCGTTGCTGAGGAAGAATTTTGCAGCAAACCTCCTCATGAACTTCTTGTCATTGACAGATGCACCTTCAGGGTATTCCTGAGCTTCCAAGTACCTTTTCACCTAATGATACCAGGGTTTTTCAGTCACCTTTTCGGCCTCAAGGTCGCAGCAGTATGCCGGTTCGTCCAACTTCCAGATGATGATCCGGGGAGCCTCATTGTCCCATTTAACTTTGAACATTGAAGACATCGTAGCCAGTGCGTCCGCTAGCTGATTCTCCTCTCTTGGGAAGTGCTCAAAAGTTATCTCTTCAAAGTGGGGAAGCAAGGTCAACACATACTCCTTGTAAGGGATAAGATTCGGGTGTTTCGTATCCCACTCGCCTTTGATCTGATTGACCACGAGAGCGGAATCTCCGAAGACACTTAGAAACTTGATCCTTAAGTCGATCGCAGCTTGAAGACCCGTGATACATGCCTCATACTCCGCCATATTGTTGGTGCAGTTGAAGCATAATCGGGCGGTGAGTGGAGTATGAGTTCCTTTGGGAGATATGATGACAGCGCCGACGCCGTTACCCAAAGCATTGGAGGCTCCGTCAAAATGCATAGACCATCGGGATCCTTCTTCAGGTCCTTCATCTGGTCCAGGCACTTCACAATCAGTTACCACCATGATGTCTTCGTCCGGAAAATCAAAGTTCAATGATTGGTAATCATCCACAGGTTGGTGTGCCAGATGATCTGCCAGTACACTTCCTTTGATAGCTTTCTGAGTTGTATACTGGATATCATATTCTGTTAAGATCATTTGCCATCTCGCTATTCTCCCAGACAGAGCAGGCTTTTCGAAGATGTACTTGATGGGATCCATCTTCGAAATCAACAAAGTGGTGTGAGTCAGCATATACTGTCTCAGCCGGCGAGCAGCCCATACTAGAGCGCAGCAAGTTTTCTCAAGCAGCGAGTAACGAGACTCACAGTCGGTAAACTTTTTGCTCAAGTAATAAATAGCGTGCTCTTTTCGGCCAGACTCGTCATGCTGCCCCAGCACACACCCCATTGAATTGTCAAGTACAGTCAAGTATAATATTAGAGGTCTTCCTTCCACTGGTGGCATAAGAATGGGTGGCTCTTGGAGGTATTCCTTTATCTTTTCAAAAGCAGCCTGACATTCATCGTTCCAACGTACCACTTGATCTTTCTTCAGTAATTTGAAGATTGGCTCACAAGTAGCAGTCAGATGTGAGATGAAACGGGCAATGTAATTCAGTCGTCCCAGAAAACCTCTGACTTCTTTCTCTGTCCTTGGAGTTGGCATCTCTTGTATGGCTTTTACCTTGGCTGGATCCACCTGAATACCCTTATCACTTACAATGAAACCTAGCAATTTTCCGGACCTCACCCCAAAGGTACATTTGTTGGGATTCAACCTTAGCTTGTACAACTTTAGACGATCAAACAGCTTCCTCAGATGATCAAGATGCTCCTCCTCAGTTTGAGACCTTGCTATCATGTCATCGACGTATACCTCAATCTCATTATGGATCATATCATGAAATAAAGCAACCATGGCACGTTGATAGGTTGCCCCAGCATTTTTCAACCCGAATGGCATGACCTTGTAACAGAAGGTGCCCCACTGAGTCACAAAGGTAGTCTTCTCCATATCTTCCGGAGCCATCTTGATCTGATTATACCCTGAAAAACCATCCATGAAAGAGAAAACCTTGTGTTGAGCAGTATTGTCAACAAGAACGTCGATGTGAGGTAAGGGGAAGTCATCCTTGGGGCTTGCCCTGTTCAAGTCCCTATAGTCGACACACATTCTGACTTTACCGTCCTTCTTCGGCACCGGCACCACATTGGCAACCCATTGAGGATAAGAAGTTACCGCTAGAAACCCGGCATCGAATTGCTTCATAACCTCAGCCTTGATCTTTTCGGACATCTCTGGGCGCATACGGCAGACCTTTTGCTTTACCGGAGGGCAGTCTTCCTTTGTCGGTAGGTGATGAACTACAATGTCGGCATCCAAACCCGGCATGTCCTCATAGGACCAAGCAAATATCTCCATGTAATCACGTAGCATCTGGATCAATCGTTGCTTCACGCTGAGCTCTAGATTAGCCCCAATCTTGACCTCTTTCCTATCTGTCTCAGTACCCAGGTTAATCGTTTCTACCGGCTCTTCATGTGGTTGAATAGCCCTCTCTTCCTGGAGCAGCAGTCTTGCGAGTTCACCAGGCACTTCGCAATCATCTTCACCTTCGTCTTCGGCCAAGTTGATCGGATTCTCGAAGTCATAACTGGCGGTAGCAGAGCCGTTACCAGTGAGATCCAGAGTGGATTGAAACCTGTATAAGTGGGTGTGTGTAAATATAGCTGTTTTGCAATATATATAACACAGAAAGAAAAAGAGCACAAGATTTGAAATGCAACAAACGTCCAATGTTTTGATTGATGATATATGGAAATGTCATACAAAAAGCCCTCACAAATGGAGCTACGATGCCCCGGGTAGGACACCGAGCCAACAAAGTTTTAACATTTTGTTTGTTACAAATTGAAAATCAAAAGAGTCAATTACTGCGTGACAAATGTGATAGGAGTAAAATCCTTTGTCGTCCAGTTGCTCGGTCTGTTGCTGGTAGTCGGGTAGATCCAACTGTCAAACTCTGCTTCCCCTACATCCTCCTCGATAGCATTCACCCTTGGGTTGGAGATAAACACCGGAGCCTTTCTGATCTTTTCCTTGCGCATAGCCCTCTGAGCCTCTGCAGTAAAGCCCAGCCCAAACTTGTCATTCTTTTGAGTGAAGTCAGGAAGCTGACCCCAGTTTACGCAATTGCCTTTCTCGATTACAGCCCGGGCATCCTTCAAGGACGCCATCTTCAATGGAAAGTCTTCTTCAACCACTGCTTCAGCTGATGCCAATATTGGAGGTACCTCCTCAAAATGCTGAAAGGGGGTTTCAATAAACTCCCCGTCCATCTCGATGTACCGGAATGAATTCAAGTGACTAACCATGTATTCCTCCTCACCCTGCACAGTAACAATCTTCCCTTTGACAGGGTATTTGAGCTTTTGGTGTAGAGTGGATGTTACTGCCCCAGCTTTGTGAATCCAGGGTCGACCCAACAAGCAGGAGTAAGATGGACGAATAATCATTACATAGAACGTTGAGTTGAACACTTGAGAACCCACACGAATAGGGATATCTACTTCACCGTGCACCATCCTCTTAGAACCGTCGAAGGCTCTAACAATGATGTTACTAGGTTTCAACTCCAAACCCTCACAATCCAGACGATCCAATGCCTTCTTGGGCAAAACATTCAGGGAAGAGCCGGTATCCACCAACACGTGTGCGAGAGTAGTGCCCCTGCACTCTATAGAGACGTGCAAGGCATCATTGTGATTTTTCCCCTTGGCGGTAAGGTCAGCATCCGAGAATCCTAAGCCATTGTCAGCTGTCAAATTAGCCACACAGTCGGTGAATTGATCCGCGGAGGTCTCTTGCGGCACATGGGCCATTTTCAGAAATGAAATCAGGGCTTTTGCATGGGCCTCTGAGCATAGCAGCAGTGATAGCATAGAGATTTTGGAGGGGGTATGCCCCAACTGTTCAACGACATTGAAGTCACTCTTTTTGATGATTTTAAGAATTTCCTCCATTTCTTGTTGGGAGGCTTCCACAGCAGTCTTCTTCGGTGCCTCCGTCCTGGAAGGCAAATCGGTAGCAACTTCTTTGCCCCGAGTATCAGAGGACTCGGCGGCAGTAGTAGACACAGGAACTTGAATTGGAACATGCACACTTGCGGGTGTGATGGTAAGAGGCTTTCGGATAGCTGGCGGTGCAATGTCAGGCGAGAAAAGCCTGCCACTACGGGTAATCTTGGCGGGACCAGTGATGTTACTGATACTAGTATCGGTGTTGAACTCTTGTTTCACCCCAAACACATACACATCGGCCCCGTAATGCCATGGAACAGCTTTATCAGACTCATATGGGAGAGGCCCCGGGACAGTAATAGTGATGGGTGCAACAGACATAATTTGGACTGGCTTCTTCATGGGAGCTTTGGCAGGATTGTAAATTGTGACAATAGATATTTCTTCAATGGAAACAGACGGAACAGCAGTTTTCTTGAACATAATTTCTTTGCTATCCATCAGGCTTTGGATGCCTGATTTCAGCAGTGGACAACCGGTAGGGATAACAGCACACAGGAGGCAACCTTTACTACAACCCGGAAATAAACCGGCTAGTAGCAAGTTCCTCTTAACAGTCAAAAGAGGGGTAACAATTTCATTCACCGAAACAGCATACAACTCTTCCTCAATGGCATTTACTCTATGCTGGGGCATAGGAGCAGTTACAACATTCGGTCTCTCAGGCGCTTCAAACTAAATTTCATTTGCATCGATTAGATCTTGCACTTTGTTTCTCAAGGCCCAGCAATCATCAGTAGTGTGCCCGGGACTATCAGAATGATAAGCACACCGGGCATTCGGATTATACTTAGGAGACGCAGTGTTGACGACCTTAGGAGCTTCTTTGAGGGTCACCAAGTTGGTTGACAACAGTTGGGGTAAAATTTGAGACAAGGTCATACTCAGCCGAGTATACTGTCTCTTGGGCCTTTCACCTCTTTGTTGATTGTACTGCTGAGGAGCATCAACAGGTTTTGAAATGACCAAAGCATTGACGGCTTGGCGACTTTCGGGCTTGACTTGTCTTCTAGGACCATAGACGGCACTTGCTTCTTTCTTGAAAGGCCTCTTCTCGGTACTTGGGGAGGCAGCTTTTTGTATCTTTCCTGACCTGATGCCAGCTTCAATCCTTTCTCCTGTCAGAATCAAATCCGTAAACCCAGCGGAGGAGTTTCCAACCAAATGATTGAAAGATGGACCAGACAAAGTCCCTAGAAACATATCGACCAGCTCACGATCAGTTAATGGAGGCTGCACCCTGCCAGCCAAATCTCTCCATTTTTGTGCATATTCTTTGAACCCTTCACCCGTTCCTAGAGACATACCCTGAAGTTGGGTACGCGTAGGAGCGATATCAGAATTATATTGATATTGTCTGTAGAACGCGGTTGCCAAATCTTCCCAGTGTCGGATACTAGTTCCATCTAGTTGGTAGAACCACTCAAGCTGTGACCCCGAAAGGCTATCTTGGAAGAAGTGAATCCAAAGGTTTTTATCCGCCGTGTAAGGTTGGATCTTCCTTACGTACGACCTTAGATGCATCTTGGGACAGGAAGCCCCGTCATATTTGGCGAAGGCAGGCGCCTTAAACTTGTGTGGAATTACTACCCCAGAAGATAACCCCAAATCTCCGAAATCCAGCCCCGGTACATTCTGAATCTCCATGGCGCTCAAGCGGTCTTCTAATTGCTTGTATCTGTCAGCAGCAGGTGGGTATTGTTCGTCGTTGTAGGCCGTCTCGTTGTCGGAGACTGCAGGACTAGGAGCTCCTCCCCCTTGGGGACTGTCCTTCTCAGCAGAAGAAGTAGTTGGATCAGCTTCATTATGGAGTGTGTTCCCAAATCTGCGTCCAGTGTTAAATAACGCAGTCCTCTTTTTCTTCTTCTTCTTCAGGAGTAGAGTCTTCAACTCTTGCTGTCCTTGGGTCAGGCTCAGAACCATCTCTTGAAACTGGGCACTTTGGGCCTGAAGGGCCTTGATTGCTTGCTCACTGGATGAGTCTGGATTCATGATGACTGTTCAAAATAAACAGCGAAGGAGATTAAGCAACCTGTAAAATAGGGTACCTGCTATGCATATGGTGCAATGGAATGCGTATGTTTTATGTTTTCAAAGACAAACAAGATTCAACTTTGTAGACAAAAAGGGAAACACACTTCATTAGATTAAAATTTTCAATTGTTAAACAATTTGCCCTTAGGCATTACAGGAATGAAAAAATACTGGAAAGGAAATAAAAGCTATAACAGGAAATATCCAAAGCCCATCAATGCTCCCATGGCCTCCTTTTCTTAGTGTTGATGTAGTTGTTCAGGACCCTCTCTTCCTCCAGTTGCTTAGTCAGCCTCTGGATCTTCCGTTCCTGCTCGTTGAACTTCTCCCGATAGAAATCACGTTCTTCCTTTAACTGCGCCCAAGATCTCTTCATTGTGTCAAAATCAGTGGGTATCTGAGGAGGGAGGACAGTTGGAGAAGCCCCATCTTCATCAGGAGATTCAAGAATGATAGGTCTTACTGCTTCATATTGCATACCTAACTTCTGAGCACGGATGCGGACCCACTTGCAATAGGGTTCCATTGGTAGAGAAGTCTTTGGTCCCAACTCATGTGGGTCGGCTTTGTGAATTCTACCCCAAGCTCTAATGAATCCATGGCGTAGTTTGTCACTGTCTGCCTGAAACTCAAAATGGAAGTGATGAACCAGCATTTCATGAGGCCCATCTCCTCTGGCTCTTCCAAACTGACGGAGGGCTAAGCATGGATTGTAAGAGATTCCCCCTTGGATACCAATCAACGGAACATTAAGGTATTCTCCGCAACGGTCAATAACAGCTACCTCATCCAAACCTCTGAGAGTCCAGGTGATGTCATTATCAGTGAGAGACATTAACCTCCGAGCCCAACCTTTTCCTTCTTCATTCTTCAGCACGAACTTAGGAAGGTGCGAAATAAACCACCTCACTAGCAAAGGAGCACAACACCACGGAGTTCCCCGTTTTCGAGCGGTACGAGCATAGAGTTGTTGTAGAATATCACCCAAAAGAGTGGGTACAGGATTCCGAGACATAAAGATCCTTATGACATGGATACTGATAAAGGTGTCAGGATTGGGAAACAATACCAGACCATAGATCAAAAGAGCCAGAATATCCTCGTACGCCTTGAAGTCCAAATCATTCCAGAAATCATTAGCCTTGCCAACCAGAAATTTGACCAAAAAGCCCTCGACCCCATTTCTAGTTTCCCAGTTAGCTAATACCTCTTCTTTGGTCAAGGGGAGAATTGCAGCAACCTCTTCGGGCCTAGGAGTGTTTTCCAAACCAGTGAATGGAGTTTGTTCCAAGACAGGGATACCAAGCAAATAAGAGAATTCTTCCAGGGTAGGAACCAGCTGGAAGTCTTGAAAGGTGAAACAATGATGCAGAGGGTCATAAAACTGGGTCAGAACACTTATCAGTTGTTGGTCCCACTTTGTTGTGACCAAGCCAAGGAGAGAACCATGTCTGTTGATGAAGGAAGAAGTGTTTGGAATCCTACCAACCAAATCCTTGAGCAAAACTGGTGGTTGAACAAAGTTGAGCCGGACAGTATTCCTACGCACGGGCATCATGATGTCCTACAAAACAGAGCAAAGATGAAACTTTTTTGTCTTTGAAATGGGTTAGTCCTTTGTACAGGATGCATGCAATGGTATGATGGAATGATGCTATGATGAAGCACACCACAAGTATTCACATAGGCAAGCATGATAAGGCACATAAGTCACACAAGACAACCCTTAGGTTTCAGGCCAGCATGAAGTTTAGGTATTACCCTCTTTTAGTTTGGTTGGTTAAAACCTGTCCTATCAAAAAGTAACCGGGTTCTAAAGGATCTCATATCATTGGCTACCCTCAATCGGTCATAACTCCAGCATCGCAATCTTTTCTCGCGGCCAGAACCATCTCGAGAGTTTAGCCTCAATGAGTGTAGCATACTGCTACTGTCCTAATAGCCAAGTTGGTCAATTTAAGGTTCTAAGGTCAATTGGTGTTTAATGACTCCTTAGAAGACCTATATTCTCCCCGTTGCAACACAAGGGATATAGGTACAGACCAAGGTGCCACACCAATGTAGCCACTGCTTCACCCATGTCGGTCTACGCCGGACAGGTCCCTCACAGATTTTGCTACCTAAAAAGGGTATTTCCCAGATCCGGGTTAGGATCTATGAAACTCCGATGCAATGCCCACAAATATAAAAGCAAACAAAGCAAACAATTGAAAAAAAAGGTGATCTAAGCCCTAAGGTTACTCCACTTTAAAAAATTCCCCAGCAGAGTCGCCAGTTCTGTGGTACGGTGGGAGAACTGACTAGTGTTTTGCGTTTGTTTTCGCAAATGTTTCGGTTGAGCAAGAGTCGCCACCGACTTTTTATTTTATCCTAAGGAAAGGTTAAAAAGCACAGCAAAAACCTTTGAGATGTTTTCTTGGGTTCGGGGAGTAGATTATAGAAAGGGAAGGTATTAGCACCCTTTCTATCCATGGTTATCCATGGGCTCTTAGTTACTTGCTTAGATCACTTGCCTTTTGTTTTCAATTGTTTGAAATGGTGCTTTGTGTGTGGGTTTGAAAAATGTTTTGAAAAGAGGCCAATGTGGTGGCAACCTTTGTAATGATCCATGTTGGGATGTATACAAAGGTGTATGTCTTTTGAAAAGGTTTTCATTTGTTTTTGAAAGTTTGTTTTGAAAGTGTTTGTGAAGTGTGGTTTTAGAAAATAGGCAAGTGTTTTGTTTTTGATTCAAGTAACTAAGAGGTTGTCTACTCCTAAATTTCTCAAAGATTTATTGCCATGTTTTAACCCTTTTAATAAGTTTGTTCCACCATTGCATTTAGTGGACAATCTCATGTTAGGATGTGAAAGGGACGGGCGCGGGTCATCGTTTAGATCATAATTGCAATGATGCTAAGTATCTTTGGGCAATTTCTTAAGGGACTTGATCATTTATTTAGGCAACATTTTGAAAGCGTCATCGAGGGACTATGATCATTTGATTTGTGTTTGTTTTGCCCAAGGAGACCTAACATGCAATATGGCCCAATTTTGAAAGGCAACAAGTGGAATACCCTAGGGGGTGCAAGTGTGATTTGTGTGTTTATTTTCATGCTTGTTTATCTTGAGATTAGGTCATAACTATTTTTGTCGTTTTTTCGCATACAAACCCTAATTCTAACATGTTATCATTAGAAAGCAATAAAGTGCGAAAATAAATTTACTAAGCTATTACACAACCAAATATGGGAAGGGGGGTACAAATGTTCAAATGGGGATTTTGACAAATAATTTAAACCTAAAACTATTACATCAATAGTGAATTATTTACAAGATGATTAATTTGCATAGATTAAATGAAATAAGATAAATATGCAAAAATGCAAAAAGGAATTTTTATATGTATGAAAAAAAGAATTATTTATGTAAAATAAAAAGAAAATAAAAGGGTATTATTTTTGAGTATTTTCATATTTTAGGGTAAAACCCTAATTCTATTTAAATAAAATGTATTATTATTTAATTTAATACAAGTATTTATTTATTATGTACAAAAATAAAATAAAGTGAACTATTTGCCAAAAATGTATTTTTATATTAAATATTAATAATAATAATAAAAAGAACAAAAGTGTATATATTTTGTATTTACCCTAAATATACTAATAAATATATACATATATGTATTAAGTTCTAAATATGTATTATATATAAAAAATAATAATATTTAATATTTAATAAAAAAAGGTATTTTTATATAAAATATTTTCAGAAAGTAAAACAAAAATAAAAATGTATAGAAATGCATTTGCACTATTTTTTAGTATTTTAAACAAAATATATGTATTTATCTATTTATGTATAAACTAAAAGAAAACTAAATAAATGCCTAATAAAATAAAAAATGGTGAGAAAAAATATTTTGATATTTTTAATGTCATAAGAAAAAATAAATAAGTCAAGCAAAAAAAGAAAAAGTCAAAAAGTCAAAGAAATAAGCAAAATGGGCTCAGGGGGTTCAAAAGTAATTATGTGGTGCAAAAAGAAAAGTCAACACAGGCCCAGCCCATGAAGACCTTTCTTCAACCTCCAGCCTTCTGTTTGAACAAAACGCGCGCCACTTTCCTCCATTGCTAAGTCCTGATTCCTTGAGTTTTAGCAAAAACTTCCAACATCAAAACTGTTAAGCATCTTCCCACGAATTCACACATATAAAAAACATGTTTTAATTCTCAGAAATGAGAGAGAATTTCTTCTCTCCCAATTCTTAACCTAATTTTTGTTCAAAGTTCAGACATCAAATTCTTGCAACACACATAATATAAATAAAATCTAATTATATGGGCATGTTCAGGGCAATGATTATGACATCTTCTCTTCACAAACCTAAAGCTAACAATGCCTAATAAGAGAGATACGAATTCAAAAACTCACCAGTTCAGTTGAAGTTCTATCTGGCAATGTAGAAGTTCTCAGTGCAAGGTGATGATTGGAAAAGCTTCCTTGAGGTCCATGGATGCTATTCCAATGTTTACTTTGTCTTGAAAGCTTTTGAATCGAGCTAGAGCTCTTCACCTGCAAATCAGAAATGTGAAAATGGTGGAACCAGTTAGAGGGATTACAGGTTGTGTTTTTGCTTTTGGTTAGCTTGCATAGATGTTAGGGGATGTATGTGAACTGGTTTGGGCAAGAATGCTTGAAAGGATTGAGAGGTGGAGCTCAATCTGCAGAGGTTGCTCTGTTTGAGCAGTTTCAAGGTGATTCTGAGTTTTGGGAGAGATTGGAGGTCAAAGGCTCGTGCAATAGCTTGGTTTTGATGTGTGTAATGTGTTTGATAACTTTGTCTAAGTGTTTGTAAACTGGTTTGTGAGTTGGTACAAGTTATGCTACTTTACTTGAATTTGAAGCAAGCAATGGCCACTTGATCATTCTAGCCTGTACAGGCCCTCACACTATGCTGCATCTTTTAGTCTTGATCAGTGTGTTATGTCCATGAATCTTGTGTCCAAAGATATGCATTGTACCATTTGATTTGCAAACTTGACATAAAGTTCTACTTTACAAAAATGGATAAACCACTTTTTCCAATTAAGGCTTAAATCTTTGTACAATGACCAAACTCAAAGAATAACATCTTGGCACAATGGATTAGCATTAAATTTATGAGTGTCAAAGGGTTTTAGGACCTGTAATTTAGCACAAACTATGCTGACTTGAAAATGGCTTAAGTATGAACATGCCTTGGCCAAGAACAAAAGTGACTTTTTCCCATTTTGCAAAAATCGATTCTTCCTAACCATGAGGTTGTTTGAGAAGTTCTTGGACATTTTGGAAAGCTTGGAATGTGTACTACAATCCATCTTTGAAGTGCAAGTTGAAATTCCAAGTGGAAGTGTATGGAAAATGGTCTTGAAGTTGGGTAGAAAACCTTGTCAAAAAGGTCAAATTTTCACTAAGTTATGAATGGTTTAGTGCCCTTATTCAAAAATTTGTAACTTGAGATACAAGCCTCATTTGGGAAAACTTTGTGAACCAAAGTTGTAGATTATGCAACAAGATACAACTTTCATGTTTTGACTTTTGTTTGAATCCAAATGGATCATGGTGAAAAAGTGGGGCAAAGTTGGGGAAAAATTAGGGTTTTCCATAACTTAGAAAAATTCTAAGTTATGAAAAATTCTCATTTCAAACCCTAATTTGCATTTCTTGATTTCTTGATGAACAAGTTTCATGATTTGGCATGTTTTGATGAAAAATGAATCTTGACTCTTGATTTTGACCAAAAAGTCAAAGTTTGACTTTTCAGTATACAGTCAAAATTGATCAATTGACTGGGAAATTCAACTGTCAATCTTGTGTACTTGGGATCTTTTGAGTTTGTTGAACATGTCAAGACAATTCCATTGAGTCCTTGAGTCCATATGTGAGCTTGGTTTGCCATTGGTTGGGTCAAACAGTCAAAAATTACCCTTGTGCAGTCAAAACCCTAAAAATGACCATTTTGCCCTTTTGATGATCTGATCAAATTTCTTGTGGAATTGTGATCCAAACTTGATCAAATGGTCCATATGAGTTCATAATGTTGATGTGGGTCAATTTTCATGAGATTTGACTGTCAATTGGCCACAGTTGACTTTTTCCCCAATACAGTTGATTTCTAGGTCAACTGTCCAATTGACTGGGCAAAATTTGGAGTTAAGGCTTGAAACTTGGTATGGATGAAATTGGGAATCCAATATGAAGCATGAAAGTCATCTTAGGCATTTTAGGTCAAAACATCTTTGTGCAAATACAAACCCTAATTTGAACCAACGGTGCAAGGAGAAGTCTTGAGCAGAGGAAACCCTAACTGGATCTTGAGTTCCAAGGGTTTTGTGATGAGAACATGTTGAGGAAATGGGAGGGCAAATTTTGGGGTACAACACATGATCAACGGCCTTCCTTCGATGGGTGGCATCAGAATAGGAGGTTCTAGTAAGTACTCCTTGATATTATAAAAAGCAACTTGACAATCATCGTTCCATTCAACTACCTGATCTTTCTTCAACAGTTTGAAAATTGGCTCGCAGGTAGATGTCAGGTGAGAGATGAACCTCGCAATATAGTTCAAGCATCCCAAGAATCCTCTAACCTCCTTTTCAGTACGGGGGGCAGGCATTTCTTGTATAGCATTTACTTTAGATGGATAGACCTCAATGCCCTTGTTGCTGACAATAAATCCCAGAAGTTTACCAGACCTAACTCCAAAAGTGCACTTGCTTGGATTCAATATGAGTTTATACTCCTTCAACCTGGAAAACAGCTTTTGCAAATGATTAAGGTGTTCTTCTTCTGTCTGTGATCGAGCTATCATGTCGTCTACGTAAACTTCAATCTCATGATGGATCATATCATGAAATAAATCCACCATGGCACGTTGATAGGTTGCCCCTGCGTTCTTTAGTCCGAACGGCATCACTTTGTAGCAGAAGGTACCCCATTGCATGACAAAGGTAGTTTTCTCCATGTCCTCGGGGGCCATTTTAATTTGGTTGTAGCCCGAGAATCCGTCAATGAAGGAAAAAACCTTGTGTTGAGCTGTGTTGTCAACCAAGATGTCGATATACGGTAGTGGAAAATCGTCTTTAGGACTGGCCCTGTTCAAATCCCGATAGTCCACACACATTCTGACCTTGCCGTCCTTCTTAGGCACGGGCACGATTTTAGCAACCCATTGTGGATAGGTTGTAACAGCCAGAAAGCCAGCGTTGAATTGCTTCATTACTTCAGCCTTGATTTTCTCAGACATGCCAGGCCTCATTCGGCGGACCTTTTGCTTGACCGGTGGACGATCCTCTCTTGTAGGGAGACGGTGAACCACGATATCTGTGTCTAGCCCTGGCATGTCTTCATAAGACCAGGCGAAGATTTCAACGTATTCGTTCAACAACTGCACTAAGCGCTCCTTGACACCTTGTTCTAGGTTGGCACCCACTTTTACTTCCTTCTTGTCTTCCTCTGTCCCTAAGTTGACGGTTTCTAGCAACTCTTCATGAGGCAGAATGGCCCTCTCTTCCTGCTGTAGAAGTCTGGCTAACTCTCCCGGCACTTCACAATCTTCGTCAACTTCGTACTCAGCATGATTGACCAAATCTTCAGAGTTATCGAAGGCTAAAGCAGAATAGTCACCCATGGAATCCGGAGTGGATGGGTACCTGCATTTATGAGTGTGGGTGTGTGTAAGGGATAGCCATCCTTAAACAAACAAAAATGCAAAAGGAAAGAAAATGAACACAACAGTTTATAGATGAAAAACGTCCAATGATTCATTAAAACATGGCATATGATTATGAAGAAAATCAAACCCTTATAAATGGACCTACACGCCCCGGGCAAGGCATGAGGTGAAAATAGTGTGCGAATTGTTTTAGTTATTACAGACCATAAAAATGGGAAATTGTTCAAAGATAAAATTACTGGTTGATAAAGGTGATAGGAACAAAATCCTTTGCTTCCCAATTGCTCAAACCCCCTTCGACGGTCGGGAAGATCCAGTCTTCAAAATGGCTCTCTTCATCTTCATCTTCTACAACATTGATTCCATGGTGTGAGATCTTGACGGGTGGTCTTCCAATCTTAGAGCGACGCATAGCCTTTTGTCCTGCAGCAGTAAACCCCAACCCAAACTTGTCTGTCTTATAGGGAAAGTCGGGCAACTGCCCCCATACTGTGCTCTTCCCCTCCTTAATCACGGCCTCCGCGTCCTTGAGAGATGCCATCCTAGATGCATGCTTGGGAACGATAGGCACCTCAACCATTATCTTTGCAACTGCTACCTCGAGAGAAACTTCCTCAAAATGTTGAAAAGGCGTTTCGATGAACTCGCCATCTAACTCCACATATCGAAAGGAATTGAGATGACTGATCATGTACTCTTCCTCGTCGTGCACAGTTATAATTTTACCCTTAACAGGATATTTCAGCATCTGGTGCAAAGAGGAGGTAACTGCCCGGCATAATGGATCCACGGTCTTCCTAGCAAACATGAGTATGACGGACGGATGTCCATCGCGTAGAAGGTGGAATTGAACACTTCGGTGCCTACCTTGATAGGAATATCAACCTCTCCATGAACCATTCTTTTGGAACCATCGAAAGCCCTAACGACGATGTTACTAGGTTTGAGGGTCAATCCTTCGCAATCCAAACGGTCTAAGGCCTTCTTTGGCAGCACATTCAGGGAAGAACCAGTATCAACCAAGACATGGGCGAGAGTGGTTCCCCGGCATTCAACTGAAACATGTAACGCGTCGTTATGTTTCCTTCCTTTGGGAGTTAAGTCAGCATCGAAAAAGCCAAGGCCATTGTCAGCAGTAAGATTGGCCACACATTCCTGAAATTGGTCAGTCGAAGTCTCTTGGGGAACATGTGCCGCTTTCAAGAATTTGATCAGGGTCTTGGCATGGGCCTTAGAACAGAGCAGAAGAGCCAACATTGAAATTTTAGAAGGGGTTTGCCCTAATTGTTCCACAACGTCGTAGTCACTTTTTCTGATTATTTTCAGGATTTCGTCCATTTCTTTCTGAGTGGTTTCAGGGATAACCACAGCATGAGCCTTCGTCCTGACAGGCCCTTCTAGTATCCCCTTACCCTTGTCGGTAATATCAACAGATGGTCTTACTCCAGGAGTATCTAATTCTTCAATCACTGGGCCTTGCACAGAGGGCCCAACAGATGTAGAAGCTTTTAAGGGTCCGAAAACTGCTCGAGGGGGAGCAATCTCCGGAGAAAAGATCCGGCCACTGCGGGTTATCTTGCTTGTACCCGCGATGTTCCCTATATCAGGGTCTTCTTCAGAAATCTCTTGGACTGTTTCGATTTGTTTGATGCCGTGGTAGAAGATTTCTCCCCCATAGTTCCACGGTATCATTTTGCTTGATTGGTACGGGACAGGTCCCGGCATGGTGATCTTTAAAGGGACACATTCAGAGTTGGGTGTAATCCTGACAGTCCTTTTGCAAGCCTTGGGAGGATTGTCGGAAATGGTTATGATAGCAATATCGTTGGTTGAAGTAACACAAGTATCAGGAGTAATAGGATTGAAAGTGTCAACAGGGTTTTTCTGGAAAAGTATCTCTTGAGTATCCATCAGGCGTTGGACACCTGACTTCAACATTGGACAAACACCTTGAATGTTCAAACAGAAATAACAGTCTTTACCACAACCAGGAAAGATCCCGGCTCGCAACAAATTTTCTTTAATCACTAACAATGGAGTCAACAGATCGGCAACATCAGTAACATGGAGGTTTTCCAAAATAGCATGCACATTGTGGCCGTGCTTGGGCATCGGAGCGGATATAACATTGGGCTTCTCAGGAGCGTCAAATTCAACCTCTTTGGCATCAATTAAGTCCTGAATTTTGTTCTTAAGTGCCCAGCAATTATTGGTATCGTGTCCAGCACTGTCGGAATGGTAAGCACACTTGGCATTAGAGTGGTAGTACGGA
This sequence comes from Vicia faba, assembly GCA_948472305.1. Lineage (NCBI taxonomy): Eukaryota > Viridiplantae > Streptophyta > Magnoliopsida > Fabales > Fabaceae > Vicia > Vicia faba. The sequence goes on along the minus strand of OX451738.1, from coordinate 1,441,377,122 downwards.
GAGGAGGTGTTAGGGTTTTTTGGCGCCTCTTTCAAACTGGTCAGATTCAGCTTCAACAAATGGGGAAGGACCTGAGCGGGTGTCATGTTGATGCGGGTGAACTGCCGTTGTGGCCGTTCTACCCGTTGCTGATTGGGTCTCGACTGATTGTTACGAGGTTGATCACTTGACGAGTTTTGAATCATCACGGCCCCTACAGTCGGCCGATGCTCAGTTCTTCCCAATCCCTTCTGAGAATACACTGCAGATGCTTCCTTCTTGGCTTGGAAAGGTTTCTTAACAGTCGTGGATGCGGAAGCATCCTTTTAAATCTTTCCACTTTTAATACAGGCCTCCACCCTTTCGCCGGTCAAAATCAATTCATTAAATCCCGCAGAAGAGCTCCCGATTATATGGTTGAAAAATGGGCCAGACAAGGTCCCCAGAAACATGTCGACTAATTCCCTATCTGATAGCGGTGGCTGCACCCTTCCAGCCTGATCACGCCACTTCTGGGCGTACTCCTTAAACCCTTCATTTGAAGACATCCCCATACTTTGTAACTGAGTACGAGTGGGCGCCAAATCAGTATTGTATTGATAGTGACGATAAAAAGCAGTTGCCAAGTCTTCCCAATTGTGAACCTCTGATCTCTCGAGCTAATAAAACCAATCTAACTGAGTGCCTGGCAAGCTATCTTGGAAAAAGTGTACCCAGAGGTCTTTATCGGATGAGTGGGGTTGTATTTTTCTGACATACGACCTCAGGTGCATCTTAGGGCAAGACAGACCGTCGTACTTGGCAAATGTTGGTACTTTAAACTTGAGAGGGATAACAATCCCAGCTACCAGCCCTAGTTCCTCAAAATCCAATTCGGGCACCCTCTGCAACTCCATAGCTGCCAATCTGTCTTCAAGGTTCTTATACTTGTCGTCCGCTGGTGGATATTGTTGTTCGGAATAGTCTTCGTCTTCTTCCTCTTCCTCCTCTTCTGCTTCATACTCAGAAGGTACATTAACTCCTTTCCCTTTGCCAGCCCCTTCGTCAGACGTTGAAGGGAACTCAAGAGTCCTTCTAACATCGCTATCAAACCTTCTTCCGAAAGTGGCTACCCCCGGTCTCTTTTTCTTTTTCTTCTCTTTATTCTTCTCCAACAGAACTTTGAGATCCTCTTGACCCTTTGCCAAGGTCATGAGGAGTTGCTGAAATTGTGAATTTTGTGCCTGCAGATCCTTTACCGTTTGCTCTAAATCCATCTTGCTGAAATAAACAGCAGAAAGATAAGGAAACCTGGCTTGAAGACCTATTTATGCATATGATGAATGGTATGTTATTCATGTAATGCATTCAAGGGTTCAAAAATTCAAATTTGTTGTAAACAAAAAGAACTCACGTCGTAGTAAGAAGAAATTTGTTAGTACATAAATGCCCTATGGGCGAAATATTACAAATTTCTTAATGTAAAAAGACATTGCGCATCCTCTTTGGTGCGATGTAGGTGTTGAGAGTTTCCTCCTCTTGAAGTCGGAGAGTGAGCTCCAAAACCTTCTTCTCACTGGCATAGAAGCTGGCTTCAAAAGTATCCCGTTCTTCTTTGAGTTGGATCCAACTCTTTTGCATTTCTTCCCATGATGTTGGCATGTCAGGATGTAGGATGGTGTATGGAACCTCTCCTTCCATAACAGGCTCTTTGATCAAGGGGAGAATGTGAGGATATGGCATCATAAGATTCTGGGAGCGGGTTCGTACCCACTTGAGGTAAGGCTCAAGGGGGATGGAATTCTTGTGCCACAGTGTCTTGCTATCCACCTTGTTAGGCATCCTCCAAGCTCTGATGAACCTTTGTCGAAGTCCTTGAGCATCATTGTCGAAGTCAAAAACTAGGTCAGGAATCAGCATGTCATGAGGGCTATCCCTCCGAGCATATCCAAATTGTCTCAAAGCTAGACAGGGGTTATAGGTAATGCCTCCCCTAATTCTAAGTAATGGGACATTATGGAATTCACCACTGTGATACGGTGGGAGAACTGACTTGGGGTTTCGCGTTTTGTGTTCGCAAATGTTTCGGTTGAGCAAGAGTCGCCACCGACTTTTTATTTTATCCTAAGGAAAGGTTAAAAAGCACAGGTAAAACCTTTGAGATGTTTTCTTGGGTTCGGGGAGTAGATTATAGAAAGGGAAGGTATTAGCACCCTTTCTATCCATGGTTATCCATGGGCTCTTAGTTACTTGCTTAGATCACTTGCCTTGCATTTTAAATTGTTTGAAATGGTGCTTTCAATTGTTTGAAATGGTGCTTTGTGTGTGATTTTGAAAATGTTTTGAAAAAGATGCCTTGTCTTAGGCAACCATTGTAACAATTCTTGTTTGAATGTTTTACAAAGGTGTTTGTCTTTTTGAAAAGATGTTTCAATGTTTTTGAAAGTTTGTTTTGAAGTTGTGTTGTGATGTATGTTTTGAAAAAAGGCAAGGATTGTTTTGCAAGATTGGTCAAGTAACCAAGAGCTATCTACCCTAAATTTCTCAAAGATCTTTATCATGTTTTAACCCTTTTAACAGTGTTGTTTCACCATTGTATTTGGTGAACAACCTTGTGTTAGGATGTTAACGGGACGGGCGCGGGTCATCGTTTAGACCAAGGAGGCAATAGTGCCAAGTATCTTTGGCAATTTTCTCAAGGGACTTGATCATTTTTAGGCAACTTGATAGCATCATCGAGGGACTATGATCATTTGATTTGTTTTTGTTTTGCCAAAGACACTTAACATGCAACCATGGCCCATTTTTGAAGGCAACAAGTGGAGTAACCCTAGGGGTGTGAGTGTGTATTGTGTTTGTTTTTCATGCATGTTTATCTTGGATTTAGGTCAAACTATTTGTTGGTTTTATTTGCATACAAACCCTAGGTCTATCATGGCATAATTTGAAAGCTTTTAAATGCGGAAATTTAAATGCTAAGCTATTACAACAATGATTATGTGGATGGGGGTTACAAGTTTGAATTTGGGGATATTTGACAAGAAATTAAATTCTAAGCTATTACATTCATATCGAATATACAAATATTTAATTGTACAATATTTAAATAAATATAATAAATATGCAAAATGTATTATGCCCAAAATGATTTTTTATGTATGTGAAAGTATTTTTCAATGTGAAATATAAACAAAAATAAAAAGGTCAAAATTGAATATTTTTGTCATTTAGGACAAAACCCTAGTTTTTAAATAAATAGTATTTATTTATTAATTATATACAATATTTGTTAATTATATACAAAAAATAAGAAGTATATTGTAAAAAAAAGTATTTTTAGTGTCATATATTAATAAAAATAAAAATGTATTATTTCTATATTTTATCCTAAGTATTCTAATAAAATATACAAGTATTTATATATTATATATTAAATATACTAAATATATACAAAAATAAAATATTAATTATTTAAAAAAAATGTATATTTTAGAAAATGTTTTCAAAATGTAAATAAAAAATAATAACTGAAAAATAAATATTTTTGTATTATTTTCTAGGGTTTTGAATAAAAAGGAAATATATTTATTTACATGTATATGTTAAATAAAACAAATAAATGCCAAATAAATGCAAAAAATGTGAAAAAAAATATTTTTAATGTTTTTTATGTTTGGACAAAAAATATCAAGTCAGAATAAAAAATAAAAAGTCAAAAATGATAAATATTTCACACAATGGGCCATGGGGATGCAAATGGAAAAAAAGGGTGCAAAGAGCAAAACAGACTCAGGCCCAGCCCAAGCCAACCTTCTTCAACCTCCAGCTCTGTTTGAATCAAAAATGCGCGTTTCCTTGTACAACTACCATCTCCTGATTCCTTGACTTTTAGAAAAAACTCATAACACAAACATTGTAGAGCAGCAAGAGACGAATTCAGACATATAAAATACTTGACCTAACTCTAAGAAACCAGGGAGAATTTCTTCATCCCCAATTTCTGACCTAATTTTTCTTCAATGTTCATGGCTAAAATTCTCACAGCATGCTTAATATAAATGAAAAGTGGACATATGTATGGCTTCAGGGCTATGAGTAGAGCATGTTTCATTCACAAACCTAAGCCTAACTCTTCCTAGATTGAGAGATATAAGTCCATGGTTTTACCTGTTTCAGCTTGAATCGTGTACAGCAATGTGGCCAACTTCAATGGAGTTTGAGCTTCTGTACAGCTTGCCTGAAGTCCAAGGAAGCTTCTCCAACTCCTAGCTTGCTTTGAATCACTCTATATCGTGCTATGGAAGTTCACCTGCAAAACTGAAAAATGAAAATGGCAGATGAGGTTAGGGGTGTTACAGCTGGTGTTTAGGGCTTGGAATAGCTTCAATGGATGGTATGGAATGTGTTTGCAAGGTTTTTAGCCAAAGTGCACGAGTGGATTGGGTTGTGGACCTCAATCTGCAGCAGGTACCCTATTTTGGCAACAAGAAGGTGTTTTTGTGTATGAGGAGGTATGAGGGGTAGTTCAGTCGTGCCTTAGGTTAGTTGAGATGTATGGAAGATGAGAACAAAGTTTGTGTTTGGCTGTGTTGACGGGAATGAAAGATGGAGAGTTTTTGCAAGGTTTCTTCAAATGTAAGCAAGGATAGTGTGTAAGTGTCAAAGGCCTGTACAAGCCATCTTGTATACTGTAAAACAAAACCTCTAGTCCCCCTCTAATCCCTGGATTTGATTTGCAATCTCAGATCTTTGTCCAAGGCTCAATGCATAATGGTTTAACATAAAGCTACTTTTGCAAAAATGGCAAAATCACTTTTACTACTTAAGGCTTAATTTGATGTGTAATGTCCAAATGGGTGAAATAATGCCTTAACACAATGTTTAGGCATTAAATTGTTGAGTTCAAAGAGGTTTAGAGGCCTGCAAGATAGCATAAACCATGCTGATTTGAAAAATGCCAATGTTGTGAACATGCCTTGGCCATGAACAAAAGTGAGTTTTGGCCAACTTTGCAAATTCGATTCTCTCTAACCACAAGGGTGTTTGATGAGTTCTTGGACAATTTGGAAAGCTTGGAATGTGTACTACAATCCATATTTGTAATTCAAATTGAAAATCCAAGTGGAACCATGTGAAAAATAGCCAAGAAGTTGGACAAAAATCCTTCCTAGAATAGGGCAAAATTTCTCTAAGTTAAAAATGTTTTGCACCCTTGTTCCAAAACTCATAACTTGAGATACAAGCTTCCTTTGAGAAAACTTTGTGAATCAAAGTTGTATATTTTGAAATGGACTACAACTTTCATGTTTCAAGTTTTGTTTGAATCCATTTGCATCTTGGTGAAAAAATGGGACAAATTTAGGAAAAAATAAGGAAGTTTCATAACTTAGAAAAATTCTAAGTTATGAAATTTTCTCATTTTAAACCCTAATTTGCAATTTTGGGTTTCTTGATGAAAAAGTTTCATAATTTGACATGTCTTGATGAAAAATGAACCTTGGCACTTGATTTTGACCAAAAAGTCAAAGTTTGACTTTTCAGTATACAGTCAAATTTTGATCAGTTGATTGGAAAATTCATATGTCAATCCTGTGCATTTGAGATCTTTTGAACTTGTTGAATGGGTCAAGACAATGCCATTGATTCCTTGAGTCCATATGTGATCTTGATTTTCCATTGGTTAGGTCAAACAGTCAAAAATTGCCTTTGTGCAGTCAAAACCCTAAAAATGACCATTTTGCCCTTTTGGTGATCTGATCAAATTTCTTGTGGAATTGGGATACAAACTTGACCAAATGGTTCATGTGAGTTCATTATGTTGATGTGGGTCAAATTTCATGAAGTTTGACTGTCAATTGGCCACAGTTGACTTTTTCCCCAATACAGCTGATTTCTAGGTCAACTGTCCAATTGACTGGGCAAAGATTGGAATCAAGGCTTGAAACTTGGTAGGGATAAACTTGTGAGTCCAACATGAAGCATGAAAGTCACTTTGGGCCTTTTAGGTCAAAACATCCTTGTGCAAACTCAAACCCTAATTTGGGTCAACAGTGCAAGGAGGGGTCTTGAGCAGAGCAAACCCTAACTTGATCTTGAGTTCCAAAAGTCTTGTGATGAGAAAATGTTGATGAAAAGGGAGGTCAAATTTTGGGGTACAACAGTTGCCCCTATTCAATCTTCTTGAACCTGAAGAGTTAGATTGGCAAGTTTGCCTTTCGCGTCTCGAAGGTAAAAGGAGATTGGACACTAGAGTGCCCGTAAATTTGCACTCGTCAAGACATAGGTGCGGGAATGAGCTTAAAGATTCCATTTGGAGATGGGCTTAAAGATTCCACCTGGAATGTTTGTTGAACTTTATGTCGTTGATGAGTGAGTGAGTATCAGAAAGGTATCCATGTTTGGAATATCTTTGGACTGGGGGTCTGAATAAGCAATAGATTGGCATCCGTGTTTGGAATCATCCGTAAACTGTTTTCAGTAATTGAGGAGTTCAATAAGCAATAGGTTAACATCCGTATCTGGAGAACCCGTGAACTGTTTTCAAAAGTTGAGTCTGAACAAGTGATAGATTAACATCAGTGTCTGGAGAATCCGTGAACTGTTTTCAGAAGTCTTGAAGTTGAATAAGCAATAGATCAGCATCCATGTTGGGAAGCGTCCGTAAACTGTTTTCGAAAGTTGAGTCTGAATAAGCGATAGATTAACATCCGTGTTTGGAGAATCCGTAAACTGTTTTCAGAAGTGGAGAATCTGAACAAGCGATAGGTTAACATTCGTATTTGGAGAACCCGTGAACTGTTTTCAGAAGTCTTGAAGTTGAATAAGCAATAGATCAGTATCCATGCTGGGAAGCTTCCGTAAACTGTTTTCAAAAGTTGAGTCTGAACAAGCGATAGATTAACATCCGTGTTTGGAGAATCCGTAAACTGTTTTCAGAAGTGGAGAATCTGAACAAGTGATAGGTTAACATCCGTATCTGGAGAACCCGTGAACTGTTTTCAGAAGTCTTGAAGTTGAATAAGCAATAGATCAGCATCCATGTTGGGAAGCGTCCGTAAACTGTTTTCAAAAGTTGGAGTTGAAGCTTATTAATCTTATCCTGAAAAGGGTAAAGTATTAGCTGAAACACAAAGTTATGTTGCATGAAATGTATGATCCAATATATGTTGTATCAATGTTTATGATATGAATGTAATGAATGCGCATGTAAGCTGATGAGCTGTCTTGCTGAGGATAGATGAATCCTGGATAGCCGGAGATAATAGAATCTTGATTGCTGCCGGGGAAAGTGAATCCTCGACTGCTGTAGGGGATTGCAAGAATCTTTGTTGTTGAAGCTGAGATATCCTTGTTGACTGCTGACTGCTTGGGGAACAATATCTTCAGTTGTTGAGGGATCTTTGGACCACTGCTGGGGATTGAAAATCCTTAGTGACCTGTGGGGAATGAGAATTCTGACGATCTCTACTGGGGAGTCCAGAACCTGGTAGACTTATGCTGGAGAGGTAAGACTGAGAATCTTCAATCTGAAGGGAAGTATTTATGTGGGGAGAATGTTCACTAATCTGGTTCCGCTGGGGATTGACAGTTGGAAGTTTTAGCTTCGCTGGGGATTAAGAGTTTTGGCTCCACTGGGGATTCTGAAACTTACCTCTGAGGGGAATTAAGTTCTGGAAGGCTCTCTTGGTTGGGGAAATCAGCTTTGAGAAAGCTTTTTGTTCTGCTGAGGATCCTGAAGTTTAACTCTGTTTGGGGAATTAAGTTATGGATTCTAACTTTGTTGAGGAATTTGGAATTTTAATTCCGCTGGGGATTTCTTCTGAAAGGGCATCAAGATATCTATCTGTACCTTCAACCTATCAACAATCATCTTTCTTGATTTGTAAGAGAATGATCATGTTCAAATGCATATGCCTATCTAACAAAACATTGGACGTTTCTCAAATAAAACATAAGTGTAAAAAGCAAAAGGAAGACAAAGCATAATTTCTGTATTTGGAAAAGTGTTTGTATTAACTTTTTATGAGTATCTTTGTACAAAGGAGACAGACATCCTAGTAAGAGGATGTTGTCGTAAAAAAAATTGAAAATTTTATACAAAAGAAAGATGGCTATGTGTAACAATTCCATGGGGTTCCATTCTGTTGTAGCCTTCACAACTCTGAATATCTTGTCCATTCAATGCTTTGTCCGCCGAGATTGGATTGATCAGAAGCTCGGAGCTTGTTGATGAATAGATTGTTCTTTAAAGTGATCCGACGAGACATAGTCATACGCTTTAATTCCCTAATTTTTGCCTGAATCGCCCTTTCGGGTTTTCGATCCACCGGGAAACCCTTTTTTGCCCAAGTCGCCCTTTCGGGTTTTCAACTTGTCGGGTGTACAGATTTTTTTGTTTTATCCCTAATTTTTGCCTGAACCGCCCTTTCGGGTTTTCGGTTCACCGGGATGCCCATTTTTGCCCAAGCCGCCCTTTCGGGTTTTCGACTCGTCGGGTTGTTTCATGCGTAGTATTTTTTGACTATGTCTGCGTTCGCAGGGTGTGGCAAATCGTCGCCGTCCATAGTGGTCAGAATCATTGCACCACCGGAAAATATGCTCTTGATCACAAACGGTCCTTCGTAAGTAGGAGTCCATTTGCCCCTGGGATCACTTTGCGGTAAGATGATCCGCTTGACCACAAGATCTCCGACTTGATATACTTGACGTCTGACTTTCTTGTTGAAAGCCTTGATCATCCGTTTTTGGTACGTCTGATCATGGCAAACAGCAGTGAGTCGCTTCTCGTCGATCAAATTGAGTTGATCAAGTCAGGTTTGAATCCAATCGTCTTCACTCAAACCAGCGTCCTTCATAATCCTTAGAGAAGGAATATGAAATTCCATGGGTAGGACAGCTTCCATGATACCAAAGAAAATGGGGTTGCCCTGTTGAAGTACGTGTCGTGGTACGATATCCATGCAGAGCAAACGGTAACATCTCATGCCAGTCCTTGTAGGTGACTGTCATTTTCTGAATGATCTTCTTGATGTTTTTGTTCGCAGCTTCAATAGCACCGTTCATCTTCGGCCGGTAGGGAGATGAATTGTGATGATAAATCTTGAACTGTTCGCATAGAGCGGTGATCATAGTATTGTTCAGATTTTTACCGTTGTCTGTGATGATCCAGTTGGGGACACCATACCGACATATGAGGTTCTGCTTGATGAAGCGGGCAACCACATTTTTTGTAACAGATGCAAAGGAAGCTGCTTCGACCCACTTGGTGAAATAGTCAATAGCGACCAGGATGAAGCGGTGTCCGTTGGATACCGTGGGCTTGATCTCTCCAATCATGTCAATGCCCCACATTGCGAATGGCCAAGGAGCTGTCAGAACGTTGAGAGGAACAGGAGGAATATGAATCTTGTCAGCGTAGACTTGACATTTGTGGCAAGTACGGGAATGTTGATGGCAATCAGCTTCCATGGTAGACCAGTAATAGCCTGCTCTTAGAATCTTCTTAGCCATTGTATGTCCACTCAAGTGGGTGCCAAATGTGCCGCTGTGTATCTCAGTCATGATCAACTCTGCTTCAGCTTTGTCTACACATCGGAGTAAAACACAATCATGTTTGTGCTTATAAAGGATGCCATTGCTCAGGAAGAACTTGGCCGCAAATCTCCTTAATAACTTTTTGTCATTGACGGAAGCTCCTTCGGGATACTCTCTAGTCTGGAGATACCTTTTGATTTCATGAAACCAGGGTTGTTCCACTACTTCCTCGGTATTAATCTCATGACAATGCGCAGGTTCGTCCATTCGCTCGATGGTGATTTGGGGAGCCTCGTTGTCCCAGTTGAGTTTAAACATGGAAGACATTGTAGCCAGAGCATCTGCTAGCTGATTTTCTTCTCGCGGGAAGTGCTCGAAGGTGATCTGCTCGAAATGAGGCAGCAATGTCAAGACATGTTCTTTGTATGGGATAAGATTAGGATGTTTGGTGTCCCACTCTCCTTTGATTTGACTGATAACCAAAGATGAGTCCCCAAATACGACCAAAGATTTGATCCCCAGGTCTATAGCAGCCTTGAGACTAAAGATGCAAGCTTCATATTCGGCCATGTTGTTGGTACAGCTGAAACAAAGTCGGGTCGTGAAAGTTGTATGGCAACCTTCCGGGGAAATGAGTACCGCACCGATACCGTTTCCAAGTGCATTTGAAGCACCATCAAAGTACAGGGTCCATCGAGATCCATTTTCAGGTCCGTCATACGGTCCGTTACCTTCAATGTTGTCCAAAGTCATGATGTCCTCGTCCGGGAAGTCGAATCTCATGGATTGATAATCTTCGATAGCCTGATGAGCTAGATGGTCAGCTAGTACACTCCCTTTTATAGCTTTTTGGGTAGTATACTGGATGTCATACTCAGTCAGGATCATTTTCCATCTAGCGATTCTTCCAGATAAAGCAGGCTTCTCGAAGATATACTTGATCGGGTCCATTTTGGAAATCAACAAAGTGGTATGAGTCAACATATACTGCCTTAGTCGGCGAGCAGCCCATACCAAAGCGCAGCAAGTTTTCTCGAGCAGTGAGTAGCGAGTCTCACAGTCGGTAAAATTTTTGCTAAGGTAATAAATGGCATGCTCTTGTCGACCAGACTCATCATGTTGGCCCAGTACACACCCCATTGAGTTGTACAAAACAGTCAGATACATGATCAGCGGCCTTCCTTTGACGGGTGGCATCAGAATAGGAGGTTCTATCAAATACTCCTTGATTTTATCAAAAGCAATTTGATAATCATTGTTCCATTCGACTACCTGATCTTTCTTTAATAGTTTGAAAATTGGCTCACAGGTAGACGTTAGGTGAGAGATGAATCTTGCAATATAGTTCAAGCGTCCCAAGAACCCTCTAACCTCCTTTTCAGTACAGGGGGTAGGAATTTCTTGTATAGCCTTTACTTTTGCTGGATCGACCTTAATGCCTTTGTTGCTGATAATAAATCCCAGAAGTTTACCAGACCTAACTCCAAAAGTGCACTTACTTGGATTCAGCCTGAGTTTGTATTCCTTCAACCTGGCAAACAGCTTTTGCAAATGTTCAAGGTGTTCCTCCTCTGTTTGTGATCGAGCTATCATGTCGTCTACGTAAACTTCGATCTCATGATGTATCATATCATGAAACAAAGCTACCATGGCGCGTTGATAAGTTGCCCCTGCGTTTTTCAGTCCGAACGACATCACCTTGTAGCAGAAGGTACCCCATTGCGTAACAAAGGTTGTTTTCTCCATGTCCTCGGGGGCCATTTTGATATGGTTGTAGCCCGAGAATCCGTCCATGAAGGAAAACACCTTATGCTGAGCCGTGTTGTCAATCAAAATGTCGATATGCGGTAGCGGAAAATCATCTTTAGGGCTAGCCCTATTCAAATCCCGGTAGTCCACACACATTCTGACCTTGCCGTCTTTTTTAGGTACTGGCACGATGTTAACAACCCATTGTGGATAGGATGTAACAGCCAGAAAGCCAGCATTGAATTGCTTCATTACTTCAGCTTTAATCTTCTCAGACATGTCGGGCCTCATTCGGTGGACTTTTTGCTTGATCGGTGGACAGTCTTCTCTTGTAGGGAGACGATGAACCACGATGTCTGTGTCTAACCCTGGCATGTCTTCATAAGACCAGGCGAAGATTTCAACGTATTCATTTAACAGTTGTATTAAGCGCTCCTTGACACTTGGTTCCAGATTGGCACCCACTTGTACTTCTTTCCTGTCTTCCTCTGTTCCTAAGTTGACAGTTTCCAACAACTCTTCATGAGGTAAGATGGCCCTCTCTTCTTGTTGTAGAAGTCTGGCTAGCTCTCCCGGTACTTCACAATCTTCATCGTCTTTGTACTCAGCCTGATTGACCAAATCTTCAGAGTTATTGAAGGATACAATAGAATAGTCACCCATGGAATCCGGAGTGGATGGGTACCTGCATTTGTGAGTGTGGGTGTGTGTAAGGGATAGCCATCCTTAAACAAACAAAAATGCAAAAGGAAAGAAAATGAACACAGCAGTTTATAAATGAAAAACGTCCAATGAATCATTAAACATGGCATATGATTATGAAAAGAATCAAGCCCTTACAAATGGACCTACATGCCCCGGGCAAGGCATGAGGTGAAAAAGTGTGCAGATTGTTTAAGGGTAATTATTACAGACCAACAGAAAATGTTCGAAAGATAAATTACTGATTGATGAAAGTAATGGGAACGAAGTCTTTCGCCTCCCAGTTGTGCAGTCCTCCTTCAATGGTTGGGAAGATCCAATCTTTAAAGTTAGCCTCTTCATCACTGTCTTCTAAAGCATTGATTCCATGAGGAGAAATCTTGATGGGTGTCTTCTCAATTTTAGAGCGACGCATAGCCTTTTGCCCCGCAGCGGTAAATCCCAACCCAAACCTGTCTGTCTTGTGAGGAAAGTCAGGTAACTGACCCCACACTGTGCTCTTTCCCTCCTTCATTGCAGCCTTTGCGTCTTTCAGAGATGCCATCATGGCCACCTGCTTGGGTACCTCAGCTACTGCCTTTGCCACTGCAACCTCGGGAGAAACTTCCTCGAAGTGTTGAAAGGGTGTTTCAATGAATTCGCCACCCACTTCCACATACCGAAAGGAGTTCAGATGACTGATCATGTACTCCTCCTCACCGTGTACAGTTATGATTTTTCCCTTAATAGGGTATTTCAGCATCTGATGTAGAGAAGAAGTGACTGCCCCAGCATTATGTATCCACGGTCTTCCTAGCAAGCAAGAGTATGATGGGCGGATGTCCATCACATAGAATATGGAGTGGAACACCTCAGTGCCTACCTTGATGGTAATGTTGACCTCCCCATGCACCATTCTTTTAGACCCGTCAAAGGCCCTGACAATGATATTACTTGGTTTCAGCTCCAAGCCTTCACAATCCAACCGGTCCAGAGCTTTCTTAGGCAGCACGTTTAGAGAAGAACCAGTATCGACCAAGACACGGGCGAGAGTGGTTCCTCGGCATTCAACTGACACATGCAATGCGTCATTGTGCTTTCTTCCCTTCGGAGTCAGGTCAGCATCAGAGAAACCCAGACCGTTGTCGGCGGTAAGGCTGGCTACACAATCCTGGAATTGATCGGCTGAGGTTTCTTGGGGCACATGGGTTGTCTTCAAAAACCTTATCAAGGCTTTGGCATGAGACTCCGAACAAAGCAGCAAAGCTAACATGGAGATCTTCGAGGGGGTTTGCCCCAGTTGCTCTACCACATCATAATCACTCTTCTTAATTATTTTTAGAATCTCCTCCATTTCTTTCTTAGAGGTTTCAGGGATGACCAATGGCTGAGCCCTCGTCCTGACGAGCTCTTCTTGGATCCCTTTCCCTTTATCAGTAGCAGCAGGAGGGACAACCACGGGAGTAACAGCTTCTTCAATTATTGGCGTTCTTGCAGATAGTTTTACCGGTGCAGGGGTAACCTTGGGAACAGCTGAGGGTCCAAAGATTGCCTTTGGAGGGGCAATCTCTGGAGAGAAAATTCTTCCACTTCGGGTAATTTTGCTCGTACCGGCAATGTTTCCAATGTCGGCAGTTTCTTCGTCAGAGCTTTCTTCAGTTATCTCAATTTGCTTAACACCGTGGTAGTAGATCTCTCCACCATAATTCCACGGTATTGATTTGTCAGATTTGTATGGGACGGGCCCAGGCATGGTTATCTTCAAGGGTACAATCTTCGGAGCGGATGTAATCTTAACAGGCCTTTTGGGGTCCTTGGAAAGATTGGCGGAAATGGTTATTATTGAAACTTCATTGATAGGAGTTGGAGTAACAGGAGTCTTTTCGAAAAGAATTTGTTGGTTGTCCATTAGGCGTTGGATGCCTATCTTCAACAATGGACAGTCGGTCGGTAGGGAGGAACAAAGGTAGCAATCTTCTTTACAACTTGGGAAAATCCTAGCCTTCAACAGATTCAACTTGATTGTCAGTAGTGGAGTTATCAGATCATCAACAGTAGAAACAAACAGATCTTCTTCAACAGCATGGACATTGCAACCATGCTTTGGCATTGGAGCGGAGATTACATTCGGTTTCTCAGGGGCGTCGAACTCAACCTTTTTTGCATCTATCAAATCTTGAATTTTATTCTTAAGCGCCCAACAATCGTTGGTGTCATGCCCAGCGCTGTCAGAATGATAGGCACATTTAGCATTGGGATGATAATGTGGGGAAGTGGTGTTCACATTCTTTGGCGCTTCCTTAATATTGGTGAGATTCAGCTTCAACAAATGGGGAAGAACTTGTGCAGGCGTCATGTTGATGCGGGTGACCTGCCGTTATTGCCGTTCTCCCCATTGCTGTTTAGGTCTAGACTGATTGTTACGAGGCTGATCATTTGATGAATTTTGGATCATCACGGCCCCTACAGTCGGTCGGCGCTCAGTTCTTCCCAATCCTTTCTGAGAGTACACAACAGCTGCTTCCTTCTTGGCCGGGAATGGTTTCTTAACAGTTGTGGAGGCAGAGGCATCCCTTTGAATCTTCCCACTCTTAATATCAGCTTTCACCCGTTCTCCAGTCAGAATCAATTCAGTAAACCCTGTAGAAGAGCTCCCGATCAAATGGTTGAAGAAAGGGCCAGATAGGGTCCCCAAGAACATATCAACTAGCTCCCTATCTGAAATCGGTGGTTGTACCCTTCCGGCCAAGTCGCGCCATTTCTGGGCGTATTCTTTGAATCCCTCATTTGAGGCCATCCCCATACCTTGTAACTGAGTACGGGTCAGTGCCAAGTCGGCGTTGTATTGATACTGGCGATAAAAGGCAGCTGCCAAATCCTCCCAACTATGCACTTCTGACCTCTCAAGCTGGTAAAACCAATCTAGCTGTGTACCAGACAGGCTATCCTGGAAGAAGTGTACCCAAAGATTTCTATCGGATGAATGAGGTTGAATTTTTCTGACATACGACCTTAGGTGCATCTTCGGGCAAGACAAACCGTGTGATACGGTGGGAGAACTGACTATGAGTTTTGCGTTTGTATTCGCACTTGTTCGGTTGAGCAAGAGTCGCCACTGACTTTTTATTTTATCCTAAAGGAAAGGTTAAAAAAAGCACAGCAAAAACCTTTTGAGATATTTCGTGGGTTCGGGGGGTAGATTATGAAAAGGGAAGGTATTAGCACCCTTTTCATCCATGGTTATCCATGGGCTCTTAGTTACTTGGTTTTTTAGATCACTTGCCTTGATTTTCGATTGCTTTGAAATTGTGGTGTGTGTGTGTGTTTTTTAAAATGTTTTGGAAGAAGATGCCTTGTCTTAGGCTACCCTTGTAACAATTCTTTACTCGAATGTTTTACAAAGGTGTGTATCTTTTCGAAAAGATGTTTCAAAATGTTTTGAGAGTTTGTTTTGAAAGTGTTCGTGAAGTATGGTTTTTGAAAAGAAGGCAAGTGTTTTTGCAAGTTGATCTCAAGTAACTAAGAGTTTTATCTACCCTATTGTACTCAAAGGTTTTCTCTATGTTTTCAACCCTTTTTTAACAATTTTGCTCCACCATTGAATTTGGTGGACAATCTTGCATTTAGGATGTTTAACGGGACGGGCGCGGGTCATCGTATGGACCATGAATGCAATGGTGCCAAGTGTCTTTGGCAATTTGCTTTGAAGGGACTACGATCATTCCATTTAGGCAAATTTCGAAAGCGTCATCGAGGGACTTATGATCATTTGAATTTGTTTTGCCAAAGATACTCGACGTGCAAGCATGGCCCATTTTGGAAGGCAACATGTGGGATTACCCTAGAGGGTGCAAGTGTGATTGTGTATTGATTTCATGTATTTGTCTTGTATTAGGTTATCTAGCGTTTGATTTTATGTACATGCAAACCCTAGGTCTAACCATGGTATAATTGAAAACGGTAAATTGCGGAAATGTAAAGTCTACGCTATTACAAAATAAGTATCCGGGAGTGGGGGTACAAATTTACAAATGGGGATGAGACTTTAGGAATGTAATGTCCAATAGGTTACAACCAAATCGAATCGATCAAATGTAAATGTAACGAATATACAAATATAAGCAAATGTGTATAGGAGCAATGTAAATGTATTGTGTAAGTGTACGTGTATACGTGTATGTAATTATTTACAGGTGCGAAATGTGAAATTAATGTATTATTAAGGTATGGTTAACTTAAAGAATTAAATGTTTGTTTAATTAATCCTTGTAATCTTGTATATTTTTTTAATATGTACAAAAATAATGTTTTAATTAAAAGAAAAATGTGTTTTCAATTTTAATTATATTGTGTAATAAAAAATGTATCTTTATATGTATGTACAAAGAATATTTAAATTAAATGTTTTAAATTAAAAATGTATTTTTTTATGTATTTTAGTATTAATGTATTACTATACAAAGAATGGTATTTTACTTAAAAGAAAAAGGTTTTACATTTTAATTGTGCATTTTTATATTAATGTATTATTGTAAAAAGATATATTAAGTTAGAGAAAAATATATTGTGTTTAAAAAATAAGTTATATATAAAAAAAGGTTTGTGTTAATTTATTAACAAAATAAACTTGTTTTATATATAAAAAAAAAAGGGTTAAGGTTAATTAATTAACAAAAAGAAGATAGAGTTGTTTTTATAAAAAAAAAAAGGGTAAAAGTTTTTGAATGGGCCTTTGGTGGTTGAAACGGGCAAGGCCCAAAATGCAAACAATGGTCTTAGGGTTAATTGTTTTGTGTTCAGTTTGACATACGCTTAGGGTTTGTGCGCCGTTTGTTCATCGTTCTTGCTTCATCTTTCGCCATGGATTCATAACTGTTCTTCTTGCCCTAGCCACCAGCGCAAACCGCTCCTCCTCCTCTTCACGCCCACTCAAACGGTGATAAACAGAGGTACGATTCTTTTTCTTTTCAACGCGCCAGGGTTCTTATTTTCCTTCTTTTGCATGTTCCGATCTACTGTTTTTTTGATTAGGTGTTCATTCTGTTTGTTTAACGAGGTATGAAAGGGAAGGGGAAAAGGGAACTACCTTTAGAGGAAGACGATGGAGGAGAAGAGAACGAGGAGGCGCTGAGGCGGCTTTGGCGGAGGTTCGGTGATGACGGAAGCTAGCTTTGGGAAAACTTGGTATTTCTGTACTTTTCTCTTAGGCTTTATGATGTCAAGCTGAAAACCTTTGTATACTTCTTTATCTCTTCTCCTCGTTGGCTTCTGAGTTGGTTGTATACCTTGAAACGATTTTTTTCTTCTTCTTCCTGTTGGCTCGCCCTTGTTGCCTAGTTCACTCGTATGCTTATGTTGCTTGCTCAATATGCTGTACTGATGCTGATATGCTTTGAATGTTTTGATACCTTGAATGCTAGGTTATTCTGAGATACCTTGCTTTTGTTGCCTCAGTATTTCTTTATCTCCTCCTTCTATTGCCTTGAATGTTTGCCTTCTTTACCGCCCAATGATGAGTTTTCTGAGGGCTTAGAGTTGGCCTTGGATGCTTTAGACAGGTTTGAGCTTATTTGGAGCCTTTAGGCTTTGAAAAGCTTAGGAGCATGTGTTTGACATTGAGTAGCCTGAGTATGCTTGGATATTTGGTGTTTGATGAATGCCCCTATGATGAACTCCTTGAGTTCTGAGGGCTTGATGCTTGAATCTATGCTTGCACCATTTCTGATTCTTTGAAAGGTTGGACAGGGTAGGCGTTTGGCTTGTTGATAGGTACAAGGTTTTTGGGCATATGCTGTTTTTTTGATGGTTAGGCTTTATGATACTTTGATATGGCTTGGTTGAGTTTTCTGTTTGGATGTATTTGGATTAGGCTTGAAGCTGGACAGGTTTGGATTTACTGGTTTGTTGGCTTAGTATATTGCAGTCTGAGCTTAACTGCAGGTTATGGTTTATGCAGGTATACTGGTTTAGGCTTTAACAGATTTTTTTGCTTAGGCAGGTATGAGGCACAGGTTTAATGCTTTGGGTGATTTTGTATGTTTTCTGATACAAGGTTTTTGGCTTAGGGTCTGCTTCAGGTTAGGCCTTAAGGCATATGCAGGTCTTGTGCAGGTTAACTGGTTTATGGCTTTCTTCCTGCAGTTTGAGTTTCAACTGCAGGTTATAGGCTTTTTACTTGCTTCAGGCAGGTTTGAGGTCTTGGGTGATTTTTGTTTGGCTAGAGACTTATGCAGTTTTTGTATATTGGTTTGCCTTCCTCTTCCTTTTATCCACTGTGTTCAGTTTGTTTTATATTCTTTTTCTTCCTGCCTAAAGCCTAAACCTGCTTTCTTTGCTCTCTTTTTCTTCTCTCTCAGTACAGTTTGCATTAAATATTGTTTATGCCTTGTACTTTTGTTCTGAAAGGGCCACTTTTGTTGGGAAATGATGAAATAGTTTGCTTGCATATCAATTTTCTTCTGCATATTTGTCCCTTTTTGACAGCTTCTTGTACTTTGTATCTTTTGATATCCTTCCAAATCTTCTTTTTGACAGCTTTTTGTACTTTGTACAGTTTGACAGAAAGATTGAATTTGGACTTTTTAGTTTGAACTTCTAGTTTGGTTTGAACTTGTGCAGTGCTGTTTGAGATTTGAACTATGCATTTTGGATAATTTTTGAATTGTGCAATTTTGACTTTTGTGCATTCATTTTTAGCAAATAAAAAATTTGTCCCTCTTTGTGAACCGGGAGAAATCCCGTGATTTGCAGAGAGGGTTAACTGATCCCAATCAGTGGCCCTTAATGATGAATTTTATATCTGTCTCTTTTATTTATCTACTATTGACTTTCCTTTTTCCTTTTGCAGATGAATAAAATAAAATGGAGCACTGAAGCAAAGGATAGCAGATGAAGAATTGAAGATTAGAAAAGAATGTTTAGGATAGTCTTTTTTATTTAAGTTTAAATTACTGTAAAATTATTGTTGTAAACAAATTGTAAACAATAATTGTACGAATAATTTAAAAGTAAATAAAAGGTTTTTATCCAATTAATTCTTTTTTATCCTTTATTGTTTATTTATTATTTAAAATTCTTTGAATTAAAATAATTGAAAAATAAATTCCAATCACTTAATTTTAGAATAATAAATAATTTAAATAGACAATGCTTTAGTATTTGATCAGTTAAACCTGGCATTTCCAACGTCCACAGCAAAACAATAGTTAATCAAAACAACTGATCAGGCGCATTCCCTTTTCACTGATTTTTACCCAACGCTGTAAATCCAAACTGAATGTATCCTTTGACTGGTTCAATCAAACAAACGTGAATTCAATCCAAATGCATTCTTTTACTGATTAAGTCAAACAACGCGAATTCAAACCCAAATCTCGGAATAACTTGCAAAGCATCGTAGAATTAAATCTTTCTGAGGAACTGCGCACGAAAACCCTAATTCCTGATTAACTGCCAAAGAATGTTCGCCTGATCAAAGTTAAGCCAAAATCAACCAAAACCCTAAGCCAATTGTTTGAAACATTCTAGAGCCCTGAAAATCACTAAAACCCTAATTGTGTCTGACTGACGAGAAAAGTTTGTTTGACCGATTCTTGAGCCAATCTGAGAAATTAGGAAACGCCTGAAGCTGTGATTTCTTGAGGAAAAATGCGAGGGCAAATTTTGGGGTACAACAGTTGCCCCTGTTCAATCTTCTTGGACCTGAAGAGTTAGATTGGCAAGTTTGCCTTTCGCGACTTGAAGGTAAAAGAAGATTGGACACTAGAGTGCCCAGAAAATTTGCACTCAGCGATGTGATGGTAGAGATGAATGGGCTTAAAGATGCCATTTGGTGATGGGCTTAAAGATGCCATCTGATGCGATAGAATCTTGTCGGGGGATGGGCTTAGAGATGCCATCTGGAAATGGGCTTAAAGATGCCATTTGATGACTGCTGGTAGGAGGATGGGCTTATAGATGCCATCTGGAAATGGGCTTAAAGATGCCATTTGGTAATACTGGACTGTATGTCGATGGTGAGTGGGCGAGTATCTGGAAGGCACCCATGTTTTCGAACATTTCTGACTTGGGGGTCCGAATAAGCAATAGATTGACATCCACGTCTGGAGAATCCGTGAACTGTTTTCAGGAGTTGAGATTGAATAAGCAATAGAGCAGCATCCGTTGTTGGGAAGCGTCCGTAAACTGTTTTCAAAAGTTGAGAAGAGTCTGAACAAGTGATAGGTTAACATCCGTTACTGGAGAACCCGTGAACTGTTTTCAGAAGTTTGAGAGGGAGAGGAACCGGTGTAGGGCTTCCTGATGATGTGCTCATATAAAACTGCATCTGGATGGATCTGGAATAAGTATCAGAATGTCGCCGTGTCCGGGTCACATCTGAACTATTTTTGGATGAATCTTGGGAGATGATCTTTGTCTGTCGACTGATCTTACCTGAAAAGGCAAAGGGTTAGTTGTATGCAATGTTATGATGCATGATGCAATGTATGTGACATCAATGTTTATGACATGAATATGATGAATGCGCATGTAAGCTGAAGAGCTGTCTTGCTGAGGATAAATGAATCCTGGATGGCTGAAGATAAAAGAATCTTGACTGCTGCCGGGGAGAACAAATCCTTGGCTGCTGAGAAGAGTCTGAACAAGCGATAGGTTAACATCCGTTACTGGAGAACCCGTGAACTGTTTTCAGAAGTCTTGAGTCTGAACAAGCGATAGATTGACATCCGTTACTTGAGAATCCGTAAACTGTTTTCAAAGCATTGAGAAGAGTCTGAACAAGCGATAGATTATCATCCGTTGTTGGGAAGAATCCGTAAACTGTTTTCAGAAATCTGGAGAAGAATCTGAACAAGCGATAGGTTAACATCCATTACTTGGAGAACCCGTGAACTGTTTTCAGAAGTCTTGAAGTTGAATAAGCAATAGAGCAGCATCCGTTGTTGGGAAGCATCCGTAAACTGTTTTCAAAAATTGCATCTGAACAAGTGATAGATTAACATCCGTTGTTGGGAAGAATCCATAAACTGTTTTCAGAAGTCTTGAGAAGAATCTGAACAAGCGATAGGTTGACATCCGTTACTTGGAGAACCCGTGAACTGTTTTCAGAAATCTTGAGTCTAAACAAGCGATAGATTAACATCCGTTACTGGAGAATCCGTAAACTGTTTTCAGAAGTTGAGAAGAATCTGAACAAGCGATAGGTTAACATCCGTTACTTGGAGAACCCGTGAACTGTTTTCAGAAGTCTTGAGTCTGAACAAGCGATAGATTAACATCCGTTACTGGAGAATCTGTAAACTGTTTTCAGAAGTTGAGAAGAATCTGAACAAGCGATAGGTTAACATCCGTTACTTGGAGAACCCGTGAACTGTTTTCAGAAGTCTTGAAGTTGAATAGGAACCGGTGTAGGGTTTCCTGATGATGAGTCCGTGTAAAACTGCATCGCGTTTTGAGAAGGAATTTGTTGAACACTTTTGACATTCGAATGCCCCAAGTGATGATGAAGGAGTCTTGAATCAGATTACCCCGCGGATTGAGAGATTTCTTGAAATCTTGACTGGACTGCCCCAGGTTAACTGAACTTTGAACGATCTGTTGAAACCTTGACTGGACTGCCCCAGGTTAATTGAACTTTGAACGATCTGTTGAAACCTTGACTGGACTGCCTCAGGTTAATTGGATAGTGACATGTCATGCCCCCTTGTTGATAGGAGATTTGTAAAGGAAGTGTCGTCCCTTTGAAGTGATTTTGCTCACTGAGAGAGTTTTCGTTCCTCCGAACATTCGTTGTACGAATTTCTTCGCTGTCAAACAAAAAGCCAAATGCAGACAGTGATATTCAAGCAATGCAAAGTTTATGTTTGTCTCGAAGTTTTGAAAAATGTGTTTTTAGCAGAAAACTTTTCATAAGACAATTCAACACAAGATTTAGAATAAATCCCTACAGGAGTCAGGATACCTTTTGTAACAGTACGCTTTCGAACTAAAGCCCTTTTTCAGATGTGGAGGGGAATTCAAGAACTCTCTTGGCTTCATTCTCAAATCTTCTTCAGTGTAGCCACCCCAACTCTTTTCTTCTTCTTTTTTCCTTTTTCTTGCTCTTTATTCCCTAACAGTGCTTTAAGATCATCCTGACCCTTTGCCAAGGTCATAAGGAGCTGTTGAAACTGCGAGTTTTGTGCCTGCAGATCTTTGACCGTCTGCTCAATATCCATCTTACTGAAATAAACAGTAGAAAGATAAGGAAACCTGGTGTGAAGACATGTTTATGCATGTGATGAATGATATGTTTATCCATGTAATGCATTCAAGGATTTAGAAATTCAAAATTGTTGCAGACAAAAAGAACACACGTCATATTAATAAGAAGAAATTTGTCAGTACATAAATGCCCCATGGGCCAAATATTACAAAAACTTCTTAAGGTAAAAAGACGTTGCGCATCCTCTTTGGTGCGATGTAAGTGTTGAGGGTCTCCTCCTCGTGAAGTCGGAGGGTAAGCTCCAAAACCTTCTTCTCACTGGCATAGAAGTTGGCTTCAAAAGTATCCCTTTCTTCCTTGAGTTGGATCCAACTCTTCTGCATTTCCTCCCATGATGTTGGCATGTCAGGATGTAGGATGGTGTATGGAACCTCTCCTTCCTTAACAGGCTCTTTAATCAAAGGGAGAATATGAGGATAAGGCATCATAAGACTCTGGGCTCGGGTTCGTACCTACTTGAGGTAAGGCTCAAGAGGGATGGAGTTCTTGTGCCCCAGTGTCTTGCTATCTACCTTGTTAGGCATCCTCCAAGCTCTGATAAATCTTTGGCGAAGTCCTTGCACATCGTTGTCGAAGTCAAAAACTAGGTCAGGAATCAGTATGTCATGAGGGCCATCCCTCCGAGCATATCCAAATTGTCTCAAAGCTATACAAGGGTTGTAGGTAATGCCTCCCCTAATGCCAAGTAATGGAACATTAGGGAACTCACCATAATGATCAATGATGATGACATTTTCTATGGACCGAGAACACCAATGTACATCAGAATGTGTGAGGGTCATCAATCGTTGTGACCATCTTAGGCCTTGCTCATTCTTCAAAACAGATTATGGAAGGTGAGAAATGAACCACCTTGCAAGGAGAGGAGTACAGCACATGAGAACACCTCTCTTTCTCATTGTTCGTGTGTAAAATGAGTGGAGGATGTCCCCAAGCAATGTAGGTATGGGATTCCTGGATATCAAGATCTTGACAGCATTTACATCTATAAGTTGGTCAGGATTTGGGAACAAGACCAACCCATAAATGAGGAGTGCCACAATCTCTTCAAAGGCTTGTAGATCCAAAGAATTCCAACACTCTTGTGCCTTCTCATACAAGAATTTTGCCAAGAAGCCTTTGACACCACTTCTAGTTTCCCAATGCCCCTTGATGTCAGATGGTTGCAAGTGTAGTGGTTGAGCAACATCTTCAGGTTTTGGTTCTTTTTTCGTACCGTTGTAGGGTAGTTGATTAAGAATAGGAATTCTCAGGAGTTGAGAAAATTCCTCCAAAGTAGGCACCAATTGGTAGTCGGGGAACGTGAAACAGTGGTGAAGGGGGTCAAAGAATTGGAACAACACTTTCACCATGTCTTCTTCAATGTTGGTGTTGACTAGGCTGAGCAGTCTACCATGTCTTTCACTGAAGAGAGAGCTTTCTGGAATTCTGGATGTAAGCTCCTTGAGTTGAGGAGGGATTCTCACAAGGTTGACTTGGATAGTTTTCCTGCGAAGAATTTCTATGACCTATAAAACAAGAACAAAGATGAAGATCCAAACCCTTGAAATGGTTAGTGGATGCATATGATGCTTTATGATGTTCATGATGTATGCACAAACACATGTACAAGCAAGTCACACAAAACCCTAGTTTCAGGCTTGCGTGGGGTTTCATAGGTAAGTACCCTCTTGAGTGTAGTTGGCTTAAAAACCTGTCCTATAAATAGTAACCGGGTTCTAAGGAGCTCAATATCATTAGATTGTTTTACATGTTCATTGTTTTGGTTTAGCCACTTAACTAGCGACCAAAATATTCCAAGAAAACAACCCTCAATGAGTGTAGTATCGAGTATCTACCAACTTCGGACTGCACCAAAGCCGGTCATCTCACTACCCCTAATAAAAGGCCAAGATGGTCAAGTAAGATTCTAGGTCATTAGTGCTTAGTGTGATACGGTGGGAGAACTGACTTGAGGTTTTGCGTTTGTATTCGCACTTGTTCGGTTTAGCAAGAGTCGCCACCGACTTTTATTTTATCCTAAAGGAAAGGCTAAAAAGCACAGGAAAAACCTTTTGAGATGTTTCGTGGGTTCGGGGGGTAGATTATGAAAAGGGAAGGTATTAGCACCCTTTTCATCCATGGTTATCCATGGGCTCTTAGTTACTTGGTTTTAGATCACTTACCTTTGATTTTCAATTGCTTGAAATTGTGGTGTGTGTGTGTTTTGAAAATGTTTTGAAATAGACGCCTTTGTTTCGGCAACCGTTGTAATGACTCGTGTTTGAGTATATACGAAGGTGTATATCTTTTCGAAAAGATGTTTCAAATGTTTTTTGAAAGTTTGTTTTGAAAGTGTTTGTGAAGTGGGTTTTGAAAAGTAGGCAAGTGTTTTTTGCAAGTTGATCAAGTAACTAAGAGTTTTGTCTACCCCTAAGTTTACTCAAAGGTTTTTCTCATGTTTTAACCCTTTTTAACAATTTTGTTCCACCATTGTATTTGGTGGACAATCTTGCGTTTAGGATGTTTAACGGGACAGGCGCGGGTCATCGTATGGACCATGGATGCAATGGTGCCAAATGTCTTTGGCAATTTGCTTGAAGGGACTATGATCATTTTGATAGGCAACTTTCGAAAGCGTCATCGAGGGACTTATGATCATTTGAATTGTTTTGCCAAAGAAACTCGACGTGCAAGCATGGCCAATTTTGGAAGGCAACAAGCGGGATTACCCTAGGGGTGCAAGTGTGAATGGTGTATTGATTGCATGCATTTGTCTTTGTGTTAGGTTATCTAGCGTTTGATTTTTTATGTACATACAAACCCTAGGTCTAACCATGGTATATTTGAAAGCGGTAAATTGCGGGAATTTAAAGTCTACGCTATTACAAATAAGTATCCGGGGATGGGGGTACAATTATTTACAAATGGGGGATGAGACTTATAGGAGGATAGTATCCAAATAATTACAACCAAATCAAATCGATCGCAAATGTAAATATGTAGTGTATAGCAATGTATAAGAATGAAGCAAATGTGTATGCATCAATGTATTTGTGTATTGTAAGTGTGTAAATGTATGTGTATATGTATATGTAATTTATTTACAGGTTGAATGTTATCCTAATGAGGAATTAAGTGTTTTGTTTATTTAATGTTTTTTTTAATGTATTGTTATCATGTTTTGTATTTTGTTAATTATGTACAAACATTAAAAAAAGAGTTTTTAAGATTAAGAAAAAGAAAATTGTTTTAAGTTCTATGTATTATGTATTAATATATTTGTATTTAGTATTTTTAAGTACAAAAAGATTTATTAAAAGAGCTTTTTAGATAAAGTCTAATAACCTAATTATATATATTAATATTTATGTATTTTAATGAATATCTTTATGTATAAAAGGAAAAGAAAAATGTTTCAAACTTAAGAAAAAAAGAATGTTTGTATATTTTTCTAAAATGTAACAATTAATAATATTTAAAAAAAAGTGTTATTTTATTTATCAAAACAAAAAAAAAGTATTATATTAGTTTAAATAAAAAAAGATGATAAATAAAAGTATGTTAGTTTAAAACAAAACAAACAAAAAAAAAGGAAAATGGGCTCAAGGGTGGACGTTTGGCCCATTTTGAATGATCAGAATAATAGGAAAAAGGGGGGGGGGGGGGGGGGGTGCGCGCGTTTAATGGGTTTAGGCTTACTGGAAAAGGGCAAGGCCCATTGCAATGCTTCACAACGTTTTTTTTGTTTAGGGTTACAACTGGGTTATTCATTTGGAATGGATTAGGGTTTGTTTGAACACAGGCGCCGTTCACTTCTTTCTCCATCTTCGTCTTTCTCATGCCTTCGCCTCTGAACGCCTCTCCGTCTATGGCCGGCCATCGTCATCGTCCGCTCTTTCCTCTTCCATGGTTACCCAGGCGATGGTTCGTTCAAGGTGGTAATTCCCGTCTTAGCGTTTTTTAGGGTTTTCACTTTTATATCTTGCATGTTCTATTTTCCATTGTGTTCTGATCTTAAGTGTCATTGTTGTTTCTGTTTGAGGTATGAAAGGGAAGGAGAGAAAAAATACTACCTTGACCCCTTGGAGACGGAGGAGAAAGTGGATTGTGAGGCGCTGTGGACGGCCAAACGGAGAGATACGCGTGATGAGCTAGCTTGCTTGTTTTGTTGGAGAACCCGGTACTTTTGTATTGCTTCTTTTTTTGTTGTTGGTTTGATGATGACAGGCTTGAAAACCCTTACTTTATCACCTCTTTTATTCTTCTTGTCTCTTTGGGTGTTTGCCTCTGTACGTTGCTATGCCTTTTGCCTCAGTTGCCTAGTATGTTTGCAGACTTGTATGCTTTGATGCCTTGTATGCTTCTGTATGTTGCCTTCGTTGATTCTGAGATGATGATTTTTGCTTTTGTTGGTTACCCAATGATGAACTCTTTGAGTTCTGAGGGCTTTGAGTTGCGTTGATGCTTCTAAGTGATGAGAAGTATGGATGTTGTTGTTGGCCCTGAATATGCTTGTTGGTATTTGAATATTGAATGCTATTCCTCTCCTTCTGTTTCTGTATGCTTCTGTATGCTAGCTTGATGGTGTTGGGTAACCCAATGACGAAATTTTTCTGAGGGTTTTCGTTGCCTTGAACACTTGGGCTTTAGTTTGTGGCTATGGCTCTTGGTTGAGGGCTTTTGAGTTGCGGGTTATGGTTTGGTTGAGGACTTTTGAGTTGCAGGTTATGGTTGTTTGAATGGTAAGGCTTGGGTGCTTTACTGGTTTTGGCAGGTTTGGCTTGAAGGCATATGCAGGTTTTGAAAAGGTTGAGCTTGAGGTTTAACACATGTTATATGTTTGATAGGCTTGAACTAGTTTAGGCTTATGCTATTTTTTGAGGCAAAGGCTTATGCAGGTTTTTGAAAAGGGGCTTTGGGCGTGTATGTTTGAATACTTCAGGTTTGATGGACTTGGAAGTTTTTTAGGCTTTTTGACTTCTGAGATATATTATGCAGGTTGTTGGCTTTTTGTATATTTTTTCAGGGTCTTGACCTTTTGTCTTTTAAGGGCAGGAGGTGTTGTATATTCGTTCTTGGTCAATCCTTGGACAGGTTTGCAAGGCTTGAGGCTTTCACTCTTTGTGATCACTTCTGCTGCATATGTTCTGCCTCTTTTTGAATAGCTCTGATACATGCTCTTTTTAGCCTTTAGCCTGCTGTACTGTAATCTGCTTTCCTCTCTCTTTCTCTCTCCAGATTAAAGAAAAGCACTTTTATTGCTTAACTTTTGTCTTTTCTGAAAAAACAAATGGCCTAGGAAGATGATGCATTCTGAATGTTGTTTGCACTTGTCCCTTTTCCACTGCATATTTCCATGTTTCTTGCATACTTTATGTACTTTCTTTTGACAGCTTTTGGAGTTGTTGATATTTTGATATCCTTGGACAAATTTTGACAGCTTTTGGCTTAGTTTGAGATTGCAATTCAATTTGCATTTATGCTGTTTGGAAACTTGGTTGACAATTCTTTTGATTTATGCAGTATGCTTAAAAATTTGAATTTGTGCAAAATCATAACTTTGTGCATTTCATGTTTCATTGCAAGCATTTCATCCCTCTTTGTGAACCGGGAGAAATCTCGTGATTTGCAGAGAGGGCAAAACTGATTCCGGCCATTTGTTTTTAATGATGAATCTTTAAATTACTGTCTGTCTTTTTAATTTATCTGCTTTGACTTTTCTTTCTTTTCTTTGTTTTGCAGATAAACAGTCAAATGGAGCGAAAGAGGAGGCATTGGATAGAAGATGAAGACTTAGAAATTTTAGAACATAGTTTTATTTCAATTTAAATTATTGTAACATTATTATTGTAAATACTTTGTAAACAATAACAATTATACAAATAATTTAAAGATAAATAAAAAATTCCTTTTATTGACATTCATTTTTAATTCTTCTTCAGATATTTATCTAATTGTTTATAATTCTTAAATTATAATAAAATGGAAATAAATTCCAATTATTCTAACTTAAAATAAATAATCAATTGATAAACACTGTGGTCTTATCATCAATCAATAACAACCCTGGCGCTCCAATTATCCAAAGCAATGCACAGTTAATCAAACCAGACGACAGTTAATCAAACAAAACGTCCACATGCCTCCTTTCACTGATTAAATCCAAACAACTGCAAATTAACAACCAGCAGCCTCAGTTCTTATTTCAGAGTAATTTGAAAAGCATTGATAGAACTAACTCTTCTTGAGAAATATGCGCACAAAACCCTGATTTTTGACTTAACACTGGAGAAACGCCTGTCTGATCAAACTTTGAGCCAATTCAACCAAACCCTAAGCAATCTGTTTGAACCGTCTTAAAATCAATGAAAACCCTAAATTTTGTCTGACTGGCGAGAAAAGTCTGTTTGACCGATTCTTGAGCCAGTCTGAAAAATCAGGAAAAGCCCAAAACTGCGATTTCTTGTGGAGAAAGAGGAAGGAAAATTTTGGGGTACAACAGTTTCCCCTGTTCAATCTTCTTGAACCTGAAGAGGTAGATTGGCAAGTTTGCCTTTCGTGACTCGAAGGTAAAAGGAGATTGGACACTAGAGTGCCCAAAAAATTTGCACTCGGTGATGTGATGGTAGAGGGAATGGGCTTGAAGATGCCATTTGGTGATGGGCTTAAAGATGCCATCTGGAGCGTGACAGAATCTTGTCGGGGGATGGGCTTAACGATGCCATCTGGAAATGTTGAACTGTATGTCATTGGTGAGTGGACGAGTATCAGAAAGGTAACCATGTTTTGGAACATCTTTGAACTGGGGGTCTGAACAAGCAATAGATTGACATCCGTGTTTGGAGAATCCATAAACTGTTTTCAGAAGTCTTGAAGTTGAATAAGCAATAGAGCAGCATTCGTCGATGGGGAAGAGTCCGTAAACTGTTTTCAAAAGTTGATAAGAATCTGAACAAGCGGTAGGTTAACATCCGTTACTGGAGAACCCGTAAACTGTTTTCAGAAGTCTTGGATCTGAAGCTTACTGATCTTTATCCTGAAAAGGGGTAAGATATTAGCTGAAACACAAAGTCATGTTGCATGAAATGCATGATGCCATGTATGTTATATCAATGTTTATGATATGAATGTAATGAATATGCATGTATGCTGATGAGCTGTCCTGTTGAGGATAGATGAATCCTGGACGGCTGAGAATAAAAGAATCTTAACTGCTGCCGAGGAAAATAATTCCTTGAGTGCTGCTGGGTAGGGCAAGAATCTTTTGATCATTGAAAAATGAGAAGTCCTGGGACCACTATTGGGGGACCAGGAGTTTGGACTGTATGCCAACCTACTGGGGATTCCTATCTTGAGGAGATCTTCACTGGAGAATATTCGAATATTCCGTGAGGAACTGAAAATGAGTCTCCATCCTGCTAATGCTTAACTGTTATCTGGTCGATCTCCAGGCTTTCACAGAAGCTTGTACTGTCATCTGGTCATAATCCAGGCTTCACAATAGCTTGCTAAGCTGCTATCTGGTCAAATCCGGGCTTCACGGCTTGTGTTAAAGACATACCACTATCTGGTCGACTCCAGGCTTCGTAGTATTCTTGACTGTTGTCTGGTCGTAATCCAGGCTTCACATAAATTTGTATTGTTAACTGGTCGCAATCCAGACTTCACAATAGCTTGCTAAGCTGCTATCCGGTCAAATCCGGGCTTCACGGCTTGTGTTAAATACATACCACTATCTGGTCGACTCCAGGCTTCGTAGTATTCTTGACTGTTGTCTGGTCGTAATCCAGGCTTCACAGAAATTTGTATTGTTAATTGGTCGCAATCCAGGCTTCACAATAGCTTGCTAAGCTGCTATCCGGTCAAATCCGGGCTTCACGGCTTGTGTAAATGATATACCACTATCTGGTCAATTCCAGGCTTCGTAGTATTCTTGACTGTTGTCTGGTCATAATCCAGGCTTCACAGAAATTTGTATTGTTAACTGGTCGCAATCCAGGCTTCACAATAACTTGGTAAGCTGCTATCCGGTCAAATCCGGGCTTCACGGCTTGTGTTAAAGATATACCACTATCTGGTCGATTCTAGGCTTCGTAGTACTCTTGACTGTTGTCTGGTCGTACTCCAGGCTTGGTGATTGTCTGACACTGTTATCCGGTCGTAGTCCGGTCTTCACAATATGCTGTAGAGATCAAGATACTATCCGGTCAAATCCGGGCTTCATAACTTGAATTTTGTGAGAATTTGATCTTTGACGACTGTAGCTTCCAACAGATGATGAAGGAGTTTTTGAATGACCGATCAATCTGAAATGTAATTTGTTCTGGAGAATAAATCCTGGACAAATGTTGGGGAAATAAACCCATAACCAAAGTTGGGGATAGAAGAACCCTGGGGTTACTGAGGATAAGAAATCCTTGTTGTCTGCTAACTGCTTGGGGAACAAGATCTTCACTGGTTGAGGGATCTTAGGACCGCTGCTGGGGATTGGAACTCCTTGGTGACTTGCGGGGTGAGAGAATTCTGATGATCTCTGCTGGGGAGTTCAGGGCCTGGTAGACTTATGCTGGAGAGGTATGACTGGGAATCTTCAGTCTGGTGGGAAATATCTCTGTGGGGAGAATGTTTACTGGTCTAGTTCCACTGGGGATTGATAGTTGGAAGTTTTAGCTCCGCTGGGGAGATCATTAGATTTTAGGACTCCACTGGGGGTCTGAAACTTATCTCTGAGGGGGACTAAGTTCTGGAAGGTTCTCTGGCTGGGGAGATCAGCCTTGAGAAAGCTCTTGTTTTGCTGAGGATCCTGGAGTTTAACTCTGTTTGGGGAATCCTTCTGAAAGGGCATTGAGATATCTATTTGTACCTTCAACTCATCAGTAATCATCTTTTCCTGATTTGTAAGGAAATGACTATGTTCAAATGCATATGCCTACTTAACAAAACATTGGACGTTTCTCAAGTAAACATAAGTGCAAAAGGGGAAAAGGGAAAAAGGGAAAAAGGGAAAACAAAGCAAATTTATGTATTTGGAAAAGTATTTGTATTAACTTTCTATGAGCATCTTTGTACAAAGGAGACAGGCATCCTAGTAAGAGGATGTCGCCGTAAAAATTGAAAGTTTTATACAAAGGAAAGATGGCTATGTGAAATGACTCCATGGGATTCCATTCTGCTATAGCCTTCACAACTCTGAATATTTGTCCATTCAATGCTTCGCCTGCCGATGACTGGATTGATCAGAAGCTTGGAGTTCGTTGATGAAGAGATTGTCCTTAAAGTGATCCGACGAGACATAGTCATACGCTTTAATTCCCTAACTTTTGCCTGAATCGCCCTTTCGGGTTTTCGATCCACCGGGAAACCCCTTTTTGCCCCAGTCGCCCTTTCGGGTTTTCGACTTGCCGGGTGTACAAATTTTTTGTTTTATCCCTAATTTTTGCCTGAACCGCCCTTTCGGGTTTTCGGTTCACCGGGATGCCCATTTTTGCCCAAGCCGTACTTTCGGGTTTTCGACTTGTCGGGTTATTTTATGCGTAGTATCTTTTGACCATGTCTGCGTTCGCGGGGTGCGGCAAATCATCACCGTCCATGGTGGTCAGAATCATTGCACCACCAGAAAATATGCTCTTGATCACAAATGGTCCTTCGTAAGTAGGAGTCCATTTGCCCCTGGGGTCACTTTGTGGTAAGATAATCCGCTTGATCACGAGATCTCCAACTTGATATACTTGACGTCTGACTTTCTTGTTGAAAGCCTTGATCATCCATTTTTGGTACGTCTGACTGTGGCAAACAGCAGCGAGTCGCTTCTCGTCGATCAAATTGAGTTGATCAAGTCGTGTCTGAATCCAATCATCTTCATTCAAACCTGCGTCTTTCATAATCCTTAAGGAAGGAATCTGAACTTCCATGGGCAGGACAGCTTCCATGCCGTATACCAAAGAGAATGGGGTTGCCCCAGTTGAAGTACGTGATGTGGTACGGTATCCGTGCAGAGCAAACGGTAACATCTCATGTCAGTCCTTGTAAGTGACTGTCATTTTCTGAATGATCTTCTTAATGTTTTTGTTCGCAGCTTCAACAGCACCGTTCATCTTCGGCCGATAGGGAGATGAATTGTGATGATAAATCTTGAACTGTTCGCACAGAGCGGTGATCATAGTATTATTCAGATTGGTTTCGTTGTCTGTGATGATCCTATCGGGGACACCGTACCGGCATATGAGGTTTTGCTTGATGAAGCGGGCAACCACATTTTTTGTAACAGAGGCGAAGGAAGCTGCTTCGACCCATTTGGTGAAATAGTCAATGGCGACCAGGATGAAGCGATGTCCATTGGATGTCGTGGGCTTGATCTCTCCAATCATGACAATGCCCCACATTGCAAATGGCCACGGAGCTGTCAGCACATTGAGAGGAACCGGAGGAATGTGCACCTTATCAGCGTAGATTTGGCACTTATGGCAGGTACGGGAGTGTTGATGGCAATCAGCTTCCATGGTAGACCAGTAATAGCCTGCCCTTATAATCTTCTTAGCCATCGTGTGTCTGCTCAAGTGGGTGCCGAACGTACCGCTGTGTATCTCAGTCATGATCAACTCTGCCTCAGCTTTGTCCACACATCGGAGTAAAACACAGTCATGGCTACGTTTATAGAGGATGCCATTGCTCAGGAAGAACTTGGCAGCAAACTTCCTTAGGAACTTCTTGTCATTTACTGAAGCTCCTTCGGGATATTCTCTAGTCTGGAGATACCTTTTGATTTCATGAAACCAGGGTTGTTCCACTACTTCTTCGGTATTGATCTCGTGACAATGCGCAGGTTCATCCATTCGCTCAATGGTGATTTGGGGAGCCTCGTTATCCCAATTGAGTTTAAACATGGAAGACATTGTAGCCAGAGCATCTGCTAGCTGATTCTCTTCTCGCGGGAAATGCTCGAAGGTGATTTGCTCGAAATGAGGCAACAATGTCAAGACATGTTCTTTGTATGGGATAAGATTGGGATGTTTGGTATCCAACTCTCCTTTGATTTGACTGATAACCAAAGCCGAGTCCCCAAATACGATCAAAGATTTGATTCCCAAGTCTATAGCAGCCTTGAGACCAAAAATGCAAGCTTCATATTCAGCCATGTTGTTGGTACAGCTGAAGCAGAGTCGGGTCGTGTGTTGTACCCCAAAATTTGCCCTTGCATTTTTCCTCAAGAAATCACAGCTTCAGGCGTTTCCTGATTTCTCAGATTGACTCAAGAATCGGTCAAACAAACTTTTCTCGTCAGTCAGACGCAATTAGGGTTTTAGTGATTTTCAGGGCTCTAGAATGTTTCAAACAATTGGCTTAGGGTTTTGGTTTATTTTGGCTTAACTTTGATCAGGCGAACGTTCTTTGGCATTTAATCAGGAATTAGGGTTTTCGTGCGCAGTTCCTCAGAAAGATTTAATTCTACGATTCTTTGCAAGTTATTCCGAGATTTGGGTTTGAATTCGCGTTTTTTGACTTAATCAGTAAAAGAATGCATTTGGATTGAATTCACGTTTGTTTGATTGAACCAGTCAAAGGATACATTCAGTTTGGATTTACAGCATTGGGTAAAAATCAGTGAAAAGGGAATGCGCCTGATCAGTTGTTTTGATTAACTATTGTTTTGCTGTGGACGTTGGAAATGCCAGGTTTAACTGATCAAATACTAAAGCATTGTCTATTTAAATTATTTATTATTCTAAAATTAAGTGATTGGAATTTATTTTTCAATTATTTTAATTCAAAGAATTTTAAATAATAAATAAACAATAAAGGATAAAAAAGAATTAATTGGATAAAAACCTTTTATTTACTTTTAAATTATTCGTACAATTATTGTTTACAATTTGTTTACAACAATAATTTTACAGTAATTTAAACTTAAATAAAAAAGACTATCCTAAACATTCTTTTCTAATCTTCAATTCTTCATCTGCTATCCTTTGCTCCAGTGCTCCATTTTATTTTATTCATCTGCAAAAGAAAAAAGGAAAGTCAATAGCAGATAAATAAAAGAGACAGATATAAAATTCATCATTAAGGGCCACTGATTGGGATCAGTTAACCCTCTCTGCAAATCACGGGATTTCTCCCGCTTCACAAAGAGGGACAAATTTTTTATTTGCTAAAAATGAATGCACAAAAGTCAAAATTGCACAATTCAAAAATTGTCCAAAATGCATAGTTCAAATCTCAAAAAGCACTGCACAAGTTCAAACCAAACTAGAAGTTCAAACTAAAAAGTCCAAATTCAAACTTTCTGTCAAACTGTACAAAGTACAAAAAGCTGTCAAAAAGAAGATTTGGAAGGATATCAAAAGATACAAAGTACAAGAAGCTGTCAAAAAGGGACAAATATGCAGAGGAAAATTGATATACAAGCAAACTATTTCATCATTTCCCAACAAAAGTGGCCCTTTCAGAACAAAAGTACAAGGCATAAACAATATTTAATGCAAACTGTACTGAGAGAGAAGAAAAAGAGAGCAAAGAAAGCAGGTTTAGGCTTTAGGCAGGAAGAAAAAGAATATAAAACAAACTGAACACAGTGGATAAAAGGAAGAGGAAGGCAAACCAATATACAAAAACTGCATAAGTCTCTAGCCAAACAAAAATCACCCAAGACCTCAAACCTGCCTGAAGCAAGTAAAAAGCCTATAACCTGCAGTTGAAACTCAAACTACAGGAAGAAAGCCATAAACCAGTTAACCTGCACAAGACCTGCATATGCCTTAAGGCCTAACCTGAAGCAGACCCTAAGCCAAAAACCTTGTATCAGAAAACATACAAAATCACCCAAAGCATTAAACATGTGCCTCATACCTGCCTAAGCAAAAAAATCTGTTAAAGCCTAAACCAGTATACCTGCATAAACCATAACCTGCAGTTAAGCTCAGACTGCAATATACTAAGCCAACAAACCAGTAAATCCAAACCTGTCCAGCTTCAAGCCTAATCCAAATACATCCAAACAGAAAACTCAACCAAGCCATATCAAAGTATCATAAAGCCTAACCATCAAAAAAACAGCATATGCCCAAAAACCTTGTACCTATCAACAAGCCAAACGCCTACCCTGTCCAACCTTTCAAAGAATCAGAAATGGTGCAAGCATAGATTCAAGCATCAAGCCCTCAGAACTCAAGGAGTTCATCATAGGGGCATTCATCAAACACCAAATATCCAATCATACTCAGGCTACTCAATGTCAAACACAGGCTCCTAAGCTTTTCAAAGCCTAAAGGCTCCAAATAAGCTCAAACCTGTCTAAAGCATCCAAGGCCAACTCTAAGCCCTCAGAAAACTCATCATTGGGCGGTAAAGAAGGCAAACATTCAAGGCAATAGAAGGAGGAGATAAAGAAATACTGAGGCAACAGAAGCAAGGTATCTCAGAATAACCTAGCATTCAAGGTATCAAAACATTCAAAGCATATCAGCATCAGTACAGCATATTGAGCAAGCAACATAAGCATACGAGTGAACTAGGCAACAAGGGCGAGCCAACAGGAAGAAGAAGAAAAAAAAGTGTTTCAAGGTATACAAGCAACTCAGAAGCCAACGAGGAGAAGAGATAAAGAAGTATACAAAGGTTTTCAGCTTGACATCATAAAGCCTAAGAGAAAAGTACAGAAATACCAAGTTTTCCCAACGCTAGCTTTCGTCATCACCGAACCTCCGCCAAAGCCGCCTCAGCGCCTCCTCGTTCTCTTCTCCTCCATCGTCTTCCTCTAAAGGTAGTTCCCTTTTCCCCTTCCCTTTCATACCTCGTTAAACAAACAGAATGAACACCTAATCAAAAAAACAGTAGATCGGAACATGCAAAAGAAGGAGAATAAGAACCCTAGCGCGTTGAAAAGAAAAAGAATCGTACCTCTGTTTATCACCGTTTGAGTGGGCGTGAAGAGGAGGAGGAGCGGTTTGCGCTGGTGGCTAGGGCTAGAAGAACAGTTCTTAATCCATGGCGAAAGATGAAGCAAGAACGATGAACAAACGGCGCAAAAACCATAAGCGTATGTCAAACTGAACACAAAACAATTAACCCTAAGACCATTGTTTGCATTTTGGGCCTTGCCCGTTTCAACCACCAAAGGCCCATTCAAAAACTTTTACCCTTTTTTTTTATAAAAACAACTCTATCTTCTTTTTGTTAATTAATTAACCTTAACCCTTTTTTTATATATAAAACAAGTTTATTTTGTTAATAAATTAACACAAACCTTTTTTTATATATAACTTATTTTTTAAACACAATATATTTTTCTCTAACTTAATATATCTTTTTACAATAATACATTAATATAAAAATGCACAATTAAAATGTAAAACCTTTTTCTTTTAAGTAAAATACCATTCTTTGTATAGTAATACATTAATACTAAAATACATAAAAAAATACATTTTTAATTTAAAATATTTAATTTAAATATTCTTTGTACATACATATAAAGATACATTTTTTATTACACAATATAATTAAAATTGAAAACACCTTTTTATTTTAATTAAAACATTCTTTTTGTACATATTAAAAAAATATACAAGATTACAAGGATTAATTAAACAAACATTTAATTCTTTAAGTTAACCATACCTTAATAATACATTAATTTCACATTTCGCACCTGTAAATAATTACATACACGTATACACGTACACTTACACAATACATTTACATTGCTCTTATACACATTTGCTTATATTTGTATATTCGTTACATTTACATTTGATCGATTCGATTTGGTTGTAACCTATTGGACATTACATTCCTAAAGTCTCATCCCCATTTGTAAATTTGTACCCCCACTCCCGGATACTTATTTTGTAATAGCGTAGACTTTACATTTTCGCAATTTACCGTTTTCAATTATACCATGGTTAGACCTAGGGTTTGCATGTACATAAAATCAAACGCTAGATAACCTAATACAAGACAAATACATGAAATCAATACACAATCACACTTGCACCCTCTAGGGTAATCCCACATGTTGACTTCCAAAATGGGCCATGCTTGCACGTCGAGTATCTTTGGCAAAACAAATTCAAATGATCATAAGTCCCTCGATGACGCTTTCGAAAGTTGCCTAAATGGAATGATCGTAGTCCCTTCAAAGCAAATTGCCAAAGACACTTGGCACCATTGCATTCATGGTCCATACGATGACCCGCGCCCGTCCCGTTAAACATCCTAAATGCAAGATTGTCCACCAAATTCAATGGTGGAGCAAAATTGTTAAAAAGGGTTGAAAACATAGAGAAAACCTTTGAGTACAATAGGGTAGATAAAACTCTTAGTTACTTGAGATCAACTTGCAAAAACACTTGCCTTCTTTTCAAAAACCATACTTCACGAACACTTTCAAAACAAACTCTCAAAACATTTTGAAACATCTTTTCGAAAAGATACACACCTTTGTAAAACATTCGAGTAAAGAATTGTTACAAGGGTAGCCTAAGACAAGGCATCTTCTTCCAAAACATTTTCAAAAACACACACACACACCACAATTTCAAAGCAATCGAAAATCAAGGCAAGTGATCTAAAAAACCAAGTAACTAAGAGCCCATGGATAACCATGGATGAAAAGGGTGCTAATACCTTCCCTTTTCATAATCTACCCCCCGAACCCACGAAATATCTCAAAAGGTTTTTGCTGTGCTTTTTTTAACCTTTCCTTTAGGATAAAATAAAAAGTCGGTGGCGACTCTTGCTCAACCGAACAAGTGCGAATACAAACGCAAAACTCATAGTCAGTTCTCCCACCGTATCACAGAACTGGCGACTCTAGCAGATAAATAAAAGAGACAGATATAAAATTCATCATTAAGGGCCACTGATTGGGATCAGTTAACCCTCTCTGCAAATCACGGGATTTCTCCCGGTTCACAAAGAGGGACGAATTTTTTATTTGCTAAAAATGAATGCACAAAAGTCAAAATTGCACAATTCAAAAATTGTCCAAAATGCATAGTTCAAATCTCAAACAGCACTGCACAAGTTCAAACCAAACTAGAAGTTCAAACTAAAAAGTCCAAATTCAAACTTTCTGTCAAACTGTACAAAGTACAAAAAGCTGTCAAAAAGAAGATTTGGAAGGATATCAAAAGATACAAAGTACAAGAAGTTGTCAAAAAGGGACAAATATGCAGAGGAAAACTGATATGCAAGCAAACTATTTCATCATTTCCCAACAAAAGTGGCCCTTTCAGAACAAAAGTACAAGGCATAAACAATATTTAATGCAAACTGTACTGAGAGAGAAGAAAAAGAGAGCAAAGAAAGCAGGTTTAGGCTTTAGGCAGGAAGAAAAAGAATATAAAATAAACTGAACACAGTGGATAAAAGGAAGAGGAAGGCAAACCAATATACAAAAACTGCATAAGTCTCTAGCCAAACAAAAATCACCCAAGACCTCAAACCTGCCTGAAGCAAGTAAAAAGCCTATAACCTGCAGTTGAAACTCAAACTGCAGGAAGAAAGCCATAAACCAGTTAACCTGCACAAGACCTGTATATGCCTT
This sequence comes from Vicia faba, assembly GCA_948472305.1. Lineage (NCBI taxonomy): Eukaryota > Viridiplantae > Streptophyta > Magnoliopsida > Fabales > Fabaceae > Vicia > Vicia faba. The sequence goes on along the minus strand of OX451738.1, from coordinate 1,441,338,408 downwards.
AAGGCCTAACCTGAAGCAGACCCTAAGCCAAAAACCTTGTATCAGAAAACATACAAAATCACCCAAAGCATTAAACCTGTGCCTCATACCTGCCTAAGCAAAAAAATCTGTTAAAGCCTAAACCAGTATACTTGCATAAACCATAACCTGCAGTTAAGCTCAGACTGCAATATACTAAGCCAATAAACCAGTAAATCCAAACCTGTCCAGCTTCAAGCCTAATCCAAATACATCTAAACAGAAAACTCAACCAAGCCATATCAAAGTATCATAAAGCCTAACCATCAAAAAAATAGCATATGCCCAAAAACCTTGTACCTATCAACAAGTCAAACGCCTACCCTGTCCAACCTTTCAAAGAATCAGAAATGGTGCAAGCATAGATTCAAGCATCAAGCCCTCAGAACTCAAGGAGTTCATCATAGGGGCATTCATCAAACACCAAATATCCAAGCATACTCAGGCTACTCAATGTCAAACACAGGCTCCTAAGCTTTTCAAAGCCTAAAGGCTCCAAATAAGCTCAAACCTGTCTAAAGCATCCAAGGCCAACTCTAAGCCCTCAGAAAACTCATCATTGGGCGGTAAAGAAGGCAAACATTCAAGGCAATAGAAGGAGGAGATAAATAAATACTGAGGCAACAGAAGCAAGGTATCTCAGAATAACCTAGCATTCAAGGTATCAAAACATTCAAAGCATATCAGCATCAGTACAGCATATTGAGCAAGCAACATAAGCATACGAGTGAACTAGGCAACAAGGGCGAGCCAACAGGAAGAAGAAGAAAAAAAAGCGTTTCAAGGTATACAAGCAACTCAGAAGCCAACGAGGAGAAGAGATAAAGAAGTATACAAAGGTGTTCAGCTTGACATCATAAAGCCTAAGAGAAAAGTACAGAAATACCAAGTTTTCCCAAAGCTAGATTCCGTCATCACCGAACCTCCGCCAAAGCCGCCTAAGCGCCTCCTCGTTCTCTTCTCCTCCATCGTCTTCCTCTAAAGGTAGTTCCCTTTTCCCCTTCCCTTTCATACCTCGTTAAACAAACAGAATGAACACCTAATCAAAAAAACAGTAGATCGGAACATGCAAAAGAAGGAGAATAAGAACCCTAGCGCGTTGAAAAGAAAAAGAATCGTACCTCTGTTTATCACCGTTTGAGTGGGCGTGAAGAGGAGGAGGAACGGTTTGCGCTGGTGGCTAGGGCAAGAAGAACAGTTTTGAATCCATGGCGAAAGATGAAGCAAGAACGATGAACAAACGGCGCACAAACCCTAAGCGTATGTCAAACTGAACACAAAACAATTAACCCTAAGACCATTGTTTGCATTTTGGGCCTTGCCCGTTTCAACCACCAAAGGCCCATTCAAAAACTTTTACCCTTTTTTTTTATAAAAACAACTCTATCTTCTTTTTGTTAATTAATTAACCTTAACCCTTTTTTTTATATATAAAACAAGTTTATTTTGTTAATAAATTAACACAAACCTTTTTTTATATATAACTTATTTTTTAAACACAATATATTTTTCTCTAACTTAATATATCTTTTTACAATAATACATTAATATAAAAATGCACAATTAAAATGTAAAACCTTTTTCTTTTAAGTAAAATACCATTCTTTGTATAGTAATACATTAATACTAAAATACATAAAAAAATACATTTTTAATTTAAAACATTTAATTTAAATATTCTTTGTACATACATATAAAGATACATTTTTTATTACACAATATAATTAAAATTGAAAACACCTTTTTCTTTTAATTAAAACATTCTTTTTGTACATATTAAAAAAATATACAAGATTACAAGGATTAATTAAACAAACATTTAATTCTTTAAGTTAACCATACCTTAATAATACATTAATTTCACATTTTGCACCTGTAAATAATTACATACACGTATACACGTACACTTACACAATACATTTACATTGCTCCTATACACATTTGCTTATATTTGTATATTCGTTACATTTACATTTGATCGATTCGATTTGGTTGTAACCTATTGGACATTACATTCCTAAAGTCTCATACCCATTTGTAAATTTGTACCCCCACTCCCGGATACTTATTTTGTAATAGCGTAGACTTTACATTTCCGCAATTTACCGTTTTCAATTATACCATGGTTAGACCTAGGGTTTGCATGTACATAAAATCAAACGCTAGATAACCTAATACAAGACAAATACATGAAATCAATACACAATCACACTTGCACCCTCTAGGGTAATCCCACGTGTTGCCTTCCAAAATGGGCCATGCTTGCACGTCGAGTATCTTTGGCAAAACAAATTCAAATGATCATAAGTCCCTCAATGACGCTTTCGAAAGTTGCCTAAATGGAATGATCGTAGTCCCTTCAAAGCAAATTGCCAAAGACACTTGGCACCATTGCATTCATGGTCCATACGATGACCCGCGCCCGTCCCGTTAAACATCCTAAATGCAAGATTGTCCACCAAATTCAATGGTGGAGCAAAATTGTTAAAAAGGGTTGAAAACATAGAGAAAAACTTTGAGTACAATAGGGTAGATAAAACTCTTAGTTACTTGAGATCAACTTGCAAAAACACTTGCCTTCTTTTCAAAAACCATACTTCACGAACACTTTCAAAACAAACTCTCAAAACATTTTGAAACATCTTTTCGAAAAGATACACACCTTTGTAAAACATTCGAGTAAAGAATTGTTACAAGGGTAGCCTAAGACAAGGCATCTTCTTCCAAAACATTTTCAAAAACACACACACACACCACAATTTCAAAGCAATCGAAAATCAAGGCAAGTGATCTAAAAAACCAAGTAACTAAGAGCCCATGGATAACCATGGATGAAAAGGGTGCTAATACCTTCCCTTTTCATAATCTACCCCCCGAACCCACGAAATATCTCAAAAGGTTTTTGCTGTGCTTTTTTTAACCTTTCCTTTAGGATAAAATAAAAAGTCGGTGGCGACTCTTGCTCAACCGAACAAGTGCGAATACAAACGCAAAACTCATATTCAGTTCTCCCACCGTATCACAGAACTGGCGACTCTAGCAGATAAATAAAAGAGACAGATATAAAATTCATTATTAAGGGCCACTGATTGGGATCAGTTAACCCTCTCTACAAATCACGGGATTTCTCCCGGTTCACAAAGAGGGACGAATTTTTTATTTGCTAAAAATGAATGCACAAAAGTCAAAATTGCACAATTCAAAAATTGTCCAAAATGCATAGTTCAAATCTCAAACAGCACTGCACAAGTTCAAACCAAACTAGAAGTTCAAACTAAAAAGTCCAAATTCAAACTTTCTGTCAAACTGTACAAAGTACAAAAAGCTGTCAAAAAGAAGATTTGGAAGGATATCAAAAGATACAAAGTACAAGAAGCTGTCAAAAAGGGACAAATATGCAGAGGAAAATTGATATGCAAGCAAACTATTTCATCATTTCCCAACAAAAGCGGCCCTTTCAGAACAAAAGTACAAGGCATAAACAATATTTAATGCAAAATGTACTGAGAGAGAAGAAAAAGAGAGCAAAGAAAGCAGGTTTAGGCTTTAGGCAGGAAGAAAAAGAATATAAAACAAACTGAACACAGTGGATAAAAGGAAGAGGAAGGCAAACCAATATACAAAAACTGCATAAGTCTCTAGCCAAACAAAAATCACCCAAGACCTCAAACCTGCCTGAAGCAAGTAAAAAGCCTATAACCTGCAGTTGAAACTCAAACTGCAGGAAGAAAGCCATAAACCAGTTAACCTGCACAAGACCTGCATATGCCTTAAGGCCTAACCTGAAGCAGACCCTAAGCCAAAAACCTTGTATCAGAAAACATACAAAATCACCCAAAGTATTAAACCTGTGCCTCATACCTGCCTAAGCAAAAAAATCTGTTAAAGCCTAAACCAGTATACCTGCATAAACCATAACCTGCAGTTAAGCTCAGACTGCAATATACTAAGCCAACAAACCAGTAAATCCAAACCTGTCCAGCTTCAAGCCTAATCCAAATACATCCAAACAGAAAACTCAACCAAGCCACATCAAAGTATCATAAATCCTAACCATCAAAAAAACAGCATATGCCCAAAAACCTTGTACCTATCAACAAGCCAAACGCCTACCCTGTCCAACCTTTCAAAGAATCAGAAATGGTGCAAGCATAGATTCAAGCATCAAGCCCTCAGAACTCAAGGATTTCATCATAGGGGCATTCATCAAACACCAAATATCCAAGCATACTCAGGCTACTCAATGTCAAACACAGGCTCCTAAGCTTTTCAAAGCCTAAAGGCTCCAAATAAGCTCAAACCTGTCTAAAGCATCCAAGGCCAACTCTAAGCCCTCAGAAAACTCATCATTGGGCGGTAAAGAAGGCAAACATTCAAGGCAATAGAAGGAGGAGATAAAGAAATATTGAGGCAACAGAAGCAAGGTATCTTAGAATAACCTAGCATTCAAGGTATCAAAACATTCAAAGCATATCAGCATCAGTACAGCATATTGAGCAAGAAACATAAGCATACGAGTGAACTAGGCAACATGGGCGAGCCAACAGGAAGAAGAAGAAAAAAAAGCGTTTCAAGGTATACAAGCAACTCAGAAGCCAACGAGGAGAAGAGATAAAGAAGTATACAAAGGTTTTCAGCTTGACATCATAAAGCCTAAGAGAAAAGTACAGAAATACCAAGTTTTCCTAAAGCTAGCTTCCGTCATCACCGAACCTCCGCCAAAGCCGCCTCCTCGTTCTCTTCTCCTCCATCGTCTTCCTCTAAAGGTAGTTCCCTTTTCCCCTTCCCTTTCATACCTCGTTAAACAAACAGAATGAACACCTAATCAAAAAAACAGTAGATCGGAACATGCAAAAGAATGAGAATAAGAACCCTAGCGCGTTGAAAAGAAAAAGAATCGCACCTCTGTTTATCACCGTTTGAGTGGGCGTGAAGAGGAGGAGGAGCGGTTTGCGCTGGTGGCTAGGGCAAGAAGAACAGTTTTGAATCCATGGCGAAAGATGAAGCAAGAACGATGAACAAACGGCGCACAAACCCTAAGCGTATGTCAAACTGAACACAAAACAATTAACCCTAAGACCATTGTTTGCATTTTGGGCCTTGCCCGTTTCAACCACCAAAGGCCCATTCAAAAACTTTTACCCTTTTTTTTTATAAAAACAACTCTATCTTCTTTTTGTTAATTAATTAACCTTAACCCTTTTTTTTATATATAAAACAAGTTTATTTTATTAATAAATTAACACAAACCTTTTTTTATATATAACTTATTTTTTAAACACAATATATTTTTCTCTAACTTAATATATCTTTTTACAATAATACATTAATATAAAAATGCACAATTAAAATGTAAAACCTTTTTCTTTTAAGAAAAATACCATTCTTTGTATAGTAATACATTAATACTAAAATACATAAAAAAATACATTTTTAATTTAAAACATTTAACTTAAATATTCTTTGTACATACATATAAAGATACATTTTTTATTACACAATATAATTAAAATTGAAAACACCTTTTTCTTTTAATTAAAACATTCTTTTTGTACATATTAAAAAAATATACAAGATTACAAGGATTAATTAAACAAACATTTAATTCTATAAGTTAACCATACCTTAATAATACATTAATTTCACATTTCGCACCTGTAAATAATTACATACACGTATACACGTACACTTACACAATACATTTACATTGCTCCTATACACATTTGCTTATATTTGTATATTTGTTACATTTACATTTGATCGATTCGATTTGGTTGTAACCTATTGGACATTACATTCCTAAAGTCTCATCCCCATTTGTAAATTTGTACCCCCACTCCCGCATACTTATTTTGTAATAGCGTAGATTTTACATTTCCGCAATTTACCGTTTTCAATTATACCATGGTTAGACCTAGGGTTTGCATGTACATAAAATCAAACGCTAGATAACCTAATACAAGACAAATACATGAAATCAATACACAATCACACTTGCACCCTCTAGGGTAATCCCACATGTTGCCTTCCAAAATGGGCCATGCTTGCACGTCGAGTATCTTTAGCAAAACAAATTCAAATGACCATAAGTCCCTCGATGACGCTTTCGAAAGTTGCCTAAATGGAATGATCGTAGTCCCTTCAAAGCAAATTGCCAAAGACACTTGGCACCATTGCATTCATGGTCCATACGATGACCCGCGCCCGTCCCGTTAAACATCCTAAATGCAAGATTGTCCACCAAATTCAATGGTGGAGCAAAATTGTTAAAAAGGATTGAAAACATAGAGAAAAACTTTGAGTACAATAGGGTAGATAAAACTCTTAGTTACTTGAGATCAACTTGCAAAAACACTTGCCTTCTTTTCAAAAACCATACTTCACGAACACTTTCAAAACAAACTCTCAAAACATTTTGAAACATCTTTTCGAAAAGATACACACCTTTGTAAAACATTCGAGTAAAGAATTGTTACAAGGGTAGCCTAAGACAAGGCATCTTCTTCCAAAACATTTTCAAAAACACACACACACACCACAATTTCAAAGCAATCGAAAATCAAGGCAAGTGATCTAAAAAAACCAAGTAACTAAGAGCCCATGGATAACCATGGATGAAAAGGGTGCTAATACCTTCCCTTTTCATAATCTACCCCCCGAACCCACGAAATATCTCAAAAGGTTTTTGCTTTGCTTTTTTTAACCTTTCCTTTAGGATAAAATAAAAAGTCGGTGGCGACTCTTGCTCAACCGAACAAGTGCGAATACAAACGAAAAACTCATAGTCAGTTCTCCCACCGTATCACAGAACTGGCGACTCTGCTGGGGACTTCTTAAAAGTGGGGTTACCTTAGGGTTTAGATCACCTTTACTTTCTTGCTTTGATTGATTTGATTGCTTTATCTTTTGGGTTCTTGTTTGGGTTTGTTGTAAATCCTACACCCGGATTTGGGGCACCTTCTTAGGTAAATAGCAAAAAACTGCGAGGGAACTGTGCGGGGTATACCGACACGGTTGAAGCGGTAAGCTATGTTAGTGTGACATATTTGTGAGTACCGGTAACCCTTGAGTTCAATCAAGGAGAGTACGGGGCCGCTGAGTGATGTCGTGAAGCACTAACGAACTCTTAGAACCTTAATTGACCATCTTAGCCTTTTTAGGGGTAGTGAGATGACCGACTTTGGTGCAGTCCGAAGTTGGTAGATACTCGATACTACACTCATTTGAGGATTGTTTTCTTGGAATATTTTGGTCGCCAGTAAGTGGCTAAACCGAAACGATGAACACCGAAAACAATCCAATGATATTGAGCTCCTTAGAACCCAGTTTCTATTTTAGGACAGGATGGGCCAACTAACTTCAAGAGGGTACTTACCTAAACCCCATGCAAGCCTAAACCTAAGGACTTGTTTGCTTTGTGTGAATATGTCTGTTTGTATATACACTCACTTGCTTTTCGCATACATGTACATAACATCATGACATCATACCATAGCATTTTCAATAACCATTTCAAGGATCTCGAGGTTTCTTTTGATGCAGGGTTACATTGAACCAGACGTCTACCAAGGGGCAAGAGGTTTCTCCTCTAAACCAATACCAATCAAATTTCAAGTACAACAACTTGAATCAGTGGCTATGACCCACTTGACATGGTGAGCTTGATTCAAGTGGAAAGACATCCACCGATACAAAGTTCTCCGATCAAAGATCAAATACAACAACTTGAATCAGTGGCTATGACCCATTTGACATGATGAGCTTGATTCTAGTGGAAAGACATCCACCGATACAAAGTTCTCCGATCAAAGATCAAATACAACAACTTGAATCAGTGGCTATGACCCATTTGACATGATGAGCTTGATTCTAGTGGAAAGACATCCACCGATACAAAGTTCTCAAATCAAATATCAAGTATAACAACTTGAATCAGTGGCGATGACCCACTTGACATGGTGAGCTTGATTCTTGTGGAAAGACGTCCACCGGTACAAAGAGCTCCAATCAAGATCAAAGTTCAACCTCTAACATTTTCTTGTGTTTACCCCAAGAGATCCTTGAAAACATGCATCCACATATCATGCATTGCATCTTGACAGTCTTTCCTTTTTCAGGTTTCCTTACTCTCCTGCTGTTTATTTCAGTTAGAGATGGCTCTAGAAAGGTCTGTCAAAGACATCCAAAACCAGACTGCTCAGCTGCAGGAGATGTGCCTGAACTTGTCTCTGGGGCAAGAAGAGATGAAAGCTCTTCTCACAAAGAGCTTGGAGATTTCCAACAATGCCAGGAGTAATCAGCTTGCGGAGCTGCAATTTGATCTGACAACATTGAGGACCCAAGTGATGGGACAGTTGGTGGGCCAGATGGCTCTCATCCAAGACCTATCTCAAAGACAAGAGGAACTCAGAGTTCTTGTCCGCCAACTGCTTCCAAACAACCAATTGGGGCAAACATCTGAGGTTGAAGAGCAAGTCACCGCTCAGCCTCCATCCACTCAAGAAAACAAGGGGAAAGCTCCTCTGCTTGCTTCAGGGTCACAAGCCCATCAACAACCTCGCCAGCGTCAAAGGGGTAATCGGCGTAAGCAAGAAACGTCGGGAAGACAGTTCACAGAGACTGAAATACCATCATTCTTCATACTGAAGCGTCTGTTGGAGGTCAACCTGCTTACCTTAAAGGATCCTCCTCAGAAGCTCAAGACCTCCTCTCCTAACTATTGTCCCGACGCATTTTGTGTTTACCACTCCTACAGCCCGGGACACGACACCAATGACTGTTGGTCCTTGAAGAACAAGATTCAAGATCTGATCGACATTGGAGTGCTGGAATTCATGCCAGACGGCGAGATGAAAATCTTCCGTTAAGGGTTTTTCCACCTGAAGTGACGAAGCTCAAGCTGAAAGACTTTTGCTTCTTTTTGAATTTTCAAAGTTGTAATTTCTTTTGCTGTCAAACAATTATCTGTTGATGTTAAACTCTGTTTTCATTAATGCATTGCATATGTTTGTCTTGAATTCATCCATTCGTTTCACTACTCTTATGCTTTTCTTTATGATATTTGACTCTTGACAAAAAGCTGCAAGCCTTTAGAGGGAGGATGACGAAACAATACCATGATCTTATACAGTATGCTTTTGAACAGACCTTGCTGATGATGTACAGGCATTTCTTTCAATTCCCAAACACTGGAGTTATAAGGAAGATAATCCCTAGTCAACCCCTTCGAGCCAAAGAAGTAGGAGTTTTCTGTTCTAAACAATCGAAACCTTTGATATAAACCTGGGGCAGGGTAGTCTCTCAGTTAATTCAAGAGAAACGCGCATTGAAGTCGCAAGCTCTCAGTTCGTAACACAACGGACGACGTCAAAAAAGAAAGCGTTCCTTTGAAATCAAAAGACAGGGGTGGTTCCCTATCACATAGACAGTCAATCTCTCAAAAAGAAAAAGCCCACTAGGTCAAAACCTGAAAAGGAGGCTTAAGAAAGCTGGGGCATCCCGCTGACTGTAATCTCGAAAATGGGAACAGTCAGGCAAAAGTTAGGGATAACAAATCAAAATCAAAATAGTGAGGTCATTACAAAATCCTCAACAACATGAAAAATGTTGAAAAAGAAAAAAGGAGATGATGACTGTCTCCCAAATTCATCTAGCGAACCATCGCCCGAAAGTCGTTCCTGACTCAAAACAGAGTGCGACGCACAATTAACTGAGCTTAGGTATGAAGAACATCATGAAGAGCGGGTGGGTACAAATATACTTTGAGCCTTTATCTTTTGTTTCTTAAACCATGAACCAAGCCACGTTACAACCCTTCAAAAGTCCTAATTGAAGCATGGTTTAGTTCGAAAGCATACTGTTACAAAAGGTATCCTGACTCCTGTAGGGCTTTATTCTAAATCTTGTGTTGACTTGTCTTATGAAAAGTTTTCTGCTAAAAACGCATTTTTCAAAACTTCGAGACAAACATAAACTTTGCATTGCTTGAATATCACTGTCTGCATTTGGCTTTTTGTTTGACAGCGAAGAAATTCGTACAGCGAATGTTCGGAGGAACGAAAACTCTCTCAGTGAGCAAAATCACTTCAAAGGGACGACACTTCCTTTACAAATCTCCTATCAACAAGGGGGGCATGACATGTCACTATCCAATTAACCTGAGGCAGTCCAGTCAAGGTTTCAACAGATCGTTCAAAGTTCAGTTAACCTGGGGCAGTCCAGTCAAGGTTTCAACAGATCGTTCAAAGTTCAGTTAACCTGGGGCAGTCCAGTCAAGATTTCAAGAAATCTCTCAATCCGCGGGGTAATCTGATTCAAGACTCCTTCATCATCACTTGGGGCATTCGAATGTCAAAAGTGTTCAACAAATTCCTTCTCAAAACGCGATGCAGTTTTACACTGACTCATCATCAGGAAACCCTACACCGGTTCCTATTCAACTTCAAGACTTCTGAAAACAGTTCACGGGTTCTCCAAGTAACGGATGTTAACCTATCGCTTGTTTAGATTCTTCTCAACTTCTGATAACAGTTTACGGATTCTCCAGTAACGGATGTTAATCTATCGCTTGTTCAGACTCAAGACTTCTGAAAACAGTTCACGGGTTCTCCAAGTAACGGATGTTAACCTATCGCTTGTTCAGATTCTTCTCAACTTCTGAAAACAGTTTACGGATTCTCCAGTAACGGATGTTAATCTATCGCTTGTTCAGACTCAAGATTTCTGAAAACAGTTCACGGGTTCTCCAAGTAACGGATGTCAACCTATCGCTTGTTCAGATTCTTCTCAAGACTTCTGAAAACAGTTTATGGATTCATCCCAACAACGGATGTTAATCTATCACTTGTTCAGATGCAATTTTTGAAAACAGTTTACGGACGCTTCCCAACAACGGATGCTGCTCTATTGCTTATTCAACTTCAAGACTTCTGAAAACAGTTCACGGGTTCTCCAAGTAACGGATGTTAACCTATCGCTTGTTCAGATTCTTCTCCAGATTTCTGAAAACAATTTACGGATTCTTCCCAACAACGGATGATAATCTATCGCTTGTTCAGACTCTTCTCAACGCTTTGAAAACAGTTTACGGATTCTCAAGTAACGGATTTCAATCTATCGCTTGTTCAGACTCAAGACTTCTGAAAACTGTTCACGGGTTCTCCAGTAACGGATGTTAACCTATCGCTTGTTCAGACTCTTCTCAGCAGCCAAGGATTTATTCTCCCCGGCAGCAGTCAAGATTCTTTTATCTTCAGCCATCCAGGATTCATTTATCCTCAGCAAGACAGCTCTTCAGCTTACATGCGCATTCATCACATTCATGTCATAAACATTGATGTCACATACATTGCATCATGCATCATAACATTGCATACAACTAACCCTTTTCCTTTTCAAGTAAGATCAGTCGACAGACAAAGATCATCTCCCAAGATTCATCCAAAAATAGTTCAGATGTGACCCGGACACGGTGACATTCTGATACTTATTCCAGATCCATCCAGATGCAGTTTTATACGAGCACATCATCAGGAAGCCCTACACCGGTTCCTCTCCCTATCAAACTTCTGAAAACAGTTCACGGGTTCTCCAGTAACGGATGTTAACCTATCACTTGTTCAGACTCTTCTCAACTTTTGAAAACAGTTTACGGACGCTTCCCAACAACGGATGCTGCTCTATTGCTTATTCAATCTCAACTCCTGAAAACAGTTCACAGATTCTCCAGACGTGGATGTCAATCTATTGCTTATTCGGACCCCCAAGTCAGAAATGTTCCAAAACATGGGTGCCTTCCTGATACTCGTCCACTCACCATCGACATACAGTCCAGCATTACCAAATGGCATCTTTAAGCCCATTTCCAGATGGCATCTATAAGCCCATCCTCCTACCAGCAGTCATCAAATGGCATCTTTAAGCCCATTTCCAGATGGCATCTCTAAGCCCATCCCCCGACAAGATTCTATCGCATCAGATGGCATCTTTAAGCCCATCACCAAATGGCATCTTTAAGCCCATTCATCTCTACCATCACATCGCCGAGTGCAAATTTTCTGGGCACTCTAGTGTCCAATCTTCTTTTACCTTCAAGTCGCGAAAGGCAAACTTGCCAATCTAACTCTTCAGGTCCAAGAAGATTGAACAGGGGAAACTGTTGTACCCCAAAATTTGCCCTCGCATTTTTCCTCAAGAAATCACAGCTTCAGGCGTTTCCTGATTTCTCAGATTGGCTCAAGAATCGGTCAAACAAACTTTTCTCGTCAGTCAGACACAATTAGGGTTTTAGTGATTTTCAGGGCTCTAGAATGTTTCAAACAATTGGCTTAGGGTTTTGGTTGATTTTGGCTTAACTTTGATCAGGCGAACATTCTTTGGCATTTAATCAGGAATTAGGGTTTTCGTGCGCAGTTCCTTAGAAAGATTTAATTCTACGATGCTTTGCAAGTTATTCCGAGATTTGGGTTTGAATTCGCGTTGTTTGACTTAATCAGTAAAAGAATGCATTTGGATTGAATTCACGTTTGTTTGATTGAACCAGTCAAAGGATACATTCAGTTTGGATTTACAGCGTTGGGTAAAAATCAGTGGAAAGGGAATGCGCCTGATCAGTTGTTTTGATTAACTATTGTTTTGCTGTGGACGTTGGAAATGCCAGGTTTAACTGATCAAATACTAAAGCATTGTCTATTTAAATTATTTATTATTCTAAAATTAAGTGATTGGAATTTATTTTTCAATTATTTTAATTCAAAGAATTTTAAATAATAAATAAACAATAAAGGATAAAAAAGAATTAATTGGATAAAAACCTTTTATTTACTTTTAAATTATTCGTACAATTATTGTTTACAATTTGTTTACAACAATAATTTTACAGTAATTTAAACTTAAATAAAAAAGACTATCCTAAACATTCTTTTCTAATCTTCAATTCTTCATCTGCTATCCTTTGCTCCAGTGCTCCATTTTATTTTATTCATCTGCAAAAGAAAAAAGGAAAGTCAATAGCAGATAAATAAAAGAGACAGATATAAAATTCATCATTAAGGGCCACTGATTGGGATCAGTTAACCCTCTCTGCAAATCACGGGATTTCTTCCGGTTCACAAAGAGGGACGAATTTTTTATTTGCTAAAAATGAATGCACAAAAGTCAAAATTGCACAATTCAAAAATTGTCCAAAATGCATAGTTCAAATCTCAAACAGCACTGCACAAGTTCAAACCAAACTAGAAGTTCAAACTAAAAAGTCCAAATTCAAACTTTCTGTCAAACTGTACAAAGTACAAAAAGCTGTCAAAAAGAAGATTTGGAAGGATATCAAAAGATACAAAGTACAAGAAGCTGTCAAAAAGGGACAAATATGCAGAGGAAAATTGATATGCAAGCAAACTATTTCATCATTTCCCAACAAAAGTGGCCCTTTCAGAACAAAAGTACAAGGCATAAACAATATTTAATGCAAACTGTACTGAGAGAGAAGAAAAAGAGAGCAAAGAAAGCAGGTTTAGGCTTTAGGCAGGAAGAAAAAGAATATAAAACAAACTGAACACAGTGGATAAAAGGAAGAGGAAGGCAAACCAATATACAAAAACTGCATAAGTCTCTAGCCAAACTAAAATCACCCAAGACCTCAAACCTGCCTGAAGCAAGTAAAAAGCCTATAACCTGCAGTTGAAACTCAAACTGCAGGAAGAAAGCCATAAACCAGTTAACCTGCACAAGACCTGCATATGCCTTAAGGCCTAACCTGAAGCAGACCCTAAGCCAAAAACCTTGTATCAGAAAACATACAAAATCACCCAAAGCATTAAACTTGTGCCTCATACCTGCCTAAGCAAAAAAATCTGTTAAAGCCTAAACCAGTATACCTGCATAAACCATAACCTGCAGTTAAGCTCAGACTGCAATATACTAAGCCAACAAACCAGTAAATCCAAACCTGTCCAGCTTCAAGCCTAATCCAAATACATCCAAACAGAAAACTCAACCAAGCCATATCAAAGTATCATAAAGCCTAACCATCAAAAAAACAGCATATGCCTAAAAACCTTGTACCTATCAACAAGCCAAACGCCTACCCTGTCCAACCTTTCAAAGAATCAGAAATGGTGCAAACATAGATTCAAGCATCAAGCCCTCAGAACTCAAGGAGTTCATCATAGGGGCATTCATCAAACACCAAATATCCAAGCATACTCAGGCTACTCAATGTCAAACACAGGCTCCTAAGCTTTTCAAAGCCTAAAGGCTCCAAATAAGCTCAAACCTGTCTAAAGCATCCAAGGCCAACTCTAAGCCCTCAGAAAACTCATCATTGGGCGGTAAAGAAGGCAAACATTCAAGGCAATAGAAGGAGGAGATAAAGAAATACTGAGGCAACAGAAGCAAGGTATCTCAGAATAACCTAGCATTCAAGGTATCAAAACATTCAAAGCATATCAGCATCAGTACAGCATATTGAGCAAGCAACATAAGCATACGAGTGAACTAGGAAACAAGGGCGAGCCAACAGGAAGAAGAAGAAAAAAATCGTTTCAAGGTATACAAGCAACTCAGAAGCCAACGAGAAGAAGAGATAAAGAAGTATACAAAGGTTTTCAGCTTGACATCATAAAGCCTAAGAGAAAAGTACAGAAATACCAAGTTTTCCCAAAGCTAGCTTCCGTCATCACCGAACCTCCGCCAAAGCCGCCTCAGCGCCTCCTAGTTCTCTTCTCCTCCATCGTCTTCCTCTAAAGGTAGTTCCCTTTTCCCCTTCCCTTTCATACCTCGTTAAACAAACAGAATGAACACCTAATCAAAAAAACAGTAGATCGGAACATGCAAAAGAAGGATAATAAGAACCCTGGCGCGTTGAAAAGAAAAAGAATCGTACCTCTGTTTATCACCGTTTGAGTGGGCGTGAAGAGGAGGAGGAGCGGTTTGCGCTGGTGGCTAGGGCAAGAAGAACAGTTATGAATCCATGGCGAAAGATGAAGCAAGAACGATGAACAAACGGCGCACAAACCCTAAGCGTATGTCAAACTGAACACAAAACAATTAACCCTAAGACCATTGTTTGCATTTTGGGCCTTGCCCGTTTCAACCACCAAAGGCCCATTCAAAAACTTTTACCCTTTTTTTTTATAAAAACAACTCTATCTTCTTTTTGTTAATTAATTAACCTTAACCCTTTTTTTTTATATATAAAACAAGTTTATTTTGTTAATAAATTAACACAAACCTTTTTTTATATATAACTTATTTTTTAAACACAATATATTTTTCTCTAACTTAATATATCTTTTTACAATAATACATTAATATAAAAATGCACAATTAAAATGTTAAACCTTTTTCTTTTAAGTAAAATACCATTCTTTGTATAGTAATACATTAATACTAAAATACATAAAAAAATACATTTTTAATTTAAAACATTTAATTTAAATATTCTTTGTACATACATATAAAGATACATTTTTTATTACACAATATAATTAAAATTGAAAACACATTTTTCTTTTAATTAAAACATTCTTTTTGTACATATTAAAAAAATATACAAGATTACAAGGATTAATTAAACAAACATTTAATTATTTAAGTTAACCATACCTTAATAATACATTAATTTCACATTTCGCACCTGTAAATAATTACATACACGTATACACGTACACTTACACAATACATTTACATTGCTCCTATACACATTTGCTTATATTTGTATATTCGTTACATTTACATTTGATCGATTCGATTTGGTTGTAACCTATTGGACATTACATTCCTAAAGTCTCATCCCCATTTGTAAATTTGTACCCCCACTCCCGGATACTTATTTTGTAATAGCGTAGACTTTACATTTCCGCAATTTACCGTTTTCAATTATACCATGGTTAGACCTAGGGTTTGCATGTACATAAAATCAAACGCTAGATAACCTAATACAAGACAAATACATGAAATCAATACACAATCACACTTGCACCCTCTAGGGTAATCCCACATGTTGCCTTCCAAAATGGGCCATGCTTGCACGTCGAGTATCTTTGGCAAAACAAATTTAAATGATCATAAGTCCCTCGATGACGCTTTCGAAATTTGCCTAAATGGAATGATCGTAATCCCTTCAAAGCAAATTGCCAAAGACACTTGGCACCATTGCATTCATGGTCCATACGATGACCCGCGCCCGTCCCGTTAAACATCCTAAATGCAAGATTGTCCACCAAATTCAATGGTGGAGCAAAATTGTTAAAAAAGGGTTGAAAACATAGAGAAAACCTTTGAGTACAATAGGGTAGATAAAACTCTTAGTTACTTGAGATCAACTTGCAAAAACACTTGCCTTCTTTTCAAAAACCATACTTCACGAACACTTTCAAAACAAACTCTCAAAACATTTTGAAACATCTTTTCGAAAAGATACACACCTTTGTAAAACATTCGAGTAAAGAATTGTTACAAGGGTAGCCTAAGACAAGGCATCTTCTTCCAAAACATTTTAAAAAACACACACACACACCACAATTTCAAAGCAATCGAAAATCAAGGCAAGTGATCTAAAAAACCAAGTAACTAAGAGCCCATGGATAACCATGGATGAAAAGGGTGCTAATACCTTCCCTTTTCATAATCTACCCCCCGAACCCACGAAATATCTCAAAAGGTTTTTGCTGTGCTTTTTTTAACCTTTCCTTTAGGATAAAATAAAAAGTCAGTGGCGACTCTTGCTCAACCGAACAAGTGCGAATACAAACGTAAAACTCATAGTCAGTTCTCCCACCGTATCACACTGTGAAAGGTGTGTGGCAACCTTCCGAGGAAATGAGTACCGCACCGATACCATTTCCAAGTGCATTTGAAGCACCATCAAAGTACAGGGTCCATCGGGATCCCTTTTCAGGTCCGTCATACGGTCCGTTACCTTCAATGTTGTCCAAATTCATGATGTCCTCATCTGGGAAGTCAAATCTCATGGATTGGTAATCTTCGATAGCTTGATGAGCCAGATGGTCAGCAAGTACACTCCCTTTTGTAGCTTTTTGGGTGGTGTACTGGATGTCATACTCAGTTAGGATCATTTGCCATCTAGCTATTCTTCCAGATAAAGCAGGCTTTTCGAAGATATACTTGATAGGATCCATTTTGGAAATCAACAGAGTGGTATGAGTCAACATATACTGTCTTAGTCGGCGAGCAGCCCATACCAAAGCGCATCAAGTTTTCTCGAGCAGTGAGTAGCGAGTCTCACAGTCGGTAAACTTTTTTCTAAGGTAATAAATAGCATGCTCTTTTCGACCAGACTCGTCATGCTGGCCCAAAACACACCCCATTGAGTTATCCAAGACGGTCAGATACATGATCAATGGTCTTCCCTTGACGGGTGGCATCAGAATAGGAGGTTCTAGCAAATACTCCTTGATTTTATCAAAAGCAGCTTGGTAATCGTCGTTCCATTCGACTACCTGATCTTTCTTTAACGGTTTGAAGATCGGCTCACAGGTAGAAGTCAGATGAGAGATGAATCTGGCAATATAGTTCAAGCGCCCTAAGAATCCTCTAACCTCCTTTTCAGTACGGGGAGCAGGCATCTCTTGTATTGCTTTCACTTTTGCTGGATCGACCTCAATGCCTTAGTTGCTGACAATAAACCCTAGAAGTTTACCAGACCTAACTCCAAAAGTACACTTACTTGGATTCAGTCTGAGTTTGTATTCTTTCAACCTGGCAAACAGCTTTTCTAGATGTTCAAGGTGTTCCTCCTCTGTTTGTGACCGAGCTGTCATATCGTCTACATAAACTTCGATCTCATGATGTATCATATCATGAAATAAAGCTACCATGGCGCGTTGATAAGTTGCCCCTGCGTTATTCAATCCGAACGGCAGCACCTTGTAGCAGAAGGTACCCCATTGTGTAACAAAGGTTGTTTTCTCCATATCCTCGGGGGCCATTTTAATCTGGTTGTAGCCCGAGAATCCATCCATGAAGGAAAACACCTTGTGCTGAGCTGTGTTGTCAATCAAAATGTCGATATGGGGTAGCGGAAAATCATCTTTAGGGCTGGCCCTATTCAAATCCCGGTAGTCCACACACATTCTGACTTTTCCGTCTTTTTTAGGTACTGGCACAATGTTGCCAACCCATTGTGGGTAGGATGTAACAGCCAGAAAGCCAGCGTTGAATTGCTTCATCACTTCTGCTTTGATCTTCTCAGACATGTCGGGCCTCATTCGGCGGACCTTTTGTTTGATCGGTGGACAATCTTCTCTTGTAGGGAGACGGTGAACCACGATGTCTGTGTCTAAACTCGGCATGTCTTCATAAGACCAGGAGAAGATTTCAACGTACTCATTTAACAGCTGTATCAGGCGTTCCTTGACACTTGGCTCCAGATTGGCACCCACTTGTACTTCCTTCCGGTCTTCCTCTGTTCCTAAGTTGACAGTTTCCAACAACTCTTCGTGAGGCAAGATGGCCCTTTCTTCTTGTTGTAGAAGTCTGGCTAGTTCTCTCGGTACTTCACAATCTTCGTCATCTTCATACTCAGCCTGATTGACCAGATCTTCAGAGTTATTGAAGGGCATAACAGCATAGTCACCCATAGAATCCAGAGTGGACGGGTACCTGCGTTTGTGAGTGTGGGTGTGTGTAAGGGATAGCCATCCTTAAACAAACAAAATGCAAAAAGGAAAGAAAATGAACACAGCAGTTTATCAATGAAAAACGTCCAATGAATCATTAAACATGGCATATGGATATGAAGATAATCAAAACCCTTACAAGTAGACCTACATGCCCCGGGAAAGGCATGAGGTGAAAAGGTAGTGTACGGATTGTTCAAAAGTAAATATTACAAACCAACAGGAAATGTTTGATAGATAATTACTGATTAATAAAAGTAATGGGGACAAAGTCTTTTGCCTCCCAGTTGCGTAGGCCTCCCTCGATGGTTGGGTAGATCCAATCTTCAATGTTGGCCTCTTCGTCTTCACCTTCCAGAGCATTGATTCCATAAGGAGAGATCTTGATGGGCGTTCTTTCAACCTTTGAGCGGCGCATAGCTTTCTGTCCCGCGGCAGTGAAACCTAATCCAAACTTGTCTGTTTTGTGAGGAATATCAGGCAACTGACCCCATGTTGAGCTCTTTCCTTCCTTCAATGCAGCTTTCGCGTCTTTTAGAGATGCCATCCTGGCCATTTGCTTTGGTACCTCAGCTACCACTTTTGTTACTGCCACTTCAGGAGAGACTTCCTCGAAGTGCTGGAATGGTGTCTCAATGAATTCTCCTTCCACCTCTACATACCGAAAGGAGTTCAAATGGCTTATCATATATTCCTATTCACCGTGCACGGTTATGATCTTTCCTTTGACAGGGAACTTCAACATTTGATGTAAGGAGGAGGTAACCGCCCCAGCATTATGTATCCATGGCCTCCCCAATAAGCAAGAGTATGACGGACGGATGTCCATCACATAGAAAGTTGAGGGGAACACCTCTGTACCAACCTTAATGGGAATGTCTACCTCTCCGTGTACCATTCTCTTCGACCCGTCAAATGCCCTTACAATGATATTACTTGGCCTCAACTCCAAGCCTTCGCAATCTAAACGGTCGAGAGCCTTCTTGGGCAGCACGTTCAGATAAGAACCAGTGTCGACCAGAACATGGGCCAGAGTAGTTCCTTGGCATTCTACCGACACATGTAATGCGTCGTTGTGTTTTCTTCCTTTTGAGGTCAGGTCAGCATCAGAGAAACCTAAACTGTTGTCTGCTGTAAGACTGGCTACACAGTCTTGGAATTGGTCGGCAGAGGTTTCCTGTGGTACATGGGCTGTCTTCAGGAATTTAATCAATGCTTTGGCGTGCGCCTCAGAACAAAGCAGTAATGCTAACATGGAGATCTTCGAGGGAGTTTGCCCCAGTTGCTCTACCACGTCATAATCACTCTTTTTAATTATCTTCAGGATCTCCTCCATCTCTTTCTTAGAGGTCTCCGGGATGACCAAAGGCTGAGCCCTCGTCCGGACGAGCTCATCTTGGTTCCCTTTACCTTTATCAGCATAAGTAGGAGGGACAACAGCGGGAATAACAGTTTCTTCAATCAACGGAGTTTCGGCGGAAAGTTTTATTGGTGCAGGATTAACTCTGGCAGCAGCTGAGGGTCCAAAGGTTGCCTTTGGGGGGGCAATCTCTGGAGAAAATATTCTCCCGCTTCGGGTGATCTTGCTTGTACCAGCAATGTTTCCAATGCTGGCCTCTTCTTCATCAGAGCTTTCTTCGGTTACTTCGACTTGTTTAACACCATGGTAGTAGATTTCTCCACCGTAATTCCATGGTATTGACTTGTCATAACTGTAGGGGACAGGCCCAGGCATAGTTATTTTCAAGGGAACAATCTTTGTAGCTGATGTAATCTTAACAGGCTTTCTGACGGCCTTGGAAAGATTGGTGTGAATGGTGATAATTGAAACATCTTCAGCAGGGGTTGGAATAGCAGGAACCTTCTCAAATAGAATTTGTTGACTGTCCATCAGGCCTTAGATGCCTTTCTTCAGTGATGGGCAATCAAATGGCAGAGAGTAACAACAGTAGCAGTCTTCTTTGCATCCCGGGAAAATCCCGGCTCTTAGCAGGTTTAACTTGATGGTTAGCAGCGGAGTTATCAGGTCACTGACATCAGAAACATGCAAATCTTCCTCAATAGCATGGACATTTCGACCATGTTTCGGCATCGGAGCAGATATCACGTTTTGTTTCTCGGGGGCATCGAACTCCACCTCTTTTGCATCTATCAAGTCTTGGATTTTATTTTTTAGCGCCCAACAATCATTTGTGTCATGTCCGACGCTATCGGAATGGTAGGCGCATTTAGCATTGGGATGATAGTGCGGTGAAGCAGTATTCACAGTCTTCGGTGCTTCCCTAATCTTGGTGAGATTCAAATTCAACAGATGTGGAAGAACCTGCGCAGGTGTCATATTGATGCGGGTGAACTGCCGTGGTGGCTGTTCTCCCCATTGCTGTTTAGGTCTGGACTGGTTATTGCGAGGTTGATCGTTTGATGGATTTTGGATCATCACGGCCCCCACAGTCGACCGACGCTCATTTCTTCCTGCTCCTCTCTGAGAATACACAACAACCGTTTCCTTCTTCGCCGGAAATGATTTCTTAAAAGTTGTAGATGCAGAGGCATCCTTCTGAATCTTCCCATTCTTGATACCGGCTTCTACCCGCTCGCCAGTCAGAATTAATTCGGTAAACCCTGCGGAAGAGCTACCGATCAGCTGATTAAAGAATGGACCAGACAGGGTCCCCAGAAACATATCAACAAGCTCTCTATCAGAAAGAGGTGGCTGCACTCTCCCGGCCAGATCGCGCCACTTCTGGGCATATTCCTTGAATCCTTCACCCGAGGCCATCCCCATACTCTGTAGCTGAGTACGGGTTGGTGCCAGGTCAGAGTTAAACTGATATTGGCGATAAAAAGTAGCTGCAAGATCCTCCCAACTATGTACCTCTGATCTCTCAAGATTGTAGAACCAATCCAGCTGTGTGCCAGACAGGCTATCCTGAAAGAAATGTACCCAAAGTTTTATGTCAGATGCGTGAGGTTGGATTCTTCGGACATACGACCTTAGATGCATCTTCGGGAAAGACATCCCATCATATCTTGCGAAAACTGGCACTTTAAACTTCGGGGGGATCACAATTCCAGCAATTAATCCCAAATCTTCGAAATCTAAGCCTGGAACTCTCTGCAGCTCCATAGCTGCTAACCTGTCCTCCAAACTCTTGTACTTGTCATCAGCCGGCAGGTATTGTTGTTCTGAGTAGTCTTCGTCTTCTTCAGCCTCTTCCTCTTCAACTTCGGGTTCAGATGGTACCGCGGCCCCTTTTCCTTTACTGGTTCCTTCTTCGGATGTAGGGGAAATTCAAGAACCCTTCTGGCTTCACCCTCAAACCTTCTTCCCAGGGTAGCCACCCCGACTCTCTTCTTCTTCTTTTTCACTTGCTCTTTGTTCCCCAGCAGGGCTTTTAGATCTTCCTGACCCTTTGCCAAGGTCATCAGAAGATGTTGAAA
This sequence comes from Vicia faba, assembly GCA_948472305.1. Taxonomy (NCBI): domain Eukaryota; kingdom Viridiplantae; phylum Streptophyta; class Magnoliopsida; order Fabales; family Fabaceae; genus Vicia; species Vicia faba. The sequence continues at coordinate 1,441,316,311 of OX451738.1, read as the reverse complement.
CTGTGAGTTCTGAGACTGTAGATCTTTGACCATTTGTTCGAGATCCATCTTACTGAAATAAACAGCAGAAAGATAAGGAAACCTGGTGTGGAGACCTGCTTATGCAAATGATGAATGATATGTTTATTTATGCAATGCATTCAAGGATTTAGAAATTCACAATTGTTGCAGACAAAAAGAACGTACGTCATATTAATAAGAAGAAATTTTGTTAGTACATAAATGCCCCATGGGCCAAATATTACAAAAACTTCTCATGGTAAAAAGACGTTGCGCATCCTCTTTGGTGCGATGTAGGTGTTGAGGGTCTCTTCCTCGTGGAGTCGGCGGGTAAGCTCCAAAACCTTCTTCTCGCTGGCGTAGAAGCTGGCTTCAAAAGTATCCCTTTCTTCCCTGAGTTGGATCCAACTCTTTTGCATCTCCTCCCATGTCGTTGGCATGTCAGGATATAAGACGGTGTAGGGAACCTCTCCTTCCTTAACGGGATCCTTAATCACAGGGAGAACATGAGGGTAAGGCATCATTAGACTCTGGGCTCGGGTTCGGACCCACTTGAGATAAGGCTCAAGAGGGATGGAATTCTTGTGCCCCAGTGTCTTGCTGTCTACCTTGTTAGGCATCCTCCAAGCTCTGATGAATCTTTGACGAAGTCCTTGCGCATCGTTGTCGAAGTCAAAAATTAAGTCAGGAATCAGCATGTTGTGAGGGCCCTCCCTCCGTGCATATCCAAATTGTCTCAAAGCCAGACAAGGGTTGTAGGTAATGCCTCCCCTAATACCAAGCAATGGGACATTAGGGAACTCTCCACAATGATCGACGATGATGACACTTTCTCTGGACCGAGAACACCAATGTACATCAGAGTGAGTGAGGTTCATCAACCGTTGTGACCACCTTAAGCCTTGGTCATTCTTCAAAACAGATTGTGGAAGGTGCGAAATAAACCACCTTGCAAGGAGAGGAGTACAGCACATGAGAACACCTCTCTTTCTCATTGTTCGTGTGTAAAATGAGTGGAGGATGTCCCCAAGCAATGTTGGTATGGGATTCCTAGATTAGAAGATCTTGACGGCGTTGACATCTATAAGCTGGTCAGGATTTGGGAACAAGACCAACCCGTAAATGAGGAGTGCCACAATTTCTTCAAAGGCTTGTAGATCCAAGGTGTTCCAACACTCTTGTGCCTTCTCAAACAAGAATTTTTCCAAGAAGCCTTTGACACCGCTTCTGGTTTCCCAATGCCCCTTGATGTCGGATGGTTGCAAGTGTAGTGCTTGAGCAACATCTTCAGGCTTTGGCTCCTTTTCCGTACCGTTGAAAGGTAGTTGATTAAGGATAGGAATTCTCAGGAGTTGAGAAAATTCCTCCAAAGTGGGGACCAATTGGTAGTCGGGGAAAGTGAAACAGTGGTGAATGGGGTCAAAGAACTGGAACAAAACCTTCATCATGTCCTCTTCAATGCTGGTGTTGACTAGGCTGAGCAGTCTACCATGTCTTTCAATGAAAGGAGAGCTTTCGGGAATTCTGGACGTGAGCTCCTTGAGTTGAGGAGGGATCCTCACAAGGTTGACTTGGATAGTTTTCCTGCGAGGGATTTCCATGACCTACAAAACAAGAACAAAGGTGAAGATCCAAACCCTTGAAATGGTTAGCGGATGCATATGATGCTTTATGATGTTTATGATGTATGCACAAACATATGTACAAGCAAATCACACAAAACCCTAGTTTTCAGGCTTGCATGGGTTTCATAGGTAAGTACCCTCTTGAGTGAAGTTGGCTTAAAAACATGTCCTATAAATAGCAACAGGGTTCTAAGGAGCTCAATATCATTGGATTGTCTTCCATGTTCATTGTTTTGGTTTAGCCACTTAACTAGCGACCAAAATATTCCAAGAAAACAACCCTCAATGAGTGTAGTATCGAGTATCTACCAACTTCGGACTGCACCAAAGCCGGTCATCTCACTACCCCTAATGAAAGGCCAAGATGCTCAAGTAAGGTTCTAGGTCATTAGTGCTTAGTGACATCACTCAGCGGCCCCGTACTCTCCTTGATTGAACTCAAGGGTTACCGGTACTCACAAATATGTTGCACTAATATAGTTATTGCTTCAACCGTGTCGGTATACCCCGCACAGTTTCCACAACGTATTGCTATCTATGAATGTTTCCCAAATCCGGGTGTAGGATTTCAAGCCCAAACAAGAGAACCACAAAGGTAAAGAAATCAAAGCAAACAATTAATCATGCAAGAGGGTGATCTAAAACCCTAAGGTAACCCCACTTTTTAAGTTTTGTCCCCAGCAGAGTCGCCAGTTCTGTGATACGGTGGGAGAACTGACTTGAGGATTTGCGTTTGTATTCGCACTTGTTCGGTTTAGCAAGAGTCGCCACCGACTTTTATTTTATCCTAAAGGAAAGGTTAAAAAGCACAGGAAAAACCTTTTGAGATGTTTCGTGGGTGTTGTACCCCAAAATTTGCCCTCTCTTTCTTCAGGAAATCATCTTGGATTTTCAAAGTCCCTCTGAAACAAATCCAAGTCCAGAACTGTCATTTTTGCCCAAGCAGACCATTTACAAGAGCAAGATGATCACACAAGCTCTGAAGACAACGTTTTTATCTTTAAAAAAATTAAATTAAATTCTAAAGTACTGGGAATTTTTCTCTAAAAAATGAGTATTTAAGAAAAAAATCAACGCTTCAGAACTTCTGGACCAAGCTCCAGATAGAAACGGTCAGAAGTTGCAGGCTTGGCTCAGCGCAGTCAGAAGTTGGCTCTTCAGCAGCTACATCAGCTCAATCAGAAGTTGCAAACGTGGTTCAATACGTAAGTCTCAGAGAGAACATGACTCTTTCAGCAGTTACGTAAGCTCAGACAGAATTTGCTAAAGGAATGCAAAAGAAGCAAGGAAGTCTGAAGGCTCTTTCAGAACATGCTGAAATCAGAAGATGAAAGGGTCAGAAGAGTGGGTGTTACACTGATACAGAATTTCTAAGCCCAGGAGTTCCAGAAGCAAATCCAAGGAACGTGTCAGAAAATCAGGAGAATCCCCAGAACTTGCTAAGACAACAGGAAGCCAAGGCCAGAGCATGGTTTACGTTGTTCTTGTTGAAACAGAACTGTTGGTTCAAAGTTTGGTTTCCATTACCAGAATATTGATGTTGATAAGTCTTATCACCATTTAATGCTCATTAATGCTTCAAACCACTCCTGAACATTCATCCAAAGTAACCCCTTCACGTGTGGCTTGGTAAATGCCTTTATGCAGATTCTGGCATGGGTCTACGCGCCACCGCCCACCTAAGAGGTCACTTCTCCCCAATCCACGCCTGCTGTTCCAGCCTAGGCTGAAAGGCTATATGTTATCACAACTTCCCAGGAATTTCTGTCGAAGAACAATTCAAACTCTGTTGGCGCCTTTAATGACCAAGAAATCCACAAGAGCTTTGCCTATAAATAGAGAACCATTGTCCACTGAAAAAGGGCGTTCAAGAAACAGAAAAATTGCTAAGAGAGAAACAGAAATCTTTAGCAAGAAAGTGTTGTGAAACTCTGCCAAAATCTCCAGTGTTTCATAACTTTGAAGTTCTTACCTTCAAACTTCATCAAATACCCAGTTTTCTTTGTGAACCAAAAACACCCTTTTCAAACTTCTGACCCTATATACACATACACCTTCACCTACCCTTTTTCAAAAAGAATCTGTCCAGAATACCATCAGAGCCAAAAGCTAGCTTTCATCCACAATTTTTTTCCAACAGCCAGGTAAGCACCTGCTGACCTTCATCACGCTGCTAAGCATCATCAGCTGTGCATGCTCAAATAAACATAATGTAAATATCATGTTGTTGTTGTTTGTATTTTGAGGATTTTCATACCTCAGAACGTTCTGAGCCAGGGTAGAACCTGCCTGTGACCTTGTTGGTCCTGCCCTCTGAAACACTTTGACATTTGCTGGAGCAATTCCAAATATGTTTCCTGTTTTGTGGAATAATAACAAAATTGCAGATGTTCTGATTAGTACAGGGAAAAGCCAAGTGCTGACTTTGACGTTAGCACATCTGAAGCCTGTTTTGCTGTCAATAATATCAGAGCCTCTGAGAGTTATTGTCTTTCCAGCAGGATCAGAACTTCTGAGTTCCCCACTAACAAACTTCTGTCTTGCAGCGCAGGGGGTCAGAACTTCTGATTTCCCCACTAACAGGTTTCTGTTTTGCAGGTGCCAGGGTCAGAAGTTCTGACTCGTACAGTTTAACCAAGAGGTTGATCATCTGGCAGCGGATCTGAGTCAGAACTTCTGATGACCTCTCAGCAGCGCGCTGGCTCCCTCTCTCTTCCTCTCTATCTTGTTTTTTGCTATTTTCTTTTTTGTCTATTTTTCTCGTTGAACCCCCCATGTACAAATATGTACCCCCACTCCCTAATTGTTGTAATAGCGTAGGATTTTATATTTCCGCTTCTTATTGCTAGTAATTAGGATGTGTATGGCAAGATAAAATCAATGAAATAGAAAATCCTAATTCAAAGATAAACTCTTGTATGCAATAAAACACATTTGCACACTAACACCCCTAGGGTTACATCCACTTGTTGCCTTAAAAATTGGGCCATGTTATGCATGCAAAGTATCTTGGTAAAACAAACAAAATCAAAAGATCATAGTCCCTCGATGACGCTTTCGAAAGTTGCCTTACAAAAAATGATCTTAGCCCCTTAAAAGAAATACTAAGATACTTTGCAACATTGCTATCATGGTCTATACGATGACCCGCGCCCGTCCCGTTCATATCCTAACACAAGATTGTCCACCAAATACAATGGTGGAACAAAATTGTTAAAAGGGTTAAAAACATAGAAAAAATCTTTGAGTAAATTTAGGGGTAGACAACTCTTAGTTACTTGATCAAACTTGCAAAAACACTTGCCTATTTTTCAAAACACACATCACAACACACTCGCAAAACAACTTTCAAAAAACATTGAAGACTTTTCAAAAGACATACACCTTTGTATACATCCCAACATGGATCATTACAAAGGTTGCCACCACATTGGCCTCTTTTTAAAACATTTTCAAAACCACACACACAAAGCACCATTTCAAACAATTGAAAATCAAGGCAAGTTGATCTAAGCAAGTAACTAAGAGCCCATGGATAACCATGGATAGAAAGGGTGCTAATACCTTCCCTTTCTATAATCTACTCCCCGAACCCAAGAAAACATCTCAAAGGTTTTTGCTGTGCTTTTTAACCTTTCCTTAGGATAAAATAAAAAGTCGGTGGCGACTCTTGCTCAACCGAAACATTTGCGAAAATAAAACGCAAAACCTCAAGTCAGTTCTCCCACCGTATCACAGAACTGGAGACTCTGCTGGGGATATCTTTAAAGTGGAGTAACCTTAGGGCTTAGATCACCCTCTTGCATGACTAATTGTTTGCTTTGATTGCTTTACATCTTGGCTCTCTTGTTTGGGTTTACAATCCTACACCCGGATTTGGGGAAACATTCATAGATAGCAATACATTGTAGAAACTGTGCGGGGTATACCGACACGGTTGAAGCAATAGCTATATTAGTGCGACATATTTGTGAGTACCGGTAACCCTTGAGTTCAATCAAGGAGAGTACGGGGCCGCTGAGTGATGTCACTAAGCACTAATGACCTAGAACCTTACTTGACCATCTTGGCCTTTCATTAGGGGTAGTGAGATGACCGGCTTTGGTGCAGTCCGAAGTTGGTAGATACTCGATACTACACTCATTGAGGGTTGTTTTCTTGGAATATTTTGGTCGCTAGTTAAGTGGCTAAACCAAAACAATGAACAATGAAAACAATCCAATGATATTGAGCTCCTTAGAACCCGGTTACTATTTATAGGACAGGTTTTTAAGCCAACTACACTCAAGAGGGTACTTACCTATGAAACCCCATGCAAGCCTGAAACTAGGGTTTTGTGTGATTTGCTTGTACATATGTTTGTGCATGCATCATGAACATCATAAAGCATCATATGCATACACTAACCATTTCAAGGATTTAGATCTTCATCTTTGTTCTTGTTTTGTAGGTCATGGAAATTCTTCGAAGAAAAACCATCCAAGTCAACCTTGTGAGAATCCCTCCTCAACTCAAGGAGCTCACATCAAGAAATCCGGAAAGCTCTCCCTTCAGTGAAAGACATGGTAGACTGCTCAGCCTAGTCAACACCAACATTGAAGAGGACATGATGAAGGTGTTGTTCCAGTTCTTTGACCCTCTTCACCACTGTTTCACTTTCCCTAACTACCAGTTGGTGCCCACCTTGGAGGAATTTTCTCAACTCCTGAGAATTCCTATCCTTAATCAACTACCTTTCAACGGTACGGAAAAGGAACCAAAGCCTGAAGATGTTGCTCGAGCACTACATCTGCAGCCATCCGACATCAAGGGGCATTGGGAGACTAGAAGCGGTGTCAAGGGCTTCTTAGCAAAATTCTTGTTTGAGAAGGCACAAGAGTGTTGGAATTCATTGGACCTACAAGCCTTTGAAGAAATTGTGGTACTCCTTATCTATGGGTTGGTCTTGTTCCCAAATCCTGACCAACTTATAGATGTCAACGCCGTCAAGATCTTCTTATCCAGAAATCCAATACCAACATTGCTTGCGGACATTCTTCACTCATTTTACACACGAACAATGAGAAAGAGGGGTGTTCTCGTGTGTTGTACTCCTCTCCTTGCAAGGTGGTTTATTTCGCACCTTCCACAATCTGTCTTGAAGAATGACCAAGGCTTAAGGTGGTCACAACGGTTGATGACCCTTACTCACTCTGATGTACATTGGTGTTCTCGGTCCAGAGAAAATGTCATCATCGTCGATCGTTGTGGAGAGTTCCCTAATGTTCCATTACTTGGCATTAGAGGAGGCATTACCTACAATCCTTGTCTAGCTTTGAGGCAATTTGGATATGCACGGAGGGATGGCCCTCGTGACATGTTGATTCCTGACCTAGTTTTTGACTTCGACAACGATGCGCAAGGACTTCGCCAAAGATTCATCAGAGCTTGGAGGATGCCTAACAAGGTTGACAGCAAGACACTGGGGCACAAGAACTCCATCCCTCTTGAGCCTTACCTCAAGTGGGTACGATCCCGAGCCCAGAGTCTAATGATGCCTTATCCTCATGTTCTCCCTGTGATTAAAGAGCCCGTTACGGAAGGAGAGGTTCCCTACACCATCCTATATCCTGACATGCCTACATCATGGGAGGAGATGCAGAAGAGTTGGATCCAACTTAAGGAGGAACGGAACACTTTTGAAGCCAGCTTCTACGCCAGCGAGAAGAAGGTTCTAGAGCTCACCCGCCGACTCCATGAGGAAGAGACCCTCAACACCTACATCGCACCAAAGAGGATGCGCAATGTCTTTTTACCTTGAGAAGTTTTTGTAATATTTGGCCCATGGGGCATCTATGTACTGACAAATTTCTTCTTATTAATATGACGTGCGTTCCTTTTTGTTTGCAACAATTTTGAATGTTCTAAATCCTTGAATGCATTGCATACATAAGCATACCATTCATCATGTGCATAAGCAGGTCTCCACACCAGGTTTCCTTATCTTTCTGCTGTTTATTTCAGTAAGATGGATCTCGAACAGACGGTCAAGGACTTGTAGTCTCAGAATGCACAGTTTCAACAACTCCTGATGACCTTGGGTAAGGGTCAGGAAGATCTGAAAGCCCTGCTGGGGAACAAAGACCAAGTGAAAAATAAGAAGAAGAGAATCGGGGTGGCTACCCTAGGGAGAAGTTTGAGGGTGAAGCCAGAAGAGTGCTTGAATTTCCCCTTACTTCTGAGGAGGGAACCAGTAAAGGGAATGTGGCTGCAGTACCTTCCGAATCTGAGGTTGGGGAAGAGGAGGCTGAAGAGGACGAAGACTACTCTGATCAACAATACCCGCCCGCTGATGATAAGTACAAAGGCTTGGAAGACAGGTTGGCAGCTATGGAGCTGCAGAGAGTTCCCGGATTAGATTTCGAAGACTTGGGATTAGTTGTTGGAATTGTGATCCCCCCGAAGTTCAAAGTGCCAGCTTTTGCGAGATATGACGGGCTATCCTATCCGAAAATGCATCTCAGATCATATGTAAGGAAGATCCAACCTTACACTGCAGACAAGAACCTTTGGATCCATTTCTTTCAGGATAGCCTTTCTGGGGCTCAACTCGAGTGGTTCTATCAGCTGGATGGAGCTAGTATCCGAAACTGGGAAGACTTGGCTACGGCATTTTATAAACAATATCAGTACAATTCTGACCTCGCTCCTACGCGTACCCAACTTCAGGGTATGTCACTAGGGACGGGCGAAGGATTCAAAGAGTATGCGCAAAAGTGGAGAGACCTGGCTGGCAGGGTGCAGCCACCACTGACTAACCGTGAACTTGTTGACATGTTCCTAGGGACCCTGTCTGGTCCGTTCTTCAATCATCTGATTGGTAATTCCTCTGCTGGGTTTACAGATTTGATCTTGACTGGTGAGAGGATAGAAGCTGGTATCAGGCCAGGGAAGATACAGAAAGGTGCCGCTGCGAGTACTGAGAAGAAGCCCTTCAAGAAGGAAGCCAGTGATGTTTATGGTCCCAGAAGACAAGTTAAGCCGGAACTCCGCCAAGCCGTCAATGCATTGGTAATTTCAAAGCCTGTTTCTGCTCCTCAGCAGTATAATCAACAAAGGGGTGAGAGGCCCAAAAGGCAGTACACTCGGCTTAGCATGACCCTGTCTCAGATTTTGCCGCAACTACTATCAACCAATTTGGTAACTGTCAAGGAAGCTCCGAAGGTAGTGAACACAGCTTCTCCAAAGTACAACCCCAACGCCCGTTGCGTTTATCAATCTGATAGCCCCGGGCATACTACGGACGATTGCTGGGCCCTGGGGAATAAGGTTCAAGACCTTATTGATGCTAAAGAAATACAGTTTGAGGCGCCTGAAAGGCCCAATGTTGTGACTGCTCCCATGCCCCAGCATGGAGTGAACGTTGTGGAAGAAGACCGATATGTGGCCTTCGTGGAAGAGATTATTACTCCGTTATCAACTGTTAAAAGGAATATGTTGCTAGACGGTTTATTTCCGGGATGTGGTAAAGATTGCCTCCTATGTGCTGTTTCCCCTTTTGGTTGTCCTTTGCTAAAATCAGGTATCCAAAGCCTGATGGATAGCAAAGAGATCTTATTCGAGAAAATCGCCGTTCCTGCTGTCCCTGCCGAAGAAGTTTATATCATCACTATTTTTAACAAACCTCCCAAGGCTCCTTCAAAGAAGCCTGTCAAAATTATGTCCACTCAGAAGTTTGCTCCCATCATCATTACTGTTCTGGGGCCTCTCCCTTATACATCCGACAAAGTTGTCTCATGGCACTATGGGGCAGATATTTATGTGCTTGGAGTGAAGCAAAAGTTTGATACAAGTACTGGTGTTAGCAACATCACCGGGCCTGCCAAGATTACTCGCAGTGGTAGGCTATTTTCACCAGATATTTCGCCACCAGTTGTTCAGAAACCTCTTATCATCACACCCGCAAGTGTGCATGTTTCCCTTCCTAATCAAGTTCTTGTTTCTACCCCTGCCGCCGAGTCCTCTAATGCTCAGGGCAAAGGGGTTGCTGCTGATTTTCCTGCCTTGACGGAGGCGCCGAAGACAACCGCTGTTGAAGCCTCCCAGCAAGAGATGGAGGAGATTCTCAAGATTATCAAGAAAAGTGATTTCAATGTTGTTGAGCAGTTGGGGCACACCCCATCAAAAATTTCTATGTTATCACTGCTGTTATGTTCGGAGGCCCATGCAAAGGCCCTGATCTCCTTCCTGAAGACGGCTCATGTGCCGCAAGAAACGTCTGCTGATCAATTTACTGATTGTGTGGCCAACTTGACTGCTGATAACGGGCTGGGCTTTTCTGACGCCGATCTAACTGTAAAAGGAAAGAACCATAATGATGCCCTGCATGTCTCTATTGAATGCAGGGGCACTACTCTTGCCCATGTGTTGGTAGACACCGGTTCTTCATTGAATGTATTACCCAAGAAGGCCTTAGACAGGTTAGATTGTGAGGGATTGGAGCTCAAGCCTAGTAACATTGTTGTCCGAGCCTTTGACGGTTCGAAAAGGATGGTACATGGCGAGGTTGACATCCCAATCAGGGTTGGTTCTCAGGTGTTTGATTCTACTTTCTATGTGATGGACATCCGTCCATCCTACTCTTGTTTGCTGGGTCGTCCATAGATTCACAAGGCCGGAGCTGTGACTTCCACACTGCATCAAAAGCTTAAGTACCCAGTCAGAGGAAAGATTGTTACAATTCAAGGGGAAGAGGAGTATATGGTCAGCCACTTAAACTCATTCCGATACATAGAAATGGACGGGGAATTCATTGAGACCCCCTTTCAACACTTTGAAGAGGTGCCTCAGACGCTGGCGTCAGCTGAAACTGTAATTGAAGACCCTCCTTTGAAGATGGCTTCCTTAAAGGATGCCCGGGCTGTGATTGAGAAGGGTGAATGTGCAAATTGGGGCCGACTTCCTGACTTTACTCCAAAGACCGACAAGTTTGGTTTGGGCTTCACTGCAGAGGCTCAGAGGGTTGTTCGCAAAGCAAGGATCGGAAAACCTCCTGTGTTCATCACCAACCCGAGAGTGAATGCTATTGAAGACGGCATGGAAGAATCAGAATTTGACAGCTGGATCTACCCAACAACCGACAATGGACCAAGCAACTGGACTGCCAAAGACTTCACCCCTATTACTTTTGTCACTCAGTAATAAACTCTTTTGTTGTCAATTTGTAACAAACAATGTGTTGAAACTTTTATGGCTCGGTGTCCTACCCGGGGCACCGTGGCTTCATTTGTGAGGGCTTTTGTGTGACATTTTCATATATCACTAATCAAAACATTGGACATTTGTCGCATTTCAAATCTTGTGCTCCTTTTCTTTCTTTATCATATATTGCAAAACAGCTATATTTACACACACTCACTTATACAGGTTCCAATCCACTCTGGATCTCACTGGTAACGACTCTGCTACTGCCAGTTATGACTTCGAAAATCCGATCAACTTGGCCAAAGACGAAGGTGAAGATGATTGTGAAGTGCCTGGTGAACTTGCAAGACTGCTACTCCAGGAAGAGAGGGCCATTCAGCCACATGAAGAGCCAGTGGAAACGGTAAATCTGGGTACGGAGACAGATAGAAAGGAAGTCAAGATCGGCGCCAATCTAGAGCTCAGTGTGAAGCAACGGTTGATTCAGATGCTGCATGACTACATGGAAATCTTTGCTTGGTCTTACGAAGACATGCCTGGTTTGGATGCCGACATTGTGGTTCATCACCTGCCTACCAAGAAAGACTGCCCTCCGGTAAAACAAAAGGTCCGCCGTATGCGTCCAGAAATGTCCGAGAAAATCAAAGCTGAGGTTATGAAACAATTTGATGCCGGGTTTTTATCAGTGACTTCTTACCCTCAGTGGGTTGCCAACGTGGTTCCAGTACCAAAGAAAGACGGTAAAGTCCGAATGTGTGTTGATTACAGGGATCTGAACAGGGCCAGCCCCAAGGATGATTTCCCTCTGCCTCATATAGACGTTCTGGTTGATAATACTGCTCAGCATAAAGTTTTCTCCTTCATGGACGGCTTCTCCGGTTATAATCAGATCAAAATGGCTCCTGAAGACATGGAGAAGACCACTTTTGTTACTCAGTGGGGCACCTTTTGCTACAAGGTCATGCCTTTTGGGTTGAAAAATGCTGGGGCAACCTACCAACGTGCCATGGTTGCTTTGTTTCATGACATGATCCATCATGAGATCAAAGTGCACGTCGACGATATGATTGCAAGGTCCCAAACTGAGGAGGAGCACCTTGACCATCTGCGGAAGCTGTTTGACCGTCTGAAGTTGTACAAGCTGAGGTTGAACCCAAACAAGTGCACCTTTGGGGTGAGGTCCGGAAAACTACTAGGTTTCATCGTGAGCAACAAAGGTATCCAAGTGGATCATGCCAAGGTGAAAGCCATACAAGAGATGCCAACTCCTAAGACAGAGAAGGAAGTCAGAGGCTTTCTAGGACGTTTGAACTACATTGCCCGATTTATCTCACATCTAACTGCTACCTGTGAACCAATCTTCAAGCTACTGAAGAAAGATCAAGTAGTATGTTGGAATGATGAATGTCAGGACGCTTTCGAAAGAATCAAAGAGTATCTCCAAGAGCCACCCATTCTTATTCCTCCGGTTGAAGGGAGACCTCTAATCTTATACTTGACGGTACTTGACAATTCAATGGGGTGTGTGCTGGGGCAGCATGACGAGTCTGGCCGAAAAGAGCACGTCATTTATTACCTGAGCAAAAAGTTTACCGACTGTGAGACTCGGTACTCACTGCTCGAGAAAACTTGTTGCGCTCTGGTATGGGCTGCTCGCCGGCTGAGACAGTATATGTTGACTGACACTACTCTGTTGATTTCAAAAATGGATCCAATCAAGTACATATTCGAAAAGCCTGCTTTGTCCGGAAGAATAGCAAGATGGCAAATGATATTGACAGAATATGACATTCAGTACACGACTCAAAAAGCAATCAAGGGAAGTGTATTGGCAGACCATTTGGCACACCAACCTGTGGATGATTACCAGTCGTTAAACTTTGAATTTCCAGACGAAGATATCATGGTAGTAACTGATTGTGAAGTACCTGGACCGGATGAAGGACCTGAGGAAGGATCCCGATGGTCTATGCATTTTGACGGAGCCTCAAATGCTTTGGGTAATGGTATCGGCGCTGTGATCATATCCCCCAAAGGCACTCATACTCCACTCACTGCTCGGCTATGTTTCAACTGCACCAACAACATGGCAGAGTATGAGGCATGTACCCTGGGTCTTCGAGCTGCAATTGACTTAAGGATCAAGTTTCTGAGTGTCTTCGGAGATTCCGCTCTCGTGATCAATCAGATCAAAGGCGAGTGGGATACGAAACACCCGAATCTTATTCCTTACAAGGAGTATGTGCTGACATTACTTCCCTACTTCGAAGAGATAACTTTTGAACACTTCCCGAGGGGAGAGAATCAGTTGGAGGACGCGTTGGCTACGATGTCTTCTATGTTCAAAGTCAAATGGGACAACGAGGCTCCCCGGATCATTATCTGGAAACTGGATGAACCTGTATATTGCTGCGATCTTGAGGTTGAAGAGGTAACTGAAAAGCCTTGGTATCATGAAGTGAAGAGGTACTTGGAAGCTCAAGAATACCCCGAGGGCGCATCTGTTAACGACAAGAAGTTTCTGAGAAGGCTTGCGGCAAAGTTCTTCCTCAGTAATGGCATTCTCTACAAACGAAATCATGATTCAACTTTACTGCGTTGTGTGGATAAGACTGAAGCAGAGAAGATCATGGCAGAGCTTCATGAAGGTACATTCGGAACACATTCCAGTGGACATACCATGGCAAAGAAAATCCTTCGGGCAGGATATTTATGGTCCACAATGGAAGCCGACTGTTACCAACATTCTCGAACTTGTCATAAATGCCAGATTTATGCTGATAAGGTGCATATCCCTCCGGTGCCTCTGAACGTCTTGACAGCACCTTGGCCTTTTTCAATGTGGGGCATTGATATGATCGGCGAGATCCGACCAACGGCATCCAACGGGCATCGCTTCATCTTGGTAGCGATTGATTACTTCACAAAGTGGGTTGAAGCAGCTTCCTACGCCACTGTAACCAAGAGCGTCGTGGCACGATTCATTGGGCACAACCTGATCTGTCGATACGGGATACCTGAAAGGATCATTACGGACAATGGTACCAATCTTAACAACAAGATGATCACTGAGCTCTGCGAGCAATTCAAGATACAGCACCACAACTCTTCTCCTTACTGGCCGAAGATGAATGGGGCTGTAGAAGCAGCGAATAAGAACATCAAGAAGATTGTGCGAAAGATGACAGTGACCTACAAAGATTGGCACGATATGTTACCGTTTGCTCTTCATGGGTACCGTACCTCAGCACGGACGTCGACAGGGGCAACTCCCTTCTCTTTGGTCTATGGCATGGAGGCAGTCTTGCCTATTGAAGTCCAGATACCCTCTCTTCGGATAATGAAGGATGCAGACTTGAGCGAAAATGACTGGATCCAGACTCGACTTGATCAATTAAACCTAATTGACGAAAAGAGACTCACTGCTATTTGTCATGGTCAAACGTACCAAAAACGGATGATCAGGGCATTTAACAAGAAGGTCAGACGACAAGAGTATCAAGTCGGAGACCTGGTAATCAAGCGCATCATTCTTCCTCAAGGTGATCCCAGGGGCAAATGGACCCCTACGTACGAAGGGCCATTTGTGGTTAAACGTATCTTCTCAGGAGGAGCCATGATTCTAACTACCATGGATGGTGACGACCTTCCTCACCCCGCCAATGCAGACATAGTAAAAAGATACTACGCATGATTAAGGACCCGCTAGGTTGACACACCTAGGCAAAAATGAGGGCTTCCTGGCGAACCAAAAGGGTTCGGGCAAAAATAAGGGATGAAATAAAAAAAATCTGTACACCCGGCAAGTCGAAAACCTGAAAAGGCGGCTTGGGCAAAAATGGGTATCCCGGTGGACTGAAAACCCGAAAGGGCGGTCCAGGCAAAAGTTAGGGATAAAGCGTAATACTATGTCTCGCTGGATCACCTTGCATCCAGAATACGGCAGCAATCAATCAGCTTCATCCTCAACTGAACAACAAAGTGATGAGACGCTTGAAGACATAAAGTCAATAGCAGAGTTGGAACCTAGTGGGATTATTTTTCACATAGATGTTTTGTTTCCTTTTCACAAATTTGTATAAACTCTATTTTGATTGGTGGCGTTCTCTTACTAGGACGTCAGCTTCTTGTACAAAAACACCTATTTACAGGCAAATTTCAAAATCAATACAAGTTCAATTTTTTCAGACAAATTATCCATTGTTTTTCCTTTTTCTGTTTTTGTTTTGCGAAGAACGTCCCATGTTCATTTTTGATATATGCATTTGACACTAATTGCTAATCACAAATAGTTGCATGCGAAACAAAAGACTAATTACATATGACATCAGAAACAGGGGGCAATATTGAATTATCCAAGCGGTCTAGTTGCTCTGTCCACCAGGGTACCAAGGTAGGTTCAGCTGAAGAATGTAACCAAGTCACTTCAACTCCCCACAGAGTAAGACAAGATTCAGCAATACTTTCCCCAAGCAGAGTTGGTTTCCTATCAAGCCCTGGAAAGGCACAATATTCCCCTAGCAAGTCAGCAATACTCTTCTCAAGCAGAGTTAGTCTACTGTCAGCCTTAAGGAAGTTGGGTATCCCCAGAAGATCTCAACATTCCCCAGCGGAGTACAGACATTCCTCAACAAGCATCCCCGGCAGTCTTAATCTAAGATTGTTCCCCGGCAGAATACCAACACCCCAGTACAGTCTGAAAGTTTCCCCAGGAAAATGGAATCTATATCCCCAGCAGGTCTTGAAGCTTATCCCCTGCAGAGTACAAACGTCTCTCCCCGACTTGGGTCAAATATTATTTTCCTCACCAGGGTATAACTGGGTTATCCTCAGCTAATTACCACGAAAAGTCCGTCCTCGGCGAAATTCTTCCTATCCCCAGCGGAGTTCCCCAACATAACTTATCAGCGGAATCCCCAGTGGAGTTTATCGTTGAAATCCCCGGCGGAGTCTATCGTTGAAAATCCCCAGCGGAGCTCTCATCAAAACCTCAGCGAAGTATCTCTTCCCACAGAGTAATTCCCCTCAGAGTAATCTCTCCAACAAATTTGTTCCCCAACGGAGTCATCTTCTCCTGCCGGTTTATTCTTGCAACCATCATCCCCAGTGGAAGCGAAGAACTCTACTCTTCAGCATCAGCCCAGGATTTGATTCCCCGGCCAGTCGTCAAGGATTTATTTTCCTAGACGAAAATACATTCATAAACATTTCGCATTTCATACATCCTGCTTGCATACATGATAAAGTGCATACAACATTGTCTCATTTTGAGCATCATGACATCATGCATCTCATACATCATGACATTTCATACAACTAATGTTTTGCCTTTTCAGGAAAAGTCAATCCAAGGATGATTACTATCAACTATCACAATTCCAGATTCGATACCTGTATCTAGCCAGGGCACGTCTGTGAGTGATTGATTGTAGATTCAATACCTGTATCTAGCCAGGGCATATCTACATGAAGAGTTTGAAGATCAAACACCTGTAACAGGCCAGGAAATTATCTTTCATTCTCAGGTCAGAGGTCTACGCCTGTATCCAGCCAGGAAAGCTATCTCTACCAATCTTTTGCAATTCCAGATTCGATACCTGTATCCAGCCAGGGCATATCTGTAGACGACAATTCCAGATTCGATACTTGTATCTAGCCAGGGCACATCTGTGAGTGATTGATTGTAGATTCAATACCTGTATCTAGCCAGGGCATATCTACATGAAGAGTTTGAAGATCAAACACCTGTAACAGGCCAGGAAATTATCTTTCATTCTCAGGTCAGAGGTCTACGCCTGTATCCAGCCAGGAAAGCTATCTCTACCAATCTTTTGCAATTCCAGATTCGATACCTGTATCCAGCCAGGGCATATCTGTAGACGACAATTCCAGATTCGATACCTGTATCTAGCCAGGGCACATCTGTGAGTGATTGATTGTAGATTCAATACCTGTATCTAGCCAGGGCATATCTACATGAAGAGTTTGAAGATCAAACACCTGTAACAGGCCAGGAAATTATCTTTCATTCTCAGGTCAGAGGTCTACGCCTGTATCCAGCCAGGAAAGCTATCTCTACCAACCTTTTGCATTTTCCAGATTCGATACCTGTATCCAGCCAGGGCATATCTGTAGACAACAGTTCCAGATTCGATTCCTGTATCTAGCCAGGGCACATCTGTGAGCAACCAATTGCATATTCGATACCTGTATCTAGCCAGGGCATATCTGCATGAAGAGACTGAAGATCAACACCTGTAACAGGCCAGGAAACCATCTTCCTTTCTCAAAATACACAAGTTCTCGCCAAGGAATCTCTTACGCGATCAACACTTCCAAATGGCATCTATAAGCCCATTCCCGACAAGGTTCTATCACGTCCCCAGATGGCATCTATAAGCCCATCTCCCTATCCACCATCTCTCCAAATGGCATCTATAAGCCCATTCCCGCCATCGCATTGCTGATACTCTACTATGCGAGTGCAAATTTCCGGGCACTCTAGTGTCCAATCTCCTTTTACCTTCGAGTCGCGAAAGGCAAACTTTTCAATCTAACTCTTCAGGTTCAAGAAGATTGAACATGGGGCAACTGTTGTACCCCAAAATTTGCCCTCTCTTTCTTCAGGAAATCATCTTGGATTTTCAAAGTCCCTCTGAAACAAATCCAAGTCCAGAACTGTCATTTTTGCCCAAGCAGACCATTTACAAGAGCAAGATGATCACACAAGCTCTGAAGACAACGTTTTTATCTTAAAAAAAAATTAAATTAAATTCTAAAGTACTGGGAATTTTTCTCTAAAAAATGAGTATTTAAGAAAAAAATCAACGCTTCAGAACTTCTGGACCAAGCTCCAGATAGAAACGGTCAGAAGTTGCAGGCTTGGCTCAGCGCAGTCAGAAGTTGGCTCTTCAGCAGCTACATCAGCTCAATCAGAAGTTGCAAACGTGGTTCAATACGTAAGTCTCAGAGAGAACATGACTCTTTCAGCAGTTACGTAAGCTCAGACAGAATTTGCTAAAGGAATGCAAAAGAAGCAAGGAAGTCTGAAGGCTCTTTCAGAACATGCTGAAATCAGAAGATGAAAGGGTCAGAAGAGTGGGTGTTACACTGATACAGAATTTCTAAGCCCAGGAGTTCCAGAAGAAAATCCAAGGAACGTGTCATAAAATCAGGAGAATCCCCAGAACTTGCTAAGACAACAGGAAGCCAAGGCCAGAGCATGGTTTACGTTGTTCTTGTTGAAACAGAACTGCTGGTTCAAAGTTTGGTTTCCATTACCAGAATATTGATGTTGATAAGTCTTATCACCATTTAATGCTCATTAATGCTTCCAACCACTCCTGAACATTCATCCAAAGTAACCCCTTCACGTGTGGCTTGGTAAATGCCTTTATGCAGATTCTGGCATGGGTCTACGCGCCACCGCCCACCTAAGAGGTCACTTCTCCCCAATCCACGCCTGCTGTTCCATCCTAGGCTGAAAGGCTATCTGTTATCACAACTTCCCAGGAATTTCTGTCGAAGAACAATTCAAACTCTGTTGGCGCCTTTAATGACCAAGAAATCCACAAGAGCTTTGCCTATAAATAGAGAACCATTGTCCACTGAAAAAGGGCGTTCAAGAAACAGAAAAATTGCTAAGAGAGAAACAGAAATCTTTAGCAAGAAAGTGTTGTGAAACTCTGCCAAAATCTCCAGTGTTTCATAACTTTGAAGTTCTTACCTTCAAACTTCATCAAATACCCAGTTTTCTTTGTGAACCAAAAACACCCTTTTCAAACTTCTGACCCTATATACGCATACACCTTCACCTACCCTTTTTCAAAAAGAATCTGTCCAGAATACCATCAGAGCCAAAAGCTAGCTTTCATCCACAATTTTTTTCCAACAGCCAGGTAAGCACCTGCTGACCTTCATCACGCTGCTAAGCATCATCAGCTGTGCATGCTCAAATAAACATAATGTAAATATCATGTTGTTGCTGTTTGTATTTTGAGGATTTTCATACCTCAGAACGTTTTGAGCCAGGGTAGAACCTGCCTGTGACCTTGTTGGTCCTGCCCTCTGAAACACTTTGACATTTGCTGGAGTTGTTCCAAATATGTTTCCTGTTTTGTGGAATAATAACGAAATTGCAGATGTTCTGATTAGTACAGGGAAAAGCCAAGTGCTGACTTTGACGTTAGCACATCTGAAGCTTGTTTTGCTGTCAATAATATCAGAGCCTCTGAGAGTTATTGTCTTTCCAGCAGGATCAGAACTTCTGAGTTCCCCACTAACAAACTTCTGTCTTGGAGCGCAGGGGGGTCAGAACTTCTGATTTCCCCACTAACAGGTTTCTATTTTGCAGGTGCCAGGGTCAGAAGTTCTGACTCATACAGTTTAACCAAGAGGTTGATCATCTGGCAGCGGATCTGAGTCAGAACTTCTGATGACCTCTCAGCAGCGCGCTGGCTCCCTCTCTCTTCCTCTCTATCTTGTTTTTTGCTATTTTCTTTTTTGTCTATTTTTCTCGTTGAACCCCCCATGTACAAATATGTACCCCCACTCCCTAATTGTTGTAATAGCGTAGGATTTTATATTTCCGCTTCTTATTGCTAGTAATTAGGATGTGTATGGCAAGATAAAATCAATGAAATAGAAAATCCTAATTCAAAGATAAACTCTTGTATGCAATAAAACACATTTGCACACTAACACCCCTAGGGTTACATCCACTTGTTGCCTTAAAAATTGGGCCATGTTATGCATGCAAAGTATCTTGGTAAAACAAACAAAATCAAAAGATCATAGTCCCTCGATGACGCTTTCGAAAGTTGCCTTACAAAAAATGATCTTAGCCCCTTAAAAGAAATACTAAGATACTTTGCAACATTGCTATCATGGTCTATACGATGACCCGCGCCCGTCCCGTTCATATCCTAACACAAGATTGTCCACCAAATACAATGGTGGAACAAAATTGTTAAAAGGGTTAAAAACATAGAAAAAATCTTTGAGTAAATTTAGGGGTAGACAACTCTTAGTTACTTGATCAAACTTGCAAAAACACTTGCCTATTTTTCAAAACACACATCACAACACACTCTCAAAACAACTTTCAAAAAACATTGAAGACTTTTCAAAAGACATACACCTTTGTATACATCCCAACATGGATCATTACAAAGGTTGCCACCACATTGGCCTCTTTTTAAAACATTTTCAAAACCACACACACAAAGCACCATTTCAAAAAATTGAAAATCAAGGCAAGTTGATCTAAGCAAGTAACTAAGAGCCCATGGATAACCATGGATAGAAAGGGTGCTAATACCTTCCCTTTCTATAATCTACTCCCCGAACCCAAGAAAACATCTCAAAGGTTTTTGCTGTGCTTTTTAACCTTTCCTTAGGATAAAATAAAAAGTCGGTGGCGACTCTTGCTCAACCGAAACATTTGCGAAAATAAAACGCAAAACCTCAAGTCAGTTCTCCCACCGTATCACAGTGGGTTCGGGGGGTAGATTATGAAAAGGGAAGGTATTAGCACCCTTTTCATCCATGGTTATCCATGGGCTCTTAGTTACTTGGTTTTAGATCACTTGCCTTTAATTTTCAATTGCTTGAAATTGTGGGGTGTGTGTGTGTTTTGAAAATGTTTTGAAATAGACGCCTTTGTTTCGGCAACCGTTGTAATGACTCGTGTTTGAGTATATACGAAGGTGTGTATCTTTTCGAAAAGATGTTTCAAATGTTTTTTGAAAGTTTGTTTTGAAAGTGTTTGTGAAGTGGGTTTTGAAAAGTAGGCAAGTGTTTTTTGCAAGTTGATCAAGTAACTAAGAGTTTTGTCTACCCCTAAGTTTACTCAAAGGTTTTTCTCATGTTTTAACCCTTTTTAACAATTTTGTTCCACCATTGTATTTGGTGGACAATCTTGCGTTTAGAATGTTTAACGGGACAGACGCGGGTCATCGTATGGACCATGGATGCAATGGTGCCAAGTGTCTTTGGCAATTTGCTTGAAGGGACTATGATCATTTTGATAGGCAACTTTCGAAAGCTTCATCGAGGGACTTATGATCATTTGAATTGTTTTGCCAAAGAAACTCGACGTGCAAGCATGGCCCATTTTGGAAGGCAACAAGCGGGATTACCCTAGGGGTGTAAGTGTGAATGGTGTATTGATTGCATGCATTTGTCTTTGTGTTAGGCTATCTAGCGTTTGATTTTTTATGTACATACAAACCCTAGGTCTAACCATGGTATATTTGAAAGCGGTAAATTGCGGGAATTTAAAGTCTACGCTATTACAAATAAGTATCCGGGGATGGGGGTACAATTATTTACAAATGGGGGATGAGACTTATAGGAGGATAGTATCCAAATAATTACAACCAAATCGAATCGATCGCAAATGTAAATATGTAGTGTATAGCAATGTATAAGAATGAAGCAAATGTGTATGCATCAATGTATTTGTGTATTGTAAGTGTGTAAGTGTATGTGTATATGTATATGTAATTTATTTACAGGTTGAATGTTATCCTAATGAGGAATTAAGTGTTTTGTTTATTTAATGTATTTTTGTTAATGTATTGTTATCATGTTTTGTATTTTGTTAATTATGTACAAACATTAAAAAAAGAGTTTTTAAGATTAAGAAAAAGAAAATTGTTTTAAGTTCTATGTATTATGTATTAATGTATTTGTATTTAGTATTTTTAAGTACAAAAGGATTTATTAAAAGAGCTTTTTAGATAAATTCTAATAACCTAATTATATATATTAATATTTATGTATTTTAATGAATATCTTTATGTATAAAAGGAAAAGAAAAATGTTTCAAACTTAAGAAAAAAAGTTAATGTTTGTATATTTTTATAAAATGTAACAATTAATAATATTTAAAAAAAAGTGTTATTTTATTTATCAAAACAAAAAAAAGTATTATATTAGTTTAAATAAAAAAAGATGATAAATAAAAGTATGTTAGTTTAAAACAAAACAAACAAAAAAAAGGAAAATGGGCTCAAGGGTGGACGTTTGGCCCATTTTGAATGATCAGAATAATAGGAAAAAGGGGGGGGGGGGGGGGGGGGGTGCGTGCGTTTAATGGGCTTAGGCTTACTGGAAAAGGGCAAGGCCCATTGCAATGCTTCACAATGTTTTTTTTGTTTAGGGTTACAACTGGGTTATTCATTTGGAATGGATTAGGGTTTGTTTGAACACAGGCGTCGTTCACTTCTTTCTCCATCTTCGTCTTTCTCACGCCTTCGCCTCTGAACGCCTCTCCGTCTATGGCCGGCCATCGTCATCGTCGGCTCTTTCCTCTTCCATGGTTACCCAGGCGATGGTTCGTTCAAGGTGGTAATTCCCGTCTTAGCGTTTTTTAGGGTTTTCACTTTTATATCTTGCATGTTCTATTTTCCATTGTGTTTTGATCTTAAGTGTCATTGTTGTTTCTGTTTGAGGTATGAAAGGGAAGGAGAGAAAAAATACTACCTTGACCCCTTGGAGACGGAGGAGAAAGTGGATTGGGAGGCGCTGTGGACGGCCAAACGGAGAGATACGCGTGATGAGCTAGCTTGCTTGTTTTGTTGGAGAACCCAGTACTTTTGTATTGCTTCTTTTTTTGTTGTTGGTTTGATGATGACAGGCTTGAAAACCCTTACTTTATCACCTCTTTTCTTCTTCTTGTCTCTTTGGGTGTTTGCCTCTGTACGTTGCTATGCCTTTTGCCTCAGTTTCCTAGTATGTTTGTAGACTTGTATGCTTTGATGCCTTGTATGCTTCTGTATGTTGCCTTCGTTGATTCTGAGATGATGATTTTTGCTTTTGTTGGTTACCCAATGATGAACTCTTTGAGTTCTGAGGGCTTTGAGTTGCCTTGATGCTTCTAAGTGATGAGAAGTATGGATGTTGTTGTTGGCCCTGAATATGCTTGTTGGTATTTGAATATTGAATGCTATTCCTCTCCTTCTGTTTCTGTATGCTAGCTTGATGGTGTTGGGTAACCCAATGACGAAATTTTTCTGAGGGTTTTCGTTGCCTTGAACACTTGGGCTTTAGTTTGTGGCTATGGCTCTTGGTTGAGGGCTTTTGAGTTGCAGGTTATGGTTTGGTTGAGGACTTTTGAGTTGCAGGTTATGGTTGTTTGAATGGTAAGGCATGAGTGCTTTACTGGTTTTGGCAGGTTTGGCTTGAAGGCATATGCAGGTTTTGAAAAGGTTGAGCTTGAGGTTTAACACAGGTTATGTGTTTGATAGGCTTGAACCAGTTTAGGCTTATGCTGTTTTTTGAGGCAAAGGCTTATGCAGGTTTTTGAAAAGGGGCTTTGGGCGTGTATGTTTGAATACTTCAGGTTTGATGGACTTGGAAGTTTTTTAGGCTTTTTGGCTTCTGAGATATATTATGCAGGTTGTTGGCTTTTTGTATATTTTTTCAGGGTCTTGACCTTTTGTCTTTTAAGGGCAGGAGGTGTTGTATATTCGTTCTTGGTCAATCCTTGGACAGGTTTGCAAGGCTTGAGGCTTTCACTCTTTGTGATCACTTCTGCTGCATATGTTCTGCCTCTTTTTGAATAGCTCTGATACATGCTCTTTTTAGCCTTTAGCCTTATGTACTGTAATCTGCTTTCCTCTCTCTTTCTCTCTCCAGATTAAAGAAAAGCACTTTTATTGCTTAACTTTTGTCTTTTCTGAAAAAACAAATGGCCTAGGAAGATGATGCATTTTGAATGTTGTTTGCACTTGTCCCTTTTCCACTGCATATTTCCATGTTTCTTGCATACTTTATGTACTTTCTTTTGACAGCTTTTGGAGTTGTTGATATTTTGATATCCTTGGACAAATTTTGACAGCTTTTGGCTTAGTTTGAGATTGCAATTCAGTTTTCCTTTATGCTGTTTGGAAACTTGGTTGACAATTCTTTTGATTTATGCAGTATGCTTAAAAATTTGAATTTGTGCAAAATCATAACTTTGTGCATTTCATGTTTCATTGCAAGCATTTCATCCCTCTTTGTGAACCGGGAGAAATCTCGTGATTTGCAGAGAGGGCAAAATTGATTCCGGCCATTTGTTTTTAATGATGAATCTTTAAATTACTGTCTGTCTTTTTAATTTATCTGCTTTGACTTTTCTTTCTTTTCTTTGTTTTGCAGATAAACAGTCAAATGGAGCGAAAGAGGAGGCATTGGATAGAAGATGAAGACTTAGAAATTTTAGAACATAGTTTTATTTCAATTTAAATTATTGTAACATTATTATTGTAAATACTTTGTAAACAATAACAATTATACAAATAATTTAAAGATAAATAAAAAAGTCCTTTTATTGACATTCATTTTTAATTCTTCTTCAGATATTTATCTAATTGTTTATAATTCTTAAATTATAATAAAATGGAAATAAATTCCAATTATTCTAACTTAAAATAAATAATCAATTGATAAACACTGTGGTCTTATCATCAATCAATAACAACCCCGGCGCTCCAATTATCCAAAGCAATGCACAGTTAATCAAACCAGACGACAGTTAATCAAACAAAACGTCCACATGCCTCCTTTCACTGATTAAATCTAAACAACTGCAAATTAACAACCAGCAGCCTCATTTCTTATTTCAGAGTAATTTGAAAAGCATTGATAGAACTAACTCTTCTTGAGAAATATGCGCACAAAACCCTGATTTTTGACTTAACACTGGAGAAACGCCTGCCTGATCAAATTTTGAGCCAATTCAACCAAACCCTAAGCAATTTGTTTGAACCGTCTTAAAATCAATGAAAACCCTAAATTTTGTCTGACTGGCGAGAAAAGTCTGTTTGACCGATTCTTGAGCCAGTCTGAAAAATCAGGAAAAGCCCAAAACTGTGATTTCTTGTGGAGAAAGAGGAAGGCAAATTTTAGGGTACAACACTTAGTGACATCACTCAGCGGCCCCGTACTCTCCTTGATTGAACTCAAGGGTTACCGGTACTCACAAATATGTCACACTAATATAGCTATTGCTTCAACCGTGTCGGTATACCCTGCACAGTTTCCACAACGTATTGCTATCTATGAATGTTTCCCAAATCTGGGTTAGGATTTCAAGCCCAAACAAGAGAACCAAAATGTAAAGCAATCAAAGCAAACAATTAGTTATGCAAAAGGTGATCTAAGCCCTAAGGTTACTCCACTTTTAATTTTTTCCCCAGCAAAGTCGCCAGTTCTGTGATACGGTGGGAGAACTGACTTGGGGTTTCGCGTTTTGTGTTCGCAAATGTTTCGGTTGAGCAAGAGTCGCCACCGACTTTTTATTTTATCCTAAGGAAAGGTTAAAAAGCACAGGAAAAACCTTTGAGATGTTTTCTTGGGTTCGGGGAGTAGATTATAGAAAGGGAAGGTATTAGCACCCTTTCTATCCATGGTTATCCATGGGCTCTTAGTTACTTGCTTAGATCACTTGCCTTGCATTTTCAATTGTTTGAAATGGTGCTTTCAATTGTTTGAAATGGTGCTTTGTGTGTGATTTTGAAAATGTTTTGAAAAAGATGCCTTGTCTTAGGCAACCATTGTAACAATTCTTGTTTGAATGTTTTACAAAGGTGTTTGTCTTTTTGAAAAGATGTTTCAATGTTTTTGAAAGTTTGTTTTGAAGTTGTGTTGTGATGTATGTTTTGAAAAATGGCAAGGATTGTTTTGCAAGATTGGTCAAGTAACCAAGAGCTATCTACCCTAAATTTCTCAAAGATCTTTCTCATGTTTTAACCCTTTTAACAGTGTTGTTTCACCATTGTATTTGGTGAACAACCTTGTGTTAGGATGTTAACGGGACGGGTGCGGGTCATTGTTTAGACCATGGAGGCAATAGTGCCAAGTATCTTTGGCAATTTTCTCAAGGGACTTGATCATTTTTAGGCAACTTGATAGCGTCATCGAGGGACTATGATCATTTGATTTGTTTTTGTTTTGCCAAAGACACTTAACATGCAACCATGGCCCATTTTTGAAGGCAACAAGTGGAGTAACCTTAGGGGTGTGAGTGTGCATTGTGTTTGTTTTTCATGCATGTTTATCTTGGATTTAGGTCAAACTATTTGTTGGTTTTATTTGCATACAAACCCTAGGTCTATCATGGCATAATTTGAAAGCTTTTAAATGCGGAAATTTAAATGCTAAGCTATTACAACAATGATTATGTGGATGGGGGTACAAGTTTGAATTTGGGGATATTTGACAAGAAATTAAATTCTAAGCTATTACATCCATATCGAATATACAAATATTTAATTGTACAATATTTGAATAAATATAATAAATATGCAAAATGTATTATGCCCAAAATGATTTTTTATGTATGTGAAAGTATTTTTCAATGTGAAATATAAACAAAAATAAAAAGGTCAAAATTGAATATTTTTGTCATTTAGGGCAAAACCCTAGTTTTTAAATAAATAGTATTTATTTATTAATTATATACAATATTTGTTAATTATATACAAAAAATAAGAAGTATATTGTAAAAAAAAAGTATTTTTAGTGTCATATATTAATAAAAATAAAAATGTATTATTTCTATATTTTATCCTAAGTATTCTAATAAAATATACAAGTATTTAAATATTATATATTAAATATACTAAATATATACAAAAATAAAATATTAATTATTTACAAAAAATGTATATTTTAGAAAATGTTTTCAAAATGTAAATAAAAAATAATAACTGAAAAATAAATATTTTTGTATTATTTTCTAGGGTTTTGAATAAAAAGGAAATATATTTATTTACATGTATATGTTAAATAAAACAAATAAATGCCAAATAAATGCAAAAAATGTGAAAAAAATATTTTTAATGTTTTTTATGTTTGGATAAAAAATATCAAGTCAGAATAAAAAATAAAAAGTCAAAAATGATAAATATTTCACACAATGGGCCAGAGGGGTGCAAATGGAAAAAAAGGGTGCAAAGAGCAAAACAGACTCAGGCCCAGCCCAAGCCAACCTTCTTCAACCTCCAGCTCTGTTTGAATTAAAAATGCGTGTTTCCTTGTACAACTACCATCTCCTGATTCCTTGACTTTTAGCAAAAACTCATAACACAAACATTGTAAAGCAGCAAGAGACGAATTCAGACATATAAAATACTTGACCTAACTCTAAGAAACCAGGGAGAATTTCTTCATCCCCAATTTCTGACCTAATTTTTCTTCAATGTTCATGGCTAAAATTCTCACAGCATGCTTAATATAAATGAAAAGTGGACATATGTATGGCTTCAGGGCTATGAGTAGAGCATGTTTCATTCACAAACCTAAGTCTAACTCTTCCTAGATTGAGAGATAGAAGTTCATGGTTTTACCTGTTTCAGCTTGAATCATGTACAGCAATATGGCCAACTTCAATGGAGTTTGAGCTTCTGCACAGCTTGCCTGAAGTCCAAGGAAGCTTCTCCAACTGCTAGCTTGCTTTGAATCACTTTATATCGTGCTATGGAAGTTCACCTGCAAAACTGAAAAATGAAAATGGCAGATGAGGTTAGGGGTGTTACAGCTGGTGTTTAGGGCTTGGAATAGCTTCAATGGGTGGTATGGAATGTGTTTGCAAGGTTTTTAGCCAAAGTGCACGAGTGGATTGGGTTGTGGACCTTAATCTGCAACAGGTACCCTGTTTTGGCAACAAGAAGGTGTTTTTGTGTATGAGGAGGTATGAGGGGTAGTTCAGTCATGCCTTAGGTTAGTTGAGATGTATGGAAGATGAGAACAAAGTTTGTGTTTGGCTGTGTTGACAGGAATGAAAGATGGAGAGTTTTTGCAAGGTTTCTTCAAATGTAAGCAAGGATAGTGTGTAAGTGTCAAAGGCCTGTACAAGCCATCTTGTATACTACAAAACAAAACCTCTAGGCCCCGTCTAATCCCTGGATTTGATTTGCAATCTCAGATCTTTGTCCAAGGCTCAATGCATAATGGTTTGACATAAAGCTACTTTTGCAAAAATGGCAAAATCACTTTTACTACTTAAGGCTTAATTTGATGTGTAATGTCCAAATGGGTGAAATAATGCCTTAAAACAATGGTTAGGCATTAAATTGTTGAGTGCAAAGAGGTTTAGAGGCCTGCAAGATAGCATAAACCATGCTGATTTGAAAAATGCCAATGTTGTGAACATGCCTTGGCCATGAACAAAAGTGAGTTTTGGCCAACTTTGCAAATTCGATTCTCTCTAACCACAAGGGTGTTTGATGAGTTCTTGGACAATTTGGAAAGCTTGGAATGTGTATTACAATCCATCTTTGTAATGCAAATTGAAACTCCAAGTGGAACCATGTGAAAAATGGCCAAGAAGTTGGACAAAAATCTTGCCTAGAATAGGGCAAAATTTCTCTAAGTTAAAAATGTTTTGCACCCTTGTTCCAAAAATCATAACTTGAGATACAAGCTTCATTTGAGAAAACTTTGTGAATCAAAGTTGTAGATTTTGCAATGGACTACAAATTTCATGTTTCAAGTTTTGTTTGAATCCATTTGCATCTTGGTGAAAAAATGGGACAAATTTAGGAAAAAAATAAGGAAGTTTCATAACTTAGAAAAATTCTAAGTTATGAAATTTTCTCATTTTAAACCCTAATTTGCAATTTTGGGTTTCTTGATGAACAAGTTTCATAATTTGACATGTCTTGATGAAAAATGAACCTTGGCACTTGATTTTGACCAAAAAGTCAAAGTTTGACTTTTCAGTATACAGTCAAATTTTGATCAGTTGACTGGAAAATTCATATGTCAATCCTGTGCATTTGAGATCTTTTGAACTTGTTGAATGGGTCAAGACAATGCCATTGATTCCTTGAGTCCATATGTGATCTTGATTTGCCATTGGTTATGTCAAACGGTCAAAAATTGCCTTTGTGCAGTCAAAACCCTAAAAATGACCATTTTGCCCTTTTGGTGATCTAATCAAATTTCTTGTGGAATTGTGATCCAAACTTGACCAAATGGTTCATGTGAGTTCATTATGTTGATGTGGGTCAAATTTCATGAAGTTTGACTGTCAATTGGCCACAGTTGACTTTTTTCCCCAATACAGCTGATTTCTAGGTCAACTGTCCAATTGACTGGGCAAAGATTGGAATCAAGGCTTGAAACTTGGTAGGGATAAACTTGTGAGTCCAACATGAAGCATGAAAGTAACTTTGGGCCTTTTAGGTCAAAACATCCTTGTGCAAACTCAAACCCTAATTTGGGTCAACAGTGCAAGGAGGGGTCTTGAGCAGAGCAAACCCTAACTTGATCTTGAGTTCCAAAAAGTCTTGTGATGAGAAAATGTTGATGAAAAGGGAGGGAAAAGTTTGGGGTACAACAACCACAACGATCAATGATGATGACATTTTCTCTGGACCGAGAACACCAATGTAAATCAGAATGTGTGAGGGTCAATCAACCGTTGTGACCACCTTAAACCCTGCTCATTCTTCAACACTGATTGTGGAAGGTGAGAAATAAACCACCTTGCTAGAAGAGGAGTACAGCACATGAGAACACCTCTTTTCCTCATTGTTCGTGTGTAAAATGAGTGTAGGATATCCCCAAGCAATGTAGGTATAGGAGTCCTGGATATGAAAATCTTGACAGCATTCACATCTATAAGTTGGTCAGGGTTTGGGAACAAGACCAACCCATAGATAAGGAGTGATACAATCTCTTCAAAGGCTTGTAGATCAAGAGAATTCAAGCAGTCTTGGGCCTTCTTGAACAGAAACTTTGCCAAGAAACCCTTGACACCACTTCTGGTTTCCCAATGTCCTTTGATGTCAGATGGTTGCAAGTTGTAATGCTTGAGCAACATCTTCAGGCTTTGGTTCTTTTTCCGTACCATTGTAGGGTAGTTGATTAAGAATAGGAATTCTCAGGAGTTGAGAAAATTCCTCCAAAGTAAGGTACCAATTGGTAGTCAAAGAATGTGAAACAGTGGTGTATGGGGTCAAAGAACTGGAAGAGAACTTTAACCATGTCTTCTTCAATGTTGGTGTTGACTAAGTTGAGAAGTCTACCATGTCTTTCACTGAAGAGAGAATTCTCTGGAATTCTGGAAGTGAGCTCCTTGAGTTGAGGAGGGATTCTCACAAGGTTGACTTGAATTGTTTTCCTGCGAAGAGATTCCATGACCTACAAAACAAGAACAAAGATGAATATCCAAACCCTTGAAATGGTTAGTGGATGCATATGATGCTTTATGATGTTCATGATGTATGCACAAGCAAATGTACAAACAAGTCACACAAAACCCTAGTTTCAGGCTTGCATGAGGTTTCATAGGTAAGTACCCTCTTGAGTTTAGTTGGCTCAAAACCTGTCTTATAAATAGTAACCGGGTTCTAAGGAGCTCAATATCATTGGATTGTTTTCTATGTTCATTGTTTTGGTTTAGCCACTTAACTAGCGACCAAAATATTCCAAGAAAACAACCCTCAATGAGTGTAGTATCGATTATCTACCAACTTCGGACTGCACCAAAAGCCGGTCATCTCACTACCCCTAATAAAAGGCCAAGATGGTCAAGTAAGGTTCTAGTTCATTAGTGCTTAATGACATCACTCAGGGGCCCCGTATTCTCTTTGATTGACTCAAAGGCTACCGGTACTCACAAATATGTCGCACTAATATAGCTATTGCTTCAACCGTGTCGGTATACCCCGCACAGTTTCCACAACGTATTGCTATTTACCTATAAATGTTTCCCAAATCCGGGGTGGAGGATTTCAAGCCCAAACAAGAGAACCAAAATGTAAAGCAATCAAAGCAAACAATAATCATGTAAAGGGTGATCTAAGCCCTAAGGTTACTCCACTTTTAAAGTTTATCCCCATCAGAGTCGCCAGTTCTGTGATACGGTGGGAGAACTGACTTGGGATTTTGCGTTTGTGTTCGCAAATGTTTCGGTTTAGCAAGAGTCGCCACCGACTTTTTATTTTATCCTAAGGAAAGGTCAAAAAGCACAGGAAAGACCTTTGAGATGTTCTCTTGGGTTAGGGGAGTAGATTATAGAAAGGGAAGGTATTAGCACCCTTTCTATCCATGGTTATCCATGGGCTCTTAGTTACTTGCTTTGCTTTTCAATTGTTTGAAATGGTGCTTTGTGTGTGGTTTTGAAAGATGTTTTGAAAAGAGGTCATCATTGTGGCAACCTTTGTAATGATTCTTGCTTGAATGTATACAAAGGTGTTTTTGTCTTTTGAAAAGATTTTAATGTTTGAAAGTTTGATTTTGAAATTGTGTTGTGAAGTGTGTTTTGAAAATAGCAAGGATGTTTTTGCAAGCTTGATCAAGTAACTAAGAGCTATCTACCCTATTCTACTCAAAGATCTTTCTTATGTTTTTAACCCTTTTAACAGTGTTGTTTCACCATTGTATATTTGATGAACAACCTTGTGTTAGGATGTTAACGGGACAGGCGCGGGTCATCGTATAGACCATGATAACAATGGTGTCAAGTATCTTTGGCAATTTTCTTGAGGGACTTGATCATTTTGTTTAGGAAACTCAGATAACGTCATCGAGGGACTATGATCTTTTTGTTTGTTTTTGTTTTTGCCAAAGTACTCAACATTCAATCATGGCCCATTTTTGAAGGCAACAAGTGGATTGTAACCCTAGGGGGTGCAAGTGTGCATTGTGTTTGTTTTTTCATGCATATTTATCTTGGATTAGGTCAAACTAATTGTTGATTTTATTTGCATACAAACCCTAGGTCTAAGCATGGCATAATTTGGAGAAGTTTTTAAATGTGCGAGAATTTAAATGCTACACTATTACAACATG